>OX940911.1:11711443-13037693 GCA_954871355.1 Cabera pusaria
TTGCCTGATAAGAAGGTGAAAAGTCTGCCATATATATATATATATTATATATATATATAACATAGAAACTATGGACGCAGAACTCTAAATTACAAGAGTTACTGCACTTGGCCCAACACCTAGATGACCACTGGCAACTTTGCTCTTCAAAGTTCAAGCAGAAAAATACATATTTCTATTTCGCGGTAAATTAACTAACATGGTATAACCACCACAGGCGGATTTGCAAAATCCCACCCCTATAAAATGTACAGTGCTACTTTATAATGGTTGACTCAATATTAGACGGTGATCTCTGCGCTCTAGTATAAATATTACTAGAGCGCAATTAGACTAATAATACCTTACAACATATTGTATTCAACATATATAACAAAATTGTTACTGTTTATTCAATTTATCTAACGAAACAAAGCAGAGTGATTGAAAAAAGAGAACCATAAACCGTACTTAGCGGAATCTTCACACAATGCATTGCCCTTTTCACTGAATGTCTTTTAAGCCCCCGACGCAAAAAGAAGGGGTATTATAAGTTTGACGTGTGTATCTTTGTATGTGTGTCTGACGTCTGTCTGTGCCATCGTAGCACCCTAACGGATGAACTGATTTTGATTTAAAAAACTTCGAAGAAACATAATATTTGCTTTACGCAGTGTAACATCTCTTGTAGGATTATAAAACTGTAATGATTTCTTCCGAATGATTAACTTACGTAATAAGTAGTCATAGATGGCGCCACCAATGCATAATTGGGTTAACAAATGCAATCCACTAATTTCGTCGTAACGATACATCGCACTGTGGCTTAATTGGCAAAGCACCGGAACATGTTATTCCCGAGGTTGCGGGTTCAAGTCCCGTCGGTACGATGAAATTTTGGATTGTGTTTAACAATTTACAAAAATATAAAGTGTGTAACACTTAAAAGAAACATAATATTTTGATTTCGTTTTTTTAGTTTGATACGTGTCTTAATCGAGGGTGTTCTTAGCTTTGATTCATGAAAATCCGTTAAGTCGTTTTAAGTCAATGAGATTTTCTCTGGTTGATGACGCTATGAATCAACTCTCATAGGTCTGATATATTCGAAATTCGGTATAACTTTCGGTATTTACTTCAACGTACTATTGTAAGAACATGGTAGCATTTACCGGATGCTTAGACATCTCCTGGAATATCAAGAATACTTAACTCTTCACCAACTTGACAGCAGAGATATCGAGCTTGGGCTAATTGGGATGGTCACAATGAACAGATAATACATATAAGTTTTTAAGCTTTCATGGTCACTAACACTTTCACAAGATATTTGAACGGGATATATAGCTTCCGATATTTCGGCACTGTTGCAAGCACCATGTTCACGGATAAACTGTCGATTGCAGGTAAACGGATTGTTTACGAAAACACGAAGCGGTCTACCCACTTTCGCGTTCTTTTTTCACGTTCGCCGCCCCTACTACTTCGTCTGCTGGAACTCGTTCGCGACACACAACACTGAAAATATCTTCGCGTTTGTTATTTTTGTTCGGGCAGTGGTTGGTCTTTGTAGACCATATAAATGGTCTACAAAGACCTACCACTGGATGCCAGGTATTTGACAGTTTGAACCCGTCCTAACAATTGAAATTTTTATACTTTGTAATTTCAATCGCTTCTCTTACCAATCTTGGTATTGGCGTTCAGTCGAAATTACCTGAGGGTTGTGCAACTCTATCCAGTGGTTAGTCCCGGTGGGTTGGATCTTATATCGAGTCGCCTGAATTTGAGTAAACTGTGAATGTGGGGGGTTAAGGGGGTTCGTACTAAGCGCCCTGAAGCAAAACTTGCTGCCGGAGATACGATAAAACATTTAATATTATTTTTTGAAATTATGTAAAATACTACTACAGAACATACAAATGCGTATATCGAAACGTAATTTTCTTCGATTGCTTAACAATTTCAGAATTGTCAAAGTGCTGTCGAAACTAAGCCGCCAATTTGTTGACATTGACAGAAAATAAAACTAACCGGTCAAGTGTGTGTCGGGCCACGCGCAGTGTAGGGTTCCGTAGTAGCCTGTTATTCAATGCAAGTCTTTACCCGTTTACCCGTTATAAACTAGCAACTAGGTACTCCGTCTTTGTCACTTTAAAGGATTTATTCTAAGGATTTTGTATTTGGTACAAAATTATCCAACACCCAAGTTCAACGACTATTACTGCTAAACTAATAAAGTTATCTTAACCGCTATAATTTTCCTTTAAAGTTCATAAAATGCGCTATTATCACGAATTTTTTCAGATTTTTCGAGCCAGCTGTTAAGCTTTTAGAGGGGGGGGGGGGCTACTGGAACAAAAATTTGCACTTTAAAGTTTAATATTTCGTAAATGGAGCATTCAATCGAAAAATGGTATTAGCAACCCTTAAGTCATTTTAAAAGACCTATTCAACGATACCCCACACGATGGGGTAGACGATGAAAAAAAAATTCATCCCCACTTCTCATATACCCTAAAAAAAAATATTTTTCCAAAATTTTATTTCATTACTTTGTCGGCGTCATTTATTTACATACCCCCACAAAATTACAGTTTTCTAGTATTAACGGTCTCTTAGCAAAACCTCGGACAGACAGACAGACGGACATGACGAAACTATAAGGGTTCCTTTGTCAGGACTACGGAACCCTAAAAATGGGCACTTGGGCAGTAAGCAGTTATTTATTTGTGTTAAAAATTTGTTGTGTTTATTTATGGCCCTAAAGTGAAGGTTAGGTTATGTTAGAACAGTGACCACACATCGCGCGAGCCTAGCGAGCGTAGCGAGCGTGCCGCGGCAGCGTCCGGCGAAGCGCTAGAAAGTAAAATGATACAAATGTATGACGAAAATATTTAAATTTCAATTTCAAAAAATAAAAAAACCGCCTCTCCGGCAGGGAAAAACAAGTGAGGGGGACTCCTCTCAACTCCCTCTACCTCCCCCGACTATTCTTATCTTCCTACAAAGGCGACATGATTCAAGATCTTTACCGTCCCGGTCTCCATCAAATAAATAAAATAAAATAAAATAAATAATTGTTTTTAACCGCCCTTATGTGCTCCTTTACACGGCAAGAAATGGTTCGTTTGGTTTGGCCTATGTTTCGTTGGTAGACCGCTTCGTGTTATCGTAAACAATCCGTTTACCCGCAATCGACAGTTTATCCGTGAACATGGTGCTTGCAATAGCGCCGAAATATCGGAGCTCATTAATAATGATAAACATGGTAAATATCCCGTTAAAATATCTTGTGAAAGATTATACATAGCTTAGTCGGGGGTGGATTTAAATTTTGAATTTAAGTATCATTACTTTGCTTCTGCCTTATTATGGGTCCCCTATATTTCCCATTTAGCAGATGTAAAGACTGACGTGTGATTTTTTTTCATGTAACTTAGTATTTTAAGGTTAAATGGCTAAGGAGATCCTATTTAAAAGAGAGTGAGTTTTATTTACATAACTCAGCTTGCTGAGCTGAGCTGAGCTATAATTTCGATCTTCTTATAATGTTAGTGTGTATTGTCTGTCCTTGAAATAAAATCATACTAACAATTTTACACTGGAATTTTGGAAGTTATGAGTAAATTGGAACCACTTCCTGATGCTCAATTGCACTCATATGTTGGTATACTTGCGTGTGTTTGGTGGCAATGCAATGATTATGGAGCCGGGCTGCAGAGTTGGAACTTCGTAATGGCAAATGGTAGGACAGTCAAATGTGGGCTAGTATGTTTTGTTATCGTTAGTACTTTTCATAAAACCTGATAATAAAGTTTTTACAAAAAGCCTCTTTTTAAAAAGTGTCTAATTTTCAATGTCATTTTCGAGAAGTCAACGCGAGTGAAGTATTCGGTGCAATTCAAAATAAGAGATTTATTTATTTATTTATTTATTTATATGTTATCAATGTACTCGTGTATATTAATGTATCCTAGTAATACTATACATGCCCTGTTCAGTTATCTAAAAAATCTTTAAAATAATGGCACATGTAAGACATTTTGCTGAAATGTCTTTGAGCGCATTTAAACTGGAGCATAGAATTCTTCCCGGTTTTTATCGTTTACGATTTCTACAAGTTCTATTTCGAGATATTTAAATATTGAATGTATACAAAAACCCGCCTTAATTAAATTTACCCACAGAAAGGTTTTTAATTTATCACTGTCAAGGTTAGCATTAGACGTAACAACGCGTAGCACCACGCTATAAGCTTTTTGCGACAGTAATTTGAATTTGTTAGACATTACTTTTTTTTTAAATCCGCCTGCAAATAAGGCTATGCTGAATAAGCTCAAATTCTAATTCAAAAATCTTTAATGACACAGAGATCGCACATTTATAATATAGTCGCTAGAAACCAAACTAGAGGAATGAACGCCCGCATCTTAGAATTTAGTTTCTCTCACATTTATGTAATTGTCATCATCGTCAATGAGCTAAACACAACACCTGCTGTAAGTTGGCAAGGAGTAGAGTATTTTATACTGCAGATTTCGTCTCCATAAAAATTTAATGATGAGCTCAAAGGTAATTTTTAACAAGAATACTCTTCTTTCCATTCTTTAACCTTTTTCGAAATGTAAGCACTTCACAAGAAATCACTTCTAAAGCTTTCGTTATACCAAGACACAATTTAATTATAAACAAATACATTGAATAGATAAATAATTACGATATCTAAATCAAATCACTATTATTTAAGGTTGGTATAGAGTACGAGTATCAAATATTGCAATCCTTTAGCCAAAACAAGCTTCACTTCTCTCAACTCCCGTAAGCTCCTTACTTATCTATTAAAAATCACTTTAAACCAATCACAATATTTCGACTTTCTTCCGTTTCACGACAACCTTTTACACATCCTACAAAAAATTACATCAACATCAATCACTGCAGTTTACTTCCCTGCACTATTTAAAAACCTTTAATGAACCTGTAGGGCTATTCTGTTAGCTCGTTTATACATCTCGGAAGCGGAATCCGCGGTGAGATTTGGATTTTGTATTACGAAATTCAAATCTCACCGCGGATTCCGCTTCCGAGATGTATAAACGAGCTTACAGAATAGCCCTACTGATCTTTAACATCACTAGAACAATAAATCACAATATATGAGTACCCACCACTAAAGTGATGGAGTAGACGCGGCGATCGAGCGGTAGAATACGCGCACCGCACCACACGGCCATGGCGGCACTGCGCTGAGGCAGCGCAAGCGTCACGCTCCACCTGCTTTCCTAGACCAGGTGACAATCACTACTAGACCAAGAGCCTGATAATAGGAAAATACGCTGTTGTTATTATGAGTCTGAAAGATCTTTAGACAGCGTTATTGGTAACTCGACGTATTCCCGGCGGGATCAAATAGGGGGGGCTAACATTCAACATATCTAGGCCCTCCAATGTATGGCCGAAAGTTAATAGTTTACAAGATATTTCAAATTTGACAATTTGAGTTATCGCGAACTTGGAACATCTGTGAAAGCAAGAGCGCATCAAAAAGCTAAAGCTGAGCTTTCAATAAGCATGTGTCTCTTCAGGAATTGTAAAAACTTTACAATCATCATCCTCACCGTGTCAGACAACAATAAACATAAAGGAACTTAAACAGAATAAGTGGTTCTATATGAATACGGAATAGTGGGTAGTAGGGAGGCATATTCAGTAACTTCCAATAACAGTCAAAAAACAGTAGGTTACTACAAAAACACTACGTTTCCTTGGGACAATGAGAAATAAAATCAATGTAACGAAGGTTCTGCTAATAGCGTTCTATATTGACCAAGTAAATTCCTCGCGGTACGCATGATGAATCATCCGGGGAAATGGAACCAAACAATCTCCCAAAGTCCGCTGAATCCATAGTTGGCAAGAAAGCTCAAGTTTCTATCGAAATAAATAACATTACAAATATACCACGTGTCTTACGATACCAATTTTATCCAACATCGTAAAATAAGTAAGCTTAGGTAAGTATCGGGTCAGCGTATATCCCTCTTTCCAAACTTTATCTTGTTTTATTCTTCGTCTGTTTGGTGACATCACGATCCAAAATGACGTCAGTAAGAACTAAAACTAGCTCGTGTTCGGTGAACTCTACTTTACTAGAGTTTATGGTTCTATTACTTGAAGGCTTTCTTTTATTTACAACTTTGGGGCTAGATGACTAGACTGCTCTGAAATGGGTTACATTTGGTAGTTCTCTTTTACGGTTATCCCTTTTTACAGAAATTTCTTTTTTATTTCTGACAGCTAAGCCTATGACCACATTTGATCATGTCTCACTCAGATGCATAGTTACTTTTACAGACCTAGAATTTCACTACTGTAGTGAAATATTTAGTCTGTGGTTACTTCAGCCAAAGAGGAATACTTGATGGATACTATCAACATTTTCATTCAAGCAGATAAAAGATGTTCCATGCGTTTGTCTAGATATATGAATATACTAGAAGTTCCCCGCGGCTTCGCTAAAGACTTCTTTTATTTACTTAAAACTTTTATTTTGTAAAAACCTTTCTATCATAAAAGACATCAAAGAAGTAAAAGCCAAATCGGTTCAAACTTTAAACCCCCGTTTCATCCCCTTATGGAGTGAATTTTGAAAAATCCTTTCTTAGCGGATACCTACTTCAAAATAACTATCTGCATGCCAAATTTCAGCGCAATCCGAAACAATATTGATTTCAAACTTTGTTACCCCACTTCACCCTTTTAGGGTTGGCATTACGAAAAAGCCTGAAATACGTATTTTATTATTTATTTACTGAAGCACTTGTGTGAAGTTTCAAATAGAAAAAACTATCCAATCTTGTTTCTCCTTACAAACTTTGAACCCCTGTTCCATCCCCTTAAGGGGTGAATTTTAGAAAATCATTTCTTAAGAGGGAATTAACGTCGTAATAACTATCTGCATGCCAAATTTCAGCGCAATCCGAAACGATACCGATTATCAGACTTTGTTACTCCATTTTACCCTCTTAGGGGTGGAATTTCAAAAAAGCCTGAAACACGTATATACTTATTTATTTACTGAATTTCTTGTGTGAAGTTTTGAATAGAAAATACTATCTAATCTGGTTTCTACATACAATCCTGAACGGGAAAGTTAGTAATGAAATGAAATTCCTACGCAAGTCGTTGTCTAAAAGCTCTCTCAAAAAGTGGAATTCGTCGCAATTTGATTATACAAAAAGAAATAAGGCAGCAAAGTGTCGAAGAGTGGAAGGAATCACATCAATCCAACGGGAAGATTAACGGGAATAGATTAAATAACTGAATATCTGACTGCCTTTACACCACGCATATTCAGCGACAATTTGAACCTTAAGCTTGTACAAATAGAGACTTCAAAAATAATTGCCAGCATGAGTCGTTCGGAACAAATGCTTCCTGGAGAAGGCAATCAAACTAAACGCCAACTAAAGTATAGCATTTCCAAGTTAGTAAAACAACTCAGTTGGTGCTTTGATAACGTTTAGGTTATATATATAACGGTTGGAAAAGTTGTTCGAACTTTTAGTAGAAGTGCGACAGGTGATGT
Organism: Cabera pusaria; assembly: GCA_954871355.1. Lineage (NCBI taxonomy): Eukaryota > Metazoa > Arthropoda > Insecta > Lepidoptera > Geometridae > Cabera > Cabera pusaria. The sequence continues at coordinate 11,719,014 of OX940911.1, forward strand.
GTGAGTTTAATAGACATAATGAAATCTCAACAGCAACGAATTCTTTGCCAAATAAAGATTCAAATTTTTATTTTTAGATTTTTTTTTAAATGACAGATTTAATATTATGTTTCTTTGAAGTGTCTCACACTTTATATTTTTGTAAATTGTTAAACACAATCCAATATTTCATCGTACCGACGGGACTTGAACCCGCAACCTCCGGAATAACATGTTCCGGTGCTTTGCCAATTAAGCTTGCTTAACCGGAATAACATGTTCCGGTGCTTTGCCAATTAAGCTTCCGGAGGTTGCGGGTTCAAGTCCCGACGGTACGATGAAATTTTGGATTGTGTTTAACAATTTACAAAAATAACAGAGTACTCGTGATGTGGGTTGCACATTACTAGTATTCTTGTTAACCCCTCCAACTAAGCTAAATATGCTTGTATCTGGAGTTGGTTCGCGTCAATAGTGCAATGGGTGGGGTGGGGATCGAACTCACGACTTCTCGATCGCCAGTCCGACACCTTATCCATTGGGCTATTGTCGCCCTTGAATACATTTTGTATTTAGTGCTAAGTCTATTTTATTTAATAGCATATTACCTCGTGGTAAGTCTGAATTCTTGATTTCTAGCCCCAATGTCGCCGGTTCAAACCCTAGCACCAATGGATTTTTATATTCGTACACCAACATTTTACACCAACACCACCAATTATGAATGTTATTGTATGGAGAATGTTTGTGTATGTATATGGTGGTTTTATTTTCACCCATTCGTGAGTGTTCCTCCAGAGGTGGTAGGAGCATTATATAAATGTTCCGATTTTTCTTTTATGTCTACTAATATTTTTAAAACATACATAGAGAAAAATTAGCTTGTGCACAAAGGGCAATGGAAAGGAGCATGTTGGGTATCAGACTTAGTGATAAAATCAGAAATTCTGAAATAAGAAAGAAAACCAAAGTAGCTGATATTGTAACTCGTATTTTATTACATTTAAAATGGAGCTGGACAGGACATATGCTACGTTGCAAAGCAAACAAATGGAGCAAACAAGTAACTTTATGGTACCCAAGAGAAGACACTAGAAGACAGGGACGCCCGAAAATAAGATGGAAAGACGATATCCGCCTAACCTTGGGGCCATCCTGGACCAGAGTAGCAGAGGATAGAGCTCAATGGAGAGAGCTGGAGGAGGCCTATGCCAGAAGGCACGCCGATTTGCGAGACATACTATAACAAACATAAATAGACATCAAGTATTGTCAAAATTGCAGCAAATTCGGAATAAAAAAGGCTTTATTTTAATTATTTTAAAAGATAATTAAGATCATTGTAAAAACTAAAAAACCGACTTCACTCACATGCCGTGCGAGTCAGTTTCAGTAGCAATTTGAGAATGTTAATCGCCATATCTTATCAATATGAGATCGTTTAAAAAAACTAAAAGAACCGACTTCAATAGCCACGCTATTAATATTCAGTACCAAGTTTGAGGTGTTTATCCAGATATCTCTGGATATACTTATCTGATCTCGATGAAATTACTATGGCATTACTCTTGGCATATCTCTTATTTTTGAAATCGGTTAAAAATAAAGTTTAGTAAGTAGAGAAAAGAGACAGATATAGAAGTAAGCAAAATACCACCATCAATAAAAACAATCAGACAAGTGCATTTCAAAAATCCCAACATTTATACAACTCAAAACGCTGTAATTTGTGTGATATTAAATTCAAATTCAATAACAATTTTGATTGCACGGTACGTTAAAATCACTGTAACCGAAGCCAATTTCTCGAATCAAAAGACGTGGCACACAAAACAGAGTAATTTCGTCAAATAACTAGTGTTATTTGTTGAAACAGAATGCGCGCCGTTTGGTATTAGAAAGCAACGTAATGACAATGAGGTAATGAACATTTCCACAGTGTAGGGTCGGATGAATAAATATAATTAATACGATTCAGGATATTGTCAGGAAAAGACAAACAATTGAGAAGCTAAATGGGCTGAGAAGAGTATGCAGGGTTAGTCTTACAATCCTACAAAAGGGGTAGGTATTAAATAAGTATGCGTGAGTAAGATCTAATTAATAGCTTGGTTAGATAGATGGGTAAACACTTTACTGAACAACTTAGAAATAGCAGCTTAGGCTCTATTAATACAATAGTTTAAATTCGTTTAAAAACTAAAAGAACCGACTTCAAACGTCGCGGTCATTTTCATCAGTACGAAGTTTGAGGTGTAAATCCTCAGATCTCTAGAGATAATGAACATATCTCGATGAAATTTAAATGTGACCACCTGTGAAGTAATACTCTTTGAAGTCAAATAATTTATTATCGATAGATGGGGGCCACTTTGCCAATTAGCTTTCAGCCGTGATATAGGAATATTTTCGGTAGAAATGGTAACGTGGCCTGTGAAATTACAGTGCATGTGAGACTCAACATCTTTAATGTCTCAAGGTAACATGCGCAGTGCAGTGACATGCAAAATTCTGGCAGTTTAGAATTTTGCATGCCGCTGTATCTCTAATAGGTAGACGTCATCGCTTACCATCAGGCGAGCGTCATGCCTGTCCTGTTACCTTATATCATAAAAAAAAAGAAAAATAAAACGAAAAAACAGACTTCACATGCCGCGGTAGTGAAAGTATCCAGTAGCCATAATCATGTCATCAAGGTATACAAATTTATTTACATTGTTTATCTCCATATCTGCGGAGATAATTATCAGATCTCGATAAAATTTGAATGGGACCAAACGGGAGGCATACGACAACATTCCCTTATCACGCTATTCTCCACCTTATCCATCAGTCACTCTAATCATACTTCTCAAACTTCTCATTTCTACATCATTAATTTTATGTTATGTTTATAGGTGGTACGAGTAGGTCTTGAATAATTAAGATAGTTTAAAAACTAAAACAACCGACTTCAATGCCCCGCGAGTCAGTTTCAGTAGCAAGTTTGAGACGTTTATCGTCATATCTCTGGAGATCGTTATCAGATCTCGATGAAATTACAATGAGACCACCTCGGAAACGTACCCTACCGATTACAAAAAGAACCATTCGAATCGGTTCAGAATTGACGGAGTAATCACGTAACATACACAAAAAAAAACAGACGAATTGAGAACCTCCTCCTTTTTGTGAAGTCGGTTAAAAATGGCATTGAGGTTAATAAAATCATTTTTCCTCAAAGTCAATCGTCTGAAAGATGACACTTCTAAAGTGGTAAAATGTGTCCCCCCTCTAACTTTTAAAGTTAGGGAGTGAAAAATCTAAAATAAATATATGCTGTAGATCTCAATAAAAACTTTCAACGAAAATTGGTTTGAACGAGATATATTCAGCAGGTTTTGAGATAGCAACCGCAAATATAACTTTGTTTTTCATGAAAAACATTTTTGGTAGCGAAAAATTATAGTTATAAAATACTCTACTGTGTTACGGAACCCTACGAGTACGAGTCCGACTTGCACTTGGCCAGTTTATTCTCATAGGATGGGTATGATTCAGTTTACTAAAAAAATCATGCTTATTTTCTTTTGTTTTCTTATGACTCAGAAAGAGTCAGTGTCTACTTGTACTATTCATTATTCTGTGTCAGTGTCAAGTAGTATTTAGCCAGTGTCAAGCAGACGTATTTTTGATACATGTCGTAAAGTCATTGTTACGGTCATAGTTCAATCCATTCTATATACATATCCTCAGGAAAGATAACGACCATACTTTACTGAAGTCTCTCAGTGGTTTGGTGGTATTCGTTTTAGAACACGAAACTCTTCGAGATATATGACAATGGAAATACACCAAAGAATGTATGTTACCAGTGACAAACACATTAACGCTTTAGCAAAACAGTGATTGGAAGAATTGACAAATTGCTTATTGTATTAAATTGCTGTTGAATACAGTCTTCAATGATCATCAATCATTGTTATCGACTCTAAATAACCATCTCGAAAGAAAGATTGGACTTGACAATGAAACATACTGACAGCTAAATACCAAGAGACAAAAACTTCAAGAAATGATGACGAAATATATCATTGTGCTAGTTTTTGGACAGCTATAAAATTCGCCTTTACATTGAGCTGTGAAGAGGTAACAAATATTCATACGAACTCAAAATAGAGAGAAACCAGAAGGTGTGAACTCACCTTAAGTGATTATTGAGAACCTCCTCCTTTTTTGTGAAGTCGGTTAATTAATTTTGTGCTGTTCCTAGCAACTAGAGGGGGGTCGCGCGCGGATTTTCAGATTGGTTTTTGGACCCAAAGCGTCGTTTGTAATTACGTGGTTTCTGTTTTATTTCTGTATTCTGAGCATACAAACTTTTACAAATTTTACAAAATTTACAAGGATCAGATTTAGGATTTATTTGATTTGAATTAGGATGTTCTTGGCTTCGTTAATGCGGTATTGTTGTTAAAGATGTTGATATTTAACAGACAAGTAAATGAAATCTTACCACTTTGGAATCTTAGGATTAGGCGGCATCTAAAACGACCAAATAAACATTTTCTGCACATACCTGTAACAAGAAGAAATTGTTAATTATTATACAAATAAATCAACATTTATAATATTAGTAGGATTTTACTGAATTGATAGTGTTCCAGGCGTAATTTTTTCAACTAACTTATTTGATCCCACTGCTCGGAAAACGTCTCCCCCATTTTCTTTCACCTATCCCTATCTAATGCCGTTTGTGGCCAGCCTTTGTAAAAAAACATCAAAACCACCTGGCCACCGCTTTTTGGGCCTTCCTTTACGTCGACGGCCGTTTTCAGGCACCCATTGCCACCCAATTTTAGCCCACCTGTCGGGGTGCATCCAAAAAGTATGACCCGCCCAGTCCTATCTCAGCCTGTACTATTATTTATTCTGTGTCTTAGCCTGGCAGTCTTGTCACCCACATCAGCTATCCCGGTTCTTGAGCGCAGATCGGTGTTACGTACTCTGTCTGTTTTTTATGACGTTAATATTACATTACATGTTAATATTTGGTATGATGTCTGAAACACCAGGTACTGAATTCTCTTCACAGCTGAACCGATATTGTCGTACATATCTATCAGTAGTATGCCTCCTGCCTCCTAATTAGTTAAATAGTAGATAAGTAACTATTATTTGATATTTACATACCTACCTGTTGTTAAGTTACTTACTTTAGTTAGTTAAAGTTATAATACTTTAACTTTTATGTTGCACGCCCGAAATGGGAAAGCTGTTGTTACTACAAATTAAGTTTAAGACCATCTTACACAGTTTATGCCATAAATCGTATTTTATCTTATTCTACTTTGTATACAAAATAAGACAAATATCGCAGGCATGACCATAAATACCAATAAAATCTGAAGGTTCTTCCATCGTTAGGGTTTTTGAATAACACCACAATTTGATTTGAAAAATCTCCAAATGAGAAAGTCAAATTTTATAGATAATGCTTTTACTTATCAAGACAACAAGAACATTTTTATTGCTTGCGCCAATTTAAACATGAAGAATAGTTATTGCTAAAACTGATAAAGATCTCTTCCGTCATTACGAGTAGCTTTCTCAATTCGAGATCCTTTTGATAAATTAATCATCTTAGTTGACGTTCGCTCAAGTACAGTTATTAAGATTGGGCCGGCTGATATGTAACTGTAGGCTGTTGTTAGTACTCCTAGATATCTAGATTGAGATGACAAGACAAGGCAGCCTTGGTATGCATGGTGCATGCACTTTTAAGTTTGTCTATTTCGATTCAGTTCTGGAGTATTCTCTTTCTAATAATACTACAAAAATTAAAACCACCCCGACTGATCTATGTAATACTATCTGTTAATTGAAACCATTCCAATGAGCCCAAACTAGACATCTCTGCTGTAAGTTGATGAAGAGTTGAATATTCTGCAGATTCCAGGAGATGCCCCAGGCACAAGGTCAATGCTATTATGTTTTTACAATATCGTTAAAGTAAGAGGATACCGAATTTCTAATTGATCGGACCTATGAAAGTTGGCTTCATTGCGTCATAAACTAGAAAAAGCTCAGTCGGCTAAACTGATTTTGATGAATCAAAGCTAACTTATCTAATACTATAAGAATCTTTGTCCTGACATACTGACTGACTGACTGACAACGCACAGCCTAAACCGCTAGTCGTAGAAACTTGAAATTTGGAGGATATATATGGAGGGAAAATCCTTTCTTAGTACGTAGGGGTGTACTAAGAAAGGATTTTCCAAAATTCACCCCTAAGGGGATGAAATGGGGGTTCAAAGTTTGTATGGAGAAACAAGATTAGATAGTCTTTTCTATCCGAAACTTCACACAGTTGCTCCAGTAAAAAAAATAAGTAAATACGTGTTTCAGGTTTTTTTTTAAAACCACCCCTAAGAGGGTGAAATGGGGTAACAAAGTCTGAAAATCAATATTGTTTCGGGTTGCGCTGAAATTAAGAATGCAGATAGTTATTATGACGTAGGTATCCGCTAAGATAGGATATTCCAAAATTCACCCCTTAAGGAGACGGAACGGGGATTCAAAGTTTATATAGCGAAATAAGACGAGTTAGTCTGTTTTATTCGAAACTACATAAGTACTTCTGTAAATACGAGTAAATAAGTAAAAATACGTGTTGGTGGATTTTTCAAAATGGGCTAGATAACAAAGTCTGAAAATCAATATATGGTTATGGTAATATAGTTTTTCGGTTTTCCCTTAGTCACGCGATAACTTGAAAACGGGTAAACCGATTTGGCTAATTCTTTTTTGATGTCTTTTATGATAGAAAGGTTTTAAAAAAGAAAAGTATTAAGTTACTAAAATAAGTTTTTAACGCGGGCAAAGCCGCGGGGCACTTCTAGTTGACTATATAATTTAACTAACACTTTTGATTAAGACACCTATCAAACAAAATAAACTAAACCAAACCAAACCAAGTTCATCCGATTGGGCGCTGCAATGCCACAGGCGTGTGTACGTAACACACATACACGTTGGTTTTGCGTCGTGGGTTTTTGGCTTACCTATCATGATTCGAATAACAAGATGATTTTAATAAACTTTACTTCGTGCAAGATCACAAAAACGTAGTCTGCATTTCTTCTACCATTTATAAAATTCTTGGGATCCTTTGGGTCCAAATATTTCATGCCGTAAAAAGCCTTTTATCTGGGACCCATTTTACTTACGGTGCGGAGCCGGTTTTTTCTCTACTCTGCAGCCCTTTCTTAGCGTAGACCACGTCTAGGTAGGTACATATTCCATTAATGGTGTTACGATTGCAAAATCAATTGTGTCCATTTATTTATAGGAGTCATACAAGCACTTGACTATGTCACCTGATTTTTAGTGACGATAATGACATTATCGTATATAATGGTCTATAGTGGATACATGCTAATAGACGCTGAGTTTAGTCCAATAGACTTAGCGCAACAATCCAAAACTATCATGCGAACTGGCTGACATCAAACCACAGAAATATTAATAATTATTGTTAATATTCTAAAATTAATAATAATTATCAAATACTATAAGAATCTTTGTCCTGACATACTGACTGACTGACAACGCACAGCCTAAACAACTGATCGCAGATACTTGAAATTTGGAGGGTAAATTTGTCTAAGTACGTAAAGGTACTAAGAAAGTATTTTCCAAAATTCACCCCTTTAGGGGATGAATTCGGGGTTCAAAGTTTGTATGGAGAAACAAGATTAGATAGTTTTTTTCTATTCGAAACTTCACACAAGTGCTTCAGGAAAAAAAATAAGTAAATACTTATTTCAGGCTTTTTCGAAATGCCTACCCCTTAAAGGGTGAAGTACCCCACTTCACCCTTTAAGGGTCTGAACAAAGTCTGAAATCAATATTGTTTCAGATTGCGCTGAAATTTGGCGTGCAGATAGTTATTTTGACGTAGGTGTCCGCTAAGAAAGGATTTTTCAAAATTCACTCTTTATGGGGATGAAGCGGGGGTTCAAAGTTTGGATAGTCATTTTATTCGACATTTCACACGAGTACTTCTGTAAATAAAAAAAGTAAATACGAGGTGCAGGCTTTTTCAAAATGCTACCCTACGAGGGTGAAGTGAGGTTACAAAGTCTGAAAATCAATATTGTTTCGGATTGCGCTGAAATTTAGAATGCAGATAGCTGTTATGACGTAGGTTTCCGTTTAGAAAGAATTTAAAAAAAAATCCCTCCGGTTATTACTTATTATTTTTAATTATATACATATATAAACTGATAGATTTACTTAAGTACTTCTATAAATAAATAAGTAAATACATATTGCAGGATTTTTGCAAGGGGTTGGTAAAATAGTCTGAAAATCAATATGGTTTTTCGGGTTTTATAAATATGAATCCCTATTTCCCTTAGTCACGCAATAACTTGAAAACGGGAGAACCAATTTGGCTTTTACTTTTTTGATGTCTTTTATGATAGAAAGGTTTCACAAAATAAAAATGTTAAGTAAATAAAAGAAGTCTTTAACGCGGGCGAAGCCGCGGGGTACTCCTAGTTATTAATATTTCTATGCGTCGAACATTTTAGCGGAATTTGGCGGAACTAGGCGAACCGATTAGCGTTATATCTTTGTAGTAGATAGTTCAGGCCACGGTCGAAGTCCACCACCAGTGGTCACCCATTTAGCACCACCCATGTATCACGTGTAGGATCAAGGTCACTCTAGCCTAAGGAATACAGTAGGTACAGTGACCGTGGTTGTGTGAGAATGACACCAGAATTGGACAACTCGATTAGTTACTTTACGTTTTAAACATTCCTTGAACCCTATTTGAAACAATTGCGATAATTTGTGGCTATTTCAGTGCATCCTTCACATCCACTTCCCATCGTGATCAGCCGGAGGTTATGCGGCAAATCCTGTGTTGAATGCAGCGGATACCTACAGGTATAGTCCTGATCCGGGAATTGCATGTGGGAATGGCATTCAGGATTCAGTGAGATTTATAAGATAATAGCTCTTTGGGAACGTACCTATACTACGTGACCTATTTGTGACAATTTTTTACCCCCTCCCTTTCCTTAGTGATCATTCGTAGTATATGAGAAGTTTTCCCTTGTTAACTACGTACCTAAGTTTAATTTGTGGCAGAATAGCACACTTGACCTCGATCTCAACTGACGGCAAATAGATTTACGGCTTTTTACAACACTTATTCATCCGACTTCACCGAAAAGGCGTAGTTGCCTATACAATGATGACTGACTGTCGGTCACTTCGTTGGCTCAGTGTACCGAAGATAGGCTAGCGTTCGACCACTATCTCGGCTTACGGTAAATGAATTTGAGATCAGAGGCAATAAAATGCTTTATTACTCAAGGTAACCTAACATAACCTGCAAAAGAAAATTTTGGATGATTTGAAATTATTTTTTCTCAACTTTTAATACAAACGCGCGAGATAGTATTTTCTCTTACAACTTTTATCAACTTCTGTTTATAAAAGCAAGCAGATTTATAATAATGCCGCTACGGTAGGTAAGTAAATTCAGCCAGCACCTATCCCACCTAATTAACGTGAGTGAACAATCAAGCCATGTTCATTACATGTTAGATTAAAACGCTTAGATCCAAGCCCCAGAAAAGCGGGTGAAGATTTATCTCAATCGTACAATGGTAATTGTAGAAGGGCTTATATGATGTGAACGTTCTCAAGTACCGTTAGGAAAAAAGTTCCAATTGAATCTCTAATGAAATTGCGGCCCTTGTAGGGCGCAGACCTACTTTGCAATGAATTACTAACGCTTTGTCATGCTTCGCTAAAGTTTAGCGCTCCATTTATCACAATGTTTTCTAGAGGGACCTTATTTTGAGTAAGAATTAGATTACTACTTCAGTTCAGTAGAGCGATACATAATATACTAATTAATTATTATAATGTTTTTGGGCAACTGCCGCGCCGTGCACAAGATTAACTTTGTTGCTTGTATTATATGTCCTCAAATATACATACATATAATATACACCGTTACTGCCACATATTTCTGTGGTTATTGCATATACAGTCATCGGTCATCGTAAACATGGCGGCAGTTTTTCTCCTTGATGGTGGTAAGCATCTACTTTTTCGTAACAAGTCAGGCGGAACATCAATATAAAATGCTCCTACTACCTGTTGATGAACACCCGTGCTAGGATTTGAACCGGCGACCTCTCACTTAAAAGTCAAGCCATCTAACCTCTACGCCAACGGGGATCTTAATATAATGTTTTTGGTCAACTTCTGTTTTTTTTAAATATGTTATATCTATATATGGCTAGCGTTTGACCACTATTCTCACTTTGTCTGTGACCAAAGAGAAGCGATTCAAGTACATATCGTATCGATATTAATGATACTTGGCACCTGTTTAACTTTCTTGCTCTGATAAGTGCACAAAATACCTATATAGGAATAGACACCGAAACCTACAGATACAGTCTTGGTAATATGTTATTGAAATCTTCTTTATCAAATTACCATCTTCATACATTTACATACTCATCCAATGTGATAAATAAAGTCAACACCTACCGTTCAAATATTGAATATCCGACCATTTCCAGAAGAGGCATCTATGGTCGGATATGACTTGTATTTGATGGGAGTCGGAAAGTTCAAGGTTTCAAACACCTGTAGAAAATCTGTCGCCAAACATCTAATGTGTTCCGGCAGCTATCCTTGAGAGTCAGTTTCCGTTCTAGGCCTCGACCGCATCATCACTTGCCAACAGGCGAGATAGTGGTCAAACGCTAGCCTTTATGATATAAAAAAAACTGTTCATTGAGTAGGAATCACAGACTTTGGATTCACTACGTTATAATGAATCCTCGGTTTGTGATAGGAATTTACCTAGGTACATACATCTGAAAATAAGTGGAATGTACACTAGTTCATTCTGTGCAATGTCTACCAATCCTTGATCCGAGGAAACCATCAGACAATTGGATAATACCTGTAGAGGCGACAATTGAGCAGTTAACCTACTAATGCGTGTTGTGTTACGTTTCACGATTACACTACACCGATAATGACAAATGGCGGTGGATCGAAGGAAAATATTTATTTTCCGTCTCCTTCACTCTTTAAACTTTATCCATGATTTTTTTCTCTCATAATTATTGCCAGCCTGTGATTACTGAGGCGTTTATAGCGGCAACAGAAATACATCATCTGTGAAAATTTCAACTGTCTAACTATCACGGTTCATGAGATATAGCCTGGTGACAGACGGACAGCGGAGTCTTAGTAATAGGGTCCCGTTTTACCCTTTGGGTACGGAACCCTAAAAAGCGGAATTAGCTATGGGTTAGGTACTAATGTAAATCGATTCGACATTGTGGCCTTGGATGAGGGAGGACTTTAACTCGGACTGTTTCTTGTAAATCCAAATTTAATGGCACAGTAGCATTGAATTAGTTAACCCCAAATCATTGTATATTTGGTAAAAAGTATTACCACAATATATTAGAATGTGGTGAAAAAAATTCGTTCATCTGTTCTGTGAGTATAACCAAAACTAATATTCTGAAAACACAGAAAACCGCAAGCCCACTTTATTGTTTACTATTCGCGTAGGTACTCGTAACCAATATCCCTTTTATTTTGATTCTATATTAGTGCATTTTCAAACGGAAAATGTCCGAAACTGGACAGCGATTATTAAGGCTCACAAAAAACAGTGGCTGCTAAAATTGTTTACGTTGTTACTTAAGCTGTAGAAATCGGCATTGCAGGAATGACAAAAGAAACCATATTCTAGCAGTTAACAATTTTCGAGAAGTTCAGTTTAACTGTGACCTTTTCTACATTTCCTAGTTCAGACTTGTGAGCTGCTGCAACAGTACAGTCTTGTATAAACGGTCGACCGGTCGCGTTCGCCTTGGCGACGGCTCCGGTTTCCTCCCATGGGTATCGATGACCACCTGTCGTGATATCGATCGCTCATGCAGGTAACTTATACTTCAGTTAGGAATATTGCTGTTGATGTTTTATAAAGGGCAGACGACTACTTTAGAAAACACGTTTATGTGTAAGTAACTGCGACATTAGCCATATTTTAGGACAGCGAATCGGAAAAAGTAGCGTTGAACGTCCTCAGACTAGGTGGGCTGGCAAGAATTGGATGAGAGTAGTCTTGGATCGAGCTTAGTGGCATGCAGTTGGAGTTGTCCATGTCAAGCAGTGGACTAGTTTCAGCTGGTGATGTTGAACAGCAATACAGATATAAGTACCTCTGTTCTGTTGATACTCATCAGATCTCGATGACTTCACAATGGGAGGTGAGAACTGATTCATTCTCAGACAAAGCTGTTTCTCAGTTTTCTGGCTGCGGTGTACAGCTTTAGTCTATACCACCAAATATAACGAGGATAAAATTAAATACTCTCATAATGTTAGGTATCTGGTACTCTAAAATCGCTACGATAAGTACGTAGTATTATTATCTGTTCTGTGATATAAGGTCAATTGCTACAGTTCTTAGCATCTGCTTAGTTATATAAAAAATCAAGTACTACATACTTACATTATTATACCTACCACCACCATAAATTGTATTAATAAAACTATGTACAAGCAAGCAACCTTTACTGCAGGCAAGCACTGCATTGCGTTATACTACACTTATACAATTCTGGCTAAACATCATGTATACAAAGACTTTGTAAATATAATAAATGTGATGCGAAATGTTATTCTATCATCATCACTATAAGCCAATTTCCATCCACGGCTCGACATAGGACTCTCATATGGCAAGCCACTTAACTCAATCTTCAGATCAAAAAATGTTTAATATAAAAGTGACATTTTAAGACGTATTACGACGAAGCGAGTGCATCTGGTTCTGAAATCGTTTGCGCGATGCAGGATTTCATACACTGAGGCAATATTAACAAGGAATGCTAGATGCTTTTATGTTATGTAAGAGAGATTAGATGGAATGGATGGATGGATGTTTGTCACTCCTTCACGCAAAAACGGCTGAACGGATTTTGATGAAATTTGGTATACAGACAGATACTTTAACGCGGGTGAAGGTAGGTAGCTATAGGGCTACAAACCACAAGTTCTGAATGTAGATGTGATACATAATCATTCATATTTGCATAGGATCAATTATTGCTGGACCAGAAAAGGGAACGCGTTAACCCAAAGTAGTATTATTATCTTTTCTATGCCCAAAGGTCAAAGGGCTAATTTGGTTTCTACGCATATGAATAAACATATTTAATTCAATTTATATTATTGTTGCCTAATTTGATAAAAATGAATAAATTAACTGTTCTTTATTACTTCATCCTACATTTTATGTTTGCAACAAAGTATTTACCTACAATCAAAAAAATAACGCCATCGCCTTCCAGAACACTGTTTTAAAACAACTTCGTAGATTTAAACACGCACTTAGGAACTAAAAATATGAACCAGCGTTAAATCATAACGATAAAGAAACGAAGGAGATGTTGAGAAATGATGTTGAAACTTAATTTCTCACTTCACATTATGAATATTATACTTAATATTTATGAAATCCCAGAACTAACAGTAGTAATGACTCGGGGGCGAAACACCTACACTAGTAATAACGCAGATTGCTAGTAAGGTTATTGCTTGCCGTATTTCATCAGGCGCTTCTAGCATAATCACTTTGAATAAGCTTTGATGTTTTAACAACCTACGTAGTTGAAGCTCCCTGGATGTTTTGTTTGGATTTCATCAAACTCTATGTACGGTCGAGAGCAATCTACTTTAGTCTATGTGTTCCGGAATATGATAGTGTGTGCAAAAAGAGAACCGTCGTAGAAATTGAGGTCGCGTCGGTCATTTTAATTTACTGTTTTTGTTGCATTGATAACACTGCTGTCATTACTAGTACGACTACTTGAACTACTTATAAGTTATTTTTCAAAAAAAATAAAACCGACTTCATAACCACAAACAGGCACTCAAAAGCGAAAAATAAATTACTTAAAATTATTATAAGCGCTACCCACTTATCTATTTGAAGTCGGTGCCAGCCAAGTCTAATAGGTAGTAGATAGATAAATCCGTACATGTATCTACCTACTTACTAACCTACATGTACCTACTTACTACTACTACATGCATAGTATCTATCTACTATCCAATAGACTTGGCTGGCACCGACTTCAAATAGATAAGTGGGTAGCGCTTATAATAATTTTAAGTAATTTATTTTTCGCTTTTGAGTGCCTGTTTGTGGTTATGAAGTCGGTTTTATTTTTTTGAAAAATAACTTATTTTACCCTTTTTAGTGCCAGAAAAGTTTTAATTAAATAACATGCATCTATTAAATTTCGTGTCTGGGCCGTTATACACTGACGGATATATACTTTTTGAAAATTTCAAGTATGTACCTATAACGGTTACGAAGATACAGATCTGTAAAGTGCGCACATAAGTATAGACACACGGACCGACGGACGGACGGACGGACGGACGAACGTACAACAAAGTCTCAGAAAGTGTTCATTTGGTACCCTTTGGGTTCGGAACCCTAAAAAAATTTACTTTAAATGCCGCGCTATAGTGAAAATATTCACTAGTAATAATGATGTCATCAAGGTATCAAAGGACAATGTCCAAAATGGCCCTATGTAATTAAAGCATCTGACACACACGATAATTAATTGTCTATTTTATTACAATAATTCCTAATACTTTTATAACACGGACTAGTTGTATACCAAAATGAATATTAAAAAGTATTATTTGCGATTATTAACATTAATTGCCGCCATATGGCCAACAGAGTACTGAATCACTCTACTACGTTATAAGAGGCACTTCCCTATATTGTTGAAACCCGAATTATGAAAGCACTGTGTAGCCAACCTAACAACGGAAAGTATTATTTACGTAGTAACTATTATATAATCTGTGGTATTATGCTTATAAATTATTTTTTTGCAGTGTTGGTTGGTACAAAGAACGTTCATAATTCTGAGTTATTTAATAATGTATGCAGTGTCGCGGGACTGAAATGGCCGCCATCTTCGCCAAACGTCATGTCATGTCAAAAAATCTTAGGTATGTTTAAAAAAGTTTGCACCCTAACAAGACTTTGCCCGGTAGAACATTCCTGTGAAGACAAATTATTTATATTTATATATAAATATTTATTATAATTATTAATATATAATTATTTATTGAGGGCCCGGTGGCGTAATTGGGAGAACAGTCGGCTTTGATGCCGTGGTACCGAGTTCAAACCGCCGTGCACCAATGAATTTTTCGATCCAAAAATATATGTGCGCTTCTCACAGTTGCCCTCCGGTGAAGGAAAACATCGTTAAGAAACCAACAACCCCCGCATGGTGGTAGGACATATCTAGTGTCCGCCTGGCCAGCTACCACCCTCAAGTTAGAAAATCTGTCGCCAAATATCTAATGTGTTCAAGCAGCTATCCTTGAGAGCCAGTTCCCATTCTAGGCCTAGCGTGCTTACCATCTGGGACTCTTCTACTAAAACCAGTACATTCTCCTATGTTCGAGGTATTTATCTCCATATCTCTAGAGATACTTATCAGATCTCGATAAAATTAAAATGGGACCACCTCGGAAACGTATCCTACCTATTAAAAAAAGAATCATTTGAATCCGTTCACAATTGACGGAGAAATCGCGTAACATACACAAAAAAAAAAAAACACAGACGAATTGAGAAGCTCCTCCTTTTTGTGAAGTCGGTTAAAAACTACTTGAACTCACAGGAGCTTTAAATAAAAACACTCAGGCAAGATTTCCAACAAATTCAAGTAGGAACAGAAACTACTTGTTGTATTTACCCACTTAGTGGCAATTCGTCACATTCATAAAATGCTTAAAACACAATTCGTTTAGAAAACCAACAAGGCAGGTAAACAATACTTAGAGCCAGGTGGAGTAGAAGGGGCATTGTAGGTCATCGATGCATTATTAAGGCGCTAAGTACAGCACTGGATCGATACTCGTGAATGTTTTATTAGGTGCATTTAAAGTCACTGTCAGGGTGAGTGGGGGTTTGTTTGGAACGATTCGTTTCGCTTTCATGAGACGTGTTTAGTTTCCAGTAAGTGGTTCTTCTTATCATTTGGCGTCAGTTTTGTTACTCTGACTTTTTTTTAACAAAATATTTTATACGTTTGTTCAGTTGTGTCACGTAGCCTATGTATGGTCTATTTTTATATCGGATAACAGGAGTAATCCACGTTAAGCGTTACGGCCAAACAAATAAACTTTTCACAACATAATAATACTGTGGCAGTAGAGTTGTGAGTAAGATAATTATAAAAACATTATAAAAAATCTTCAAAATTAAGTCAGCTGCCTAACACCTTTTCCAGATAGGCCTTCAGGCATATCCACTAGCAGAAACTAAACGCACAACGCTAAGAACCTCAGATCCACATTGTATAATACAGCTAGCTAATTAATTACGCTTTGTATAAACGTCTCTTGCATTTCTTGAGTGAAGAACCCGCGAGGAGTTAGCAAAACTACTCAGTACAGAATACAGGTCGCGGTAAGTACGGAGAGTAAAGCCATTCAAACTTCTTAACTACTATGCATGCAGGCAGATGTGAAAAAAGTCATGTGTATGATATGATATGATATCATGATAATTGATAATAACATAACTTCTAGGTTATAATAATACTAAAACCGTATTCAAGAATATTTTGACAAACGCATAGTGTTGGACTTGTTTGTTAATATGGGTGTTAACGCAGTACGCTATGAAGTGATATTAAATGTAGGTGTTATAAATAAATCACAAGTATCATTTTTATAAATACAAGCTTTTATATAGGCATTATTCTAGTACCTACATCTCGGCTCCATAGTTATATAGGTACAAACAGAGAACGCAAATAAAACATATGCGTTCACTGGGTACAAAACTGAAAGAGAATTCAACGCATTATTATGGCACTTGGTTACACTTTTTTCATTTTATATTCAACCTCCCAAACTCCTATCTCTGTCTCTCTCTTTGCCGATTCTTTACTCATATATTTTTTAACAGATTCATCCGATTCGAAAGTACTATCTGGGTTGTCATCTCAGTGCTTAAGTATTTTCTGTACCTTCACATTAAATTTACACAATCAACACCATATTATAAATGCGAAAGTCAGTTTGTTTATATTTTGTTTGTTTGGGACTTCATCACGGTCAAACGGCTCGACCGACTTAGTTGTAATTTTGCACGGGCATACCCAGTATTATGGATTAGGCTATAGGATACATTATAACGCGGGCAAAGCCGCGGGGCACAGCTAGTAACATTATATATGTAATAACAAGCCTGCCAAGCCATTTTTCTGATATATACAAAGTAGCAAATCAGATAAAAGTAAGATAAAAAGTAGACACAATCAACAGGCATGGTAGAATGTTAAAACTTTAATTTCCACAAAAAACAATTAATGATTTCACTCTCAATTCATACTTATTTATAAATCGTCTTGTAGACAGGTCTCTTCTTTTGGGAATTCATGAATCAACAAATAAAAGTCTTCTTATCACAAAGTTTGACAGTTGATCATTGAATGAAGAAAATTAACTAAATGACAGTGACGCTCCATCAACAGCTCCATCTCTGTAATTTCGTTCATTTTAATCACTGTCAAACTTCGTGATAAGGCCTTTACCTGCAATAAATCCGATGTGTTGCTGTCTGCATGACCTGACCCAATTACAAAGCTTTCCTCTGCGACTGCCGAGGAATAGCTCGCTAAACTGTTGTGTGGGTCGGTTAATCCGTTCCGCTTGATTATAGACATATTAATTTTAATTTTGATAAATAGTTTTACTTTTATGATGAACTAACTGGTGACTAATTACAGTCATCTATGACCGATTTTTTATTTTTTTTATTTTGACCGATTATTAGACAAGATTACAAACCATTAATATGTTAAATGTAAACTGAATGCTTTAGTGTTTTGATGGTAGAATTTTGAGTAGGACTTAACAGTTTAACAGACATAAGACTCTTGAATTAATTATTTAGTTATGAATTTTCGCTTTAAATTGCCAAGTGCCAAGTGGAATAACAGGAAGTATGAGACTCTAGATTAGTTTAGATTAAGTACAACGAACTTAGAGTAATATTTCTAAACAAAATGCTAGGAATATCAACTCCAATATAAAATATATAAAAGTGATTTTGTTAATTTACTACATTTTCTAGGCAAATTGATGGACCGATTCAAGGAAATGTTGCATGAGGGTAGCCAAATACTAGACATGAGATAGGTACATTCTAACGCAAGAGAAGTCATAAATTTTACATGGTTTTTTTTTTTTTTTTTTTTTTTTTTTTATAAAAGATTACTCGCAATGTGGGTTGCACATTACTAGTATTCTTGTTAACCCCTCCAACTAAGCTAAATATGCTTGTGTCTGGAGTGGGTTCACGTCAATAGTGCAATGGGTGGGGTGGGATTCGAACTCACGACCTCTCGATTGCCAGTCCGACACCCTATCCATTGGGCTATTGCCGCTTAAATTTTCTAAATATGTTAAACTGCGACTTACCGACTTACCTAAACAAGAGCCGAGTTTTAGGTAATATTGTCACAAAGCTTCTTGGTCTAATTAAATACAAATGTTTGAATACCCTAGCTGATCATTTATTTTGTTTATCCTCACAAAACCACATTAATATGGGATGAAATTGAGTCGCATATTTAAGCTGTTGAAATAACATTAACATTCTAATATATCTCAAAACCAATTTGTTTAAGTGGCTATAATGTTAGGCACAACATTTGGGCACATTTCCGGTATGAGCGGATGGTATATTAAACAAAATTGTCTTTGGTTTTATTATCTCTTTAATATTAACAATTATAAGAATCTTGAACCAGTAATAGGATAACGGCGCAATAATAAATTAGATTTCATTATATTTTGGGACTAAAAAATAAAGTTATACCTACTATTAGCTTCATCGCAATCATCATCATCAGCCCTATCATTATATCCACTGTTGGACATAGGCATCTTCTTTATTGCCCCATTTTTCCCGATCCTAAGCAACTGTTCTCCACGTTTGACCGAAGGTGCGGACTGTGTCGTCAGCACCTCAGCCTACAGCCCGGACACCATAAGCGATAATAGGATGGCTCATAATGCGCAGTACATTATTCGATTCTTGTGCTTTCAAATGTGTGCTTCAAAATTTAATGTAGGTGAATGTATTTACAGATACCAAGAATCAAGTTTCCTTAAGGAAAATCTTTATAGCTCTGTCGATTAGCCTTCAAGGGTCCGAAGAAGACAATTTTCAAACTGTTTTCGTTTCCCTTTAGGAAATACGGATTGAAGAATTTTGACTGTATGGCACTTACTGTAGTTGTAAAGCCGCTGATACTGGGTGTATCCAGCATGTAACCAGGCCGAATGAACGCGAAAAACGCTGGGTAGAGAGAGATGGAGCTATACGCCTGTATAGATGCGTCTTCTTCCATTCGCCCGTTCGTTCGCCTTCGTTGTCTTGGTGTGTAACTGTGTATTCAGCATGAGAGTGGGCAAGGCTTAAACTGCAACCCTGACTTAAATTTCGAGTTCACAGTCCAAATATGCTTCTAAAAAAGATTAAGATAATGATTTTAATCTTGCGATGCGATATGCGATCGACGGTTATTTACGGCGTAGACCGACGTCAACGGTTGCTTGTAATGCTCGATGCGAGCGCCGGGTCCTTTTAAGTGTCAGATAATTCGTGAATTCCTTGGAAACGCTTTCATGTTGCAGTAGTCGGTCAAGTCAAGTATTGAGTAGAAAAGTAAGCGCGCCTTCGCTGCGTCTTGTGTATCGCCGTTTTGTAACTTTAGCTTGCATCGAATTATACATTACAAACAAATGCTGCAAATCAGTCTCCGCCATTAAGCTTACCAGTCTTGTTCGATAACTTTATCTTTCCAAAAATAGTGGTTAATTTTGGCAGCGCAAATGTAAGCACTTTATCAGTCAGTCATAATTCGCTAAAACGGATGTATCACTTGATCTGCCTGAATATTTTATGCGTATATATTGGTGGGAATTGGAGCTTATTTCACTTTGATAATCTCACGGTTGTCTGTCTTCATTTACTGTGACTTATATCCTTGTAACATTATTCGAATTATGCTTAGAGCTTTTTACGTTGGCATTTACTTTGACTTATGGGTGAATGAAAGCGTTTTCAAGGTATCATATAATTATACTTATAAATCGTCTTTATGGTGTTTGGTCAACCGTTTTGGCGACCAAAGCGGTAATCAGTTACCGCTTTGGTCAACTTGTTATCGCTTTGTCAGACCAGGTGTGCCCTGGTCACCTACACTTTTTACATTATATTGATATCTTCATAGGGATATTTTACTAAAGATATACACTCCGCAAACTTTTACAAAAATTCATAAGATTCATTGCTTTTGAAAATGTTTTAAATTTAATGAGAATTAGGTCCATTCCCATTAAATTTAAAATATGTTTACGGGTATATTTTATTATGACCATTAATTACAACGAAGTTAGTGGTCTATTCATAGTGTCTACACCCAGTGAACTTAAATAAAAGCTGGACGATGGACCTTTACCATAACACTGACAATGTAATCTTACGAGCTTGTTTATAACCATTAATTGCAATGAAATAAACATTTTATTCATGGTTTCTACACCCGTGAACATAAATAAAAGCTTGCCATTAGCTTTTCGATCCATTCGTTTATCAGAAATTGACGGCAATTACCGTCAGCTTGTTTAACGTGTGGATGAAACGTTCATATTGACGGAGTGGATGTAGAAGCAATGATTTCTGTGACCTACTTGTTGGGAATGGAAACCTTGCAGCGGACAGTTTCATTACTATCCACGTCACTCACGCCGTTGAAACTATAAACGGGGGTAGATGTTTGATCTATTATATTAAGATAAGATGAACCTGATAATATTAGATATATGCATCCTACCAGGACTACTTTAAAGAATTTAGTGGTTAAGATTTATAACATTGAAAGATGCCATCAGACCTTGGAGATTTGCCCCATGTTGGGCGCCAAAAATTTTAACGTCAGTTAATTTTATATTTATTATTAAAACTAGCTGACCCGGTGAACTTCGTACCTTAAATATAAGTAAACTGTCCAAGTGCGACCGTTGGACCCGCTTACGCAGGGTTTCCGATTAATCAATATTTGCCGGAAAAATAAGTTTCTTGTAAATAAGTACGATTGTTGTCCCTTTAATTAGTGTTCCGTACCTCAAAAGGTAAAAAAAGGAACCCTTATAAGATCACTATCTTTTCTGTCTGTCTGTCTGTCTGTCTATCTGTCCGTGTGTCTCCACCGATTTTCTCAGGAACGGGTGGACCTAGCAAGTTGAAATGTATACCATATACTGAAATTTATAGTCCCTATTAGGTTTATAAAAATCAAGGTCCTGAGTCAACACGATAAAAAGATATGAGCAAATTTAGATTTTTGGGAAAAGTTTCTCTTCAAAAGATATAAGAGCTATCTGATGATGGAGACGGAAGGTGGCCCTAGAAACAAAAATATATACCTATGATACTAAAATATACAAACCCTGTTGGAAAAAGCTTATTATATTTTTTATAGTTCATTACGTTTTTAAGGATCTAACTAAATAGTTACTTTAAAATAAGAGTTCCAATAAATGTACGCGGTATCTCTGGCGGCCACAATAAATGATTCATGACTGCGATTTAGTGATTGTCGGATTTGCTTCCCACATCGCAAACTCAAGTGGGTGTTGTTACATAATCTTATGTCACAGATTAAATAATAGTAGGTCCTACGCTTATGTTCCGACTAAGAAGATTATACTCACAAGAGGTTGAATGTAGAACAAACTCTTGAAGAACAGAAATATGATTCAGTCATTCAAGGTATGACTTCGAGCATGTTTTTGTCATGTTCGTCATGTTTATTTAGTGTTAAACACAATATGACTTGTGTTGTTTCTATTACACTCTTATCTAGATCACACTGAGTGGAAATAAAACTGAGGAGAATGAACTTGTCTTCAGAGCATCTACATTGTAAACTCCATTTAGAAAGGGTTAAATCTTTTTGGTTCCGGCAAACCACAATGCCATCTAGTGGAATAACTTTGACTAACTTTCAGCAGTAGCTGTTGGAAGTGTAAACATGGAAGTTAGGTAGTTAGCTGAAGAACAACAAACACCTAAACAACTATTTAAACGAAAACATCGTTACGAAACTCTGGTAGGACACTGTCTTGTGTCCTCATGGCCAGTTTGGTAACTGATCTGAACGGGCAAGTTAGAAAATCTGTCGCCAAACATCTAATATGTCCGGCAGCTGTCCTTTTAAGAGCCAGTTCCCATTCTAGGCCTAGCCACAAAATAATGAATAGTATAAGGCCTAGCGTAGTACCATCCTCGACCTATTATCACTTAGCAACAGGTAAAAAAGTGGTCAAACGCTAGCCTAAACGATATTTAAATGGACTAAACCACGGTAATGTTTTACCGTGACTAGACGTTCTGGCTCTCACGTTACTTAACAAGAACAATTGTTTACTATTGGTATCGTATAGCTAGCTGGCCTTGACAATGACACATATACCTAATGCATGTATTCGTAATTAGAGCTGTATACTTGCAATCGTTAAGCGATTGACAAATCGACAACAAGATACTGAGACCACAGAATAAATAATAGTACATTAGGTACTGCTAGGCTATTCTGTAAGGTAGTTTACGCATCTCGCAAGCGGTGAGATTTGAATTTCGTATTACGAAATTCAACCGTATTACAATCGTATTACGATTTGAATTTTGTAGTACGACTCACCGCGGATTCGCTTGCGAGATGCGTAAAGTAGCTTACAGAATAGCCTAGCTGATACAGACTTAATGTATCGCAAGTTAGAAAGTAGTTTTAAAGAAAAATAATGTACTATTTTCAATGCAAATTTTAATATTGTGCTTTATTTTACTAGCAAACCTCCTGTGGCTTCACCCGCGAAATATGTTACTCGCTAGTAATGTAGCTATGGTAGTAGTCTCTATACTAATAGCGATAGATTTGTGACCATTCATGTTTTTGTCGTCGATGATCGCCAAACAGTATCCCGCTGCCAGCCCAAATCTAGCCTGAACACGACTCCCAACTCTCCTAACAAAACAAACCTAAACACCATAAAGACGATTCATAAGTATAATTATATGATACCTTGAAAACGCTTTCATTCACCCATAAGTCAAAGTACTAAAGGGAAACGAAAACAGTTTGAAAATTGTCTTCTTCGGACCCTTGAAGGCTAATTGACAGAGTTATAAAGATTTTCCTTAGGAAACTCGATTCTTGGTATCTGTAAATCCCTAGATACATACATTAAATTTTGTAAGCACAAGAATCAAACAATGTAGTGCGCATTATGAGCCATCCTAGGGTAGTTGTAAAGTTATATCACGTATGTTTTATTGCCTTAGATTGTTACGAGTATTACCCATATAGACAATGAAACCGACATACGAAAATACGGTGCCATAAATAAGACTAACGATAATAATATACACATGTATTTACAACTGCCATCAAAGAGGATTTAAGCTAAAAGATGAAGGTGAGCTTTTTAAAGCCTGTTATTTTTAAACGTAACGGTGCGTACAGACTATGTAACATAACATGTTATAAAATTGTTATTTTACATGTTTCAGATAGTGTGGACACGGAATGTTATAAAACATGTTATAATATCATGTTTTATAACATTCCGTGTCCACATTATCTGAAACATGTTATGTCACATAGTCTGTACGCACCCTAATAATTCTTCAAAGCTTTCACGCTGATATTTTAAGAGCCATGTATCTGCCCTATTTGGTACATGTATTCTTGCGATTAGTCGCTTACCTCGCATTACAAGGTTTTTGATATCATCATGTAGGTACATAGCTCAGAGGATTAGCAAGTTAAAGTGGTGGACACATATGCCGCAGAACCGATAACCGTTGGAGTAAGCGTGTTCTAGAGTGGAGACCACGACTCGGCAAACGCAGTGTAGGACGCCCTCCAGCTAGGTGGAGTCACAGAATAATGAATAGTACAAGTAGTGGTGTGACGATATTCGCAGGGTAGCTGGTAGCGATTGGAGAAGGACAGCTGCTAGGCTATTCTGTAAGCTATCTCGACACCGGAATCCGCGGTGAGATTCGAATTTTGTACTACGAAATTCAATCGTATCAGGATCGTAATACGGTTAAATTTCGTAATACAAAATTCAAATCTCACCGTGGATTCCGCTGACGAGTTAGCTTACAGAATAGCTATACAGAAGATCGAGCTCTGTGGCGTGCCATAAGAGATGCCTATGTCCAGCAGTGAACTAATACGGGCTGATAATGATAATGATGTAGGTACATACATTTTATTCTTCTGTAACTCTTCTGCTCTGGTAATCTATCCACTTTTATTAAATTATGCATTCTATCGTCACATACTCTTAATTTACCAGTCTATCTTTACCTTTTTTTTTATGCTGAGCTGATTACACATGTTACTGACCACTGCCTGATGTTAAGTGACAAGATGTAGCACGCTTGCCTAGAATAGGTATATCGATTCACTCATGACTTGAAAACCCCGAGATGGTAGTTATAGGGAAACACAAAATCAGGCAACGAATTCCATTCCTTTTGGTTGTGTACCGTTTCCATCGCTACAAAGAAATTACTTTTCATCCGAAGCTTAAGTTAACTTACAGTGAAAAAAGCTTAACATTTTCAAAACAAAGCTTAGTAACAAAAGTTCATTGGACATTCCTATTCGAACCGGTTTCACGAAATTTTCGACTCACTGAGGAAGCTGCAGAATTTTAATGGCTTGATAACGTCACAGTTGAATAAGATTGTCGGTTGGAATTAATCTGTGAAATGTTTGATGTTGAGTTGTAGAAGCCAGTACCACAGAATAATTAATAGTACCCAGTACGACACATTTTGATATAATTTGTGATCGTACAAAACGAAATAACCGACTTCACATGTCGCGATAGTGAAGATATTCACTAACCATAAGTTCAAGTAGCATACTTCATGTCATCAAGGTATCACAATTTTTTTATATCGTTATCACCATATCTCCGGAGATAATAATCAGATCTCGATAAAATGAACGGGCTCCAAACGGGAGGCATAATCTCTCAAAAAGCGAATGACCGAAAATTTGATTGAAGCCCATTGACGACCAGTGACGCAACCATTGAACGTCTCAAGAAAAGCAAATGTGGGCGAGCAATTGACGCGTCGATTAAAGCTCCATCATTTGCAGTTTCAATTGAAACGGTTTATCTCAATCCCGAACGGATTGACGAATGACGAATGACCGTCTTAGGGGCACTTCCCGCCAATTGTGAACAGATTCGAATGATTCTTGAATGTTTTCAATGGTAATTTAAAATTGACACATTTGTGGTGTTTATCTCCATACATCTGAAGATACTTCTCAGGTCTGGAGGAATTTACAATGAGACAACTTCAGGAGTATAACTCTTTCGAAATTTTGAAAATCAGTCCACAATTGGCGAACATAAAAAAATACGAGTAGGTACTTAGGTAGTACATAACATACAAACTCAGAATAAACTTTCTCCTTTTTGAGGTCGGTAAAAAAACTACTTCTTTCAGTGCTATTTCGATCACCATTTGCATTGCAGAATACCTTCCGTTGGTAACTGAAAAGCGCTAAATTTAGAAACTAACTTTCAACTCGTTCTTTTCCATTCAGCAAGATTCTAATCACACAAAGCTATAAGTTTTCTGAATATTATTCAACTTTGCAGTCAAAGTTTTGGCCAGCGCCACAGCCGACCTGCCATGTTGGCAGGAAAGTATCAATTTCTATGAAAAACATGGATGACGGGCATAGGACAGTTACGCTCAGTGGATTAGAATAGTTTATAATATAGTATGTAATGTATGCAACAAGGAGTCTAGATTTAAGAATTTGTTAGTGACAATGCTACCGATTATTCTACAACGCCAAAGTGGTCATTAACCACCTGCTTATTTATTTAACTCTTTGTTAAATAGGTCTTATAGCGCCGCTTGTAGTTAATGTTTCAAATTGAAAAATAGGTTTAACTTTTTTTTTGTCTTAAGTCATAGTCTCAGTTTTATTGAATAAGCCAAGTTGTAGGCGGACAACTATTGTCCGGTTCTCTGTTTTTTCTCAAATCGGAGTCATAATTAAATGATGGCCATGAATTGTCTATTGTTTTATTTTTAGATGTTCTCAGTTGTTTTTATTCAGAATAGTTATTAAACTTGATATCATCCGAGTGCTGGCGTTTAGATGTAAGGAATATTATTAGAACACCAATCGAGATGTTCGCTCAGTGTCATGAGAGAGGTATATGTGCAGCAGTACATATAGACCTCTCCCAAGGAACAGGCACATGATAATGACGATTCAATTGTTACATTATTAAAAGTTTGTTGATGAATATGGTATAGGTACTGTTGAGTAATGTGCTGATTTGCCAGCCATCAGTTATCAGATCGTGATAATAAATTAAATACTAGTGCCTGCTGTGTAGTGAGCAGAATCTACGCTCAAAATCACACTACTACCACAGTTATATATGATTGTAAAACTGTGCCACTACACTGGCGCCGATTTGAATATCTCTCGATTCAGCTATTTTAACGTGACGTTCGAGAGAGTGGATTCAATCAAATCAATTTTTAGAACATTTAGTAAAATAATATCGTTTAAAAACTAAAAAAGAACCGACTTCAATGCCGCGCTATTCATTTTCAGTACCAATTTTGAGATGTTTATCTCAATATCTCTGGAGATACTTATCAGACCTCGATAAAATTACCATGGTACCACACTTGGGATCTCTCCTTTCGAACAAAAAAAGAATAGTCAAAATCGGTTCACAAACGACGAAGTTATCCGCGAACAAACATAAAAAAAATAAAATATATATATATATACGGTCGAATTGAGAAACCTCCTGTAACAAATCTGGACTAGAGTGAAGTGGACTATTATTTATTCTGTGCTAGTTTAGTTGGTAGTTATTATATAGCTAATTATTATTCACACTGTTGTTAGATGTTGTCGTTTATGTATAGCCACTCGACACACCAGCTAATTCTTGGTTCGTTGTTGTCAATTTAAAGGTTGCAAGAAAGAGACGCTTTTAGCGATTAGACCGTCCGCTGTAGCAAGTTGTATGTAAGCTATGTTTACTATGCATTTACGAAATAAAAAGCATTCTGTTCAAGTATGTTAAACTGTGATTGAACCATAATAGCTTGACTAATCGTTCAGAGCGATCATCATATTATTTATGGCTATCTTTGAAGATCACGTTATGGAACGGATAACAATCCAGATCCAGTCTCGTTTTATGTTGTTGCAGTATAAAATGTAAAAGTAGGAAGGAGGATGTGAAGCAGAAATGAGAAATAATTGCAACAGTTCCAGTGTTGTCAGTGTGCAAACAGTTGCGATTGATGCAGTGGTAGGACTTCTGCTAGTCCGCCTGGGGCGGTACCACCACTTTGCCAATTTATTTTCAGCCGTGAAATAGGAATGTATGTCGGTTGAAATAGCAAGGTGTCCAGTGAAATTACAGGGCATGTGAGACTCAACATATTTATGTCTCAAGATAACAGGTGCATAACAGTGACATGCAAAATTCTGGCAGTCCAGAATTTTGCAGGCCGCTGTATCTGTAATAGGTAGACGTCATCGCTTACCATCAGGCGAACGTCGTGCTTGTCTTGTTACCTTATATCATAATAAATTATAAGTAAAAAAGATTTTTTATAACAAGCTTTTATCTGGGACAATGATCTAAAATGTTAAAAATAAATCCTAGTAAGTATTTGGCGTGTAGGTACTTACCTATATTTTTAAAAGCTTAAAGCAAGACCAGTTTTTCAGGCTAGATAATTACTATACTTCAGTGCCTCAAGCTTTTAAAAATATAGGTAAGTACCTACACGCGAAATACTTACTAGAATTTATTTTTAACATTTTAGTTCATTGTCCCAGATAAAAGCTTGTTTTTAATAATATTTTGTACTTATAATTTATTTTTTACTTTTTAGTAGGTAAGTATAGATACCGACTTCCTAACTGCTACCTAAGTATTCAAGAGAAGGCGTGATGTTTTAAAATATTCCACGGATATTTGATGTGATTATGAGTAAAGTGCAAGGAAAATCAATCGACTCGGTGAGGCTATGTTGCTTTATAACAGAAATGCCATGGCCACCTTACAGCTTCATCATCAGATCCTGGATATCGTTTAAGTGTAAAGCTCCTCAAGACGAATCATTTGAGCCCAAATTCGCTAGGGTTACGTTATTTTATTACAGAGATGCCGTGGCCACCTTCCAGCTTCATCACCAGTCGCTAAATATCATCTAGGTGTAAAGTTATCTTCAAGACGAATCAATCGAGCCCAAACTCGGTAGGGTTTTGTTGTTTTATCACAGATATTCCGTGGCTACCTTCCAGCTTCATCATCAGGCCCTGGATATCATCTATCATCATCAGACCAGCTCCATGGTACCATATCATTGTATTGTCACCGAAGATACATAAGTACACCAAATTTGAGTCCAATCAGACATCGGGAAGTGGGTCTAATTTAGCTTTCAAGATTCCACCCGAACATACGTACATTTAAGCTTTTATTTAACTTGCAATGTATGTATACATTGCAAGTTAAATAAAAGCTTGAAAAAAAAAATATTTGTGTTAGCGCGTGTTACGTATGAAAAGATTCAGAATCATGTAAGAATTGAGGCTTAGAACATACATACAAACGTAATCTCAGACTCTAAACGGACAATAAAAGTAAAATTAAATACTTTTGTCTATTCTACGAAAAAGACAAGGAATACAGTTACCATTTCCGTAGAAAATTACGGTACGCCCTACATTTAGCAGTTTATGGCACAACGAAACTGCGCGGATTGCAGAATAATGACCATTATTTTATGTCCTACGTAGTAATAAGTACTTGAGTCCAACGAGAAAATGAGGCAACAAACCAACCATCGTAATCCTCTACTACTTTACGGTACGTATAGTAAATTTTTTAGGATTCCGTAGTCCTGACAAGGAACCCTTATAGTTTCGTCATGTCCGTCTGTATGTCGGTCTGTCCGAGGTTTTGCTAAGAGACTGTTAATACTTTAAAGCTGTAATTTCGTAGAGGTGTGTACATCAATTATGCCTATAAGTGGTAAAATAAAATTTAGGGAAATTGTTTTTAGGGTAGCTCATGTGAAGTGGGGATGAATTTTTCGTCGTTTAGTTCCAGTAGGGCTTCCCCCCCCCCCCCTCTAAAAGCTAAACTGCTAGCTTGAAAAATCTGGAAAAATTAATGATGATAGTGCATTTCATGAACTTCAAAGGAAAATTGTAGCGGTTAAGATAACTTTATTAGCTTAGCAGTAATAGTCGCTGAACATGGGTGTTGGATAATTTTAAAAATAATTATGTTATATATTATACTACTACGGAACCCTACACTGCGCGTGGCCTGACACGCACTTGGCCGGTTTTATATTATAAGTATTACCAGTATTTATTAGTAATGACTATCTAGAAGTTGGTACTTTAAGCAAGTACTTAGGTAAGTACTCACTTACAAAGTGGACTAACAGCATATAATATACTTGTTAGTACTATTCATTTTTCTGTGCTAACAGTTAGGTTCTTATGGAGTAAGTCTTCTTCGAGATAGGTAGTAAGAAACTTATAATTTATGGTAGACACTAGCTGTGCCCCGCGGTTTTACCCACGTAGACATCGTTCCCGTGGGAATATCGGGATAAAAAATTACCCTAATATGTTAGTCCAGCGAAAACACTGTTCTTATTTTTATTTTACATGTGAGTAAATCATGGTCAATAACAAATAGTAAAGTGGATAGTTCATGATATTTAAGAGGACCGACATTGGACAGAAACATAATAATAAGTAAAAATCTTCTCAACAGAAAACAATCCCAAAGTAGCCTCAACTTTTGCTGATTTTTGCAAACAACGCCATGATTTAACTTTTTATTTTATTTTTAAGCATTTCATACATTATATAAAATACCAAAACAACTTTTCTGTATTTTGTTTGCGCTAGTTGGTGAGAAAATATCTGTCTCTAGTCTAGACTAATGCGTAAAATATAAGAATTGTGATGTCGATTATGGTTGTTTGCGGAATTCCTGTGTATGTATGGTTTCTTTCTTTTTTCAACCGACTTCCCAAAAAGAAAGAGGTTCTCATTTCGTCTGTATGTTTTTTTTTTCTTTTTTTTTGTATGTATGTTACGCGATTACTCCTTCAACTGTGAACCGATTCGAATGATTCTTTTTTTTATCGGTATTTTTTAGGGTACGTTTCCGAGGTGGTCCCATTGTAATTTCATCGAGATCTGATAAGTATCTCCAGATATATGATAAACGTCTTAAACTTGCTACTGAAATTGACTCGCACGGCATGGAAGTCGATCTTAATTATTTTGTATTAGTGTTTCTCCTTTAGCTTGCTTAACTTTAAAAGCAACTAATGAGTAAGAACATACATAAGTATCTATGAATTAAGCTTTCGGTTACTCAGTTCTTTTAATTAGGTAAGTAGTAGGTAAATATGTAATAGTGGCATTTATGATTTGATGACACACACATACACAGATACAAACGACAAATTTATAACACCTTTTCTTTTTTTTTTATTTAAATGTAATAATTTTGAGATATTTTTGTTTTGTATACCAATAACTGATTTAACTTCTGATGTAAATCAACAATACTAATATGTAATGTAATAATAAAATAAACATATAATGTTATATAATAAAAATAACAAACTATTCAATATAATATCAAGTGTACTTACCCTAAACTTGTACCTATTTTGAATGTATTGCATGACTAACTTAATTTGAGTTAAGTAAGTGAATTATGCATGATATTAGTCTATATTAATACTCAGATTGTATATGTACACTTTCTGTAAAAACAAAATACATTTCATTTCATTTTTGCGTCGGGGGTTAAGAGGACTTAAAGCCTATTCTCGCTAACTGGTCCCGAGCGGTAACCATCCGTAAAGGATTAAAAAAATCTCGTGCGCTCATTACTACTTTTTTGAAAACCTGATAGTTATTTCGACCCACATTTTCTGTTGCAACAATGTGAATTTGAAACGAGATTTTTATCCAGCCGCTTTCGAGTTTTATATGGAAGTGCAATTGTGCGCGGGATTTTAATTTGAAGCGCTTTAAGCAATTAGGACTAAGAGTGAACGCGGGCTGCACTTTTCCATACAAATGTATTCCCCCGTATCCTCCCTGGAAAATGGTTCTAGAGCAAAATTTGTTACCACAAAAAATCAAGGTCTGCTGTAGCTACGCCCCTAAGCCTTTTAATCTCCCTTTTTGAGATTTTGAAGGGTCATATTTCTATTTAAAATTGGTTGGTCAAAAAAAGAAAGGTGGGGCGTAGCTACAGCAGACCTTGATTTTTTGTAGAAACAACCTTTACTCTAGAAGCATTTTCCAGGAAGGAAACGGGGGGAATACATTTGTATGGAAAAGTGCGCCCGCGTTCGCTCTTAACAGTATCTAGGTTCCGCTTTCATAGCTTCTTCAATCTTTGCTTACTTGCCGTTGAAAATGTTGAGAACATCAAAGAAAACATTTTTGTACTTTGCAAGAATTTTTTATCGCTCCAAATACTTAATATAAGTTATATAATAAGTCCTTACTATCCAAAAGCTGCAAAAAATAAATAGCTTATAAAATACCTAAATCAAGTGTTAGTGTTGCTCTTTCAATCCATTGCACCACAAGTAGTCACACACGCATCATTGTCAATCTCCTTCCAATCCCATGGTTTCCCATGTTCCCGATAAGACAAATCTGTATCACAAACACATAAACAGAGGCTTCTCGAAGATACCATAAATCATAGTGACGTGTAGTGCTCGTACGTCGTCCTGGACCGGTTTTGTGGCATATATAATCCTGACTGGTCCGCCTACGGGTCGAAAGGCTTTCTTGTGCCAGGGTATGCGCCACTTTCATATTAGGATGTATAGGCACAGATTCTTAGTTACTATGGTATAGGTGGGTTTTCTCCGAATCTGACTAAGAAGGTAGTGGAAGGTTGGATAGATTTCTATGAAAAAATAAATTGAACTCGATTGAAGAACGTTTTTGTACATTGCTACTTACAACAAGCTTGCTTACCTAACTTACACACAAATATTATTTGTACTAAGGTTTTTTATGTTAAAGGAGGCAATCAAGCAGACGGCCTGCCTGATGGAAAGCGGTTACCGTCGCCTATGAACAGCTGCAACACCATGGGCGCGTTGCCAATATTAGAGGAATTTGTGGATACCCTTTTTAAATTCTCCATTCTATATAGCACTAGAGAAAAATCACTGCGGGCTAGATCATTCTACATCTAACAGGTTCGAGGTAGAAAGCCACGGTAAAAAAAAAACAACGGGTTGCACTCCGGGAGTGCCGGCAGAATTGAAAACTTGAACATTAACGTTGTGCATTTGGTCTACTCTCCCTCCGTATTACGAATTTTCGATCAGGTCACGTGTCCTGACGCGAGTTTAACATTTTTTACCCATCCCAAAAAAAGTTTCTACTCTCCTTCCGTCTTACGAATTTTCGATCAGGTCACGTGTCCCGACACGATCTCCTGACGCTTAACATTTTTTACCCATCGCAAAAAAGTACACAACGCCGCTAAAGAAGTTTCCCTTCATAAAAGTAAGTGTAACAGTCGATGATACGATCTAATAAGATTAATTTTCACTTGTCTAAAAGAGGAAGTAGTGATATGAGACGCTGGATTTATGCTCAATCTACAGAGCTATCTTAGCTATCTACTCTAGTTACCATGATCATGATATCCCAGCCCAACCCGCTTTCCAAACTACAAAACATACGACAACATGAACCTGGTATTGTCATCTTCACCTAACAATCTAATTTTTTATTATTTTATATATCTTATAGACTAGCGTTTGACCACTATATCACCTGGTGGTAAGTGATGATGTGGTCGAAGATGGTAAGCATGCTAGGCCTAGAATGGGAACTGGCTCTCAAGGATAGCTGCCGGAACACATTAGATGTTTGGCGACAGATTTTCTAACTTGACTGTGGTAGCTGGCCAGGCGGACACTAGATAGTGTCCTACCACCATGCGGGGGGGTAGTTGGTTTCTTAACGATGTTTTCCTTGACCGGAGGGCCACTGTGAGAAGCGCACATACATTTTTCGATCGAAAAATCCATTGGTGCACGGCGGGGTTTGAACTCGGTACCACGGCATCAAAGCCGACCGTTCTCCCGATTACGCCACCGGGCGCTCTAAATATAATAACAGAATGAATTGAATGTTGGTATGACTTCATCTCCCCCAAAATGCGAAAAAAAATTAAACAAATCTTCCTACTGCTTTGACTAGCTGTCAAACAAATCTCATATCTTAAACAAGTGTCCAAGCTGACGCATCAATATAAATATAACCAAACCGTCATTTCTAAACTAGTTGGGGGATAAAATAACACAATTTTGTAATGAACTTTAGCTGAGTCACTCATGAGACTAGGTACGTCCGACTGCTGACAGACTCGTCTGCCCACGCTCTATCCGACTCCCTAACATGGTAACTAAGTACCTGTTAGGCCCATCTTGAATAAACATTGAGATAATGTTCACAGTATAAACACTGGTAAACGTTTGTTTATATGGTGATCAAAAATGTGGAAGTTTGGTAATTGACGGAACATTTGCTCCTTACAGTGCTAAAGTTGTTCTTATTTAATTGATTATTGTTAACCATTTTATGCTAATTATGTTCATAAGGAAGACCAGCACCACAGAACAGATAATAATACTACGTATAGGCACCACCAAACCAAACACATTCGAAAAACACAAACAACGGAATGACTGACAATACTAGCAAAGGTAATTCGTCTGCAACAGCTCCAAAAACTCGATCCATTCCCGTTTCTCGCTCCCGCAGCATAAATATTTGATTTGAAAAATACTACCCAAATGGATCTTCATAAAGTTCTGAAAGAGAACGCTTGAACCACAGAAACAATAACGCTTCCGACAGATTGAACACGTTTCACTAATTTCGTTCCACCGTAACGACCATTCCAGAGTCCTGACCACATTCCGGGCATACCTAATCGGATCAACATTTTTTCAATACTCTCCACATCCCAGTTAATCAAGCGAATGGTCTATAAAAACGAGACACGCTCTTCAATTCGGTTCTGGCGTGACAACCCAAGCCAAATGGCACTTAAAATTAAAGGGTTCGTCACGCCGCTCCACATTATAGACGCATTCGGAATCAAATTAACGAAGAAGAAGTGTCGACAGTTAAACCTTAATGTGTCATTGGTAATAAGGTGTAAGAAGTAATAATAACAACGCATCACGTGACAATAAATTTAGATTGAAGACACTGTAACAATATCCTATCCTGTAACATCTTTGGAAGATTCCTCTACGAAATTGCACTTAAAATCTAGAAGATAATTAGGCAATTACAACTTAACTTACCGGATACAGCCACAGTCCTTATACTATTATTTATTCTGTGCTACAGTTCACGCCATGGCTTTTTTGCCAGCCAACTCCTACTAGGCTTACGCTACGCTCATATCTAAGTAGGTAAACCTATCAATCGCAAAAAGTTTACGAGTTAATAAAAATGATATGAACAGATCCCTAGAAGACTATTTTTCTGCGAATCGAAGGTCAAGTCAATAAGAAATTCCAATATCAATCTTTGCTATTTGTCCTTCCCAATCAATATAATCATTATTGACGATACGCATGATAATATGTATACAGATATGTATCATCAGTATTTTAATTTGTCGTGTAACATGCGATACTCATTTGTAATTCTTTAGAAGTGCTATTGTTCTGTCTGTATAAATTAGTCTTTATTATATAGTCTGTATATTAAATTAGTCTGTATTAGTAGATATTATATTGATTCAAGTTTAAAGTTACATATATGTTAACTATCTCGTTAATTTATATAACTGTTGTAACTATAACCATTAGAAAACAGGTTTTGAGAGGAGAATTACGATTGCGAGATAAACAGTAATCAATAAAATAAGTTATTTTTCAAAAAAAATAAAACCGACTTCATAATCACAAACAGGCACTCAAAAGCGAAAAATAATTTACTTAAAATTATTATAAGCGCTGCCCACTTATCTATTTGAAGTCGGTGCCAGCCAAGGTAGTAGAATAATAGGTAGTAGATAGATAATACCTACATGTATCTCTACCTACTTACTAACCTACATGTACCTACTTACTACTACTACATGGTATCTATCTACTATCCAATAGACTTGGCTGGCACCGACTTCAAATACCTAGATAAGTGGGTAGCGCTTATAATAATTTTAAGTAAATTATTTTTCGCTTTTGAGTGCCTGTTTGTGATTATGAAGTCGGTTTTATTTTTTTTGAAAAATAACTTATTTTAACCTTTTTAGTGCATAACAAGTTTTAATAAAATTACATGCATCTATTACATTTGGTGTCTGGGCCGTTTTACACTGACGGATATATACTTTTTGAAAATTTCAAGTATGTACCTATAACGGTTAAGAAGATACAGATCTGTAAAGTGCGCACATATGTATAGACACACGGACGGACGGACGGACGAACGGACAACAAAGTCTCAGAAAGTGTTCATTTGGTACCCTTTGGGTTCGGAACCCTAAAAACATTGACTTTGAATATTATCACTTTAGTGATAATATTCACTAGTAATAATTATGTCATCAAGGTATCAAAGGACAATGTCCAAAATGGCCCTGTGCAATTAAAGCATCTGACACACACGATAATTAATTGTCTATTTTATTACAATAATTCCAAATACTTATATAACACGGACTAGTTGTATTCAAAAATGAATATAAAAAAGTATTATTTGCGATTATTAACATTACTTGCCGCCATATGGCCTACAGAGTACTGAATCACTCTACTACGTTATATGAGGCACTTCCATATATTGTTGAAACCCGAATTATGAAAGCACTGTGTAGCCAACCTAACAACGGAAAGTATTATTTACGTAGTAACTATTATATAATCTGTGGTATTATGCTTATACATTTTTTTTGCAGTGTTAGTTGGTACAAAGTACGTTCATAATTCTGAGTTATTTAATAATGTATGCAGTGTCGCGGGACTGAAATGGCCGCCATCTTCGGCAAACGTCATGTCATGTCAAAAAATCTTAGGTATGTTTAAAAAAGTTTGCACCCTAACAAGACTTTGCCCGGTAGAACATTCCTGTGAAGACAAATTATTTATATTTATATATAATTATTTATTATAATTATTAATATATAATTATTTATTGAGGGCCCGGTGGCGTAATTGGGAGAACAGTCGGCTTTGATGCCGTGGTACCGAGTTCAAACCGCCGTGCACCAATGAATTTTTCGATCCAAAAATATATGTGCGCTTCTCACAGTTGCCCTCCGGTGAAGGAAAACATCGTTAAGAAACCAACAACCCCCGCATGGTGGTAGGACATATCTAGTGTCCGCCTGGCCAGCTACCACCCTCAAGTTAGAAAATCTGTCGCCAAACATCTTATGTGTTCAGGCGGCTATCCTTGAGAGCCAGTTCCCATTCTAGTCCACTTCTCTATCTTCGACCGCATCATCACTTAGCAACAGGTGAGATAGTGGTCAAACGCTAGCCTATAAGATATTACAAAAAAAAAAATATTATCCCCACCTTTATTTCTATCTCGCTCACAGTTACCGTAAGAATATCTGTCAAAAACCAAAATCAACGAGAAGAAAGATGTAAAAACATTATTCAAGGTCATATTTTTTAGTCTTCAAAAGTATATGCAATAGCAACCTCCATTGTGTATAATCTTCTTGGGACTCTTCTACTAAAACCAGTACATTCTCCTATGTTTGAGGTATTTATCTCCATATAAATTAAAATGGGACCACCTCGAAAACGTATCCTACCTATTAAAAAAATAATCATTTGGATCCGTTCACTATTGACGGAGAAATCGCGTAACATACACAATAAAAAAAAAATAAAAAAAAACACAGACGAATTGAGAACCTCCTCCTTTTTTGTTAAGTCGGTTAATAAGTAATAATTAATTGACGTTACTATTGTTGAATATAAAATCATAATTTATTACTCAAGTAATTGCATGTTCAGTTAACAATAACTACAGGTGAACTTCTGTATTGAGAAGTTGAGCTTTGGAATATTTCTCATTTGTTATTTAAAATGTGTGAAGCAAAATCCTGATACTGATAAATCTTGAAGAAATATCATGAAGAATTGAGGTGCTGTGCTAGCCATATTTTCATATGAAGTACGTTTAAGTAAACTTTAATTATGATGCTTTTTATAATGCTGTAACGGCACACAATAATCAGAAAACATTTTGCGCTTCTCTCTACCAACTCTAAGCTTTTGTTCAAAGCCCCATTTTGTTTGGAGTAATGGATGGGAAAGGGGGGTAGACAATAAAAGGTTCTCCTCACACGTGACTACGCATTGTCTTCGAGAGGATACATGTAGGTAAGGATACTACGCTCTCCAGTTTCTACTGTATCGATTTGTTTCCTAACGTTTGTGCTCCGGTATGAACTCTTTCAAAATATAGGTAGTAATATCGTCATAAAGTGTGCAGTAAAAACACGGTAATATAATAATATTATTATATTATAAAGAGGTCTGATAGATAGATGGCTTACCTAGCTATTGTGCCTATTTAAAATGGATACCACCCACCAACATTTTCTTTGACACCCGCTACTATAATAAGTAGTGTTGTCCCACAAACATTTTACTCTACACTCAGAATATAGGAAAAACAGTTTTTTCTATATTCTGTATTCTTCTACAGAATTGCATTCTAACCTGCACTGTTGCAATCGGCGTTTGAGCCTAACAACAGCACTCAATATACTATATTTTTCTTTTATTCAAGGCAGTTGTTAGTTTGCTTGCAATAATATACAAAGCTCATACAATGCGCTTCTTTAATTTAAGTAGATTATAAAAGTTCCTACCATTAGAGGTACCATTACAGTAAAATAGGACACTAAATATTACAAATTTCCACCTTGACCTGATCCTGACACAATTTTAATAACATTCGTCACGCAAACTGTAATTAACTTCTACACGTAGGACATGCATGTGGATGACAGTTCATAATTGGATTAGTGGGCAGCGACTTTAATTATCCGGTCTAAATTAAAATACCGTGTATAACAGACTTGCTAAAGCTATTTTAATTAATATTTTTGTACCTCACATGGAGCGGAGTGAACTCTGCGGGCGATGTAAACTTTTTTTTGTTGCCGCAATGTTTGTCGTATTGCAGGTGATGCTGACATAACTTTGTAAACATTTCGGGTGGGTACAACAAACATTTCAATACTGCTTTTACTTACTCACATTAATCACAAGCTTTTAAACTAATTACATACCGAGGGGAAAAGGTAGGTAAGTACTAAATCAAACTTAAAACTAATTATATTCTTACGGAATTCTTCGAAGTCAATTTAACACGCAGCATAGAGGTTGAATTCTCTGTACGCATAGATTAGAAATAATCATTTAAAAACCATCACTCTCCACTATCTTCTAAAAATAAACAACGCATTACTTACGCACGAACACTTTCACCTAACCTTAATTCGAAATTAGCGGTTCCATTGAGAAGCACGTGTCAAAATAACTGTTATGTCACAAATTGAACAATGGGCATCATCCAATAAAAGGCACAATGAAGAGGAAATGTCACATCGTTGTGCGGTACCCATATCCTAGTGCTGTCAACACATGCTACTTAGTAAGCGCACATATGGACAAACGATGTGGTAAAAGAGATTCACTACTTGCGATGTGTTTTTCAGTTCAGAATACTGATTCAGTATAACTTTTTTGATAGAATACCTATAGCGTATAGGTATTCTATCAAAAAAGTTTTGCGTTTGACCACTAACTCTCTGACCTGTTGGTAAGTGGCGATGTGGTCGAGAATTATAGCACGCTAGGCCTAGAATGGGAAGTAATGGGAACTGGCTCTCAAGGATAGCTGTCGGAACGCTACGAATAGGTATTTGGCGACAGTAGCCAGGCCTGGCGGAAGTTTCATTTCATTTCATTTCATATGTTGGTAGAAAGTATATATATCAAATGTTGTGTGAGTAATTATTTATTTACCGTTATGTGTTACAAATTATAATGCCATACCTACGTATCTGAACCCAAAGATAATATCTTATGATAAATACCTTGGCAGCAAAATGTCAAATATTGCTTCTTTTTCTCAGAACTAATATACTTAATTGCATTATTTGTAGAAGAAGGACCTGTATTTACAATTTTCATTTCATCTTTGTTTATTTCACAGCAGCTTAATAAAATGTATAAGAAATAGAAAATATAAGTGATACGTACAAAAAAAGTGTCCGCAAAACACGGTATGGTGCAAATTCTACCGGGCGACTAAAAGTACCGTATATCTTTCCATATAATCGATACTGGTCAGTAGATATCCGGAATGGAAGAAAACAAGCTATATAAGGTGCATCAATTTCGCAATAAAACATCACGTGAAGGTGCGAGGAGATTCCAGGCAACTGAATAATTCATTAACTTCACTTGAATTCAATAGATATTTTTCTCTAATGCGAATTATTAAGTTTTCTTTCGACGTCGCTTCTTAGAAACCTGATGAAATCTTCTATTGAAAGTGGTAACGCCATTGATATAGCACTACATACTTATTGAATTGTGCATCTATGATTTACGTCCTAAATATCGGCAAGGTACAGACTCGTGGCTATATAGATGCATTATTTTCAAAAGCAAACATACATAATCTTTAAACCGAAACACAAAACATTCACCTCCAAAAAGTTTGTTTAGTCGTTATGTAATGGGAAAGGTAAACGAACTCTTTAGCTTTGTTTATATCAACAGCTGTGAAAGGCTTACAAATATATAATAGGTACTTACCATAACAATGACTGCGAATTTAATCGGGATTCTAAATTGAATCCAGTTGATGCGCATTAGCTTTCTAAAGAGTACGGTATTGTCCGACAACAATGAGCTAGTGATGAAACCATCGGGAGGTGCAGATGACCACTGTACCGGTGCTATGCCCAATCAACTGAGTCATATTACATATTCGAGGTAACGGCGAAAGTGTACGGGCAGCGAAAGTGCACGTTTTTGTATGATCGTGCTCAGACGGCCGTAAATTTCGAAAAGGTCGCCTTGGAATATTCAGTTAAATTTGATTTAAGACACTGCTATTAAGTACCAATAAGATTACAATATATTATGTGTACCTACCTAAGCCTATATTTATCTCATAGATAAGTACGAAGTACGCACGTGCTATAATTTACTTTCTTTGATAAACGTGATGTGAGTAATAAAAGTTAAATAACGAGTTTCATGACTCGCATTTGCAGTTTTCTGCACTCAAGTCACACCCACGCACTAAAGAGTGATAGGTATACTTGACAAATAAATGTTCGTGTAACATATAAGCATTTACAAAGTTTAATGAACTTTGTAACCTAAGACTTGTTAACATTATCTTTGTTTCGATATGTAGGCTCATAATAATCATTGAGGTAAATGTTTCTAAAAGTGAGAATTTCACCAATCAATCATAGTTGGATATTCAGAACGTGAACTTTACTATTCATCAGTTTCACTTCACTTAATTTACTCTTACATTAGCAAGAACTAAGACTTTGGAGAGAAAGGACCGATTAATGGTCAGCACGTAAGTGAAGGTTCTTTAACAACAATTTATCACCATTATCAGATACAACGGCGAACTTCTCCTGTTTAACGAGATATAGTGTTATTTAGTGAAAGCTGGGAAATGGGAAACGCTCCTCGGAATATTAATAGCTGTAGTCACAAACTACGCAGAAAAAGTTGTCGTTCCTTTTAAACTAAAGCTTCTTGCAATTGCACAGG
This sequence comes from Cabera pusaria, assembly GCA_954871355.1. NCBI lineage: Eukaryota > Metazoa > Arthropoda > Insecta > Lepidoptera > Geometridae > Cabera > Cabera pusaria. Next base: position 11,760,139 of record OX940911.1, read on the forward strand.
CAGACAGAGTTAATGAAAATGTATTAGATCGGGTGAAGACCTTAATAAATTGAGATTTTTCGACTCGATGAAGTGTAATTTAAGTTGTTCATTATTCAATGCGAAACAAAATCAATCAGCAAGTTTTTCAACATTTTGTAATTATTTTTTACATTATGACAGAGCGTCGTGCATGGGTCATTGGACCCAATTTTCGACACGCGAGGTCTGAATTCGAAATTCACCATTCACCACATTTTATAGCGAAGATTTTTTAAAGCTAGCTTAAATTCTTTTTTATTTATTTTTAAGGTGTATTTTTATTTTCCCTTACTTTTTTTGTTTTGTTTATTGCCTCGTATCACAGAATTATTAAAAGTGCTCAAGACATGTCTTTTTTCTACAGTCACGAAATCCTCGTTAAGTTCCAAATTCAAAATTAACTAAAGGAAAAATAACCTTCGCAACCATTTAATATGCAGTCAAGTTATCGTAATATGCAGATTGCATGATAATGACGCCACCCGCGCTGGATGCTCAAGTGTCATTTCGCATTGCGGTTACTCGATATCGTGATGCGCATAAGAAGAACGCAAAGGACATTTCCTTTAGAGGTCAAGATCACTTATATTGCTATAATCATAATTGAATCTTAAAGCGCGCAATAGTCTGACTTCAATATTGAACTGTTAATCCTTGACCATTTAATATTTTAATTGCGTCATTTCGCATTAAATATTTAAGATAAATATGTATCTCGATTGGACGCTATGTTGGATTTCAGATTTGGTTAATTTCTGATCAATACTTAAATCATGTTTCTCCTTATTATGACAATTTTGATGCAGTTATCAGTAAGGCGGAAATATTATTTGTAGCCAGTCGGCTGAATCGACGTCAAAGAGCAAGCTTACAAATCTAATATCCTGCGGCCTTAATTCGATTTACCACCTTTCTTTGAAGCTAACTTGCAGAGAGCACCCAACGAAATAGAAGTTATCTATACTTAGTACGTAGATAGGTACAGTCATAATATTACAAAGAAAAGTAAAGTGACAGCAAATTATCAAACTGATAATTAAGTTACACGCACGAACAACTTAAAAGGAACACTAATGTTCAAACTACTTTTGAAAGTGTCCGCATTTAAATACCATACTACCCATGTTTTCAAGAAACAGAACTCAAGTGAACTGCGTGAGCGCATCAACCTACATTCGTGCAAGTTCGCATGGCGACACGGCCATAAAAGAAACGACGAACGCCTTGTACGACCAACTATGTACTTAAGTTATTTTTTATAGCACACAGGCTAGCGTTTGATTAATATCTTACGTGTTGGTAAGAGAAGATGTGGTCGAGGGTGAAAGCACGCAGCGACTATGTTAAATGATCCAAAATAGGTTCTGTCGTTTTCGAATTCATTTAAGGATTAATCTACCTCAAGCCGATCTGAAAAGGTTTTCATGTGAAATTCAAGCCTGAGAATTCGCAAGCTTTCGCGAGGAATTCTAAACACCCTTTTGTTACGTTTGTTTTCTAAACCGCTGTGGGAATAATAGCTCTTTTGATTTCAATGAATTTCAAAATAAAGTGTGAGTTGAATGAACGCATTAAATTCGCCATTCCTACGTATTTTCAATATAGCTAAGTATATAATTGCAACTGAAACATTGTGAAAAAAATAGAAAATAAAAATAAGCAGCACAGCAACCTTATATGTCTTCGAAAGATTCACAATTATCTTTCAAATTAAAAGAAAATTGTTCAAAGAGATCCAAGGATACTGAAATAAATTGAACAAAAACAAGTTCGGCCAGACTTTCACGGACACGTGGGGTAGAATAAAATCATTAACTTTTACTCAAACAAGGTTTTCCTATCCTCCGGGAATCCGGGAATTTTTGTAATTTTTTACCGTGCCGACATGAGCTGCGCTTCTGGCACTCGTGAATCCTATTATAGTAACCGCTTTCATACCAACAACATACGTTCTTTTGTTAACGGTATCTTTAGGGATTTGTAAAGCTGGAATAAATGAGGTTATCGCTATCCACCTCGTATATCTTTTCTGTGTTCAAAGCTACTATGTAATATTTTAAGTAAAGAATTTCTCGTTAGCCTACGCGTTATTTTTGTCCTTATTAAGTAGCCCTACAAAAATAATAGATACCTAAGTACCTTCTGACAAAATTTTGCCGCATTCAATTAATTCACAAATTTCTCATCTTCTAAACAGGCAGAGTAAGTATACACTGACTTTCAATAATATTCGATATACTTTGATCAGTAATAATAATACAATTACAAAAAGTTTCAATATCAATACCATTTTTGGCTGTATACTCAAAGATACCATTGAACTAAGAAGTGAGAAACAAGAGCAGAACAAGTTTAGTGTAAACGTTCGACATGACAATGTTTGTTCAACACAGTTCAATAACTCATCTCGAATTATGTTGCAATAAGAAATCGATTGCGGTCGCTTCCAAAGTTTTGGTTTATACACTTCAGTGCATCGCGTCGAGTGCAGCTGCCATCTTATCCAGACCTGAACTTGAAACTAGGTTAAAAGAGGCTTTTATATCTTGCCATCGCTTCAAGAGGATTCGGTCTCGGTTGCAAGCTATGAGATTACACGCGTGCGCATAGATTTTATTTTGCATTGAAGTAGTGATAAAAAAAAAATCTTTAACGATTTTGGGTAACAGGACATACGATTAGAAAAGTCCTGATGGTAAGCGATGACGCCTGCCTATAAGTGATAGGTACTGCGCCACTCTAAACTCTAGATTGCCAGAAAATTACGCGTATAATGTATGCGATAAGTAAAAAGTAGTGAATTAAACTCGCTCTGTTTGTGGTAGTTTACAGGACGCTGAGGAAATCAATCCGTAAACATATTTATATTTCACGGTTGTTGTGAAAGTGGTAGTACTAGCAGAAATTCTACCACAGAACACATAGATATACACAGACACAGAAGACATACAGAAGTTCTACTATGGAGTTACTATGGTCGTCCGTCGTAGTTATGTTATACCTAACTATGTAGGCACTAGCTCAAAATAATAGAACAATAATAGGACTCTTCCCACGGTCTCGACTGTCTAGTCTAGTTTGTCCCGTTGGTAGGTACAATTAATTTGCGGTAGAAAGGATAAGCTCAAAGCGTTTCAATAGAAATTGCAGTAGATTAGAATGACCGCATTTTATGCAATAAGGGTTGTACCTAATTAATTTGTCTTTTCTCATAAAAGTTTCCAACACTGCTAAGTACAAAAAGGACTATGATAAAAAGTGCTTAGTGGTTAAAAAATAGAGCACCAATGGAATTTAAAATAGGTAAAACGAACATTTTAGAGTCAACAACTAAAATAAACAGGTACTAATAATACCTTCGAAGAGCTAAGAATTTAAAAAATAATGGATTGTTTATTAATTTTAAATTCTGCTATCAATATTAAGGTTAGTAAAATGAGATATGAACTCTAGTAACTAATGTATCATACCAATACGCCTAAAACTAGTCACTTAATAATGACAAAAGAGTCAGTTAAAAATGTGGTTAATAGTACCAGTGCTACTCACCTCCCTCCTCCTCTCTAATCCCCCTCCCCTCCCCCTCACTTCCCTCTCCCCCTCCCCTTTCATTCCCCCTCTCTCTTTCCCCCACCTTTCCCTCCCCTCCCCTTCCTCTCACTTTCCTCTCCCCTCGCTCTTCCCCCCACTCCCTCCCCTCCTCTTCCCTCTCCCCCTCCCCTCCCACTGAACCCTAAAAATGACGATACTTCCATACAACTTTTCATCCCCCCTTTCAACCCCTTACAACCCTTTTTTCGCATTAAAAAGTAGACTGTGTCCATTCTCAGGCTCTAGACTATCTGTGAACTAAATTTCATTTAAATCGGTTCAGTAGAACATTCACATAAAACTTACATATTTCCATACAAACTTTTATCCCCTATTGTTATTTCACATCCTTGAGAGTAAAACTTTTACAAACTTTGAATGTCAAATTTATTTATATCAAAACAACAGTCTAAAAAATAAGTTTCAAGCTTCTAGCTTTAAAAATGACGATACTTCCATACAACTTTTCATCCCCCCTTTCAACCCCTTACAACTCTTTTTTCGCATTAAAAAGTAGCCTATGTTCTTTCTTAGGCTCTAGACTATCTGTTTACCAAATTTAATTTTAATCGGTTCAGTGGTTTTGGCGTGAAAGTGAGACAGACAGACAGACAGACAGACAGAGTTACTTTCGCATTTATAATATTAGATTAAACTTTCAGTTTATAATACTAATTAACCACTAATATAGACACAAAAGATTCCAACAATTCCAACGCATCTGTTCTGCAAATGACCCATATAATTTCTGCAACAATTTATAATATACGATACATTTGAACATGACAACATAAAATCAATAAGGATTTAAGAGGCGTTTTCTTAATTAATAATTACGATAGTTTAATATTTCACAGAGCGCGAGTCAGTTTCAGTAGCAAGTTTGAGACGTATATCTCCATATCTCTGGATATACTTATCAGATCTCAATGAATTGTATAACGGGACTATCTTAGAGATGTAGGTACCCTACCCATGAAAAAAATTATAAAAATTCAAAACGGTTCACAATTGGCGGAGTAATCGTGTAAAAAACACACAAAAAAACACGATCCGACGAATTAAGAACCTCTGTATCTAAGGAAGTCGGTCAAAAATAAAAATAAATCCGGAAGACTCAGAAGTTGGCTTTCAAAATAATTTCTCTTAAAATAATAACCAAACATTGATATTAAAGTAAGTTTGCATCAAAAGCTACCGCAGCGAATGCAGTGGAACAAATTTTTTTATGAAATCGGCTTATTATTTACCATAGAATAATAAAGTGAGCAGTTGTCGCAGTCAGCAGCTGTCATGCTCAGACGGGTACTGTTAGTAGGTATGTGAATTAACAAATATCGAGTATTGCACCGCATACCATCACATTGTAATTATTTCAACTTGATTCTGGTTCATCAGCTTACACAACTACCTACATTAAACTTATTCTATCTATAGATAAATAATATACCTAAAGTATTCTTGCACAGAAAAAATGATTATAATTTATTTATTTCCTTCATATTGATGTATAACCTAATTTGAATCTACTTTAATTTTACAATTTGGGCATACCAAGACCACAGAATAATGAATAGTACAAGTACCAAGACTACGGTCTATTAAAATACTAGTTCAAACGATGAAGACTACAATCAAATACTTTAAGATGTTAACAATACCAAATATGTATTAGGTAATGTACTCGTAACATGGCCCTAGGCTTGTTTCAAGTAATCCGTAGCGAAATCTATAAAAACAAAGCATTTGAAACGATCTTATCAGCGAAACGTTAAAGTTATGCGTCTCGTCGTCAGGCTATAAAAATAACGTTTTACGAAAACCGTATCTTCAAGCCATTACGATACGCTTATTGTTGCCAAAACCGGATATGCTAAGATACTTCCTTACGTCATTTATTAGTTAAATGATATGTGCATGGTATATACACGTCTTTCTATTTCTAGGTGTCGAAGTAAATTCGTTAACTAAAAATAATGTCTGTATCTACTACAAAAAGTTATCAGTTACTTAACTAGATAGTTTAATAACATGAAAAACAGGAGGCATAGAGACAACCTCGCTGCTTATCTTATTAATTCCCATTCGGCTCCCAAAACTAAGAACAAACATATTATTAATACGTATGTAAGACAGCAAGGCGCGATAAAATTCTTCCAAGAATAACTAATTCTGTAAGATACAGCTCTCGAAGCGTGACCTATATGATTCAATCTATGATTAGTAAAGGCCAAAAATATTGTTGTACTACCGACTGGGCAAGACGTGTAAGTCCTGAACGTGCATTGCATCACAAGTTTATTTGCGGACTTGACACGACCGAAATGCCGCATGGGGAGAGACGCTACAAGAATGCATGTCGCTAGTCAACAAATTTGTTAGATATAAACACTGCTATCGTGGAAAAAATTTAGAAGATCCCTGATATGATTAGGAAGAACACTGTAAAAAGGATTGATAGTCAAAGATGGACAATGTAGGCGGCTCAGAAACAAATGGCAAACGATGAGTTATCAAGACCTACCAATAATTGCAATTTTATTTCTTTGTTTTAGTGAGTGAAAGACAGATTTCATTTATCACTGAAAATGAAAGAAGACTAGATAGTTATGTTGTCTATCATTGTTCGTATTACGAGGCCATAATATGCGCATCGCAATTAAAACAAACGAGTTTCGAAACTGTAACTGCTTCAGAAACGCATTGAATTTCATGCATTCGCTAGTGCGGAGCAGAAATCTATTAAAAATTTAGTACTAACTGAAAATAACAACATTATCATCATCTTATTGGTAGGTAAAATTAAACCTTTGCTAATGACGTTAAATGTGGCTAGTAATGCAAAACTATTCAATTTGCAAATCCATAAGCTAAAATCCTTACACGCCTAAGGGAAGTCTCACTGTCTGGCAGTAATAAAACAAATGACAAAATTGTGCACCAACCGGGCTTCAGTCAGCAGGATGAAATAATTTCACCTTATGATCGAGCCAGTGATGGGGTCGATTTATTGTCCTCCCACTCGTTGTTTTTCGTTTATTTCCGGCCAAATCTAGACCAATTTATTGTGAATAAGTGTTGCAGTCCACCAGTCCCAGCCGGGACCGTAACCCTCTTAACCAGTTTCAATGGGTGCATTGTTGATGGCCCCGGCGAGCTCGATGCGGAGATTTTAAATTAAAATGCATTCAGCTTAGTTGTTATGTTAATCGAATTCAACGTTACAACTCGATCGGGAGATTAAATCGACTGTTTTTAACTTAAATAATGCATGTAGAGCGTGCTTTAGCATTGAGTGACATAATAAAAACAGTTTAAGGCTACTTTTAAAGCTGATAAATTATCAAATTAATTCAATGTTTTGCTTTATAGTCATCATGACAGAATTCAAAGAACTCCCATAGAATATCGTTGATCAATATGCTTCTACTATAAGTGTAATAATTGGTAACATTCATAACTGTGTTTATCGATCGTCATTATTGTGATTTTTTATCATAAAGTAAACTAATAATGAGAAATATGTGCAAATACCCAAGTATGATAAAGCGGGTGCCCCAAGGCCGCGCCTTGCGGCACACCGAAATAAATCGACCGTATTTTCTGTCTCTTTATTCATGAAACATTTTATTACCGTGAACAAGAATATAGGTAAACAATACCCGAGTAGTATTAAGAACAAAAACCTGACATACGGAATCCTATTCAACGAGTGTGTAAGGTCGACCACAAACCACAACTGAATGCCAAAGTCAAAAACATTTATTTTGGAGACATGACGTCATGGCCAATCATGGTCAAAATTAAACCAAAGTTACATTCATTTTATATTCGTCTGCAAATCTGCATATCTAAAAATAATTATACGTTTTTAGCTAAAAGTGTAAAGAGAACTTAATAATATTGTGAATTAGGATACTTGTACTATTCATTATTCTGTGATTAGGAATATTATTGAGAGTTACTTGTTAAGATTCTAAAAGTGGCATAGTATATGTAATATGTATGGAGATGAAAACGGCAACTACGTATATTACCCAATCCATCATGTTTTAACCTTGATATACCCGATGGAAAAATTAAGGTGATAAAACGTGATACGCACACGCAAAGGGAGTGTCGTACAAAATTTACAAGGCAATTAGAAGATTAAAGCGGCACCATGTAAAACATTAACAATGTATCTTGCTCAGAAAGCTATTTTACAATTGTTATTTTTATAATACCAGCAAAATTCCTTAGTTTTTCACAATAAAAGTAAACAGGAAGTGCATGTGGGCAAGTGCAACGGTAAGAGCTTCTATTAACAGTGGCCGGAAACCGTTGCGTGACTGGTGGCAATGGTCTCAGAGCGACCAGAAGCTAGATTAGCTTGCGATGCCGCCACAGTTGGTTCATCTATTGATTTGTAGAGGCTTCATAGAACATCTAAGGATTATAATAAGACAAAAGCAAGCTACAAACTTAAAAAAACCAAGGAGAAATGAATAATAACTGCACTATGACCTTCATGTAAAATTTTAAACATGGAAATTACTAAAGATGCCGCACGAGATTACTCGTTGCAAGCAAATACTTGGCACTATAATTGGCAATTAAATGTTTGTGAAATGTCTTATAATTTTAAAGCTTACGAAATGTACCCTTTTGATGTAATTTGTAATCATGGATGTACTTACATTCCAACATGATTTTGTACAAGCTACTTGCTTTTGGACAATCAGTTCCATTCGGATCATGATATGTACTGTGATCGGTATGCGTTTTTTAAGTTGTGTTTCACTATTTCACTTATTTTTTTTTTTATTCAAAAATTGTCTGAAGTACTGAAAAACACAGTTACATGTATGCTTGGTTTTAACCCACTTTAATATTTTTTTAATAGTCTGACGTAAACGATTGGATGACAGCTGAATAGTTCATTACATTTGTTTTTTTTTTAATTCAAAGCGTTAAAATTCTACTTTTGGTATGTTTACTCGATAATTGGTTATGATTTATTTTATGATTTTGACGTGTATATGTGCGTATATTAATACTGCCTACATACTGAATAAATGCTTTGACTCTTGATTCTTTGACCACTGTGTTTTTATAAAAAGAGCAAGAGAAATCATGAGGCCAGACACACTCAGGAGGCTATTGTTTTGTTTCCACTTGGCCACCCATCAGATGACGTCACGCGTCAGCACCTCCCAATGGAGCAAGTGGAATAAAATACATCACAATGGGATTTATCGCTGACGGGAATATTTTATAAGGTATTCTGTGTTTTTGCGGGTTCTGAAAAAGGTATGCAAGCTAGGAATATATTTGCGGCTCTAGAGAATCGTTTGACTATATATTATTTCTACTGCATGTGAATATTCTACCTCATATTATAGTCTTGAGTCATGGCCAAAGAGTGAGTAGGGTAAAGTGAGCGCAGTGCCCTCGTTTAGCATTGCAGGCACAAATAAATGCGACTACATCGCTCTACCTTGCTAAGGGCGTTTACCTTCTATATTTGTCTAAACCCAGCTAGACCAATTACAAGGTCGATGCTCCTGGCAAATAATACCCAGTGTTTTATTTTTCAAATTTCCAGAGAATTTTTTTCTCATTTTTAGGGTTCCGTACCCAAAGGGTAAAACGGGACACTATTACTAAGACTCCGCTGTCCGTCTGTCTGTCGGTCTGTCTGTCTGTCTGTCCGTCTGTCACCAGGCTGTATCTCATGAACCGTGATAGTTAGACAGTTGAAATTTTCACAGATGATGTATTTCTGTTGCCGCTATAACAACAAATACTAAAAACAGAATAAAGTTAAAAATAATAGAGGGTCCCCATATAAGAAACGTGTTTTTATCGGCATTTCGCGCCATCTATGAACGCTTAGTTAGGTAAACGTCCCGTAGATGGCGTTATATTGAAATTTCGATCCCTAACACCTTTGTTAGACGTTAGATGGCGTTATAAGAAATAAAATGTTGATTAATTATTATTTTTTGCTGGCAAAAAATGATAGTGGTATTTTTTGCTCGATCTTATAAAATACTGTAGTGTGGTACGGAACCCTACTAGTGCGAGTCCGACTTGCACTTGGCCAGTTTATTTTTGTTTCGGGTAAAATCTTATCAGAAGATGAATCATCAACTTTAATTTCAATTTAAAATAGCTGGGATTATTCGTCGATCATAATACTTTGATGTAATTGTAAACCCTTGCATTAACCCATGTCAGTGTCCATTATCACATCTAAGAGGATTTTTACGTCTCAGTTGGAATAGCTATTATGAGCATTAGCGAAAGCAATCCGTAAACTTTTAAATTGATGGTATAGTAGTTAGTTATACATTTCGCCGGAAAAAAGCCATTCTCGGGAGTAAAACAAAGACCTCGGCTCGGACAAGATTGTAGGTCAGTGGAGAAGAAACTGCTATTTCCCTCGAGTAAATGTAAACAATTTGCTCGTAAAAGAAACTAAATTAGCCAGAATCGCCGTTACGGACAAGTCTTAGATGTCAGTGATTTAGGACAAATGCGTAACCACGAGCGTGTTATGAAAAAGAAATCAAAATTTCGTGCAGACCACATCGCGTAGAAAAGTTTTATTATGTTATACGTTTATAATTGTGGTCTGTAGAATTTTGTGCACATAAAACTTTACCACTTGTAGTCACGTGGTGACGGAAATAAGTGAACAAAAGAGGAAAACGAATAAGAAATTGTTATAAAAACACTATACATTGTACACACTACAGATGTAGATATTGATAGTATTTCTATTCAGTTTGACCTAAACACGTCTTGTAGCAGGTGATTAGGATCTAGAGAGATTAGAGGTTGAGACGGCAGTTTGTTTAGATAATATGCTCGAAATAACCTCCACTTGTTATGCAGACGAACTCCTATTGGTAAACGATAGGTTTATTTCAGACGTACTTTATCGATCGGTATGGTTTATTCTTGCCCTACTAATTTTTAAATCTTCCTCAAGCTTTTGTTACCTCAGAGGATTTCGGCTTCATTGCAGGCACGTGGATAAACGCGTGGGTAGGTAGGTAGTTATTAGGAGTATCTGAGAACAACCTCGACCTTTGTTTAACGTCATCAGAGTATGCTCCTAGTCCTAAACAAGCAAATATTTCAGTTAAATTACAATCGAAATTGTACAATAAATTCATATTAACATTTCATAAACAGAACTTTCACTCGACGAGAGTAAAGAGGTCGATGTAAAAAAAGACTTAGAACAAAGGCAAATTCAATAGGCGCCGTTGTTAACGAGGAATTTTAATCACAAAGAGTTCATCAAAGAGAGAGTTGATTAAGACATGCTGTTACTGTTTGACAAGGGGTTTTACTGGTATACTTAAATTATACCATCAGATTAGCAAATAATAATAGTGTAATATTATGCACAAAGCCTGGAAAGTAGCAATGATAAATCGCTTGATAATACACGTCTTGTATTGAATAAAATTGTCCACAATGATCTTTTGCACTCGAACATCCTCATTGATTTGTTGATACGCATATTGACATTTTTTTTTCAATGGACTTGTAAATTTGCCTGCGACAAAGATTGGTAGACACGCAGTGATAGGTAACACGATAGATAATACGAAGTAGAGGAAATAAAACTTTATACCAATTTTTAATGTCATTTAAGTAAAATATTATGTTTCTTTGAAGTGTCTCAAACTTTATTTTTTTGTAAATTGTTAAACACAATCCAAAATTTCATCGTACCGACGGGACTCGAACCCGCACCCCCCGGATTACACGTCCAGGTGCACTGCCAATTAAGCCACGGTTCGATACATCGATACGACGAAATTAGTGGATTGCATTTGTTAACCCAATTATGCATTGATGGCGCCATCTATGACTACTTATTACGTAAGTTAATCATTCGGAAGAAATCATTACAGTTTTCAAATCCGACGAGAGATGTTGCACTGCGTAAATCAAATATTATGTTTCTTTGAAGTGTTTCAAACTTTATATTTTTGTAAATTGTTAAACACAATCCAAAATTTCATCGTACCGACGGGACTCGAACCCGCACCCCCCGGAATACACGTCCAGGTGCTCTGCCAATTAAGCCACGGTTCGATACATTTAAGTATTAAAGGCTGACGAGGAATTTTGACAAAATATGACATGGCCTTTAAATCTATATATATATAAAAGAAAGTCGTGTTAGTTACTACACTTATAACTCAAGAACGGCTGGACCAATATGATTTTTGTATTTTTGGAATTGTCTTTGTCAGGAATAGGATAATAATTATTAAAAACAATGAATAATTGACCTAAAAAAATTATATAAGCAAACATATTTTGCCAAAATATTCCTTGGTTTAAAAACTGCCGATTATTTGATGTTCAATTGATTATCCCGCCGTTTTTTTTTTTGTGTAATTATGGCTCCACACGATTAGTGTATTTAGCCCGTGTCAAGTAATAATTCTTCAACTTTTTGTGAATTCAAGTCATGTAGATTTTAAAAATGTCAAATATTGTCAATAATGATAATTGTTTGACATATTTATTGATTGTCAAATATGCGTGCGTTCACAAATGTATGCTTACAAGCAACTTTAAAAAGTTTATATTTCCAAAATTGTTACCTCTGATTAGGACCACCGACCAACCCACAAAGTAATAAGTATGTACCTATTGATACATCGTAATTGTACAATGAATAATTCAATTCATAGAGGCTGACTGGTCGCCCGCATTTTAGTTGCCGTCCGAGAGTTGACCTTTAATCCAACAAGATCAAAGTGGCGAGGACTAGCCAGGAGATTACGTTCGAATTTTCTGGGTTGGCAACAATGAAATTTCACTGTTGCCCAGAATTAGTTTCTGATGCTTATACCCGTACTTTCTTACAGAATATCCAGCTTTAAAGTTTGGAACTTTTTCATTATACTAATCTAGGTTTGCTAGAGTAAAACCTAAATGTTTGTTTGAGTGAAAGAAGTTCACGGAAATGCATTATAACCGTTATTGCCCTAGCTAGAACGAATAAATTCAGTGCGGATATTAATGAACCGAACTGGCACGTTACAGAAGGGTTTTGTGTTTTCCTGCGGAATAATCAATTTTGCTCACGCTAGTCCCTTCCTTGGCGAATGGCGTAAGGGTGGTCGCGTTGAACCGTACCATCATTCAGTGTAGGCGAGACAGTTACAACATGTTGGTAAACATAGCTACCACAGCATCGTGTTTATGTTGCCACCTTTCAAACTTCATATCTACTTTTTAGGATTATAATTTGATGATCATGCAAACTGTTTGAAGCATGCGATAAAGACAAGGACGATAAATTTATTTGAACACTGCCAAAAATAAAACGCACTCTACAGGCTTCTAAGTACTATGTCTTTAATTTACGCTAAAGGAAGTCAATATCCTTTCCAAGAAATTTAATAACCTCCTCCTTTTTTGTAGTCGGTTAAAAATGAAGGCACATTTCCATGCCTTAAATTAATTAATAACCGCATTTCAGTCGTTATGTCCTTCCTTGCCCAATATTCCAGTGATTCTTGAAGCGTCCTTCAGAAGTTGACGTCACCTTAGCAAGAGACCCCTCAAGGCTGCATTGTACCTATCTACTTCACATACATAAAAATACGGCGTAGTAAGTTAAGATCCATAAATTTTGCCGTGACTAGGCTGGGCGTGTATCGTATGGTATGGACATAGTGTTAGGGGGACAAAGCCATAGTACTTATAGTGAACCGATTTGAATTCGGTGTAGGTAGAACTAGGTACCTATAATTGAATTGGTTTTTATATTGTATCGCGGTATTATAATGTTTCAGTGTGTAAGCCGCAAGGTGGGTCAACTAACCACACCCATCGTTTGTGGGTACAACGTAATACCTATCATAATGTCACGGATCTGCGAACTCGACCTTGAATTCAGAACCGGAGAGTAATTTCGGAGACATCCAATATTTTCGTTGAAGCATGTTACACGCGTGTTCCGTGTAAGTTTTAGTTTAGTTAATATTACAGCTACATATCTCAATATTTCTAAATCACGGGTCGCTGGAAAAAGTTTTCCGCATAAAAAGTTTTTTTAATAGGAAGATTTTTTGGTGTGGTAGGACTTCTGCTAGTCCACCTGAGGAGGTACCACCACTTTGCCACTTTATTCAGCCGTGAAATAGGAATGTTTTTAGATATGAATTGTAATGTGTCCAGTGAAATGAAATTACAGAGCTTTCTGTCTCGAGTACGTAGTATGATTATCTTTTCTGTCTCGAGGTAAAATGGCGCAGTGCAGTTACATGTAAAATTGGCTATCCAGAATTTTGCATGCCACTGTATCTGTAATAGGTAGACGTTATCGTTTACCATCAGGCGAGCGTCGTGCTTGTCCTGTTACCTTTTATCATAAAAAACGAGACGCAATAAATAACTTCAAACACCTGGAACAACGGATACCAAAAAACAGGATGAGAGCAAGGTCTTTGACTGTCTCACTGCTAGTTAGGTACGTAGGTACGTTAGGTACGTAGATGATATACAGCGTAAAATAAGCAAAGTATATATATGCTTGAGAGTATTATAAGATCTTCTTGCTACGATTTTAATCTGACAAATAGTTGAATGGCGAATTAGGACGATGCGGCTGCTATTGCGACAGCGAAGTTGTGTAATAATGCAGCGGCAGTTGTTTTCGGTGGGAAAAAAATGGGATACAACGGAATTGAGCGCACACGTGTCGCTAGCAAATCGGAAATATATTGTAACAATACTGGATCTATTGACTTGGCCTAGCTAGAGTAATATGTAGTAAGACGATATTGTCGATGAAAGAAAGCTGTTGACTTTCTCGCTTATTTGAGATGTTCCAGTAGTGCTCCATCCATATGACATTATGACCAACTAACTTACAGTAAATCACAAATACAAAATATCTTTACAAACTTTTTGGCAACTATAGGTTCTTGAAATAGTCAAACTGTGTTTCATAACCAGTGGCTTTTACCGTTTTATTATTGTAACTAAGTAAATTATATTACGTTATTTTTTGTTTTAATTGTATGGTTATTCTGAATATTTTATCGAATTATATTATAACTTATAGGTAGGTAATTTATATTCAACTTTGCATAGTTATCAAATAAGTACTTACTAGAATAATTTGGGTCTGGTCAGGAACATACTACAAAAATTCGCATATAAGAAGTCCTTTGATTATTTTCTTGTAAATAATCAAAGAAGAAGTCTTAACAAGCTACTAGGTATTCAAATGGTAATTATAATCGCATCTCATCTATCGTAGCAATCAATGAAGTCGCCTTACGGCAATTATGTGTTATTATGTCACTGCTGCAAGGTCGGCCTGGCTGGCAAGGCTTGCATGATGTCATATGTAGCTAGCTATAAAATCCTATGTGGTTCAACTCGTATTTTAATTGATACTTTTGACATTTGACGCGAAATCTTGAATTGCTCTATAATTTTGGCCTCTGTCTTCAGTTGTTATGAGTTGAACATTTAGGGTCAGTTAACACCGAGACTCGGCGCGACGATGCTTAAAGAGACCATGGTTTTGCGCCTTACAGCGAGACGCATCGCGACGTCGCGACACAGAATAGATACGTACTACGTAGTCGCGAGGCGAATCGCAAGTCGCTACCAGCGCGACGCCTCGGATCAGGCGGGCTATGCCGTAAGCTGGTTTACGCATATCGCAAGCGGTGAGATTTGAATTTCGTATTACGAAATTCAACCGTATTGCAATCGAATTACGATTTGAATTTCGTGGTACGAAATTCAAATCTCACCGCGGATTCCGTTTGCGAGATTCGTAAACTAGATTACAGAATAGCCCTATACAGGCTGCGTCTAGCGGCTTCGCGAGGCACAGTGCGATTTTTGTGCGACGCGCCTAACGGCGAAGCACCGCTGTGTCGCTGCGAGCATTTACCAATGCTCGAAGCTGTGTCGCGATGAGCTGCGAGGCATTTTCGAAACTATCTCAAAGAAAGTTGTATCTTTTTCTGTAAGTAGTAAATAAGAGTTGTATTTTGTATCACTATTTTAAAAAGTGCTTGCTGCGTCGCATAGCGTCACGTCTCAGTCTGAACTGACCCTTATTGGCTGAAGAATGATGCTGGTAGTAAAATCATTTTGCTTATTATACTGCATAGGTATAAAACAAAGTCAGTTAAATAAAATTATCGAATTATTGTTATGAAAATGTCTTAAAATTAATTACAACAAAAGCATTTGTTTATCGAAAGGTTGTCTGGTAGAGATCGAAGCAATAAAACTACCCTTTGACAATCTATCTAGTTTTATTCTTAAATTATAATGTTGTTGATATGCAAAAAAGTGTTCATCTACATTTCTATATATCTAACAAAAAACAATCTCTACTTGATGAGATGAATACAATGTATCTCTAACTAATAGCACAGAACAGATAATAATACTCTAAAAGCTTACTTATTTAACTAGATTTATTATGTACCTAAGTAAATAATATTTATTTACCAGATGCAAGGAATTACTACGAAGTTCGAATGAGTTAGGTACCTACTTAAGCCACAGAATAATAAATACTAGTATTAAGCATAACTTAAGTATATAATAATATCGTTTAAAAACTAAAAAACAACCGACTTCAATGCCGCGCTATTCATTTTCAGTACCAATTTTGAGATGTTTATCTCAATATCTCTGGAGATACTTATCATACCTCGATAAAATTACCATGGTACCACACTTGGGATATCTCCTTTCGAACAAAAAAAGAATAATCGAAATCGGTTCATAAACGACGAAGTTATCCGCGAACAAACATAAAAAAAAAAAAAAAAAAAAATATATATACGGTCGAATTGAGAAACCTCCTCCTTTTTTTGAAGTCGGTTAAAAAATTACACAGCATTGCGTACTCTAAAGATTTCTAATTATAAATCTGTTCAGTCTCAAACAAAAAAAAACAATTATAACATTTCAGGAAAAAATTATGTGAAATCAATATTAATGGAACGTAGCGCTTCGCAATTTGACATCTTATTAAGCGAGTTGATCTCTAATTGGGGCACTAGACCGGGTCAATTAAACTGGCCTTCTTAACACTTCTGTGGGATGAAGTATGCCTTAATTTACTATTTTTAGTAGAACCTATTATATTCTTTATCTAATTTGAAGTGGCATCATAGAGTCTGCACAATGAAATGCTGCTTTGGATGTATTTTGCATTTCTCTCCTCACAACAGCAACTCAACAAACCAACTGAGCTTTTTTATGAAGTAACCCAACAACTTTGGGTCACTGGCATAACACTCCCTGGAGAAAAGATGGTGTTGATAATAACAAATCAGATGTCAAAACAGAGAGTGTTGGATGATGACAATGATGTTGAGCCTATAACAGCAAGTTGGGTTGATATATAGTGGTGACGATGAGGCTGGTGGCATTTAGGCCAGTATTAAAGAACAATGCCCAATCACAAATCCTTTTTCAAGTAAAGTCATATGATTGGTTAAATTTTGCCATGTTAAATACCTTCATTCTATGCTAAGAGTTTAATGCTTGCTTGTGTGTTGTTTAGATAATGCTGGGAACACACCGAGCGAACGAAAGCAAACAAATAGTTGGTATGGAAGAAGATGTATCTATTTAAGCATATAGTTCCATCTCTCTCTACTCAGGGTTTATTCAGCCCGGTGTGTATCCACTACCCAGCATTCTACAGGCCTAAGAACCTTATTCTAATAAGTGATGTAGTGATAATAGACCTAGTCCACTATGAGTTTATTCTGCATTTCTCTGGAATATGTTGACACAAGTTTTTATTACAAGGCAATGGTGCTAGGAAGTTAGCATGACACTTCCATGAGAATTAGTTTTTTTTTCATGTGCTCATCTACAATCAGTCTGATCACTTTAAGTAGATTTTGTGGTATTCTCAGTTTTCCAGCGAGTCTTACAGCAAGTACTGTACTCCTTTCTGCTCTCTGATCCAGAGGTAGGATCGGTTATCTTAAGTTGTAACGTGTATTTCTTTATAAGCAGATCTACCTACCTACTATGATAATTGATGACTTGTGACCAATTGTTTTACAGTTTTTGGGCATCTCCCTCATTCCATGCATGACAATCACAATTAGGATATATATATGTATAAGCAAAGAAGTAAACTTGCACAGTGAATTGCAAATCAATATCATCATAATTTTAATTTTTGTTTTGTTTATCTAAACTTGTACGCCCATGTGGTTCAAACATGTATGTTACTTTAATTATTTATTACCAGATTGCATGCAATTTCTTAATTTGTATGCATACTCATGTTTGCACAAATAAAATGATCTTTATCTTTATCATCATTATTAGTTGGTAGTAGTCCACGGCTGGACATAAGCCTCTTCCAAGACATGCCACTGAGTCCGATCTTCGGCTCTTCTTTTCCAGTCACTGCCCACCGCAGAATTGCAACTATGTAAGTACCTTTAGTTATAATAATTATGTAATAATATCATAACCATCTAGATTTTCCAGAGAAGACATTATGTCTTTATAGATGTGGAGTCTATGATCAAATAATGTTGTATGACACATTATCTATTATGCTGGATGCAAGTTTATTTATGAGATGTTTGTGATATGCAAGAAATAGAGAAGTAAACTTCACACAAGTATCTAATGCCTACTGTAGTTAGTTTTCAAAAGACATGAGATATCTTGAGATTATTCTAAAAGTCGATTTACAATACAATTTAATATTGAAAAAAAGAACCTTCTAGGAGCAAACCAATGCAGATCCAAAGCTTTGTAGAAGTAATAAATATTCAAATATATATATTTTTTTTTTTAAATAATTTAATACACTATTTTTGATGTAAGTAACATTTTGGGCCAGGTAGAGCAGAAAGTTGGACATGATTTAAGGTACTTAGGTATCAGAAGTGTTTGTTATACAATTTGTTTTAAAACACTTTTTGATGTATCATTTTGGGCTAGGTAGAGCAGAAAGTTGGCCATGTTAAGGTAGGGATCAGAAGTGTCTGTTATACTACAATTAGTCTACATGTCCTAATTTTGCTTTAGTATTTCCTTACAGTATAATATTTAATAAAAACCTTATCATAAAATATAATATTTCTGCAAGTTATAAGTAGTTACCTACTTAAATTCTTTTAATTGGCATAATTTAAAATAATACTTAAATGGAACCTTGTATTCTTTTTATCTGGGCCTAAAGCTATGTAAACGATGTTATTAGTAAATACAATTTTAATCGCAAATAGACAGTTATGTAGGTAGTCTATCAAGGCTCTACCTATCCAAGGCCATGAGAATCATATATTAAATACATAACTCCCCATACAGCTAAAATAGGTCATATCCCTGTTTACGACTGACCATATTCGCTTCGTATCCCACTATTTCACGTGACGTAAACCTGCGCAAAATATATATTACCGTACCGCCCTGAAAACAGCTGAAACTGGGACTTCCAATATTTCACAGAGGAAATATAAAAAGCTGTATTGATACTTTCTTAACTCAGCTGTAGAATATCCGGTACTATTTCTAGAGAAGGATATAGAAAAACCGCAGCAATACATAACAAAAAAGCGAAGCAAAAATCCGTACCTGTTTACTTTTGTTGTCTATCCCATTCGGTTTGCCGTCCACTACCGTACCGTTGCTTTCCTCACTTTTTTCACTTTTCACACCCTCCAACGCCATTATCGAACTGTTATTTTATTCACTAACATGCGAGAAACGTAGTCAAAAACACTGGAAATTAATTATTTTTCACACAAATTCGATACGAGCAAACACTCCCATAGACAAACAAGCAGCAGAAACCGCGACGCGCCGCAGCCCTCGACGCATCGAGCGCGAATGAAATGAAATGAAAAACCGAAACGAAACGATTTGAAATGCCTTCCTTCCTTGCTGTGGGAGAGAGACCGCGCACGATTTTAAGGAACCCGGGAACGGGAACAAGCCCACTGCCAGAGTCCGATCTCTGGCTCTGGGATCTCCAAATATTCCTTTCCTTACAATAAAATATGTAATATAGGTATAGGTACTAAAACAACGAGAATTTAGAAGTCTGTAATACTCAGAAATTAAGTGATAATTTATTGTACATTATGGTATTATACCATACCACGTAGGTAAATACATTATTTTTAATATAATATCTACTCACCTATAAAATTATAACAAATTTACGATAAAGTAAGTATTCTGGAGTAGGATTATGGTAAAATGGTACATTATTTTTATTCGGCATTTTATTTTGTGAAATTTCGTGTTTTTTATTATTATTATTTCTTTGTTTTTGGCTTTTCGTGTTTTTTGTGTCTTGAAAATCAAAATTTACCGCGCCTGTTATATTGTCAATGTCAAATTGTCAGAATAAGTGCAAACCACAGACTTTTTAACGTGCGCGACTGCGCGTAGCAATCCGAAGCGCCTGCTACACCATTCAATTCATCAACGATTTAATTGTCAACCGTCCGACAAATAATTTAAGATTGTCTACAAAACGAAAAATAAAATCCGGCCAAGTGCGAATTGGATTCGCGCACAGGGGCTTCGGTACAAACTTCTCAAAACGAACTTTGCAGTTCGATCCCTAGACCAATGCCTAGATACTGTTAATGCACCCAACCGCAAATAATAAGTGTGTTATGCTTTTTTAGGGTTCCGTACCCAAAGGGTAAAACGAGACCATATTACTAAGACTCCGCTGTCCGTCTGTCTGTCTGTCCGCGTGTCTGTCTGTCTGTCTCCAGGCTGCATCTCATTAACCGTGGTAGTTGACAGTTGAAATTTTCACAGATGGTGTATTTCTGTTGCCGCTAGAACAACAAATACTAAAAACAAAATAAAGTTAAAAATTATAGGGGGTCCTCATACAAAATACGTCATCTGGGTGTTAACAACCTTTCTAATTAGTTTCGGCAAAATTACATAGATGGCGCTAGTAAACGAGCTCGTATAACAAACAAAATTTTGTTGGTATCAATTAATCAAATATGAGGTTAAAACTTTGTTATGTTTCGTATTGTACGTACTGTAGTACGGAACCCTCTCTAAAAGTGCGATGCGAGACGCGACTTTGACTCGCACTTGGCCAGTTTTTTTGTATACTACATAATTACGGTTTTCACGTAGACTCTGTGCAAAAAGAGAACCGTCGTAGAAATTGAGGTCACGTCAGTCGTCGGTCGATTTAACTTACTGTTTTTGTTGCATTGACAACACTGCTGTCATTACTGTACGACTCAAAATGTTTAATACTCTTATAGTTATTGTGTGCTACCTTACTTCCTTACCTTTGAATGTTAGTTTATCGTAACGCCGTGACGTTTCTCTTTTTTGCACAGACTCTACGGTGCACGTCCCGCGACACTGCATACATAATTAAATGACTTAGAATTATGAACGTACTTTGTACCAACCAACACTGCAAAAAAATATTATAAGCATAATACCACAGATTATATAATAGTTACTACGTAAATAATATTTTCCGTTATTAGGTTGGCTACACAGTGCTTTCATAATTCGTGTATCAACAATGTAGGGAAGTGCCAACTCTTATAACGTAGTAGAGTGATGTGGCTTCAACCATAGACAAACTTAAAATATTAATATGTCAAACGGATGTCGTCGTGGTACAGTCCGGCAAGTATAACTTGGCGTGTCTGTGCGCCACTGTGCTTTTACTTTGTACTTTGATAACAGTTTCTCTTAAACCACTTTTAATTACTTTTGGCATTATTGAACTATTTTAATGTAGCAGATTTATCAACAATAATGTCGCGGTAATCTCTCAAACGTCAAACTCACAGTTTCAATTTAAAAAATAGTTCAAAAAATCACCACCGCCAAGTTATACTTGTGGCACTGTATTATGAAAGACCTAATCTTGTTTTGCGAGTGCGACGCAGACTAGTCACGTATAGCTTCAACAGATGTCACTACTATGCCCATTGAATAGCAACAACGAAAATTAAGTTATTATCTAATAAATAATATGTATGCATAATCAAAATGTATGTATAATCAAAATTATAAAATGTACATTATTAAAGTATGTAGGTATCATTTTCGTATCAATAATTTATTTATTTTTAGATAAGAATTATGAGCTCATAAAAAACGAAATAATTATTAATTCTTCAAAAAAAATTTAGTTAGGTAATAAATAAGTACCTACATAGACGAACCAAACGACACTTCGCAAATGGCCCCAAAGAAGCCAGATACCATACCACCCTCACGATGGAAAATCTGTCGCCAAACATCTAATGTGTTCCATCTCCTTGCACCAAGCGTTATGCTTCATCTTTTATCATAGGTACTACCAATAAATGCAATTCTTTGCCAGTGTCTGTGTTTCCCGATAAGTATAATCTAGGAGTCTTCAAGTCGTGAATAGTACGTGCCGCAAAGCCAAGTCGCGTGTACGAGTATGTCCCGCTCTCGTGTGTGGAAGAGTGTGTTCGAAGAATAGAACAGCTCTCGCTGTTCAATTATGAATTATGAATATGAATTATGTGTTCTGGCAGTGGTTCTTGAGTACCAGTTCCCTTTCAAGGTCTCATCCATCCATTATCCAACCATCCTCGACCGCATCATCACTTACCAGCAGTTGAGTGGAGACTGGAGTTAGTGGTCAAATGCTAGCCTATACGATAAAAAAGACGAAAAATCTAAATGACTAAAAATGATCAACAAAACATTCTCTCCGGCGGGGAATCGAACCCCGGTCTCCCGCGTGACAGGCGGGGATACTTACCACTATACTACCGAAGATGTATTTAAAATGGGAAAATTATTGTATTGTACTAAAAAGTGTTAAATAAATTATTTTATTTGTGATACTCTATAGATAAACAATGAAAAACAGTGACACTGTCAAATTCCTATTTAATAAATATATAATTTTTTGGATACACTTTCAGCACATGAGCAAAGAAAAGCTTTCAGTGTGTACTGCAGTGACAAAATCAAAATTATAAAATTCGAATGAATCGTCTGGCAAATGGCAATGGTTATAATAATATAATGTATGGTTGCAACTACACATGCAACACTAAACGTCTCCCTATATTCAATTACTCTGTGACTTAACGGGAACCTTCCTGGAAAATAACGGGAGGTTGTTGTGAGAACGGTCGAGCGAATGCCAAGGAACGATGAATAGAAAGAAATGCAGCTATACGGCTGATAGTTTCGTCTCCCTCTACTCAGCATTCGTATTTTTCCTGGCTCCAGTAAAAAACCGGATCAATAGAGGGGCGGGAGGAGGGCAACAGACGGACTCGTGAGGGGCACGTACAGTACATTTCATTCATTTTGTTAGGTTATATTTAGACGCTCAGTGTTGTGCAATAAAAATACAAGGATTTCATGCAAAATTGTAATTTGAATAACAATTTCTTCTCCAAAATTAACAAAGATGGCGCTGTCCGTAATACAAAAGGAACAGAAGTATCACAAATTAGTTCCGAAAGAAACTTTATTGGCATTGGTAAAAGCAAAACCGCAGTTATGGGATAGTTCTCTTGAAATGTACAAAGATAAAGGTGCAAAAGCGGCTGCCTGGCGTGCTATTTGCATCATTTTGAGGAACGATTATAATGAACTGGATTCGCGGGAAAAACATGAATTTGGTAAGTTTTCAACACTCTGCTCTTGTATTTATTTCATTAGTTACAGATATCGGTAATATCTAATTTAAAACATTTATCGTAGTCATTCGTTGACTAAGGCTGAGTTGCACCATCTTACTTTAACTATAACAAACTTCAAAAATCTGTCAAACTCCATACAAAATCACCGGTTAATAGTTATAGTTACGGTTAAAGTAAGATGGTGCAACTCAGCCTAAGTCAACGGTGTCAACGCCAATATTATAAATGAGAATGTCAGTTTGTATGTACTTATATTTGTTTGTTTGTGACCTCTTCACGGTCGAAGGGCTCAACAGATGCAGCTGAAATGTTGTACAACGATAGCCATAGGATAAAGGATTCTTTCGGAGCCGCAGAGCGTAGCTAGTATTAGTATTCAATTTAAAAGTAGTTTGTTAGATGTCTCAGGGTAACCGGTGCAGACCAGTGATGTGGAAATACACATATAACGAATACAGTGACTGGTCGGTAACTGCTTGTAAATAAAATAATAACTATAGGTACCTATCTATATTTTTAACCGACTTCAAAAAAGGAGGAGGATTCTCAATTCGACCGTAATTTTTTTTTTTTTTTTTTTTAATGTTTGTTCGCGGATAACTTCGTCGTTTATGAACCGATTTCGATTATTCTTTTTTTGTTCGAAAGGAGATATCTCAAGTGTGGTACCATGGTAATTTTATCGAGGTATGATAAGTATCTCCAGAGATATTGAGATAAACATCTCAAAATTGGAACTGAAAATGAATAGCGTGGCATTGAAGTCGGTTGTTTTTTAGTTTTTAAACGATATTATTTTTGTTCGGGACGAGTGTGATAGAGCGTAACGTAATTCTAGGTCTTTGGAGTATGAATAAAGGAGAAAATAAAGCTATCTCTGTCTCGCACTTGTGATTTAGCGCTACGATAGACGTCCAGAGGAAAAAAAAAATACTAAAATTGGCAGCTGAAAACATCTGCCTGGAGAATACCACCTTTCTTGAACATTCTTCAATTTCAGTTATATAAAATACGCTAGAGAACCTCTTTAATAAGAAAAATAAAATACAAATGTGATTTTCAATCGACTTCAAAAAAGAAGTTATAATTGCGACTGTAATTTTGTTTGTTTGTTACCTCCGTCATTTATTAACCGCTTTGGAAAATTCTTTTTCCGTTTGGTCCCATTCTAATTTCGGTTTAGGCGCAAAATGCCCGATTCTCACAATGGCAAATTCTCAAAATGGAAAATTCTTAAAATGCCTAATTCTCTGTTCAATCTGGGTTCACTATTGACGTGAACCCACTCCAGACACAAGCACATTTAGCTTAGTTGAAGGGGTAAACAAGAACAGTAATTTGCAACCCACATCGATTGTAAGCTATTTTATAAAAAGAAAAAAAAAATCTCCATTTTGAGAATTGGGCATTTTGAGAATTTCCTATTTTGAGAATTGGGCATTTTGAGAATTTGCCATTTTGAGAATTTGCCATTTCGAGAATTGGTCTTTTTAAGACTCATATGCCATTTTGAAAATTAGGCATTTTGCGCCTAAACCGTAATTCCATGAGTATTTCCAGAGATATGGACATAAACACCTCAAACTTGGTATTCTAAAAATGACTATAAAAAATTATAGCGCGGCATTTATCTCCTATTTTCTCCTATACCCAACATGGGCATAGGTACCTAACTAGATAGATTTAAGGATTTATTTTTCAATAATATAATTGTCATTTACTAAATTACTACTACAATACAAAATGCTTAGTGCCTGCTGATAATATTATATCAATGAGTAGGCTCGAGTCGATTGTTATTAGTTAAGTTACTACTACATAAATAGTTAGCCAGCAGTAACTTGTCCTCGGGAATGGAGCTAAAGTAGAGAGTAGCTCGGTTCACGGTTTAGCTTAATACAAGGGTAGGTGATACATGGTGAGGGATGTAAGGGAGCACAAATACGACCTCGGTGCTCCCAGCCAACCTCACCTGCCCGTGGTGCATCCTGCTGACCAACAGACGGGGCTCTGGCGACCGACAAATGGCGGTATAACCATTCATATCTATGGCGTAGCTAAATTCTACAGGCCGGTGACGGGCAGCAGCGTCACCGGTGCGAGAAGCTACGTCCTGCGATCGCCAACACGCCTGCCCAGCGTGGCGATTAGGGCATATCCCTCCCAAGGGATGCAAAAAATTATGGAAGGACACCTAAAGCCAAGGCCCCCAGTTCCCGGCCGCCCTGCTATTCCTGACCACGGCGGCGGTCACGGTAACGGCAAGGCAGGGGGTGCTAAGAATCCCCGGGCTACGGTAGGCCGCCAGAAAAAACTGACCCTCGCAACCTATAATGGACGCACGATTCGGCTGGACGATCATCTGGCGCAGCTGGAGGAGGAGCTGAAACACATAAGATGGCACATACTGGGGCTATGTGAAGTCCGAAGACAGGGAGAGGACACCATAACCTTAGAATCGGGCCATCTTATGTACTACAGAGAAGGAGATCAGCCATCCCAAGGCGGCGTCGGGTTTCTGGTCAACAAGGTTCTCAGTGACAACGTTGTAGAAATCTCCAGTGTGTCGACCAGGGTAGCGTACCTCATAATTAAGTTAACCAAGAGGTACAGCCTCAAGGTTATCCAGGTCTACGCACCGACCTCGACACACTTGGATGATGAGGTGGAGAGCATGTATGAAGATATCTCCAGAGCTTTACACACCACCTCCAAGGCTCACTACAACGTTGTCATGGGAGACTTTAACGCCAAAGTGGGAGTACAAACTTGCGGCGAATCGTCTATAGGACCACACGGATTTGGGAGTAGGAATCACAGGGGACAAATGCTCGTCAATTTCCTCGAGAGGGAGGGGCTTTTCTTGATGAACTCATTCTTCCAGAAACAGCCCCAAAGGAAATGGACGTGGCAAAGCCCCGACTTTGTGACTAAAAACGAGATTGACTTCATCATTACGGACAAACGGCGCATATTCAGAGACGTCTCAGTGATCACTAGGTTTAATACTGGAAGTGATCACCGACTGGTACGAGGCACTCTGGATATCGACTTTAAAGCCGAGAGATTCCGATTGATGAAGTCTACGCTCCGTCCGAACCAACTCCAAACCGTTGTTGGGTCAGAAACATTCCAATTAAAATTGGAAAATCGATTCGCTGCCTTGGAAACCACAGATGACGTAGACCAGAAACTCGAAGAAGTGGTGGAAATCCTCAGGGATGAAGGGACGAAGTTTTGCGAGAGCAAGCGTACGGGCAAAAAGTCCAAACTCTCGGCAGAAACACTTCGGCTAATGGAAGAGAGACGAACAGACCCTTTGTCAGCTTTGTCAACTAACCTGGTGCGCAACAAATCCATAAAGAAGCTGGTACGACGCGACCTCCGATCCTCTAACACGCTCTTGATTAAAGAATCAATTGAGCAGAATCGGGGGTCGAAAGTGTTCGTCCAGCCTCTGGGTAGAAGCCACCTCACAAAGCTGACAACGTCAACGGGGAACGTCGTCGCATCCAAGCCGGAGATTCTGTCGGAAGTCGAAGACTTCTACGGCAAGCTCTACGCATCGCATGCTTCAAGGCCCGAACCCGATACTGAGGATTCTAGAGCCACCTTAACCCGCCACTTCACAGAAGATCTGCCCGAAATTAGCCGAGACGAAATCGTGATGGCCCTTAAACAACTCAAAAATGGAAAAGCCCCAGGAGAAGACGGAATCACAACGGAGCTTTTAAAAGCCGGAGGAGCTCCAGCAGTTCAACAGCTTCAGCAGCTATTTAATTCCGTTCTTTTTACTGGGAGAACTCCACAGGCATGGAACAGAAGCATGGTGGTTTTGTTTTTCAAAAAAGGAGACAAAACCCTATTGAAAAACTATCGCCCAATTTCGCTTCTGAGCCATGTCTACAAGCTGTTTTCAAGGGTCATCACGAACCGTCTTGCGCGAAGACTCGACGAGTTTCAACCTCCGGAACAGGCCGGGTTTCGAAGCGGTTACGGCACCATAGACCACATCCACACGGTGCGGCAGATTGTACAGAAGACCGAAGAGTACAATCGGCCCCTGTGCTTAGCATTTGTGGACTATGAGAAGGCCTTTGACTCAATCGAAACCTGGTCTGTTCTCGAGTCCTTGCAGCGTTGCCAAGTCGACTGGCGATATATCGAAGTGATGAGATGTCTATATAATGCCGCAACGATGACTGTACAAGTACAGAACCAGCGAACTAAACATGTCCACCTGCGTCGAGGAGTGAGACAGGGGGACGTCATATCCCCGAAACTGTTCACTAACGCCTTGGAGGATATGTTTAAGACGCTGGACTGGAAAGATCGTGGCATTAACATCAACGGCAGGTACATCTCTCACTTACGATTCGCAGATGACATCGTCATTATGGCAGAGACGCTGCAGGACCTACAAAGGATGTTGAATGGCCTAGCTGATTCTTCTCGTAGCATCGGTCTCCGGATGAATTTGGACAAAACCAAAGTCATGTACAACGAGCACGTTGTTCCGGAACCGATTGCCGTAGATGGAATCCCACTCGAAGTTGTCACTAAGTATGTTTACCTAGGGCAAACGCTCCAACTAGGCAAACATAACTTCGAGAAGGAAATCCAGAGAAGAATTCAGCTGGGCTGGGCAGCATTCGGAAAACTCCGTCGAGTCTTCTCGTCGCCGATACCACAGTGTCTAAAGACAAAAGTCTTTAACCAGTGCGTCCTACCTGTGATGACATACGGAGCCGAGACGTGGACACTCACAGTCCGACTGGTCCACCAGTTTAAAGTCGCTCAGCGAGCTATGGAGAGAGCTATGCTCGGTATTTCTCTGCGGGATCGAATCCGGAACGAAGTAATTCGCCAGAGAACTAAAGTTATCGACATAGCTCAACGGATTAGCAAGCTGAAGTGGCAGTGGGCTGGTCATATCTGCCGCAGGACTGATAACCGTTGGGGCAGACTTGTCCTAGAGTGGAGACCGCGAATCGGCAAACGTAGCGTAGGACGTCCTGTGACCAGGTGGAGCGACGACATACGCAAAGCGGTGGGCAGTGACTGGAAGAGAAGAGCCGAAGATCGGGCTCAGTGGCGCATCTTGGGAGAGGCCTATGTCCAGCAGTGGACTGATACAGGCTGATGATGATGAGGTGATACATCATTAGCTCTATTAGATCCACAGATCTAATAGATCTGTGGTTAGATCATTGTAAACGCACCCTCGCTTTCATTTATAGATTTCGTTTCGTTATTCGTTCAACACCCAAGGGCGTCGCCAGCTTATGACTAAAGGGAGGGCATTGGGGCAATATTATAGAGGACAATAAATATGAACGCCGTGAGCATGAAGCGTTATACACTTTGGAAGTCTTTACCTTCTGAATTTATTTAAGTTTTGTCATGCGATGCGTAGGGGAGGCAACTGCCCCCCCCCTGCCCCCCCTTGGCGACGCCCTTGTCAACACCCATAGCACAGAATACTTTAATACTGCACTGCGATTTTTATGCGTGGCTATTTTACTCATGTTACCAATGTCTACAGTCTGCTCACTGCTATATTGTTCCTAATAGTGCGATTTATGTCCGCAACAAATAAAGTCGCTATGAATAAAATTTGCGGTGCACGTTTAGCTTTATCGTGCTTGTATGTAGTTGAAAACAGCAGTGACGCAAGGCGGTTGAGTTGTACCATCTTATCTTACTTTAACTATAACAAACGTCAAAAATCAGTCAAACTCCATACAAAAACACCGGTAATGGTGCAACTCAGTCTAAATATTACAATCCACATAGCACTGCCACAGTTTTACAATCATATGATTGTAAAACTGTGGCGCTACTGTCTCCACCCGTCGTCCGGGCTGGCTGGTCTGGGGCTTCGAGCATTTACCAATGGAGATGTTAACGTTGTAATCCGCAAACATTTTTTTCTTCCAATACTTACGGGGGACGAGGTAAACACGCATTGCACACACACAAATCACTCACTTTAACGATCCCGCACACTAGCATGAAACACGCACACAGTATCAAAAATACAGCGTAGCTACGCACGCTCATATGGCCAGTAATGGCTATATGGCCAGCAGAGGGGTACGCCTTGCGTTAACATCTCCATTGGTAAATCGAAATCGAAATCGGCTCGAAAGTCTGGGGCCAAAAATTATTCCAGAATAAAAAAAAACAATACATAAAGTGAACCTACCAGATATGGCACCTAGTTTTCATGAACTACTCAATTATGTAATTATTAACTATGTGCTTAAAACATATCTATCCTTATCTTACTATATTCTCACCTATATTCTTTCAGGTAAATTCGTAGTAAAAAAATGGTCCCAAACAAGAGATGCCTGGGTGAGGACGTTAAAGCAAGAGAAAACGTGCAAGAAATCGGGCTTACCCAGCAGACCATACAGGTATCACGACCAGATGTTGTTCCTAAGAAAAGTAATAAACGTTGATATTGCAAACTCTCCAAATAACGATGATTCTGAAAATGACACTGCAAATTCTTCTGCGAAGAAAAGAAAAGTTTTAAGCGATGATGATGGCGACGCAAGTCCTGTTAGAAGTTCATCAGATCATAACGAAACAGGAGACCGCATTCTATCATTCTTCAAAAGTCTTCTCCCATCTGTATCTTCACTAAACGATGACCAAACTCTAGAATTCCAAACTGGAGTACTACAACTATTGCATAATATTAAAAAAAGACCAGCTTGTTCGAAATGGGAGAATCAATTGGGCTCTTATGCCAAATCTGAAGACACTCAATCTACTGTAGCAACGTCGACGTCAGCTAATGAAGAAAGAATAAGTGAAAAAAGTTCAGAGGTGCCAGAAATAGTGCCGTTGTACGATGTTAAAATTAAATATGAACCTGCAAGTGATACTGAAAATGAATGAGTATAGATCATAGAGGGTATAAGTATTTTACAATGAGACCAAACGTCTCATTGTAAAAATATCGAGATCCGCTAAGTAGGTATCGTCAGAGATATAATATAGAGACTTGAACCCGCAACTCCGGAATGACATGTTCCGGTGCTTTACCAATTAAGCCACGGTGCGAAGTATCGTTACGACGAAATTAGTGGATTGCATTTGTTAACCCAATTATGCATTGGTGGCGCCATCTATGACTACTTATTACGTAAGTTAATCACTCGGAAGAAATCATTACAGTTTTCAAATCCGACGAGAGATGTTGCACTGCGTAAATCAAATATTATGTTTCTTTGAAGTGTTTCACACTTTATATTTTTGTAAATTGTTAAACACAATCCAAAATTTCATCGTACCGACGGGACTTGAACCCGCAACCTCCGGAATGACATGTTCCAGTGCTTTACCAATTAAGCCACGGTGCGAAGTATCGTTACGACGAAATTAGTGGATTGCATTTGTTACTTTTTGTTACTTACTAGGTACTAAATATGACTTCATTTGAAGTTGACTTTTGTTAGTTTTTTAAGCGATCTTTATTATCTAAAAATCTATATGTATGGGGAGATAGGAGCAAGATTCAGAAATATTGCCAGATCACACAAATGTTGATTGACAGAGATTTACACTGATAACATTCTTGGTGTACATCGATATGTACTACGTACGTACTACGTACTTGGTGTACGAGAACTTAGTCGCGGGAATCAGCTAGTATTTTTATAAAATAACTAAGAGTAAAATACTGACTTAACGTGACACTACACACGGAACAATGTTTATAAACAGAAGTCATTGCAAATAAACCTTCCTGATAGTGTCAATATTTGACTTGCAAATCATTTTACTCACGGTCTAAGCGCACGCCTGAAACTATGCCAGACTATTTTATAAGAACGCTACATATTTTATCTACACTAATGTTATAACATTCTACTTATGTTTCCAATACTTGACTTATAATTACTACTGTTATAGCGCAGATAACAAAACACTCAATTTAAGCAATTTCACATGATGGTATAATATCCACATCGATATCGTAAAATCTCATTATAACATCAATAAAACGCGACCAATTAACCTGGCGAGCCTTATGTCAAAATCCTCATACAAGTTGTATAAAATTTTGATATTAGGCTGGCTTTTGAAAACAGTTGGGTTATACGTGAAAACTTCGTCGAAACTACTAAACTTACATACACAAAACTCTTTGGTAAGATCTTGTGCCAATTAAATAAAAAAAGAACAGCGCGCGCTCGCTCCTGATTGGCCCTGCGCGCGCAGCTGCGCTCTCATTGGTTAGATTTTAATGGCGGCAAGTTCACTGACAATACACGTACGCGTGAATTTAATGTTTCGCAATGTGTTTTGTTTTTAAAATACAAATTAAAAGTAAAAAATGGATAGCGACGATGATATTTGTACGCCTCCGGATATTCTAGAATTGGCAACAAAAGTAACTCACAATCTTTTGCCAGAAAAATCTAGAAAATTATATGAAAAAGAATATAATAACTTTTAACTTTCAAAATTGTACCATCCAAAATTTGAACAATTATTATAAATAAACTATTGTCAGCTTTTACTCTTGTTGTTTGATTAATTGCATTAGTGAAGATAAAGTAGTGTATGCAACTGCATATAACACGGGTATTAAAACACTCGTTACTATTATGAAACTCGCTGCGCTCGTTTCATAAACTCACACTCGTGTTTTAATACCCTTCATTATATGACAGTTGCATAAACTCCTATTAATCGACTTCAAAAAGGAGAAGGTTCCCAATTCGTTGGATTTTTTTTAATGTGTATATACACTGATTACCCGGAGACGCCTGGACCGATTTAGAAAATTCTTATTTTGTTTGGCAGGGTATCTTCCCATGTGGTTCCATATAGTGATAGCAACTTCTGCTAGTATGTCTGGGCTGGTATCTCCATAATGTCTTTCGGTACGATACGAAGTACAGTTTCTAGTTAAATTATTTTGACCACTATATCACCTGGCGGTAAGCGATGATGTGGTCGAAGATGGTGAACACGCTAGGCCTAGAATACTCTGACTCGTAAGGGCTGTGTGCTCCCGGAAAACGGTAGAGGTTATGGCGGCAGAATTTCTCATCGATGGTGGTAAGCTACTTTTTGGTAGCAAGTCAGGCGGAACATCGACATAATATGCACCTACCACCTATGGGAATACCTACAAGTATCTTGTTCTGTTAGTTGTCCACTGTTTGAAAAGGAAGACGATAGTGAGACAATTCGCAGAAGAACTGCTAGGCTATTCTGTAAGCTATCTCGACAACGGAATCCGCGGTGAGATTTGAATTTTGTACTACGAAATTCAACCGTATTGCGAACGTGATACCATTGAATTTCAAACAAGCTACAGAATAGCCTAGCTGACCCTCAGACTTTAATAAAATAATTTACGATCATACAAAACCAAAATAAACTGGCCAAGTGCAAGTCGGACTCGCACTCGTAGGGTTCCGTAACACAGTAGAGTATTCTATAACTATGATTTTTCGCAACTACGAAAATAACTTTGTTTTTCGTAGTGTTCGTATGAAAAACAAAGGTATCTTTGCGGTCAATATATCTCAAAAATCTCTCTCGTTCAAACCAATTTTCGTTTTAAAGTTTTTATTGAGATCTACAGAATATATTTTTTCTAGATTCTTCACTCCCATACTTTAAAAGTTAGAGGAGAGAGGGAGTTTAAGTGGTAAAACACACACTTTACCACTTTAGAGGCGCCTATCTTTTAAATGATTGACTATGAGAAAAAATGATTTTACGAACCTCAATGTCATTTTTGAAGACCTAGGCTATCCATAGACACCCCAAACGTATAAGGTTTGAACAAAATTTTTTTTTGTTTGAATTCCAACACTCATGTATGAGTGAGACCCTTAAACTTTTATATTTTTTATTTTTGTATAAACATTAGAAAGCGGTTCACAGAATACATCCACCTACTAATTTTCAATTTTGTAGTCCTAAAAGTTTCGGAATAAAATGGCTGTGACATACGGACGGACAGACAGATAGACAGACATGGCGAATATATAAGGGTCCCGTTTTTTGCCATTCGGATACGGAACCCTAAAAACCGACTTCACATGCCGCGATAGTAGATAATAGTACTGGCTAGTTATAATCATTTCATCTAGGTTTACAAATTTGCTTATACTGTTTAACTCTATATCTCCGGAGATAATTGTTATAGCTCGATAAATTTGAATGGGACCAACGGAAGGCATAATCTCTCAAACAAACAAAGAATTCTTCAAATCGGTTAAGATTTGACGGAGTTCTGAGGTAACAAGTCCAATTGAGAACCTCCTCCTTTTTGTGAAGTCGGTTAAAAAGGAACAGTAGGGCTATTTTGTAAGCTAGTTTACGCATCTCGCAAGAGGAATCCGTGGTGAACGAAATTCAAATCGTAATACGATAGTAATATGGTTGAATTTCGTATTACGAAAATCTCACCGGTTGCGAGATGCGTAAACTAGCTTACAGAATAGCCTGGCTGACTTTAGTCCGATCCATTTACAAAACCATCCTAATCCATCTTCCAGGCTGGCTAGTAACAAGAATTATGCATGAACTCATTGAAACGATTGGCGACATGCTTTGGTTGAGAAGTTTGAGCAATTGAGCCACGGCTGAACCCTACAGGCTACAGCTACCAGTGTGGTCACCCAGTTAGCACCCACCATCTAGAAATCACGTGTAGTAAGGTCAAAGCCTGGTTGGTGGGTCAGTCACACAATGACCCCAACCTCCGTTTACAAATTCAAATTCAAATTTGGAATGTACCTATTCCGAACAATAACAAATTGTATGGGAAATTACAAATTTCAATTACATTTACCAGGTGATGCGTCTTCCTTGTCCTATTTTTTTTATCTTATAGGCTAGCGTTTTACCATAATCTCGCCTGATAGTAAGCGATGATGTGGTTATGTGTGAAGATGATAAACACGCTAGGCCTAGAATACTCTGACTCCCAAGGGTTCTCATTATACCTCATAAAATGCTACTTCGGACTGCCAATCAAATAGTCGAGATCGAATGAATACTTAGGTTGCTACATTACTTCAAGTTGCCAGTGGCGCCATGACAGTTGATTTTTAATGGGTTCAGCAGCAAAGATCCTTAGATGCGGACATAAATCTAATGGTGTGGACAAGCTGCTACTTAGCTGAGGTCTTTGAGTATACGGTTGGTTTATTTATCTGAGGCTGCGGTGCACCAATAACCACAGACATCAAAACAGTTCAAAACACAATAATATGGTGTAATGTGTTTTATGGCATTATATAATGTAGGTACTAGTATATCTACTGGATGTCTACAAGATAAACGTGACGATCCTGCATTTTCCTAAAGCTGTATATATGGTCTATTTTCATCATCATTATCAGCCAATTTCCGTCCACTGCTGGACACAGGCCTTTCCCATGGCACGCCACTGAGCTCGATCTTCAGCTCTCTGTTTCCAACCGCTGCCAGCCAGCTTGCGTATATCATCGCTCGACCTTGTACTATTCATTATTCTGTGGCTCCACCTAGCTGGAGGGCGTCCTACACTACGTTTGCCGAGCCGTGGTTTTCAGTGCCGACTAATTCATTAGTGGATTATCTTTTACATACGTGTATCTTGAGTGGTATGTGGTGTTACCAAGTGTTACCGTGTTGCATACCTTACTGTCTGTCGCACAGGTAGTATTATTATCTGTTCTGTGGCACAGCACAGGTGAAAAGGTACCTAGTACTATCAAGCATTCTGTGGTAAATGTTTCAACCATAGACTTAATATAAAAATATGGTGCACTACAGATGTTTTGACAAAAACAATTTAATCCTTATGCTCTATACTATACATAAGGTAGTAATTGCTATGTACATCAAAACGGACCAAACGAAAGGCACCTAGGTGGAAGTGTGTCCTTGTCTAACAACCTGCCAGTGCTATACATGTGTTGTACATGTACTATACCTATATGTATACCATATTTATATGTGGCCCATAAATCAGAAAGGGACAAACTCCGTTAGAGGTCGGTCTCATGTGGGCCGGTTTTGCGGTTCAGTACGCAGTTAAGTTTAACATAGTTAAGTAGAAGGTCTTTGGTTTCAACAGATGAACGTAGCCAAGTTCTAGAAATAAATTGGACCATAGATAAATAAAACCTCATTAATTGGCCATTATTTGACTTGATCCGGAGAATTGAGCAAATATTAATTAATGGAATAAAGCAGCTTGCAAAACTATTCTAAGCCACCTTTTTTCAACCGACTTAAAAAACGGAAGAGTTTCAATTGGACTGTTTTTCATACAAAAAAGGAGGTTCTCTCAGACCTATGAAAGTTGCTCTCATAGCCTCATCAACTAGAAAAGCGCTCATCTTCAAACGACTGAACGGATTTTTTGAAACAAAACCTCCCTTCGCTCTGAGCCCGCTGAGCGACTTTAAATTGGTCGACTAGTCATAGTCATGACAGGTAGGACGCACTGATTAAAGACTTTTGTCTTTAGGCACTGTAATATAGTATAGGCGACGAGAAGACTCGACGGAGTTTTCCGAATGCTGCCCAGCCCAGCTGAATTCTTCTCTGGATTTCCTTCTTCGAAGTTGTGTTTGCCTAGTTGGAGCGTTTGGCCTAGGTAAACATACTGCGTGACAACTTCGAGTGGGATTCCACCTACGGCAATCGGTTCCGGAACAAAGTTAAAGTACAGATTCACTTTAAAGAAGAAAGTACTTCCATTATATATTAGTATTAAATATTTCGACACCCTTTGACCATGCGTGCAGTTGTAAAGATAACTCTTATCGTCTGTTAGTCTATTCTGATTACGAATAGATTTGCCGATTGAAATCGGCTGTAACGGTTTATTTTTGTTACAAAAATATTGTCAAACAATCTACCAACTGGAAATCTAAGCCAGCCAATTATATAACAATTATTTTTATTTACTTTGTCATACAGACAGACTAACAGAACAATTTTCAAACGTTTATTTAAATATTTTCCTTTACATATTTATCACAAGGTAAATATTTCCCTATCGCGGTGGTATCCAAGTCGTTATGTGAATCAGAAACTCGCCAGTGCCAGTGCATCATACCAGTGCCGTTTAGCTAGCACGTCCAACGCATTTGTTATTATTATTTTATTTATCAACTATTACTAATAAAATAATAATAATTTATTTCGAAAAATAATGTATTAACTGACAGTATTATTAATCAATTTATTTTATTACTTTTAAAAGCTGAATAGTTTTTGTATATGTGATTGACCCTTTTTGTGTGATACTGATAACTGATAAGGAATCGGAAACAGCTGTCACCAT
Source organism: Cabera pusaria (assembly GCA_954871355.1). Taxonomy (NCBI): domain Eukaryota; kingdom Metazoa; phylum Arthropoda; class Insecta; order Lepidoptera; family Geometridae; genus Cabera; species Cabera pusaria. The sequence goes on from OX940911.1 coordinate 11,796,763, forward strand.
GATTAAATGTAAGTTTTTTTGTGTTTTAACAAAAAATCTACTTTAAGTTGATAGATAAATGATTAGAGTTGATAGATATATTACCAATTTCTATTTACATTCACGCTAACGCAATTTCAAATGTAGGTATGGGAATGATAACTTTGTTGATGATATATAAAAGTCTTTCCCATATATTTTTGAATTGCGTTAGCGTGAATGGAACCGAAATTGGATTTTGTCTAAGAGGGCTGAAGCGACCTAATACCTAAGCATTTTCGCTTAGAACAATTAAATTATTTATTTATAAGTTACCTTGCTGTTTACCCCGCGTTAAATAATATCCTACTTTCATGTCCTAGTTTATCATAAAAGCTATACCTGAGCAAAATTTCATCCTATTCAGTCTCAACTGTTTCAGGTTAACTGTTAAAATGTAACAGGTCGTGCATGCTTATATACATTCCAAAATATCAACGTACGGCGGGACTTGAACCCGTGCCTAAATAGACACAATTGTACAACAAACATACATACATAAAATCACGCCTTTTCACAGAATACTTAATAGTACTACGGCCTTTTTCCCGTTGGGGTAGACAAAGACTCGGTAATATTATTCATTATATTACCATGGCAGAGACTACTTCTTTCCACATGCTACGATCTTGACATACCTCTTTCGCTTCTTCCACTTTCATGAGCGCCTTCATACATGCTCGTCGGTTATAGATTATACTTTTGACTTGGCCTTTCTTTAAAACGTTTCCGATCTGGTCGTGATACGTTAACCTAGGTCAGCCTCTACCGGCTTGCCCATGCCCCATCCACACTCGTCTCATAAATCTGTTCATCGTTAATCTTTCTTCATCCATCCTCTGTAGATGTCCAAACCATCTAAGCATCACTTTCTCTATCTTTGTCACTACATCTTGGATCACAACAAAACATTCCCATATCGCGCTGTACTTCACCTTATCCATCAATCGCGTAACAAACGTAAATAAACTGGCCAAGTGCAAGTCGGACTCGCACTCGTAGGGTTCCGTAACACAGTAGAGTATTCTATAACTATGATATTTCGCAACTTAAAAATTAACTTTGTTTTTCATAGTATTTGTATGAAAAACAAAGTTATGTTTGCGGTCGCTATATCTCAGAAACTGCTGACTGTATCTCTTTCAAACCAATTTTCGTTTTAAAGTTTTTAGTGAGATCTACAGAATAAATTTTTTCTAGATTTTTCGCTCCCTTACTTTAGAAGTTAGAGGGGGGGGGGGACACACATTTTAGCACTTTAGATGCGCCTTTCCGCCTCATCTTTTAAATGATTGACTTTAAGAAAAAATGATTTTGGGAACCTAAATGTCATTTTTAAAGACCTATCCATAAAAACCCCACACGTATAGATTTGAAGAAAAAAATGTTTCTTTGTTTCAGTTCCATGTATGGGATGCCCCCCCTTAAACTTTTATATTTACTATTTTTGTATAAAAATCGGAAAGCGGTTCACAGAATACATCTACCTACCAAGTTTGTAGTCCTAATCGTTTCGGAATAAAATGGCTGTGACATACGGACGGATAGACAGACAGATAGACATGAACGAATCTATAAGGGTTCCGTTTTTTGCCATTCGGCTACGGAACCCTAAAAACATATACGAATTGAAAACCTCCTCCTCTTCAAACCGACCGTCCTCAAAGTCGGTTGATTGAAAATGTCACGTAAAGGTTTAGAAAAGGCAATCTTTGGAACTTAATCGAAGTATCATTTACATTATTAACCTATTAACACGATCTTACTAACTGATCTGATAACGTGCAACCTAAACCAGTGGTTCTAGATACGAGTATAATACATCATTTTTTTTTTTTTTTTTAATCTTCCAGGCTTGCGTTTGACCACTATCTCACCTGTTGGGTAAGTGATGATGCGGTCGAAGATGGTAAGCACGCTAGGCCTAGAATGGGAACTGGCTCTCAAGGGTAGCTGCCGGAACACATTAGATGTTTTGGCGACAGATTTTCTAACTAGAGGGTGGTAGTTGGCCAGGCGGACACTAGATAGTGTCCTACCACCATGCGGGGGTTGTTGGTTTCTTAACGATGTTTTCCTTCACCGGAGGGCCACTGAGAAGCGCACATACATTTTTCGATAGAAAAATCCATTGGGGTACGGCGGGGTTTGAAATCGGTACCACGGCATCAAAGCCGACCGTTCTTCCGATTACGCCACCGGGCCCTCAATCATAGCATAACTTAGCGGAGCACTGATAGATTTCTGAAAATACAACCCATTTATGGGTTGTGTATAAAAGGTCCCTAGCGAGCTTGTACATATGACACTAATGAAAGTAGGCCACGCAAAATAATACCAATTGAAGGTAAGTATATGTGTATAATTAAGATATGTAGTTTAAAAACTAAAACAACCCACTTCCATGACGCGCGAGTCAGTTTTAGTTGCAAGTTTGAGATGTTTAACGACATATCTTTGGAGATACTTATCAGATCTCAATGAAATTACAATGGTACCACCCTTGGGATATCTCCTTTCAAACTAAAACAGAATCAAATGTTATGTTTCTTGAAGTGTTACACACTTTATATTTTTGTAAATTGTTTTGTAGTATACAATTTTGGATTGTGTGTAACAATTTACAAAAGTATAAAGTGTGCAACACTTCATGAAACATAATATTTGATTTACGCAGTGCAACATCTCTCGTCAGATTTGAAAACTATAATGATTTCTTACGAATGATTAACTTTTGAAATAAGTTATCATAGATGGCGCCAGCAAAATTCTATACCGCGGTATTTTTGTTTTAGTCTGAGCCGCGGTCACGGTGCCACCCTGTACTATTATTTATACTGTGACAGAGTCTAGTAGACAGTATAAGGGTAACGAATAAAAGTAGTGGTAATGAACTTTATTGAACAATGTAATATCTTATTAATAATGTTTCATTGTAGTAGCACAGAATTACTTTTCGAGTTCAAATCCCCCCCGTGGTTCTATAGATTTTTCTATCGCAAAATGTATGTGCGCATTTCACAGTGGCCCTCCGGTGATCGAAAAACATCGTTAATAAATCCCCGGCATAGTGGCAGGACACTGTCTAGTGGCCAGTTACCACCATCAAGTTGAAAATCGAAAAGATTTAATGGATTCTGGCAGCTGTCCTTGAAAGTCAGTTCCCATTCTAGGCCTAGCGTGCTACAGTTTTACAATCCATACGTAAAACTCTGGTGTTAAGTACCACCCTCGACCGCATCATCTCATAAACCAACCGGTGAGATAGTGTTGTAACGCAAGCATACGATATAAAAACAAAAAATATATAATTATTAAAATTAAAAAATAAATGTAACTTATTCAATTACCTCGTTACATTATGTAATTATTAAATATTTTCTGTGGTAGTAGTATCTATTCGATCATATTAGATGCAGGCTTTATTAATCGATGCTTTGTTTACTTACCTATATCTGTTAGTTATTATGAATATGCAATGCAACGATCTCAACTACTTATATAATTATCATACAGTAGGTATAAAATACCTTCACAATTTACGTAGTGTCGACTCTAGATAGCTAGTATTAACTGACCGCAGACCTTTTTATACTAGTCTAATAACACGATAGACTCTAATGAGTTTAAAATAAAGCTCAGAATGTCAACATTTCAAAATAAAACTCAATTTAATTGATCTCTGATCGTAATGAAACAGTGCGTGCATTCAATCGATGTCAAGTAAGATCAAGGTCCAGGATGATATTGGTTATAATGTACACGGGTAGAACAAATAATTATGCCTACATTTTTGAAGTGAAAACTTCCTTATCGGCCCTGTAAACTTTTTGGGATGGGTAAAAAATTTTAAACTCGCGTCAGGTGAAGTCGGTTAAAAATGTCATAAATCTGAAGGAACTGGTACTAACAAAATGTTCGACATTTGGTTTACGGTATATACGGTTATGGTTTCACTGTGTTTTTCTAGTTGTTCCTGTTTAGGGTTCCGTACCCAAAGGGTACCAAAGGAAACCATTAATAAACATTTTATTTCTTATAACGCCATCTAACGTCTAATATCTAACTGAAAGTTAACACAAAGGTGTTATATCGGCATTTCAATATAACGCCATCTATAGTTATTTGAAATGCCGAAAAAAACCTTTTCTTGTATGAGGACCCCCTATTATTTTTAACTTTATTCTGTTTTTAGTATTTGTTGTTACAGCGGCAACAGAAATACATCATCTGTGAAAATTTCAACTCTCTATTCTTGACGGTTCATGAGATACAGCCTGGTGACAGACGGACAGACAGATAGAAAGACAGACGTACAGCAGATTAGTAATAGGATCCCGTTTTACCCTTTGGGTACGGAAACCTAAAAACGGAATTAAATTAAAAACTTATTTTTCCGGCAAATTTTGTTCAATCAGAACACTACGTCGGCGTCGTAGGACTATTATCTTTTCTGTGCCTACGTGTCTGAGTCCGACTCGCATGGCCATTTTATTTTTAACCGACTTCATAAAAGGAGGAGGTTCTATGTTCGACAGTATGTATTTTTACCCACGACGGAACGGAGACTGTATATGCGTTTGGGGTGAGAGGATGTTTGTTTGTGTGTGCAAATCCATGTTGTCATTTTTCTCCAAAACTACTAGTCCGATTTTGATGCAGTTTTCTGTTATGGGTTTAGGTGTAATTGTTGCATGTTTTTAGATAGGTGTTACGGTGACAACTCACCAGGGGGCGCTGCATTTTTACTAATTTGTTTTTGCAAATCCATGTTGCCATTTTTCTCAAAAACTAGTTCGATTTTGTCTTTAAACGGTTCGTAATTAATCAGTGGTGGATCTTAGATAGATGTTATGACGTTAATTTTCTAACATTGACATTGTCGTGGGTGATTATTCAAAATTTTAATTTTGTTACTTGTTATGTTCACCGATTACTCGAAGACGCCTGAACCGATTCGGAAAATTCGATTCCGAAATATAACAAAATCATAAACTCGCTATTGAATGAAACTAACTCGCGCAGCATGTAAAGTCGGTTTTTTAAATTTTTTAATTTAATTTAATGTACCATATAAAAGTTCACACAATCCAAAATGTCATTGTACCGATGGGATTCGAACCCGATGCTAGTTGGTCAGAGCACCTGGGCACAGTAAATTTACTGTGACCTGGGCATGTTTCCCAGGAGGGTGCGGGTTTGAATCCCGTCGTCATGATGACATTTTGGATTGTGTAACAATTTACAAAAAATAAATAAATAAGGTGTAACACTTAAACAAACATAATAAATAGGGCCAGTTTCACGGGTTCCTGATAGCGCTAATATGAATAAATCTAACAGATTTTTGACAGCTTTTATATGGCGTCATGAGACAGATAACTATCTAACGCATTATCAGGAACCAGTGAAAATATTGGTTTATAATTTTCTCGTATAAGTCAGATTATTTTATTTAATAAGTATCTACTAAACTAAACTAACTTCGCATTTTATGTATATCGGTGTTGTTGATGTAGATAGATGCAAATATTTTATGCAAGCTGCAGTACAATCGTTGTTTGATCTAATGGTTGCATATCTAGAATGCAATACACATAGTGTTATGTATGTGTAAACAACACCCAGTTCATTAGCACTCAAGGATAGTAAGTAAACTGGACACAAGGCTGTAACGGCAATGTGACTAATGGATGAAACAAGATATTACTTATATATTATCTACTGACACTGCCCTGTAGCTTTTAGGCTGAGCGCAGACTATAGACAAAACAGTCTTAAGACAGTTTTGTCTGGGACAGACAAGTCTGTCTCAAGACTGTCTCAAGACTCCGTACCACAGTACAATATCTAATACTATAAGAATCTTTTTCCTGACATACTGACTGACTTATAGACAACGCACAGCCTAAACCACTGGTCGTAGAGACTTATTGACATTTGGAGGGTTTATTTGTTTTAGTACGTAAAAGTGTACTAAGAAAGGATTTTTCGTACTAAGAAAGGATTTTTCAAAATTCACCCGTTAAGTGGATGAAACGGCGGTTCAAAGTTTGTATAGAGAAGGAAGATTAGATAATTTGTTTATTCTAAACTTCACACAAGTAGTAATTTTTTTTTTTTTTTTTTTTTACTACCTGGCAAAGTATGTTGCATCGGTGTTGCAACCATTAGTGGGTAAGACTCCGTCTTTTGTGAAAGACTCCTGCCACTTTGTACAAATCCTTGGAGAACTCAAACTGGAACCAGAAGACATCATGGTGAGCTTTGATGTGGAATCGCTTTTCACCAACGTTCCAGTGAAGGAGTGTATTGAGGTGATAAGGACAAGGCTAAGGGATTACGATTTTCCAGAAACATTTTTAGTGCACTTGAGAAATTGTTTGGAGGGAAATTATTTCCGGTACAGTGGTCAGCATTACCTCCAGATGGATGGTGTTGCCATGGGAAGTCCTGTGGCACCGGTTCTCGCCAACATCTGGATGGAACATATCGAGAAAGCCATAGACCTACAGTTTTCATCGGTGAAGGTGTGGAAGCGTTATGTTGATGACGTCTTCTGTATCATGACGGGAGATGAACAGACGGTAGCCGCTTTTGCAGATAAGCTTAACTCGATCCACGCAAACATGAAATTTACCTACGAGCTGGAAACTAACAAGACACTACCTTTTCTGGATGTAAAAGTAACGGTGAGACCAGATGGTTCGCTATCTCACTCTATTTTTAGAAAAGCGACGCACACAGACAGATATCTAAACGCCTCATCACACCATCATCCCCGACACTTAGGATCTGTAGCCAGGTCTTTAATGGACAGAGCTCATGACCTCTGTGACCCTGAACATCTGGAAGAGGAAATCGCTCATGTTCAGGAGGTACTTGTAAAAAACGGCTACAAAGTAAGGGGAAGGGGACAACCAAGACGCAGATTTAAGAAAGGGACCATTAAAGTTGAAAGGCAGCCTGCATTCATGCCATACGTGAAGGGAGTGACGGACAAGGTCGGAGCTGTGTTACAAAAATACTCTATTAGGACAGTGTTCACCCCCTTTATCGAAGGTAGCAGCGCAAATCCGTTCACCGAAAGATGTGATACCGTTTCAGACACCTGGTGTGTATAAAATTGATTGCAGCTGCGGAAAATCGTATATTGGACAAACAAAGCGCACAATCGCAGAAAGAGTCAAAGAACATATTGCAGCTGTAAAAAACCGCCAGGTTAATAAGTCCGCCATCGCCGAGCATTTGCTAGATTCGGGACCTAACCACTGGATTGAACTTCACGACCCTAAAATTCTCTCCACCGAACGTTACTATTACTCCCGTATTGTATGTGAAGCGGTTGAAATAAAAAAACATCCGAATCTCAACCGGGAGGATGGTTTTAGATTGGCCACAACTTGGAACCCAGTGATTAGCAAGTGTTTCAGTCGAAGTTTAAATCAACAAAAATCTGCCGATGTCGTCAGTATTGTGTGTCGCAATGGCAACTCCGATCAAGATCAAATGAGGGTAGTTTCAAACTACTCTCAATAAAAACAATGCCGATACCCACAACTTCAGTCTTCTCGTGACCACGGTCAATGCAACTTGATCGAAACGTCGAGGTAAATAAAATTATGTTTTTAGCGCGATAAGTCCCGTATTTCAATATAATTATGTGTGTAAATCGCGAAAGTTTAAAATTTACTATTGCTAACCGCTACGGGCCGGAGGTTGCAAATAAAATTCGTCACCCAGAATTTCTTCGGAAGAAACGGGCGCGTTTAAATACATCGCTGATGTTTTTAATTAAATGTCGTGATTGGGACTTATTACCTACGTGTGTACGTATAAAACCGCGTAGTGGTATTGCGCACTCTGGAGAAATTCTGCGAAGCGCGAGTATCCGCCTACTAAAACAATTAATTCGGAATTGTCATTGTGACTTGGACAGAGTGAATAGTGAATTATACGATGTGCATTCGGAGTGCAGTGCTGTGCTATCACGTAGTGATTTTGATTTGTGTGATCGGATTACTCACCAACAAGCGGATCGTACTTACGATCTGTGTACCGCAGGACATTGTAAAAAGTTGGAAAAATTACGGGTACGCCACGAGCGTAAGTACTCCAAAATTGTAAAGCAATGCTCGTCTGATACACAAAAAGATACAGTATTTAATATATCCAGCTATACGTTAGATGACGCAACACAAAGTATACTAGCTAAGGGCCTGAATTTTGCACTAAGACCTACACGGATTCCCTACGAAAACGTAATCAGTAGCGTAGAAGAAACAATATTAAGAAACAAGGTGCCGCCTAATGCTGCAGAATCTCTTAGGCAGGATGTTTCTATTATATTAAGGAAAAGCAAGTTACCTAAGAGTAATGTTACCACTGAGGAACGCTTAGCCCTTCGAGACTTACGTAGGAATAAGGACGTTCTGGTGTTAAAAGCTGACAAGGGTAACGCCACCGTGGTAATTGACTCGTCTGATTATGATAACAAGTTACGGGGTATGTTAGAAGACAGACGGCTTTATAAACCTGTGTCTTATGACCCAACGGCTAGAGTAACTCGTCGCATCCGAGCCATCATTAGAGATAACAAAGATCTGTTCACAGAGGACGTGTACGATAAGTTATACAAACCTAAGATTGTGACACCACCGAAACTGTACGGCCTACCCAAGGTACATAAGGCAAACGTGCCCCTGCGTCCAATTGTGAGTCAGATTGACTCACCGACCTACGACCTGGCAAAGTATGTTGCATCGGTGTTGCAACCATTAGTGGGTAAGACTCCGTCTTTTGTGAAAGAATCCCGCCAGTTTGTACAAATCCTTGGAGAACTCAAACTGGAACCAGAAGACATCATGGTGAGCTTTGATGTGGAATCGCTTTTCACCAACGTTCCAGTGAAGGAGTGTATTGAGGTGATAAGGACAAGGCTAAGGGATTACGATTTTCCAGAAACATTTTTAGTGCTCTTGAGAAATTGTTTGGAGGGAAATTATTTCCGGTACAGTGGTCAGCATTACCTCCAGATGGATGGTGTTGCCATGGGAAGTCCTGTGGCACCGGTTCTCGCCAACATCTGGATGGAACATATCGAGAAAGCCATAGACCTACAGTCTTCATCGGTGAAGGTGTGGAAGCGTTATGTTGATGACGTCTTCTGTATCATGACGGGAGATGAACAGACGGTAGCCGCTTTTGCAGATAAGCTTAACTCGATCCACGCAAACATGAAATTTACCTACGAGCTGGAAACTAACAAGACACTACCTTTTCTGGATGTAAAAGTAACGGTGAGACCAGATGGTTCGCTATCACACTCTGTTTTTAGAAAAGCGACGCACACAGACAGATATCTAAACGCCTCATCACACCATAATCCCCGACACTTAGGATCTGTAGCCAGGTCTTTAATGGACAGAGCTCATGACCTCTGTGACCCTGAACATCTGGAAGAGGAAATCGCTCATGTTCAGGAGGTACTTGTAAAAAACGGCTACAAAGTAAGGGGAAGGGGACAACCAAGACGCAGATTTAAGAAAGGGACCATTAAAGTTGAAAGGCAGCCTGCATTCATGCCATACGTGAAGGGAGTGACGGACAAGGTCGGAGCTGTGTTACAAAAATACTCTATTAGGACAGTGTTCACCCCCTTTATCGAAGGTAGCAGCGCAAATCCGTTCACCGAAAGATGTGATACCGTTTCAGACACCTGGTGTGTATAAAATTGATTGCAGCTGCGGAAAATCGTATATTGGACAAACAAAGCGCACAATCGCAGAAAGAGTCAAAGAACATATTGCAGCTGTAAAAAACCGCCAGGTTAATAAGTCCGCCATCGCCGAGCATTTGCTAGATTCGGGACCTAACCACTGGATTGAACTTCACGACCCTAAAATTCTCTCCACCGAACGTTACTATTACTCCCGTATTGTACGTGAAGCGGTTGAAATAAAAAAAACATCCGAATTTCAACCGGGAGGATGGTTTTAGATTGGCCACAACTTGGAACCCAGTGATTAGCAACTGTTTCAGTCGAAGTTTAAATCAACAAAAATCTGCCGATGTCGTCAGTATTGTGTGTCGCAATGGCAACTCCGATCAAGATCAAATGAGGGTAGTTTCAAACTACTCTCAATAAAAACAATGCCGATACCCACAACTTCAGTCTTCTCGTGACCACGGTCAATGCAACTTGATCGAAACGTCGAGGTAAATAAAATTATGTTTTTAGCGCGATAAGTCCCGTATTTCAATATATTCACACAAGGAACTTCTATAAATAAACAAGTAAATACGTGTTTCAGTTTTTTTCGAAATTCCACCCCTAAGAGTTTGAAATGGCGTAACAAAGTCTGAAAATCAATATTGTTTCGGATTGCGCTGAAATTTGGCATGCAGATAATTATTGTCACGTAGGTATCAGCTAAGAAAGAATTTCCGAAATTTACTTCTTAAAAGGGGATAAAACGTGGGTTTAAAGTTTGTAGGGAGAAACAAGAAGTCATTTTTATTCTAAGCTTCACACAAGTACTTTTGTCAACAAATAAGAAAATAAGTGTTGCAAAATTTTTCGAAATAGGGTAACAATGTCTGAATCAATATGTTTTTTCGGGTTTTATAAAAAATGCATCCCTATTTCCCTTAGTCATAAATGCAAACCGATTTGGCTAATTCTTTTTCGATGTCTTTTATGATAGAAAGGTTTTTTTTTACGAAAGTTTTTAATAAATGAAAGAAGTTTTTAACACCGAAAATATACGTATCTTATACCTCTTCTCGTTTTTTAATTAGAGTTCCGTACCTCAAAAGGTAAAAAAAGGGACCCTTATAAGATCACTTTCTTGTTCGTCTGTCTGTCTGTCTGTCCATGTGTCACCACCGATTTTCTCAGGAACGGGTGAACTAGCACTTTGAAATTTATACCAGACTAGAAATGCAATTTAGGATTCATATTTATAAAACCCGAAAAACCAAATTTTCAGACTTTGTTACCTACCCCATTTCGATAAATCCTACAACACGTACTGTATCTTATCTTGTGTTGCCATAGAAACTTCCGTATCCGGAAGGAATTTTCAGAAAATCCTCCAGACAGCGAATTGTTACATTTTTTTTATATAACAATATGTATATGAATTAGTTTAGATAAAAACATCTAGATGGCGCGAGGGTCGGTGGAATAGCTATCCTTGTAAATATTGCTTAAATGTATGAAATCCTGCATCGCGTAAACGATATTTTCGGCGATGTTGGAACCTGATGCACTTGCTTCGACGTCTAATATCTAAACGTTTGTGATCATTGTAAAATGTTTCATCTTTATAATTGGTATATATAGATTGGTATATAGATATATAGATATAGATAGAAGATAGATATATAGATAGATGGCTAGATATTGAGGTCTATAGTTCCTATTAGGTGTATAAAAATCAAGGTCCCTGAGTCCACACGATAAAAAGATATTTGCAAATTTATATTTTCGCGAAAACTTGTAAGTACCAAAATTTACCTTAATTTTCAACTTTTTTAATTTTACGAAACTTTTCCTTTAATTGTGCTAAGACCTTGCTTTTAACCAAAATTGACGATTCTAGGTCAACCGGAAGTACCCTATAGGTTTTGAGTCGAAAACCTTTAGGGTACTTTCCCGTTGTCCTAGCATCATGAAATTTGGCAAGAAGCAAGGTCTTACAGCACAAATAAAGGAAAAAATCCTCAAAAAATAAAAAAGTCGTAAATTAAAGGGTGTCACCATACCTACATAGTTTACGGCAATTAAGATAGGCCTCTGAGTTATATGAGCGCTCATACAATTTAGAGGTCTAGCTTAATTGGTACTAACCAACGTTGGTACGGAAGCCTTGGTGGGCGAGTCCCACTCGACATGGCCGGTTTTTAGGGTTCCGTAGTCCTGACAAGGAACCCTTATAGTTTCGTCATGTCTGTCTGTCTGTCTGTCCGAGGTTTTGCTAAAAGACCGTTAATACTAGAAAGCTGTAATTTTGTGGGGGTATGTAAATAAATAACGCCAACAAAGCGCTGAAATAAAATTTTGAAAAATATTTTTTTATAGGGTAGCTCCCTTATATGAGAAGTAGGGATGAGTTTTTTTTTATCGTCTACCCCATCGTGTGGAGTATCGTTGAATAGGTCTTTTAAAATAACTTAAGGGTTGCTAATACCATTTTTCGATTGAATGCTCCATTTACGAAATATTAAACTTTAAAGTGCAAATGTTTGTTCCAGTAGGGCCTCCCCCCTCCCCCTCTAAAAGCTAAACTGCTGGCTTGAAAAATCTGGGCATTAACACAAAAAAAATTATAGCGGTTAAGAAAGCTTTATTAGTTTAGCAGTAATAGTCGTTCAACTTGGGTGTTGGATAATTTTGTACCAAATACAAAATCCTTAGAATAAATTCTTTAGTGACAAAGACGAAGTACCTAGTTGATTGTTTATAACGGGTAAAGACTTGTATTGAATAACGGGCTACTACGGAACCCTACACAGCGCGTGGCCCGACACGCACTTGGCCGTTTACTTTTAATAATATTGGTATTGATATTTAGTCACACATGCCCTGTAATGTCATGACCTGGCTGTCAAACTGTTAAAAATCTATGTTACAGTATTCATCGCAGACAAATAATAAACTGGCCAAGTGCAAGTCAGACTCGCACTCGTAGGGTTCCGTAACATCAGTAGAGTTTTCTATAACAACTAGCTGACCCGGCAAACGTTGTTTTGCCATATAAATAATTTCGTAGTAATTTCTAGTGTAGACAAAAAATAGCTTACTTATTGTAAGTATGTATGGAGGAAAAATGATTAAATTACTAAAATGGCTATTAAAAAATAAGGGTTGATCGTAGAAGGGTGAAAATTGAGGATTGTATGTATTTTTGTATGTTGTATCATAAAAAAATAGAAATTAAAAATTTTGTCTAAAAAATAAAATAAAAAATGTAGGGGTGGACTACCCCTAACATTTAGGGGGATGAAAAATAGATGTTGGCCGATTCTCATAGATACCGAATAAGCACAAAAAAATTCATAAAAATCGGTCAAGCCGTTTCGGAGGAGTATGGCAACGAAAACTGTGACACGAGAATTTTATATATTAGATATTTTTCGCCAGCAAAAAAATAACTTTGGTTTCATAGTGTTTGTATGAAAAACAAAGTTATATTTGCGGTTGCTATATCTCAAAAACTGCTGACTATATCTCGTTCAAACTTATTTTTGTTGAAAGTTTTTAATGAGATCTACAGTATATATATTTTTTAGATTTTTCACTCCCAAAAGTCAGAGGGGGGATGGGGCACACATTTTACTACTTTAGAAGTGTTTATCTTTCAAATGATTGACTTTGAGAAAAAATGGTTTGAGGAACCTCAATGTCAATTTTAGGGTTCCGAAACCAAAGGGTACCAACGGAACCCTATTACTGAGACTCCGATTACTCCGATTACTGAGGGGAGAACAGGGGAATCGAGAAGAGGGGAGGGGGAAGTAAGGGGAGGGGAGGGGAGGGTAAGTGAGGGGACAGGTGGTGGAAGTGAGGCGGAGGTGAGGGAAAGGGGAGGGTGAGTGAGGGCAGGGGGATGGGGGGGGGGGTGGCGTGGTGCGGTGCGGTGTATTTGGGATATGTATGTGTCTTATTAGTTAATGCTAACCATAGACACTATTCCACGCGGACGAAGTCGCGGGTACAGCTAGTATAATATAATATTATACTTATATATTTATTATACCGCGGTTCGGAACCCTCCGTGTGCGAGACAAAAGTCTGACTCGCACTTGGCCAGTTTTATTAAAGACCTATCTATAGACGTATAGTTGGATATAACCTTTTTTTTTGTTTTATTTTCATTTATGTTATTATTTTAGTTTTATTCCTTTTTATTACCTATGTATAAAAATAGTAAAGCGGTTCACAGAATACACCTACCTACCAAGTTTCAACTGTGTAGTCTTAATAGTTTCGGAATAAAATGGCTGTGACATACCGACGGATAGACAGACAAACAGACATGACGAATCTATAAGGGTTCCGTTTTTGCCATTCGGATATGGAACCCTAAAAATCAACACAAAAACATACTGACAATTAACAATTATGATGTACTGATAACGATGATAAGACGTCAACGTTAAGAAAACAAAATCTTCACTGTCTCAGTCCTCTACAGTACTTCGTGAAAGAAGCACGTGATCTTCGGATAATCAATTTTAAATCGTGAGTTCTCTTCTTTTATGTGCATCATTAATTGTTTATTTATGATCCATTGAAATCCATTTCACTGTTTCACACCAATATAAGAATGAAAATTGAATACCGTTAGAACACCCATGCTTGGTCGCGTTACACTTTAAAGACTGAATGTTTGATAATAAGTTGACCTCTGAACTAGGCCTCTACTAAATTTCCGTTACATCATCAACAAAATCTTATGCTTTGAGATTTTCGGTTATTATAACTCTCTATTAACAATATTAAATAGGATCACAGAACAGAACAGGAGAAGTAGTATTGTAAGAATTTCTCATCAGGTAATAAATTAGGTATTCAAGATATAGGCCTGGATTTGTGGCCTTTAATATTTGGCCTGGTCTATTTTGGGGTCCACTGATAAATTACTTATTAAATAACTCTATTTTTTCCTTTTTTTAAATTCTATCCTCTATTTTTAAAATTCAAAGCGTAGTATAGTGAACGTAGTGAGGTATCTTCTAGGTAAGCATGCTACATCGTCGACCGCATCGTCACTTAACATCAGGTAAGATAGTGGTCAATCGCTTTCCTATCTAGTATTAAAAAAAGTTCTGTTCTTTCTTGGCTTATTAACTAATCTGCATATTATAATGTGTATTATCTTTGTTGTATGATGCAAATAAGGGTTCCTTTTTTACCTTTTGAGGTACGGAACCCTAAAAATAATATATTTATCAGCGTCTAAAAAATCTAAAACAATTTTTCGTTTAAGCAATCGAATTGAATAAAGATATCCAAATTCATGGAGTCATACATATTGTACGTTCACTGTAGTGGACGCAAAATGACATCATAATGACATAATATCATTTTTATAATTTTGAATTTTAATAATATAAATCGTGTCTTTATTGATGAATTATGTACTTATATTATTGTGTGTTTAAACTATGTTTAACACAAAATAATTTAAGTAATTCATATATATAACAATTTATATTTATTTGCTCTGACAATAGTCAGAGAATTTGAAATTGAAATTGTGTCTTATAAATTTTGATGTTTGAGGAGGAAACTAATTTGGTTACAATAAACTGGCCAAGTGCAAGTCGGACTCGCACTGGTAGGGTTCCGTACCACACTACAGTATTTTATAAGATCGAGCAAAAAATACCACTATCATTTTTCGCCAGCAAAAAATAATAATTAATAAACATTTTATTTATTATAACGCCATCTAACGTCTAACAAAGGGATCGATATTTCAATATACCGCTATCTATGGGACGTTTACCTAACTAAGCGTTCATAGATGGAATGAAATGCCGAAAAAAACACGTTTCTTGTATGGGGACCCTCTATTATATTTAACTTCATTCTGTTTTTAGTATTTGTTGTTATAGCGGCAACAGATAAACATAATCTGTGAAAATTTCAACTGTCTAACTATAACGGTTCATGAGATACAGCCTGGTGACAGACGGTCAGACAGACAGACAGCGGAGTCTTAGTTATAGGGTCCCGTTTTTTTAGGGTACGGAACCCTAAAAACTGTCGTTTTATATTTAAGACGATTTTTTCGGTTCTAATAATCAATGCATAACTGTATGTTATACAAATATATAAATACTAAGTACTTCATTTAGGTACAACATTAGCTAAATGTAATTATATTTTTAACACCGTTGCTCGTAAAGCTGATGTAATTCCACCGGTTTTAAATATGTAAAGCGGGTCATAAAAAACGCGTGTGCTACCAAAGCAAATAGTTAAGTTATAGTCCATACAAATTCCATAACAGTATTATTTGCCATTTCACGCGCTGTTGCTATTCAAATTTCGAACTAATCGCCGCGCGGCGCCAGTCAGTAGGCAGCGCTAGCTATTAAAATGGCGGGCAAGCAACAGTGTGCATTCACAGATTCAGTTTATTTAAAATAAAAAAATCAGTTTGCATGCTCTAACGTCTTTGCCAACATTTTCACGCAGCTACGGCAAAAAAAAATCCTCGCGCCGTTTTTCTCAAATTTCTTTTCTTTGTACTTGTATTGTGAAAATTTAAATATGACAACTTTCAATAATGAAGAAGAGCCATATATTACTTCAACTCCACCGGATATACTAACAGAAGCGCGAACCGCATGCGACAGCTTGCTGCCGTCAATATCCAAAGACAGATACATAACCACGTATGAAAACATAATTAAAAAACCAACTACAACTACGTATCATTTTAATAGTTGTAATTTCACTAACTGTTTCAATAATTAGAAATGAACAAAATATAAAATGTTTTTTTTTTTCTGTTTCCTCGCAAATGTGTTAAAAAACGTCGTACGATATACGCGCGTGTTGGTTATAACGCACTAATATCGTAATGTGCTATTATGACTCTAAATTTGCATGTTAATTTATCGAGGACAAAGTGGATCAATCGTCAAGAAAATTCTGTGTAGGCACTGAAATTAAGCTACTCAGAAATAAAGCCAAAGCTAATGGAGTAGTTTTCTTAACGTTATTAAATAGCTTGCTTGCTCATTTTACAAGCTTTTATAAGCATACATAGACTGCTAAATTCATAACCCTTCCTTTTGTAGTCGGGTAAAAAATTGCTTACCAACCTCAAGGAGAAAATCTGCCGCTATATTCTTACGGTGTTTCAGCAGCATACAGCCCTTGAGAGTAGTTGAGACACAGAATACTTAATAGTATGATCGAGAGTCAGTGTATTCTGGGCCTAGCGTGTTCACCATTTCCGACCACATCATCGCTTACCACCAGACGAGATAGTGGTCAAACGCTAGCCTATAAGGTATAAAAAAAACATCAACAAAAATAAAATTTACAGTCGTGCCGTTGTCAAGTTACGTTACGCTCCGTCATACTCGTGCTAATGTGGCCAATGATTTTATTTTATTTGTATTCAAGATAGAAGATCTGTATACATAGATATGGATTATGGACATACAATAAAACATGTTTATTCATTTTGTGGTTATTCTCTTGTGGTCAAAAGGAATTACATTAGAAATTGCCTATTGTACTGAAATGACATGACGTGTATTGATTTTTTTCTGATAATTCTAATGAATTAACAACTTCACATTGTTTATTATATAACATAGATAGTACATTGAACCAGTCAAAGTCAAATCATTTAATATATATGTATCATTATCATCATTATCAGTCTACTGCTGGACATGGACATCCCAAGACACTCCGTGATTCCACTGAGCCCACTCTTCGGCTCTTCCTTTCCAGGCCCACCGCTTTGCGAATATTGTCGCACCACCTGGTCACAGGGCTACGAGGCTACAGGGATACGCTACGCTATCCATACTTCCATACTTACTTAATTTTATAAAAACGTGTGTAACTCTGTCAAACAAAAAACAGATAGAAAGTGTACGGGGGCGAAGTCGCGGGTATCAGTGGTATAATAAGGTTTTTCGACCATACGATTATGTCATCTAACAAGCAAATTATAATCAACATCAATATTATAAATGCGAAAGTCAGGATCTCTTCACGGTGAAACGGCTCGACCTATTTGGCTAAAATTTTGCACTGAGATAGCTAGTATAGTGGATTAGGACATAGAATACTTTTTAACGCGGGCGAAGCCGTGGGGCGCCGCTAGTTATGTAAAATATGTCTAAGACAGGCATTTATACAGGTTAATATAATGTAACCATTCGAATACGACATGTTTCACAAATTTAGATAATAATGTTAATAATATATCGCTCAAAATTTGGAATAAAAAATAAACTGGCCAAGTGCGACTTGCACTTGGCCAGTTTATTTTTTCTCGCGACTCGCACTAGTAGGGTTCCGTAACACACTACAATATTTTATAAGATAGAGCAAAAAATACCACTATCATTTTTCGCCACCAAAAATTCGATCGACATTTCAATGTAACGCCATCTATGGGACGTTTACCTAACAAAGCGTTCATAGATGGCGTGAAATGCCGAAAAAAACACGTTTCTTGTATGGGGACCCTTTATTATTTTTAACTTTATTCTGTTTTTAGTATTTTTTGTTATAGCTGCAACAGAAATACATCATCTGTGAAAATTTCAACGGTCTAACTATGACAGACGGACAGATAGACAGACAGACAGACAGACAGACGGACAGCGGAGTCTTAGTAATAGGGTCCCGTTTTACCCTTTGGGTACGGAACCCTAAAAAGATTCCCACGAATTGAGAGCGTCCTCCTTTTTTTGTGAAGTCGGTTAATAAGCCAAATCGATTGGCGCATGTTTGAGTTTTAGGCACATTCTATTAATAATGATAGACTCAGTACATATACTTCTGCAGTTAAAAACTGGGTTTTTAAACACCCAACAAGCTGTAAAATAACTTGTAGGTTAGGTACTATTACTTATTCTATTACATAACTATCCACACTGTGGCTTTGAGTAATAAACAATTTTAAACATACATTCTATAAATATTTTATATCGCCAAAAAGTTTAATAATTCAATAAATATTTGTATTTCATCAAAACATCAAATATTGGTCAAAAAACGCATTTATTTTTGTTAATATCTCGTCTTTACATGTGTTATAGCTATGTTTATCTATTTCTCTATTGGTGTCCGCAAAATGCAGTTAATAATTTCGTAAACTGGAGAACGTGCTCCTAAATACAATTGCCAAGGAATTCATAACAATAATTGACAATCAAAAACGCTGATCGGACGAATACTGAGACTTAATACAAAAGCTTGGATGGCGCTTGCAAAAATAATGGCCTGGTAGTCGTGGGACTATAATACGCTGAACATGGAATCATGGGAAGACTTGTGCTTTGGGATGGAATGAAGGATTGATTGCTCGATCGGAGGCGCTTTTTGGGCACGCCAGATAACTCAGAAATCGGAGATGCGTAACGCTTGGGCGCTGAACTGAATTCAATAAAGGGCGAGAAAAATATAAGTATTAAAAAGTTGGAAGGACATACATTTTATCATCACCTAACTATTTTATACCTTGGCAATGTTGCATTTAACAAATCAAAAATTTCAGTCTGAGATGAACAAAGCAGAAAATGGAAAATGTAACCCCAAGACAACGTCAGGTGATGAGAAAGTTGTGGCTTTGTTAACTCCTCGATTCAAACCATTACCTAATGAGTTTGATCCATCAGCACCTTACATCAACTTAGGTAAGTTTAGTCACAGAAAAGGTACTACTACGAGGTTTAATGCTTAATACATAATACATTACAAATAATAAAGAAACGTCTCTACATCAAGCCCACATTATTTTACATTGGTATTTCAAGGAAGATTATGAAATTATACAAAATATTAATTGTGTCTAAATTTTTACAAAATCCCATTTACATTTATTACAGATACTGAATGCACAGAAAAGCAAATCACTGATCCTCTGGAATGTGCTACAATATTGGAAGAAAAGGAACATTTGGATTCTGAAATCCCATTAACTTCTAAACAATTCGAATGTTCGAAAACACCAAGTACCAATAATAAATGCACAACAAAAAGAAACATAAAGAGTCTATCTGGAACCACAAAAAATAAAATCAAAATTATCAGTACATCAATAATCCAAAAGAAAAATCCAAAGATAGTTAATGAAGAAGCTATAGCAAATAAAAGATTGGAAATATTGGAAATACAACTCCAACAAGAAGTCGTCAAATTAGAAAAAACTAAAATTTTACTAGATCTTGATGTAGAGTTAAAAAAAACTCTTTTAAAGAAAGCTAAGAAGGACCTGCATTCTAAAATTAATTCTAGTAATACATGATATTACAGTGATTTATGTAGAGTCTGTGCAAAATGAGAACTGTCGTAGAAATTAAGGTCGCGTCAGTCTTCGGTCGTTTTAATTTACTGTTTTTGTTGCATTGACAACACTGCTTTCAGTACTAGTACGACTAAACATGTGTAATATGTACTTGGTATGTATCTACTCTTAACGTTATCGTGTGCTACTAGGTAGGTATGTACCTTCGTTCCTTACCTTTAAATGTTAGTTCATCGTTACGCCACGACGGTTCTCTTTTTGCACAGACTTCAATTAACAGATTGACAGATTTCAATTAAATTTAAAGTTCAATGTTATATTTTTGTAATAAAGAGTGCTTAAATCAACGTCACATCTCGGTTTTATTAAACACTTTAGAGATACTATTAAACTAAATTTAGACTGTGGTATTTAGTTCTTAGATTGCATCTACATATACCATCAGGATGTGGCGACCTCGCCTTATTTTATGATGTTCGAACTCTTTGTTGACGGCTTGATTTTCTCATCCGATATATTTGAATGTTTTCATATGTCGATGGTAGTATTGGTCGTCAAGGGTTTCGACATGTTATTTTTGACAAGTTAATATATTTTTGCTTGCAATGTTTGGTTATTAAAGGAAACCAATATTATTTTCCAATTAAAGGATTAAAATCACATGAGACCGTTTTGTAAAGAAAACCGTCCATGTGAGGATTGATGTTAAACCAGTAATAAATTATTAAAACATACAAGATGAATTAAATTATTGAAGAGAATCTGTCACATACAAAACGAGAACTTGACGGTCGCGTCGGAATAATATCTTCCTGGGACCGTCGATATAAAAGCTAAGTACCTATACTTTCCTTATTAATCTAGAAGAGGACCCCTCTCTGTTCTTCACCGGCTCTTACGTCTCAGTCGTAGAACGCCGGAACTGCAAGTGCCATCCCATTCCTGTCTCAGTATCTAAGTAGCAGTAGATAGAGTTGGCACACGTAAAAGTAATTGGGATTTCCCGGGAGTTTTCCCGGAGGTCCCAAAAGGTCATCAAGTAAGGGTCCCCGCACACGGGCCACGGGCCACAACCACAAAACGCCGCCACCGGCATATTTCCTATAGTTTTCATACATTTTATCATGTAGCGTGTGGCGGCCACGGGCGAATATAAAATGTATGAAAACTATAGGAAATATGCCGGTGGCGGCGTTTTGTGGTTGTGGCCCGTGGCCCGTGTGCGCCGAGGGTAAATGGTAGGTATTATAGGAATAGAGAACAAGAACGGAAACCTAAAACATTGGTTTATTTTTATTGGCTTCCTTATGAAGACATCGATTCTTTAATGGATTCTGTGCCACCATTCCTCCCAGTCTTCCCGCTCCCCTATACATAATACAATTTCTGTTAGCGTTCACGCCAAACACAATTTTAAAGTGTATGGAAACGACATAGACAATAACATTTGTCGTGGAAAAATAAACTGCATTCCCACACATTTTGAAGTTGCGTTTAGCTAACAACAAGCGAACTGTATTTTGTCTAGGGCCTAGAGAGTTCTAGACTGTACTAGATCTCTAGGGGATAGGGGGAAGGAGTTACTTCTATCATTTTATTGTCAAGCTATGTAACGCTACACAGCTGTTGCGACAATCACTGCTAGTAAGTAAATGATCTACTTAGTTTAATTATATACCTATAAGTTTTTATTAATAAGATAGTTTGAAACCTAAAACAACCGACTTCCATGCCGCTCGAGTCAGTTTCAGTTGCAAGTTTGAGACGTTTATCGATAAATCTCTGGAGATACTTATCAGATCTCGATGAAATTACAATGGGACCACCTCGGAAATGTACCCTACTGATTAAAAAATAATCATAATAGTAATAATAGGGGCGGCTTTGTGGCGAGCCGACGGTGAGTGGCGAGACCGCGTACCCCTATCCCGTGAGGGCTAAATGAGACCCTCTGACCCCCGGCTTGCCTTGACCGGCTGGTCGGTGGTGGGAATCGCAAGAGCTAAGACCTAAGCTCCAGGGTGGAAGTGTTAAAGGCATAAAGCCGCTAGTAGCGTTTAGTGAAAGTGCAGCACACCTCTCAACACCCTTAGCTATCAACGCCAATGTTGCCCCTCGGCGCCAACATACCGGTCGTCTTTATGGGGCCCATTCAGTTTATAGCAAATCACCACTCGCCTTAACACTTTGAAATGAGGGTTAATTGGCGGGTGCCGTACCTCATTCCTTAAACCAGGTATCAGACATCAAGCAGCACAAATATACACCATAATACAATAATATACACCATAGCCATGATAAATTAATGTATCATCTTTTTATATTTTTTCATAATTCCATTCACAAACCATATTTATGTAAGCAAAAATTGTAAAGAGCCTCTTGACGTTGGCTTCGGCTCCGTCAACGCCTTACAAAGGACCGGGCATTTTTGACCCGAGAATGTTTACTGAAATAAAAGATAATAATCATTATTTGTAAGAAGTGTAGTTTCACGATGTTATTTTTATAATAGTTTCGTCATTATTTAATCTCTTGCTCTTGAAGATTACAACTTAGAGACGTAGACGAGAGTATGTACCTACCTATCTCAAGTTTACGTACCAAGTTCAAGGATTTAATATTAAATTAAACGCACATTGAATGCGTAGTTTGATAGAAAATATATATATTATATTGAAAATATATAATAGCAACACTAACAATACTGATACCTGCGACTGCTTTCACGTTCACCAGGATTTAGTAGTCTATGTTCATCCTCTTGCTATAAAGTATAATCTCCTTGTTAAATTTCAGTATGATTCTTCGAGCATTTACCAATGGAGATGTTAACGTAGCAATCCGCAAACAGACAGACAGAGTTACAAACGTTTTTATAACATTAGTATGGATTATATTAGGATTATTTAAGATCGTATACAAAACGAAAAAAGCTGACATTAAATGCCGCGCTAGTAATTTGGAGTAGGTACTAAGTACCAAGGTACCAAGTACCAAGGTAGAAAGTACCAAGGTACCAAGTACGAAGTACCAAGTACCAAGTACCAAGGTACCAAGTACCAAGGTACCAAGTACCAAGGTACCAAGTACCAAGGTACCAAGAACCAAGGTACCAAGTACCAAGGTACCAAGTACCAAGGTACCAAGTACCAAGGTACCAAGTACCAAGGTACCAAGTTTGTGGTGTTTATCTCCATATCTCTAAAGATACTCATCAGATCTCAGTGAAATTACAAACGGAAAGTATAAACAACTGTCTCAACACAAAACCCGACTACTGAAATATCACGCTTTACAAAGTATGAAACAAGATAATATTGTTTAAAAAAACTAAAAAAGAACCGACTTCAATGTTCATTTTCAGTACCAATTTTGAGATGTTTATCTCAATATCTCTGGAGATATTTATCAGACCTCGATAAAATTACCATGGTACCACACTTGGGATATCTCCTTTCGAACAAAAAAAGAATAATCAAAATCGGTGCATAAATGACGAAGTTATCCCCGAACAAACATAAAAAAAAAAAAAAAAAAAAAAAATATATATACGGTCGAATTGAGAAACCTCCTCCTTTTTTTGAAGTCGGTTAAAAATATTCTCATCTCTCAAACACTTACTTTTAATAGTAGTAAGTGGATACCCGTGGTCGTATGCTACTTTTCAGAATGTATTGTTTTGTTACGGTAGGTACGGCTATACTCTGAGCACCACTAAGAATATGTATAAAATACGATAAAACATATATTAAAAGTAAGTTTTTGATATGTAGTCGGGTTTTAGTATTTTGAACTTTTTTTTTTTTCAACTATTTTGGGGTTTTTGCATAAATGTATACATGCATACATATCAACACACTTACATAAATATATAGCGATCAACAAACACATAACCCTCTCTATTGCTTCTTTGCGACTCCGCGCCGCGCCGTGGGGTAAAAATTGGTTTTCTTGACTTCGACGGGATATATCTCGCAAACTCTACGCTTGACAAAAATATGATGTAGCAAACTCTGCCTTCATTTTAAAATCCCTATTTAACGATACCCCAGACGATGGGGTGGGGTAAATTTTTTAGCTCTTGATTTCGTGCCCTCTAGAGGGCGCCACATTCAATTTCTTGTGACGTTACATAGCCTATAACCAGCAAACAAATAAGACGCGTCCAACGAGACCTCATTTTTTTATTATAATAATATCGTTTAAAAACTAAAAAACAACCGACTTCAATGCCGCGCTATTCATTTTCAGTACCAATTTTGAGCTGTTTATCTCAATATCTCTGGAGATACTTATCATACCTCGATAAAATTACCATGGTACCACACTTGGGATATCTTCTTTCGAACAAAAAAAGAATAATCGAAATCGGTTCATAAACGACGAAGTTATCCGCGAACAAACATAAAAAAAATATTCATTTTCAGTACCAATTTTGAGATATTTATCTCAATATCTCTGGAGATACTTATCATACCTCGATAAAATTACCATGGTACCACACTTGGGATATCTCCTTTCGAACAAAAAAAGAATAATCGAAATCGGTTCATAAACGACGAAGTTATCCGCGAACAAACATAAAAAAAAAAAAAAAAAAAAAAAAAAAAATATATATACGGTCGAATTGAGAAACCTCCTCCTTTTTTGAAGTCGGTTAAAAACTCACGTTCATTTTAAACTTATAGATTTAAAAACGGGAATTTAACGTGACTTACGCGATGTCGATGACCCCGCACTCAAGATCCTGAAGAAGGCCTCCGGATGAGGCCGAAACATATGTCGATCGCTATATCGACATCGCGTAAGTCACGTTAAATTCCCGTTTTTAAATCTATATGAGACCTCATTTGTCAAATTATGATAAGTAGTTTAGAAGTTATGAGGGAACAGATGAACATACATACATTCATACATACTTACATACATACATACCCACATACCGGTCAAAAACATAACCCTCCTTTTTGCTTCGCTGTAGTCGGGTAATTACGGAGTTATGGTAATAATAATTAAGATTGGCGAAATTGTGGTGGCATTATCACAGAAGCCAAAAAAATTAAAACAACCGACTTCCATGCCTCGCGGGTCAGTTTCAGAAGCAAGCTTGAGACGTTTATCGTTATATATCTGGAGATACTTATCAGATCTCGATGAAATTACAATGGGGCCGGGCCACCTCGGAAATGTATTACCGATAAAAAATCATATTAATTGGAAATCAAAAATGTCGGCTGAACTGTCAAAAGCGAAATTTTAAATTTTATTCAAAAATATTTATATTTGAATAGCAAAGAGAGGGAGAGAGAGAGCTCCAGACAGGACTCAGGACAGGGTTAGTACACCTAATACAAGCGATAAAGCTAGCAATGATGAGCAAATTTGCTACAGCTACAGCAGACCTTGATTTTTTGTAGAAGCAAATTTTTTCTCTAGAAGCATTTTCCAGGGAGGAAACTGGCCAATGCATTTGTATGGAAAAGTGCACCCCGCGTTCCCTCTCTCTTAAGCTATCTGTCTGCGACATATACGAAACATTTTACTTTCTATGGAACTGTCATAGTTGACTGTAGTCTGTGACAAATTCTGTACAGTACATCGTAATAATGCATCGTTTCTATAAAAATCAAGGAGAATATAAATACTACGTACAAAGAGAATATAAATACTACGTACTACGTAAATAAAAATTATAATAATTTAATATATTTAATATATTGTATTTCAGTCGCAGCAAGTGAAGTCATGAAGATCGGATTCATCGGAGGTGGCCGAATGGCCTTCGCACTAGCTAATGGATTCATTTCTGCTGGTTAGTTTGTTTACTGTATAAGTATTTTTTGTTAAAGTAAAGGCAAAGCGGCAGAAGTATTTAAAGACGAAATTATAAAACATTGTAATTTATTTTCGTTTGATATATTTAAGACAGTTCATGACAGATTAACTATATACCAAAGAGTGTCTTCTCTAACATCCACCCCTGTTAATGCCAGTCATTTTCTTTAAGAGTTTTATTCTGGGCCCATATAGTGGTTTGGTCAGCATATCAGCAATCTGTCTGGCTGCTGGCACATAGCATATTGTTATGCTACCGTCTTGGATGCATTCTCTTATGAAAAAAGATCTGATCCGAATGTGTTTCGTTTTCTGATAAAACTCAGATGGATTTTTAGCCAGCTTGTATTTTTTGATTGCACTTTCATTGTCTACACATAGTGTTGCTGGACAGTTTTTACCAGTGAGATTCAACATGATCTTTTTAAGCCAAATAATTTCTCTGGCAGTTTCACTAGCTGCCACTATTTCGGCTTCTGTTGAAGAGATTGCTACTCTGCTTTGTCTTTTGCTATTCCAAGTAATTGCGCCTCCTGCGTACATGCAGAGTATACCTGAGGTGGACCTGCCTGTTTCCATGTCACCTCCATGGTCAGCATCACTGTAGCATTCTAAGCTGTGGACATTGCCCGGCCTGTAAATAATGCCTTCATCAATTGTCCCTTTCAAGTACCGCATAATTCTCTTGACTGTAATTATATTATTTTTAGTTGGTTTGTCCAAATTACGAGATGCAACGCTTACTGCAAATGCTATATGGCTGGCCTCGTACTTGTTATCAGATATGAGAGAGCACCAACAGCTTCGCGGTATGGAAAGTCCATACTTATTTCTTTGTCAGCTTGAGCCTCACCTTCCTTTAATATCGGTGTTGGCACTGACTTACACTGACTCATGCCGAATCGTTCCAGCACACGGGCGATATATGCTTTTTGGTGCAGCAAAATAGAACCATCAGAGTATCTTTTTATTTCCATTCCTAGAAAGTAGCTTGCATCCTTCACTGTAAGCTTGAAACGTGCTTTCATTTCATCTAGGAAACAGTTTACAGACTAATTTCTCGCTGGTGTATGCAATGAGACCATCGTCTACATATAGAGCAAGGACAATTTTCTCTTTTCCTTCCATTCTTACAAACAAACAGGGATCAGATTTGCTTTGCTTGAATCCAATCTGTACGATATAGTCTGTGATGCATCTATTCCAACAGAGTGGAGCTTGTTTCAGTCCATACAGTCCTTTTTTAATCTGAAGACATGCCTCTCATCAGTAAAACCTTCAGGAGATCATATAAATCTCTTCTTCTATCGTGCCGTAGAGGAAGGCTGTAGACACGTCGAATTGTGCCAGCTGTAGCTTCTCTCTAGCAGCAATGCTCAGTACAGCTCTTATTGTGCTGCTACTTGCAACGGGACTGAAGGTTTCGTGGAAATCAACATCTTTCTTTTGAGAAAATCCTTTTATAACTAGTCGAGCCTTGTACTTGTCAACAGAGCCATCTGGATTAGTCTTTATTTTAAAAATCCATTTGCATGGAATGGCTTTTCGACCTTTTGGCAGTTCGACTAGCTCCCAAGTGTCATTCTCTTTTAGCGAATTAATTTCGCTTTGTATAGCCTTTTTTCATTTATCTTTGTCTTCACATGACATTGCCTGTTTGAAAGTTTTTGGCTCGTACATATTTTTAGCTTCTAGAGCCATAATATGGTCATCGAACCTCACTGGAAGTTTAAGGTTCGCTCGAACTCTTAGAACCATCCCACTATCTCCTCTTTCACTGTCATCATCAGACAGTTCATGATTGTCGGTTTCATTACCTTCTCCAACGAATTCTTCACATTCAGAATGAACAGACTCAAAATTTGAATCACTTAGTTCACCTTCTTCGGTCTCGTGATGTGCACTTGATGAAGAAGGCTCTTGCAAAATTTCGGTTACATCATCTGTGATTATCTGTTCTCCAATTTGTCTATTCATGTTCATTTCATGTCGATTCTGGAGACTCGGAAAGTTATGATTGAAATTTTTCGTGAAAATAGGTGTCGGCTCTTCTAGTTTAGGTACATCTTCTTTAGATTTTCCTAGTAATGGTACCTCTTAAAATGTCACATCTCTGGACCTAATCAATTTGAAAGATTCCTTGTTCCAAATTCTATATCCTTCGTCACCTTCATATCCAATTAGGATACCTTTTTGAGCCTTCTTTTGCAGCTTTTTGCGGTTAGCTTTAGGAATATGGGCATAGCATGTACAACCTAAAATTCTCAGATGCTTAATCGCTGGCTTCTTTCCGTACCACATCTCATGAGGAGACTTGCATGGGATGCTAGATGGCCCTGTGCGATTCAACACATATACAGTTGCATTTACTATTTCTGCCCATAGGCCATCGGGAATTTTTTCATGCGCATGCATGACAGCGCGTGCAGCTTCTACTACTGTCCTATTTTCACGCTCTACGCAACCTGCTTGCTCTGGTGTGTGATGCATTGTGAACCTTTGCTTAATGCCATTTTCAGTTAAGATATTCTTGAATTCCTCACATACGAATTCTCCACCATTGTCACTCAAGATTCCTTAGATGACGTGTCCTGCAGTTTGAGCTTCTTTTAAGAATATTTTAAGCTTTGCAGCTGCTTCAGACTTTTGTCGAAGAAAATAAATATGTCGATAGTGTGTGAAGTCGTCTTTGAAAATAATGTAATATCTTAATTTTGAAATAGAGTACGGGAATGGTCCGTATATATCGGTGTGAATTAGTTCGCCAGGTTTTGTGGCTCTAACCCTTGTACCGAACGTGCGCATCACGAGACCGAAGAAGGTGAACTAAGTGATTCGAATTTTGAGTCTGTTCATTCTGAATGTGAAGAATTCTTGGAGAAGGTAATGAAATCTGTCATGAACTGTCTTAAATATATTAAACGAAAATAAATTACAATGTTTTATAATTTCGTCTTTAAATACTTCTGCCGCTTTGCCATTACTTTAACATGAATTCATTATTTTTATCTAATGTAAATTATGAAATCTCCTGAAGGTTTTACTCGATCAAGTCATGCGTTACAAGAATGCTAAAGATGTATGGGATGAGTTAGAACGCCTGTACAGTGGAAGTAGCGAAGACAAAAGCTATGATCTATGTCTACATTTTTTTGATTATAAGAAGGATCCAGAACATGATATAAGAAAGCATATATCTGCATTGAAGAATATTTGGCATGAACTAAATTGTCAACTAGATTCAAATCTGCCCGAAATATTATTGATTTGCAAGATATTGGGCACATTATCACAAGATTATTTTGCTTTTAAGTCCAGTTGGCTCCTAATAACAAAAAAGGATCGTACTATAGATAATCTGACCTCACAGCTAAGTGCGTATGAAAAAGCATTAAAACATAGAGATAACTCGGAAAATGTTCAAGAAGTTTTAGTCGTGAAGACACAAAAACATCAGAAAGTTTTCAAACTTTATTTTAGCCTACCAAAAAAAATGTCTGGATTCCCCGATTTTTGTCATCCCCCGCGCTAACCCTCAATTCCCCGCAAATCGGGAATTTTCCCCGCAATTGGCAGCGCTGGTAACAACACCATTGGCGGAGTATAATACAAAAATACAATAAAGAAAAATAAAAAAACATTCAGTACCTCCTCCTTTTTGAAACTCGGTAAATAAGAGAAGAATTATTTCATTTTAGAAGGCCTATGCCCAGCATTGTGTCGAACAGGCTACGGGTGATAATGGTAAAACCATTTTTTTTTTTTTTTTTTTTTTTTTTTTTTTTTTTTTTTTTTTTTTTTTTTTTTTTTTTTAAGATTATTCGCAATGTGGGTTGCACATTACTAGTATTCTTGTTAACCCCTCCAACTAAGCTAAATATGCTTGTGTCTGGAGTGGGTTCACGTCATAGTGCAATGGGTGGGGTGGGAATCGAACTCACGACCTCTCGATCGCCAGTCCGACACCCTATCCATTGGGCTATTGCCGCCTTAAACCATTTATTTACCATTATTCGTGTTGTGCAAATAGACATTTCAAACGTAATTTAAATAGGCGGAAATTTACATCTGCAATGTAGGTAGGTACTGGTTACTGGAATGATTCGTAATGTGTGTAGGTAATTGGTACATTATGTTATATTCTGAGAATCCCATCCAATATGTTTTTAAGGAAAATTAACTTATTTTTAGTTTGTATTGGCATGTATTTTACACCTTTTGTTATTCAGCGAATGAATCAGAATCACGAAACAGTCTCGTGAATATGACTAAACCAGGTAATACAAACATATAGGAGGTAAGAGAAGTACCTAAATGTAAATGACAATATACAATACCAAAACGTGGATTGGACAGTCGATACAAACTGTACGACTCAAAGACATTACAGTACAGAAGATCTAATTGGCTTCTATATAATCTTCTAAATGAAAAGTAAAATTTAATCCCACAAACGCAAGCACAAATTCACAAACACACACACCTACACACTTACACAATGTACGCACGGATGCACAGACAAACATACACCCACTCTCACAAACACTCACACAAACATATTCAAACAAACACACACCCACATACACACACACTCACAAACGCACACACGCACGCACACATATCTCTTCGTGCACAAAATTAATGAAATTAAATTTATTATAATTAAATAAACCTTACCTACATTGAAAATTACAAAAGTGCACGACAGAATCCTGTTTAGCGTTTGATTTACCAACCATAATCCTTCGCGATGATCCTTAACACGTTAAGTGCGAAGCGAGGCCTAAATCACCCCTGATGCAACTTCCCTGTGGTGCGGCAAGCAAAAAAGTGAACTTCTCTGTCGTGCGAATGGCATAGCTTTGGTTTGGTCCAGTGTAGGAAAGAGATAAATATATATTTGAGATCACTAATGGTTCCCGGACTCGGTGGTGTACCTACCTTGGTACCGGATGTCTTAGGCCTCGTGCCGCACTGAATTAATATAATTTTAATGCAGTGCGGAACGAGGCTAAAACGTCCCATATCCCCCCTGACCTCGTACCGCACTCAACGCGAGCTTCCCGCGACCAGTGTTGTGCATCACGTCGATTGGAGAGCACGTCCTTTTAGATTATTTTTAAAAAAATGTATCCTTTGATAGCTTTGTGTTGTTTTGCCAGGTTTTGCCCTTAAAACGATCTAATGAGATATAATTGATCAAAATCGGCCAAGTCGTTGCGTAGTTAAGACAGTTTAAAAACGTCGATATTATTTTTCCCATCACTAATCGCAGCGAAAATTTGCCCTATTTCAGTGCGTTACGAGGTGTATAAGATCCCATATTTTGTTTTGCTAATAATTCCTAAACTAGCCATCAGATCCCGGGGCGACGGTGGATTAGGGTTCATCAATTCACTGTCTATATCAATAAGGACCAAAATTCTCATTTATCTTTGATTTCGCGCCAGAAAATGGATTTTAGTCTGTAAAAGGAGGTGGGGTCTAATAGACCGCGTGTCGCCCTAACGTCTGGTCACAAATACGGGCCGATTATACCTCGTGCCGCAGGAACGGAAAGTATGCAAAAATTGGTGCCGCAGCTAACGTGTTAAAAAAATATGTAGCAATAACTTATGTCCAGAATATTTATGTACACTAATTTTTATTTGTTCATATTAAGTGGCTTTGCTTTAAAAAAAATATTAACGTTGCACAAATAATTTGCCGCGAGTCAATTTTGCAAGACAGTGGCCTTAAAATGTTATTATGGTAAGTTAACATAATGCGAAGAATGATTGAAGAAAGTCTGTATGACCCAGCAATACAGGCTTGACAAAGTTAGTGCAGGGCATTTGGATGGTAGTTCTAGCATAGATGTACGTATAATTCCTGTATGAACTGTTTGTATTATAACTAACTACCAATCAACACTGTAAATTTGAACCAATAAACATTTTTATTTATTTTACCACAGATTAACAAACGCTGTTTATAAAGGTAGAACAACGATATAAGCTGGCTGGCAGTAGTTACAGTCCGGCAAGTATAACTTGGCGTGCCTGTGCGCTACTGTGCTTTTACTTTGTACTTTGATAACAGTTTCTCTTAAACCACTTTTGATTACTTATGGCATTATTGAACTATTTTAATGTAGCAGATTTATCAACAATAATGTCGCGGTAATCTCTCAAACGTCAAACTCACAGTTTCAAGAGAGCGGAATTAGTTGCAAAAACCACCACCGCCAAGTTATACTTGTGGGACTGTAGACATTTTGTTAAACATTTTGTAGTTAGTTAGGTTCTCTTTTTGCACAGACTCTAGTTGCATTTATGTACCAAAATGTTCGTCTCATATCTAGGTAGGAGAAAAATATCGATGAATGACCTTATGTTTGTATCCCATATAGGTATTGTAATAATCCTCATTACTTGCCTTATTTAAGTTTAAATAATATTATGTTATAGGTTTGGCAAAACCCGATGAGATCACAGCGAGTTGTCATCCGTCAGATGTTGCCGGTGCTGAACTGTTTAAGGTGAGCTGATGTGGTTATTTTATTATATTATCCTCTTTACATAAATAAGTTATGAGCAATGCGCGTCCTGCCGAATGAGAGTATTAATATTAACCATTAATTTTCGACCGACCTACAAAAAGGAGGAACTTTTCAATTCGTCTGTAGGTATTTTTACACTTTGTTGGTCACCCTTTGCCCTGCGACACTTAGATCTTCTAGACGCTCCTAGATTTTTTTTTATATCTGTAAGGCTAGTTAGACCCCTATCTTGCTCGCAACATTGTTATTGTTCCTAGTTTTAAATAAGTATAAAAAGTTTATTAACCATCGATATATTTAAAAAAGGGATCGAGCAAAGGGGTAAAAAGTCTTTGTCCAACAGCTGGGCCGCAGCCATCTGACGAAGTTGACCACTTCTAGCGGGAAGTGAAAGACTTCTTCAGTCAATACACCTCACAGGCGTCCCTTCCTCGACTCGATACTGGGGATCCTAGAGCTACTCTAAGTCAATTCACACGTACCACTACCACACCACAGCAACAACCACACCACAACGACGCCATGTGGTCGGGCGTATATTTTGTATTGAAAATGAATATTACAATTTACACGTACCACATTTTGCCGTTGTTATCGACCACCTGTGTAATACGACCACATCGCAACCACATCGCGACGGCAACGCCACCACCGGTGGCGGCACCGCGGCCACATCGCCACGACATGACGTCATCAACAGCGCGCGCCTAGCTGGCGCCTGCGCTCCCCCCTTTCCCGATAAAATGATAAAGCCGGAGTATAACTGCACATGACCACATGGTTACCACATCGCAACGACAGCGACAACGCAACCACATCGACATTTTATCGGTACCACAACGCAACTGCAAAACGCCGCTGCGACACTATTCACACGTAACCACAGCTTGACCACATTTTGTCGCTGCGACGTGGTGTGGTTGTGGTACGTGTGAATTGACCCTAACCCGCCACTATACCGAAGATTTGCCAGAAATCAGCCTAGTTGAAATTGTGATGGTCTCAAACAGCTTATAAGCGGAAAAGCCCCGGGAGAGGATGGAATTACAACAGAGCTCGTAAAAGGAATGAACTAAAGCTGAAACAGGAGTTGGAGCTGCTATAGCAGCCGGTAATCAAGAACTAAAAGGAATTTGAGCTCTTTTAGTCATAGCCGCTAAAACTGGTGTAACTTCCACGCTACTACAGCTTCAGCGTATTTTTAATACTATTATGAAAGCTATTTTCGAGAGTCATCACAAATCATCTCGCGCGTCGACTCGATGAGTTTCAGGCCCCTGAACATGCTAGGTTTCGAGGAGGATACGGCACCAATCACCATAAACCACATACACACAGCGCGGCGGGTTATACAGAAGACCGAAGAGTATAACCAGCCCATGCGTTTGTGGATTATGAGAAAGCCTTTGACTCCATTGAAACCTGGTCTGTTCTGGAGTCACTGCAACGGTGCCAAGTTGATTAGCGATACGTCTAAATGTAGAGAGGTCTGTATGACGCCGCGACTATGACTGTCCAAGTACAAAATCAGCACACAGACATAACATATCCGCTTACGTCGAGCAGTGAGACAAAGGGACGTTATTTCCCCCAAATTATTCACAAACGTCCTAGAGCAGGGCTGTCCAGACAAAGGCCCGCGGCATAGATTATATAATAGTTACTAACGCGGACCGCATGCGGCCCGCAGCTTGTTTTCATGCGGCCCGCGACGCATCTTTTAATCAGAAAATAGTTTGGACATAAATAGTTTGGATAATAGAATTCTTTGTCATATAGGTAATCGATATTTGGTATAATTTATTTATTTATTCGCGTCGGCATGGCGGGTTGTAAGTCACACCGGAGAAGTATGGCATTACGCTACCACCTACTTCTTTTTTTATCGACTATCGGAAAATACAAGCAAAATACAAGTTTATTCTTGTAACATTCCATTCGCATGACATCATGTAAAAGTGAAGCTATCTGTTACTATTATTGGGGGTATTCCCGGAAACATTTTTTTTCTTAAAAACTGAAAATAGTTTTTTCTGCTGCCCTTCAGCTTTTGTAGTAAATTTAACCAGCCAAGGTTTGTCGTTTAGACAACCCTGCTCTAGAGGATATGTTCAAAGCGCTGAACTGGAAAGGACGGGGCATAAATATAAACGTCAATAACCTCTTACACTCGAGATTTGCGGATGACATCGTCATTATGACTGAAACCGTGCAGGACTTGCAATACATGCTGACCACCCTTGCTGATTCTTCTGCACGCATTGGTCTCCGGATGAACTTGGATAAGACCAAGATCATGTTTAACGAACACGTTATACTGGAATAGATTGCCCTAAACGGAGTTTCTCTCGAGGTTGTTCTCGAATATGTCTGACCTTTTTATATTGATGCAATGATATTAGCACAATTTTTTTTGATCGGATCGGAGTAGGCGGTATGCATGCTGCATTAGGTTTTTTGTAGGTTCAATGATGTAAATTAATTTATTTCAATTAATTCAATATGAAAGGTGTATTAAAAGTTTGCTAGTATTTACTTTCTTATTATCTATTTGTCTAACCGCGTCATACCTTTGTAAACATTATGTAAATCCCTTGCAATCCATCCTTGACTTTATGACGACGCACAACGTGGTTTGTCGAGATAAGATACTTATTTATTTACTGCAAATATAATGGCTACCGCTATGACAAAGATAAATAAACTGGCCAAGTGCAAGTCGGACTCGCACTCGTAGTAGACCGGAAGATGGTAACAGAAAATACTTGGTCATTTGTACCAGTATGGCGATTCTTCAGGGGTCTAATAACGGAATGACAGAAAAGAAAATGATGGTCATAGCGCTGGTACCGGCGGCCCAATCGCGTGGGCATTAATCGAATTTGTCGGATAAATAATAGTTTCAAACGATTTGTTCCACAAAAATGCTTGTATTTTCCGATAGTCGATAAAAAAAGAAGTAGGTAATGCCATACTTCTCCGGTGTGACTTACAACCCGCCATGCCGACGCAAATACATTAATTAAAAAAAAAAGCAATTCAACCAGTTGTTCCAGGCTAATTTTTGCACAGCTAATCATCGTCGAGTAGCCATTCACGAAATACACCATGCCATACTTTTCTGATGATTCCAAATGGCCGCCATAAAGGAGTAAATTTTTTTTTTTGTAAACGATTTGTACCAGCCTAAAACTTTTTTTAACAGTTCTATGTATGATCATAAATATAACATCTTTTTTGTCATTCTGTAATTAGACCCCTAAAGAACCGCCATACTGGTACAAATGACCAAGTATTTTCTGTTACCATCTCTCGGTCTATATAGGGTTCCGTACCACACTAAAGTATTTTTACAAGATCGAGCAAAAAATACCACTATCATTTTTCGCCAGCAAAAAATACCGCTATCATTTTTCGCCAGCAAAAAATAATAATTAATAAACATTTTATTTCTCATAACGCCATCTAGCGTCTAATATCAAAGTGAAAGTTAACACAAAGGTTTTAGATATCGTCATTTCAATATAACGCCATGTATGGACGTTTACTCTAAGCGTTCATAGATGGCGTTATATTGAAATGGCGAAAAAACGTTTCTTGTATGGGGACCCCCTATTATTTTTAACTTTATTTTGTTTTTAGTATTTGTTGTTATAGCGGGAACAGAAATACATCATCTGTGAAAATTTAAACTGTCTTAGTATGACGGTTCATGAGATACAGCCTGGTGACAGACGGACAGAGAGACAGACAGACGGACATCGGAGTCTTACTAATAGGGTCCCGTTTTACCCTTTGGGTACGAAACCCTAAAATCAAGTTAAAAAACTAAAACCCTACTACTGACAAATCACACTCTAAAAAGTGTGAAACAAGGAAATATTCTCATTTGAAATTGTTATCTATGTACAAACTATTTGACGTGTATAAACAACTAACTTGTAATAAATATTTTATTGAATTTCATACATATTCATAGTGGTGCTCAGAGGATAGATCGAATGCCACATTACCATTGCCACGTAACAAACAATACATTCTGCAAAGTGGCATACGACCATAATTATTGTCACTTATGTGATCCAAAGTATACCCGGTCATCATCTAATGATAGAATAATATAGGAAGGTACCCTAATAAAATTATGCTTCTTACGTTTCAGAGTCTAGGAGCCACAACAGTGTTTGAAAACCTGCCAGTAGTAGAGCGGTCCGAGGTGGTGATAGTAAGCGTGAAGCCAGACGTGGTAGTACCTGCGCTGAAAGCTATCGGACCGCAATCAGTTTCCAAGGACAAGCTCTTCATCTCTGTTGCCATGGGTGTTACAACTGATGCCATTGAAAAGGTAAGAATACAATAGAATATATTTTTATTGTAAAAACTGTGTTAGTACATGGTGGTTGTATGTAAACTTAAGTGACAACAGTTTTCCCATATCGGGCGTATAATATTTTGCAGTATATGTATCTAAAATACATACTACTTATTATATCTTACTTTAAACTTAATTAAATTATTTAATACTATAAATATCTCTATACAAATATTATTGATTTTGTAGATATAGATAGATATTGTAGATATCTTGGGTTCATAGTCTTAACTGTCTGTACTGTATGTTTGTGCAATGCAAAATAGATTTAGCTGAAAATAGCCCTCCGCCATAACGCCATTAATCTAGTCCCTACAAAGGTTGTCTGGTAGAGATTGCTTGATGCGATAAGACCGCCGATTGCTTTACCATCTTATTATGTGTTAATGAAGCTATTGTAATTTTTTTATTTTGTTTTGGGAATCAACAAAGAGTTTTGTATTGTATTGTGTTGTGAGCCCAGTGGCGCAGTGGTAGAATGGTCGGCCAGAGGTAGAGGGTTCAAATGCCTTTCGTACACCATTGGATTTTTTAATGGAAAATGAATGTGCGTATTTCACAGTGGCCTCTCCGGTGAAGGAAAAACTTCGTTAAAAAACTCCCAGCCCCGCCATGGTGGTAGCTGTATATTCTCTGGTAGTAGGACTCTGTTTATGGATTAAACGATATGATCTTAGACCGCATCGTCACTGAGATTAAAGACGTTATATAATAACGCGAACCGCAAACCGCAAAACCGGCCCACAAGACACCGATCTTAAACGGAGTTTGTCCCTTTCTTTTGTATGGACCACACATATATATACTATACATATAGTACATATATAGCACCGGCAGATTGTTAGACAAGGACATACTCCCACCTAAGCGCCTTTCGTTTGAGCCGTTTAGTTGTACATAGCAAATTAGCAATCACGACATTATGATCAGAGCATACGGATTAAATTGAATTTGTCAAAACATCTGCACCATTTTTGAGGGTTCCGTACCCTAAATAAAGGGTAAAACGGGACCCTATTACTAAGACTCCGCTGTCCGTCTGTCTGTCTGTCTGTCTGTCTGTCTGTCTGTCTGTCTGTCTGTCTGTCTGTCTGTCTGTCTGTCTGTCCGTCTGTCACTAGGCTGTATCTCATGAACCTTGATAGTTAGACAGTTGAAATTTTCACAGATGTTGTAATTCTGTTGCCGCTATAACAACAAATACTAAAAACAGAATATAGTTAAAAATAATAGAGGGTCCCCATACAAGAAACGTGTTTTTTTCGGCATTTCACGCCACCTATGAACGCTTAGTTAGGTAAACGTCCCATAGATGGCGTTATATTGAAATGTCGATCCCTAACTCCTTTGTTAGACGTTAGATGGCGTTATAAGAAATAAAATGTTTATAAATTATTATTTTTTGCTGGCGAAAAATGATAGTGGTATTTTTTGATCGATCTTATAAAATACTGTAGTGTGGTACGGAACCCTACTAGTGCGAGTCCGACTTGCACTTGGCCAGTTTATTATATTTTGTCTTTGAACATAACGGATAAGTAAATACGTAAAGTGGGCACAGTGTGGCACGTAAATACACATATTAAATTAGGATCACATATTTTGTCTTTTCTAAAAAAAAATACATTTATAACTACTACTAAACTACAACTAAGTAATAATTGCTCGAGAAAAATAATAAAAAAATGTGGGAAAAGTGTGTTCTTTTGTAAATAATTTAATAGCATCAGAATGATTGTAAAATACCAACCTACTTTATTAGTACCCTTACGAATTTTAATGTAACCTAAAACTTTACGCTCCAATAAAGTTAAATGTATACTTTATTAAATATATCTATTGATTACGATTCAACTCGTCGCTGAGCAACTTTAAATTGGTGGACGAGTCGAGCCGTGAGTGTCTACGTCTCGGCTCCCTATGTCATGACGGGTAGGACGCACTGATTAAAGACTTTTGCCTTTAGGCATTGTGGTATAACGACGAAAAGACTCGGCGGAGTTTTCCAGCCCAGCTGAATTCTTCTCTAGATTTCCTTTTCAAAGTTATGTTTGCCTAGTTGGAGCGTCTGCCCTAGGTAAACTTACTGCACAACAACTTCGAGAGGGATTCCATCTATAGCAATCGGTTCCGGAACTACGTGCTCGTTGTACATGACTTTGGTTCTATCCAAATTCATCCGGAGACCGATGCGACGAGAAGAATCAGCTAGGCCAATCAACATACTTTGTAAGTCCTGTAGCGTTTCTGCCAAAATGACGATGTCATATGCGAATCGTAAGTGAGAGATGTACTTGCCGTTGATGTTAATGCCACAATTTTTCCAGTCCAGTCCTAAACATATCCTCCAAGGCGTTAGTGAACAGTTTCGGGGATATGACGTCCCCTTGTCTCACTCCTCGACGCAGGTGGATATTTTTAGTACGCTGGTACTGAACTTGTACACTCATCGTTGCGGCATTATACAGACAACGGATTAGCAAACTAAAGTGGCAGTGGTCATATCTGCCGTAGGACCGATAACCGTTGGGGTAGACTGGTTCTGGAGTGGAGACCGCGAATCGGTAAACGTAGTGTAGGACGCCCTATGACCAGGTGGAGCGACGACATTCGCAAAGCGGTGGGCAGTGACTGGAAACAAAGAGCCGAAGATTGGGCTCAGTGGCGTAACTTGGGAGAGGCCTATGTCCAGCTGTGGACTGATACCGGCTGATTATCATGATGATGATTGATTACGAAGTAAACAAAAAAGATGAGTCGATAAATTCATATTTTAATTACATTTACCTCAATTTACATACCCCCGAGTTATGTAATCGGATAACTTACCTCAGGTAAGTAGGTAACTTATAATACGTAAAAATGCTTATTTTATGAAACTGTTGCATAATAAGGGCTATTAAAATAACGAGTTTTAATACCCGCAAATTATATGCAGTTTCATACACCACTCTATCTACACGGTCCTATTCAAATAAAAAACCAAAGTTAGTAAATCATTAGTTACATTACATGCATAAAGTCTGTCATTATGTTACTACTTTGTCATTCACAATCGGAACTGAACGACGTGAGTGTAGATTAAATAATTTATTAATTAATACTTTGTAACATTAAACAAATAAATATTTCAAATGATATAAAATACTTAAATGCTAATTACTGTTAAAACCCAGATATAGTAGGTATTGCGTTATCTTAAAATAAACATTAGTTCACAGATTAGTGAAAGAGTCACTACGTAATGCGAGATAGAAATAAAACGAATGTTTATAGAGCAGTAATGCGAGTGACGATAATGAATACTGATAAAAAAATCATGAAACATTACTGTAATGAGCTACTGAATTATATCAATCTTTGCTAGTTAGTTAACTTAGAGCGTACGCGGGGTGCAGTTTTCCATACAAACGTATTCCCCCGTTTCCTCCCTGAAAAATGCTTCGCAAAACTTGTTTAAAAAAAAAATCAAGGTCTGCTGTAGCTATGCTGCCGCTATCATTTGCTATTTTTGGCGGACCAATCGCAAAAAGATATACAAGGTGTAACATAAGGGTGTAGTAATATTTTAACTGTGTATACCTAGCCTGATGTATAATCTACCTGCAAAGTCTCGCTTTCCTCAGCAGCATGGATCCAGAGTTATGATAAGTTAAACTTTTCCAAAAACTTCGCTATTTATAACCCTAATGTCAGCTGATTAGCAGACGTAAACGCACAGAATAAATAATAGTACAAATAGTAAACTTATTAATTGACTAAAATAATTTAAAATAAAATTTATTATTTAGGTCAAAGGAACCGACAAGCCATAAATCATTTTTTGTGAATGCCGCTCGCCAATTGGGTACGGAAACGATCACTTCTTTGAAATACCGCGGGCCAATCGAATACGAGCGCCATGTCCTTGAAATACGGCCAGCCAATAGCAACACGAAAGAAAGGAAGAGAAGAAAAATGGCGGCGACCAGTGGCGAAAAAACAGTTAGGGTTGTCCAAAATATTGAGAATAATTAATTTTTAAACTTTGTATGGGTAAATAAAGTTTCGATTTGAAGTTTGATATTTTGGTATAGGATTCGTGACATGCTATACATACACACATTTCAATATTACTACACCCTTATGTTACACCTTGTATAAACCTTTTTATCTCCGCTTTAAGATTTTTTAAGGGTCATTATTTTTATTTGCAATTGGTTGGTTGCATAATGTTCTCGTATATAACAACTATCTCATCTCAGGCTTACTGCTCTTACATAGGTAACCAACTCCCAATGTTCCACAAATAGTTGGACTTATATCGATGTTCCGCCTTACTTGTTACCAAAAAGTAGCTTACCATCATCATGGAGAAAATCTGCCGCCGTAGCGATACGGTGCCAGCAGCACACAGCCCTTGAGAGTCAGAGTATTCTAGACCTAGCCTGTTTACCATCTTCGACCACATCATCGCTCACCACCAAGCGAGATAGTGGTCAAACGCTAGGTTATACCATACCATACGATATAAAAAAACTTCACTTTATATTATACGTGTAGGTAATATAGCGACCCGCCCCGGCTTCGCCCGGTTTAAGATAGCTATGGCTACATTTCTTGCATCAGCTTGTTTTCTTGAGTATAAAATTGACATCTTCAACAATCATCGTCATATTTTAACCAATTTACACAAAACATTAACGAATTATGCACCTTAAACCTTCCTCGAGAATTACTCTGTCTATTAGTGAAAACCGCAAGAAAATCCGTTCAGTAGTTTTTGATTTTATCGCGAAAAGACAGACAGACAGACACACGCGGCAAGGAACATAGTTTTATGATATGTATGAGATCCAGCAGGCTAGACAGCTAAAATATGATATCATTTCCACCACCAGATTCTTCCAGAAGCCCGCGTAATTCGAGTGATGCCCAACACACCCGCGTTGGTGAACAAGGGTACAACAGCCCTCTCCAGAGGGGCGAAGGCCACGGACGCTGACACCAAGTTAGCCACACAGCTGTTCCAGGCGGTCGGCACCTGCGACGAGGTCCCGGAGTACCAGATGGATGCTGTCACTGCTCTCAGTGGAAGTGGACCTGCTTATGTAAGTATTAGCACAGTACATTAAAGCGGTATCGAGAAGTACGTCGTATGAGAAAGAGGCCTTTCTCTGCAGTTGAACCTCTGGAACACACGTGACTGAAAATAATAAAAACAAATTTATTCAAATTGCCTCCAAATTCAAATTTGCTTATCGCCTAGCAATCCGTAGCTGCCACAGAAATAGGAATAATAAGGTATTAGAAGTCACATACTCTACGTAAATTGTCGCCGCACTTGTGACTTGACAGCCACAACTGTGCGGAAACTGCCAAAAATTAGCTGTCAGTCAGTATTGTTCGAAACGGCGGACGTGAAACACCTACAAAAATTGTGTGTTGCAGCATATCTAATTGTGGAAACTCTTCCACAACGTTTAATTACATAAATAAGAGGATTACATTTTATTGATAAGTGTATTTTTTTAATTCTAATGCTGTTTTTTAATTAAATATGCTGGAACAAATTATTTACTACGAGAATAATAATCTATTTGTTTTATCGTCATTTTGCATACCATTGCTGCATATGTTCTTCAACATCCAGAGCGGTACAAGCGTACGTAACAATGTAATGAGATACAAACGATATCGTCATGCTCGCAAGATTAGCGAGCATGACATGGTGCGGCCGCAAGCGACGCGCATGCGGTTGTCGTAAGCTAGTGATGTGGTTGTACGGTTATACTTCGTCAATAGTTATCGATAAAATTGTTATGTAT
The DNA here is from genome assembly GCA_954871355.1 of Cabera pusaria. Classification (NCBI taxonomy): domain Eukaryota; kingdom Metazoa; phylum Arthropoda; class Insecta; order Lepidoptera; family Geometridae; genus Cabera; species Cabera pusaria. Next base: position 11,839,357 of record OX940911.1, read on the forward strand.
CGATGAAAATAATAGTTATAATATTAATATGATATTCTTTGCTAAGACAAATACATAGTTATAACATTCAATGTAACATATCATCAATATTTTTTGCTTTAAAATGTATTTAAGGTAGGTAGTGCAATGTGGCATGAAAGTTTAAATCGAAAGTTTTATTTATTTATAAAGTTAAAGTTGTGAAAATTAATACATAACATTAATAATAATTTGAGGAATTAATGAACGTGTCTAAAAAAGCACGACTAGCTGTACATAGGGGAGTGTTGGTTCCCACTCTCATGTATGGTAGTGAATGCTAGGTATGGCAGAAAAAGCATGAAAGTAAAATTAATGCTGTAGAAATGAGAAGTTTGAGAAGTATGATTGGAGTGACTCTGATAGATAAGGTGGAGAACAGCGTGATAAGGGAATGTTGTGGTGTACTGGAAGATGTAGTGACAAAGATTGGGAAACAGATGCTTAGATGGTTTGGACATCTAGAGAGGATGGATGAAGTAAGATTAGACGAAATATATTTATGAGACGAGTGTGAATGGGCCAGCCGATAGAAGCCGCTCTACCAGCTGGCCCAATCATACTCGTCTTATAAATCTGTTTTGTCAATCTTTCTTCACGAAGACAAAAAGTTTAAGCGAAATGTACATTAGACTTATAGAAAATGAGAAGAAGATTAATTATTTACCAGCAATACAAGTTACAACATTTATACAAGTTATCGCAAGACCATATCGAACTCACTTTTGGTCACATTAGAGCACACGGAGGTTGAGGAGGAGGAGGAGGAGGGAGGAGGAGAAGAAATAATAACCCACAGCGAGATAATTTATGTCAATTTACAAAAAAAAATTCACATGTTGAACTAAAAGATTTTGGTAGCGGAAATTGTGTAGCCCTTGAAAAAATATCAATCCTTAGTTGTTCTTCAGCTGTAGATCAAATAAATATTACAACAGTGGCTCCATATCATGTTGACAACAATGACGAAGATACTGACACTAAAACTATTTTTATTGACGTGATGTCGAGTTACGATGTAAGTAATATGTCTGAGTTCGGGTCACAAGTGGTAGTGTACGTAGCAGGGTCTGTCGTTCATAACTTATTAAAAAAGATTAAGTGTAAGACGTGTATTGCAGCATTAACAGGGTCCGTAATAACAACGATCAAATTAAATTCCTACATTTGAAAGCAAACGGATGTCTCATTGTGCCGAGCGCAGATGTCATCACAATTTGCAAAATAAGTGAATCCTTACTCAGAAAAATGTATTCGGACAATAAGTTAATTGAAAAAAACATTTAAACGTCACTTTGTTACAAAAACCATGGGTAATTTTCTTGGACTTAAAATATTTGAAAATATTTACTATCATCAGTATGATCAGTCTCCACTCGATAATCATATCATTCATTTAATAAAATGGGTATTGGAGAGGTACATGAATATTTGTCTTCATCACTTTGCCAAAAAAAGGCAACTTTTAAACAAATTTCTTCATTTCATGGGGCTGTACAATCTCAAACTGTTTTACTAAAAATGTGTGTGACTGAGTGTGAGTGGTAGGTATGTGTGAGTGTAAATAAACTGGCCAAGTGCAAGTCGGACTCGCACTCGTAGGGTTCCGTAACACAGTAGTAAGTATTCCATAACTATGATTTTTCGCAACTACAAAATTCATACAAACACTATGAAAAACGAAGTTATCTTTGCAGTCGCCATTTCTCAAAAACTGCTGACCGTATCTCGTTCAAACCAATTTTCGTTGTTAGTTTTTATTGAGATCTACAGCATACATTTTTTTTAGATTTTTCACTCCTATACTTTAAAAGTTAGAGGGGGGGGACACACATTTTACCACTTTAGACGCGCCTATCTTTCAAATGATTGACTTTGAGAAAAAATAATTTTAGGAAGCTCAATGTCATTTTTAAAGACCTATCCATAGACACCTCACACGTATAGGTTTGAAGAAAAAATTTTTTTTTGTTTCAGTTCCATGAATGGGATGCCCCCCCTTAAACTTTTATATTTTTTAATTTTGTATAAAAATCGGAAAGCGGTTTACAGAATACATCTACCTACCAAGTTTCAATACTGTAGTCCGAACAGTTTCGGAATAAAATGGCTGTGACATACGGACGGACAGACAGACAGACATGACGAATCTATAAGGGTTCCGTTTTTTTCCATTCGGCTACGGAAACCTAAAAAGGTCGATTTTTAGGGTTCTACGGAACCCTAATGGCAAAAAACAGAACCCTTATAGATTCGCCATGTCTGTCTGTCTGTGTGTCTGTCCGTCCGTATGTCACAGCCATTTTATTCCGAAATTATTAAGACTACAGAATTGAAACTTGGTAGGTAGATGTATTCTGTGAACCGCTTTCCGATTTTTGTACAAAATCAAAAAATATAAAAGTTTAAGGGGGGGCATCCCATACATGGAAAATGGAAATGGAACAAAAAAAAATTTTTTTCATCAAACCTATACGTGTGGGATGTCTATGGATAGGTCTTTAAAAATGACATTGAGGTTCCTAAAATCATTTTTCTCAAAGTTAATCACTTAAAAGATACACGCGTCTAAAGTGGTAAAATGTGTGTCCCCCCCCTCCCTCTAACTTTTAAAGTAAGGGAGTGAAAAATCTAGAAAAAATATATTCTGTAGATCTTAATAAAAACTTTCAATGAAAATTGGTTTATGAGATACAGTCAGCAGTTGTTGTGATATAGCGACCGCAAGTATAACTTTGTTTTTCATACAAAAACTATGAAAAACAAAGTTATTTTTGTAGTTACGAAAAATCAAAGTTATGGAATACTACGTGTTACAGAACCCTACGAGTGCGAGTCCGACTTGCACTTGGCCAGTTTTTTAGTGAATGCCTATATTTTTATATTTTATATTTACTTAATTTAGTAAATTATAGAAGACAGGCGCTATGTGGTTAATTATGAATCGCATAGCACCTGTTTTTTTTTCAAAATTAAATTAAATGTTTTGTGTATAATCATAGAAAAGATAATAATACTACGTATAATTGAATTTATAAATACACTGTTCAGTAACACTTACAATAAATGCATCGTTTAATAAACATATATGATGTTTGTTTTTTAATTTAGCTAATACATTTTGTAGTGGTAGGACTTCTGCTAGTCCGCCTGGGGCGGTACCACCACTTTGCCAACTAATTTTCAGCCGTGAAATAGGAATGTTTTTCAGTTGAAATGGCAAGGTGTCCAGTGAAATTAATTACAGGGCATGTGAGTCTCAACATTTTTATGTCTCAAGGTAACAGGCGCAGTGCAGTGACATGTAAAATTCTGGGAGTCCAGCATTTTGCATGTCGCTATATCTGTAATAGGTAAACATCATCGCTTACCATCAGGCGAGCGTCGTGCTTGTCCTGTTACCATAAAAAAACATAACAAAGCATTTAAAATTACAAATTTTATATGGTCCAGAAATAAAATTAAAATACCTACCTCTGCATGTTCTATTCGAATGCTTGATACAGCTTATTGTATGGTACTTAAAAACGAAATAAATATCACTAGTTGCAGGAAGTAAGAAGAAAAACCAGCTGTTTTGTCGCAAATAAACCTACTACGCAAAAATTTGTTCGTATACGTAGCTATAATTGAACCCTGTTGAAGTATTTAAATTAATAATAAAATTATATATTTACAAATAGGATTGCGCCCCGCTATTTGAAATATCGACAACTTTTTAGTTTTGAGATTTGTCCAGCACTAGCTGTATATGTCAAATAAATCAAGTCTTCGTAACCGGAAAAATTTGCAAACCAGTTACGCCTTAAGAGGGAACGCGGGGTGCACTTTTCTATACAAATGCATTCCCACGTTTCCTCCCTGGAAAATGCTTCTGGAGCAAAATTAATTTCTACAAAATATCAAATACATTTGTATGTAAAAAATGCAACCCCCGTTCCCTCTTACATGCCTAAAACCTTTTCTTTTAAGTTTAGTTCTACCTCAGCCTCTATTTAGAGCGATACATGCAAATAAGGGTTTTCAAGTGGTTTCGTTCGAAAAACCGGTATACGTATGCTCGTATCAGTTTTATATTTATTGTAGAAATGTTGGCTGGAATGGAAAATCGTAGAAAATTCATCAATGTTTGTTTTGACTAATTATACAGATAATATTATTTTTGAAAATTATTTCCTTAAATGGTTAAACAGGGTGATACAGTTTCTATTGAAAATGTATTACTTGGTTAGCTTCTTTCAAAATTCGGTACAAAAACCATAAAATCCTACTGCCTACTAATATTATAAAAGCGAAATATTTACAGAGTTCAAATTTTAAGACTTTGGATGACACATTTTCAATTCCTTCCTCTTTTCGGGGAGAACTCCTAAGACGTGGAGCAAGAGTGTGGTCATTGTGTTCTTTAAAAAAACTAGCTAAGTTGAGTTGGACTCGCCCACCGAGGCTTCCGTACCAAGTGCTCAAACTACTTGTAGGTAAAAGACAAACTTAACTTTGCAGTTTGAGCCCTAGACTGATGCCTGGACACTGCAACCGCAAATAATAAGTTATCTATATTGGTATAGTAAATTCGTTTATTGTTTGGTCTTAAAACAAATTTTTACTGTTTTCAGATTTTTTTCTCTAGACCTTGTGACCAAATTTCATGATTTTTAGACCAACGGGAAGTATCCTATATTTAACAATGCGATCCACTAATTTCGTCGTAACGTTACTTCACACCATGGCTTAATTGGCAAAGCACCGGAACATGTTATTCAGGAGGTTGCGGGTTCAAGTCCCGTTGGTACCATGAAATTTTGGATTGTGTTTAACAATTTAGTATCCTATATGTTTTAATTCCATTGTGAATTCGCAAAATATGCCAAAAATGCAACTTAAACGGTCATATCTTTTGATCGCGTTGACTTACGGGTTTGTTTTGTTCTCACCCAAAACATACCGTAGATCCAAGTACTTGATATAAGTTTCAACTTGTTTTTTCTTTAAAAAACAAGAATTTGTGGGTCCCTGCGATAAAGGGACTAGACAGACAGACAGACAGACAGACGATGTCGAAGCTTGTTTGATTGACTGATTTGGCTGGAATAAAATATAAAGATACGCGTTTCCTTCTCCACGCAAGCTGGCTCACGCCGTGCGTCTTGCATCGAACGACAGACACGTGACACGGGCTCGCGGAATAAACCGGACTACAAAGGTTGTTAATGAAGTTTTTATAACCCTCGCGCTCCTAACGAAATAATCGTAAGAACGTTATGTACCGGTTACTAACCGGAAAATTGAAAACTGGTCCTGAAATAAATTACTGTTTTCGATGTATAAGTAAGTTCACAGACAACCGTTTGTGAATGTGCTAGAACTAATCACAGTGCAGAATTGAATGTGTAACGCATTGGTAAGTTCACAGACAACCGTTTGTGAATGTGTTAGAACTAATCACAGAGCATAATTTTAAGTGTGCGTGGCTCTGCGTTTTAATATATGCGTATGTAGTAGTGATGGCATGGGTGGGGAGAATGCGCGGCGAGGTGGCGACAAGCGTTTTGTCATTGGACAAGTCATTGGCGATTTTTGACATTTCTACTACCTTATTATTCCTATTTCTATGGTAGCTGCCAACCGTGATGAATGAAAAAAGATACCACCAAGCGGGCATTCCGCTTAGTCCGAATTCTATACATTCCTAAGGAATCACTCTAGTTGATAGATGAAAAACGCATGTAACTCCGTTATGTCGCTTTTGGAATTATCGCGAACATACATACAATACAGACAGTCAGGTCTTGTAAGACTTTGTATTATAAAATATTGTGAAGGTGAGCCTGTGCGACATAAACCGATCAAGTGCGAGTTGACTCGCGAAACGAGGCTTACGTACAAACTTGTCAAAACAAACTTAACTTTGCAGATCCCTAGATCGATGCCTAGGCACTGATCATGAACCAACCGCAAAAAAGTTTGTAATAGTATATTCGCTATTTTGGATATTAAAATACATATTAATGGTTTTCAGACTTTTTTCTTCATAAGTGCGTTTTGCCAAATTTCATAATTCTAGGTCAACGGAAAGTACGTAGGAACCCCGGTTTTGATTCCCTTGTAAAATCGCAACATATGCACAAATATGCAACATAAACGGTCATATCTTCTGATCGATCTGACTTACAAGTTTGATTTTTTACAGCTGAAAGATGCCGTAGACCCGAGTTTTGACACTAGGTTCTTCTTGATACCTCTACACGTTCCTGAGAAAAATGGTCTCGACAGACTGACAGACGTACAACAAGTGATCCTCTATGGTTTCCGTTTTTCCTTTTGAGGTACGGAACGTATCTTGGGAGAGGCCTACGTCCCGCAGTGGACTGACACCGGCTGATTATGCTGATGATGATGAACCTTGAAGACAACTAAAAATAATAATCAACATGTCTCCTTTCAAATTACACAGGTATATATGCTAATGGAGTCCCTAGCCGACGGTGGCGTCCGCTGTGGTCTGCCCCGTGACCTGGCTCTACGTCTAGCTGCGCAGACTACGCTGGGAGCTGCAGCGATGATGGCCACCGGACATCCTGCTACGTTGAAGGACAACGTCACTAGCCCCGCTGGATCCACCGCTGAGGGGACCTATCACTTGGAACAGAGTGGTACGTGCTAAGATTGGATTACGTATACATTATATCTAGATATTTCCAGCAATCGCTCAGCGTATTATGGAAAGAGGTAATCCGACAGAGAACCAAAGTCACCAATATAGCTCGCTAAATTTAGCAAGCTGAAATGGTAATGGGCCGGCCAGTCGAAAAACCGATGAGCAAGTTCTTGAGTGAAGACCGCGAATTGGCAAACGAAGCGTACGACGATCTCAGACTAGGTGGAACGATGATGTTTGCAAGGTGGCTGGCAAGAGCTGGATGAGTGCAGCCGAGGATCGTGCTGTAGAACTGTCTAACTATCACGGTTCATGAGATACAGCCTGGTGACAGACAGACAGACAGACAGACAGGCAGACAGACGGACAGCGTCGTCTTAGTAATAGGGTCCCGTTTTACCCTTTGGGTACGGAACCCTAAAAATTAGTAATAGTTAAGCGTCTCACTTGGCCTGTTAACTCTATCTAGCTCTAGCATGAGTTAAAAATGTATTATCGATTTTGCTTTGTTGTCGATTGACCTGCTAGTTCGCCTGGGGTGGTACAACCACTTTGTTTGTTAGACAATCGTGAAATAGAAGTGATTGAAGAAAAAATGGCCAGTGAAGTTACAGGGCATGTGATAGGTAGGTACTTAACTGAAAGTAACAGGTACAGTCACAATAAATAATTGGTACAGCACAAAATTCTGTCCTTCCAAATTGTTGCGTGCCACAGTTAATGTTATAAGCAGACGTAATCGCTTACTATCAGGCAAGCGTTTTGCTGGATTCCTCTTTAAAGATTATTCCACAGAAGGTAGGAGCATATTATATTGATGTTCCGCCTGACTTGCTACCATAAAGTAGGTTACCACCATCAAGGATAAAATCTGCCGCCATGAACCTTACGGTGTTCCGGTAGCACACAGCCCTAGAGAGTCAAAGTATTGTAGGTCTATCGCGTTCACCATCTTTGACCACATCACCGCTTACCACCAGGCGTGATAGTGGTCAAAGTGGTCAAACGCTGTGAAAAAGAAACTTCATAAAAATATAATCCTCATAAAAAAAATTACTATCAGTGACCACTTGATCAGTGCTCGCCCTATAGCTGCAGGTAGGCTCTTTTGCTAATTTTTTTCATACAATGACATGAAATCAAAATAACTACCTAGTATCTATCTTTCTTAACTGTTGTTTTCCATATAGTTAAACAAAGTGGTATAAGTCTATGTTGTTTTCAGGTTTCAGAGCTGCAGTGATCGGAGCAGTGAAGGCGGCCAAAGACAGATGCACAGTCGTGAACCAGATGTTAAACCAATAAAAATAAAGTATACAATGGGGGCTACCGTTTTTGCTTACTAGGTGGCTCCACTGAGTATACGGGTCCTGGTGACAGCTGTCAAGCTATGCAATTATAATTTAACTGTCAAATGTATATGATATGTCCATGTCAGTTTGGGATAATTCCCGAACTAAAAATGACATTGAGTTTTGGCGGGAATGTGAAAAAGTGTATGTGCTCTCATTGTATTTTTTCCTAAAACTTGTGTTCTTCCGCGAGTCAATATGTAATAAATATGGATTTTTTACCAATGAGTGCAGTGAATGTGTGTGAGTGTAGGGAAACAGCACAATATTTAAAAACACCATTTTACGTTCACAGTCACACCAAAATTCCACAGAAAGCCTTCAGTAAAATTCACATATCTACTGCGGGTATGTCTTGGACTGGACTATGCCTTAAATGTGACTTTGACTCGACTTTCAAAATGAAATCAACGAACACTTCAACTCTTCTAACACGTTGACACCGGCTAAATACACTAATTGTGTGGAGCCCGAATAAAAGCAAAAAATACTTTTGACATTTCGCGAACCTTGTAGTCCACCAGCATCCCCTAGCGGCAAATTCCTACGCGATAGCCCCCATTATATATTGAAAAGTTAAGATGTTCATATATTATATTAAGAATAGATCTTATATAGCATTCATTCTGTTAGATTATGAAAAGCAATTAACATGAACTGATGTAATTTTAAAACTGTTTAACCTGTTTTACTTCTAAGTGAAAATGTTGACTTCAGAATGAAAATTAAGTCAAACTATAATGCGGGGTTTCACCGAACGAACGTGAACGATTGCTGAATAGAGAGAGATGGAGCTATACGCCTGTTTCAGCGACGTCCTAACCCATTACCATAATTATTAGGTTAGGGGTTAGGTCACAGATTATATAATAGTTGTACTATTCATTATTCTGTGATAATAGTTACTACGTTAGGTTAAGACGTCGCCGGCTTGTATAGATGCGTCATATTCCATTCGTTCGTCTTTGTTCGCTTGGTGTGAACCCTGGCATTAGGTATACCTGCTCCTACTTCACTATCTGGGTATAAAACCGCTAAACCTGCTACGCCTTGCAGTAATAGACAACTTAAATCACGAGTATCGTATAGGTATATTATTTTATAGCTGTCAGTGTGACATAAACCCGCACTTTACGCTTGCTACGCTTTTCCGTCAAAAAGAATTAAAGATTATTGCACGGCGTTAAGTTCGTAAACGTCGTGCAATAATCGATTATTTAAGTCTCGTAAAAGCGTGCGTAAAGTGCGCGTTTAGGTCACACTGTGCTATAAAATTAATTGTATGTCAAACCTAACGGAGAGATTTTTCTTAGCTGTGATTTCGAAAATAGGTCCTTATTACAATAAATAAATGTGTGCCATAGAAAAACGTATAGAGGTACATACATATATTAAGTAAAAAGATATGAATAATAAATACAGCATAATTTAATAGTTTAATAATAAAAGTAATTTTCTATAGAGTGTATTTAATTTCTACTCCCTTTTACATACCTTGGTACGAGTATACATAATTGAACATGAATGAGATAATTATTTACGGATTATCTTTATAATTATTATTTTTTTCTTAAAACTTTCGTACTGATAAAATTATTAGGTAACCTAGGCCGGTAGTCTATACTGCCGTCACAATTTAAAAAGGCACAATTAACATTTTGCAAATGTTGAGAAAATCGAGATTAAAATATTTTGGGAATTTTCTTAAAAAAAATACCTTTGAAGTGTGATTTTCAAACTTGTGTGAATGTTAAAAGTTGACTATGATTAGTATGTATATAACGACAGAAATTACTATATATTTATTTTAATGTACATAATTAATAACTACCTTATTAATTTTTAACTTAACATAAAAAATTACATTACTAGAGCAATATTACGTTTAAAAGGCACATATAACCAAATATGCCTTATCAATGTAAAATTTTGAGAAAAAAAATAAGTCAGGCACAACTGACGGCATTCCCTGCTCACCTCGCCCCGCTTACTTCATCTCCGTTCAGAAATGTTAAGTGGTAAAGGCACAAACGTCAATGTGCCTTTTTATTTAACATTTTAAGGTGTAAGGGTTAAAAAGAAAAGGTATAACTAACAGTTGTGACCTTTCTTTCTACGTTAATTGCTTAAGTATCGGTATAAAAAATAAGCACAATTGCCACATGAGCCTTTTATACTTGATGAACGTCAGTTATGCCCATTCAATTAAATATATAAAAGTAAAAAGGTAAAACTAAAAGTCATATCTCACAATATGCCCTTTTCTTGTAATAAAACTCAAAAAATGGTGCAGTTGTGCCCTTTAAGCTTATACTATCTCTGTTAATTTTGTAGTTATAAATCCACAAAAAATCAGGCAGTTAGGCCTTTTTTTCCTGATTCTGAATATATATATAACTCAATTTCACAAAAAATGTTAGTTGTGCCCTTTTTCAGTAACACGGCAGTATAGGTACATGAATAGCGATGAATTTCGACCGATAATCGTCGATAAGATAAGAGATACAGATAACAACTGTCTAGCTGCATCTCCTTCTACTAGACGTTTGCGATGATAGGACGCATCGCTATCAATGTAGAGACTGCCACCGCTACTTAGGTGTGTTACCTTACAATAGATGTGTTTCGAGTCAGTTCCCATTCTAGGCTTAGCACTAGGGCATGCAGTTTCAAAAATTTTCAGTTTCGAAATTGGCCTATGAAATTAGTGTCATCAGTTTCGAAATTTCGAAATTTCGGAAAGTCTTTAGTTGGTTGGTTGAATTGAACTAGAAACTACGACAAACTATGACAAAGAGAAAATTTTTTACGGAAAGCCCAACTATTCCAAGTTTTGTAGAAAATGTGCCCTTAAAAGGATAGAGTATCCAGCATTTTGTTGCTTAGAGAGCTCCTTAGCCCATTAGTTCAATTCAACCAAATAAGATCAGTGCGCTGAAAAAAAATTAATAGAAAACAGTTTCTCATATATACTAGGTACCTAATAAAGACTCCGAAATTTCGAAACTGATGACACTAATTTCATAGGCCAATTTCGAAACTGAAAATCTTTGAATCTGTATGCCCTAACCTACAGTGATCTAATTTTATTATAACTCATTGATAGAGATGGCATTTTTACAAGCTTTTATTAAACTTGCAATGTATGTATGTATGTATGTATGTATGTTCGGGTGGAATCTTGGAAGCTAAATTAGACCCACTTCCCGATGTCCGATTGGACTCAAATTTGGTGTACTTATGTATCTTTGGTGACAATACAATGATATTGTACCATGGAGCTGGTCTGATGATGGAGACGGAAGGTGGCCACGGCATCTCTGTGATAAAACAATGTCATGTCAAGTGTTTGGGCTCAATTGATTTGTCTTGAAGAGAAATTTACGCCTAGATGATATCCAGGGTCTGATGATGAAGCTGGAAGGTGGCCACGCCATCTCTATGATTAATCAACATAACCCTACCGAGTATGGGCTCGATTGATTCGTCTTGAAGAGAACTTTTCACCTAGATGATATCCAGGGTCTGATGATGAAACTGGAAGGTGGCTACGGCATTTCTGTGATAAATCAACATAACCCTACCGAGTTTGGGCCCGATTGATTCGTCTTGAAGAGAACTTTTCACCTAGATGATAGATATCCAGGGTCTGATGATGAAGCTGGAAGGTGGCCACGGCATCTCTGTGATAAATCAACATAACTTTACCGAGTTTGGGCCCGATTCATTCGTCTTGAAGAGAACTTTTCACCTTTATGATATCCAGGGTCTGATGATGAATCTGGAAGGTGGCCACGGCATCTCTGTGATAAATCAACATAACCCTACCGAGTTTGAGCTCGATTGATTCGTCTTGAAAAGAACTTTTCACCTAGATGATATCCAGGATCTGATGATGAAGCTGGAAGGTGGCCACGGCATCTCAATGATAAATCAACGTAACTCTACCGAGTTTGGGCTCGATTGATTCGTCCTGAAGAGAACTTTACACCTAGATAATATCCAGGGTCTGATGATGAAGCTGGAAGGTGGCCACGGCATCTCTGTGATAAATCAACGTAACTTTACCGAGTTTGGGCTCGATTGATTCGTCTTAAAGATAACTTTACACCTAGATGATATTTAGCGACTGCCGATGAAGCTGGAAGGTGGCCACGGCATCTTTGTGATAAAATAACTTAACCCCAGTAAATTTGGGCTCAAATGATTCGTCTTGAGGAGCACTTTACACTTAAATGATAGCCAGGATCTGATAATGAAGCTGTTAGGTGGCCATGGCATTTCTGTTATAAAGCAACATAGCCTCACCGAATCGATTGATTTTCCTCGAAGAGCACTTTACCCATAATCACATCAAATATCCGTGGAATATTTTAAAACGTCATGCGTTCTCTTAAATACTTAGGTAGTAGGTAGGTAGTCGGTATCTATACCTACCTACTAAAAAGTTAAAAATAAATTATAAGTAAAAATATTTTTAAAAACAAGCTTTTATCTGAGACAATGAACTAAAATGTTAAAAATAAATTCTAGTAAGTATTTGGCGTGTAGGTACCTTATACTTACCTATATTCTTAAAAGCACTACCCGTATTTCTGTAGATAAAAGCTTGTTTTTAAAAATTTTTTTTACTTAAAATATATTGTGTCTAGTTTTGCTTATTGTCATATTTATAATCTGTTTATGCAAGAGAAAAGAACTTTTACTTGTAAAATTTATTATATCAAACAATATATAAGTGTATTTTTTTATAAGTTCAAGTATTGAACTTCCTGTAAAGGCTTTCGAGGTGGCACTCGAGATTGCAGTGAATACTATAAATAAAAACCCATAATAAGTATTTTTGTGGAAAAATATAATTTTTTGGGTTCACAAAATCACAAAATTACAAAAAAGAAAAAAATATATGAAAAAGATTAAGACTTATTTGAATACTCTCTGCGAGCAGTATCACTATCATCTATATCTAAAGGGTTAAATCTAAAAATTAAGGGCCAGTCGTAGTACAGGATCTTTAGATACTTGGATAGCTGCAAGCGCCTCGTGATCGTGACCTAAAAATGAAATTGTACAAGAGTCAAATAATACGAGTGGATTCGGCTACATCAAAATAAGGATACAACATAGAAATATAAATAATACCTTATTATTTCCTTACTATTAGCCTTATTATTAATATCCAAACACAACAAAAAACAACTAAAGTTTGCGTAACAAAATACTGATGATTTCGAAGTAAACAAACAAACTCACTTTTGCATTTATAATAATACTAGAAGTGCCCCGCGGCTTCACCCACGTTAAAAACTCCTTTTATTTACTTAAAACTTTTCCTTTGTAAAAACCTTTCTATCATAAAAGACATCAAATAAGATAAGCCAAATCGATTCACCCGTTTTCATGTTATTGCGTGACTAAGGAAAATCGGGATTCATATTTATAAAACCCAAAAAACAAAAATGTTCAGACTTTGTTACCTACCCCATTTCGAAAAATCCTGCAACACGTACTTTCTTATTTATTAACACTACCTACTTACTAATACGACTATCTCATCTTGTTTCTCTATACAAACTTTGAACCCCCGTTCCATCCTCTTCAGGGGTGAATTTTGGAAAATCCTTTTTTAACAGATACGAACGTCATAATAATTATCTGTATGCCAAATTTCAGCGCAATGCAAAATAATATTGATTTTCACACTTTATTACCCCATTTCACCCTCTCAGGGGTTGAATTTCGAAAAAAATAAAAGCCTTAAATATGTATTTACTTATTTATTTATTGAAATTGCATTGCATTGCAAAATTATTGCATTTGTGTGAAGTTTAGAATAGAAAAGACTATCTAATCCTGTTTCTCCATACAAACTTTGAATCCCCGTTTCATCTCCTTAAGGGGTGAATTTTAGAAAATAATTTTATGAGGTATCTAACGTCGTAATAACTATCTGCATGCGAAATTTTATTTATTTATTTATTCTTTATTTCAGGTATCATGACCCATACCATAAAACTTAATTTTAAAATTTTAAGAATTTAAGATAATTAATTTTCGACCAAGTTGCATTGATCGTGGTCACGAGACGACTGACTAACGTCGTAATAACTATCTGCATGCCAAATTTCAGCGCAATCCGAAAAAGTATTGATTTTCACACTTTGTTACCCCATTTCACCCTCTTAGGGGTGGAATTTAAAAAAAATCCTGAAACACGTATTTACTTATTTTTTACGGGAGCACTTGTATGAAGTTTCGAATAGAAAATACTATCTAGTCTTGTATCTTTATACAAACGTTTAACCCCTGTGGGGAACCCTAAGCACAGCGGTGGAGCAGTGGACTGTATTTCTTCGGTATGAGGCCTTCGGATTCCCACACTTATACTGTGAAGCTTTGGAGCTGGGATTTAAACACGTCTTCAAGCCTTGAAACGCTAATTTATTCTTTCTTCACAATCTTCTTATAGCTAGCTACTGAGCTATTCACTAGTCACTATCACTATTTACTATTCTTCCTAGTTTTCCTTTCTTCTTTCTTCTAGAGCCGCCGTTGGTGAACTGAACAAATTGGCACGGTAGCGACGCTCTATTTATATTGTTGTTGGTACTTGCAAAAGAGCGAGAGGTCGATAGTCTGGGAGCGCCCGCACTCTGTCTCGCGGGGCGTGTCCTTGTGTGGGCGCACGCACGAGATGCCGACTTTTCGGAGATATACTCTCCCGAGATGCTGTTCAGTCGAGCGCTAACCATCAGAGAGTGCGGAGCTCTCCCAGACCTATGCTATTTGCAAGTACCAACCCTATTCCTAAACCTAACCTGGTCTAGGTTGACTATCTGTTACATTTAATAAAGCCGAACATGCTTTATTTTAACTATTACCTATCTACTTAGGTTGTACGAATGACCTGTCTTTAGTCCTATAAGACCTATTTTAATGTTACAAACCTTATACAAGTTACATTCCTATGTTCTAATAAGAATCTAACAAAATCTATCTATAATAAGGCTGTTTACGAATGCGATACAATTACAAACTATATGTCTATCTATACGAAGCTATAACGAAATGCGAACTCTATACATGGCAAAGTACCCTACCTATCCTAGAGTACTAAGCTAAAACTTATCTTTATTATATACAACTTATAACTAACTATACATAGTGCGTTCATATTGTCGGTGTACGTCGTTGTCCGGAACATTCTCCCGCCGTGCTGCCTGCAGCAGAAGAGCCCGGTGTAGGAACGACGTCTTCGATTGGTAGGATGATCAGCTTCCTTACAGGCCGTCGTAGCACGCCGCCCTTGGTCTGGATGTCGACGGTGCGCACGATGCCATCGGGTCCCGGGAACGTGTTGATGACCTTGCCTCGGAGCCAGACGTTACGGGGTAGATTCGGGTCGACGAGCTGGATCAGGTCTCCGGTCTTCACCTCAGCTCCTTTCCCCTGGGGCTCCCGCCGGTGTTGTAGCTCAGGAAGCGCCTCCTTCAGCCACCGCGCCCAGAATGTGTCGGCGAGGCGTTGTGCAGCGCGCCAGCTGGAGATGGAGACGGTGCGCTCAATCTCCCCCAGGTATAGGAGACGAGCAGGGCCGCCCAGAAGGAAGTGGTTCGGAGTCAGGGCCTCTGGGTCCTCGGGGTTGACCGACACGTGTGTGAGTGGTCGGCTGTTTACGGTGAACTCCACCTCGGCGAGTAGAGTGGCGAGAACTTCCTCTCGCGGTCGGGTCTCGTGGAGCGTAGCGGCGAGTGCAGTCTTCACGGAGCGAACCATTCGCTCCCACGCGCCTCCCATGAACGGCGCGCCCGGTGGGATGAATCGCCAGTCGATGGTCCGCTTGGCTGCTTCCTCTGCTGTTGCTGCGTCGATCGTCTGTCGCAGCTCTCTCTCGGCGCCTCGAAGGTTGGTCCCGTTGTCAGGCCAAATTTGAGACGGACAGCCCCGTCGCGCCATCATGCGTCGCAGCGCCATCACCGCGGAGTCGGTGCTGAGCGATGCGGCGATCTCGAGGTGGATGGCCCGGGTGGTGAGACACGTGAAGATCGCCACGTATCTTTTCTGGTTGGTGCGGCCGACAGTCACTGTCACCGGCCCGAAGTAGTCGACGCCAGTGCAGGAGAAGGGCCGCTGATGATGAGCCAGCCGGCACGCCGGCAGGTCTCCGGTTCTCGGATACGGTGGTGCTGCGCTGCGAAGTCTGCAAAATAAACATCGCCTTACAATGGTTCGGGTTACTGGGCGTAAGCGTAGCACCCAGTACTGTTGACGACTCTCGTTCACCGTCGCTTCGACTCCGGCGTGATGGCGGCGGTGGACGTGCAGAATCCAGAGCTTGACTGTCGGGTGGCCGCCGTCCAAAATCAGCGGGTTGTCTCGGAGGTTCGGTAGCTCTGAAGCGATGAGTCGATTCCGCAGTCGTAGAGTGTTGTCTTCATATACGACGCTCAGCTGTTGTAGGCGGCTATCTTTCCGAAGTGGTTTTCCTTTTTGCAGATCATCGATGTAGTCCGCGAACGATTCTTCTTGTGAGGCGCGCATAAGTAGCGCCTCCGCGGCCCTCAGTGTTTGCGCAGGAACAGGCAGGAACTTTTCTGTTTCTTCCTTTTTCGAATGTTGTACCGGTGCGGGCTTCTTAGCCGTTTTCTTGTTAGTCCAGGCGGGGTCATCGACCTTGTTCTGTTTGGTGCGTTTGTAGTACACCCGTTGAGCGCCCCTGCAGAGGTCAATAAATTGTAGTACTCGGGCTGCAGTGTAGCGAAGTCGGTCCCAGTTGGAGAAGCGGGACACGTCGGGTAGGGCTTCGCTCAGCTTCTGTCGGCGCTCGATGAGGTGATGAACCCGTTCTTCACCGGTGTCTGTGTTCTGTAGGGGTACGTCCTCGACGTACTCTTCGATGCTGTTGAGCGCGTCCGCGTCCGGTGGTCCATCGACCTCACGCCGCTCGTTGCTGTCTTCGATGGTGAGCGCGTCCGTGTCCGGTGGTCCGTCGACCTCACGCCGCTCGCCGTTGAGCGCGTCCGTGACCGGTGGTTCGTTGACCTCACGCCGCTCCGATCTCGATGTGTACTGTGGGTTAATATACATGACGTCAGTCTCGAAATAGTCGCGAATCATCACGTCCAGGGCTGCATCTTGAGGCGACTCGGTGACGTAGGACACGAAGTCGATGCTCTTCCCGAGCGTTCTGCTGTGGCCCCCGTGTAGCCGACCCACCCGAGCGGCGTCAGCGACGCCACCGGCTGGTCTTGGGCGGCTCGGCGTGTCCTCGAAGCCAGCAGCAGCTTCCAGTTGTCCTGACCGACCAGGATACCCGGCGAAGCACGCTGGTACGTCAGTAAGCTGCCGATGTCACGTAGATGCTTGCAGCCTCGTAGCGCAGACTTGTTTACTTCCTGCGGCGAGATGTCCAAGTTCTGTACTGTGCGCGCTCGAATCTTCTTTTCTTTCTTGTTCGGGCCACGCAGAGTGATCTGTATCCTTTTCGAGTTGCTTGTGGACGACTTCGATGCGTTGATGCCGTTGATGTACAGCGGGTCGACTGGTCCCTCTGCTCCGATTTCGACGGCGATGCGCTCGTCGACTAGGGTGACCGTCGAACCGTCGTCCAGTAGCGCGAAGGTGTCGACTGTGCCCGCTGGCCCCACAGCTCGAACTGGAATCATTTTCAGGTAAAACCTGTGATGCTCTGTGGTCCACGCGGAGTTGATGGCTTCGGTCACTGCACCCTTTTCATTTTTCTTGTAGTGCAGCATTCGGTGGTGGTGGGTCTTGCAGCCGTCGACTCCACACACCTTGGCACGGCAGCTGTGATCTCGCCTCCGGTAGCGTAGACACCTGAAACATAGCCGCTGTTTCTTCGCTATGTCCCAGCGCTCGTGCTCATCTGCTGTTTCGAATCTGTTGCAGTCTTCGGTGAAATGTCCCGGTTGTTCACACACGGGACAACGAGCTGTTGACTGCTGCGACTTCTGTTGTGGCTGCTGCTGTTGCGGTTGTTCGACGACGTTGTGTACTCGCTGCGTCCTCCTCTGAGGCCCCGGTGCTGGCGAGTTCACTGTTGAGTCGGGTTTCGCGAATGGTCCGCAAAACTCGGCTTCGCTCTTCAAGTAGCTCTGTATCTTGATCAGGTCCGGCGTGTCACGTGGTTGAGTAGCTGCGAACTTGTAGTAGTTGCGCGCCAGCGTCGGTGGTAGCTTCTCCACGATGGCCGCCACTAGCTCCGGATTGAAGAGGTAGTAGCCGAAGTCGAGGGCTCGCAACATCGCCACGGCGTTGGTCACTTTGCAGGCGAACTGGCAGATGTCCGACGGTGACTCGGTGAGGCGCGGCAGAGACCGAAGATTGTCGATCTCGACCATCGCCAACGTTTCAGGACGACCGAAGCGCGTTGTGAGCGTTTCCATGACCTCTTCCGGTCTCGCGTTAGTGATGAGCAGGTTGCTGACGGCTTCTCGTGCTTTTCCCTTCAGGTTCCGGCGCAGGCGGTTAATGTTTTCAGTTGGTGAAAACATCGGTGCAGATTCGATGTACGCAGCCCGGAACGGCAGCCAGTCGAGGTGTGACCCGTCGAACATCGGTAGCTCGGCGAATCTCGGGCGCTGTCCGGCGATGACAGCTTGTGTGATGGCAGTCGACAGCTGAGAGAGGTCGCAGGCTCCCGCCGGTATGGACGGTGGCGGCGCCTGCCCTCCCATCGGTGGATGCACGTAGCTCGGCTTGTCGCGTAGTCCGTAGCTCTCCCGTAGCGGCTGATCTCGTAGCTGTTGGCTACGCCGTAGGTCGTAGCACTCTCGTAGCTGTTGATCTCGTAGATCCTGGCTACGCCGTAGGTCGTAGCACTCTCGTAGCTGTTGATCTCGTAGATCCTGGCTACGCCGTAGCTCGTAGCTCTCTCGTAGCTCCTGGCTACGCCGTAGTTCGTAGTCTCGTAGCTGTTGGTAGCTTCTGTCTTGAAGCTCGGGTCCCACTGGTAGCAGCGCGCGTGGAGAATCACGTGGCACAGGCGGTGGCAGCGGCGGCTGTGGCACGGAGAGCAGCGGTCCACGCGGCTCAGGTGGGCAGGTCGAATGGTAGCTCAGCTCGGCGCGGAGCTCGAAGCCCGCTGGCGGCGACACACGTGGGTGATCACGTGACACGGCGGCGGTCGGCGGCGGTGGCACGGAGGGTAGCGGCTCACGTGGCGTCTCAGCTGGGCGGAGGGTCTCGTTGGTCATGGCCAACAAGACCGGCGGCGGCGGCGGTGGTACCTGGTCACTCAACCAGGTGTCGACTCGATGTTGGGTGTCGGACTCGGTGACGACAGAGCCCCCCTCGGTGTCTTCTTCACTGTCGGATTGTTCGAGCGCGGCGAGACGACTCGTCGCGTACTCGATCTGTCGAAGAAGTTCTTGTTTAGCTGTAGCGTTGCGGTGCGACTTCTTCGAGCGGCGAGATTCCGCACGTTGGCTGCGTGCGCGCTGCTCCGCGAGACTGTTCGTGTCCCGTGGCGGCCTCTCTCTACGCTCGGAGTGATGCTCGATGTGTCGCTCGATGTGTTGCCCGAAGTGTTGCGCATGTTGCTCGAAGTGTGGCGCATGTAGCTCGAAGTGCGGCGCATGTAGCTCGACGTGCGGCGCGGCGAATGTTTCAGTCCCCAACGGCGGTGTCCGCGGCGTCACGGCGGCGGTGTGTGGCGCGGCAGCGCGCGGCGCGTGCAGTGCGGCGGCGTGCGGCGCGGCGAATGATGCGGAGGTCGGCGCTAGTGGCGCCATCACGGCGGCAGGGTGCGGCGCGGCGAGTGAAGCGGCGTGTGGCGCCGTCGCGGCGGGCGCGAAGCTGTAGGATGCCCGTCGCATTGGTGAGACCACAGCCGCTGACGCGTAGCCGCTGGTCGAAGGTTGCTCCTCCGTGATGACTGTTGCCCCGGTGCGCGAAGTACCCGATGTTGACGCCGTTGTACCCGTTGTCGTGGTCTCGGCGGATGACTCTTGCTCGGAGGCCGGCGCTCGTCCTCTTCCTGTGGAGCGGGTGACCGGCATGGTAGCGGATATCGAATCGAAGAGTCAACGACAAGTCTTGAAAAAGACTGTTTGCGGCGTTAGTTATCGGAGTCGACGAGAAGTAGTCTTAAAAAAGACTGTTTACGGCGTTTAAATTAACGTTTAGTCTTGAAAAAGACTGTAAAGGTCCCAATTATCCGGCCACGAAGGTCCAAAAATGTGGGGAACCCTAAGCACAGCGGTGGAGCAGTGGACTGTATTTCTAAAGACTATGTATTACTAAAGACAGGTCATTCGTACAACCTAAGTAGATAGGTAATAGTTAAAATAAAGCATGTTCGGCTTTATTAAATGTAACAGATAGTCAACCTAGACCAGGTTAGGTTTAGGAATAGGGTTGGTACTTGCAAATAGCATAGGTCTGGGAGAGCTCCGCACTCTCTGATGGTTAGCGCTCGACTGAACAGCATCTCGGGAGAGTATATCTCCGAAAAGTCGGCATCTCGCGGGGCGTGTCCTTGTGTGGGCGCACGCACGAGATGCCGACTTTTCGGAGATATACTCTCCCGAGATGTGCTATAGAGGTTAAATACCTTATTTATTGAGCTACAATATGACATCAGAATCATTATGGTAGAAGCATTGCTTCCCGTGTCACCGCGCTTGACTCCACGAAATAAATATCACATTTTTAGGGTTCCGTAGCCGAATGGCAAAAAACGGAACCCTTATAGATTCGCCATGTCTGTCTGTCTGTCTGTCTGTCTGTCTGTCTGTCTGTCTGTCTGTCTGTCCGTCCGTATGTCACAGCCATTTTATTCCGAAACTATTAGGACTACAGAATTGAAACTTGGTAGGTAGATGTATTCCGTGAACCGCTTTCCGATTTTTATACAAAAATAAAAAATATAAAAGTTTAAGGGGGGCATCCCATACATGGAACTGAAACAAAAAAAAAATTATCGTCAAACCTATACGTATACCTATACCTATACCTATACCTATGTATATCTATGGATAGGTCTTCAAAAATGATATTGAGGTTTCTAAAATCATTTTTTGTCAAAGTCAATCATTTGAAAGATATGCGTGTCTAAAGTGGTAAAATGTGTGTCCCCCCCACCTCTAACTTCTAAAGTAAGGGAGTGAAAAATCTAGAAAAAATATATTCTGTAGATCTCAATAAAAACTTTCAACGAAAATTGGTTTGAACGAGATACAGTCAGCGGTTGTTGAGATACAGCGACCGCAAGTATAAATTGTATAAATTGTTTTTCGACCTTTTGACCAAAATTGACAATTCTAGGTCAACTGAAAGTACCGTATAGGTTTTGGGTCGAAAACCTATAGGGTACTTCCCGTTGACCTAGAATCATGAAATTTGGCAAGAAGCAAGGTCTTACAGCACAAATGAGGAAAAATTCCAAAATATAACAAAAATTGAAAATTAAAGGGTGTCCACTGTCCCCATACCTACATAATTTACGCCAATTAAGATAGGCCTCTAAGTTATATGAGCGCTCATACAATTTATACTTTGTTTTTCATACAAACACTATGAAAAACAAAGTTAATTTTGTAGATGCGAAAAATCATAGTTATGGAATACTTAACGGTGTTACGGAACCCTACGAGTGCGAGTCCGACTTGCACTTGGCCAGTTTATTTACCTTTATACAGATACTAGTCTTTCACTCCGCGAGTTCGCCCGCGTGTAATCAGAATTGCCAAATAGGATAATATATTAGCTTATGTGTTAACCCAGATCATAATCTATCTGAGTACAAAATTTAATTCAAATCTGTTCTGCCGTTTCCCGGTGATTGAGTAACAAGCAGACTCACAAACTCACATAAAAACAGCATTTATGATATTAGCACAGTTTCACAATCCCTCAGTGTGATGTTAATCTGGAGCGGGACCAACGGCTAAGCGTGCCTTCCGAAGCACATCATCATCATTAACAGCCTGTATTCGTCCACTGCTTGCCATAGACCTCTCTTATGGCACGCCTCTGAGTTCGATCTTCAACTCCTTGTTTCCAACCGCTGCCAGCCAGCTTGCGTATATCATCGCTCCATCTAGCTGGAGGGCGTCCTTCCGAAGCACAGAAGTTGACATTTATTGGAGTAAGTACCGAGATTTAAGCAACTTCATAAAACTACCAGTAAAGTCTAACAACAAGTATATACTTTATTTTAATTAAAATCGCAGGAATACACCCCCCCCCCCCCCCCCATTTACAAAGGCCAGTACAGGGACGTCCTGACTTTTAGTTTTACTTTTTACTTTTTTATTTTTCAAAGGCACCTTTAAAGCAGCTGCGGCAGGAGCACTTAGTCAACTTCTTTACGGAAGCTGAGGTTTCTTTGTTTGTACTCCATAATGGAGTCCAAACACCGTCTTTTTTTCTTCCATCCCCAATTCTCAAACTTGGGATATTCAGGGTTTGGTATTAAATTCTGACCCCAAATCAATCCCGCTTGTAAATATGCTCGTTTGATATACTGTTGAAGAGCACCAAGTGCTGGTGACAGCCTATCCACGGCCCGTCCCCTGATGAATAACGACTTTCTAGCTTGGTTTATGTCTTCTTCATCGCTTGATTTGTCGTAACTCAGGATGACATATCTTGCCAAAACATCCAAATGATGGGTTTCAATTTCATTTTCAGGTCGTGACAATGTTTCGAAGACTTTGGTTATTACAAAACATATTTGTCTTTAGCAGTTTTTTCGTTTTCAAAATGAATAAAAAAATACCACGATTGGAGACATGACATAAGGGGGAGGGTGGGGGGAAGAAGAGATTTCTCGACGTGTTTCTATATCGGCATCGAAGCATATATATGAAAGCTACATATTTACCAAGTTTCATTCTTTCTTCCGGATGGGACCATATTTTTTTTTGTTAGGACTAGGACCCTTACAAGGAGTTGACGAAATGTTCCTGTCGCAGTTTATTTAAAGGTCAATGCCTATGTAGAAAGTCAGGGCACGTTTAGCCGGTGGTCCAGGTCATCAACACACTAATATCATAAATGCTAAAGTTTTTTGTGAATTACTGAGTCTGTTTGTTACTCAGTCACGGGAAAATGACTGAACAGATTTAAATGAAATTTTGCACCCGGGTAGATTATGATCTGGGTTAACACATAAGCCAATATTTTATCCTGTTTAGCGATTCTAATTACACGCGGGCGAACTCGCGGAGTGAAAGACTAGTATTTGTATAAAGGTAAAAAATGTGATACTTGTTTCGTAGAGTCAAACGCGGGAACACACGGGAACCAATGCTTCTACCATAATGATTTAGGTATCATATTATAGCTCAATAAATAAGGTATTTAACCTCTATAGCACATTTTATCATTACTCTTGTCATTTTCCCATAAATGGAACAAGAAATAAAAAAGTGTATGATTTTTCATATTTTTATAAAATGTTGATGGTTGTATTTAAAAAAGTAATAATCTTACCCACTATAAACATAGTATCGTTTCGTAGGTAATCTATTGACGATGATTTGGTCCTTTGAAAGAAAACACCTCAGTCCTACCGTTTTTGTAGAAAATGAAGAAAACCAGAATAAGGGAGATAAAAGGGGGGAGTGGGGGTAACAATCATCCCTCGACTTGTTTCCTTATTTTCCATATGTGATTCAATCACTATAATTCCATTATAGTGATTGAATCACATCTATGAAAGCTACATGCATGCAAAGTTTCATGCTTTCTTCCAGATGGGACCGTAAAAAAGATTTTTGTTAGGACAAGGAGCCGTACCTACTATTAGGGA
Source organism: Cabera pusaria (assembly GCA_954871355.1). Classification (NCBI taxonomy): domain Eukaryota; kingdom Metazoa; phylum Arthropoda; class Insecta; order Lepidoptera; family Geometridae; genus Cabera; species Cabera pusaria. Next base: position 11,863,163 of record OX940911.1, read on the forward strand.
AGCAGATTGGCAATATAAAATATACAAGTTGAAATGAAAGTCTATAAGGAGACAATGACAATTAGAAATATAAAGTGTTCTGTTTCATTTGTGAAATTTTGATAAAAAGATACTAAGTCTAAACTAAACTAACAATCCGCATCCATACATGGTGGATGCGCCAGCAATCTGCATAAACGTTTTGTTTCGACATTCTACATCTGCATGCGAACTGCAAAAGAATGGAATAAATTTCCGGCTGACTTATTTCCGAATAGCTTTAACTTGGGTCATCAATCTTCAAGTCAAGAGTGAAAAAGTATCTTCTAGACAAGCATGCTACACCCTCGATCATAGCGTCACTTTCCATCAAGTTAGATAATGGGCAAATGTTTGTCTATCTGCAATTAAAAAAGCTCTATTTACCTGGCATATGTTGGTAAATTTTAAACTTTCGCGATTTACACACATAATTATATTGTAATACGGGACTTATCGCGCTAAAAACTGGCATATGTTGTATTGGAACAGATATTATAATTATGTTGCTTATCCTATTTCTAGGGCATATCCTGTTTCTCTTCAAAATTTAAGTGAAAAATTCTGCGGTTCTTGTACACGTACTCTTTTCGCAAGCCCAGAATTTCTCCTCCAATAACAGAAGTCCACAACTGAAATGTTTCTGCATCATCAGTTGGGTTTGAGAACCCGTGTAAATCATTGTGTGAACCTGTCGATTAGAAAAAGGGTTCTTTTAGTGAGGATAGGATGGGCAATCGATTGAAAACAAATTTAAGTCAGCCTGTACCAATCAGGGGCATAAAAACTTACGAATTACAGGCAGAGGTATAACTTAGTTAGTTACAGGCCCCCTCTTTAATTCAGTCTATCCCAAGTTTAATAAGTACGTGTGAGATACTTACGGCCACTCGTAGCACAACCAGGAACGCAACACTTTTTACGAGACACTTATTCGATATTATGCACAATAAACACAAATATTTTCAATAACAATTGACAGCAACCGGCGAATTTTCTGACATTTGCAAAAATAATATATGTGGGTATTTCTATGAAGAAAACAGGCTTTAGAGGGTAGAAAGTAAAATATTATAAAAATATAAAACTAGGAAGAGTTGCCAGGTCCGAATATTAAATTCTACTGATTTGTCTGCTGTTCAGTTTGTCAAATATATCATAATATTGTTTTTGTTCTTTAAAACATGACCGAATATTGTTACTCGTATTATACTGAGATTGGATGAATTTAATGTGAATTGGAAAATAAAAGGTTCTTTTAATTATACCAATTCTTGTCACTGCGCGCATAGTATTTTGGTATCAGCGCCGTCTATAATTATCAGATTGCCCTCGTAGCGTATTATGTTGGGTTATTTGCTGCTCACTTTTGTACTGAGATTGAAGGCACTGGCACATGAGTAAAGAAGTTACTCATGTGGCACTGGTGCGAACTGCGAAGTAGGGTAGCTTGTTGCTAGCTCTAGTTATTTTACGAAATGCCATCTATTGAGCTTGATTAAAACTTTATATAAAAAAATTAAAACAGCGCCATCTACCATGTTTATTAATAACTAACCTTGAACAGTAACCATAGACAAATTTATTTTTATTGGGTCTTTAATAATACTTGTTTGTTTACAGTACCTCGGCACTAGATGGCGTTAAAGAGTTACTAATTTTGCCACTTTTGACAGCTCTTATCAATTTAATTTATCATCTGTGTGTCATTCTGTGCTTGCTTGCTGACTGGCTGGGCAAACTGGTTTTTGTCTTCGTCCACTTCCTAACGGCTAGCGAATAAAATAAAATGAAACGTCACACTTTAAATGGAAGAACTGAATTGAATTAGCTTGCATTCAGGCTGAACGTGAATCCGCGACCTTGCACCAGTGTAGCAGATAGTATTGTGGTCTGTTGTCACGCCCGGTGGTTCTGTTTACATGTATCGCCAGTTTCTCGTCTCGTAGTCGTGTAGTCCCGTCCCGCGGTTCGGTCGGCTTATTGGAAACAAATTTTGTAGAATGTGTATTAGTGCGAAGGCTCCGCGAAATCCGTCTGAGTGGAGTTGACCTTAAGTTTACATAAAGAATACAACCTACGCCAATTTAATACGAGCACCTCCTACGCGGCAGCGATTCTCGATTTGCGTCTCTTTCAACGCTACCATGAACGAATTTATACGAAAAATCGCTCCCGCTTCGTTAATAAATGCTGTGCATGTATATTTTTAAGCTGAAGTGATTGTTTGTGTCGAATTACACAGTTATACGTATTGGTGGTGCTTTTGTGTTTTATCGGACATTCTGGTGGTCAAGGTCGATCGAGAAAGCTGATTTACTTCTAATAGGTAAAATATTTTATAACACCTAATAGATTTATCTAATACTCAACAAAAATCTTCATTTACTAATTAAAGTCTGTAGTTAAGTATCTACTACTTGTTCTAACCTTACATGAATGCACTAAATTAATTTATTTTTATTTCAAAATAAGATTTTGATCTGCAGTTTTACCTGAATATCTGTTAAATAATTTAGCCATTATAAACAACATTAATCAACTATGCATTGTAATATAGGTAATTTTTATGAATTAATGTTGCAGAACCATTAATAAAAACCATTAAAAAAGATGGACATACAAAAAATAATATTGCTGCCAAGAGAAAGTTGGTAAATTGTACCTACACAATTTTTGTTGCCTGTCTTTATAATCTTATCTCATTGAATGAAAATAAGATTAGGCTTCTTATTAGAATGGCTATAGAGAAAAAAATATTAGCATTGGATTACAGTAAACTGTATTGTATTCTGTATGTATTTGATCAATTGATCATTGTTTTATTACAAATAGGTACCTATATTTTATTTGAGTTTTGTTTTGAGAAAATTTTTAACATTTATCGGTAGCCAGAGGTAACTCTGGCCACTGATAAAATGTTTAGATTTATCATTTATACCTCTATTCTTTTGTAGATACATACTACAAGCCTATACAGATAGGTAATGGCAACTAAATATGAACAAAAATGGCGGATGCGCAGTAGTTGAATTTTAGATACCTCAGCACGTCGAGTACAGATCACATGATTCTTCTTCTTCTTCTTCTTATGGCTTTTAAACGCTGCTTGGTGTTTTTCTGCCAGTGTCAAAAGTATGGCCAGTGTACAGTATATTTACAAGAGAAAAAACCGACAAAAGAAAGAAAGAATAAATTAAATATGAACTTAAAACTTATAATTGCTTAGAAACATTGCATTTGTTTTGCATTTAAAATAGAAATTTATAAGCGAATATTATTAGATTTAATAAAATTACTTAAAATATATACAAACGAAGTAAATACATATGAAAGGAGATATTTTATATTAACGGGATGAGGAATTTTGGGGCTTATGGCATCATATAGGGAGAAAGATAATTTTGGACAACAGAAAAATATATGATCTAGAGTTCCTTCATCTAAACCACACTCACAGCGAGAATGGATCACATGATTGCTTGATCAAAAAAGTTGATAAAAAAAATTTAGATTGTGTTAAAATTTGAGGCTACTTATTGACAATCTCTTGTCATGGGTACCACAGATAGTTTAGATATGTCACAAGATGCCTCTACCTCTTCTCTGCGAGGAATTTTTTTTTTCTTTTCCCTTGGTATTATTTTTAGCTTTAAACGATAAGATCACCGATTGTATTACCTGAATAATTATCTAATACTTTAAGATTTGTTCCTCCATTGTTTTTTATTCACTACAAGTTTCAAGCACAAAAAAGTGCTCAGAAATGCACAAAACTTTGCACATTCATATGTGCAAAGTTTTGTGCAGCTATTTTTACTGCATCATTGCAGTAAAAATAGCTGTTTCCGAAAATGTCAATATCTCAAATAATATTGTCGCTTAAACCCTTTCGCCTTTCACCGGTCGATATACAAAAAGCTAATATAGCATAAAGTTCATCAAATATGGATAAGATTTGCACACCACACTATGCCTAAGAAGTAACTATTACTCAACGGTCTAGGCAATGGTAGGCCACTTTCTAACATGTTCACATATTAGGAATCTTACTCGACTTTTATGTCACACTAGTTTTAGAGTTGACACTTAGGAATCCTTTTTATATGGTATTACAGGATAGATCCATTATATTATCATATTGATTGGTACAGAACTTGATATTTGGACCAGTGGCACTCCACAGTATTAACTGCTATTTTTTCTAAATGTGTTAATTTAGTCTATATATGCAATCTCCAGGCCAAATCTATCCTACCAGTTTCAGTGTGAAGGAGTAACAAATACACAAATACTTTTCTTACAAATACTAACTCTGTAAATGTCCTCTTAAAAAACTTTTGGATTTATAATATAAAACAACAATTTCGTCAAGTTTACAGCAGTCTCTTAAACATTAGGTCATTCAGACCAACACATTAATGACAACACTGCTTAATTGGTACCTGCCAACGTTGGTACGGAAGCCTCGGTGGGCGAGTCCAACTCGACTTGGCCGCTTTTATTATTAATATTATGATTTAACTCTATAGTAACTCGTGAAAATTTCATAACTCAAATTATGGATTTTTCTATCGAAAAATGTATACAGTGCGCTTTTCACAGTGGCCCTCCGCTGAAGGAAACACATCTTTAAGAATTCCCCGACCCCCGCATGGTGGTAGGACACCATGTAATGTCCGCCTGGCCAGCTACTACCCTCAAGTTATAAAATCTGTCGCCAAACATCTAATGTGTTCCGGCATCTATCCTTGAGTCAGCCAGTGACAGTTGAGTGAGCCAGTTCGCATTCTAAGCATAAGATACACAAATAATATCGTTTAAAAACTAAAAAACAACCGACTTCAATGCCGCGCTATTCATTTTCAGTACCAATTTTGAGATGTTTATCTCAATATCTCTGGAGATACTTATCATACCTCGATAAAATTACCATGGTACCACACTTGGGATATCTCCTTTCGAACAAAAAAAGAATAATCGAAATCGGTTCCTAAACGACGAAGTTATCCGCGAACAAACATAAAAAAAAAAAAAAAAAATATACGGTCGAATTGAGAAACCTCCTCCTTTTTTTGAAGTCGGTTAAAAAAATCATTTTCGTTTTTATTTTTTTTACTTTGGACTTGTTATCATTGCTATTGGTGGATTATATCTAATCCTTAATAATATTGTATAGCACACTTTTTTGTTTTTCTTCTTACTGTTCTTTTTTTAGGGTTCCGTACCCAAAGGGTAAAACGGGACCCTATTACTAAGACTCCGCTGTCCGTCTATCTGTCTGTCTGTCTGTCTGTCTGTCTGTCTGTCTGTCCGTCCGTCTGTCACAAGGCTGTATCTCATGAACCGTGATAGTTAGACAGTTGAAATTTTCACAGATGATGTATTTCTGTTGCCGCTATAACAACAAATACTAAAAACAGAATAAAGTTAAAAATAATAGAGGGTCCCCATACAAGAAAGGTGTTTTTTTCGGCATTTCACTCCATCTATGAACGCTTAGTTAAGTAAACGTCCCATAGATGGCGCTATTTTGAAATGTCGATCCCTAACACCTTTCTTAGACGTTAGATGGCGTTATAACAAATAAATTTTTTATTAATTATTATTTTTTGTTGGCGAAACATATCATGATTTTCGTTTCATATCATGACATTTTGTTACATTTCATAACATTTAGTGGCATTTCGTGACATTTTGTGACGTTTCATGACATAAAATAACATTTTATGAAATTTCGTGACATTTAGTTACTTTACATGACATTTCGTGACATTTTGTAACATTTCATGACATTTCATGGAATTTCATGACATATTGTGATATATCATGACATTTATGACATTTCATGACATTGAATAATATTTCATGATATTTCGTGACGTTAATGACATTTCGTGACATTTCATGACATTGAATAATATTTCATGACATTTTGTGACATTTTGTGACATTTCGTAACATTTCATGACATTTATGACATATCATGACATTGAATAACATTTCGTGACATTTATGACATTTCATGACATATGGCACATCATGACATTTAATGACATTTCGTGACATCTCAAGACCATGATCGACATACTTCGTTGTCGACAATGATAAAGCTTGAAAAATTAAAAAGCAGGTCATGTTTACTTGAAGGAGGATTTTTATTACGATAAAGATTTTTCTTGTTTTAGGGACCCTATTACTAAGACTCCGCTGTCTGTCTGTCTGTCTGTCTGTCTGTCTGTCTGTCTGTCTGTCTGTCTGTCTGTCTGTCTGTCTGTCCGTCTGTCTCCAGGCTATAGCTCATTAACCGTGATAGTTAGACAGTTGAAATTTTCACAGATGGTGTATTTCTGTTGCCGCTAGAACAACAAATACTAAAAACAAAATAAAGTTAAAAATTAAAGGGGGTCCCCATACAAAAAACGTGTTTTTAAACGCCATCTATCTAATTAGTTTCGGCAAAATGACATAGATGGCGCTAGTAAACGAGCCCCGTCTTCCTAGATCGCGACCAAACCAAATATTCTTGGTAATATCAATTAATCAAATATATGAGGTTGAAACTCTTATGTTTCGTATTGTACGGAACCCTCCCTAAGTGTGCGATAAGAGACGCGATGCTGACTCGCACTTGGCCAGTTTTATTTTTTTGTACCAACCCTACAAGAATAGGTAAACATTTTTTCCGTTCCTAAGAAGGTTTGTCTCTGTTCCTTCTTTACTCATGTGGTAACAGTTACTTACCTAGAAACAGAAATATATTTATGTATGTACAATTGTAAATAGTTGGATTATTCATAATTATTTACCTTATCAGTGCAAGATATACATTGGATTTCTGCAAGACAAACATTGGATTTCTGATTATATCAGTCCTAACTTTGTGACACTGATATTGATATTTTATGCACATAATTACTACTATTACTATATGACAAAAGTCAGTTAATTTGTTCGTGACTAATGGTCGGTTTCTGAGTTGAGAGTGTATCTATTTAATTGTACCGTTATTGAATAGATAAACTTTCAATAAATGTACTCAGAAACCGGCCATAAACTGCTTGGTAATTTGGCTAAAATGTTGCAGGAATACCTAATTAGGTGGACTATGACATGACTTTTTTACGCGGGCATAGTCGCAATGCGTTAACATAGAAAAGATAATAATACTTGGCGTTACTAAGTATAGAATAAACCCAACGAGAGTATTCTAGGTCTAGCGTGTTCACCATCTTCAACCACATCATCGCTTACCACTAGGCGAGATAGTGGACCAACTCCTCAAGCCTAGCCTTTATTATCTGTCTCTATACTTATCTGTTAAAAAGATTTATAACTCCATGGTATATGCATATTATGGACCCATAAGCTAAGAAAAAAGAAATCAATTTCTCTATTTTAGATATATAGTTACTGTGAGTTTTAATCATGATTATTAAGTAACGACTATTATACTGCTGTATCTACTGTTTGTTGTCGACTGTCTCGACCTAGGTTTCGTGCATATGTTTCACTGTTGACACTTTCTATTCTAGTGTCCGACTGGCCAGCTACTAACCTCAAGTTAGAAAATCTGTCGTCAAACATCTAATGTGTTCCGGCAGCTATCCTTGAGAGCCAGTTCCCATTATAGGCCTAGTGTGCTACCATCCTCGGCTGCATCATCACTTACCAACAGGTGTGATAGAGGTCAAATGCTAGCGTATATGATAAAAAATAATACTAATGTCCGATGCACTTCCTCGGGACCCGGGAGTTTACGAAGCGAGATCGCGACGATCACTGAACCTAGTTCGAGATAGTCGAAAACAAACAGTGAGTATAATAGTCGCTAGATTATAATCACATTTTCTCTTTTTATCAGGTACTTAGAAGACCCCCCGACTGTCAGCAACAATGGTCTGAGGCCAGCTTCTGAAGCTTACCTTTAAGACATCCGTGGAAGAAAATCAGTCAAAATAAAGAAGACATCAGCATTGCTGTGCTACAAGGCGAGGATGGATGAAAACGATGTTATTATATCTTCTACGGAGATTATAAAAGGTAAGATTTGTTATTAACTGACCCGTCAAACGTTATTTCGAAGCACTGCAATTTTTTCAGACATTTTTTTTCAGATTCATGTACTAAAAATCTTCACATTTACAAACTCAACTGAATAATGATATTATTCTATTTTTATTTCTCAAAAGAAGGAGGTTTACATTTCGTCTGTTTTTTTTGTCTGTATGTGCCTCGGTTTCTCCGCTAATTATTGTGAACCGAATAAAAATAATATTTTGATCATGTGTAGTTTATATCCCAGGGTGGTAGGTTCTTATGAAAATTATTTTGAGATCTGATCTTTTATTTAAAAAAATACCTGCGCAATATGTGTACCTAGTCGTCATCGCTTACCACAAAGCGAGATAGTGGTCCAACGCTAAATAGAAAAAAAAACTTTCATAATAACAGCCAGTGTTAGTTCCGTGACTTTTAATATTTATGTATATTTAGAGAAATTAATATTTTAAATTACCCTTTCACCTTTATTCTAAACATGTTATGTGTAGCTATTGTGAATTTGTTTATAGAGTAGATTACATAAGTTCGCTTTCGTTTTTTTTTTTTAATGTTTTGATGTTGATGATGTTGTGATTGATGTTGAGTTTCGGGACACGCTCTACATTTATTAAAACTGAATCCGTAGGAGATTCAGTCTATCATTCGGCCTTCCAAATGACGTAACAGATTATCACCGCATCATCGCCTCCTCCCCTGACCTTCGCGGTATCATCTACCGTGTTACCTATCTATGTATTTTGTATTGTTTATTGTGTTGCGAGTTGCCGCTCCATTGAGTTTCGATCCCTCTCAATGTCGCCTTAACCACAGAATAATGAATAGTACCTTAACTTAAGCTAGGCACACACGGTAGCGGCTAGCGACATAGATTGACGGTGACACGCTCATGATATTAGCACCGCGCAGGGAGTTCAAGTCGCTGCTGATATTCACGTTCACACATCAACTTTGGCATCGCCAGCGAGCTGCCGTGTGTACCTATCTTTACAAGGTTTAATTTATTTGTTACAATTGCTGCATGGGTTTCTAATTTCAATCGGATACATTTAAACGAATGATGTATGATGTTTCGACGAATGTATCCAATGTCCTAATTAACTATACCTGTGCAAATTTTTTTCCAAATCTGTCGAGCCGTTTCACCGTGAAGAGTTTCCATACAAACGAATATGCACACTGACTTTCGCATTTATAATATTGGTGTTGATGAAATACTGAAATACTAAGCTCTCACTTAAGAACGGCTAGGCCGATTTGATAATATTTTAATTTTTTTAATAATCCGAATGAGGGTACTTAGAAAAGCTGAATTAGGCCTCGTGTACACGCTACACAATGCCGTCTCGACGCCGCAACTGCACCGCTGCGCTGTGTCTGACGAATCAACACATACATGACAGTATCATAGAATTCCAAATCCAATAGCCTCTTTGTGTGGAATGACCACTAAGTGAATCTCGAAACCTCGCATTTAATATACTTGATACTCCTCCCAATCTTACATAGTCACAGTAGTAATATTTAACCTTTTAAGAAATGACCAAATCTCATTACTGTAAATGAAACCACCGGCCAGTACTGGCCAGTGGCCTTCACCTTGCCCATAGCTACTCGAAATAGTCTCTGACGTCATTCGTGACGTCAGCAATGACGTTTGACGTGCATTTTGCAGTTGGAGTGCTTGAGTAAATATTAACACTGTAGCGTTAAGGCCGTATTCATGAAGATATGGATGAACGCTTAGCTAGTAGAGTGTAGAGTCTGTGCAAAAAGAGATCCGACGTAAAAGTTGAGGGCGCGCGTGTTGATGGTTCTAATTTACTGTTTTTGTTGCGTTGACAACATTGCTCTGTCATTGCCAATACGAGTAAAACTTTTTGATACCTTGGCAGGTATCTGGTATCAGGCAGGTATCTCTTATCATTATCGCGTGGTACTAGGTGTAGGTATATACCTTCCTTCCTTACCTTTGAATGTTAGTTCATCGTAAAGCCACGACAGTTCTCTTTTTGCACAGACTCTAATGTCGATAATGTATCGGTTTGAATGACTATGCGTTCGTGAACACTCTGAGACTTCATAATGTTTCTGAATACGGGGGTTAGTTATGGGGTAGTTTCACATTATTTAAGTCCGCTTCAGGTGTCCAAGCCTTTGCCTGCTAACCTGTATTTGTTTAGGCTTTTATGCATTTTATATCGCCATATATTGCCATAAGAGTTTTTATTTCTCTTGGTCTTGGTTGTGCCTGTGTGCCACTTTAATTGGTAACACTTTAATTGAAATTAATGCGTTGTTGTATGTAGTTTTATTTTTTAGGTGTGACAAAAATTTGTCCTATTTCATTGAGGTTCGGGTCTCCTGAACTTGTATTCTCCATTAATGGTTTTTGTTTGAACCCCGTGAAACCGGATACCGTTTGGGTCGATTAAGATTCATTCAACAAGCCTAGTCTAGGCTTAGAACTCAGCTTAGTTACAGTCTCCGTGGAATAAAAATCAACTACAGCAGATTTTTTTAATATCTGATAGGTCGTTTCATTAGTTGATTACTATCTTGACTAGTGGTAAGCGATTATGTGGTCGAAGATGGTGAACACGCTAAGTCTAGAATGGTCTCTCAAGGGCTGTGTATGTGTACTACCTGATTCTGGAACACAGTTAGGTTATGGCGACAGATTTTCACCATGATGGTGGTAAGCTACTTTTTGGTAGCTAGTCAGGCGGAACATCGATATAATGCTCCTATTACCTGTGCACGAACAGTCGAACACCCGTACTAGGATTGAATTGGTGACCTCCCGCTTAGAAGTCTAGCCATCTATCCCTTACCCCAACGGGCCGTTGTAACATAAGTACAAAGATAACTGTGTTGTATAACCCAGTGCTCATTTAGTTACGTGTAGTCAAAGTTCAGAACTACTCAGGGCATCCATCAGCGAAACAAGTTGTAGCCTACTGCAGACTGACTAGCAATATAAAGTTTCAATGTCGCTTTGTGGGCTTCAACCTGGGCCAATTAAAGTTTGAATTAGCTAGTAGGTTAGCTGTCAGTCTTTTGAGGGTATTTTTGAACTGAAGGACAGATTGTAGGGTACATTTTAGTAAATAAAACAGTAATGGTAAGCTGCTTTATGTTGACGTTGTGATAAAATATATCGTGAAATTTCAGAACAGAATACAGTAAAAACCAGACACTCCGGCCAACGGGTAATTTGAAGCGAAGGAAAAATGTAAATATTTCTAATCCGCGCGCGCGTCCTTTCCTTCTATTGGTACTAAGCAAAATATACTTAAGAAATCCAAAAGTTATTACTTAACAAAGTATTAAGTACAGCAGTGTCACAGATGTGAACATACTCTCATAATAGAAGTGGTAGGACTTCTAGTAGGTGTCTGGTTCATTAATTATTATACTTCCGACTATTTATAGTTAGTTATTAGTTATTAGTTACCCTGATACCTAATGAAAAAAACTTCAAGCACTCCCAATCTATACATCTGTTGGTTTAACATCTAAGGCATGTATATTATATATATACTTATTATCAATCCGACAAGAACCTACGCATTCCGCTTATCGTCCGCGAATCGTACAAAACCTTGGCAAGTAAATTTACTGCTCCGATCCCTCACCTTGCCGTCCCCTTACACATCGACATGTACGAATTATGTCGTAAAATATAAAGTTACCCTTGCGTGATTGAGTCACAAACATACACGTTGGGTTATACCGAATTATGACCGGAAACTTTGATTATGTTGGAAGGATAATCTTCATCCTGTTACCACTTGTAGCATGCCATGGCGCTACTGAGCTTGATCATCAGTTCCTTCTTATTATTTAGTAACAAACTTGTTGCGGTTATTGTCGCTCCACTTATCTGGAGAAGTCCTACCTATCGTATGCTTAACGAGTCTTAGTCCATCACTAGTACCCCAACTGGTAATTATTGTTATGTTGAGACTAGTAAACTACCTACTACTGACTACCTTGAAAAGAGGCTGGCGTAGATTTAAACACAGGATGTATGTAAATCACTTGTACACGTATTTATTACTTTAACTTTTACTGCACTAGTTATCACGTCTTAACGCTACGAAACAGACTGTTCGCCCGCCACGTTCTCAAGTCTACCTCTTGTGTCATTTTTCCGTAGGTAGTCAGATAAAACACTTTTAATAAAATAACTTAAAATACTAAACTATAATATGAAATGAAATACTGACTTAAATTAAGTAATAATATCCAGTGAGCCTTATGACAAAAAACGTATGACAACCTTATGAACGGTTTGATCGTGTATTCATTAGTGTAGTTTTTTTTACTAGTAAGGTAAGCGTTTGACTTACTATCTCTCCAGATGTTAGGTGACGATGCGATCGACAATGTAGCACGCTTACCTAGAACGAGACGCTCTGATATCAACCCTAAATGGTGAAGTCTTGGCTTAACCATGGATGATTTGGGTGATGGAAATACCTTCTACGAATTTTAATTTCGGAGTCCCAAACTCAAAAATCTGCTTTTGAGAGGTCTCAACTCGAACTTAAAATGTATTGATGTTATAGAGTATATATAGGTCACACATACAAACGCATAAAGGTTTATGCGTTTGTATGTGTGACCTATATATACTCTATAACATCAATACATTTTAAGTTATATGATTAGAAGTTAGTACCTTTATATGTATTACGTAATTTACCACCAACTGCAGGCAAAACTTCTTTGTACAAATTAGCACCAAATCTATCAGTCAACATCGGATCCATTTATAAATTTGCATAGACAATCAAAGTCCCGGAAACATTGGGCGTGGTGCTATTGTACAAATAACTTCCGGGTTTCTAGTCTACTTTATTCTATGAGAACAATAGTCACGTTATGAATTGGAGCAGGTCCTGTTCGATCAGGTGCACCTTATTCATTTGTCGTAATACTTATTCTATATTTCCCTTTTTATTTGTGTCTTAAAGGCTTTTGCCTATCAGAAAGCGGATTGAACTCTAGAAGATGCTGACTCCAGTTTCCAGATTTAAATAAGAGAGAGGGAGAGAGAAATGGCGGTACCTAAAACGCGTTAAGTTTCCACATTTGGTGGATTTTGGCAATCGTGATTGTCCCTCAATGTACTGTGTATTGATGACCAATAAGAAAAAGCCACCTAGATTTGGTTGTTATGGTCGCCTGGGAAGTGGGTTAGACAAATTTTAAACCGATAGAAATTGAGGAAGGTTTTTAGTCCTGTTATTTGCCCTGCTGTGGAATATATATACGGTGTCAGATGTGGCATACTAGCGCAGCTGGCATGCCAGTGCTGGCCAGTGGTGCTGGCGCTGGGCTGGCGCGAAAAGCCGTTACACGGTGCAAGTCGCTGGCGCCAGTCATTTTGGCATACCAGCAAAGGCATCGTGTATATCATACATTACGCTGTTCCGGCAGCAGACATCCCTTTCATCCCTTTTCAGAGTCAGGCCATTCTACGCCTGGCGTGTTGACCACCCTCGACCACAACATCGCTTAGCACCAGACGAGATAGTGGTCCAATTCTTCCTATAAAATATAAAAAAAAGGTCAGACTGTAGTCGAAGTCTTGATAACATCTAATAAATAAGTATTATCTGCTAATTACCTGCGTAGTTAGTATGACCCAAAAATAAACTCCTCAGCGTAGCGTTGATTCGTGGAAACCATGACTAATAATATTTACTGGCCATCCCTTTTCTAACCCTTAAAAATGAACAGGTAACACGACGTAAATACGTTAAACTATCGTCCTTAAGGGTATTGACACAAGGTTTATTTAGTATTATATTATTCAAATGATTAAGGCACTATTTTGAAGTGATTGAATCAAAACGTGATATTTGATACTACCCTATTTAAGCTCTTTTGGAGTTTCTGAGTGCGTAGTGCGAGTTTCTTTAGATTTATTTACTCGATTACATTAAAGTAAACGCAGTTTTGTATGAAAATTACAATGTTACCTTTTATGCACACTAGATGGCGCTTTTTAATTCAATACAAATCTGCGTTTACTGTAACGTGATCGAGTAAGTAAACCAAAATCTATAAAACTCGCACTAGGCACTCTGGCTTTATCTACCTTATGGGAGAAAAAAAGATATCGTTGTTTTATTACAACTAGTTACATAATACTTGATTTTTTTATTTTGTATCTTATAGGCTAGCGTTTGATCACTATCTCGACTGGTGGTAAGCGATGATGTGGTCGAAAATGGTGAATACGATAGGCCTAGGATACTCTGACTTTCAGAGGCTGTGTAATGGTGACAAGCTACTTTTCAGCCGGAACATAGATATAATATTATAAAATGGTCCTACTATCTGTGGACGAACACCCGGGTGTACTAGGATTTGAATCGGCGACCTCTCGCTTAAGTCAACTTTATGACTTTATGCTAAAGGGGTTCATAAATCCATATTATCCATCGACAATGAGGCGTTACCTTAAAACTACGGAACCCTAAAAAGAACATGTTCGTGGAGACTCAACATATGGCTTTCAAAATGAACGTAATTGTCTGATATTCTAAGGGCCAGTTTCACCACTTCCTGATAAAGTGACAGATAGTTAGTTATCTGACAGATGACGCCATATAAAAGCTGTCAAAAATCTAATGGGTAAGTTCCCTGACAGGGCTGACTGGAACCGATGAAACTGGCCCTAAATCTAACAAACCTCATGTTTCATTTTCATTCGTTTTCGATTATTGTCTGTACCGCTTTCATTTCTTACAATTCTAACATATTTAATTCACAAAGACCTTTGCTTTATAATATAAATAGAGACCCACCCCGGCTTCGCACGGCTAGAGCATAAAAATGCCAATTTTTTTTGCATTCGCTTGTTGCGTCGGGTCTTATACCGAGTTCGAGTCGAGTTCACACCAGGCGATTCTAGTCGTTCAACGTCCTAGGGATGTACTTGTCTTTCGATTCCAAGTACTTTTAGTATCGATACTTTCGAATCGATACTTTAGCAACGGTGTCGTCATAAACGCAACTTTTAACTTGCATATCTTCAGGATTTAAAGTGAAAAGTTATCTGATAAAATCACCAAGCTTTAAACTTCCAAGCTAAAGCTTCTACAACCATGGAAGGAAAGTGATTCTGTCCATCTAGATTCTTATCCAAATGCTTCCAAGGCTTAGATAGATCGATTAGAGATAGCCTCGTTTCTATTAACATTTATACAAGGGTTAGCAAGGTTGTTAGACCCTTAGCAGCGTATTGGGTCTTGGGACGGGTTTTCTTAACTTTAGGTACTCATCTAGAAATCCTATTAAATCTGAAAGTCGATTTGTTGGTTTGTTCTCTGTTCAATGGATAATCTTTATAGATGAACTAGCTGTGCCCCTTCGTCAGCTTTAAAAATCCTATGTCTTAGTCCTGGCTATTCCTGCACAAAATTTCAGCTAAATCGGTCCAGCCGTTTGACCGTGAAGAAGTCCCAAACAAACAAATAAACAAATTGACTTTCGCATTTATAATATTGGTGTTGATGAAATAATCGATAATATTGTTGTACAAATGTTACTTTCCCTTTATTTGTAAAGGATTTTGTAAAGGGCGAAGCTACATGACTGTGCTATTAATTTGTGGAGTTACTTCATTAACCCCCAACAAAAAAGAGAGGTTTTATAAGTATGAAGTGGGTTTCTGTAATCTGTGTATCTGTCTGTTCTGTTGCATCGAAAATCCCAAACGAATTAACTGATTAACTGTCTATAATACTAATACTAATAAATACTATAATGACAAGAGCTGATCGACTTAAAATACATGTCCAGGTACTTTAGAATTGTCGATCTAGTGTGACAAAATTTAGAGACCCTTAATGACGAAAAATGTTGGACAAGATACTCGCGTATAGTACAAGTCAAGTGAAGCAGATAATAGGAAGCCATTTTAAATATTTTTTTCAGGGATGTTTGTATACAAAAACCTAAATAAATAAAAGACTCTTGGATCTATAATTTTTTGTTATCTAGGTTAGAAACTGTCTAAAATATGGAAAAACTTTTCTATTTGTATCTTGACATTAGCTAACCTGTAGACTAAATAAAAATAATATTTGAAGATATTTACATATCCAATGATATATGGGTGGTTATTAAGTATATTATGGGTGAATATCAAAGCAGCAGTTTTGTACACACACGCACCATTAGTCATAAAGTGTGGAAGACATTACCATAGGAATACTGAATACGACTTGTTACTCGGTGCTTGATGGCTATATTTAACACAGCTCGACAGCGATGTTTTGCGGACTTTCAAAGTGGAAATGTACAATGTAGAAAGGACAGAATTTAATGGACAGATATGCCATTTCTTCTAAGTTGTTTTTAAAATGATTATTATAACTGGATGAGTTTTTGATGTGTATGATAGCTATTAAATAAGACTGGACGGAAGTATATACATACTGCTAATCTCTTCTGCCACGTATCAATTCGATGTTGTTTTTGTAGCCATTTCGAAACTGCAAAAGTTGAGATGCGCATGATTTATCTGATTGAAACCTCATTTCTTAACTTCCACTTCCAAGCATTTTGTTCTATATTCATTCAAAACAAGATTATGATCCACGTTGATTGAAAATAAACTATTTAATAATTAATAACAAGATGACCTGGAGAACATTGTATCTTCCTAACTCTCTAAACTCCATCTATCCTCGCAATTTTCCCATATTTTCTCACCAACTTTCCCTGGATTACCACAAATATTTCAAAACCAAAATTAGCCTAATCGGTCCAGCCGTTCTAGAGTTTTAGCGAGACTGACTTACAGCAATTAATCTAATACTATAAGAATCTTTGTCCTGACATACTGACTGACTGACTGACTGACTGACTGACTGACTGACTGACTGACTGACTGACTGACTGACTGACTGACTGTCTGACTGATTTACTGACTGACTGACTGACTGAAATTGACTGACTGAAACTGAAATTTGGAGGGTATATTTGTCTTAGTACGTAAGGGTGTATTAAGAAAGGATTTTCCAAAATTCACTCCTTTAGGGGATGAAATGGGGGCTCAAAGTTTGTATGGAGAAACCAGATTAGATAGTCTTTTCTATTCGAAACTTCACACAAGTGCTTCAGTAAAAAAATAAGTAAATACGTGTTTCAGGCTTTTTCAAAATTCCACCCATAAAAGGGTGAAATGGGATAACAAAGTCTGAATGCCAATATTGTTTCGGGTTGCGCTGAAATTTAGCATGCAGATAGTTATTACGAGGTTAATTCCATCTAAAAAATGATTTTCTATAATTCACCCCTTAAGGGGATGAAATGGGCGTTCAAAGTTTGTATGGAGGAACAAGATAAGATAGTATTTTCTATTCGAAATTTCACATAAGTGCTTCAGTAAAAAAAATAAGTAAACACGTGTGGCAGGCTTTTTTGAAATGAAATGAAATGAAATTTATTTTGTTTTTACAAAAAGTGTACATATACAATCGGAGTATTAATATATACTAATATCATGCATAATTCACTTACTTAACTAAAATTAAGTTAGTCATGCAATACATTCAAAATAGGTACAAATTTAAGGGTAAGTACACTTGTGTTCATTAAAGCGGTGTGTTAACACCCGGACAAGAAAAACTGTATCCCGAGTGATAACCTCTTTCGCCATATTACGGATATTATATTGAATAGTTTGTTATATTTATTATTACATTACATATTAGTATTGTTGACTTACATCAGAAGTTAAATCAGTTATTGGTATACAAAACAAAAATATCTTAAAATTATTACCTTTAAATTTATAATTTGGAGGTAGCCCTCCCATCATTATTGTAGGAATTAAATTAATGCATGCAGCATAATTACCATGCACAATTACATATTTTCTGAATTTAACAGGACAAGTAGGTATATTAATCTATTACAAAATCGTAAATTTATTAGACATTACATTCTAAACTATTTGTTTGTTTGTTTATGAGAATGCACTGCGACTACAACTTACAATCTTCATACATAACTGATAACATTGTTCGCCAATCCATGAGTCATTCTTAACCTCTTTAAAGCCATACCAATTATCTAAATCTATCTACCTATTCTATGGTCGTGAACTTGGACATAGGTGTTTAATAATTTGATAAAATTAGCGATTACAATCAATAGAAGAAATAATTTTTATACTTAGTGTTTTTCTATTATTATATCATTTTACTTAATTCATTGGATTGTATAATACAGCGGTTAGCACAAAAATAAAATTTGTTGAGTAAGAATTTAAGTGTATGCTTGCGTGCGTGCGGGCGCGTATGGGTGCAAACTAAATGAATGCGAAATGCCACCCCTAAGAGGGTAAAATAGGGAAACAAAGTCTGAAAATCAATATTGTTTCGGATTGCGCTGAAATTTGGCATGCAGATAGTTATTACGACGTTAGTTCCCTCTGAGAAATTATTTTCTAAAATTCACCCCTTAAGTGGATGTAACGGGGGTTCAAGTTTGTATGGAGAAACAAGATTAGATTAGACAAGTACTTTAGTATATAGATAAGTAAATACGTGTCTCAGTCTTTTTCAAAATTCCACCCCAAGAAGGTGAAGTGGAGTAATAAATTCTGAAATCAATGTTGTTTCGGATTGCGCTGAAATTTGGCATGCAGATAGTCGTTTTAACGTAGGTATCCGTTAAGAAAGGATTTTTCAAAATTAACACTTTAAGGGGATGAAGCGGGGGTGCAAAATTTGGATAGTCTTTTTATTCGAAACTTCACACAAGTACTTCAGTAAATAAATAATTAAATACGAGTTTCAGGCTATTTTAAAATGCCACTCCAAAGAGGGTGAATTGGGTAACGAAGTCTAAAAATCAATATTGTTTCGGATTGCGCTGAAATTTAGAATGCAGATAGTTATTATGACGTAGGTATCTGATAAGAAAGGATTTTCCAAATCACCTCTTAAGGAGACGGAACGGGGATTCAAAGTTTGTATAGCAAAACAAGATGAGATAGTCTGTTTTATTCGAAACTTTACTAAAGTACTTCTGAAAATAAAGAAGTAAATACGTGTTGTAGGATTTTTCGAAATGGGATAGGTAACAAAGTCTGAAAATCAATATGGTTTTTCGGGTTTCATAAGTATAAGTCCCGATTTCCCTTAGACATGTGATAACTTGAAAACGGATGAACCGATTTGGCTAATTATTTTTTGATGTCTTTTATGATAGAAAGGTTTTTACAAAAGAAACGTTATAAGTAAATAAAAGAAGTTTATGACGCGGTCGAAGCCGTGGGGCACTTCTAGTTTTTATATATGCCATTCGATACCGCATCGTCATCTTTAAACTGGTAATATCCTGGTCCAATGTTTGCCAGACTTCCTCATAAATACACATGTAACTTGACAAATGCGGATCCGTAATGGCAGAAATGTTGTGGGAACTTCTAATTCTGTGATAGTTAATTTCGCGTTTTCCCCATCATTGATTTTTCAAAGACTCGCTCAAACTCGAAGACAACTTCATAAGTATTTCAAGCCAAATATTGTACTAGCTTTACCTTCAAAGTTTTTCAAAAGCTTTCCTTTGAAGAGCTCATAAGGCCATGAAAAGACAGACCCTATATATCTTCCAGGCGCTCTAACTTTATTATACTTAAGGATTTCTCGAGGTCGTTAGCTTTTACTGTATATGAAGGCTCTTTTATTAAGCCACTCATGAAATATGAAACGTTTCGCAGCGTACGAGCTTTTGTGGATCATAAACGGTGGCCGGTGTTGCTAGGGCTTATTTGCCATTAACACAGATATTGCTGAAATACATGCCTCGGGTTTAAATCGCATGATATATCTCTGACATTGACCAGGTAACGATAGACAAAACTTGATATATTTAGATATGCTTGATGTGCAATCCGTATCTATTAGATATTGGCTCAGAACCGAATAGAATTACGAGCTGAAAGAGAGTCCACCTCTGTTTCAGTTCGTAATTCTATTCGGACTGGAGACTGAGCTGGAGACTAACCAACCAGGGAGATGATTAATTAAACTCAGTTATACTAGAGCATATTTTTTGTATATCTGATAGGCTAGCGTTTGACCACTATCTCGCCTAGTGGTTAGCGATAATTTGGTCGAGGATGATGAACTTGAACACGGCCTAGAATCAAGGGCTGTGCTGCCGAACATAAGATTATGGCGGCAGGTTTTCTCCTTGATGGTGTGGAAAGAATAAATAGGTGATAATTATCTAAATATCTAAGGAATATTGACGAAATGTAACTAATTGATTCGCAGAGTTCGTCCAATTGATGCACAGAATATGGTCTAGTGTTAGTTTTTAACACACATTTTTTGATTTGATTTTTTACACAACATGCTTACGCAATAAAATAATTTAAAAAAAAACTACTTCACATGCCGCGTAAGACATGCTACTGAAAGCAAGCTTGAGGTCTCTGAAACCGGTGGCGTATATATCAACTTCGACCTTATCACGTGAGTAGTTTACCGGTTTAATAGTAATAGGCTTGAGGTGTTCATCTCCATATCTTTGGAGAAATCCCTCGAGAGTTAGACCTTTCTAGGCGTAGCGTGTTCATCATCATCGACTACATCTTCGCTTACCGTCAGGGGATATAGTGTTCAACCGCTAGCCTAAATAATATCGTTTAAAAACTAAAAAAGAACCGAATTCAATGCCGCGCTATTCATTTTCAGTGCCAATTTTGAGTGGTTTATCTCAATATCTCTGGAGATACTTATCAGACCTCGATAAAATTACCATGGTACCACACTTGGGATATCTCCTTTCCAACAAAAAAAGAATAATCAAAATCGGTTCTTAAACGACGAAGTTATCCGCGAACAAACATAAAAAAAAAAAAAAAAATATATATATATATATATACGGTCGACTTGAAACCTCCTCCTTTTTTTGAATTGGGTTAAAAAACACATCAGATCCTAATATATTACATGAAATGATCAAAACATAAAAACCTTCCCAACGAAATACCCATTCTAATCAGGTTAGTAGTTTTTTGAGAAAATCGCAGACATATTACAATACAATACAATACTATACAAAACTCTTTATTGATTACCAAAACACAAAATACAAAATGTGCAATAGCTTCATTAAAAAAACAATAACATAATGGTTAAGCAATCGGCGGTCTTATCGCATCAAGCAATATCTTCCAGACAACCTATGTAGGGACTGGATAAATGGATACGTAATGGCGGAGGGCTATTTCAACTAAAACTATTTTGCATTTCATAAACATGCAGTTTACACCGTTAAGACTAAGAACCTAAAATATCTTCATTATAATTATAGATACATACACATAATTATACATAGACATACACTGTAAACACATACATACTCAATAAATATATATATATATACCTACATAAAAATAAAATACCTATACATATATATGTATACATTTAAATATGTACACTCATCATACATACGGCTCGAATACAGAACCTTCCTTTTTTAAGTCGGTTAAAAATGCTTCGTCAATCTGCTTCAAGTAAATTATCCACGAGTCACAAAAAATATCTTGAGATGGCAAGAAACTTGTGTTCATCTTGCATAGAACCTTTAACAAAACAAAGCATATATCTACCTGGCAATATACGTACAACTAGCGTAATCCGTTCGTGCTGGCTAAATGAAATTCAGCACACTTTTTCATGTCTATACGAGTATGCGGTAATAGAGACACGATAACTCTTCGCGAATTGAGTTCATATGTGGATTGTGAACACACGGTGACATGAACACTCGTTAGGAACAGCTGGTTTGTATAATATAATATTGTCTTTTAGTGTCTAGTATGCGTACGTATATGGATGTATAGCTACGTTAGTATTAATTCTATATATTAACTTTATTTCAGACAAGTTACATTCATTTGTTAGATATATACATTAGCTTATAAATAGGTTGGTACTAATTAAACTTAAATTAACACAAATTCATGTAATATAAATAGTACAAAAAATAAATCAGACCATCTGCCCGATCGCTCTCTACTTAATACACTGTCCGTTTCCTATCAATTGGTAGGAGAATATTATATCGATGCTCCGCCTGACTTGCTACCAAAATATATCTTACCACCATCAAGGAGAAAATACGCCGCCATAACCTTACGGTGTTCCGGCAGCACACATCCATTGAGAATCAGAGTATTCTAGGCCCAGCGTTTTCACCATCTTCGACCACATCATTGCTGACCACCAAGCGACATAGTGGTCAAATTCTAGCCTACAAGATACCTATAAAAAAGACAACAGGGCTAGGGCCACTCCGCTTACACAAACTTCTTACAAATTTTTTTTAATATCTTATAGGCTAGCGTTTGACCACTCACCATCTCACCTGTTGGTAAGTGATGATGCGATCAAAGATGGCAAGTACGCTAGGCCTACAATGATACAATGATACAATTATTTATTGCAATGATATGGATACAAGATGTCACTGGTTTTAAAAATTATGGAAACACATATCAACCATTTCTGGCATGCAATATAATACTAAAATTAATTTTGAATTAGTCTACTAAATTAAAAGATAACAATGTCAAAAGATCATTAATAAATAAATATAAAAAATAAATGTAACAATAGCAATTAGGACATTCAAATAAATTCATTAAATTACCACAATATTAAATAATTATTTTAATTTTATTTTTATGTCAGAGTCATAATATTCTTGTACGCTATAGAAGCATTTTTCCAAAAGCCACAATCGTAACTTTTGCTTAAAGTGAAAAGCACTACTTATTTTTTTTTATTTCTGGTGGTATATAGAATGGGAACAGATGGCGACGCAATGTTTGGCGACAGGTTTTTTAGTTTGAGGGTGGTAGCTGGCCAGGCAGACACTAGATAGTGTCCTGCCACCATGCTGAGGTTGTTGGTTTTTTTTTTAAAGCCGACCATTTTCCACTTACGCCAACGGGCCTTCATACCGGCTACTATACTTATGTACAGTCTATAATAACAAGACATTGCCTGCCCACACCCGTGTTTACGACTGTATTGATCTAGAATCTAGATACTTGTTAGGTTTCCTATGGATTTCCAGACGCGCCTTATACCTTAGTGCGTTCAGTGCCTTGTTCTCAGCGTTCATTGACGTATTTTCAATGAATCGACTATAAAAGCTAAATGTATTGGTTGTTTTGATTATACACCAACTTGCATAACATTGTTTTCCGTGTTTTCATAATTGTTTTTTCTATGTGCTTGTTTTTTAAAGAAATAAGCTACTATTTCGTACTGCTTTTTCTAAGCATTGAAGCGTTCTATTTTTAACCCCCCACGCAAAAAGAAGGGGTGTTATAAGTTTGACGTGTGCATCTGTGGTATCTGTGTATCAGTCTGTGGCATCGTAGCGCCCAAACGGATGAACCGACTTTGATTTAGTTATTTTTGGTCGATAATCGAGTCTTCATAGCTTTGATTCATGAAAATCTGTTCTGGCGTTGTAAAACGACGAATGAGCCTTTTTCTAGTTGATGACGCTAAGATTTCAACT
This sequence comes from Cabera pusaria, assembly GCA_954871355.1. Lineage (NCBI taxonomy): Eukaryota > Metazoa > Arthropoda > Insecta > Lepidoptera > Geometridae > Cabera > Cabera pusaria. Next base: position 11,886,824 of record OX940911.1, read on the forward strand.
TTCATAGGTCTGATCAATTCGAAATTCGGTATCCTGTTACTTAAACGATATTATAAGAACATGGTTGCATTGTACTAACAACTTATGTAATCTGCAGAATACTCCTTACCAACTTACAGCGGAGATGTCGTGTTTTAGCTCATTGGAATGATCTCAATTAATAGATTATGCATAGGTCAGTCGGGGGTTGTATTACATTTTGAATTTAAGGATTATGAACTGTATAATACTATTTGTCCCTAAGTTTTTATTATATTTATTTCACAACGTCAAAATGTCGACAACTCAAATAATTAACGTTATCAAAACTTTGAGTTTCGGTGTGATTAAATCACAAACAAATGCCTATATAGATCTAATACTTTTCAATAATTTGAAAAATATGTAGATACTTACTCACTATGCTTATTTCAACTTTGAAACCACGAAATCCTTTGCAATTAACTTGTATTCGACTTCAACCTCATCATTATCATTATCAGTCGGTATCAGTCCACTGTTGGACGTAGGTCTCTCCCAAGACACACCACTTTTGGGACACCACGTCGAGTCGTCTCGTCGCCTATACCACAGTGCCTAAAGACAAAAGTATTTAATTAGTGCGACTTCAACCTGCAGCTTTATAATTAAAAATGGTATAAAAACCTTAAAAAAACCGACTTCAAATGCGGCGCTAATCATTTTTAACCGACATTCAAAAATAAGGAGGATCTCAATTCGTCTGTAAGTTGTTTTTTTATTTATTTTTTGTATGTACCCGTATGTTACGCTATTACTCCGTCAATTGTAAACCGATTCAAATGATTCTTTTTTTTATCGTTAGGGTACATTTCCGAGGTGGTCCAATTATAATTTGATCGAGATCAAATTAGTATCTAGATATGACGATATAAATGTCTCAAACTTGCTACTGAAACTGACTCGCGGGGCATGGAAGTCGGTTGTTTTAGTTTTTGAACTTAATTTTTAAACTTAGTGTTTAAACTTCATAAATCTTAATGATCAGTACCAAGTTTGAGGTGTGTATCTCGGGAGATATTGAACACATCTTGATGAAATTTATATTGGACCTGGGAAGTAACACATTCAAACAAAAAAAAAAAACAAATCGGTCCAGGCTTCTTTAAGTAATCGGGGTAAAAATAATAAAACTTACTAAAAAAATTAAAGATTCCGACCAAATAAAAACCTCCTCATTTATTGAAGACGGTTAAAAATCTGTTCTATTTTTGTTAAAGATTTAGATTTGTCAACTCAATGTGCACAAAGTAGGACATTCTTTGAATTTCATCTAGTTTTCTGTCGTGGTTTGTGGATTTTGTCTTCCAATCAAGTTTATGAATAGTTTTGTTATAAAACTTACTGACTATGCTGCGTGAGATATTTTCTGTGGCTCTTTGAAGTATTTTGTTCCATAACTCTGGAAACTTTTATGCAATCATGTTAAATTCATACTGGAATAACGTGCACCCTAAACAAAAAGTGATTATTAAAAATGTCCACTGATGCCAGCGCGCGCTTATATATAAGGAAAAGTGCCCAAAAAAAAAAGTATTCGCACGAATTGCGCACGTTTAAATCGGTCAAAAATAATTCAAAACAAAAAACATTTCTGGTATCTTTAACACGAATAATTATAAAAAAGCTTTGGATTTATTAGATATCTACCTTTAAGTATGTTTACTAGCATCGACGTCATAACAATTTTACTAGTTTTCCATAATATCTTACGAGTTTAATCTTACTTCCTAGTAAAGCTCTAAGGGCCATTTTCACCGATTAATGAAAAAGTGACAGATGGTTATCTGTCAGTTGTCACCATATAAAATGTGTCAAAAATCTGTCAGATTAGTTTCATATAGCGCTATCAGGAACCGGTGAAACTGGCCCTTAGAGTATAATGTATTTCGTATGCTGAATAATGCATGGCAATTTAAAATGTTTTCTTTCCAACTTCAACCTTTTCTTTCCAGACTGAAAGAACCTTGAATAGTACAATTGCTACTTCTTGATGTCTAACCCCACCTCAAGTACTGAAACAGTAATTTCCTATTCGCGTAGTACTCATGCGATAAAGGCGTGGCGCAAGTGTCAGCGTGACCTTGGTTACGTAACCGTATGCAAACTTTAGGCGCGGTTTAAGGACAAGCGCGGGCGATTTATTGCTCTCTAGTACTATTATAACACGCTAACTGTGGACATTATTTAGTACTGTTTTAGGTCATTTAAAGGCAACAGGTGGTTCTCATAAACTCGTGGGTCTGTCGAGTCTGTACTAGAAAGTTGTTAAAGAAAGAGTAAAATTTGGCAACGGCTATAAGGTACTGAGAAAAACTTTGATTGTGAAATGAGTTTATGAACATTAAGCAGGTAACTTTGTCTGGTCGAGAGGTCAAAGATTGTGAACACGTTAGGCCTATAATGGTCTTCTTGACTCTAAAGGGACTCTGGACGGTCTTCTGGCAGCACAGCCACAGCACACTTTTGTGGGGCCCGATGGCGTAATCGGGAGAACGGTCGGCTTTGATGCCAGAGGTTCCGAGTTCAAACCCCGCCGTGCACCAATGGATTTATCCATCGAAAAATGTATGTGCGCTTTTCACAGTGGCCCTCCGGTGAAGGAAAAACAACTTCAAGTCACCAACAACCCCCGCATAATGGTAGGACACTAGTGTCCGCCTGGCCAGCCACCATCCTCAAGTTAGAAAATCTGTCGCCGAACATCTAATATGTTCCGGCAGCTATCCTTGAGAGCCAGTTCCCATTCTAGGCCTAGCGTGCTTACCATCTTCAACCGCATCGTAACTTACAGGGTGGTCAAACGCTAGCCTATAATTTATAAAAAAAATGGTGGTTAGCTGCTTTGTGGTAGCAAGTCAGGCGAAACATTGAAATAATGCTCCTACCACTTGTGGATGAACACTCATAAAGCACATAGAAAAATCCATTGTTGGCACGGCTAGGATTTGAACTAGCGACCTTCGGGTTAGAAAAACAATATTTAGAAAGATATCAAACGGTATCAAATGATACATAGGCGAAAAACGCCTACGGGCCGTTATTGATACAATATCGTTTAAAAACTAAAAAAAAAACCGACTTCAATGCCGCGCTATTCATTTTCAGTACCAATTTTGAGGTGTTTATCTCAATATCTCTGTAGATATTTATCAGACCACGATAAAATTACCATGGTACCACACATGGGATTTCTCCTTTCCAACAAAAAAAGAATAATCAAAATCGGTTCATAAACGACGAAGTTATCCGCGAACAAACATAAATATACATATATATATATATACGATCGAATTGAGAAACCTCCTCCTTGTTTTCAAGTCGGTTAATAAAATTAACACGTCGCGAATCCCTCTCAGTTCTTCCAACTTGAGCTGCATCAACATCCGATTTGGAGTTGCACGGAACTGCAATTACAGGCATTTCGTACTACAAGCACTCTCGCCTGATAACACCCCTACCGTCCTACGTATCTTGAGCAGTCCCTGTGTGTAATTAAATATATTAAAGCGAATGGAACGGCTGCTGACTTCGATGGATAAGATATTTTTGTGTGTGAATGAATTTCTAATAAAATGTCAAGTTTTTTCTGCTCACCTGAGATATGTAGATATCGGAATGGATTTACAGAATACATCTACCTACCAAGTTTCAATTCTGTAGTCTTAATAGTTTCGGAATAAAATGGCTGTGACATACGGACGGACAGACAGACATGGCGAATCAATAAGGGTTCCGTTTTTTGCCATTGGGCTACGGAACCCTAAAAAGCCGTGGAATTGCCCGAGCAGACTTGCAATGAAAATAAATAGCAATTATTTGTATGTTTACGAGTAGTATACGTCTTCCCAATATAAGTACAAAGAGAATAGAATAGAATGATTCTTTATTGTACACCAAGAAAAAACATTCAGTAAATATTTCATAACAAAACAATAGTAATACAATGGGCGGTCTTATCGCTTGGAGCTATTTCTACCAGATAACCTTAGGATGGACAGGTTTTCACATAAAAATAATGCAGGGGGTGTACAGCTACAAAGTCATACAACAATATATAATACATTAAATACATAAATTACATATACATTATGTACATATTATATATAACCATATACACATATATTATTGTATACATATACATAAAATACTACAGTATAAATACAGATATTCAATCAATTAAGAAATAAATAGTGCTTGAATACCACATTTTTAAATATTTGCGGAGACTGGGCTTGTCTAATTGATGCAGAAGATCGTTCCAAAGGCGAACAGCTTGCATCGAGAACGATTTGTTGTAGTATAGTGACGTGTAAGGTTGTTCAGGAATATTTAATTGAAGAGTATACTGGGAACGAGGAGGAGATGATGAACAAAGATGAACGAATCTTCGAAAGATGAACAAATTCAAAATGCTCTTTTAGGTAGGAAGGAGTACAAGAAGGAAGGAAAAGGATATTGTAAAGGATAGTAAGATTATGCATGTTCCTGCGACGGCGAATTGGTAATCAATTAAGCTTTTTTCGGAATTCGGATACAAACATTTTGTAATCGTTTTAACTTGTGTAGTTAGTTGCTCTTCGGTTACATCTGGGTAGCATGCATCTGCGTAGTCTAAAATAGGTAAAAGTGATTGTGCTAACGCAGTTTTGGTGGTGACAGGCAGGAAATTCTGTAGTCTGCTGAGAGATGATGCCGAAGCAAAGATTTTCCGACTGATTGCAGCAATTTGCGGTTCCCAAGATAGTTGGCTGTCTATAAATATACCGAGATTTTTAACTGACTTACTAAAACTAACTGGGACTCCGTCAAAAATTACCTGTGGGAGCCTGAACCAGTCAATCTTTGAGATCATACGCGAACTCCCAATAACAATGGTTTGCGTTTTTATTGGATTGACCGTTAGACCGAAGAATTTTCCTCCAATCCTGAATGCGCTTCAGATCTTCGTTTTTAGTGGCAATTGCCGTATGTAACAGATTAAGAGGAGACTGTGTATAAATCTGTAAATCGTCTGCATAGAGATGGTAGGAAAAATAAAGTTGTTGAGATATAGAATTAATAATAAAGATCGCAATGAGAAGATGAGATAAAATAATTATATTAACGATCTCCCGGTATATTTGGGTACGCAGACGATAGCACTGTTGTAGAGAGCTACATATCTGGAGCACGCACCAGTGGTGAAGATATCCATTGTCTTCGAGAGGCGATGGTCGAGCGCTTGAATCTGTCTCTGAAGGCAGTCTCCGAATGGGGCGAAGCCAACCTGGTCAGTTTCAATGCGACTAAGACCCAGGCGTGTCTTTTCTCCGCAAAACGGAGTCAGTTCCATCTGACTCCTACTGTCCGAAATGTATCCGTGCCGTTAACTAACCACCTTGAGCTCCTTGGCATTTCCTTTACTCCAACGTTGAATTTTGGTTCGTATATCGAATCGAAAGCACAAGTAGCCTCCAAAAAGCTTGGTGTTCTAGCGAAAGTGAGGCAGTACTTCACACCTGGACAGATGCTCAATCTTTATCAAGCACAAGTCCGATCATGTATGGAGTACTGTTCTCACCTCTGGGACGGTTCGGCTAAATACCAACTAGAGGCGTTGGAGGCAATTGAGCGAAGAGCTAAGAGGCTAATCAACAATGACGAGCTCATTAGCAGAAGACTCCAAAGCATAGAGCATCGCCGCAGAATTGCTTGTTTATCGGTTTTTTATCGGATACATTTCGGAGAGTGTGTCTCCCAACTGCACGAACTTATTCCCCCATCACCTTTTTCAATCGGACAACCAGACGTACTGATACACGCCACCGCTACATGGTGGATATTCCATCAATCCGAACGAAGCGATTTGCTTCCACATTTATCATACGTACCGCCAGGGATTGGAACTCCTTGCCTGAGTCTGTGTTTCCGGAAAGGTACAATCTAGGGGTCTTCAAGTCGCGAGTGAATAGGTATCTTCTAGCCAAGCGTGCTACATCGTCGACCACATCGTCACTTAACATCATGTGAGATAGTGGTCAAACGCTTGACTATAGAGAATAAATAAAAAAAATAAAACGCCGCCCGCCGCCGGACACCTGCAGTTATATCGCACCATGAAGAGAGAGAATCATCAATGTGTGCCTATTCTCTGCCGACGTCCACACAGGTACCTACGAAACCAGTCAATTACTGTCGGAGATATGTTAAGAGAGCATAAGAGCCCTATCAAAATGTCAAAATCAACATTGTTAAATGCATTGCTAAAGTCCAATAATGACAACACTGTGAGCTTTCGATTCGCCATCCCATACCTGATGTCATCGGGGATTTTCGTTAACGCAGTAACAGTGCTATGACCTGACCGAAATCCGGATTCGAAGGGGTTGAGGAGACTGTTTCGGATCAGGAAAAAGGAGAGTTGTTGGTATACAAGGCGTTCTAAGACTTTGGAGAGGAACGGGAGAATGGAGATTGGTCGATATTCTGAGAAGGATGGGTTGGATTTTTTAGGTAAAGGTATAACTTGAGCCTCTTTCCATATAAGCGGAAAGCTGCCGGAGAAAGATGCCGAAATAGCCTTGGAGTTAGTCTGCTAGACGGGCTCAGTATCTATTTTACGTATGAGAGAAGCATGTTTTTTTCTTAGAAATCCTTACTGCTGATTCAGTTTACCATCAGGCGAACGGTCTTGCTTGTTCGAATATCATAAAAAATATAGCTCGAAAACCTAGGTGAAATGATTCCAAACTTATAACTATTGTACTATAACATGGAATAATGAAGCAGCTTTAAGATGAAACTTAGGTTTAATAAAATAAAATAAGCAATGTCGATGATCCCTAAAGCTTCAATATTTTTGAAATCTGTCATATTTTCTCAGACGAACCTATAGGCTCCAAATAAATCTCAGTTAGTTTCAGAACGCGAAGTCTACCATTTGATTTATAGCCGCAATAAAAAAATCATTTACATAAACCTATGCGATTTGTACATCTGTTACACATCTATAAAGTAACGTTTGTTTGGTTTCAATTTTTTCTCAAGCGCTATCGTTTTAAAGTTGTTTTTATTATTTTCCGTTTAGCCTGTTGTCGAATAAGCCCTTTGATTATATAGGTATAAAGTCAAAGAATAAGCCTTATTGTCATGGTTTATCGATTTGTGCCAGTACATGTTCTTAGTAATTACGTGCTAATCTTACACGTTCTAATTTTAACACTGTATAAAAATTAAAAATCATATCGTTTTTGGGCTAGTATCGATATATCTTGTGTAACGACAACAAGGTCTACGGTCTACCTTGTGATCAAATCCGTTCATTGCACTACGTATATGGTCAAGAACGCTCTATAAAACCAGAATACAAATACAAAAGGCAGGCTATCATAGTTTCTTCTTTTTTATGAATTAATGATGGTTTATTCCCTCAACACAAAAGATTTATAACTAAGGCTTAAATTTAAAGTACATACGCTGTAATAAAATTTGTAACTTAGAACATGCCTAGCTACTTACTTGCATCAGCTTTGAAATTAAACTGACAACAACAAGTCGTATCACTAAATAGTATATATAGTATACTAGCTGGCCCGGCGAACTTTATACCACCTAACAGACAACGAATGTCGTGTTACCTTTTAGATTAACTTAATTTAGGCTTTTATGAACGTAATACAATGAATACAAAAGAGATATTAAGTTCAGTAATGTATTATTATAATTTTTCAAGTTTTTATCAAGTTTGGTCGTAGAGATAGGTCAGAGTCACATTTCAGCTCAGTTTTCAAGTAAAAGTCTAGTCTAAGTCATACCTTCAGTAAAGATGAGGTGTTTACTGAAGATTTTCAGTGGAATTTTGGTGAGAATGCAAATAGCATGTTTTTCAACATTGTGCTTTTTCCCCACACACGCACACATTCACCAAAAAAAAACAACACCAAAATAAATAGTATCCTATGTCCGTCTCCTGGCTCTAAGCTACCTCCTCACCAATTTTCAGCCATATCGGTTAAGCCGTTCTTGAGTTATAAATAGTGTAACTAACACGACTTTCTTTTATATATATATATATATAGATATATAGTATTATATAGTATATTATATCTATTAAAATTGCCGTTAACGGACATAAAAGTTTGCCATCTATTAATTTTGCCGTTACCGCACTGAAAGTTTGCCATCTATTCATCTTGCCGTTACCGCACTGAAAGTTTGTCATCTATTCATCTTGCCGTTACCGCACTGAAAGTTTGCCATCTATTCGTCTTGCCGTTACCGCACTAAAAGTTTGCCATCTATTCATCTTGCCGTTACCGCACTAAAAGTTTACCATCTATTCATCTTGCCTTTACCGAAGTAAATTACATCACTCTCGTTACTTAATAGTGAAAATTAACGCTGGCGAAAATAATATGTGAATAATGACTACTTCTAATCTAAGTCTTAAGTCTTAACAATTTCTTTACGCATTCTTAATATACTTCATACTAAATAATTGTCATAACAAGCCCTTGAACTGATTCCAATAATACTTACATATTTGCTTATCACAAACAAGAGAAGTTATAAAATTCGACCCAATTCCTTTACGATGGAACAAAATGTTTGAACGTAACTAAAATACTGCTTTAGAATGTTGCCTGCATACTTGCCTCCAATATTCAAAGTTCCAACCCTTTATATATTCTTTCGATATTATCAGATACTAACCCAGGTCATGGTTAAATAAATGTAAGCTCGATAAGTAAAAAAGAAGGCATACATTTGACCTTGTGGGGGAATTTAAAGCAGCGGGGGGTGATAAGGCTGATAAGCGTCTGCAGGGCTAGCATGGCAAGGGGAATATTTTGTCTTTCCACCTATCCGTGTTTTGTTTGGTGGAGAAGGCAAATTATAAGTAGTTTTTCGACAATTATAAACGCCCGCTGACTTTTAATAAATTATTTTTTTAAACTTTTTAATACGATACAAAATCAAAACTCGGGGTTAAACTTCACCAAGCGTTTAAATTGTCGTGTTGATCTACTGTCATACTGTCAGAGCCTAAAAACAGGGAAATAATTTTGTCTTTCCCCCGGGGATACGGCCATGCTAGCCCTGCTGGTGTATATATTTTTTTTATAAAGTCACTGAGTTGGGGAGAGAGATTTCATGGAATATGGAAATTATACATGTTAAGAAACGGACCATAATGTTCGGAATGTTATGCGGTTAAAGCGTTTAATAGAGATGATTGATCTTTTGGAAAGGCACTAGCCTTGTGCTCAATCGGTCATTTTTGGGTTCACACTATAATCGTACAAGTCCAAACAATGAGAGAGTGTGTTCGCTCGGCGTCATTCGCCGTCTTGAAAAATACCATCTGTTAAATTAATATTATTAATGTATCTTTAAAATGTTTAACGCCACGCGCGCGCGTCATTAACCACAGTGCATTAAAGTAGGTATATTAATGTACTGTGCTTAAACTAAGATATAGTAATTTCAATTATTATTGAATGCAGCGTTAGGATGGTTCTTAGTCAAAGTTGTAATATAGCGTAATTTGAACCTTTAAGGAGAAACGTGGGGTGCACTTTTGTATATTCCCCCGTTTCCTCTCTGGAAAATGCTTCTAGAGAAAAAAATGTTTCTACAAAAAATCTAGGTCTGCTGTAGCTACGCCCCTATCATTTTCTGTTTTTCACCAACGAATTGCAAATAGAAATATATGACACTTCAAAAATCTTAAAGAGGAGATTAAAATTCTTATATTTCGTTTTGCAATTGGTTGGTCAAAAAAAGCAAACAATACTACAGCAGACCTGGATTTTTTGTTAAAACAAATTTTGCTCTAGAAGCATTTTCCAGAGAGAAAAAGAGACAAAACGAATACATTTGTATGGAAAAGTGCACCCCGCGTACACTCTTAAGGTGCTTTTACGGCACCGAACTCAAACACTTTATCAAGGCAGACAGATATTCTTCTACCTATAATCATCATCATTTCATCATTATCAGCCAATTTCCGTCTACAGCTGGACATAGGCCTCTTATATGACCAGCTTACAAAGTTACAAATATAACTGAGTACTTGGACGAATTAAATAATTAATGTAGTAAACTGTTACTAAACATATACACACAGACACACACACTATGTTTGGTGTTTTGGTCACACTCACCCGTAGGTGTGTTGAAGAAAGATGTTTAAAAACGCTCAGTTACTGTTGGTGTTGTGCACTGCATGCACTGCACCCCCCCCCCCCCCCCCCTTTCGGAGATATGATTTTATTGTTTTGAATATTTAACAATAAAATCATCTAAATAAGTAAAAAATTATACTATTTATATTAATATATAATAAGTAAAAAAATTTGTAGGAATGTTAGATTAACTGACATCAATTTTAGGGGCAGAAGGAGGCGAGGGGATGGTTAGAGCCAGCAGAGCCACCCCCTGAAGGGGAAGTTGCAGAAACTGCCCCTTTCGGAGATAGATTTTTTTGTTTTTTAACCAAACTTTTAAAAATGTTTTTTTTAAATCTGAATAATGACAATAAAATATCTTGTTTACGCACATCCTACTACTCTAGCTGATTATGTAATTTCTAAGATAAATAGTAAATAACGAAAATCACTAGGTTAGGTTTAGGTTTGAACTGCGACAACACCACGCGCGAGCCGAGCGAGCGAAGCGAGCGTGCCGCGGCAGCGGCCGGCGAAGCGCTAAAAAGGAACACCCTGTAACCAAATTCCATACCTCAAACTTGGTACTGAAAATGACAAACTTACATTCTCTTCCCTCTCCCCCCTCCCCCACTCCCACCCCTAAAATCGATTGGAGTAGAAATAAAGTCATACCGAATTGTCAATAATGTATGGGTTTTATGATATGCATTCGGAAGCACTATTTTTTTATTTTAATTATTTACAAGATAATTACATACATATGTTTTGCCAATAAATCTATGAGACCTTATAGTATTGTTTGTGAATGCGGGTGCAAGTATTTCTAAAATTTATTGCAAATAATATAGAAACTAACTAAATTGTTCTATCCTTAACAAAGGTATACCTACGTAGGTAATCTTGTAGACTTTCTTAATTGCAGGCAGGAGGTGTTGTTTAAACAGTATTTCTCAAGAATCCTCATAAATTACAACCCAATTAAGAACAACGGTAATGGTTTAAAACATTTGTGCAAACAAGCTAGATTAAGTTTCTTATTTTATATAGGTACGAAATGGGTTGAAATCGAGTTAAATCAAGTGCCTGTTTGGAAAACAAAATAACTTTGATGTAATTTAAAAAACTAGAATTAAAGAATGAAGAAATTAAAATTAAATATAATTTATACAGCAATAGAACATATTACAAATATATAGATTTAAAATCGGGAATTTAACGTGACTTACGCAATGTCGATATACCGATCGACATATGTTAAAACCTTCGAGCATTTAGCAATGCTCGAAGGTTAAAACATGTGTTTAAAATGAACGTGAGTTTTTATAATAATACAAATAGTCTCTTACATTAACATTAACTCGGTATTAGGTACTGCAATAATTAAGATCTAAGGCTTATTTAAACATCTTCATCTTCACACTAGGCAAGCCTGTATCGTGAATGAAGACCTACATCGATCTACATAACTATATTTGACATTGTAGTCATACTATTTCAAGATAGAATAACCGGCCAAGTGCGTGTCGGGCCACGCGCAGTGTAGGGTTCCGTAGTAGCCTGTTATTCAATGCAAGTCTTTACCCGTTATAAACAAGCAACTAGGTACTCCGTCTTTGTCACTTAAAAGGATTTATTCTAAGGATTTTGTATTTGGTACAAAATTATCCAAGTTCAACGACTGTTACTGCTAAACTTATAAAGTTAACTTATAATCTTAACCCCTATAGTTTTCCTTTAAAGTTCATGAAATGCGCTATTATCACGAATTTTTCCAGATTTGTCAAGGCAGTTTAGCTTTTAGAGGGGGGCGGGACGCCCTACTGGAACTAAAATTTGCACTTTAAAGTTTAATATTTCGTAAATGGAGCATTCAATCGAAAAAAGGTATTAGCAACTCTTAAGTCATTTTAAAAGACCTATTCAACGATACCCCACAGGATGGGGTAGACGATGAAAAATAGGGGACCAACCCTAAAAAAAATATTTTTCACAGCACTTTGTCGGCATAATTAATATACATACCCCCACAAAATTACAGCTTTCTAGTATTAAGGGTCTCTTAGCAAAACCTCGGACAGACAGACAGACAGACGGACACGACGAAACTATAAGGGTTCCTTGTCAAGACTACGGAAGCCTAAAAAAGAAGTGAAGATAGTTTAAAAACTAAAACAACCGACTTCCATGCCCCGCGAGTCAATTTCAGTAGCAAGTTTGAGACGTTTATCGTCATATCTCTGGAGATATTTATCAGATCTCGATGAAATTACATTGGGACCACCTCGGAAACAGGGTACGTTTTCAGGTGGTACCACTGTCATTTCATTGAAAAAATAATAATTTAAATCGGTTCACAATTGACGGAGTAATCGCGTAACATAGGTAAATACTGAAAAAAACATACAGACGAATTGAGAACCTCCTTGTTTTTGGAAGTCGGTTGAAAATAAGTCTTATGGCTTACTACTCGCAGCTTTTGTAAGATCCAAAAAAAATTTACAAGACAAAGATAATGAGTGGACAAAGTAGTAAAGTGATGGTTCTTAACAGATGGCCACTGCTTGAACAAAGTTGTGGGCAGCGGATGTGTACACAGCCTTATACGGCTGTCTACCCACTGAAGATTTAAATGTCCTTTTAACTTACTGTTTTGAGTTTTGCGCGACTTAAAGTAAAGTTAATAAATATTTATTAAATACTTAACTATACTCTGAGCCCCGTTGGCGTTAAAGATAGATAGATGGCTTGTTTTCTAAGCGTGAGGTCGCCGGTTCATAGCCTAGCACAGGTGTTAGGAAGAAGGAGCATATCATATCGATGTTCCAACTCACTTCCTACCAAATAGTAACTTACCACCATCACTAACTTATCACTAACCTAGCTGTGACCCGCGGCTTCGCCCGCGTTAAAAAGTGTCGTATAACCTAAGCCATAGTACTGGCTATCTCTGTACAAAGTTTCAGCTAAATCGGTCCAGCCGTTTGACCGTGAAGAAGTCCCAAACAAACAAACAATTACAATTTCGCATTTATAATATTGGTGTCGAGTATCAGTAAGTACTTGTCACCATAACCTTACAGTGTTCCGGCAGCACACAGCCCTTGAAAGCCAGAGTATTCTAGGCCTTGCGTATTCACCATCTTCGACTGCATCATCGTTTACCACCAGGCGAGATAGTGGCCAAACGTTAACCTATATGATTTAAAAAACATAGTAATAGATATGTGTATGTGTATAATGCTATATGTGTATAATAAATAGCTATTCTAGTGTTAGAACTTCAGCTAGTCCGCCTAGGGCGGTACCACCACTTTGACAATTAATTTTCAGCCGTGAAATAGGAATGTTTTTCGGTTGAAATGGCAAGGTATCCAGTGAAATTACAGGGCATATGAGACTCAACATCTTTATATCTCAAGGTAACAAGCGCAGTGCAGTGACATGCAACATTCTGGACTGCCAGAATTTTGAATGCCGCTGTATCTGTAATAAGTAGACACCATCATCGTTTACCATCAGGCAAGGGTCGTGCTTGTCCTGTTACCTTTTACCATAAAAAAACATGTAATAAATACTAACTAATTATCTATAATATAATAATAGATTCTACGTAAAAGTTAGACCAAGAACTCACAATGAAAAACTATGACACGAAGCAGTTTAAATATAAAAGCGCTATAAGGTATATAAATAACACATGCAGTGGCCGAAGCCTCTCACGTATGTAGTATTTTTAGAAGCTTACATCTTTGCATAATGTTCACTGCATTGTCTTAGTTAAGAAAGGTCTTATGCAAGTTCTTTGACCTGGAATCTGTTATTTTAGTTATGCATCGGCATTTGCACCATTAATCCCCTTTTTAACCGACTTCAAAAAAAGGAGGAAGTTTCTCAATTCGACCGTATATATTTTTTTTTTTTTTTTATGTTTGTTCGTGGATAACTTCGTCGTTTATGAACCGATTTCGATTATTCTTTTTTTGTTCGAAAGGAGATATCCCAAGTGTGGTACCATGGTAATTTTATCGAGGTATGATAAGTATCTCCAGAGATATTGAGATAAAAATCTCAAAATTGGTACTGAAAATGAATAGCGCGGCATTGAAGTCGGTTGTTTTTTAGTTTTTAAACGATATTATGCATTAAACTTAAGAATCGCCTTAGCTTGTCAAAAAATCACAAAAAAAAACAAATCCGGCTTCAAAAATCAAAAATATTGGTAAATATACAATCATTAGCATCTAAATGATATATTTTGTGATTTTGATTCCGGAAATCTTAGGCAATTCTTAAGTTTAGTGCAAACGGGCATAAGTAGTCTAGCTTCTGTTTCTGTCGCGGTCTTAATTTTTAGATTTTTTTATGATAAACCAATACACAAAGTCTTGAGCTTCTTTCATCATCATCATCATCCAATGCTAGTTGCTCTGCTGGCTGGACATGGGGTTTTCCAACTGCACGCCACTGAGCACGATCCTCGATTATAAAGTATACACTCAAACAACAATTTCCCAAATCAGTTAATAAATGACGGGAGTTCTGAGGTAACAAAAAAATAGAATTGAGAACTTTTTTGAAGTCGATTGAAAAAAGGGGGGGCCTGGGCCACAGAATAAATAATCCTGGGCTTCCACTCTGGAATCAAACATGTGCGTTTGCTTTTTAAAAACTACCTGGATGGGGGATGTAAAGCTAAGTTTGACTCCCACACTATATTTTAGTAATAGTTATTAGACATTATTTGGCCATACATTTGTGGCATTCATAACCTTTTGCCCGCCTTGTCCTTTCTAATAAGTTACGGTATCGTTTTATAGTTATCGTAAAATGATAATCGAAGTCTCAAGATTGTAAAATGAGTATGCAATATGAATACGAATCGCAGATATATGCAGTTATGTGCCTATGAAAAATGTATGAAATTCAAACGGGCTCAAATACATATTCGTATTTGAATAGGACTGTGATTTCCTAGAACAACCTTATTCAGGGTGAATGAATAGTTGAATACCCTTTATTATCTTCTGAATTAAATTGCTTTCATAAATTTGGTTTAAAATGTATATGAGCGCGTTTGCGCTTTTCTCGTGTCATAAACTTCGCATTTTAATTGAATGGACTAGATTTTTAGTGGATATTTATATATATAGGAGTTGTAAATATTTAAAAAGGTTTGGTTAAAAACAGTTCAAATTAATTATAACCAGAGTTTAACTAAAACATCGAAATATATATATATATATATATACTAGCAGCCCGCCCCGGCTTCGCACGGGTGAAATTAATATATAATAAATATTGGATGGCCCGTTGGAGTAAAGGATAGTGACCTTGACTTTTAACCCGACGGCTGCTGGTTATATTATAATCTTAGCCATATTGATTTTCTCAAGTTTTTGTGTGCATTCATGAATCATGGGTGTTCACAGGTAGTGCGATCATTATATCAATGTTCTGCCTCACTTGCTACCAAAAACTAGCTTACCACCATTCGTGAAAAAATCTGCCGCCATAACCTTCCGCTGTTCCGGCAACACAGCTCTCGGGAGTCATTACATGCTAGGCCTAGCCTGTTCACCATGCGAAGATGCGAAAGTCAATTTGTATATTTGTTTGTTTGGGACTCCTTTACGGTCAAACGGCTGGACCGATTCAGCTGAAATTTTGCACATGGATAGGCAGTTTTTCTTCATAGATAAGGCCATAGGATACTTTTTAGTACGCGGGCGAAACCGCGGGGCACAGCTTATCAGTGGATCAAACTGTATTGACATAAAATTGATTTATATCGGTTGTAATCTACATAAATAGCGAAGCTAATAATGTTTACGTAGTAACTATTGTCTAATCTGTGGTTTCGTTGCAACTATTTTGATGCGCGTAATTTTAAATCTCTGATATCTCTTAAAGTTTTCATTTAAATTATATACTGTAAAGTACAATTTTAATGTATAATATGTAAGGTAATTAACTCAATTATTACGACAAGGATTAATATTGTACAGTAGAAAGTTGCCTTGGAAGTTATGTAATGTTTTTTATTAAAAAAATAAATATTAAAATGGTTACCGTGAGTCAACCTTAAGAGTTAGATGTATACCATTGACAACTTTTTTGTAGACCTTTTGAAGTTGTACTAATATACTGTAGTACATTATTTTGATCTATCTCGTAGGGTTTAGCCAGCGTTTCCAATGTAAGCTCAAAAAAAGTATTTATTTATCGACATCACATTAGAAACCTCTAAAATTGTCAGTGTTTCTCTACTAAATTATGCATGTATTATACAAATAAACCTTCCTCTTGAATCACTTTATCTATTTAAAAAAACCGCTTCAAAATCCGTTGCGTAGTTTTAAAGATTTAAGCATATATAGGGACGGACAGACAGCGACAGCGACTTTATTTTATACTATGAAGTGATCTCTATATTATTGTTATCCAAGTTTCTCCATACCCATATCCGCTTGATTACTCTATCCACTCCAATTATACAACCATAAGGGTCAGCTCAGACCGCGACGCGACGCGGTGCGCACTTAGTAAGAGAGTGATACAAAAAAGAACTTTATTTTCTACTTAAAAAGATACACATTTCATCTACGAAGAAAAATATTTCATTGAGTTAGTTCGGCGGCTTCAGGTTGCGCCGCGCGGCGTCGCCCAGCCCCACGCGGCGTAGCGGGAATCCGCGTTATTAACAATTGAACTTTAAAACTACACAATAAGATACACATTGCATTGAGGGAGGTAATTTGGTGGCGTTGCGCGTTTTGCTGCACCGCGCGGCGTCTGGTTGCGTCGCGCGGCTTCTCGCTGCGCCGCGTGAAACCAAAAGCATGTCACGTCGCGTCGCGTTGCGGTGTGAACTGACCCTTACCCTTATAACGAACTTTGACAGTTGAATATTGAATGAACTAAATGACGGCGACGCAGCTATGCAGGCTGTATAGCTCCATCTCTGTCATTTCGTTCAATTACAATGCCTATCAAACTTTATGATAAGCCTGCAATCTGCATATATCTTACAAAATCGTATCACACAGTCTATCCTCACTCTTTTCCTCCGTGGTCATTTACTTTTATGTTCATAGTCTTTCTAGTTACGTGGCGTCCACTTCTTCTTATCATAAATATATATTTATTGATTAAATTATTAGTTACATAATGATGATAATAAAGTGATATATAGATTTTATTTATATCGTATAGGCTAGTGTTTTGTTATTCTTAACAAACAATCACATAAATCTTATGCTACGTTACTGCTTGTAATAAGAACAAACTATATCTATACTTATCAGTTTAGCATATAATCACAGAGCAGATAATAATACTATGTACATCTAAGTTTGTGTAATCGAGCTGATGCTCGAAATTCAAAATCTCCGCTCGATTACAGTACACCTCATCTACAATATCCTAAAAGGTTTTCCAAGTAAATCGAGAAAGCGATACCCGCGGGGGCGCAAACTATCAGCCGGTAAATTCTGTGAAAATATCGTTTTTCAAATAGAAACTATAATAGTAAGCCCTCGCGATATAATATCGAGTTATCCTTATCGTGGCCAATAACTATTTGGCCTGGCTATTATATTGATATGGCTGATATGGCCTGGCTATGATTTTTTAGGTACGTGGATTAATTATCTTTAGTAAGAGATATATAGATAAAAACACTTTATTTAACACGTAACACAAAAAAACATTATAATACATTTACAATTTACAATAACAGTGCAACAACAGGCGGTTTTGTCGTTTAAAGCGACTAGAAGCGAAATAAACTCTTCAAGACAACCTATGGATGGATATAAATGTAACAAGGTATGGTGGTCGTAACTGGTGTTTTATAATCAAGACAAAACTATTTATCAAATTACTAAAACAAATACAAAGAAACAAAGTATTTTTTTAGTAACATTAATTATTCCACGAATTAGTATCGCCATCTCATTTTCTATCGGACAACGGATTATAATAGCCGCCAACATAACGGATTTTAATATAATTAAGATAGTTTAAAAACTAAAACAACCGACTTCCATGCCCCGCGAGTCAATTTCAGTAGCAAGTTTGAGGCGTTTATCGTCATATCTCTGGAGATACTCATCAGATCTCGATGAAGTTACAATGGGACCACCTCGGAAATGTACCCTACCGATTACAAAAAGAATCATTCGAATCGGTTCACAATTGATGGAGTAATCGCGTAACACACAAAAAAAGAAAGAAAAAAAACATACAGACGAATTGAGAACCTCCTTTTTGGAAGTCGCCTGAAAATGCAATAAATTAGTTTTGATTTTACATCTTCGAAATTTAAAAGACAACAATTTTATTATATAATTTGACAAATATATAATTGTAGTTCGACCTTGCGACTAGTTAGAATATAAAAAAGAAAAAAGACGATATTTCTTTAAATATAATAAGAAATAAGTAATAGAAAACATGTAGCACAACTATTGAAAACTAGTGCAAAAGAAAAGGGTGTATTCTTGAAACAAATTGAATGTCTATTTCACATGCAATCGTAGTCGGTGGTGGTGCACCAACCCTCTTCGATTATTTAACATGCTGTATAGTTTAGACTAGAAGCTGGTGATGTAAATTGGAAATCATTTTTAGGTCACGCTAAATTTTAAATTCTATCAATATTAATTTGGCAGAGGTAGTACAATATTTTCAATTGCTCTTTTTACTAAAAATATATGAGTTTTATCAGTTATTTATAGAGAAAGTGAACGTTGGGCTGTTGAGCAGGCGTGAAAAGGTATCTTCTTGGCAAGCGATAGTAGCTTTAGATAACTTCGTCTGGTATACATAAGTTGGTCATCCAACGAAAACCTATTAAACGAAACGCCTTAAAAAAAACTACTAGTCAACGAAACATTATTAAAATGATATTAAGAGCCTGGGTGATTATTTTAGTACCTATATTATATATATATATATAGTAAACTGGCCAAGTGCAAGTCGGACTCGCACTAGTAGGGTTCCGTACCACACTACAGTATTTTATAAGATCGAGCAAAAAATACCACTATCATTTTTCGCTAGCAAAAATTAATAATTTATAAAAAAAATATTTCTTATAACGCCATCTAACGTCTAACAAAGGTGTTAGGGATCGACATTTCAATATAACTCCATCTATGGGACGTTTACTTAACTAAGTGTTCATAGATGGCGTGAAATGCCGAAAAAAACACGTTTCTTGTATGGGGAGACCCTCTATTATTTTTAATTTTATTCTGTTTTTACAAGCTTTTAATTAACTTGCAATTTATGTATGTATGTCACTATGTTTGTTCGGGTGGAATCTTGGAAGCTAAATTAGACCCTCTTCCCAATGTCCGATTAGACTCAAATTTGGGGTACTTATGTATCTTCGGTGACAATACCATAATATGGTACCATGTGCTTCATGGTCTGATGATGGAGGCGGAAGGTGGCCACGGCATCTCTGTGATAAATCAACATAAACTCACCGAGTTTGGGCTCGATTGATTCGTATTGAAGAGAACTTTTCACCTAGATGATACCAAGGGTCTGATGATGAAGCTGGAAGGTGGCCAAGACATCTCTGTGATAAATCAACATAACCCTACCGAGTTTGGGCTCGATTGATTCGTCTTGAAGATAACTTTTCACCTAGATAATATCCAGGGTCTGATGATGAAGCTGGAAAGTAGCCACGGCATCTCTGTGATAAAACATAAACATATATAAAAAAATAATATATAAAATATATAATATATAAAAAAATAAATAAATAATATATAATATATAAAAATATATTATAGAAAAAAACCAAACTGGAAAAACAGGTATCACGCTAGCCAGCAAAAATAAAAGGGAAATGTATAATAATATACATTTTGCAAAGAACTCTGAGTATAAACCCAAGTATAAAACGTATGTAAAAGTACTTAAAAAATCGATTAGGTGCTCAAAAAAACTAGCAAACATTAAATATATAGATAAAAGCGTAAATAAAGCTAAAGCTACCTGGGGCCTTATTAAACAATATACTTCTGCTACTAACAACATACATACAACAATAGAAAAACTCAAAATTGATAACAGAGATATAACTGATCAAGTAGAAATAGCTAAGAACCTTAATAAACATTTTGTGAATTCGAATAACCCATCTAACAATAATCTAAATACAAATAAAACCGCATCACATCATAACAATAACACTATATTTATGACCCCTGTTGATGTCACAGAAATATTAAACATCGTTAAAAAACTTAAAAATAAGAAATCATCTGGATTTGATAATATACCTATGCAGGTCATTAAACAAAGCATTCATATTATAGTAAAACCTTTGGTGCATATTATTAATCTCTCCCTTGAAACAGGATGTTTCCCTCATGGCCTGAAAGTTGCTCTTGTAAAACCATTGCACAAGAAAGGTGAAAAAAGTGATGCAAGTAATTACAGACCCATGGCACTACTCTCATGTTATTCAAAAGTATTCGAAAAAGTTATCTATAATAGATTTATTTCATTTTTCAATACAAATAACATCTTAAACTAAAATCAATTTGGCTTTCAAAAACATAAAAATACAACCTTAGCTATATTTAAAATGCTGAAAGTAGTAAGTGAAGACATTAATAATAAAAAACCTAGCGTTGCACTATTTTTGGATCTGTCAAAAGCGTTTGACTGTGTCAAACATAATATATTGTTAGGTAAATTAGAACGTGCAGGCATAAGAGGTCAAGCACTAAAACTCATTGAATCATATTTGGAAAATAGAACACAATCAGTTATCCTAGACGTATATAATAAATATACAAAAACTATTGAACAAGTTATTTCTGAGCCTGAAAATCAATTACTAGGAGTACCTCAAGGAAGCATCCTTGGGCCAATTTTCTTTTTGATTTACATAAATGAACTTCCTGAAATCTCTCAACATTTATGTATTATGTTTACTGATGACGCCACAATATATATATCCCAACAAAATAAGGACAATGATGAATATCAAGCCAGTATTAATAACACGCTTAATACAGTGGGTAATTGGTTACAAAACATAAATTTACAAATAAATGTAACAAAAACCAATTTGATTCAATTTAAAAATTACAAACAGACACCACTTCAGTTAAATATAAATTACAAAGGGACTCAGTTAAGTTTAATTCAGGAAACTAATTTCTTGGGTGTGAATATTGACACTCATCTTAATTGGAAATCTCATATCCTTAAAATAAATAGTAAATTATCCCAGTACTGTTACATCCCGTCTGTCTTAACAGAAATAGCTTCGCATAAAATTGCTTTAAATGCCTATTATGGATATGCCTATCCTCAATTGAGTTACGGAGTTATATTTTGGGGAAATTCTGTGGACATAGACTCTACATTCATTCTACAAAAACGTTGTTTGCGTATGATTTTCAGAAAACGAAACACTGAAACATTACGAAATATATTTAAAGGCTATAAGAGTCTCACTCTGACAGATATTTATATATATGAAATATGCATCTTTGTTAAAAACAATATAAACTTCTTTTCTGAAATAAAATCATGTCGTGCTGATAACTTAAGGGATAAATATAAGTATAATTTATGTATACCACAAGTAAATAATAATATGTACCATAAAAGTGTTTGTATAGCAGCAATTAAAATTTATAACTACCTACCTTTAGGCCTCAAGATTTTGGACGGAAATAAATTCAAAAGATCCTTAAAATCCTGGCTTATATCTAAAACGCATTATATAGTCTTAAGGAATATTTCAATATAATGTAGACTTATTGTTATGTTTTCTTGTATATGTCAGTAGTAAATGTCTAAATATTTGTAAAGTAGCCAATTAATTTAGTAATTAAATACATTATATTATTGTAATGTAAGTAAATTCATAAACTTTTATATTGCACGCTCAAAATGGGCAAGCTGTTGGAACTAATTAACATAAATTATACCATCTTGTTAACACCCAGTTTTGCAATAAATATTTCTGATTCTGATTCTGAATCAACGTAACTCTACCGAGTTTGGGCTCAAATGATTCGTCTTGAGGAGCACTTTACATTTAAATGATAGCCAGGATCTGATGATGAAGCAGTAAGGTGACCATGATTTCTGTTATAAAGCAACATAGCCCCACCGAGTCGAATAGGAATAGTCGAGTCGGAATTTTAAAACATCATGCCTTCTCTTATATACTTAGGTACCTAGTAGGTAGATAGTCGGTATCTATACCTACCTACTAAAAAGTTTAAAATAAATTATAAGTAAAAAATATTTTTAAAAACAAGCTTTTATCTGGGACAATGAACTAAAATGTTAAAAATAAATTCTAGTAAGTATTTGACGTGTAGGTACTTACCTATATTTTTAAAAGCTTGAGGCACGGAAGTATAGTAATATAATAAAGTAACCTAGCCTGAAAAACGGGTAGCTTCAAGCTTTTAAGAATATAGGTAAGTACCTACACGCCAAATACTTACTAGAATTTATTTTTAACATTTTAGTTCATTGTCCCAGATAAAAGATTGTAAAAATATTTTTTACTTATAATTTATTTTAAACTTTATAGTAGGTAGGTATAGATACCGACTATCTACCTACTAGGTACTAGGTACTACTTTTACTTATAATTTATTAGTATTTGTTGTTATAGCGGCAACAGAAATACATCATCTGTGAAAATTTCAACAGTCTAACTATCACGGTTCATGAGATACAGCCTGGTGACAGACGGACAGACAGACAGACAGACAGACATATGGACAGCAGTCTTAGTAATAGGGTCCCGTTTTACCCTTTGGGTACGGGACCCAATACTGGAACGCCCTACTGGAACAAAAATTTGTACTTTAAAGTTTAATATTTCGTAAATGGAGCATTCAATCGAAAAATGGTATTAGCAACTCTTAAGTCATTTCAAAAGACCTATTCAACGATACCCCACACGATGGGGTAGACGACGAAAAAAAAATTCATCCCCACTTCTCATGTAGGGGAGCAACCCTTAAAAAAAATATTTTTCAAAATTTTATTTCACCACTTTGTCGGCGTAATTTATATACATACCCCTACAAAATAACAGCTTTCTAGTATTTACGGTCTCTTAGCAAAACCTCGGACAGACAGACAGACAGACGGACATGACGAAACTATAAGGGTTCCTTGTCAGGACTACGGAACCCTAAAAAACCTTACTTAGTAATTTAAGTTATTTAATACTAGAGTACAAAGTTTTACATTTTCCGAAGCCGCCATTTTAAAAACCAGTTTTATAAAACCTTTTTTATTTTTAATTCCCAACGGGTAACGCTGGGAATTAACAAACCCAGATTAAAAATACGTAGAACTTTACACAATCACAATACCGCGACGTTTCACGTCGTTGTGTCCTCGTCTAAAATGCTCATTAATAATTTTTCAACTTTATGAAGTTGTTTTCAGTTGTTGTTGGCAACTCTCACTTTAAAACTTAAACTATGGCTTCTACTATTTAATGAGAATTTCTCTGTATTCCGTCCTATCCTATCCAAACATAAGGTGATTGTTTTAAGTTATTTCAATAAAACAATATTTGTTGAGGCTTTGAAACACTATGATATAATGTAAAATGTGAATACTGTAAATAATTCAGAGTAATTTAGTACATAATACGGTTTACGGCTTCAGATCTATTATTTCTCAATAGATTAAAAATCACTTACGAGAATTACAAATTATAACTTAAAACTAAGTAAATTTTGAGATAAGCGATGCGAGCATCATCATATAAAATGAAATAACTAAAAGTGGGTACTTAGACAAAGTTAGTCCAGATGCTGTAATGGTAACAAACAGTAGGTAACAAATAAACCTGAGGTAACTAATAATAAAACACCATCAATGTAATATCTAACTACAATGCAGAATCTAAATATCTACGATAGCATGTAAAATAAATCAATCCGTTTCTTACTGGTCAATTTATTTTTTTCCTATAACGAATTAATATCAGTTAACTTTCTGATTACCGCAGTGGCGCCACCTGGTGAGCGAGAAAACAGTAGCCCCCATTGTATTAGTATGATTCTATTTTTTTAACCGACTTCACAAAAAAGGAGGAGGTTCTCAATTCGTCTGTATGTTTTTTTTATAGTCGGTAGATAAGAAAGCGTTTGACCACTATCTTACCTGATGCTATGTGAAGGTGGTGATATTGTCCTGTTTCCTATTATCATTTTAAAAGTGTTATCACCCTTTTTATACCATATTTATGAAAAAAAAACGAAAGTATTGCCGCATAGGAAATGAAACTTTTTAATTCCGCTCGGAAGCTTTCAGTTGAAACTTTTCGCAGTTATTTGTCATAGTATTTGCTAATGATACAACTTTGGATATTTCAGTTTTGCATGTTGAACATGTTTTTATAACTTGGCTGATAGACAAGCACTTATCCACTATCACGTCAATGAAATACGGAATGTTAAATTATTAACTTTATTTAATAGTTATAACTTCAAAAGTTGCCATATTATGCTTTTCTATCTGCTTTTTAGGGTTCTGTACTATTCTATTCTCCGAGGTTCTGTACCTCAAAATGATGATATTTCACAAGGGAATCAAAACTCATAAGTAATAGGTTATCAACTTTCCGTTGACCGTTGACGTTTTTGGGTAAACAAGCTCCATCATCTATCCCATCATCCCTTAATGTGAGGTGAGATAGTGGTCAAGTGCTACCCAGTTCGGTGTAAAAAAAACAAAACTTTCATGAAATTTGGCAAAAAGCAAGGTCCTTAAGCTCAGGAAAATGTCTATTATTTGCGGTTGGTGCATTGAACGTGTCTAGGTATTAGTCTAAGAATCGAACTGCAAAGTTAAGTTTGTCCTTTAACCTAGTTGTACAAGTTTGTACGGAAGCTTTTTATCTACGTACTATACCAAAAATAAAGATGTTATGAATAAAGTTTAGGTTCCCACAGGACAGTTGAGTGACAGGAATGTGGGTATAGAGAAAGGTGCGACATTATCCTATCCTATTTTTGTACCATGCCGTGTAGGCGAAATTGGTTTATTCTGTTTATACGTGGTATGATATGGAATAGTATAAATTAGAATTTTTACAGATTTCTTGTCGTATAAAAAATCGTTTAACAAGGCAACAAAGGCAGTAGAATTGACAACATTCTATGAAATCCAAGATAGATTATGATGCATATCGCGAATTGAGTAGTGAGTTTAACCAATTTGGAATTCACCACTGATCAGCATTAGGTACGAGCTGAAACTATGTAAATCTAATTAAATGACATTCCTGAACAACCAGGTAGTAACAGCATAGGAGAAAATCTGCCACCGTAACCTTACGGTGTTCCGGCAGCACACAGCCCTTGAAGCACTATCTTCGACCACATAATCGCTTACCATTACCACCAGGCGAAATAGAGGTCACACTCTAGACCTTGTCACTGGTGTTTACCTTGAAATACTCAATCATCGAATATGGGTTGAGTACCCCATTTCATAGCATAAGGCCAATGTACACCATGGCTCGATCTAACAAACTCTTCTCTTCTTTCCAGACAGGCTATACTTCGCCACCCTCAAAACTGGCTACAAGCCAAAACCAACTAGAAACAGCAGATACTTTCACATAGAAGATGACATTGTATACGAGAACTTCTACTTCGACTTCGGACCGTACCATCTCTGTCACCTTTACCAGTTCTGCAACAGGCTTAATGAGGAATTGGAGAAGAATCCGAAGAAGAAGATCGTGTTTTACACGAGCAACAATGAGACACTCAGACTGAACGCGGCTTATCTTATTGGGAGCTATCAGGTAAGGTCATCATCATAATCAAACTATACTTGTCCGCTGCTGGACATAGGCCTCTCCAATTTCACGCCACTGAGCACGATCCTCGGCTACTCTCATTCAGCTCTTGCCAGCCGCCTTGCGAATATCATCGCTCCACCTAGTCTTTGGACGTCCTACGCTACGTTTGCCGTTTGCAATTAATTCCTGAATATAGTGTAATACTCAAAAATTTAAAATTCACGCGCATTAACTTATATTTTTGATTAAATCTCAGGTACCAATAAATGGACCAGTTCCAAAATTTGGCCCTTTCATCCTATTTTGATACAAGATGGTCCCATGCGGCTATTCATGGCCTTAGATAACGGCAAGAACAATATAAATAACCGGCCAAGTTCGTGTCGGGCCGCGCGCAGTGTAGGGTTCCGTAGTAGCCCGTTATTCAATGCAAGTCTTTACCCGTTAAAAACAAGCAACTAGGTACTTCGTCTTTGTCACTTTAAAAGATTTATTCTAAGGATTTTGTATTTGGTACAAAATTATCCAACACCCAAGTTCAACGACTATTACTGCTGAAGTAATAAAGTTATCTTAACCGCTATAATTTTCCTTTAAAGTTCACGAAATGCACAATTACCACGAATTTTTCTAGATTTTTCAAGCCAGCCGGTTAGCTTTTAGAGGGGAGGGGGACGCCCTACTGGAACAAAAATTTGCACTTTAAAGTTTAATATTTCGTAAATGGAGCATTCAATCGAAAAATGGTATTAGCAACTCTTAAGTCATTTCAAAAGACCTATTCAACGATAGCCCACACGATGGGGTAGACGACGAAAAAAAAAAAATCATCCCCACTTCTCATGTAGGGGAGCTAACCTAAAAAAAATATATTTCAAAATTTTATTTCACCACTTTGTCGGCGTAATTTATATATATACCCCTACAAAATTACAGCTTTCTAGTTTTAACGGTCTCTTAGCAAAACCTCGGACAGACAGACAGACAGACAGACGGACATGACGAAACTATAAGGGTTCCTTGTCAGGACTACGGAACCATAAAAAGTACTCTGTGGGCAAGAAGAGTGAAGTGATTGTCTTCAAGCCCCGCTCTAAGATAGGTCTTAGTAATTCACTTTATAGGTAAAGTGAATAGTAAGAGTAATAAGTCTTTGTGGAACAGCACCGAATTTTGTGTCAGTCAGTTCAAGTATTTAAGAAATTTGAGGTACTAGATAACCAAGGACATAGAGGATAACTAATAATTATCAAGGGAGCAAAGGTCGCTAGCTGTCCGTTGTAATATTTTGGCTGGAAGGTTTGCACGTTGTTCGAAACAAGTCAAAGCGTTGCTTTACTTTATAGGGCATCTTGCCAATCTTTGTACACGTGCAGCCTCTGGGTCAACTTTACGGGCATACAGTGACCTGCATAACCAGCACAACAACGCATTGACGCAACGACTGATGTGATTGGTGCACTTCTTCGGTATTTCTGGAAAGATTGCTAAAGCGTATTGATGATCATTTTATCACCCGCAAAGGAACTCCATGGCTTCTTAAGTGATTCGTGAACCCGTATTCACGTAGATTTTGACAAATACTTAGTGGTGGACTTCACGCAAGTATTGATTATGAATTAGTATAACCCTATGCGTCCGCGAGCACCGTAAGACATCATAGTGTTGTTTTCATCGATGTATATTACTGCGTACCAGATGACGCGTCGCGAACTAGCTCTACATTCAAATAAAAAGCAGTGCTGAATCTACATCTCGCTTAGTTTAGCGTAAGTACTCCTCCGATCGCGCGCCGATCGGCACGTAAGTCAGTTTATGATGGGCGCCTCTGTTTTACATGTACTTCGATGGTTGTTTATGAATACGAGGTGCTCCGTATCGTCACATATTATAGAATAATTACTACGTAAATATTGGTTTGAATGAGCCTTATGCTTTTGCGAGTACTATTATGAGATCTCATTGTATTTTTGAATACGGGTGCAAGTATCTTCGTATATGGTTCCATCTCAAAAACCGAATGATATGAACGATCGGTGATTATAGGGAACTTATAGGCGACATCATCCAGAGAAGAATTCAGTTGGGCTGCGCAGCATTCGCGAAACTCCGTCGAGTCTTCTTCGTCGCTTACATCGCAGTATCTAATCTAAAGACCAAAGTCTTAAATCAGTGCGTCCTACCTGTGATGACATACACTCGTTTAACTTATTCTAAAGTAAGCATGTTAAAATAGCCGTGACTATTATTACCATACTATACATTACCTTAGACACTTACAGCTTTTTAGGGTTCCGTATCCGAATGGCAAAAAACAGAACCCTTATAGATTCGTCATGTCTGTCTGTCCGTCCGTATGTCTCAGCCATTTTATTCCGAAATTGTTAGGATTACAGAATTGAAACTTGGTAGATAGATGTATTCTGTAAACCGCTTTCCGATTCTTATACAAAAATATAAAAGTTTAAGGGGGGGCATCCCATACACGGACTGAAACAAAACAATAAATTCTTCAAACCTATACGTGTGGGGTCTATGGATAGGTCTTTAAAAATGACATTGAGGTTTCTAAAATCATTTTTTCTCAAAGTCAATCATTTGGCGCGTCTAAATTGGTAAAATGTGTGTGTGTCCCCTCTAACTTTTAAAGTATGGGAGTGAAAAATAAAAACATAAAATATGCTGTAGATCTCAATAAAAACTAACAACGAAAATTGGTTTGACAAGATACAGTCAGCAGTTTTTGAGATATGGCGACCGCAAAGATAACTCTGTTTTTCATACAAACACTATGAAAAACAGTTAATTTTTTAGTTGCGAAAAATCATAGTTATAGAATACTTTACTGTGTTACGGAACCCTAAGAGTGCGAGTCCGACTTGCAGTTGGCCAGTTTTATTACCACTGGCATTGTACTAATAAGATCTTTGCCCTATCCGTTGTAATCCGAATCTAATCGTGTATTACACAAGTCCCACGCGGCAATTGTTCAATACAGCTTGGACGTAGGACGGGTAATAAACCTAACGGAAAATACCCATTGTTGGTTACTGTTTGTTTACTATTAAATACGAAGAGTTATGATTATGACATTGAAACTTGGTCAGTTTTGTGTTTAAAGACTGTCTTTGTTCTGGCACTAGAGACTTTATAGGCGTAGTTTGAATGTACTTCTAGTTTAAAGGTTACAACTTGATTTATCAGCCAATTTGTACCTACGTTACTCAAATAGAGAGAGATAGAGAGATAGCTATACGACCGTGTAGCTGCGTCTCCTTCTCGTTCGGTCTGTTGACGATAAAATTGAGATCGATTTGCAGAAACTTTAAATTTATTGATGTATCTTAGATTGAAACGATTGGATTTTCATTGAAAAACAAGCCCCGGTTATCTCGACTTAACATCTAGATGTCAAGGTGACAAACAAAGTGACACTGTATAGCGCTCAGATTATTTTTAAATAATAATAAAGCAAGGTAAGCGATGATTTGATCAAGGATGCTGAAAATGCTAGGACTAGAATACTCTGACTCTCAAGGGCTGTGAGCTGCCGGAACACCGTAGGGAAGGCCGTAGATTTTGCCACTTTGTAACATATAGTAACATAGACACCATTATACTACGGTAACGTAGAAGTAACTCGAAAGTAACATAGAAGTCACATAGAGAGTAACGTCGAAGCGTCAATTTTGGGGTTATAAACAGAAATATTTTTTAAATGCGAGCCGATTTTAATGAAAGACACAATGCCATGCTTTTATTAGCCACTTAAGTATAGAACTATGTAAGATATGTGTAATAAAAACGATTATTTACCTTCTAAATCGCCAAAATTCACAAAAAATGCCGCTGACGAAAAACATGCGCACACTCACACATCTTTGACAAACTCTGCAGACTACAAAATGGCGGTTTCTATTTTTTTATTCTGTTGCCAGGATCCTAAGTGTTGCCAGTATCATTATTAAAATACTACCCTCAAGTGTATTGAATATTTAGATACCCAATTTTGGTAACATACAAGATAGTAACATATTAGCGAAAATGAGGAGACAATATTTTAAATTGTGATATATCATTTATAAACGCATATTTGAAGATATGGAACCCAGGATACACCGGCTTAATTTATAGAAATTTCAAATAGCCATAATCAATTAGGGTTTCGATGGAAAAAAATACAATTTTATAGTGGCAAATGTTTGACTTACTCAAAAAAACAGCATATTTTCGCCAAATTTCGGGGTTTGGTCGTATTTAAGTTATTGTATTTTTTTAATGTACGACTTACATGGATTTTAAAAACACTTTCTAGGAGTTTAAGAATTCCATTATTTAATAAAAAAAACTTTCATTACAATTAATGAAGTACTTTGTTTCTTATAGGCAGTCAAATTTTAGGCCATTTTTTTTACAAAAAGTGGCAAAATCTACGGCCTTACCCCGTAAGGTTTTGGCGGCAGATTTTTTCATTGAAAGTGTTATGCTACCTTTTGGTAGCATATCCTGCGAAACATTGAATGTGCACCACATGACATGTGGCACATGTGCTTCGCTTAAATAAAGTAAATGGTATAAAAACATTATGAAGTTACCAGGATAAATATAGTCTTAGTCAGAATAACAGCATAAACATGGTACCATCAAAATATGCTCCAATTTGAAACTACCTACATTTGTATGGATAAGAGCAGTAGCGCACTAGCGGCCAAGTCGCAGCGGCCAGTTTCTGGTCGCTAGTTAATCTTCGATCGGGCTTAATCTTTTAAACACCTTAATCTTTTAATTTCAGATAATATACCTAAACTCAAGTGCAGCTGCGGTTTACAAGCAGCTAACAGACGGGTCGGAATGGTCTCTCCTCACTTTCCGGGACGCCTCGGGAGGTCCCCCTCTCTTCGACATATCCCTACTGGACGTGTTGCATGGGATCAAAGTAGCTCACGATGCGGGGTTCTTTAATTTTGAACACTTTGATGCGGAGCAGTATTTGTTTTATGAGGTAGGTTGATCTAAATCTATCATCATGTTTCTTTGATATTTAAGCAAATATCATAATAATATTATGTTTCTTTGAAGTGTTTCACACTTTATATTTTTTTTTTGTAAATTGTCATTGTCAATCATAATAATACTCTGATTATTTTTATTAACCGACTTTACAAAACAGCAGGAGGTTCTCAATTCGTCGGAACCTTTTTTTAAAATTATTTTTCATGTTTGTTCACCGATTACTCGAAGATGCCTAAACCGATTTGGAAAATTCCTTTTTTGTTTCAAAGGGTTACCCTTCCCAGGTGGTCCCATTTAAATTTTAACGAAATCGGCCGAGCCGTTTTTGATATTACGACGCATTTACTTATCTCGACAACTTACTTTTAACTACTGGCACAGATTATGTAATAGTTTCTCGTCTGCGTTGATGCCAGAGGTACTAAATTCAATCCCCGCCGTCCACCAATTGATTTTTCTTTCGAAAAATGTATATGCGCTTTTCACAGTGGCCCTCCGGTGAAGGAAAATCATCGTTAAGAAACCCCCAAACCCCGCATGGTGGTAGGACTTAAACAACTTAATCGTTACTGAGAACGACTAGCACGGCATTTGAATTCAGGTTTTCTAGTTTTGTGAATGATGATAAATTATAATTTTCAGAAAGTAGAAAACGGCGATCTGAACTGGATAGTCCCGGGCAAGATGCTGGCGTTCTCCGGACCTCACCACCGGTCGAGACTGGACCGCGGCTACCCGCTGCATTCACCAGAACACTATCACGACTACTTCCGCAGACACAACGTCACCACCATCGTCAGGTATATCACTATACTTCTGATTAGATTATGTTAATATTCTTCTTTTTCCATGCCAAGGCTGTCTGGAAGAAATTGCTCTATGCGATAAGACCGCCAATTGTATTGCCTTACCATTATTGTATACTATTTATTTATTTATTTAGGAACAGTAAACAGCTACATTATACAAAAAAAATTAAAAAAACAATTGAGTAAACACAAGTATCAATAACGCAGCCCACAACACTATTCTCAGTTACATGAATATTATTAGCACACTATAATCGCCAGATGAGCGACCGACTTAAATACAAAAAATTAATAACGATTCAGTTTCGTTACAAAATAAAAATTAAGTACATAAATTTACTTTAGCTATTATTTATTATTTACTAGATAAGTCGTAAATATTTGGTAATCAATAAATAGTTATGATATTGTATTGTAATGTATTGTATTGTATACTTCTGTATCTTCAGAAAGTTATCCGATACCTTGATTCTTCCTTTAAATACCTGGACTTCTTACCCGCATGTTGCAGGTCTAAATTCTAGCTGTGCCAGTTGTGCACCAATTAATTCTTTTATGCGCATTCACGGGTGTTCGTCCACTGGTGGTAAGATCATTATATCGATGTTCCGTCTGACTATAATCACAGTTTTACAATCATACAGTTTAGAATCGAATTAAGTTGCGCAGAGCAACGGCGCGGTACTCGCGGGGAAGCGGGCGGCGTGGATCGCAGTCCTCAATCTCGCTTAGTTTGTGCACTCGGTCGCCGCGACAGTGTAAGATGGAGTTTTAATTCCGAGAATCGTTTAATTATAATGGTGCACACTTGTGCGACTGACAACAGCATCGCGCTGCCCCGCGTGGAATTCAGCATGAAGCTCGGCACGCGAGCACCAGCGCGCAATGAGCATGCACAGCATGGCGCGTACTCGCGCAGTGGCGCGACTATCACGTTGAGCACGCCTCGAACAGACGCAGTCGTGCTGCGGGGACCGCGCACCAGCACGCCTCGGACGGCGTGCACAGCATAGCGCGCTCGCGCAGTTGTGCGACCGCCGACAGATGCCGCGATGCTTAGAGCAGAATATAGCCACACAATATCGGGACTGCGAACACCACAATGTCGGGGTACGAGAACCACAACGTCGGGGTACGAGTACCACAATGTCGGGGTATGAGTACCACAATGTCGGGGTACGAGTACCACAATGTCGGGGTACGAGTACCACAATGTCGGGGTACGAGTACCACAATATCGGGGTACGAGAACCATAACGTCGGGGTACGAGTACCACAATGTCGGAGTATGAGTACCACAATGTCGGGGTACGAGAACCACAACGTCGGGGTACGAGAACCACAACGTCGGAGTACGAGTACCACAATGTCGGGGTACGAGAACCACAACGTCGGAGTACGAGTACCACAATGTCGGGGTACGAGTACCAC
The DNA here is from genome assembly GCA_954871355.1 of Cabera pusaria. NCBI lineage: Eukaryota > Metazoa > Arthropoda > Insecta > Lepidoptera > Geometridae > Cabera > Cabera pusaria. The sequence continues at coordinate 11,920,081 of OX940911.1, forward strand.
AATGTCGGGGTACGAGTACCACAATGTCGGGGTACGAGTACCACAATGTCGGGGTACGAGTGCCACAATGTCGGGGTACGAGTACCACAATGTCGGGGTACGAGTACCACAATGTCGGGGTACGAGAACCATAACGTCGTGGTACGAGTACCACAATGTCGGGGTACGAGTACCACAATGTCGGGGTACGAGTACCACAATGTCGGGGTACGAGAACCACAATGTCGGGGTACGAGTACCACAATGTCGGGGTACGAGTACCACAATGTCGGGGTACGAGTACCACAATGTCGGGGTACGAGAACCACAATGTCGGGGTACGAGTACCACAATGTCGGGGTACGAGTACCACAATGTCGGGGTACGAGTACCACAATGTCGGGGTACGAGTACCACAATGTCGGGGTACGAGTACCACAATGTCGGGGTACGAGAACCACAATGTCGGGGTACGAGTACCACAATGTCGAGGTACGAGTACCACAATGTCGGGGTACGAAATAGCCACAATGTCAGGGCTGCAAGTACCACAATGTAGCGGTACGACTGCAGCCTAGGACTCCAGCGCCGCACAGAGCTCGCCAAGCACACCACCACCCGTCTACGCAGACGCCGTACCACTACAATATCAGGGCTCAAAATAGTCACAATGTCGGAACTACTTAAGTAACAAGTTGCCACAATGTCGGGGCACAGGATAACAGCAATGTCGGGGCTATTAAAATAACTCACCAGTGTTGAATCACGCTTCGCGAGTAATAGAAATAAAATCAAATTAAATACAGTTTGCATCAAAGTAAGTAAGTTACTTGCTTACTGTTTCTATCACCTCATCTTTAGCTTGCCGCTGTAAGTCTTATATTTCACCAGATTTAAGTTTCCTACGTTCGGCCTAACCTGACTACCGAAACAAAGCCATCAGTTTACTGCCAGAACTAAACTACCTATGTCCTGAAGTACTCACAACAATACCGCAAAAATGAACAATATTACAAGATTTCGAAGTAACGAAACATTTTAACTTAACTTCGTACACCAAACCCTGTACGTTGTCAGGTAGCACACTTAACTTTACTAAATTCCATTACTCTACTGATTAACCAGCATTTCTTAGACTTTTAATACGATTTTTAATCGCACAAAATACGGTAAACAAACTGGGGTGAGGGTAGTTGGATTGTTTATGATTGTTCGCTGATAACTTCGTCGTGTAAGAACCGATTTTGATGATTCTTATTTTGTTGAAAAGGAGATATCCCAAGGGTGGTACCATTGTATTTTCATCGAGATCTGATTAGTATCTCCAGAGATATGGAGATAAACACCTCAAACTTGGCACTGAAAATTAATAGCCCGGCATTTGAAGTCCGTTCATTTAGTTTTCAAACGATCTTATCTGATTTTCAGGTTAAACAAGAAATCTTACGACGCTCGTCAGTTTACAGCGCATGGATTCGAGCACCGAGAATTGTTTTTCGTGGACGGCTCCGTACCCTCGGAGCTGATCGTTAACAGGTTCATCAGGATATCGGAGGTCGCGAAGGGTGCTGTGGCTGTTCATTGTAAAGGTAACTATGATACCCTCACCTGTTTAAATATACAACATCTTATGTATAAATGTTCTTTACTGAAATAAATAACGTATAAGTAAGAAAATAAATAAAAATGTAGAAAATAACTTACAGTGACCCTCTGGTGAAGGAAAATCATCGTTAAGAAACCCCCAACCCCCGCATGGTGGTAGGACACTGTCTAGTATCCGCCTGGCAAGCTACCACCCTTAAGTTAGAAAATCTGTCGGTAAACATCTAATTTGTTCTAGCAGCTATACCTCAAAGCCAGTTTCCATTCTAGGCGTAGCGTGCTACCGCTACCATCCTCGACCGCATCGTCACTTACCAATAGATGAGGTAGTGGTCCAACGCTAGCCTATATTAAATTGTGCTAGCTAAATAATTGTCATCATAATGCTTATGAAATAAATAAATATGAATAAATATGAATATGAATGAATGAATATATGATATAAAAAAAATACAATATCCACGAGAGCATAGCGTGGTATTATTATATGTTCTGTGATTTGCACGCCATCTGGTAAAATACAGCTGCACGAATTAATTTTATAAGACCCCTATGACCTGTATTTGCAATGGGTAATTTTGTTTTGTTTTTTTTTTCTTTTTTATTATGATTGTGATTATGATTATATGATCATACGTTTCGTCTACTATACTGACTAGAGATTGATCAACTCGATGTCTCAATGCGCGTCGTCAGTCACAACTCACAGCGACTTGAGACTCCTAAGCGCGAGCTTTAGCTGAACAACAAAACTTTAAATATTAAATGTATCTGTTTAGAAAATGTACAATCGCCTTCATTTGTGCGTATCCACCTTAAGGAATAATTTCCTGTGCACTCTTATTGAATTGGCATCTCGCTTCTGTCTATGTTGACATTGTTGACCAATGAAAAGAAGGGACAAAGCCAAAAATTATGTTTTGTTTTTGATTTTGGCTCTTCTGATTGGTAAAAACATTTTTTTTTGGTTTTGGCTCTTCTGATTGGTTAGAAAAATAATCGACACTTGCAACCGAAAATGTTTTGAAACTGGATACGCACAACTGTACGCGATGGTACAGTCACCGTGTCTGAAAACGATCAGGGCATAATTAACGAGGATTCTTGCTACCCGAACTCGTTTCAGTGCCGTTTTCTACGATTCCATTTAAGACCGCATCTTCATTTGACACCCTTAGTTCGTAGTGTTATTATCTGTTCTGTGCCCTTAGTACGAGTTTTCATCGTAAACTATTTTGACACATCTCACATAGTTTTCAACTTATTCTGGCTCCCTGATTGGCCTGAATTTAGTGAAGAGTGAAAACCACTAGAGGGCTGTACTGTTTTTCATACAAAATTTGTCCGATATACAATATCGAGTTTGGTATGAAAACTCGTACTTAGGTTTATAGGTAGTAGAGCGGTCAAATGTCTGACAGACAATAAAGCAGAAAACATTTTCATTGCTTTTTTTTTAATTTTCAGCTGGCTTAGGCCGTACAGGCACACTCATAGCTTGCTACATGATGAAGCACCACGGGTTCACAGCTCGCGAGGCCATAGGCTGGCTGCGTGTGTGTCGACCCGGCTCCGTCATCGGTCATCAGCAGTGGTTCATAGAGAAGTGAGCCCTATTTGTATTTATATACGTACTATAATAGCATGGTATATGATGAAGTAGCGCAGACTAAAGATCAACGCAGACGAAGGAAGCGAAGGAGCCGAAAGAATCTAATTTCAGATTTACTTGTATGAACTCCTGTGAAACGCTGCACACTTATCAGCGCCAATCGGATGAATAGCCAAAATCATTCGGAGGGTATTCAAATCTAGGCTTGGGTAACTCCGGACACATCTATATCTTCGGATATAAATCGCTAAACCGATATATATCCTTCCTTCCTCTTGCCAACACTGTAATATATCCCATATACCTTGGTAATTTTTTTTTTAAGTTTCAGTTCAATGTATGTAGACCCCCCCCCCCTTATTTTTTTTTTGTATAGAAATCGTAAAACGGATCACCATTCGGCTGTGGAACTCTAAAATAGAACCCTAGCTATGAAGAAAATAATCATTGAAATCCGTTCTCAGAACAACGTCCAATAAAATTGTATCTTCCCCCAGATTCCCCTGCTTATCGTCCAATAAAATTTTATATTTTTCTGTCTCTTCCAGTATCCAAAGCCGGATGCACGCGGAAGGCGAGACGTACCGTCGCCGTCACAACATCACGTCGTACCCGGTGTTCACTCGCGGCGTCTACTGTGACTTGCCGCCGGAATTACCGCACAAGGAACCCGACGAACCGATCAAACCTGTCTCCTTACACTCTATACTGCACTCTAATAAGATTAAGGTAAGAGTCGTTATTGTGTAGCCATGGTTTTATTTAAGATATTTTGCGGGCTCCGTGGTGATTTATTATTTTATTTTTATTAAAGCTTACTAGCAATGGTTCCTTGTTAACCCCTCCAACTAAGCTAAAATATGCTTGTGTCTGGAGTGGAATCAAGAAGAATCAAAGCATTTATTCAGTATGTAGGCAGTATAAATATACGCACATATACACGTCAAAATCATAAATCATAAAATAAATCATAACCAATTATCAAGTAAACATAGCAAAAGCAGAATTTAACGCTTTGAATTAGAAAAAAAAGTAATGAACCATTCAGCTGTCATCGAATCGTTTACGTCAGAAAATTAAAAAAAAAATAAAGTTGGTTAAAACCAACCATACATGTAACTGTGTGTTTCAGTACTTCAGACAATTTTTATATAAAAAAAATCAAAAAAGTGAAATAGTGAAACGTAAAACATAGAGAAACGCATGGGTTCACGTCAATAGTTCAATGGGTGGGGATTGAATTCACGACCTCTCGATCGCTATGCCGACGCCTTAAGCATTGGGGTATTGCAGCTTTTTTTAAATCATCATCATCATAATCAGCTAATTTACGTCTACTGCTGGACGTAGGCCTCTTCTAAAGCACGCCACTGAGTTTCATAACTTTTATAAATGGTTTTTTTTTTTCAGTAGAACGCTCGATTTCTTATGTCGCAGTTGTCGTTTCAAAGCCGCTATGCACCTATAGATTTTTCTGTAGAATAATGTATGTCATGCTCTTTCAAAGTTGCCCTCCGGTGAAGAAAAATATCGCGTAGAATCTCTCGGCTTAGTAAATTGATAGGATAACACCTGTATCCTAGCAATTTGGTAAGATTTTATGAATGTGGCAACGCCCTGCATGATGGTAGGACACTGTAGTGTCCGCCTGGCCAGCTGCCACCTTCAAGTTAGAAAATCTGTCGCAAAACATCTAAAGTGTTCCAGCAGCATCTTCCAGAGTCAGATCCCATTCTAGGCCTAGCGTGCTTACCATCTTCGACCGCATCATCACTTACCAACAGGTGAGATAGTGGTCAAACGCTAGCCTATAAGTAATCCTTATCCTTATCCTTACTTCCTTACTATTTTATTTCATTAATTCATTCATTAATATTATAAATGCGAATGTAACTTTGTCTGTCTGCCTGTGGAGGAGGAGTAGAAGGGGAGGGTAGGGGGAGTAGAAGGGGAGGGTAGGGTGAGTGGAGGGGGAGGGGAGGGGAAGTGCGAGTGAGGGGAGAGAAGGGGTGGTGGAAGGGGGAGGGGAGGGGGAAAGGTGGAATTAGCATGGCGTGGTGGGTGCGGTGTAGTTGGGATACGTATGTGTCTTATTAGTTAATGCTACCCAAAGACACTTTTCCACGCGGACGAAGTCGCAGGCACGGCTAGTAAAAAATATATAGAAAACATTTTGTTATTTGTATAATACTAAAATTCGCATGTAGAGTACTGTAGAAATTGCTTTTGGAAATAAATATCTTTATCTTCTCAGCTCGACAATGCCAACGCTCTGAACGCCAACGACGCGGACTCGGAAAACAACGTGACGTCAGTGATCGGCAAGTACAAGACCACGCCCACTCCCATGCTGCCAAAAACTGTGTTCACGCCCAAGATGAACTACATGCTTCCCACCAACAACATCAGAAACGCTAACAACACCAACCTAAAACAACCACCACGGGTGTTGAATTCTACCATAAAGTCGCATTACGCCTCGAAAACATCCACCTTCCCCCCGACTAGAAGTGCCAATTCACAAGTTAAGCTGACTGGAAGCGTCAAACCTTTTACAGGTAAAAGCAGCTTTCACGGTCAAAGAGCTAATTTAGCTAGACCCGTGGGGTATACCCACGGTGCGAGCCCGCTCAAAACGTACACGCGTAAAACCGTCACTGTCAGCAAAATAACTACAAACGATACCACAACGGTGACCACTCTCAGCAATGTGACTTCAACTTTGAGTGCTTTGACGGAGAACTGTCATTTGAACGGCAAAAATCGCCTCCCGTCCGAGCCGAATTTAAAAGCGGTAACTCAAAAACCGACTCCGACCAATACTCGTAAGAAGCTAATCGTCCGGTCGAACTCTAATTCGCGAAAGAAATTGCCAAAAAGCGTGCCGAAAAACGGCCTCGAGGCGAGTCAGGAACTGTCCTCGAGCGATACTAACGTTACTAATATATCTGCGGATTCGCTAGAAACTCCCTTTAGGTTTAGGCGGAAACGGGACAAATCGAGCAGTCCGGAACCGATGGATTGCCTCTCCAACTCCGTCATAACGGCTGACGTGACTCCCGATAACATCGAAGAGACTAATAACTCCCAAGGCAACAAGCTTTACAAAATAAAGGCGCTACGAAAGAAATGCCCCGCGTTCGGCGTCAGCTTACTGAAGAAAGACGGCGTCCAAACTCGGTCGAGTAGCTGCGCCAGTAGCTCGACCGTTAAGAAAAAATGATCTCTGTTAAACGTATAGAGACATAGTGAGTAGTCGTTTGCTCGTCTTAGAGATTATTTATAGTTTAAATGTGCATAGCACATGGTGTTGTAAACGTGTTTTTTATGTTGATAGATTTGTACGGACGCTTCCTAACTACATATATCCTAATGTAATAATGGACTGATTTTATACTAAACTCATATCAAATGCTATACCGCGCTGAAAGACAATTGTTACAGTGTCGAGCGAGAGATTTAGCACATAAAGCGATATTCATCACATCGTACTTACTTTATCCCTATCCCTGTAGGTTTTGAAGTGCTATATTCCTTGCTCGTCGTTGTATGTCCATACAAATCTATCAACTCTTTTAAATGTATAGAAATCGTTTATGCTAAATGTCGTGAACCCCACTATAGGAGCCTATAAATATATAAAATTTAATCTCATCGGACTGTTTGTATTGATCTATTCTACTTTTAGTGGTAGGTCGATTGATTGACTAATGGGTTTGATATTTGAGTTCTTCGTTTCGGATGAGAGATGGCGCTTTTATTAGTTAACTGCTATGTATAATATTTATAATTTAGTGTTTAAAAAATTTGAACCACAGATTAAAGACGAGCTCATTTTTCTGATACTGTCTTCGCATTTTTGACTAAAGTAATAATTTTTAGGGTGAAGAGCCCAATTTTCAATACTCGGCTAGTTGTTAACAAATAAGTAACTATAAAATGTCGTTCATATTTTTTTTCATTTCAAGTAATGCATTTAATGCGTACTTTGTAATAGTTAGTAATATAAAAATCGAACACGCTATCTTATAGTTTTGATTTTGGTTACAACTGGCAGAGTACTGAAAATTTGCCCCTTCACCCTAAAATTCTTGCTGCTGTCAAAAATGCGATGACAGTGACAGAAGAATGAATTCGATTCTAGTCTGTGGTTGGTTTTTTTTAAACGCCTAATGAGCTATATTTTCTTTGTAACAATTTGTTGACTTGTTAGTATGAGATTATTTTTATAAAATTTTAAAATAAAATAAAATTATTAGACAATCAGTCGATCGCGTAGTATCTTAAGAAAAAATATTTTTGTAGTTTAATAAATTTAATAAGTGATAAACTAAATGCCATCTTGTTTAGCTTGTATTGAGCTTGTAGAAGTTATTATTGATGTAATTGCTATTAGCCTCACCGCCCATGAAATAAAAGATCATTTTTGCGTTTATGTTTCAACCTTATCCATTTGAAATAGAGTTCTTAATTGTATAAAATTCATCGATCTCCGCTACCGCGATGAGTTATAGCAAAAATAAACCCTATTCAAACTGTATAAGGGTCATATTCCCGTAAAAATATCTTTCTTGAGCTTAAAGCCTACAATCTTTTGTTAGTAAGTTACAGCGTCCATTTAGCTTTAATTGAATGCTTGTTAAATAACTATTTGTTAGCGTTAAGTATTTTCTATACATTTATTGTTTGGCAACCTATCTTCTTTAAAAAAACTGTTGGACTTTTTTTGTAATGATCTTTTTATTTTATTCATAAATATGGTTCTTGCTATTTATTTAAACAACTTAAAAATAATAACCTAATGACAATATCAAAATTACTTAAACATATAATACCTATACTATAAATAAAAGACAGAATCTGGGTCACTACCTGTCGGTAATGTTCCCAAAAAGCTAGCGACGTTACCTCGTTGTATAGCGAGGCTAATACGTTGGCCGAGGTAAGCGCCAGCTCTTTGGTCAAGGGTGATGTCAATTAGGCGTCTGGACAACTCCTTAACAACACCTGGGGCATCTCATGTTCTTGCTTGTACTTTTACTTTAATTGACATGATTTTAATATCAGTACATATATAGCCACGTATAGCCCCGTTTAGAGTCCCCTGAAAGCTTGCACCTATTAAATCTCGAAGATCCCACTTGCTATTTGATAATATTTAAAAAAAAAAACCGATGAAATGAGAACCTCCTCCTTTTTTGTGAAGTCGGTTAATGACTTACTGAATGGGCTCATATTTGCTTCAAATTGACAAGTCACCTTGAAGATAAATTAAATGTTCTTTCTTCGTTTTTTACAGTGTGACTGTGATAAAACGCCATCTTTTGATATATAATGTGACTAAATAGTTTTTTTAAACCAATTTTCGTCACAAACTGTCAATGCGTAATGTTACTTTTGTGAAAGCATTTCTACAGTCTATTCTCCGTGCATTTTATTGTTAAAGTTTTATTGTGACAGTCATTAAATTACCTCTACTGCTATATAACTAAAGTTTTCATCAATTCAATTTAAGTGGCAGTAAGCAATGTATGTAAATTTTAATGCCGGATTTTTTTATAATTTGTACATTTTACATTAAATATAACGACGCGTAATTTTATGACATCAACATGACGACAGTTATAAATAAATGTTCGTTTTATAAGGTTTTATATTATGTTGTGTTTATCTTATGTATTTTTATTTTTAAAAATACGGTTGAATTTAAGAGTTTTAAACTCTACGTTTGAATTTTGTACTAGAAACAGGGATGGAAAAGAAAACGTTGACTAATTTCGGGAAGTGTGAAATTGTTTCTGTACAAATAATGCTTTAATATTCCTAGTTTTTAAATTCCATTGCGTCCATTTGTTTCTTTCTTATATCATCATGGAAACTACGGTTTTGCGACAAAATTTATTGTTTAAATACAGTCTTCGTCCCTATTTTTCAAGTACATATGAATTCAACATTATTTATTGCTTGGCAATTTTATGTAACAGTGCAAAAAAAATATTTTTTTTAGTATAGATCGATGGTAAATTTTTTACAATATGTATACGCTTAAAATATGCAGCTTTTGAACGGCTGTTTCTTATAAAATAATGTAAAATGACGTGCATTGTTTTAATAATTATAATGCCGTTGTTGTTATTTAAATTTGTGTCTACTGCTAATCTGTAAAATGTTATTTTTTCTACTGTGTTCTCCATTTGGTTGTTATATAATTTGAATAAGGAAATTTGTTATATATATTTGTGTACATAAAAGCTTATTCTGCTTATATTATTTCTCTATATATATTCTGGAAGAAATAGAACTACAAATGAAAGTTGATTGTTTACAGCTGCGGGCTTTTCGCGTACCCACTTCATAATTAAAATATAAGAACGTGCATATTAACGGAATGAAAAAGATGCATTTATATATCCTGTATAGTTGCATCTCTTTCGCTCGCTACCTTCATTTCGGTCGCGATCAACTTTTACTATTATTTCTGTGGATACATAATAAAGCAGCTGGTCGAGCTGTGAGTAAATAGTCTAAATATCTAATTTTTACTGAGTTATAACTTTTTAATCGATTATTTTACAATTTCCTATACTTATATTAAGAATAGATACTACAAGTATATAGAAAAATCTGCAATCAAATAGTGTTATGGTTCTATCGGACATTTGTTTCACTTTAAACTCGAATTTATTGTACATTTTATAAAGTTTTAGATGAATAAATCGATATTGAAGCCATATTTTAATCGGTTATTCATGTGTTTAAATCTATGTATTATATACTATAGGTTTATTTTATTAAAGAATAATGTCGATTATAGTGTGCATTGGCTAAAACTAATGTTAATTTGACTCTTATACTTTATCAAAGCTTAGAGCATCACCGCAGAGTTGCTTGTATGTCGGGTTTTTATCGGATACATTTCGGAGAGTGTGCCTCCCAACTGCACGAACTTATTCCCCCATCATCTTTTTTCAATCGGACAACCAGACGTACTGATACACGCCACCGCTACATGGTGGATATTCCATCAATCCGAACTAAGCGATTTGCTTCTACATTCATCATACGTACCGCCAGGGTAGGAACTCCTTGTCTGAGTCTGTGTTTCCGGAAAGGTACCATCTGGGGGTCTTCAAGACGCGAGTGAATAGGTATCTTCTAGCCAAGCGTGCTACATCGTCGACCACATCGTCACTTAACATCAGGTGAGACAGTCGTCAAACGCTCGACTATAATGAATAAAAAAAGTCGTATTATTCAAAACCTGGTCGCATATCTTGTATCATCTAGAAACGCTCTTCATAATAGTAAAGAACTGTCTAGTATCCGCCTGGCCAGCTACCACCCTCAAATGGGAAATCCGTCGCCAAACATCTGTGTTCCGACAGCAGTCCTTGAAAGCCAGTGCCCATTCTAGGGCCTAGTATGCTACCATCCTCGACCGCATCGTCACTTACCAATAGGTGAGATAGTGATCAAAAACTAGCCTATATGCTAAAAAAGCGTTTAGTCATAGAAGTTAGAACAGGACAGCTGTAGTTTTGGAACAGTTAGATGAATGAAGATCGGGCTCAGGGGCGCATCTTGGGAGAGGCCTACGTCCAGCAGTGGACTGACACAGGCTGATGATGAGATGAATGTTATGATTCTTTTCTTTGTGTTACTACACTTTATATTTTTGTACATTGTTATAAACATGTTTAAAATCCAAAATTGCAACGTATCGACGGGACTCAAATCTGCATCTCCCGGGGACATGCCCAGGTTCTGTACCATTTCAGCTACAGTATGACTCTTTCTTTACGACAAAACTATTGGATTACATGTTCCCTGGGAGGCGTAGATTCGAGTCCCGTCGGTACGGTGAAATTTGGATTGTTTATAGTTAGATTAATGTCATTTTAGCCAGTGCATACTAATTTCGATACCAACTTTATTGTTTATTTCTAAATGTATATTTTACTGATATTTTGATATGTTGGTGCGATGTGTATCAGGGACCAGAGAGATGTATGTTTATATAGATTTATTATTTGTATAGTTCCGTTGCAACTGTTGTGTTAGAAATATAATTTTTAATTTTACATTTTATGAATATATTAATTACGTTGTGATTTCATCGGTTGACTAATTACTATGCACTACCTATTAGATATACATAATTGTGTATTAAATGACCAAACACTATGCTTTGGTGTTTGGGTTGCTTGTGCTTATTAAAAAATAAAAAGATATATTCCAATTTATTTTGTTGTTTTATTTACACTATAATAAAAATGATAGCGCTTTCGGCTCGTTAAAAAACAAGCTACAAGGTATGTTTCTGTAATGATAAAGGTACATTTTATTTACTAGGAAGTAAGAAGACCTTATCAAAAAGGACGATATCGCACCGTCATACGTGCGTTAATGAGATACTGGACATCGCGGAAATCGTGCTATGTACTTGGAGCCGACATAAGTCGTTCATGTTCAATAAGAAACATAGTTGAACCGACAATGTTTCCTTGAGGAATGCCACAATTAGTTGAGAGTTCTTTGCTTCGCCTTTTCTAGATTTTGACTATCTGGTTTTTACCTGTCATCGTCAGTTAGCCTCTGAACAGTTTTTGTGTTAGACCTCTTACTCCGATTGATAAATAAATTTTGTCATGGACAAATTAGCAGTTTTTATTAGGGTTCCGTAGTCCTGACAAAGAACCCTTATAGTTTCGTCATGTCCGTCTGTCTGTCTGTCTGTCCGAGGTTTTGCGAAGAGACTTAATACTAGAAAGCTGTAATTTTGTAGGGGTATGTATACAAATTACGTCGACAGTGGTGAAATAAAATTTTGAAAAATTTTTTTTAGTCTTGCTCCCCTACATGAGAAGTGGGGTTGAATTTTTTTTTCGTCGTCACCCCTTCGTTTACTAAAAATGACTTTAGGGTCGCTAATATAATTTTTCTATTGAATGCGCCGAAATATTATACTTTAAAAGTGCAAATGTTTATTCCAGTAGGGCGTCCCCCCCTCCCCCCCTCTAAAAGCTAAACTGCGGGCCAAGCGGGCTAGAAAAATCTGGAAAAAATTGTGATAATATTGCATTTCATGAACTTTAAAGGAAACCTATAGCGGTTAAGATAACTTTCTAATAATAATAATAATAATAATCCGGCGACAACCGCTGTGACAACACGTCTTTTTTGGTTTTTTTTTTTTTACTTTTCAATCCAATTTCGAGATTTTGACTCCAAAGTGCTAGATATCTACAAGAAAAAGGAAATACTAAGACATTGTACAAAATAATAATAAAGAAATTACGCCGAAACCAGATAAGAAAAAGCATACGGAATCATAGTTTTTACTTGACACATTATGTCAAAAACATTAACAAATAAAATAAGATTGGATTGTGATATAAGTTAGTTACATGATAACAAGATCCCAAAAAAGACGACAAGCGGAAACTAGAGCGCACCCACCACCTTCGCCCGTCGCATCATGTCCGAGCTCGTCATCGGGAGACGAATTCGTAACTCCCCCGGAAGGCAGCTCGTCGAGTGATGACAACGGGCCTACGCCGCCGCCGCCGCCGCCACCACCACCAGTGCGACGACGAGGACGGCCACCGCTGCCGGCACGCTTGGGGCCTGCGGGGCAATCTGCTCCGCGCCCGGTCCCCGCTACCGGTGGTGTAGCGCGACGCATGCGATGGACTGAATGTATGAACGAGAATTGCATGCGCGCCTACTACGGGGTTACAGAGGGAGGAACAAACCTGTCCGCGTACCGTGATAGGATGCTACCTCTGTTTCAGACCCTTGAACCAGCCGTCGCCGTTACCGTACAACGACTGTCGGATCGGACGGATTACACAACTTCTGGATAAAATGGATTCGGTGCTCTCACGACTGCTTAGCGACGCAATTCCAAAATGCACTCGAGGTCGGTGCCTTGCCAACATTTATGACAACCGGTATCACCTTCCTGCTCCACAAGTCCGGTAGTACCACGGAACCGAAGAACTATAGACCCATCACGTGCTTGCCGACGCTTTACAAGCTACTTACATCTATTCTGAGATTTAAAATTAACTCGCACATTATTGCGCACAACATTTTGGCCTCCTCTCAGAATGGATGTAAGGTTGAGTCCCGTGGTACTAAGGAGCTCCTCCTCATTGACACGGCCATTTGCCAACAAGTCCGGCGGAACAAAGGGACTCTCTCCACCGCCTGGATTGACTACAAGAAGGCCTATGATTCAGTGCCTCATACCTGGCTGGAGAGGATCTTAGAGCTGTATAAAATTGATATAACTCTTAGATCTTTTCTAGGTTCTTGTATGAGGCAGTTCGTCAACCGGCTGGTGGAGACAGCCTCTCTGGTCCGCAGGATTTCATAAGGATTGAGCGAGGCATTTTCCAGGGTGATAGTCTGAGCCCGTTGTGGTTTTGCCTAGCCCTGAATCCTCTCAGCACATTGCTAGAGGATTCAGGGCTGGGTTATCGGCTTAGGAGAGGGGGTGAAGTCATTTCGCACTTGCTGTATATGGATGACCTCAAACTTTTTGCACCGAAGCATAATGAATTGATGGAGCTACTGAAAGTCACTGAGACTTTCAGCAGCGCCATTAGCATGGACTTCGGTGTGGACGAGTGCGCGGTCATGCATGTACAGCGGGGAAAAGTTGTAAATTCAACGAATTTACAACTTTCAGAGACAATGACTTTCAGATCTCTCTCAGAAGCTGACACCTATAAATACCTTGGTATGTCAGAGGCATTGGGTATCGAGAGTGGGGGGATAAAACAGTCAGTGAAGGAGCGCTTCTTCGGTCGCCTGACAAAGGTACTTAATAGTCTTTTGTCAGGAGGCAACAAGGTGTGCGCCTGCAACGGCTGGGTTATGTCCCTACTTATATACACCTTTGGCATACTAAGGTGGACTCAGACCGAACTAGACGCCCTGGACAGAAAAGTTCGACAGCAATTGACATCACATCGCATGCTTCACCCGCGCTCGTCTGTTATGAGACTGTATATCCCACGGAAATGAGGTGGTCGAGGCCTTTTAAATGCCAAGACACTCCACAACCGTGAGGTGTGCAGTCTCCGGGAATATTTCCTAAGCAACGAGTGTGGGATGCATCGCGATGTGGTGACAGTTGATAAGACTTTCACGCCTCTCTCTAAGGAGAGAGGCGTGAAAGTCAAAGAGAACTGGCGCAAGCCTCAGGTGCTGAGCACCGAGGACCGCAAGGACGTATGGAAGAGCAAGGAGCTGCATGGCCGGTTCTATCGTGCCTTAACAGGGCCCGACGTGGACCTGCTCGCGTCGGTGAACTGGTTACGATTCGGGGACCTCTTTGGGGAAACCGAGGGTTTTGTTTGTGCAATTGCGGACGAAGTTATCAAGACGAACAACTACCGGAAATATATTATGAAGGACGGTACGGTCGACATATGTCGGGCATGCCACCGTCCCGGAGAGTCACTCAGACATATTATTTCCGGTTGTTCTCATCTTGCTAACGGCGAGTACTTGCACAGACACAATCTTGTAGCCAGGATCATCCACCAGTAATACGGTCCTCTTCAATACGGCCTTGTCGAGTCCGAGGTACCGTACTATAAGTACGCACCTGCGCCAGTTCTCGAAAATGGTCGTGCTTTGCTCTATTGGGACCGATCTATTATCACGGACAGGACTATTGTCGCCAATAAACCTGATATCGTGATAGTCGACCGGTCCCAGCGGCGGGCAGTGTTGGTCGACATCACCATCCCGCATGACGAGAACCTCGTGAAGGCTGAAAAGGACAAGCTTAGCAAGTACCTTGACTTGTCTTACGAGGTTACCGCCATGTGGGATGTTGACTCGACTAGCATTGTCCCGATAGTCGTGTCAGCAAACAGCCTAATAGCGAAGAGTCTCGACCAACATCTCAAGAGACTCTCGTTAGACGGCTGGATCAAGGGCCAGATACAGAAGGCGGTACTTCTTGACACGGCACGCATCGTCAGGAGGTTCCTCTCTCTGCAGCCCTAACCACCGGTAGCTTGGGCCCTGCCCCGCTGCTGGCGGCACTCTAGGTTTAGGTTTTTTTATAATATTGTTTATTTTTTTTTTTTTTTTTATTGTTATTTTGATATCTATATTGTAAAAAAACCTAGACCTAAGATAAGAAAATAAATATGTGCATAATAATGTTATAATATGTAAAGTGAACCTTAAGTAAGAATATATTTAATAAACGAATTTCATTTAGAATACTTGTTTTTATTTTATTTTAAGATCCTTAACATCTAGCTTAAGTTAATAATGCAAAATCAATTTAATGTTTGTGTAAAATGTTGTGTAAGCTATTCCTGTAATCTACTTAGTTACTTCAAATTCACTAACGCAGCATAAACTTTTAACACCGACGCTGGTGCACTGACATGTCACTACATGATTTTGCACATTCGACAAACATTGAATAAAATTCATCATGCCCTGATAATTATACCCTGTTCGAGCGTCGCAGTTAACACACATATTCACATACTTTCAAGTCTACTTAAGACGTAAGTTTTGAACTTTTATTCCTTTATTTCTATTTACTCGATATTATCCATAATAATATCGTTTAAAAACTAAAAAAGAACCGACTTCAATGTTCATTTTCAGTACCAATTTGGAGATGTTTATCTCAATATCTCTGGAGATACTTATCAGACCTCGATAAAATTACCATGGTACCACACTTGGGATATCTCCATTCGAACAAAAAAATAATAATCAAAATCGGTGCATAAATGACGAAGTTATCCCCGAACAAACATAAAAAAAAATATATATATACGGTCGAATTGAGAAACCTCCTCCTTTTTTTGAAGTCGGTTAAAAATGATCCTAATAGTTTTCTATTTTGTTTCAGATTATGACAGACATTGAAATAAATAATAATAGTGAGACCCAAGATGGACTTTTTGAAATTAATACCCAAGACCTTCTTTTCCACTGTGCGCAGAATCCATTAGTAGGCTTTGACGAAATTTTTCCAATCACTAATCAGAAGAAATCGTCTCCAAAGCATCCAAAACGGAAGACAAAGAAGACAGCTGGTGAAACTAAGAATCTTCGCAGTATGCGGCGATCATCATTTGTTTTAAACCGTGAAGCATGCAAAGGGAGACGTTTGTTACGTGAAGATACCTAAGGCGGACCGCTGAATTGCAACCTACATAGCTACGTGCGTCATTGGATCACGCGGCACACGAGGCGCCGCATCAGCACCTAGATTCCCACGATTGCATTACTGCTAATTTTGCATTCATGTAATTCTATAATTAATGTATATTGTTAACCTAACATCGGTTGCGATAACTTGTACTTTTAGTTTAGTTATTTTACTTTTAATTAAATTAGTTCCAAAAGTTTTTGGTTTTTTTTAAGTCCTTCGGTTGCGGCCAACGTAATTAGCGCAGTCGTACGGATTTTGGGGTAGTTAACTGGGGTATCTACGTAACTACGAAACTATTCTGATGGTGTGACGCGTCGAAGTGCGTCGCGCCCTCCCGAAATTACAAGAGCCTGGCCTGCAACTGGAGGAAAATTAATCAAGAAATCGATTAGACGAAGGAACCATGAAACTTATGTAAGTCCATGAATCTTCTTGTACTTGCTGTCCCTATTTTTATGTCCTTGTGGTTTTCATAATTTTTCAAAATTTTCTATCACGGAAAATCTTGCTCAAGCCCTGCTCCTAGTAGGCAACTTAGGAATAGATTAGCAGATAGTTCTAGGAATTTAGATTCGATTTCCGAATTAGATTCAGAATTTAATTCTAGTTTAGACAAGTCTATTTTAAGTGATATAAAAATGGACCCTGATACTGTGTTCAAGGCTTTACGACCAGTGCCCGAATTTGATGGTAACCCGCACGTGTTAACGAGGTTTATTCATTTATGCGATAAATTATGTGCAACATATCTTAGTGATAATCCAGAAAATGAGTTAACTAATCTGAGTTTACTTAATGGCATTCTTAATAAAATAACCGGCTCTGCCGCCCGCACCATTAACTCAAACGGCATCCCAGAAAGCTGGGCAGGCATTCGTAGTGCCCTAATAAATATTTTTTCAGACCAGAGGGATGAAACTGCCCTCTACAACGACCTGTCCCTTGCGACACAGGCACCCCAAGAATTTTTTGATCATTGTCAAGGACTGTTCAGCACAATTATGACGTACGTTAGTTTGCACGAAATTCAAATTCAGACAACTATAGAAGCAAAACGCATTCTATATAGAAAGCTTACGTTGCAAGCTTTTGTTCGTGGACTCAAAGAGCCTTTGGGCTCACGCATACGATGCATGCGTCCTGATAGTGTTGAGAAAGCTCTCCAATTTGTTCAATAGGAACTAAACGTTATGTACCTACAACAAAGAAACGACTCCGTTAGTAACCGCAGGGTTAATACCCCTAATGTAGTTAAATCACAGCAGTCACAGCCGTTTACTATGCCAGTACAAAAACCTTTCGTTCCTCCTGAGCTTTTGTACAATAATCAAATGCCATTTAGTGTACCATTTCAGCGACCTATACCTCATGTCCAACACCAACAACCCTGGAGACCTAGTTTTCCCGTGAACCGACCTCCTCAAGGTCCTTCACGCACCCAACAGATGTTCCGTGCGTTACCACCAAATTATAATGCTCAGCAAAATGCATTTAGAATGCAACCCCGAGCTCAACCTCAATATACCGGCCCTAAGCCTATGAGTGGCGTTAGCCACTATGTGACCAAGACATTACCACCTACTATGTCTGGACACAACTGGATGAAGTCGGGTAACCCGCCACCCAGTAACTATTTTAAAACTAGAGAGGCGAATATGAATGAGTGCTCTAGTTACGATGGTTATTACCAGGACTTTGAGCCCTTATATTATCCTGACTATGACTATGAAAGTTACGAGTATCCAGTAGCTTACGAAGTAGACGAGTCCCAGTATTATGCGGACTATAATGTGACCGAACAGGCAGACAACACAACTGACCCTCAGCCCTCTACCAGTGGCTCTGAACAGGATTTTCAGAAGGGTCAGATTACACAAAAGTCAAAATAGAGGTCAATTTGCAGACGCAAAGGCAACTCCCTTACATTCAAATCTCCGATCCTCCCCTGAAATTTCTGATTGACACCGGGGCTAATCAGTCGTTTATTAACCCCGAGATCCTTGAAATGTATTTTCCACAGGTACCATTAAATTTTGATCCTTTCGAGGTGACTAATGTGCATGCTACTACTCGTAATAACTATTCTGTGTCATTGCCATGTTTTACTGAATTTCAGGATTGTGATTTTATAAAATTGTTTGTGTACCGTTTTCATAATTACTTTGACGGACTTATCGGCCTTGATTTGCTTGAGAAGTGGGAAGCTAAAATCGACCTTAAAAATAAATTGCTTGTCAACGCGACTAATCCAATTTAAATGTACAACTCGCGTAACGTAAACTTATACGAAGACGTTATCGCGGCAAATTCGTGTAAGCTATTAAGACTTCCAATTAACATTCATGACGGTGAAATTTTAATACCGGAGCATAAAATTTCGAACTGTGTCATTCGAGACTGTCTGACTACCGTAATAAATAACCGCGGTATTTTAGAAATTGCGAATCCATCCACGCACGACATTATATTCTCAATGGACCGTCCTATAATAGCCGAAGTTCACACTAACGAGTGCACAAGCACTGAACAAGAGGCTTCGCGAGTCGAACAAGTCTTATCACGATTACGTACAGACCATCTTAATGCTGAGGAACGCGCTAACTTAGAAGGTTTATGTGCTCAGTATTCGGACGTATTTTATATAGAGGGGGAACCATTGACGTTCACTAATAAAATAAAACATCGGATTAGAACTACCGATGAATACCCGGTATACACGAAAAGTTATCGGTACCCGTACGTCCATAGAGATGAGGTTAGACAGCAGATAGGCAAGGGATCATTGAGCCCTCAGAATTAGCTTGGAGTTCTCCTATATGGATAGTACCCAAGAAAGCCGACGCATCTGGCAAAGTAAAATGGAGACTTGTCATCGAGTTTCGAAAGTTAAACGAGAAGACAATTGACGATAAATACCCGATACCTAACATCACGGACGTGTTAGACAAGCTTGGTAATTGCCAATATTTTACTACGCTAGATTTAGCGAGTGGCTTTTATCAGGTTGATATGAGCCCTGAGGATATTCCCAAAACTGCGTTTAATGTAGAGCATGGACACTACCAATTTTTGCGTATGCCCATGGGATTGAAAAATTCACCCTCTACATTCCAACGTGTGATGGATAATGTGCTCAGAGATCTCCAGAACACAGTCTGTCTCGTCTATTTAGATGACATCATTGTCTTTTCGACGTCCCTTCAGGAGCACATGATAAATCTCCAAAAAGTCTATCAAAGACTACGCGAATCTAACTTTAAAATCCACATGGATAAATCTGAGTTCTTAAAGTTAGAAACCGCATATCTCGGACATGTCATAAGTAGAGAGGGTATAAAACCAAACCCCGATAAAATCTCTGCCATACAAAAATACCCCATACCTAAAACTCCGAAAGAAATCAAACAGTTTTTAGGCCTAGTAGGGTATCATCGCAAATTTATACCGGACTTTGCAAGAGTTACAAAACCTTTAAGTCACTGTTTAAAGAAAGGTAATAAAGTCACATTTGACTCAAAGTATATTGAAAGCTTTGAGAAATGTAAATCCCTTCTTACAAACGACCCGATTTTGCAGTATCCCGATTTCACCAAGGAGTTTATACTCACCACAGATGCTTCCAATGTTGCTATTGGTGCCATCCTATCCCAAGGACCCGTAGGCTCAGATAAGCCTGTGTGCTTTGCATCCCGAACCCTAAATGACAGCGAAACGAATTATAGCACAATAGAGAAAGAGCTATTGGCTATAGTTTGGGCCACCAAATACTTTCGGCCGTATCAGTTTGGGCGGAAATTCAAAGTACTTAGCGATCATAAGCCACTTCAGTGGATTATGAACCTTAAGGGACCGAATTCTCGACTAACAAGGTGGAGGCTGAAGCTTAGTGAATATGACTTTACAGTCATATATAAAAAAGGTAAAGCCAACACTAACGCCGATGCGCTTTCTAGGGTTGAGATCCATAATGAGGAGACAAGCTCTATCGCTGTCAATCCTTCAGATAGGCAAGCCTGTTCCATTAACGGATCTACCACAGCTACCGCACATACGAGTCTTGAGAACCCTATCCTTGAAGTGCCCATAACTGACGACCCTCTGAACAAGTTTCATAGACAACTTATTATGACTGTAGTAGGTGACATAAAACGAAGACCGACAATTACTAAACCCTTTGACACTCACACTAGGACGAATGTACAGATATCTGAAAATAACTTAGTAGAAGACGTAATGAGTGCTATTAAAGAATATGTAAATCCGAAAGTAAAAACGGCCCTTCTCATAAATCCACCCTTAAGGATGTATGACATCATCCCAGTAATTCAGGACAAATTCAAAAGTTCAGCAATGAATTTGGTACTTGTCGAAAATGTTAAAGAGTACCTCAGGCAACAAGAAATTATTCAGAACTACCACGATGGTAAAACAAACCACCGTGGGATAAATGAATGTTTCTTATCCCTTTCGAGCAGATATTATTGGCCATAAATGAGAGACCACATAACTAAATTCATAAAAATAATTGTACATTATGTGGCCAAGCTAAATACGATAGGAATCCTATCAAACAACAATTCAATATAGTGCCCCCGGCAACTAAACCATTCGAGATCGTTCACCTAGATCTATTCACGGCCCAAAATGAAAAATACCTAACTTTCATCGATGTATTTTCCAAATACGGTCAAGCATACCACCTCCGAGACGGTACTGCAGTTAGTATAATTCAAAGTTTGCTCCATTACTGCACTCATCACGGACTCCCTCTAACGTTAGTGAATGACAATGGGACTAAATTTACGAATCAGCTCTTTTCTGAATTCACTCAGCTACATAAAATCAATCACCACAGGACACTACCTAATGCACCAAATGACAATGGCAATATCGAGAGATTTCATTCCACCATCTTAGAACATCTCCGTATCCTTAAATTACAAAGGAAGGACGAACCCATTATTCACCTCATGCCTTATGCTATTATAGGTTATAATAGCTCTGTGCACAGCTTTACGAAGTGTCGTCCCTATGACATCATCAACGGACACTTTGACCCTAGAGACCCAGTTGACATGGACCTTACTAAGCACTTACTACAGCAATATACTCAGACTCACCGCGAACTGATGAAAATAGTTTATGAAATAATTAACGTTGCCGCATTAACTAACCGCACCGCTATAATAGAAAATCGTAACAAAGACCGAGAACCCGTAATAGAATATGAACCAAATCAGCAAGTTTTCATTAACAATCCTTTCGCGACTACAAAAAAGCTCGCTCCGCGTTATACCCAGGACACGGTCCTCGCTGACCTTCCAATCCACATTTATACATCCAAAAAGCGTGGCCCCGTGGCTAAATCCCGACTCAAGAGAGTACCTAAGTCAGCAAAATTGTTGCAGATTCCTTCTGACTCTGACCGTGCTGACAACGCTGGATGCTCACGAGGTAACACTTGAGAGCTTGGACAACGGCCCTGGACTTTTACCGTTCAGATTGGGACAAGCTACGTTGATAACTCATTATCATACGTTTATACAATATATAGAACTCGGTAACATTGAAAATCAAATTAACGACTTGCAAACTCAACTTTCTGATTTTAAGCATAAACTTGTCAATGACACTTATTCGTTATACGAACTACAGTTAGAATATGTTAATACTAAATTTACTAAAGTAATTAAACAGTTAAATCGTTTTGAGCCTAATCGTAGAAAGAGAGGTCTTGTAGATGGTTTAGGTTCTATTATTAAAAGTATGACTGATAATCTGGATTATTCGGATGCGGTAAAGTTTAATAATGCCATTAAAACTCTTGAAAATAACCAAGGAAAAATAGCAGATGAATTTAATAATCATATGAGTATTCATAAAGATTGGATGATTCACCACACTAAAGTTTTAACGCAGATAGTTTCAAACCGAGAAAGAATTAATTCCACATTAGAATTACTTATAAATAACGAGTTTCAAAAAGATAGTTTTATTAAAATAACTAAGTTTGCTCAGTTATTAATTAACATCTCAGAAAATGTAGATGATGTTATGGCAGAAATAATGAGGTTGGAGAATGTATTAAGTTTTGTACGTGCATCGAGCACACACCACTCTATCGTAAGTGTAGATGTATTAGGTAAAATAGTTAGTAAGTTAAAGTTAGATTATCCTAAGGGTCAGATTTTAGATTTAGAATCACGGGAATATTATGACGTAATTAAACCAGGGTATTGCTTTTCAGACAAACGTATTGTCTTAACTCTGAAATTTCCTGTAGTATCTCCCGATGAGTTTAGTTTGTTTAGGTTAGCTATCATCCCCAATAGGAATAACCAATCTATCATCCCTCCTTATCCTCTAATAGCAAGTAACAAGCAAGCTTTCATGTACATAGAGACAGAATGTCCGAAGCTTAGCGGAAAGTTCCTTTGTGAAGAAAACCTGAGTCACCACGTACGAGCCCAAGCAGACTGCATCCAGACCCTCATCAGAAATCAATCTCTGGATCCTACCTGCGAGATGACCACCATTCAGCTATCCAGGGAAGCTGTGGACCGACTGGACGAGAAACACTACGCTATCTCGTTCCCTCAACCAACCAAGATTCACACCACCTGTGAACACGAGAGCTACGACACCATACAAGGAAGTTACCTTGTCACCATCCCAGTCAGCTGCACTTTGACTACAAAGGAGATCACCATCAGCAACAGCTACGACGATTAAGAATAAAAGGACAACCCCTGAAAATCATGAAGCTTTCGATGCCAACTGAAACATCGAATACACCACTATCACACATCAAACTCAACTCTATCAACTTAAGAGATCTGCACGAGTATCAAGATAACGTGATGCTCCAGCCAGCAATACATCTGGACCATATCTCATCTGACGTCGTGTATCACACCACCATACCTATCTACTGCGTACTAATGGCCGCCTTCATATTAGCAGCTATTTTTCTAATTCGGCGGTACTACAACCGAGCCAAGGACACTCAAGGAGCGAAATCTCACGAGCCGCACTATGAAGATGCTGAGAATCCTGCAGCCACCCCATCGAGAGCACCGGTGACATTTTCTCTCAAGGTTATCAAATAGTCGCCTTTCTGAGAGGGGAGGTGTTACGTGAAGATACCTAAGACGGACCGCTGAATTGCAACCTTACACAGCTACATACATTACATAGCTACGTGCGTCATTGGATCACGCGGCACACGAGGCGCCGCATCAGCACCTAGATTCCCACGATTGCATTACTGCTAATTTTGCATTCATGTAATTCTATAATTATTTTATATTGTTAACCTAACATCGGTTGCGATAACTTTTACTTTTAGTTTAGTCATTTTACTTTTAATTAAATTAGTTCCAAAAGTTTTTGGTTTTTTTTAAGTCCATCGGTTGCGGCCAACGTAATTAGTTTGATTCAGATCAAAATAATAGACATTAGTGGTGATAACAGTGACACTGAAGGTGATGTTGTAATATCGGCTCAATATATAGTAAAAGATTTCACGGATAGAATATTAGATCAAACCGAAAGAGAGATTAAAAATATATCTGAAAATATAATAAGTGATTCTGAGTGATGAGACGCATAATTGAATAAAATTATTTTTAAATAGATCAGTTAAATTAAATTAGAAGTGATTCTTAAGATGTTTAATCAAATTAGTAAGTTGTATCTCCCTAAATGCATTGTACTATTTAATTAATTAAAATTAAGATATGTTTTAATTTTCGATATTATATTAAAAACCTATTCAAATATCTGCTGTATTTTAATTCCTAAATACTCACCACTTTAATTCGGTAAAATATAGTTTGGTAGAATAAATCAACAACCAGCTTAGGGCAATAATTATTTTATTTCATTTAAAACATCAAATTAAATTCATAACTTAGTTTAAATTGAATAAATGTCCATTATTATTATCATACCACTTTTTTAAGTACAATACATTTTTTAATGCACACATTTTCGTGTGTTGTACACAATTTAAATTTAAATTTGGATTTTCATAGTCGTGATATAATTTAAAAAAATTAGGACATCCTTTTTCTCCCACATCTATTATTTCACAGTTCTCACAAAGGCCTTTGATCCAATTAACTTTCTCAGTTCCTTTTGTTAACACTTTTTTCTTATTCAAATATGGTATTATTTATTTCTTTTGAATTCCCTGTAGTCAATGTGGCCTTCACTCCAGAAATATCTTCGATTTGCTTCTATCCACCGCACTTGTTTCTTTTCTTCGATCGATAAGTTTTTATCATATTTATATCATCTTGCTTAAAGAGAACAATTAAATTTGCATTATCTCTCACTAACTGTTTTGGTATTTTGCTATAAGTGTGATTTAGATAAAAGCAGTCTATATATTTACGTCTTCCCATTGCAAAATAGTCGCGCATATTTTTTGATTCTCACACGCTACGTCATCAAATATAATTATTGAGTTACATTATGCTGCCTGGAGTGAGAACTTCTTCATTTTCATGATACTTTGAAAAAGTAACACCAGGAACCATTCGTAATACCTGTTCCAAATACATGTATCTTGGTTGATAAAGAGTTTTTTAATAAACATAAACATTTTTCATTTTCCATTTTCATGTAAGATAAGACCAATAGCCAAATTCGTTTTTCCACAGTTCGACGAGCCTAATATGTATTATACATCGTATTGTATTTGGTAAAAGCTTTCCATGACGATAACTGCGTTTTTCAGATTTAATATTTATATTTTCTAATTTTAATGATATTGGCTGCTTAACGAACTTCATTGCAAGAGCGCTTTTCGTAGAATGATAAATAATGTATAGTAACCACATTAATAAAGATTATAAATTTCACCGGAGGCTTTGAGAGCTCTAAAACACGTTGATCAAAATTATTACACCGGAAGCTTTGAGAGTTCTAAAACACAAGTGGCGAGAGATAATCAATTTTTAGTTATTGGTTGTTCCACTCCAGCCACATCTGTTGATTAAACAATATAGCCAACTGCAACAAGTGAGCGCAGCAAGCGGAGCGAACGCAGCTGGGTATATAGTTTAATCAACAGATGTGGCTGGATTAGAACACCCAATAACCACCTACTCTTATATACTTATATACACATATACTAATATACTTATCAACTTATATAGTGGCTTGTTAGCTTGTTGGCTAGTTGGCTTGTTGGCTTGTTGGCATGTTGGCTTGTTGGCTTGTTGGCTTGTTGGCTTGTTGGCTTGTAGGCTTGTTGGCTTGTTGGCTTGTTGGCTGGTTGGCTTATTGGCTTGTTGGCTTGTTGGCTTGTAGGCTTTAAAAAATAACTACAAATTATTTATTTATGTATCGTTTGTTTGTTTGTTTTTATTTTGTTTTTTTGTTTGTTGGATTGTTGGCTTGCTGGCTTTTTGGGTTTTTGACTTGTTGGCTTGTTGGTATGTTGCCTTGTTTGGTGTTGGCTTTAAAAAAATAAAATAAAACTACAATTTATTTATTTATGCATCGTTTGATTGTTTGTTTGTTTGTTTCTTTGTTTGTATGTTTGTATGTTCGTTTGTTTCTTTGTTTGTTCTTTTGTTTGTTCGTTGGTTTGTTGGCTTGTTGGCTTGTTGACTTGTTGGCTTGTTGGCTAGTTGGCTTGTTGGATTGTTGGTTTGTTGGCTTGTTGGTATGTTGGCTTGTTGGCTTGTTGTTATTTTGGCTTGTTGGATTGTTGGATTGTTGGATTGTTGGATTGTTGGATTGTTGGCTTGTTGGCTTGTTGGCCAGCGAACGGACGTGTTACCGGTCCTGCCTACCCATAGTCTGCGAGCGAGCGGATAACTATAAAAACAGACAGCGAGCTAGTACCCTACTCACTTTCTGGGCGACTGTCGTATTGTTCGGACGTAGTGGTTATATATATCTTAGGCACTTTATGTTATTTCCATTATGTTAAAGTTCTATGATATTATATAGGCGTAGGTATTGTGATAGTGTTTATTTTTTAACCTTTTTCACTTCTGTTCGGTAAAAATATTTATATTCATGTTATTTATATTATAAAGCCATACCCTAATAACAGGGTCCATGTATATAGTATATTTGGAAATAAGTAAACTCGTATATGGCTTGCATTAACAAATCAACACCAATATTATAAATGCGAAAGTCAGTTTTTTTATTTGTTTGTTTGTTTGTTTGTTTGTTTGTTTGTTTGGGACTTCTTCACGGTCAAACGGCTTGACCGATTTGGCTGAAACTTTGTACAAAGATAGAACATAAGGCAGAATAGGATATAGGATACTTTTTTTTTGGCTATCGAGTCAGGGGGTCCAGATATTTTTAATTGAATTTTGTAACTAAAGGACCTCTTTTCGAATAAACGGCTTGACCGATTTGCCTGAAATGTTGTATAAAGACAGTTCATAAGGCAGAATAGGATATAGGATACTTATTTTCTGGCTATCGAGTCAGGAGGTTCAAATATTTTTAAATGAATTTTGTAAATATAAGATCTCTTCTCCAATAAACGGCTTGACCGATTTGCCTGACAAGTTGTATAAAGACAGTTCATAGGGCAGAATAGGATTAAGAATACTTTTTTTCTGGCTATCGAGTCAGTGGGCCAAGATATTTTTAATTGAATTTTGTAAATATAAGACCTCTTCTCGAATAAACGGCTTGACCGATTTGCCTAAAATGTTGTATAAAGACAGTTCATAGGGTAGAATAGGATATGGGATACTTATTTTTAGGCTATCGAGTCAGGGGGTCTAGATTTTTTTAATTGAATTTTGTAAATATAAGACCTCTTCTCGAATAAACGGCTCGACCGATTTGCCTGAAATGTTGTATTAAGACAGTTCATAGGGTAGAATAGGATATGAAATACTTTTTTTTGGCTATCGAGTCAGGGGGTTCAGATATTTTTAATTGAACTTTGTAAATATAAGACTTCTTCTCGAATAAAAGGCTTGACCGATTTGCCGGAAATTTTATACGTATACATGTCATAGGGCAGAATAGGATATAGGATACTTTTTTTCTGGCTGTCGAGTCAGGGGGTCCAGATATTTTAAATTGAATTTTGTAACTAAAGGACCTCTTTTCGAATAAACGGCTACACCGATTTGCCTGAAATGTTGTATGAAGACAGTTCATAAGGCAGAAAAGAATATAAAATACTTTTTTTCTGGCTATCGAGTCAGAGGGTCCAAATATTTTTAATTGTATTTTGTAAATATAAGATCTCTTCTCAAATACACGGCTTGACCGATTTGCCTGACATGTTGTATAAAGACAGTTCATAGGGCAGAATAGGATATAGTGAATACTTTTTATTTCGCTATCGAGTCAGGGGGTCCAGATATTTTTAATTGAATTTAGTAAATATAAGACCTCTTCTCGAATAAACGGCTTGACCGATTTGCCTAAAATGTTGTATAAAGACAGTTCATAGGGTAGAATAGGATATGGGATACTTATTTTTAGGCTATCGAGTCAGGGGGTCCAGATTTTTTTAATTGAATTTTGTAAATATAAGACCTCTTCTCGAATAAACGGCTTGACCGATTTGCCTGAAATGTTGTATAAAGACAGTTCATAGGGCAGAATAGGATACCGGATACTTTTTTTTTGGCCATCGAGTCTGAGTGTTTAGATTTTTTTATTGAATTTTGTGAATGTGTGGCCTCTTATCAGCTAAACAGCTTGACCGATTCAGCTGAAATTTTATACATATTACAGTTTGTATAGCATAGAATCACATAGGATACTTTTTTTCTGGCAGTCGAGTCCAGGCGTCTAGAATTTTTAAATTAAACTTTGTAAATGTGTGGCCTACTCTCGGTCAAACGGGTTAAACATTTAAGCTGAAATTTTGTACACAGGCAGTCAAAAAGACATAGAAGGGCAACAAATACTTTTTTTTTGGGTGGAAATTTCGGTTGTCTATATTATTATTATGGAATTTTGTAAATATGTGGCCTCTTTTCGGCCAAACGGCTTGACCGATTCAGATGAAATTTTGTACAAAGACATTAAATAGGGCATAAAAGGGCAAGGAATACTTTTTTCGGCAGTTAAGTGTTGGTGCCTATATTTTTTCTTAACTTTACATAGAGTTTGCATAATCATAAAAGTTTGAGCTTAGGTTCATAGATAATGACTAAACTTAATAAGTGCCTTAATTAGGCCATAAAACTGTCAGGGTCATTAAAAGTCATCAAAATTTACGCGATGGCTTTGCTTGCCCAACGTGTTTTATCTGCTTTGTGGGAAGTAATTCAAAAGCATTCGTGTTTTAACATAGGTATTGACTAAGTATGTTAGAAAAACTGTCAGGGTCATAAAACGTAAAAAATTTCGCGCTCACTTCGCTCGCGCAGTGATAGCGCTCGCTGCGCTCACGCAAACCTTTGTTTTATCTACTTTGTAGGTAATATTTCAGCAACTTTTGTATTTTGATAGCCACATGCATCAGAACGAGTCCATAAATTAAAACAGTACAACTTTCAATAATCATTATGAATTTTAACCTTAAAATAAGTGGATATCAAATTTAACCTTTGTGCCATCAGTGTTAACTTAGTAGGTCATAAAAACTGTCAGGGTCACAAAAGGTTGTAAAAATGATTCGCGCTCGCTTCGCTCGCTCAGTGATAGCGCTTGCTACGCTCGCGCAGTGATAGCGCTCGCTCCGGTCTCGCAAGCATTTGTTATGTCTACTTTGTAGGAAACATTTCAGCAACTTTTGTATATTAATAGCCACATGCATCACAACGAGTCCATAAATTGAAACAGTACAACCTTCAATAAACATAATGATTATTAACCTTAAAATAAGTGGATATGAAGTTTAACCTCTGTGTCATCAGTGTTATCTTAGTAGGTCATGAAAACGGTCAGGGTCATAAAAGGTCGTAAAAAATTTTCGTGATTTCAGTTTCGTTTTAAGTGATAGCGCTTACTACGCTCGCGCAGTAATAGCGCTCGCTCCGGTCGTGCAAGTATTAGTTATATCTACATTGTAGGAAATATTTCAGCAACTTTTGTAATTTAATAGCCACATTCATCAAAATATGACATAAATTGGAACAGTACAACTTGCAATAATCATAATGATTCTTTTACCTTGAAATAAGTGTACATCAAGATTAACCTTAGGGTCATCGGCGTTGACTTAGTAGATCATAAAAATGTCAGGGTCATAAAATGACAAAAAAAATTTTGGCGCTCGCTTCGCTCGCGCATTGATAGCGCTCGCTACGCTCGCACAAACCTTTGTTTTATCTACTTTGAAGGTAATGTGTCAACATTTTTTTTGTATTTTAATAGCCACATGCATCAAAACGAGGCCATAAATTGAAACAGTACAACCTTCAATAATCACAATGATTATTAACTATAAAATAAGTGGATATCAAGTTTAACCTTTGTGTCATCAGTGTTAACTTAGTAGGTCATAAAAACTGTCAGGGTCATAAAATGACGTAAAAATGTATCGCGCTCGCTTCGCTCGCGCTGTGATAGCGCTTACTACGCTCGCGCAGTAATAGCGCTCGCTCCGGTCGTGCAAGCATTTGTAAAATGTACTTTGTAGGAAACATTTCAGCAACTTTTGTCTTTTAATAGCTACATTCATCAAAACATGTCATAAATTGGAACAGTTCAACCTTCAATATTCATAATGATTTTTACCTTAAAATAAGTGGATATCAAGTTTAACCTTAGGGTCATCGGTGTTGACTTAGTAGGTCATAAAAACAGTCAGGGTCATAAAATGACAAAAAAAATTTTCGCGCTCGCTACGCTCGCGCATTGATAGCGCTCGCTGCGCTCACGCAAACCTTTATTTTATCTACTTTGAAGGTAATGTTTCAACATTTTTTTTTGTATTTTAATAGCTACATGCATCAAAACGAGGCCATAAATTGAAACAGTACAACCTTCAATAATCACAATGATTATTAACCATAAAATAAGTGGATATCAAGTTTAACCTTTATGTCATCAGTGTTAACTTAGTAGGTCATAAAAACTGTCAGGGTCATAAAATGACGTAAAAATTTTTCGCGCTCGCTTCGCTTGCGCTGTGATAGCGCTTACTACGCTCGCGCAGTAATAGCGCTCGCTCCGGTCGTGCAAGCATTTGTAAAATGTACTTTGTAGGAAACATTTCAGCAACTTTTGTATTTTAATAGCCACATGCATCAAAACGAGTTTAAGAATTGAAGCAGTACAACCTTCAATAATCATAATGGTTTTTTACTTTAAAATAAGTGTGTATCAAGTTTAACCTTAGGGTCATCGGTCTTGACTTAGTAGGTCATAAAAACTGTCAGGGTCATAAAATGACGTAAACATTTTCGCGCTCGCTTCGCTCGCGCATTGATAGAGCTCGCTGCGCTCGCGCAAACCTTTGTTTTATCTACTTTGTAGGTAATATTTTTGCAGTTTTTGTATTTTAATAGCCACATGCATCAAAACGAGTTTATAAATTGAAACAGTACAACCTTCAATAATCATAATAATTATTAACCTTAAAATAAGTGGATATCAAGTTTAACCATTGTGTCATCGGTGTTGACATAGTAGGTCATAAAAACTGTCAGGGTCATAAAAAGTCGTAAATATTTTTCGTGCTCGCTTCGCTCGTGCAGTGATAGGGCTTGCTACGCTCGCGCAGTAATAGCGCTCGCTCCGGTTGCGCAAGCATTTGTTATATCTACTTTGTAGGAAGCATTTCAGCACCTTTTGTGTTTTAATAGCCACATGCATCAAAACGATTCATAAATTGAAACAGTACAACCTTTAATATTCATAATGATTTTTTACCTTAAAATAAGTGGATATCAAGTTTAACCTTAGGGTCATCGGTGTCGACTTAGTAGGTCATAAAACTTTCAGGGTCATAAAAAGTCATAAACAAATGTCTCGCTTCGCTTGCGCAGTAATGACGCTACATAGCATATAATAGCGTGTTTTAACAGCCTCATACATTAGACTGACTCAAATACTTAAACAGCAAAACTTGGTAAACCTTGGTTAGGTTTACCAAGTGCCAAGTAATGATTAATGACTTTAACAATAGACGATATCGAGTTCGACTTAAGAGTCATCTATATAGACTTGATGATTAGATCATTAAACTGTCAGGGATATAAAAAGCCATAAAAAAATTTCACTTGCCCAATAATAGCGCTTGCTACGCACGTGCAGCTATTCACCTTATTTTCTTTGTAAGAAATGTTTCAGGAACTGTTGTGATGAGTCAAACATTTAAACAGCACAACTTCGTATACTAACCTAACCAAAAAAATTTATGACTTTAACAATACAGGATATTGAGTTCGACTTTAAGGGTCATCTATGGTGACTTGGCCTAAGAGATCATCGATCTAGACCTCAATGCTCATAAAGACACAAATAACGCGGGCGAAGCCGCAGGTAACAGCTAGTAAAATTATATATATATAATTATTAGATTATTTTTAGTTCCTTGTCCCTGATAAAAGCTTGTTTTAAAAAAATATTTTTTACTTATAATTTATTTCTTTTGAGGTACGGAATCCTAAAAAAGAGTATGCGTTGCGTTTTTTAAGTTGTGTTTCAGTATTTTACTTACTTTTAATATAAAAATTGTCTAAGTACTCAAACACACAGGTACACGTATACTTATCGTTGGCAACGCTACTTTAATATCTTTTTAATATTCTGACGTCAAATTTTGTACGACAGCTGAATGGTTCATTACTTTTTTTTTTTTAATTCAAAGCCTTAAATTTTGCTTTTGCTATGATAATTGATTAAGATTTATTTTATGATTTTTACGTGTATATGATACAATGTGCGTATATTAATACTGCCTACATACTGAATAAATGCTTTGATTTGATTTGAGCAGGTTCTCAATACGACAGTTTTTAGTTATTTTTTTGTTTGTTACCTCAGAACAGTCATTTATTAACCGATTTGGAAAATTCTATTTATCTTTGAGGGAGTAAACTTCTCGTTCACGTTTAGTGCCGTTGTAATTTTATCGAGATCAGATGAGTATCTCCAGAGATATGGAGATATACACCTCAGACCTGGTATTGAAAATGAGTAGAAACGAAACGATCTTGTTAGTTAATAAGAATCAATCGACTATCATAATCATAATAATAAATAAACGTCAGCTTTGTCAAGGTAACGTTATACAAACATTTGTTTTTTACAAATGTAAGTCAGTTCCATATTCAGTAGCACTTTGCAAAAAACATCGATACACTGTTAAGGTCCCCGCACACGGGCCACGGGCCACAACCACAAAACGCCGCCACCGGCATATTTCCTATAGTTTTCATACATTTTATCATGTAGCGTGTGGCGGCCACCGGCGTCACCGTGTGCGGCGAGTCCATATAAAAAGTATGAAAACTATAGGAAATTACTTTAGTACATATTCTTATCTATGTAGGAAATATGCCGGTGGCGGCTTGTGGCCGGTGGCCCGTGTGCGCCGAGGCTTAATCAAGGAATAGGTCGCACCAAACGTCTGCGTGTTTTAGCGGTGTATAACTCCATCTAGTGGCGATTCGAATGACATACAATTTCTACGATCACATGACTAAAGAAACGGGTACGGTTACGTGTACATAGAAACCTGTGATAGTACTATTATTCTGTGATGTGATTGGTTCTGGTGGCACTTAGCAGGTAACGAATTTTAAAATTTACAGTACTAGCAGGGAGTACGAATGTTGTACTCGACGACTTCAAACGAATATTATTTGTGTATATTTTTTATTAATTTCCGCCGCATCAAAATTCGAATACATAATCGGCCGTGATTGCGATATTGGTAAATTGCTAGTCTGTCAAGATTTAAGTGTCTGCTAGGCGATTGAAAACAAAGGTTTTTGCAGATGTGACCTGTCGCAGCGTCGGTTGGCGTGCCGGCAAATCGATTACTGACATGTCTTTTTCCGATGGGTGGTTCCATTATTAGTCTCTTCATTCATGCTGGTCCGGCAGACTATTTTGTGCTATATTTTTTATGACATAGGATAACAGGACAAGCACGACGCTCGCCTGATGGTAAACGATGACGTCTACCTATTATAGATAGAAATATTAATATAATTTTACTCCAAAATTCTTGTATGCCAGAATTTCGCATGTCACTGCATTCAACTGTTACCTCGAGACATAAAGATGTTAAGTCCCACAGCCCTGTAATTTAACTTTGCCATTCAAACCGAAAAACATTCCTATTTCACGGCTGAACCGATTGGTAAAGTGGTTGTACCACCCCAGGCGGACTAGCAGAAGCCTTACTAGTACAAAATATAAGACCGCCTATTAACATTTTTTTTTTTTTTATATGTAAACATTATGGTTAATATATATAGTTGTGATGTTAAATAAAAACGATATCTATCCATACCTATAAGTCTTGAAATTTCAGAGAAATATAACAACCAATAATAAAATCTAGGGTACCTCCTCTACCTTAGTTTGTGTTTGTGTGTATATGGGTGTGTGTGTGACTGAGATATAGACACTATTTGCTCAGCGTAACATTCCCGTCAGAGATGCTTTACCAATGGACCTTTTGTGTCGACCATTACACATTTAAATAAATATCAGCGCTTCTCGGTTTGACCCGCGTAGTTCCCGTTCCCATGAGAATACAAATAACTTTATTGGCAAAAAACGAATTATGTACAGAAAAAGATATATAGTTTTTTTTATTCGCTGATAATGTAGATTTGTTTTATAGTATAAGCACAGAATAATGCATAGTACAAGTAGTATAAGCAAGCGTTTGACCACTATCTCACCTGATGTTAAGTGAAGATTTGTGATCGAAGATGTAGCTCGCTTGCCTATTCTTACCTATTCACTCGCGAGTGAAATCAAAAAGTTTTCAAA
Source organism: Cabera pusaria (assembly GCA_954871355.1). Lineage (NCBI taxonomy): Eukaryota > Metazoa > Arthropoda > Insecta > Lepidoptera > Geometridae > Cabera > Cabera pusaria. The sequence continues at coordinate 11,954,388 of OX940911.1, forward strand.
AATATTACTTATTATACTTGTTTAATTTGATGATAACCGTTACGCATATATATATATATGGCGACTGCCGTTGCCCGCGCTGCGCTTTGGGTTATCAGCAACTTATAGCTAATAAAGTTGTGTCGTTAATACGCCATAGACTTGTTTGATGAACCCACCATCATTCATATATGTTAGTCGAGTTTCAAGGAAGAGGAAGTCTGCAAGAGCAAGACCCTACTCTTCTAGAGTGTCGGCAAGCTGGACGCGATGCCATCCCGCCGGAGAGACGGAGGCGAGAAGAGCGTGCAGGACATCATCACCCTGCTGAAGGAGACTGACCCGGACGACGTGCCCACGTTCGTGGCGAAGCAGCTGGACCGCATCCCTCATGTTTCGTACGAGCACATCGACTGCACCAGGCTCCTGAAGGATATCGCATTCCTGAAGACGAGTCTGGCCGAAGTCGTGGATAAGTTATTGGCGTAGTTTTGTTACGCAATGATATGTCAGTAAGTACGTCATCGCCGACTGATAATGTAAACACACGTCGCGGTGCACAAAATGCATCGATCGGCAGTTTGGAGTCAGCATTATTGATGTGTCACCGCCTGCTGCCGTGCAGGTCTGATGCCCCGCGTCCCGCCATCCGCACCCCCGCTCCAGCGCGGAGACAATCCACCGTAGGTTTGTCAACCCCTCAACGTTCCTACGCCATCGTAGTAGCTAATGAAAGGAAACAGAATGCTGCCTCTTCCGTTTCTTCTGCAAGGAAGGAGGCAGATCGAGACGATGGCGGCTTCAAAAAGGTGGAGAAGAAGAAAAAGAAGCCGTCAAACCCAAACCAAGTGCGGAACAGCACCGTCTGGCTCGTCCCATCTACTGCGACCAGAGATACCCACGACGCAGCTGTACATGTCCCGCTTACATTATACAATCACGGCGGAGGAGGTGGCGGAATATATCATGCTGAAGACGAATATGTCTCTGAGGGTGGTGAAGTTGGAGTCGCATCACAATGTTAACTCAACGAATAAAACATGCATTACATATGTAGTAATAATAATCTCTAACTGGCGTCAACCGGTTTCGGCTGTAGAAGCGTCCGCCAATCACAGCTAGACCTAAATGTCATGCATCATATCCACCAATCAGCACCGGCTGTAATGCGACATTTATGTCGACGACATGCGATCATCATTATCAGCCAATTTCTGTCCACTGCTGGACATAGGCCTCTCCCATGGCACGCCACTGAGCTCGATCTTCAGCCATTCGTTTCCAACCGCTGCCAGCCAGCTTGCGTATATCATCGCTCCACCTAGCTGGAGGGCGTCCTACACTACGTTTGCCGAGCCGTGGTCTCCACTCTAGAACTCGTCTACCCCAACGGTTATCGGTTCTACGACAGATGTGAACAGCCCACTGCCATTTCAGCTTGCTAATCCTTTGAGCTATGTCGATAAATTTGGTTCTGTGACGGATGACTCCGTTTCGAATTCGATCCTTCAGAGAAACTCCGAGCATAGCCCTCTCCATAGCTCGCTGAGCGACTTTGAATTGGTGAACTAGTCGCACCGTCAGTGTCCACGTCTCGGCTCCGTAAGTAATAACAGGTAGGACGCACTCGTTAAAGACTTTCGTCTTTAGGCTTTGTGGTATGGGCGACGAAAAGACTCGACGAAGTTTTCCGAATGCTGCCCATCCCAACTGTATTCTTCTGCGAGCTTCCTTCTCGAAGTTGTTTCTACCCAATTGCAAGATTTGCCCAGGGTAGACGTATTCGTGAACAACTTCGAGAGGAACTCCGTTTAGGGCAATCGGTTCCGGAATAACATGTTCATTGAACATGATCTTGGTCTTATCCAAGTTCATCCGGAGACCGATGCGTGCAGAAGAATCAGCAAGGGTGGTCAGCGTGTGTTGCAAGTCCTGCACGGTTTCAGCCATGATGACGATATCATCTGCAAATCTCAAGTGTGAGAGGTAATTGCCATTGACATTTATGCCCCGTCCTTTCCAGTTCAGCGTTTTGAACATATCCTCTAGAGCGTTTGTGAACAATTTGGGGGAAATAACGTCCCCTTGTCTCACACCTCTATGTAAGTGGATATATTCAGTCTGCTGATTTCGTACTTGGACGGTCATAGTCGCGGCGTCATACAGACCTCTCAACACTTACACGTATCGCCAATCAACTTGGCACCGTTGCAGAGACTCCAGAACAGACAGGTTTCAATGGAGTCAAAGCCTTTCTCATAGTCCACAAACGCTAAACACAGGGGCTGGTTATACTCTTCGGTCTTCTGTATAACTTGCCGCACTATGTGAATGTGGTCTATGGTGCCGTGTCCTCCTCGAAACCCAGCCTGCTCGGGAGGCTGAAATTCGTCGAACCTGCGCGCGAGACGATTTGTGATGACTCTCGAAAAAATCTTATAGACATGGCTTAAGAGGGAGATAGGTCGATAGTTCTTCAAATGGGTTTTGTCCCCCTTTTTGAAGAACATAACAACCACACTTTTACTCAACGCCTTCAGAGTTCTCCCCGAAAAAAAGACGGAATTAAAAATACGCTGAAGCTGTAGTAGCGTAGGAGTTCCACCGGCTTTATAAAGCTCCGTTGTAATTCCATCCTCTCCGGGGGCTTTTCCGTTTTTAAGCTGTTTGAGAGCCATCACAATTTCATCAAGGCTGATTTCTGGCAGATCTTCGGTATAGTGGCTAGAGTGGCTCTAGGATCCTTAATACCGGGTTGGGGAAGGGACGCTTGTGAGGTTTATAATTGGCTGTAGAAGTCTTTTACTTCCTTAAGAATCTCCGGCTTAGAAGCGACGATACTCCCGCTAGAAGTGGTCAACATCGTCAGATGGCTTCGGCCCAGCTGTTGGACAAAGACTTATGACCCCCGGTTTTGCTCTATCGCTTCTTTAATTGTGCGTGTGTTGGAGTTCCGGAGGTCACGTCGTACCAATTTAAAAATCTTTTTGTTGAGAGTCCGTTGATCTGACGAAGTGACTACGGGGTTTTCACGTCGCCTCTGCATTAGCTGTAGAGATTCCTCTGAAAGCTTAGACTTCTTGCCAGCACCTCGCGTCTCACAGAATTTTGTCCCCTCCTCCCTGAGGATACCCACCAGATGGTCGAGACATGCGATATTAAGAAGAAAAAAATTGAGGCGATGTAATAAAAGTTTTACTGTAAAAAACAATCGACACAAAATCATTGGTCAATACGCCCATCTCCCGCCTCCCCTTGCGCCGGATCGATCTCGCGCATGCGCGGTACTCTCAGAAGTATTGAATGAGCCATTCATAGCGCAACTGGTGACTACAGAATGAAGCTCATATACCTACATAGATAGGTACTATAGGTCTGTACACAAGCCTTCAAGTACCATGCTATTATTTTTTTACATCAAATACGTAAGTAGGATAGCGTTAGACTACTATCTCACCTGTTGTAATAGATAGATATGGTCGAAGCTAGCACGCTAGGCCTATAACGGGAGCTGACTTTTAGAGACTAGCTATCCGAATACACTAATAATCATTCTAATTCGAAATCTAAATTATTTATTTTTAACTTCAAAAAAGGAGAGGAGGTTTTCAATTCGACAGTTTGTTATATATTTTTTATGTCTGTTACCTCAGACCTCCGTCATTTATACACCGGTTCGGAAAATTATTTTTTGTTCGAGAGAGTATGATTCCCGTTTGGTCTCGTTGTAATTTCATAGTTTTCTGATGATTATCTCCAGAGATATGGAGATTAACACCTCAAACTTGGTACTGAAAATAACTAGCATGGCATTTGAAGTCGGTTTGTTTCGCACACTTTTGCACACTTAAATTATATAATTTAAGATCGTTAAAAAACTAAAAGAACCGAACTGATTAACAACTCAAAAGCAGACAAATTACCACAACGAGCGAGCGAAGCGAGCGTTGCCGCTGCAGTGGTCGGCGAAGCGCCAGAATAAACTGAAGTTCTTTCATTAAAATAGTGATAATTCAATTTTAGTACCACTTCTATTATTTAGAAACTTAATACAATGATTTGATGACTCATATTATTTCTAAGTAATGCGTAATTCATAATTAGGTTAGCGTTTTCATATAATACTTGGTGATTCAATTTAACTGACAGATTTTAGGAATATATATGATTTATTAGATCATTGAAAATACATTTATTATGTAGATAATTGGTAAAATCATAATATACCTACCCATTTTATAATAAAGGGGTTCAAACATTTTTGTATACAAGCTGGCATATCTACCAGCCGCAATTATGTTATTTTTTTTATGTTTCCACGCATAATGAAAGTTATATGTTATGGATAGAGGACAAACAAAAACTGTTAAATAATAATATGGTACCCGCCATAAATCGCCATATGGGATAATCATTAAGTACCTACGCAGTAAGGTAACAAGTGAATTGTTTAAAAGTACAAAAAACCCGACTGCGTGTAAAAAGATTTATTAGCATTTCCTATTCGAAACTCCAATAAAACATGTAAGTTATGTATATGTATATTCATAATCAAAATCACCATAAAATTCACCAAAAATTATTTCTTTTGATACCACACTCGACGTATTTTGAAGATTTTTTTTTTTGAGATTACTTTTTGGCACCATAAATCCTTAATTATGTTTTTTTTTATTTAGATGTACCCAGTGTCACTCTCACGACTAAGACGAATCTATTGACACCACTCACATAAAAATACGACAAGCCGTTTAGGCTCTAGGGCGTGCCAAAGAAATATACATACACACACTCGAAAAACATAACCCTCCTTCTTTCGCAATGTGCGGGTAATTACGTGTGTATATACGCATTTCAAGTGAACTGATTTGAGTGATTATTGTCATGTCATTTCATTGTCATGGGTAGGGTTCATTTCCAAGGTGCTCCCAGCTGGTCGCGTAACAAACATCAACATAAACAGACATACCTACAGATGAATTGAGATCCTTCTCCTTTTTGTAAGTCGGTTGAAAAGTCAGAAATCGCATAAACTTTTTGCATAATATATACTTTTTAATAGATGGAAAAATTATCAATTTTACATTCAATATATATATATTGGAACATACCTAATTATAATTTTAGCCAAGTTCATCCTGAAGCCTATCCGTCGTGAAGGTTCATATAGGCTGGACAGAATCCGTTGCAAGTCTTGCAGCGATTCTGCTATGATGACGATATCGTCAGCAAAGTAGCCGTGCAGTACTCTACACGGCTACTTTGCTGACGATATCGTTGAGAGCTTCTTACTAGACGCTCTCAGATTAAGTGGTGTTCCTTAGAAGAGGCCTACGTCTAGGCAGTGGTAAAGGCCGATGATAATGATTAAGACCTCGCAGCACACCGTGTGGCGTGGCTATGCTAGGGATATACGCTCAGGATTCTTTATTTGATCAATCCTAGAATCCTCCGCTTCCTCAGGTTACAAGTACGCGTGCCAAAAACTAACTTTGCAGCCTTGCATAACAAATAACTATTGCTTTGTTATTCCTTAAGAAAATATGTCATAAATTATATTTTATTTTTTCTTATCGCAGCGCTGTTCATCTGATCGGAAACAATCCTTTTCTTCTAAAATTCTCTCTGGTTTCCTTTTAAAAATCGAACGTGGGTACCGCTCGAAATACGAATTTATCGTTCATAGAGCAACGATATTTTGCGCGAGTAGATCGTAAAGTGTGTTTTTGCGGGTAGAAAGCTTTTGCTTGACAAATCCAAATGGGAGTTGCGGAAGAAGCTGTATTTATAGAAGTTGTATTTTATTAACGTTCTTACAACGGAAGTTATAAGTTTAAAGTAGAATGTATTATTTTATCTTTCTGGCTTTCGTTAGTTTGGCTTTTATTCCTTTGTTGGTTTTGTATATATAGGGTAGATACTTTATGGAACAAGACAATCAAGAGACTTTCCTGATAGAAAGCAATGACGGCTTAAAAAAATACTGACGCACGCGAGATTCTGATAAAAAACGGAATCATAATAAATTTTATTTATTTTTTAAATTAGTGGAAAAATTAAGCTTGCCAGAAAGAAAATAAATTTATAATAGAAAGCTTTTTTAAACGCAATCGTTTAAAAAGTGCCAAATAATGTTACCAGAAATAAATCCATCTATTTTAAAACGTATAAGTACTTATTCAAAATTAGAACGTGGGCGTTGGAAATGTTCGAAATATAATACCAAATATTTCCAACGTTTTCGGAAATGTTCGACAAAATGTCGCCGACAGACGCTGTAGATCAAAACTTTTGATTCGGCTGCGTTCAATTTTAGAATGAGGAGTTAGTTCCATTTAAAAGTTGTAGGAACTTATTCGGGATAACATTTTCAGCTAAATATAAATGCCTTCTGCTTGTAATAATGGAAATCAAATGTAATGTCACATTACAATGATTATATTCTAGCGGGGATTACACATATCACCCAAAAAGATCGCCATCTAAATAGAGTTTTCAACGTACTCGTAGAATATTGCTTTAAATATAGGTTCGTCCATTTTGATTCCAGCTCACTCAGAGTGTTTTTGTATTGGTAGAACTTCTATTTGTGGTGTTACGAGTTCTGCTAGTCCGCCTGGGGCGATACCACCACTTTGCCTATTAATTTTCGGCCGTAAAATAGGTGTGTTTTTCGGTTGAAATGGCAAAGTGTCCAGTGAAATAACAGGGCACGTGAGACTCCTCATCTTTATGTCTCAAGGTAACAGGCGCAGTGCAGTAACATGCATAATTCTGGCAGTCCAGAATTTTGCATGCCGCTGTATCTGTAATAGGCAGACGTCATCGCTTACCATCAGGTGAGCGTCGTGCTTGTCCTGTTACCTTATATCATAAAAAAGCTAAGAGTGGGATAGCAACAACACCAGTAACCAAACTAAAATAAACTGGCCAAGTGCAAGTCGGACTTGCACTCGTAGGGTTCCGATTCCGTACCACACTACAATATTTTATAAAATCGAGCAAAAAATGCTGAAAGAAATCACGTTTCTTGTATTAAATTGACAAATCGATCTAGCTAGGTTTTCATTTTCAGAAAAGTTGATTTATCCCTGTTTTCAGGTAATGAAAAACTCCTACAATATAATTAGAATATGAAGGTAAATTTCGCCATACTTACATTGTTACGATAGCTCAGTGGGAGATCGTTCGATCGTTCGATCGTTCGTTCGTTCGATCGTCCGGTTCGAGTCCAGACGTGATGATTAATTTTTCCAAGTTTGTTCTTTTGTAAGAAGACTATTATTGGGAGCCAAAAAATTACTTAAAACACGATTTACAAAAAAAAATTGCTAGCAAAGCTCGGCCATCCAGATATTATTATATTTTATTACCGTGTCAAATCCAAACAATTATTAAAACAGGAGCCGCGTCCTTATTCAGTACAACGCCATCTTACGAACATTAACGCCAACTAAGACCTGATTTCACCAAAGTAGAATAACTCTTCTCGTCTCAAAGATACGATTATCGCCTAGCGATAAGTCATATGCGAATCTCGTATGACATAATCGTAGGCGAGATTTTAGTTCTTGCCTGTATGTAAACATTTTGATACGATTGTGTTATAGCGATTAGTGCTTGTGATAGTAGCGTATGGTTTCTCGTAAGGAAACGTACGAGAAACTCTCCCCGTCTAAATGGGCCTTAATTGCTTTACTGACACAGTACTTCTACTCGCCAATAGATGTCGGGAAGAGTCATATTTTAAGTTAATTATCAATAAAGTCGATTATTGAAAACACGAATAAAACAAATTTTTCTGAAAATGACTCCTAGCTAGATCGATTTATCGCCCCCGAAATCCCCTGTAGGTGTACAAAATTTTATTTAATCGTTGGAGCCGCTTCCGAGATTCAGATTAAGGTAACGACGATAGCGCCGCGCCATCCTTGATGCTAGGTAGATGGCGCTGCACTATCGTAAAAAACTTTTTTAAATATTTCTTTAATTTTTAACTTTGTTCTGTTCTTAGTATTTGTTGTTATAGCGGCAACAGAAATACATAATCTGTGAAAATTTCAACCGTCTAACTATCACGGTTCATGAGATACAGCCTGGTGACAGACGGACAGACAGACAGACAGACAGACAGACAGACAGACAGACGGACAGCGGAGTGTCAGTAATAGGGTTCCGTTGGTACCCTTTGGGTTCGGAACCCTAAAAACTAAATCTATTCTTTATAAATCTAAATATTCTAAATATATTCTTGAAGAGTTTGTTCTACGTGCTGCCTCTAGTGAGTATAACGTTTTTGATATCACCAATAGGTAAAATGAATACCTCTGTCACTCCTTGTACATACTTGACGTAGTTATACTACGTGAGGTATCTACGTAAAATATAGCTACGCGACGTATATATCACGTTAATAAGAAATTCCTGAGTTGTTCGCGAACAAGGATTTGGGAGAATTTATAAGTGCGCATACAAGGATGGGATGGATTCAGGTAAAACTAAATGGGGTGATTGCATTTTTTTTTTTAAATTTATTTACTATCCTTTAAATATAACATAATATATACTTAAACCTAAAGCGTTATATCTAATACTTACAATAAAAACAATTATACTTATATCTATTTACATAAATTATATCTACAAAAAATAGTAAAAAATTATAGATCAAAACATTAACGAAAAATAAAATTATCACACATATAAAACAATAAGAGAATAATAAATATTATTACAGAGTAACTCTTTCGCTGTATTGGCGACAAATTCTATGTGTCCGTCAAAACGTCAGTCTGAGGAAATACGGTGACAAACTCATTTAGATGCCTCTGTGTTCTTACTATGGGGGAGTTGTGGCGAGCTGCGGTGCGCGCGGGCTCGAGCGCGAACAGTGGCACGCGGCCGGCGCGGAGTCGTGCACGCTGCTCCGGTTCGTATAGTAGACTCGCTTTGCTCAGTAGCTCAGTGCTTTGTAAGCGCCCATGCAATATACTTGGCACCGTCAGAATTTGATCTACCAATCTGCGACTTTCTAAAGTGGTAAATCCCAATGTCCCAATAATAAACTTAGTTGGATACATAAATGGATAATATCCGAATTTTTATTGATACAGAAACCTTACGAAGCGTTTTTGCACTTTTTCTATCACTAATGATAGAAAAAGTGCAAAAACGCTACGCACGAAGCGAGCTATTCCCTAAGGAATAGCTCGCTTCGTGAGGATTCCAAACGCAGGCACTTGACAAGTTCGAACAAGCGTAGTATAAAGCAATACGATAGCCTTCATATGAGTAAATTCTCTGCAGTTACGTGTAACAAATCCAAGTCTTTTAAAGCAATCAGCTGCTCGAGTTCGCATTTGGGTGTGGAATGTAAGTTTGGTGACGAATATGATGCCTAAGCCTTTAACTATTTCATTTCTTGTAATTGAGTTGCCGTTTAGATCGTATGGAGATGTAAGATACTGCGATGATTTTGTAAAGGTCATAACTGAGCATTTGGCTATGTTAAGAAATAGTTTATTCCTCTCGCTCCATAAAAGTATTGCATTCAAGTCTTGTTGTAGAGCATCAGCATCGTATTGGGACTTAACCGCCTTATAAATATTTAGGTCATCTTAGTAAAATAGACATTTTGTATGAGTCACATATTCTCGTAAATCGTTAACCATAATCGAGAACAGCAATGGTCCTGAGGACGAGCCTTGGCTCACTCCTGATCTAGTGTGGTATGGTAATGAATTATAGCAGCCTAGACGGACAAATTGTTGGCGGTCACGCAAATAGCTCGAAATAAGTACAAGAAGTTGGGGAGCAAAACTAACTTTGCTGAGTTTATCTAGAAGCACATGATTGTCCACCTGGTTAAAGGCTTTCCTAAAATCAAGATAAACTACGTCTACTTGGTTCTTTTGATCTATATTTTTTGAGATGTAGTCTACCAATGTCAGGAGGTTAGAGTTTACTGAACGGTTTTTTCTAAATGCGTGTTGCGCGTCACAGAAATGAGGTTCAAGCTGCTTATATATGCTATTGTGGAGCAGACTCTCAAATATTTTACCAAATGCTGGAAGGATTGCAATAGGCCTGTAATTTTCTACCAAGTTTTTATCGCCAGATTTAAAGATTGGAGTGACTTTTAGACTTTTTCCACATTTGTGGATAGATGACAGTTTTTAATGAGAGGTTAAATATGTGTGCTAACGGGTCGGACAGTTGTTGTTTAAATGCCTTTGTAATAAACGGGGGAACATTGTGAGGCCCCACTGAGCCCCTTGGTTTTATTTTATCAATGTGTAAGGCTATGTCATAAGTAAGAAAGTATTTAATATTTATAAGGTTACTACATTGTGTTTTAGCATCTAAATTTGGTACATTTGGGAGAAACACGCTACTAAAGTAATCGGCAAAGGCAGTGGCCGCAGCTTGGTTGTCATATTTAATGCCCTTATATGATATGCTGGGGTCAAAGCCACCCTTGCTTTTTAAGTTTCTTATGTTTTTCCAGAATGCAGTAGGATTTAAAGTTAGTTCTTTTTGTAATTGCTCCGTATAATCGTTGTATGCTATTGAAACCCTGTGTTTTATACTACATCTTAAAGCACTGAAAAAACTTAAGGCATATAGATCATTTACTTCTTTTCCAAATCTTATGAAGACTATGTTTTAGTCGTAAGTCAGAAATGATTTCAGGTGAGTACCATGTAGGGTATCTGTGTGTAGGTTTCACGTAGCGAACTTTTTTTGGTATACATTCATTGAAACATTTATATATTAGGGTATATAGACTATCAACCGCACTATTTACATCAGTTTCATCTAAGACTTTACTCCAATCTACATTGATCATAAGCTCATAGAGATGATTAAAATCTGCCTTACCAAAGTTCCAGTCTGTTGCCTTGTTTATATTGCTCGCTTCTAGTCTGATGTCCTTCGGTGGTTTTTCAATTGTTATATCTATATCCAGAGGAGGCTGATACCTGTCAGCGTATAACCAGACTTTCGTCAGCGATACATACATTCACATATTTTACACTTTGACTTGCGAGAACTACATCTAACTTACCACCAAAATCATTATTTAGTTCAGACAGATCACAGTAGCTTAAAAAATATCCTAAATAATTATTTAAATTTATACTTGCACTATTTAAATTTAAATCGCCTAATATAATTATTGTCACGTTTTGAAGAACTGAAGACGCACATTCCTCTACTCTAGAAAACCAAGTCATATAATCATTGTCTTTTGCGCTTGGTTTAAGGTAGATGACACACATATAGAACTTTTGTCCTGCCAGTGTTATAGATGCCCAGAGGTCTTCACCATTGTCAGTATCAAGGTCACAGCGACGCCGCATATCCAGGGCAGGTCTTGCAGCCAGCAGTACTCCTCCACCTCTGGATCCTCTGTCTCGTCGGACTAGGCTCCATCCGTATGGACAAACTTCCGCATCCGTTACACTCGCATCAAGAAAGGTCTCCGTGGCGGCAATGACGTCTGTCTGCAGTAAAATGCTGTTTTGTCTCCAGTATAGTAGTTTTGTTTTCAGCCCTATTACATTTTGGTATATTGCGTTTAGACAAAGTTTGTTATTGATTGGAGCCGTAATTGCTCCGCCTATATGATGCATCGCCCTTACTCCCTGAAAATCGGCCGTGAGTGTAGGGTCGATAGTGTTGTGTATCACTCCCGGCTCCTTTTGGAAACCATTCCCTGATTTCGGTTCCGGCTGGCCAGTACTCAGGTGTCATGCAGCGGTAGAAGATGGCCTCAGGTACTGTTATAATAAATGAAGCGTAATATTCATGCTTTAATTTCATTTTTGTACGCCTAATGTGTTACAGTTTAATAGTTTCTGTAAATGTGTGTTGATGGCTTCTGGTGTAGTTTCCGGTCTAAAGAAGCATGCATGGATTTTTCTAGTTCTTTCAATTGTTCGGATTTCCTGCTGGTGACCATTCCCTATGATAACACGGCGCTGATGGTTATTGAATTTGCGTCTTTGTACTATTTGCCATGGCCCATGGTTACTACTACTCTCTTCATGATCTAGATCCATGTTTACATTTGTATTTGCATTGATTTCCTGTAATACAGGAGATCAATGCAAACAATACAGGTGTTTCGGAAGGTGTTGATTTTGTAATTGAGTTAGTGTTTGTTTGGGCGGTAGGCTTAATCTTGTTACGTTTCGGGCTTTTCTTTTTATCTTTCGTTGGCTGATTACCATGAATTTCGGTGCTATTTGATTGTTTTGACTTATCGGTATTTTCGGTTGCAGATGCCACGGTCGCTGACGTAGACGGTCATTCCGATAGTGTGCAGCTTATTTCTTGATTGGTCTTGATAAGGATGTTGTTAATTTCTTGCTTTGCCGGCTCATTTACCCGAATTTGCTGTTCTATTGACGCTAGTATCTGATTTGTATCTAAAAGTTCTTGTCTGATTATTAAACTTGAAGCTTCTAAGTCCTTGCATTGCTGCTTATTCGATTCCACGATCGTTTTAAAGATACAGTAATCATCTCCAGAGCTTTCCACTAAAGACGACAGGCAGTTTATGTCTTTCCTCAAAGCATCACATTTACCACCAAGATCCGAAACATCAGTCTTTAATTCATTTAATAACTCATACGCGCCGTCAACTTTATCGTCCTGCTTTTGAAGTCGATTAGTCATGAACTGGCAAAAGCAGTCAAGTTCAGATAAAATATCAACACGAGAGCAATCTTTATTTTCTTTAATATTCGTGGATCCGGATGCTTTACTATTATTGTCTATACGTTTTGTTTAGAGTTGACTGCCATTAGCGACAGTTCTGACTGCAATCTTTGAATTCTTGCTCTTGTAAGAATTATCAGTGTTTTTAACTCTTGATTCTAAACAAGGAACACATATTCATGTCCGCCGCCTTTCCTGGGTCATTAAATAATATCGTTGACCCGCTACTCTAGCACAGTCTAGATCATAAGTTTTTTTTTTTTTTTTTTTTTATTTATTTATTTATGAATGCAAGATACAAGTACAATTTCTTAATCTAGTTTCTGCCAAACTGCTGAGCAGTTTGTCGGCAGATGATACTCTCATTCCTATATTAAAGTACCTTGATCTAAACCTACATAGCTGCATTGTGACTTTCATAAACTAGTGCTATTTATACATATAAAGTGACACTATGCTTACATTTACACTTAAATTATTAAAAAACCTATAACTATATAATCACGTAAGTATATAATTATTAATGATTATCTAAATTACTAATGTAACTATGTATAGCGGTCTACATACCTACATGTACAATTCTGATAACAATAGTAGTTGAATTATATTAATCTTACATTTTTAAATTTCTTCAGCAGTATTTAGTCTTTGTAGGTATAATTTCTTTAGAGACTTCTTATATGAGTACTTAGTTATATGTTTAATTTCAAAACCTTCAGGTAAGTCGTTCACTAATCTCGGCACAAGATATTCCCTGGTACGCCTTCCATAATTATTACATGCTTTAAAGTTTTGTACAAGTTGTGGCTTGGCTGCACTGCGGGTGGCATAGTTGAACATTCTTTTTTCTTTGTACGTATCATTATTAAACTGTTCTATTAAAATTAAATAATTGACTTTTAAGTCAACCGGTAATATCTTACATATTTTAAATAACTTATTATATTCCTCATTTAAATTATCTTTTATATTTTTACTCACTAATCTTTTAATAATTCTCAACTGTATATTTTTAACCAGGTGTAAATACGTAGGGAACGTAAGTCCGTAACAATTTAAGCCGTAACTGATAACAGACTCGACTAGCGCGTGGTACACACTATACAGGGTGCCTCTGTTAAGTATATTACACAACTGATAAAATTTACCTAATATTATTCTAAGCTTATTGTTAACATTGTTTATGTGTACTTTCCAAGAGAAATTATTATCTATAGTTAATCCTAGATATTTAATTGTTGCTACTTCTTCTAAACTACTACAGTTACAGTTATCCCCATTTATATGTAGGCAGCTATAAGAGTGCCCGGTTATATGTATATTACCTTTTATGTTTTTATTGTACGGAGAGTATAGTCGAATCACTTTAGTTTTATTAATATTAAGAATAATTCCATTATCGTGAGCCCATTTTACTATATTATCGAAATCTTCTTGTACTTTCATTTGTATCATATTTATATCATCATCACCGTACAATAAACACATATCATCTGCATACATATAGCTGTTACAATGTTTGACCACGTTAGTTATACTGTTCACATGCATTATGTACCCGACTGGCCCGTACACTGACCCGGTTGGTACTCCGTACTTAATATTGCCATTCTCGCTGCTTGTCTTATCTATTACCACTTTCATGTGTCTTTCATTTAAGTATTCTTTGAACCATGTGTTGACATATCCTCTAATACCACATTCATTCATAGCCCGCAACAAGCCATCATGATCCAAGGTATCAAACGCTTTTTAAAATCTATAAATATAGCAACTACCTGTTTTTTACAATTTAAATAATTATTAACGTCTTCCGTAAACTGTGCAAGTGCTGTTGATGTATTTCTATTTTTTCTGAAACCGTGCTGTTTGTTACTTAATATGTCATTACCCTCTAGAAATGTTGTAATTTGCCCTACTAAAATTTTCTCCGTTATTTTATTAATACTATTTAATATTGCTTTAGGTCTATAATTCGTAAAATCACTATGACTGCCTTGTTTATATATTGGTCTTATGATTGATAGTTTTAATTCGTCAGGGTATTTACCCTTGAGCACACTTAAGTTAATAAATTTCGCTATAATCGGACTAATTTTTTCCTTTATGTATTTAATATCCTTTATTCGAATACCATCAGAACCTGGTGACTTGTTGCTGTCTAGCCCGTCTATCACTTTTGCAATATCCCTTTCATTCACTTTTCTATATAAATATGTAACCATGCTTTCGTTGACGTAAGTTGACCTTTGTAGGAACAATCGATTACAATGATGTTTAACGGTGTCAATTTCATTTGTAAATGTTTCACAGAATTTGTTACAAACTATATTTATATCCTGAGTTGTACACATATGCTTTCTAATCACATCATCTAAATTATGTTTTTTCCGTCCTAGCCAATTATTTATATTTTGCCATATTTTTCTTGTATTCCTCTTGCATTGTGCTATTTCTTCTCGCTTATACATATTTTTCGCAGTATTTATTAGTCGATTGGCCTTATTTCTCGCCCTTGTATATCTTAATCGTAAATTATTATTATTAGGTTGTGATTTCCAATATTTAAATAGCAAATCCTTGTATTCTATTAAATTAAGTAACGTTCGGTCAATCCACGGCTGAGTATTTCTTTTAGATTTAGTATTAATTTCTATTTTTGACGATTCATATATTTTATAAAAATGCAATTAATTTCTTTATACAATTGTAAGGGGCATTCTATATTTAACAACTCGTCCCAGTCCGTACAATCCAATTTCTTGTGTATCATATTTTGACACAATATAATTTGGTTACCTCTTTGCAACTCATCCTGTATATCAAATCCTATCGTCAACCCGGTTAAGTAGTGATCTGCGAGCTTGGTGTTAAGCGTATACGCCGCGAGCTCGAGCACAGCGTCAGTCCGAGCGAAAATGTGGTCGATGCAGGATGCAACCCGGCACCCCGCCACCACCACCTCGCGCGTCACACATCGTATGCCACACTGTAGACCATGTATGCTTAGCATATTCAGGTACCGTGTAGTCAACGAACTATTTATGTCGTGAATATCTATGTTGCAGTCGCCCGCCAATATTACGCTATCTTCCTTCGGTATATTGCTGAATATGTTATTTAGTTCTTCCGTAAATAATATCTTGTTGTTGCTGGGAGGTCTATACGCTGCGATAAGATGACAGTTGTAGGTATTGATAGTAAGCTTCATATGTACGCCTTCGAACGCAGTACAGTCGATGTTTTGTGCCGAGTATTTTACATTATTCTTAATGTAAATAACAATACCTCCTCCTCTTCTATTTATTCTGGTGTTTGCGTGTATAGTATAGTTCGGTATAGTATATAATGATAAGAAATCTTCACTGATGTTGGTCTCCGTGAGTATCACTACGTCGAGTGCATCGATACATTTGTGCAGTAAAACAACTAATTGACTGAAGTACTTCCGAAGAGAACAAATATTAACATGAATTATTTGTAATGAGCTGCTGTGTTGGTTAATAATATCACTCCACTCAGATATATCAGTGTAAGTTTTACATGGAATTTCGTCTGGAATATCCGTATCAGAGTTCATTGTTTATTAATTATGTATATAGGATATGGGTGGTATTCTTAATAGAATTACTCCCTGTCGAAATCAGTATAATTTTCAATATCACTCTGAGTGCGAATTTGATACGTCTTCTTACTTTCGTCGTTCTTTTTAATTAATATCTTAGCATTTTGTATCCATATATATTTATATACATCTCTCAGTTTAGTTTTTGTTTCTCAAAATAGTTGTCGTATATGTTTTGTTATATTCTCATTTATATATATCGGTGTGTTATTTTCGTTATTAAATATTTTTTGGTTCGTAAGGCGCTGTTTACGGCATTTTATCCAGGCCATTCTCGCTTCTCGGCTGCGCATAACAACAACGATCGGGCGTTTCTTCGATTCACTTGTTTTCATGCCTACCCTCCATGCTTTTTCTATATCTCCCGGATTTAAACCAAGTTGTTTTGAAATGTTAGTGACAACATCCATGACTTTTTCGTTATCATCGTCCTGTACGTTGACAAGTTCGACATTTTTGTCAAGTTCTTTTTGTTCCAAAACACAGATACGCTCCTCCAACGCCTTAGAATATTTTTCAAGATATAAGTTCTTGTGGTTCAAGTCTAATATTTTATTATCTTGTTGCTTTGATTTATCTATGTATTCTGTTTTAAATTGCTCAAGTTCTTGGTACTTCTCTGCGAAGAAATCGACTGTTTCAGTCAATTCATCCATTTTTTCTTTCATTGAATAAACAATATCTAGTTTTTCATTAATTTGCATTAAAACTTTTTCTATATTTGAACTTCCCTCACATGGCATAGCGATTTTGTGTCCGGTCGCATTTTTCGAGCCATCAGTACAATTATCACAAATCTCAGTTTTTATGAATTCCTTCATATCTTGAACACATGATCTATGGTAGTACCTCTGACATCGTCCTTTGCATTGAATCACGTCACTTTTATTTTTAGATAAAAACTGTTTACATTTTTTGCACTGCACCATTTTAGTAACTTATTTAATTGTCACAACACGCGGATATAAACTTAACACGTCCGCTCGCTGAGAGTGCGCGGGCGTCTACTTCTGAATACTTATCATGTTCAGAATGTAAGTATTCTTACATTCTGAACGTGATAAGTATTGTCTGGTTTTTATTGTATTAGAGCAAACTGTGCAGGACAACGCCATCTTAGTATTTGTTCCAATAGCTTTGTCCAAGTACAAAGGTCGCGAGGTTGCTGATGTCTGTTGATAACGATGGATGGGCGCTAATATGACTACTTAAAATGTGATTATTGATGATTACGATTACGAAAATTGTTAATACTGTCAAGCCAATTCACTTTCAATGAGTTTGTCAGAAATTTTGAGCGCAAAAACTTATATGGGCCACTGAGGATACTTATATGGATTTGAAGTCAGTTTAACAACGGCGTCACGGGTGTAAATCAAGCGACTCTACCAATCGGCCAGCCGAACACTTAAAAGTATTGTCGAAAAAGTCGTAATAATTGCACTTTATGTGAATTGTAGAGAAAGTTCGTTAAACGTTATTAATGAGTTTGAATTTTTGGCGGCAACGCAACGCTTTGTTATCGCGGGAAGACGGTTTACCAGTTTATGTTTTTTAAATATAATTGTAATTTAAATATAACGATAACACTTCCACTTAATAGTTTTTCGATGAATTTACACTGTTCATTGTTTTCGTAAAGTAGGCATGAGCCTTTTAAAACACATAAAATTATGAAATATTTCCTTCAAAGTAGATAAGACGATCGATTGCGCGAGCGCAGCGAGTGCTATTGTTGCGCGAGCAAAGCGCGCGCAAACATTTTTTACGACTTTTTATGACCTAATCAGTCACTATAAATGACCCTAAGGTCGAACTGAATATCCTCTGTTGTTAAAGTCATTTATCAGTATGGTAAGGTAGACTAAGTTGTAATATTCAAATGTTTGACTCAGTCTGATGCATGAGGCTGTTAAAGCAAAAGTTCCTGAAATATTTCTTAAAAAGTTGGTCAGGAGATGGTTGCGCGAACGCAGCGAGCGCGAAAATTTTTGACGACTTTTTATGACTCTGGCAGTTTTATGACCTAATTAGTCACTATAGATAATCCTAAGGTTGAACTCAATATCCTCTGTTGTTAAAGTAATTAATCAGTATGGTAAAGTAGACCAAAATGTACTATTTAAATGTGTGAGTCATTTTGATGCATGAGGCTTTAAAAGCACATAAAATTATGAAATATTTCCTTCAAAATACATAAGACGAACTGTTGCGCGAGCGCAACGAGCGCTATTATTGCGCAAGCGAAGCGAGCGCGAAATTTTTTTATGACTTTTATGACCAGTTTTATGACTTCATAACCTTTAGTTAAGTCATTGGAGAGGACTCCAAGGCCGAACTCGATATTCTCTATTATTAAAGTCATTAATCATTATGGTGAGGTATACCAAGTTGAGAAGTAGACATTTTTATGCCCCTTATCTAATAATCAATTTATTATCTAATAATCAAGTCACTATCGATGACTCTAAGGTCAAACTCGATAACCTCTGTTGTTAAACTCATTTATCAGTATGGTTAGGTATACCAAATTGTGCTCTTTAAATGTTTGACTCATTCTGATTCATTCTCATGTTTTAACAGCTACTCGTAAATGCAGCTATTAAAACACAAAAATGTATGTAATATTTCCTACGTAAGTCGATAAGGCGAATGGCTGCGTGAGCGAAGCGAGAATTTTTTTTATGACTTTTAAGACCCTTACAGTTTAATGACTTCATAACCTTTAGTTAAGTCATTAGAGAGGACTTCAAGGTCGAACTCGATATCCTCTATTGTAAAAGTCATTAATCATTATGGTTGGGGTATACCAAGTTGTGCGGCTTAAATGTTTGCCAAAATTAAAGTGTCCTAAGTCCTACTATGCTCTACTGACTATATTTGTATAAAATGTCAGCTGATTCGGCCATGTCGTTGATCTATCTGATAGGACGCCACATATTGACAAAATTAATTTTAAATAATCTGGACATCCAGACTTGTCTGCCAGAAAAAAGAATTCTATGTCCTTGTATGTACTATTGACTAATTTTGCGCAAAGTTTCAGCTGAATCGGTTTAGCTGTTTAGCTGATAAGACGTCACTTATTTTCAAAGTTCAATAAAAAATCTGGATATCCAGACACGATTGTCAAAAAAAAAGTATACTATGTTCTTTTGTGCTTTATTTACTATCTTTATACTAAATTTCAGCTAAATTGGTGAAGCCGTTTGGCCGATATGTGCCCCACGCTTATGAAATGCAATAAAAAAAATGTCGACACCCAAACTCGACAGCCATAAAAAAATTCCCATGTCCTTCTGTGCCCTATTGAATATCTTTATACAAAATGTCAGCTAAATCGGTCAGTTTGGCCGATAGGAGACCACACACTTACTTCTTTAAAAAAAAATCTCGATACCCAAACTCGACTGCCAAAACTAAAGTATACTATGTCCTTCTTTGTCTTAGTGACTGTCTTTGTACAAAATTTCAGTTGAATCGGTTCAGCAGTTTATCTGAGAAGAGGTCTAATATTTACATAATTCAATTTTAAAAATCTGGTTACCCAGACTCGACAGCTGGAAAATAAGTATCCTTCAATATATCAATCTATCAATTTCAGCCAAATCGGTCAAGCCGTTTGACCGTGAAGAAGTCCCAACAAACAAACAAATAAATAACTGACTTTCGCATTTATAATATTGGTGTTGATCTCTAAGACCAGCGGATTAGGCTGCACGTTGATATATCAGTCAATTAATTAGACAAATACGTAAGGAATTATTTCTTTTTTTTTTTCAATTTTGGAAAACTGTGAAACCAGTGTGTCATAATTTTAGTTGAAGAGTATGTGTACATATTTTTAAGTCCATCGCCCCAGAGAATAAAATGTTTCAAGGAAAATTAAACTTAAATAATCACAGAAAATGTAACCCCCTAATTTCACCCACTGAACTGGTGGAATATGAAAAAACTATTTCATAGTGGATACCTGCACTTCACAAAGAACACACCCTCCAAATATCATGTCTCTAGGACCAGTACTTTAGGTAGTGCATTGATATATCAGGCAGTCATTCAGTCAGTAAGAAAAACGCGTGGGTGATGATTTTTGAAAAACTGTGATACCCGTCACTCACTATTTTAATTAAAGAGTATGTGTATCAATTTTCGAGACAATTGACCCAGAGAATAAAAAGTTTTATAGAAAGTTCAACCGTCCATTTTACCCACTTAGGGGTAGAATTTTGAAAAATTATTTCTTGGTGAATACTTGCTCTTCACAAAGAATACACCCTCCAAATATTATGTCTCTAGGACCAGTGGTTTAGGCAGTGCGTTGATATATCAGGCAGTCATTTAGTAAGTCAGAAAAACGCGTGGAGTGTGATTTTTGATAAACCGTGACACCCGCAACTCACTATTTTAATTAAAGAGTATGTGTACTAATTTTCAAGACAATTGACCCAGAGAATAAAAAGTTTCATAGAAAGTTCTACCCTCGATTTCACCCACTTAGGGGTGGAATTTCAAAAAATCCTTTCTTAATGGATGCTTAAACTTCATAAAGAACACACCCTACAAATTTCATGTGTCTAGGACCAGCGGTTTGGGCTGTGCGTTGATATCTCAGTCAGTCAGTCAGTCAGGACTTTGGATTATATATATATATATAGAAGATATGGGGAAATTAAAAATCTGCACTTACACACGTCAAATAACATTAAATAGATCATATCAATTATTATTATTTTAAATATGACAAAAACATAACTAACGTAATGAGCCATTCAGCTTTTATCTAAACTTTGAACGTCACACTTAAAACAAATGTTTAATTCCCCTAATTAATGCAAGGTGGCCAACCGTACTATTACGTGCACCTCCAATGCATGTTTCAGTATTTCAGACAATTTTTATCCATGTCCTTTTTAGGGTTCCGTACCCAAAGGGTAAAACGGGACCCTTTTACTAAGACTCCGCTGTCCGTCTGTCTGTCTGTCTGTTTGTCTGTCTGTCTGTCTGTCTGTCTGTCTGTCTGTCTGTCTGTCTGTCTGTCTGTCAGTCTGTCTGTCTGTCTGTCCGTCTGACACCAGGCTGTATCTCATGAACCGTGATAGTTAGACAGTTGTCACAGATAATGTATTTCTGTTGCCGCTATAACAACAAATACTAAAAACAGAATAAAGTTAAAAATAATAGAGGGTCCCCATACAAGAAACGTGTTTTTTTCGGCATTTCACG
The DNA here is from genome assembly GCA_954871355.1 of Cabera pusaria. Taxonomy (NCBI): domain Eukaryota; kingdom Metazoa; phylum Arthropoda; class Insecta; order Lepidoptera; family Geometridae; genus Cabera; species Cabera pusaria. The sequence goes on from OX940911.1 coordinate 11,975,947, forward strand.
CCATCTATGAACGCTTAGTTAGGTAAACGTCCCATAGATGGCGTTATATTGAAATGTCGATCCCTAACACCTTTGTTAGACGTTAGATGGCGTTATAAGAAATAAAATGTTTATTAATTATTATTTTTTGCTGGCGAAAATGGATAGTGGTATTTTTGCTCGATCTTATAAAATACTGTAGTGTGGTACTGAACCCTACTAGTGCGAGTCCGACTTGCACTTGGCCAGTTTATTTGAGGTTAGTTAAAAATAACCCCCACCAAACTTCTGAGTACGTCTTATCAAGGTAACATTTATTAGGTTTTAGAAAATTGAAAAGCATTATTAATAATATCCTATATTACGTCTTTATAAATAATGATATTCGGCTTTAATACATGTTCTTTATTACCTATCAATTTATTATAATTATATTGTTAAAGTTCTAATAAAAGCTTGAGTAATGGTTATTAGTAGGTCTTGGCAGAAAAACTGTATGTCGAAAGTTAAAAAATAACTATGTAGTTTAAACTTACAAGCTTATAACATCGAGAATAACTTCGTCGTTAATGAAACGATTTTGAATATTCTTTTTTTGTTGGAAAGATATCCTAAGTGTGATATCATGGTAATTTCATTGAGGTTTGATTAGTATCTCCAGAGATATGGAGATAAACACCTCAAACTTGGTGCTGAAAATTAATAGCGCGGCATTTCAAGTCGGTTCTTTTTGTTTTTTAAACGATTTTATATTTTTGATAATTCTGCAGTAAAAACGATAATTGTTGGTGAATCGGTGAACCAGGAATGAACATAAGAAGTTATGGAATATTTGAGTAGTATATTTTTAGTTTTTTTTAGGTTCTTTATTGCACAAAAAGAGGCCCGTTTTCAACCTACTTCCAAAAAGGAGGAGGTTCTCAATTCATCTGTATGGTTGTTAAATCTTTAGGGTTCCGTACCTCAAAAGGTAAAAAAAGGAACCCTTATAAGATCACTTTCTTGTCCGTCTGTCTGTCCGTCTGTCTGTCCGTCTGTCTGTCCGTCTGTCTGTCCGTGTGTCACCACTGATTTTCTCAGGAACGGGTGGACTTAGCAAGTTGAAATGTATACCTGATACTGAGGTCTATAGTCCCTATTGGGTGTATAAAAATCAAGGTCTTGAGTTAACCCAATAAAAAGATATGGGCAAATTTAGATTTTCGCGATAAGTTGTAAGTTCCAAAATTTGCCTTAATTCTCAACTTTTTTTATTTTTCGGAATTTTTCCTTTATTTGTACTACTGTAAGAACTTGCTTTTGACCAAAATTAACAATTCTAAGTCAACCGGAAGTTCCCTATAGGTTTTGGGTCGAAAACCTATAAGGTACTTCCCGTTGACCTAGAATCATGAAATTTGATAAGAAGTAAGGTCTTATAGCACAATTAAAGGAAAAATTCCAAAAAATAAAAAAAGTTGAAAATTAAAGGGTGTCCCCATACATACATAGTTTCAGCCGATTAAGATAGGCCTCTGAGTTATGTGACCGCTCATACAATTTAGAGGTCTAGCTTAATTGGTACTTACCAACGTTGGTACGGAAGCCTCGGTGGGCGAGTCCAACTCGACTTTGCCAGTTTTATTTTTTATTATTGTAGGTATGTATGTTACGCGAGTACTCCGTTAATCGTGAACCGATTTGAATGATTCTTTTTTTAATTGGTAGGGTACATTTTCAATGTGGTCCATTGTAATTTCAGTATAGTATAAGTAATCTTAAGAGATATGGAGATAAACACCTCAAATTTGGTATTTATCTTATATTATTAATATGTATTACGGTTCCATTCGCTTCAAATGGTGTGTATGTGCTGTGCTCGTATCTTACACAAAGTGTCATCATAACCCTCATAGAATAATAGAACTTTTTGTAGTTTAGTCGCTTCGTTTCGTCCTACCTAGACTTAACAAATTAATTATTTTAATAGCTCAGACGAAACTATACCCACCAATTTATAATATCATGTAAACTTTCCAACAAATACCGCATAAAAGCGACTGCACTAAATTCCGCAATGCCGCGTATTCCAGTTATTTCAGCGTACCGTTATCGCGATACTGATAGAAATTCGTGCGCTATTCCATTGACAACATTCTAGCGGGAACTAGATTGGGCTAGGGCACACTGGCTGGTAAAGATTATTTTAGAATAACTACCCGACTGTGCTGGAACAAGGGTTATGTTTTTCGAGTGTATGTATGTATATTTTTTTGGCACGCTCAGTAGCCTAAACGCCTTCATGGAGTTTTTTGGCTTGAAAGGTTAAAAAGTGTATACCATACGAAATATAAAAAAATATATTATCAAAGTCTTTTGAATGGTGTATCAAAATATAGGGTTAATATATGGTTTTTAATAGCTTACAAAAATATAAAAACTTATATGTTTATTCAATTTGAATCAGAAATTCTAAAATCAACAAAATATTTATTTTTAACCCTTCTAGTTTCTGTTTTTTTTTTCAATAAATCATATGTTTTTCTTATGTTAAAAAAGGTAGAGCATATCTTAAAGTTTAGTACCCGATCGTGCATGGAGTATACCTCTGGGACGGCTCAGCTAAATACAAGCTGGAGGCAATCGAAATAATTTAGAGGAGGGCTAAGAAACTCATCAATGACGATAAAGTTCTTGGTTGTAGGCTCCAGAGCCTAGACGCCTATAGCACCGCTGCAAAGTCTAGTTTAGATTTTTTATCGGATAGGACATTTCGAAGAGTGTGCCATCCAATTGCATTAATTAATGCCGCCATCCCCTTTCTTTTATCGAATAATCAGACGTACCATCGTGTGCGTCAACACTTTATGGTGGACATTCTAACTACCCGCACAAAACGTTTTGCTTCTTCATTTATCATACGTACTGCCAAGGTGCCAAGAAATAGAATTCCTTGCCGATGTGTTTGTCAGTAACTACAACCCGAAGGTCTTCAAATCGCGAGTGAACAGGTATCTTCTAGGTAAGCGTGCTACATCATCGATCACATCGTCACTTCATAGGTGAGATAGTGGTCAAACGCTTACCTATATATAGTATTTATTAAAAACCAGGATATAATAATAGCATAGTTTTACATTGATGATGAGGTCGGCACCCGCCAATTATGCCTCATTTTAAAAATTATTTTACTTCATTGTTGTAACATCTATCAAAACTAGCTTAAAACTAGTTACTAAAAATATTTTAATTATTCTAACTACACAATATTATACAATACACAATAATATCAGCGGCTAACCTTTGCCAACGAAAGTAGTTTTATATATTATTTTTAGCAACACGCATAATAGTGTCCCAACTATAAAAGTTTTAATAGAAAACATGCATTTAAGAAAATTGAATAAGAAAATAATATGAAAAAACTGGCCAAATGCAAGTCGAAATCGTACACGTTGGGTTCTGATTGAGAAAAAAAATTATCGGTAAAATAAGTGTCTTGTATGTATCTTGTGTCGTTTGATTTTTAATTTAATTTAGTTTTTATTATTTGATGTTATAGTAGCCATGGTTATATGGTATCTATACATACTATGAACAAATATCAATTTTCTTTTGCGGTTTGATAGATCGAGCATAAAACGCTTGAAAAAATCACGTTTCTTGTATGGGGACCCCATTTTATTTTTAACTTTATTCTGTTGTTAGTATTTATAAGCTAAGTCAATTTTCTTATGCTCTTTATATGCTTAGTAAAGTTGTGGACCAGTCTACTGTAGTCACCGCTTATCGAGGGCATGTTGTGTCGATTCTAAGATACGGAGTGATTTTTTGGGGTAACTCTGTTGAAAAAGAATCGGTGTTTAAAGCTCAAAAAAGATGCTTGAGAGCAATTTGTAACTTGAAACAGACAGACACGTGTAAACCATTCTTCATCTCTTTGAAACTATTGACCTTACCATGTATATATATATATATATATGAGACTGTAGTATTTGTCAAATGCAATGAAAATATGTTTGAGCATTTAAACAGTAAGCGCCATAGGCATAAAATATGTTACCCGACAAATAATACGACCCAATTTAATAAAAGTTTGTTCTGCATGGCTCCGACATTGTATAATCATCTGCCCAAAGATATAATACACTGCTCATATATAATTTTGTTCAAAAATAAACTAAAGAATTGGTTGTTGATTTCTGCTGCTGGCTTATTACAATGTGAATGAATATTTAAAAGAAAATTTTTTTAAATTGTGATGAACTAACTAATTTATTTATTGACATTATATAAAAAGTTTACATATTGACATTTAAAAAAATTTTTTTATTATTAAATTTTTTTTATCATTTTGACATTCCCCACATATTGAAATTTAACATAAAAAAATGTTGACCTTAATTATTTAGTAAATTTAATAGTTTAATTGTATAAAGATGAACGACCTATTTCTTATTGATTTCACGTATTGTTATATAATATTGCATGTCATGTGGTGGAATACAGCTGCACGTTATAGAATGTTTATTAAGACCATATTTTGACCTGTATTCGCAATTAAAGATATAAATAAATAAATAAAAAATAAAATAAAAATTTTGGTATAGTACTTACAGTATTACATATTTTGTGAATTTTTCAAGTATTTTAGTTTACCAATTACAGTTAAGGCCTTGTAAAAGCGGACTGACGGACGGACAGCGAAGTCTCATATCTGCTTTTCAAACAATTGACTATGGGAAAAAATAGTATTAGAAACTTCAAAGATCTATAGACATCCCACACAAAAGGTAAAAAAAGGAACCCTTATAAGATTACTTTCTTGTCCATCTGTCTGTCTGTCTGTCTGTCCGTCTGTCTGTTCGTCTGTCTGTCCGTCTGTCTGTACGTCTGTCTGTCCGTGTGTCACCACTGATTTTCTCAGGAACGGGTGGACCTAGCAAGTTGAAATTTATACCTGATACTAAGGTCTATAGTCCCTATTGGGTGTTTTATTGGGTGTATAAAAATCAAGGTCTTGAGTCAACACAATAAAAAGATATGGGCAAATTTAGATTTTCGCGAAAATTTGTCAGTACCAAAATGTACCTTAATTTTCAAGACTAAGACCTTGCTTATAACCAAAATTGACAATTCTAGGTAAACCGGAAGTACCCTATAGGTTATGGGTCGAAAACCTATAGGGTACTTCCCGTTAACCTAGAATCACGAAATTTGGCAAGAAGCAAGGTCTTACAGCACAAATTAAGGAAAAATTCCAAAAAGTAAAAAAAGTTGAAAATTAAAGGGGGGGACACCCTTACATACATACATAGTTTGCGCCAATTAAGGTAGACCTCTAAATTGTGTGAACTGATACAATTTAGAGGTCTAGCTTAATTGGTTGGTACGGAAGCCTCGGTGGGCGAGTTCAACTAGACTTTGCCGGTTTTATTTAGTTTCAGTTCCATGTTTGGGAGCTTTATCATTTTTAGCTTTATTACATCCCCCTTTAATCTTTTATTTTTTTATTTTATATAAAAATTGTGATGCAGTTAATAGAACATATCTACTACCAAGTTGCAACTGTGTAGTCCTAATAGTTTCAGAATAAAGTGGCTGTGACATACGGACGGACAGACAGACATGACGGATCTATCAGGGTTCCGTTTTTTGCCATTCGGCTACGGAACCCTAAAAATGATTCCATTTATCAAAATAAATGTGATTAATAAAAAAATGTTGACGTACAAAATCCGTTCTGTTATGTAATGAAATAAAATCAAATTCTAAGAATACATCAAATCACATTGAAATCATATTAAAATCAACAAAGAAAACCGCGAACTCTGAAAATATTTCATTAAGCAAACCGATGATGAATGCGAAAAAATATTGGACTTTTATGTAACGTAAAATGATGGCCGACTTCTTTGACTTATACCTATTAGAAGAGGTTATCCATTTAACACGTTAGCTGCGGCACCAATTTTTGCATACTTTCCGTTCCTGCGGCACGAGGTATAATCGGCCCGTACCGTGACCAGACGTTAGGGCGACACGCGGTCTATTAGACCCCACCTCCTTTTACAGACTAAAATCCATTTTCTGGCGCGAAATCAAAGATAAATGAGAATTTTGGTCCTTATTGATATAGACAGTGAATTGATGAACCCTAATCCACCGTCGCCCCGGGATCTGATGGCTAGTTTAGGAATTATTAGCAAAACAAAATATGGGATCTTATACACCTCGTAACGCACTGAAATAGGGCAAATTTTCGCTGCGATTAGTGATGGGAAAAATAATATCGACGTTTTTAAACTGTCTTAACTACGCAACGACTTGACCGATTTTGATCAATTATATCTCATTAGATCGTTTTAAGGGCAAAACCTGGCAAAACAACACAAAGCTATCAAAGGATACATTTTTTTTCGTTTAGACATGTTCGGCGCTGTAAAAGGACGTGCTCTCCAATCGACGTGATGCACAACACTGGTCGCGGGAAGCTCGCGTTGAGTGCGGTACGAGGTCAGGGGGGATATGGGACGTTTTAGCCTCGTTCCGCACTGCATTAAAATTATATTAATTCAGTGCGGCACGAGGCCTAAGACATCCGGTACCAAGGTAGGTACACCACCGAGTCCGGAACCATTAGTGATCTCAAATATATATTTATCTCTTTCCTACACTGGACCAAACCAAAGCTATGCCATTCGCACGACAGAGAAATTCACTTTTTTGCTTGCCGCACCACAGGGAAGTTGCATCAGAGGTGATTTAGGCCTCTCTTCGCACTTAACGTGTTAACCGTTTTTAACTTCTATTTCTGAAATAAAATCGTAATCATGCAATCGCTTGGTGTAACTAAACCTTTTTCCTCTTCCATACAACATATTTTTAATCTGCGATATTTTATTTTTTATCTGATTTGGACCCTTAAACTAACTGCCTCCTGCTGCATCAAACTAACTAACTCCCCTTCACCGCCCATGACCAGAGATATTGTAACGTTAAAGATTGCTCACTAGTCTTCAGCACCTCGTATATTTATCTTCCATTATCGTAAAAAAGGTGTAGGTAACTCTTAATCTATAAAATTATTATTATCTATAGATTATTAAAAATGTACTCCTTACCAAGGTTATACACGTATTAAGCGATGTTACCTCTAGTTGCAATAAAGCACAGGTATCACCCACGCGTACAGATTAAGGTGAATTTCAGCAAATTTTGAATATCAATGAAGTAATATTAAACACGGTTTAGCTCTTACCCTCCGTGTAGGGCTACTTTCAATGTTGTTACGTTTTAGGGTATTTTTAAAACGGAAGGGTGGAAGTGAGACGTAAACTTGAAAGAGGACATTGTAGATTATTAGAGGTTTTACTTTTACTAGCATCGTTAGCGAATTACGGTCGTATTCAGTATTCTGTCCCAATGCAGTCTTATTTTTGCTTAGGTACGTCTTTCCCCAGAGGAGCCAAGCCAAGAGGTTATATTATTATTTAAGATCGTTTAAAAAAACTAAAAGTACCGACTTCAAACGTCGCGCTAGTTAAAGTAGCCAGTAAACGTAGTAACTATTACATATCTGTGCCAGTAGTGAGTAGTAAGTCGTCGAGATAAGTAAATGCGTCGTAATACAAATGTTGATATATTAGAAACGGCTCGGACGATTTCGTTAAAATTTAAATGGAACCACCTGGGAAGGGTACCCTTTGAAACAGAAAAAGAATTTTCCAAATCGGTTTAGGCATCATCGAGTAATCGGTGAACATACATAAAAAAAAAAAGGTTCCGGCGAATTGAGAACCTCCTCCTTTTTTGAGATGTCGGTTAAAAATAGGAAAGATCTGCACAAACTTACTTTTCTAATTAAATTTATTAAAATAATTCTTACGAAATTGACATAGATACAAGGTTGATAAGGTTGAACATACGCTGCCATTTCCCCAGGTAACGCCTTGCCGTTTTCTTTACGTGTAGTATGCAATACCACTAAAACAATAATTATCCAGATGTTAATATTATAAAAACGTTTGTAGCTCTGTCACTCTGTTTGTTACCTAGCTACGCCAAAACGAACGATCTGATCTTACTGAACTTTGACAAGGAGGTACTTTTTTTTTTTTTTTGGGGGAAATAGTACTGACGCCGACCAACGCAGTTGCTGTAAGCCGCACTTCATACAACAACAGATATTGACCCTACCGTGCCTATATATCCTGGAAGCAGCAATGTTTGTTAAAAAATACCCCCACTTATTCGAACAAAATAAAAATCCCCGTAAACCGTATACCTTACTATTACCCGAACCCAAGTTAGAAATATTTAGAAGAGGTCCTCAATACATGTCAATAAAAATCTACATTAAAATTCGTTATAATATAATACAAGAATAAAAAGAAGTTGTGTTTAAAAATGAATTCCGTCAGTTTCTTAAAGATAAATGTTATTATACAATTAGTAAATACCTTGAAGATAAAATATAAAATAACTGTTTCTCGCCTTAATAACAATATATAAACTGCCATAGATTTAGTTAAGATTAAGTTTAGATTTATAAAATAGTTCCTATTAAATTAAGCACATAACGTGATTGTTATAATGTTAGGTATATTTTGTATATATACTAAATAAAATGTTGCTACACCCTAAACAGTACAGGGTACATGTCATTAGTAATTAAATAGATTAGCACTAAGCTAAGTTATTATTGACTAGCAGCCCGCCCCGGCTGCGCACGGGTAGAACAAATATGCCTATAAAATTTGCATCAGTTTGTTGCATCGAATATAAAATATGAACATATTTAACAATCATCGTCATATTTCAACCAATTTACACAAAACCTTAACGAATTATGCACCTAAACCTTCCCCATAAACACTCTGGCTATTGGTGAAAACCGCAGGATAATCCGTTCAGTAGCTATTGAGATTATTGCGACCAGACAGACAGACGCAGTGATGGACTTTGTTTTATAATACTTACGTAGTGATATTGGACGGCCCTTTGGCGTTAAGGATAGTTACCCTGATTCTGACCCGACGGTCGTTGGTTCTAATCCTAGCTATATACCTACCAATGAAAGTTTTATGTGCATTCATGAATCATGAGTTTTCGTACAGTGGTAGTGGGATAATTAAATCTACCAAAAAGGAGCTTACCACCAAGGAGAACATCTGCCGCCTTAACCTTACGGCGTTCCCCGACGCAAAAAGTAGAGGTAATATACGCTTAACGTGTGCATCTGTGTGTCTGTCTGTAGCATCTTAGTAACTAACCGGATGAACCGATTTTGTTTTTATTATTGATAGTTTTTTTTTGTTTGCTAGATGTCTTCATCGAGAGTGTTCTTAGCTTTGATTCATGAAAATTCGTTCCATCGTTATAAAACTATGAGCTTTTTTCTAGTTAATTGCGCTATAAAATCAACTTTCATAGGTCTGATCAATTCGAAAATCTTCTTCTTCAACGATATTGTAAGAACATGGAACATTGACCTGATGCTGGGACATCTGGACTCTACAGAATACTCAAATCCTCACCAACTTACAGCTCAGATTTTAAATGTAGTGTTTAGAGTCATTGGAATGCTTTTAATGAAAAGATTATACATAGATCAGTCGGGGTGGTTTAAAATATTATATCAACACCAATATTATAAATTCGAAAGTCAGTTTGTTTATTTGTTTGTTTGGGACTTCTTCACGGTCAAACGGCTTCACCGATTTGGCTGAAATTTTGTACAAAGATAGAACATAAGGCAGAATAGGATATAGGATACTTTTTTTTGGCTATCGAGTCAGGGGGTCCAGATATTATTAATTGAATTTTGTAAATATAAAACATTTTCTTGAATAAACGGCTTGACCGATTTGCCGGAAATTTTGTATGAATACATGTCATAGGGCAGAATAGGATATAGGATACTTTTTTCTGGCTGTCAAGTCAGGGGGTCCAGATATTTTAAATTGAATTTTGTAACTAAAGGACCTCTTTTCGAATAAACGGCTAGACCGATTTGCCTGAAATGTTGTATGAAGACAGTTCATAAGGCAGAAAAGAATATGGAACACTTTTTTTCTGGCTATCGAGTCAGAAGGTCCAAATATTTTTAATTAAATTTTGTAAATATAAGATCTCTTCGCAAATAAACGGCTTGACCGATTTGCCTGAAATGTTGTATAAAGACAGTTCATAGGGCAGAATAGGATATAGAATACTTTTTATTTCGCTATCGAGTCAGGGGGTTAAGATATTTTTAATTGAATTTTGTAAATATCAGACCTCTTCTCGAATAAACGGCTTGACCGATTTGCCTGAAGTGTTGTGTAAAGACAGTTCATAGGGTAGAATAGGATATGGGACACTTTTTTTTGGCTATCGAGTCAGGGGGTCCAGATATTATTAATTGAATTTTGTAAATATAAGACTTCTTCTCGAATAAACGGCTTGACCGATTTGCCGGAAATTTTGTATGAATACATGTCATAGGGCAGAATAGGATATGGGATACTTTTTTTTTGGCTATCGAGTCAGGGGGTTCAGATATTTTAAATTGAATTTTGTAAATATAAGACTTCTTCTCGAATAAACGGCTTGACCGATTTGCCTGAAATTTTGTATGAATACATGTCACAGGGCAGAATAGGATATAGGGTCCTTTTTTTCTGGCTGTCGAGTCAGGGGTCCAGATATTTTTTATTGAATTTCGTGAATGTGTGGCCTCTTATCAGCTAAACAGCTTGACCGATTTGCCTAAAATTTTATACATATTACAGTTCATATTGCATAGAATCACATAGGATACTTTTTTTCTGGCAGTCGAGTCCAGGTGTCCAGAATTTTTAAATTGAACTTTGTTAATGTGTGGCCTACTCTCGGTCAAACGGGTTAACCATTTAAGCTAAAATTTTGTACACAGGCAGTCAAAAAGACATAGAAGGGCAACGAATACTTTTTTTTGGGTGGAAATTTCGGTTTTCTATATTTTTTTTATGAAATTTTGTAAATATGTGGCGTGGCCTCTTTTCGGCCAAACGGCTTGACCGATTCAGATGAAATTTTGTACAAAGACATTTAATAGGGCATAATAGGGCAAATAATACATTTTTTCGGCAGTTAAGTGTGGGGGTGCCTATATTTTTTGTTAACTTTACATAGAGCTTGCATAATCATAAAACTTTGAGCTTAGGTTCATAGATAATTACTAAACTTTATAAGTGCCTTAATTAGGACATAAAACTGTCAGGGTCATAGAATGACAAAAAAAAATTATAGGACGCGATGATAGGGCTCGCTGCGCTCGCGCAAACCTTTGTTTTATCTACTTTGTAGGAAACATTTTAGCAACTTTAATATTTTAATAGCCACATTCATCAAGACGAGTCATTAATTGGAACAGTACAACTTTCGATAGTCATAATGATTTTTGTTACCTTAAAATAAGTGGATATCTAGATTAACCTTAGGGTCATCGGTGTTGACTTAGTAGGTCATAAAAACTGTCAGGGTCATAAAAAGTCGTAAAAATTTTTCGCGCTCGCTTCGCTCGCTCATTGATAGGGCTTGCTACGCTCGCGCAGTAATAGCGCTCGCTCCGGTTGTGCAAGCATTTGTTATATCTAGTTTGTAGGAAATATATCTGCAACTTTTGTATTTTAATAGCCACATGCATCAAAACGATTCATAAATTGAAACAGTACAACCTTCAATATTCATAATGATTATTTAAATAAGTGGATATAAAGTTTAACCTTAGGGTCATCGGTGTTGACTTAGTAGGTCATAAAACTTTCAGGGTCATAAAAAGTCATAAACAAATTTATCGCTTCGCTTGCCCAGTAATAACGCTACATAGCGTATAATAGCGTGTTTTAACAGTCTCATACATTAGACTGACCCAAATACTTAAACAGCAAAACTTGGTTAGGTTTACCAAGTACCAAGTAATGATTAATGACTTTAACAATAGAGGATATTGAGTTGGACTTTGAGGGTCATCTATGGTGACTTGGCCTAAGAGATCATCGATCTAGACCTCAATGCTCATAAAGACACAAATAACGCGGGCGAAGCCGCGGGTAAGAAGAAATGTTTCAGGAACTGTTGTGTTGAGTCAAACATTCAAACAGCACAACTTCGTATACCTAACCAAAATGATTAATGACTTTAACAATAGAGGATGTTGAGTTCGACTTTGAGGGTCATCTATGGTGACTTGGCCTAAGAGATCATCGATCTAGACCTCAATGGTCATAAAGACACAAATAACGCGGGCGAAGCCGCGGGTAACAGCTAGTTATTATATATAGATGAATATTATTTTCAACAATAGATCATATTATTTTACTATATTGACTTCAAATTGATTGTGATCGATGGGGATCTACAGCATAGCCAAGCTTATAATAATATTTTCGCAGTAACTATGACCTAATCTGTGGTTTCACTGCAAATATTTTATTAATTTTGCGATGCGTATATGTGAAATTCGTGATATCTTCTAGAGTTTTCATTTGAATTATATACTGTAAAGGACAATTTTAATCTATAATATGTGGCCAAGCTAATTAACGTAATTGTTTGTTAAGGATTAATACTATATACTTGAAAATAGCCTTGGAAGTTATGTAATATTTTTTAACAAAAATTTTAAGATTAAAATGGTTACTGTGAGTCAACCTTAAGAGATAGACATATGCTGTCGCGGACTTTTTTGTAGGTCTTATTAAGTTGTATACCTCTTCCATAGAAAATATTCTTCTATCTATTTTCAATTGAGCAGCGTTCGTAAGAAACGTGTTTTTCGACCGTTTTTTTGCCGACTTAGGTTGCAAATTAGGTCTCCACGAATGTACCTTTGATTTAAACGGGTTAATATATAGCCTACTAGCTGTTACCTGCGGCTTCGCCCGCGTTATTTGTGTCTTTAAGAGCATTGAGGTCTAGATCGATGATCTCTTAGGCCAAGTCACCATAGATGACCCTTAAAGTCGAACTCAATATCCTGTATTGTTAAAGTCATAATTTTTTTTGGTTAGGTTAGTATACGAAGTTGTGCTGTTCAAATGTTTGACTCAACATAACAGTTCCTGAAACATTTCTTACAAAGAAAATAAGGTGAATAGCTGCGCGAGCGTAGCAAGCGCTATTATTGGGCAAGTGAAATTTTTTTATGGCTTTTTATATCCCTGACAGTTTAATGATCTAATCATCAAGTCTATATAGATGACTCTTAAGTCGAACTCGATATCGTCTATTGTTAAAGTCATTAATCATTACTTGGCACTTGGTAAACCTAACCAAGGTTTACCAAGTTTTGCTGTTTAAGTATTTGAGTCAGTCTAATGTATGAGGCTGTTAAAACACGCTATTATATGCTATGAAGCGTCATTACTGCGCAAGCGAAGAGAGACATTTGTTTATGACTTATTATGACCCTGAAAGTTTTATGACCTACTAAGTCGACACCGATGACCCTAAGGTTAAACTTAATATCCACTTATTTTAAGGTAAAAATCATTATGATTATTGAAAGTTGAACTGTTCCAATTTACGACATGTTTTGATGAATGTGGCTATTAAAATACAAAAGTTGCTGAAATGTTTCCTACAAAGTACATTTTACAAATGCTTGCACGACCGGAGCGAGCGCTATTACTGCGCGAGCGTAGTAAGCGCTATCACAGCGCGAGCGAAGCGAGCGCTAAAAATTTTTACGTCATTTTATGACCCTGACAGTTTTTATGAGTTACTAAGTTAACACTGATGACACAAAGGTTACACTTGATATCCACTTATTTTATGGTTAATAATCATTGTGATTATTGAAGGTTGTACTGTTTCAATTTATGGCCTCGTTTTGATGCATGTGGCTATTAAAATACAAAAAAAATGTTGAAACATTACCTTCAAAGTAGATAAAACAAAGGTTCACACACACACATCGAAAAAATGTTTTTTGTCATTTTATGACCCTGACAGTTTTATGACCTACTAAGTCAACGCCGATGACCCTAAGTTTAATCTTGATATACACTTATTTCAAGGTTAAAAAATCATTATGATTATTGCAAGTTGTACTGTTTCAATTTATGAATCGTTTTGATGCATGTGGCTATAAAAATACAAAAATTGCAAAAATATTACCTACAAAGTAGATAAAACAAAGGCTTGCGCGAGCGCAGCGAGCTTTATCAATGCGCGAGCGAAGCGAGCGCGAAAATGTTTACGTCATTTTATGACCCTGACAGTTTTTATGAGCTACTAAGTCGTCAAGACCGATGACCCTAAGGTTAAACTTGAAACCCACTTATTTTAAAGTAAAAAACCATTATGATTATTGAAGGTTGTACTGTTTCAATTCTTAAACTCGTTTTGATGCATGTGGCTATTAAAATACAAAAAATGCGGAAATATTACCTACAAAGTAAATAAAACAAAGGCTTGCGCGAGCGCAGCGAGCGCTATCAATGCGCGAGCGAAGCGAGCGCGAAAATGTTTATGTCATTTAATGACCCTGACAGTTTTTATGACCTACTAAGTCAACACCGATGACCCTAAGGTTAAACTTGATATCCACTTATTTTAAAGTAAAAATCATTATGATTATTGAAGGTTGAACTGTTCCAATTTATGACATGTTTTGATGAATGTGGCTATTAAAATACAAAAGTTGCTGAAATGTTTCCTACAAAGTACATTTTACAAATGCTTGCACGACTGGAGCGAGCGCTATTACTCCGCGAGCGTAGTAAGCGCTATCACAGCGCGAGCGAAGCGAGCGCGAAAAATTTTAACGTCATTTTATGACCCTGACAGTTTTTATGACCTACTAAGTTAACACTGATGACACAAAGGTTAAACTTGATATCCACTTATTTTATGGTTAATAATCATTGTGATTATTGAAGGTTGTACTGTTTCAATTTATGGCCTCGTTTTGATCGCGCGAGCGCAGCGAGCGCTATCAATGCGCGAGCGAAGGGAGCGCGAAAATTTTTTTTTGTCATTTTATGACCCTGACAGTTTTATGACCTACTAAGTCAACGCCGATGACCCTAAGGTTAATCTTGATATACACTTATTTCAAGGTAAAAAAATCATTATGATTATTGCAAGTTGTACTGTTCCAATTTATGTCATGTTTTGATGAATGTGGCTATTAAATTACAAAAGTTGCTGAAATATTTCCTCCAATGTAGATATAACTAATGCTTGCACGACCGGAGCGAGCGCTATTACTGCGCGAGCGTAGTAAGCGCTATCACTTAAAAAGAAACTGAAATCACGAAAAATTTTTACGACCTTTTATGACCCTGACCGTTTTCATGACCTACTAAGACAACACTGATGACACAGAGGTTAAACTTCATATCCACTTATTTTAAGGTTAATAATCATTATGTTTATTAAAGGTTGTACTGTTTCTATTTATGGACTCGTTGTGATGCATGTGGCTATTAATATTCAAAAGTTGCTGAAATGTTTCCTACAAAGTAGACATAACAAATGTTTGCGAGACCGGAGCGAGCGCTTTCACTGCGCGAGCGT
The DNA here is from genome assembly GCA_954871355.1 of Cabera pusaria. NCBI lineage: Eukaryota > Metazoa > Arthropoda > Insecta > Lepidoptera > Geometridae > Cabera > Cabera pusaria. The sequence goes on from OX940911.1 coordinate 11,991,454, forward strand.
AGCAAGCGCTATCACTGAGCGAGCGAAGCGACCGCGAATCATTTTTACAACCTTCTGTGACCCTGACAGTTTTTATGACCTACTAAGTTAACACTGATGGCACAAAGGTTAAACTTGATATCCACTTATTTTAAGGTTAAAATTCATAATGATTATTGAAGGTTGTACTATTTCAATTTATGGACTCGTTCTGATGCATGTGGCTATCAAAATACAAAAGTTGCTGAAATATTACCTACAAAGTAGATAAAACAAAGGTTTGCGTGAGCGCAGCGAGCGCTATCACTGCGCGAGCGAAGTGAGCGCGAAAATTTTTACGTTTTATGACCCTGACAGTTTTTATAACCTACTTAGTCAATGCCTATGTTAAAACACGAATGCTTTTGAAATACTTCCCACAAAGCAGATAAAACACGATGGGCAAGCAAAGCCATCGCGTAAATTTTGATGACTTTTAATGACCCTGACAGTTTTATGGCCTAATTAAGGCACTTATTAAGTTTAGTCATTATCTATGAACCTAAGCTCAAACTTTTATGATTATGCAAACTCTATGTAAAGTTAAGAAAAAATATAGGCACCAACACTTAACTGCCGAAAAAGTATTCCTTGCCCTTTTATGCCCTATTTAATGTCTTTGTACAAAATTTCATCTGAATCGGTCAAGCCGTTTGGCCGAAAAGAGGCCACATATTTACAAAATTCCATAATAAAAATATAGACAACCGAAATTTCCACCCAAAAAAAAAGTATTTGTTGCCCTTCTATGTCTTTTTGACTGCCTGTGTACAACATTTCAGCTTAAATGTTTAACCCGTTTGACCGAGAGTAGGCCACACATTTACAAAGTTCAATTTAAAAATTTTAGACACCTGGACTCGACTGCCAGAAATAAAGTATCCTATGTGATTCTATGCTATACAAACTGTAATATGTATAAAATTTCAGCTGAATCGGTCAAGCTGATTAGCTGATAAAAGGCCACACATTCACAAAATTCAATAAAAAAAATCTAAACACTCAGACTCGATGGCCAAAAAAAAGTATCCGAAATCCTATTCTGCCCTATGAACTGTCTTTATACAACTAGTCAGGCAAAACGGTCAAGCCGTGTATTTGAGAAGAGATCTTATATTTACAAAATACAATTAAAAATATTTGGACCCTCTGACTCGATAGCCAGAAAAAAAGTATTTTATATTCTTTTCTGCCTTATGAACTGTCTTCATACAACATTTCAGGCAAATCGGTGTAGCCGTTTATTCGAAAAGAGGTCCTTTAGTTACAAAATTCAATTTAAAATATCTGGACCCCCTGACTCGACAGCCAGAAAAAAAGTATCCTATATCCTATTCTGCCCTATGACATGTATACATATAAAATTTCCGGCAAATCGGTCAAGCCTTTTATTCGAGAAGAAGTCTTATATTTACAAAGTTCAATTAAAAATATCTGAACCCCCTGACTCGATAGCCTAAAAAAAAGTATCCCATATCCTACCATATGAACTGTCTTTATGCAACATTTCAGGCAAATCGGTCAAGCCGTTTATTCGAGAAGAGGTCTTATATTTACAAAATTCAATTAAAAATATCTGGACCCCTGACTCGATAGCCAGAAAAAAAGTATCCTATATCCTATTCTGCCTTATGAACTGTCTTTATACAACATTTCAGGCAAATCGGTCAAGCCGTTTATTTGAGAAGAGATCTTATATTTACAAAATTCAATTAAAAATATTTGGACCTCCTGACTCGATAGCCAGAAAAAATTTATCCTATATCCTATTCTGCCTTATGAACTATCTTTATACAACATTTCAGGCAAATCGGTCAAGCCGTTTATTCGAAAAGAGGTCCTTTAGTTACAAAATTCAATTAAAAATATCTGGACCCCCTAACTCGATAGCCAAAAAAAAAGTATCCTATATCCTATTCTGCCTTATGCTCTATCTTTGTACAAAATTTCAGCCAAATCGGTCAAGCCGTTAGACCGTGAAGAAGTCCCAAACAAACAAACAAACAAACAAATAAACAAACTGACTTTCGCATTTATAATATTGGTGTTGATTTTCATTTCGAAAGTCCATTCTATGTATTAGTGAAAGAATTTTTTAAATCGGTTCAGTAGTTTTTGAGCCAAATCATTACAAACATACAAATCAAAAGATACAAAAATACAAAAATACAAATGTTCTCTCTTTATAATATTAAGTATAGATGTACATTGTGTGCAATAAATAATACTGAATACTAAATACTTATAGCATGAGGATCAACATATGCTACTTACGTTTACAATCATCTGCCCACAGATTTTAAAACTTTAAGCCATAAATATTTTAAAATTAGGCTTAAAGAATGGTTGACATCTAAAGCGTATTACAATTTAAACGAGTTCTTTAACGATTAAGTTAATTATATTGTAAACTTATTGATAAATTCTATGATTGTACTTAAGCCTCATTAGATTAAGTAACATTATATTGTACGCCCGAAAGGGTAAACTGTTGATACCAGACATATTGTACATAAGACCATCTTGTACCAATGTACCTACACAGTTATACAATAAAAATATTTCTATTTCTATTTTTACTCTTATGGCCGGTTTCTGAGTACATTTATTGAGACTTTATCTATTCAATAACGTTACAATTGAGTAGATAAACTCTCAATAAACCGATCTCAGAAACCGACCATACGTGAAAATAAAATATGATTTTTACACATAACTTAAATCACTCAGATCACCCAAATGATTGACAGTATACCCTTAGTACGAGTTTTCATACCAAATTCGATATCCGAGCAAATTTTGTATAAAAAACAGTACAGCGCCTCTGATGAACGATATCAAAAAACAGCTAGTTTTCTATATATTTGGCCTTAGATTATATATTATATATATAAAACTAGCTGTTACCCGCGACTTCGCCTGCGTTATTTGTGTCTATGACCATTGAGGTCTAGATCGATGATCTCTTAGGCCAAGTCACCATAGATGACCCTCAAAGTCGAACTCAATATCCTCTATTGTTAAAGTCATTAATCATTTTGGTTAGGTATACGAAGTTGTGCTGTTTACATGTTTGACTCAACACAACAGTTCCTGAAACATTTCTTACAAAGAAAATAAGGTGAATAGCTGCGCGAGCGTAGCGAGCGCTATTTTTGGGCGAGTGAACATTTTTTATGGCTTTTTATAACCCTGACAGTTTAATGACCTAATCATCAAGTCAATATAGATGACTCTTAGGTCGAACTCGATATCGTCTATTGTTAAAGTTATTAATCATTACTTGGTACTTGGTAAACCTAACCAAGGTTTACCAAGTTTTTCTGTTTAAGTATTTGAGTCAGTCTAATTTATGAGGCTGTTAAAACACGCTATTATACGCTATGTAGCGTTATTACTGCGCAAGCGAAGTGAGAAACTTTTTTATGACTTCTTATGACCCTGAAAGTTTTTAAGACCTACTAAGTCAACACCGATGACCCGAAGGTTAAACTTGATATCCACTTATTTTAAGGTAAAAAATCATTATGAATATTGAAGGTTGTACTGTTCCAATTTATGACTCGTTTTGATGCATGTGGCTATTAAAATACAAAAGTTGCTGAAATGTTTCCTACAAAGTAGATATAACAAATGCTTGCGCAACCGGAGCGAGCGCAATTACTGCGCGAGCGTAGCAAGCCCTATCACTGCGCGAGCGAAGCGAGCGCGAAAAATGTTTACGACTTTTTATGACCCTGACAGTTTTTATGACCTACTAAGTCAACACCGATGACATTAGGGTTAAACGTGATATCCACTTATATTAAGGTTAATAATTATTATGTTTATTGAAGGTTGTACCGTTTCAATTTATGGCCTCGTTTTGATGCATGCGGCTATTAAAATACAAAAATTGCAAAAATATTACCTACAAAGTAGATAAAACAAAGGTTTGCGCGAGCGCAGGGAGCGCTACTAATGTGCGAGCGTAGCGAGCGCGAAAAATTTTTACGACCTGTTATGACCCTGACAGTTTTTATGACCTACTAAGTTAATACTTATGACACAAAGGGTAAACTTGGTATCTACTTATTTTAAGGTTAATAATCATTATGATTATTGAAGGTTGTACTGGTTTAATTAATAAACTCGTTTTGATGCACGTGGCTATGAAAATACAAAAAATGATGAAATATAACCTACGAAGTAGATAAAACAAAGGTTTGCGCGAGCGCAGCGAGCGCTATCGCTGAGCGAGCGAAGCGAGCGTGAAAAATTTTTACGACCTTTTATGACCCTGACAGTTTTTATGACCTACTAAGTTAATACTGATGACACAAAGGGTAAACTTGGTATCCACTTATTTTAAGGTTAATAATCATTATGATTATTGAAGGTTGTACTGTTTCAATTTATGGCCTCGTTTTGATGCATGTGGCTATTAATATACACAAAATGTATTACCTGCAAAGTAGATAAAACAAATGCTTGCGCGAGCGCAGCGAGCGCGAAAAATGTTTACGTCTTTTTATGACCCTGTCAGTTTTTATGACCTACTAAGTCAAGACCGATGACCCTAAGGTTAAACTTGATATCCACTTATTTTAAGGTAAAAAATCATTAAGGTTATTGAAGGTTGTACTGTTTCAATTTATAAACTCGTTTCGATACATGTGGCTATTAAAATACAAAAAATGCTGAAATATTACCTACAAAGTAGATAAAACAAAGATTTGCGCGAGCGCAGGGAGCGCTATCAATGGTCAAGCGAAGTGAGCGCGAAAATTTTTACGTTTTATGACCCTGACAGTTTTTATAACCTACTTAGTCAACACCGATGACCCTAAGGTTAAATGTGGCTGTTAAGACACAGATGCTTTTGAAATACTTCCCACAAAGCAGGTAAAACATGTTCGGCAAGCAAAGCCATCGCGTAAATTTTGATGATTTTTAATGACCCCGACAGTTTTATGGCCTAATTCAGGCACTTATTAAGTTAATTCATTATCTATGAACCTAAGCTCAAACTTTTATGAATATGCAAACTCTATGTACAGTTAAAAAAAATATAGGCACCCACACTTAACTGCCGAAAAAAAAGTATTATTTGCCCTTTTATGCCCTATTAAATGTCTGTGCAAAATTTCATCTGAATTGGTCAAGCCGTTTGGCCGAAAAGAGGCCACACATTTACAAAATTCCATAATAAAAATATAGAAAACCGAAATTTCCACCCAAAAAATAAGTATTCGTTGCACTTCTATGTCTTTTTGACTGTCCGTGTACAACATTTTAGCTTAAATGGTTAACCAGTTTGACCGAGTGTAGGCCACACATTTACAAAGTTCAATTTAAAAATTCTGTACAACTGGACTCGACTGCCAGAAAAAAAGTATCCTATGTGATTCTATGCAATATGAACTGTAATATGTATAAAATTTCAGTCCAATCGGTCAAGCTGTTTAGCTGATAAGAGGCCACACATTCACAAAATTAAATAAAAAATATCTGGATCTCCTGACTCGATAGCCAAATAAAAAGTATTCTATATCCTTTTCTGCCCTATGTACTGTCTTTATACAACATGTCAGGCAAATCGGTCAAGCCGTTTATTTGAGAAGAGATCTTATATTTACAAAATTCAATAAACATATTTGGACCCCCTGCCTCGATAGCCAGAAAAAAAGTATTCTATATCCTTTTCTGCCCTATGTACTGTCTTTATACAACATTTCAGGCAAATCGGTCAAGCCGTTTATTCGAAAAGAGGTCCTTTAGTTACAAAATTCAATTAAAAATAACTGGACCCCCTGACTCGATAGCCAGAAAAAAAGTATCCTATATCCTATTCTGCCCTATGACATGTATTTATACAAAATTTCCGGGAAATCGGTCAAGCCGTTCATTCGAGAAGAAGTCTTATATTTACAAAATTTAATTAATAATATCTGGACCCCCTGACTCCATAGCCAAAAAAAAATCCTTTATCCTATTCTGCCTTATGTTCTATCTTTATACAAAATTTCAGCCAAATTGGTCAAGCCATTTGACCGTGAAGAAGTCCCAAACAAACAAACAAACTGACTTTCGCATTTATAATATTGGTGTTGATTTACTTAGAAGTACTTGTGTGAAATTTCGAATAAAATGACTATCCAAACTTTGAACGCCCGCTTCATCCCCTTGAAGAGTGAATTTTGAAAAAATGTCTTAGCGGATACCTAAGTCAAAATAACTATCTGCATGCTAAATTTCAGCGCAATCCGAAACAATATTGATTTCAGACTTTGTTACCCAACTTCAGCCTTTTAGAGGTGGAATTTCGAAAGAACCTGAAACACGTATTTACTTACTTAAGTACTTGTGTTAAGTTTCAAATATAAAACACTATCTAATCTTGTTTCTCCATACAAACTTTGAACCCCCGTTTCATCCCCTTCAGGGGTGAATTTTGGAAAATACTTTCTCAGAGGGAACTAACATTGTAATAAATATCTGCATGCCAAATTTCAGCACAATCCGAAACAATATTGATTTTCACACTTTATTTCACCCTCTTAGGGGTGTAATTAAAATAAACCTGAAACACGTATTTACTTATTTTTTTACAGGAGCACTTGTATGAAGTTTCAAATAGAAAATACTATCTGATCTTGTTTCTCCATACAAACTTTGAACCCCCGTTTAATCCCCTTCAGGGGTTAATTTTGGAGAATCCTTTATCAGAGGGCTCTTACGTCGTAATAACTATCTGCATGCCAAATTTTAGCGCAATCAGAAACAATATTGATTTTCCCACTTTGTTACCCCATTTTACCCTCTTAGGGGTGTAATTAAAAAAAAAACCTGAAACACGTATTTACTTATTTTTTTACTCGAGCACTTGTATAAGTTTTTGAATAGAAAATACTATCTAATCTTGTCTCTTCATACAAACTTTGAACCCCCGTTTCATCCCCTTCAGGGGTGAATTTTGGAGAATACTTTCTCAGAGGGCACTTACGTCGTAGTAACTATCTGCATGCCAAATTTCAGCGTAATCCAAAACAATATTGATTTTCAGACTTTGTTACCCCATTTCACCCTCTTAGGGGTGGAATTTCGAAAAAACTTAAAACACGTGTTTACTTATTTTTGTCCTGAAGCACTTGTGTGAAGTTTCGAATAGAAAAGACAATCTTTCGTCGTTTCATCCCCTTCAGGGGTGAAATTTGAAAAATCCTTTTTTATAGGTAAATAACGTTGTAATAATTATCTGCATGCCAAGTTTAAGCGCAATCCGAAAAAATATTGATTTTCACACTTTGTTATCCCATTTCACCCTCTTAGGGGTGGAATTTCAAAAAAACCTTAAACACGTATTTTCTTATTTTTGTATAGAAAAGACTATCTAATCTTGTTTCTCCATACAAACTTTGAACCCCCATTTCATACCCTTAAGGGGTGAATTTTGAAAAATCCTTTCTTAGTACACCCCTACGTACTAAGAAAAATATACCCTCCAAATTTCAAGTCTCTACGACCAGCGGTTTAGGCTGTGCGTTGTCTGTCAGTGAGTCAGTATGTCAGGACAAAGATTCTTATAGTATTAGATATATATATCTATTTACAAAATATTTAAATAAAAAAACCACACCACAAAAATTTGTTAACAGGCAGCCACCATAATTAAACAACATAATAAACAATTTTTTTAAACAACTTAGAAATAATTACCTAATGACAATATCAAAATTATATAAACTACAATAATAATATCTATACTATAAATATTATATTACCGTGATAAAAGACAGAACCTAAGTCGCTACCTGCCGGTAATGTTCCCAAAAAGCTAGCGACGTAAACTCGTTGTATAGCTAGGCTAATACGTTTAATAAACAATTTTTTTAAACAACTTAGAAATAATTACCTAATGACAATATCAAAATTATATAAACTACAATAATAATATCTATACTATAAATATTATATTACCGTGATAAAAGACAGAACCTAAGTCGCTACCTGCCGGTAATGTTCCCAAAAAGCTAGCGACGTAAACTCGTTGTATAGCTAGGCTAATACGTTTAATAAACAATTATTATATATATGTTCTTATATGTGATATATATATATGATTATTAATTAATTAATTAAGCATTAATTAAGCTTAATTGGCAAAGCACCGGAACATGTTATTCCGGAGGTTGCGGGTTCAAGTCCCGTCGGTACGATGAAATTTTGGATTGTGTTTAACAATTTACAAAAATATAAAGTGTGAAACACTTCAAAGAAACATAATATTTGATTTACGCAGTGAAACATCTCTCGTCGGATTTGAAAACTGTAATGATTTCTTCCGAATGATTAACTTACGTAATAAGTAGTCATAGATGGCGCCACCAATGCATAATTGGGTTAACAAATGCAATCCACTAATTTCGTCGTAACGATACTTCGCACCGTTGCTTAATTGGCAAAGCACCGGAACATGTTATTCCGGAGGTTGCGGGTTCAAGTCCCGTCGGTACGATGAAATTTTGGATTGTGTTTAACAATTTACAAAAATATAAAGTGTGAAACACTTCAAAGAAACATAATATATATATATATATATATGTTCCGCAATTATACAAAAAATCTGAACATATTTGAATGAATTTTGGCACACAGATATAGTTTAGAACCTATTAATACATAGGATAGTTTTAAAACATCAGCGAAGCCGCTGAGCATGGCTTGGGAAAAATACTAGTCATGCGGAAGAACAATATTTGCCAACGACGCAGTTGAGTAAAGCGGTAGGCAAAACTTATACATGCAACTGAACATTTCCATCTTTACAAAACTACTATAAACTACCATCCCACGCAATCAGCACGCCATTCGAAAAAGAACTTTATGCTAGAGGTACAAGGGCTTAAATACATTAAATAAAGATAATAAGAGCTGAGTTTAGGGATATACTTAGGGATGCACTTTACAATTTGATGTAGCCAAAACTCGATACAATTGTAAAAGATTTCCGCGTTTCAATTGATTGCAATGCTACGTACTATTGTATTTTGAATATCTTTAATTTTGTGGGTATTTTTGTGTTCTATAATTTTAAATTGATGGGATGGTAGGTAAACGCTAAATTTTGCTTGGGATAAAACTCAATATTGTGTACTTTAATTTTTTTTTATGATATAAGGTAACAAGCACGACACTCGCCTGATGGTAAACGATAACGTCTACCTATTACAGATACAGTGGCATAGTGTTTTTTGCATGACACGCGCACAAACATACAAACAAACGGGATTACAAAAATTTCATCAGCGAAGCCGCTGAGCATGGCTTGGGAAAAATACTAGTCATGCGGAAGAACAATATTTGCCAACGACGCAGTTGAGTAAAGCGGTAGGCAAAACTTATACATGCAACTGAACATTTCCATCTTTACAAAACTACTATAAACTACCATCCCACGCAATCAGCACGCCATTCGAAAAAGAACTTTATGCTAGAGGTACAAGGGCTTAAATACATTAAATAAAGATAATAAGAGCTGAGTTTAGGGATATACTTAGGGATGCACTTTACAATTTGATGTAGCCAAAACTCGATACAATTGTAAAAGATTTCCGCGTTTCAATTGATTGCAATGCTACGTACTATTGTATTTTGAATATCTTTAATTTTGTGGGTATTTTTGTGTTCTATAATTTTAAATTGATGGGATGGTAGGTAAACGCTAAATTTTGCTTGGGATAAAACTCAATATTGTGTACTTTAATTTTTTTTTATGATATAAGGTAACAAGCACGACACTCGCCTGATGGTAAACGATAACGTCTACCTATTACAGATACAGTGGCATAGTGTTTTTTGCATGACACGCGCACAAACATACAAACAAACGGGATTACAAAAATTTCATTTTTCGTTATATTTTTATAGTCATATCTACGATTGTATTATATGTAAATAAAGATTATATAATAATAAAAAATAACAGGAGTATACCTTGTATCTCCCCTATTAACCGACTTCAAAAAAAGAAGGAGGAGGTTTCTCAATTCGACCGTATATATATATTCGTTTATTTTTTTTGTTTTTCGCGGATAATAATCTTCGCCGTTTATGAACCGATTTTGATTATTCTTTTTATGTTGGAAAGGAGATATTCCAAGTAAAGTACCATGGTAATTTTATCGACGTCTGATAAGTATCTCCAGAGATATGGAGATAAACACCTCAAAATTTGGTACTGAAAATTAATAGCGCGGCATTGAAGTCGGTTATTGTTAGTTTTTTAAACGATCTTATTAGTTCTAGTATCTTAATGTTTACGCAGCATTTAACAATCACCATCTTGCATCATGCGCTGAATAGGTATGTATGTATATGTATAGACTACCGATCTCCTTTTGAACGTGATAATAATGAACGCTGTGGTAATTGACTGTAAACGATTTTGTTTGAAAACTTACAAAAGCGTTTCCTTCAAATGTTGCTATCATGTCTATAAAGAAAGATCCAGATGTTTTTTTTCTACCTTTGTAATTTACCTGAAACTCGTGTTTTTTCGCGAGTTTATGTGTTATTAATTTGGATCGCTATTTGGGAGAGGCCAACGTCCACCAGTGGAGACATCGCCTTATTATGATGGCATTAAGGGCAAACTTGCATAAATATAATAATACCTTGCATGGTAGTAGGGTACTGTCTAGTATCCGCCTGGCCAGCTACCACCAATATGTTGGAAAAACTCTTGCCAAACATTTAACAGTGTGTTTCGACAGCGTATTTAATCGACAGTCCCACAGTCAGGTCCCATCCCAGAAATAGCGTGCTACTGTCCTCGACCACATCGTCATATGTATGTGAAATAGTGGTCAAACGCTAGCCTAAAAAAAAAACGATTTCTAGGATGAGTTCACCCCAATTTATTTTTTACAACAGTTATATCGTTGAATATAAACTACCGCGAATCTCTACTGCATCTCTAAGATTCGTAGCCTTGTAATCCCTGAGAGTTTAAAGCTATTTAAGAGTCTTTCAGTGAACAGGTTCTAAAACATCTTAGCGTTTATATTTACAGTTGACAACGTTTTTAGTACAATGGCAAAAAGAAGACTTGTAAGCGTCTTATGTCTTCTTGAAAGCGGATTTTACAAACCCGCTTTTGAACGAGTTTAAGGGTTATATCTTACATTTCTACGTTTAAAACATTCTAATTATCCAGTACTTTTGGCATGTTGCATTAAATTTTCTGTTGCTTGTTGCGATGTTTTGAACGACTGAATATACTAGCTAGGAGGTTACTGAGTTTGCGGACTATGTATAAAAAATCATGATTGGTTTTTACGGTTGAACATACGCTGCCAGTAACGCCTATTCGAAAGCGCGGTAACGCCTTGACGTAAGCGTTGCGACGACTTGCTGTAAGCGCGGCGTCACCTAGCCGTAGTTACTTGTACTATTTATTATTCTGTGCCGTAGTGGCGGTAACGTGCCGGTGTTGGTGATCCGCTATGCGGACGTTTCGTTAAAGCATAGTGTGCGATAACATTCAGGCTACGGCAGTCGCTCATAGTTGCAATTCGCGGCCAATCATCATCATCATCTCAAATCACAACTCCATCCACAGCTGGAGATAACATACCATAACACACTGCTGCCACTGAGCTCGGTCTTCAGCTTTGTTTCCAACTGCAGCCAGCATAGCTTGCGGTTGTTAACTCTCCATCTAACTGGAGGGCCTTCTACACTACGTTAACGAGACCAATGTCTTTACTAAAATACCAAACATTTTGATATAAACATTATTTTCGCAATATTTTGTTGATATTTTATAACTTGAATATAAAATATTCATGGACATGGATGAAGAAACTATTACGAATATTATTTTCGTAGTGTAATTGTCCGTACATCGACTGTACCCTAAAATAGAACATTAAAGAAAAGAAAGATATCATTTATGCTGATAAAATCATTTTTAACAAGTTCTTATTTTCGATAAAGTATCTTAAATAAACTGGCCAAGTGCCAGTCGTACTCGCACACGTCTAGGTTCCTATTAGTAACATTTTCGGAATTTTCCTTGAAATAAAAATTATTTATTTGCCTGAAATATGGTAAAACAGATGACAATAAAATTATGCGCAGCGTATTTCGTCAAAACATTGGCATACAAATGTTTGTGCATGTTGTTAAATGAATTTATATAGCTTTAATAATAGTTAATGATGATATTACAAAAATATTCACATTCTGATTATCCTTCCTATCCTACTTCCTACTATCCTACTGATATTATAAATGCGAAAGTAAGTGTGTGTGTGCGTGTGTGTGTGAATGTTTGTTACCACGTATCTCGATAACCACTAAACCAATTTTAATGAAATTTAAAACGTAGATAGTCTAGGTTCTAACTTAAGAAAAAAAAATCATCCCTTAAGTTAAATAGGGTGATAAAGTTTCTATGGAAAATTTTATTCCTTGTTACGATTTACTCAAAACTCTGTACAAATAAACCTTAAAACAAATAATGATACTTGCAAAATGAAATTTCTTTGTAAAAATTATAAAAAATTCAGTAATATTTGTTTTCACGTATTCCTTTGTCCGATTCACTCAAAAAACAAACCAACAACAAACCAACAAATCAACATTGTTGGTACAAACCAACCTTAAAACAAATAATGAGACACGTGTTTTTTATTTTTTCAAATATATAATAAGGCGGCAATAGCCCAATGGATCGGGTGTCGGACTGGCAATCGAGAGGTCGTGAGTTCGAATCCCACCCCACCCATTGCACTATTGACGTGAACCCACTCCAGACACAAGCATATTTAAATTAGTTGGAGGGGTTAACAAGAATACTAGTAATGTGCAACCCACATTGCGAGTAATCTTTTCAAAGGAATAAAATAAAAAAAAAAAAAAAAAAAAATCTACCCCTAAGGGATTTGTAAAATGATTTTGTTTGGAAAAGTCATAGAAAAATTCAGTAATGTTTGTTTCCGCGTATTCCTTGGTCCGATTCACTCAGAACTTGGTACATATAATCTATAAAACATATAATGATACACGTGTATTTCATTTTTTCAAATCTACCCCTAGGGGGGTGTAAAATGATTTTTGTTTGGAAAAATCATAGAAAATCCGGTCATGTTTGTTTCGTCGTATCTGCATAACTAACAAACCTATTGCAATGAAATTTGAAACGTAGATAGTGTAAGTTTTGAAATTAACATAGGTTAATTTGATTTTCAAAATTCAACCCCTGAAAGGGTTACATAGGGTGATAAAGTTTCTATGAAAAATGTTATTCCTTGGATCGGTTCACTTAAAACTCGGTACAAATAAAACTTAAAACAAATTATGAAACATGTATTTTTTATTTCATTGAAATCTACCCCTAGGGGGGTGAAATTTTAATTTTATCTGAAGAAATCATAGAAAATACATTAATGTTTGTTTTCATGTCTCTGCATAACTATTAAATCGATTTTGATGATATTGGAAATGTAGATAGTATAGGCCCTGAAATAAAACATAATAAGGTACTTTAATTTCAAAAAATATCCCCTAAAATGGTTAAACAGGGTCATAAAGTTTCTATGGTAAATTTTATTACATACTTGATTTGATTCACTCAACATTCGTGTGCAAAATGAAAATTTTAATATATTGTATTCCCTGGTACCATCACTATGTAGGGAAATACAGATTAACGTAAATAATGAAATCTGTATATATAAACGGCAAACGTTACCGACTGACTGACTAACTGACTGATCTATCGACGCACAGCTTAACGGATTTGGCGAAATTTGGCATGCAGATAGTTGTTATGAGTTATGACGTAGGTATCCGCTAAGAAAGGATTTACCAAAATTCACCCCTAAGAGGGATAAAACGGGAGTTCAAAGTTTCTATATAAAAACAACATAAGATAGTCTATTTTATTGGAAACTTCTCACAAGTACTTCTGTAAATAAGTAAGTAAATATTTGTTTCAGGCTTTCTCGAAATTCCACCTTTAAGAGAGTGAAATGGGTTACAAACAAACAAAACAAAGTTTGAAAATCAATATAATTATTTGGGTTTTATATAAATGAGTCTCTATGTCCCTTGGTCACGCCATAACTTGAAAACGGGAAGACCGATATGGCTAATTCAGTTTTTCATGTGTCTTTACGAAAAAAAATTAAAGAAATGAATGAAATTATTAACGCGAGCAAAGCCGCGGGGCACTCCTAGTCTATATATATATAAAAGAAAGTCGTGTTAGTTACTACACTTATAACTCAAGATCGTCTGGACCAATTTTTATGATTTTTGTATTTTTGGAATTGTCTTTGTCAGGAATAGGATAATAAGTATTAAAAACAATGAATAATTGACCTAAAAAAATTATATAAGAAAAAGTATTTTGCCATAATGTTCCTGGGTTTCAAAACTGCCAATCATTTGTTGTTCAATGGTTTATTCCGTCGATACAGTAAACCGCAAATTTATAAAGGTCTTTGCTCCACACGATTAATGTATTTAGCCACTGTCAAGTATAAAATTCTTCAAGTTTTTGTGTAAGTCATGTAGATTTTAAAAATGTTAATACAGTCCGGCAAGTATAACTTGGCGTGCCTGTGCGCCACTGTGCTTTTACTTTGTACTTTCATAACAGTTTCTCTTAAACCACTTTTAATTACTTTTGGCATTATTGAACTATTTTAATGTAGCAGATTTATCAACAATAATGTCGCGGTAATCTCTCAAACGTCAAACTCACAGTTTCAATTAATATAATTAGTTCCAAAAACCACCACCGCCAAGTTATACTTGTGGCACTGTAAATTTAAAATACTGTCAGTAATGACAATTGTATGACATAATTTATTGATTGTCAAATATGCGTGCGTTCAGAAATGTATACTTACAAGCAATCAGACAATAATAATCAAAGCCTAATTAATTTTATTTGTCAGAATGTAGGTAAATACAGATATGCAAGAATGTGATAGCCAATTTATGAGTGCCGTATACAGTCTTATCCATAAGGCAAAAAAAATATTAGACAGTTATCCATGAAGTAATCATATTTATTCAGAATTAAAATTAAATACTGGTGATTATATTTTTTCAATTAAAATTAAATTCAAATAAAAATTGTATTACGTTCATAAAAGCCTAAATATCTTTTTTTTAAAGACAACTCCCGCACTAGGGAAGCCTGTGGCGCGGGGGACTTTAGAAACATTCAAAACAATTTCTGGTGGATCACATAAAGAATTGTCCCGTGTGGTAATCGAGCCCACGACCTTTGGTTTCGTGGACAGGTTCACTAACCACTAGACCAACTGGCCAGTCGTAAGTCAAATTAAGATCATCTAAAATGTAACACGACATTTATTTAAATATATATTAAGACAATTTAAAAAACTTATTAAACTAAAATATTAACTATGATTAATAATTCAAATAAAAACTACAAATAATAAATGGAATTTAGGTCGCTGTCTGCTGGTAGAGTACCCAAAAAGCTGGCGACATTACCTCTTTGAATCGCGAAACTAATGCGTTGCCCGAGGTAAGAGCCAGCTCTTTGGTCGTGGGAGACATCGATTAGGCGTCTAGACAGCTCCCTAACAAAACCGCGTGCTTGTTGACCCCATGGGCCCATGGTTTCGACCCCAAACGGAAGAAAAGCATAGATGTCACCGATGCTTATATATTTCCTCCGTTTGAGAGCCTCTGCTGCATCTGCAGCTGCTCCTGCCGCCCGTGAGGTATTATGGAGATGGGAAACTGCCAATGTGTCGACGCACGTCGTATCCCACACTAGCGGCTTCCCACGACACCAAGGAACCAACGTCATGCCGTCAGGCCTCTTACCATCATCACGTGCGATACCGTTCGGCTCTAAAATAGCCGGCACGTAATTCATTGTCTGTTAGGTAGTACGAAGTTCGCCGGGCCAGCTAGTATATAAATGTAAAATAGTTTGCTTTCGAATTTTGCATTTACCTCGTGTTTTTGCAGCAAACTTAAAAATTAATTAAATGAGAATAAGCTTTGTTAAAGTTCGAATATTCCCATCCGAATATAATATACATACATTACATAATGTTGTAGGCCTATAAGATTTCCCACTACAGAACTATACAAAGATTGCGGAGTTCTCACAGTACGGCAATTATATATTCTTTATTATTGTTATATACCGGCTGTAATTCACGAACCTTTAGTCGAATTTTATATATATATATTCTTTGTCTCATTTTAGTATAACGCAAAAACGTGAACCACAATGAAAAATCAAAGATTTTAACGAAAAGAAGAAAGGACAGAGTTTTCGCCCAGTCAAATACCAACACAAGATCTGCTCAACGACGGGAGTCATTTCTTGCTCCTTTTGTTTTTATTAAGACATGTAAATTTGTAAAAAAATTAAACTCGTTATCAGGTAAAGAAATTAAATACGAGGTTGATAACTGGCTTGAAAGCCTAAACTATGAAGATACTGAGAATATACTACACATTATCAAATAGCCAATTTTGTAAATAACCAAACACACACACACACACACACACACACACACACACACACACACACACACACACACAAACACGCGCGCGCGCGCTCGCGCACACGATTAAGATTTAGTATTAATAGGATCTGCACGTCATCTGCTTTTGCAATATAAGCTAAGACCAACAATGTAATTTAAAGCAATTACAACAATCATAGAGACAAATTCTTAAGCAATTTAGTTTAATTAGAGAGTAAGTACTGTTATTTTAATGGAATTTGTATGCCTAATTATTTTGTATTTACATTACTATTTGTGGAATAAAATAAATGATTATGATTATTATTATGAGTATGAATGTCAATTTAAATAAATTGGTCAATGCTTTGTCAATGTGAAAAAAAATTAAAAAATATGAAACAATATAATAATTATGAATATTTTAAATGTCAATACCAACCTATTATAAACAACCTTAAATTTTTAATTTAATTTAGTTTTATTATTTTATGATATAGCAACTGTTGTAATACATAATATGAACGAAATGTCTATTACATAAGATAAACATACTATGAACAAATTCTAAGTCTCTGTCTATTACGGTTTGTAAGATCGAGCATGAAACACCTGAAAAAAAAAACGTTTTGTATGTTAACTCCTTTTTATTTTTAACTTTATTCTGTTTTTAGTATTTGTTGTTATAGCGGCTATAGTTATACATACTTTGTGAATATTTCAAGCCTCTATTTATTATGGTTCATTATGTTCAAGAAAAAAACAGTGAAAAAACACGTTTTTTATTCGGGTTCCCCATACAACGTACAGAAACGTGTTTTTATTATATAGCAACCACTTTATATATAATATTTTTATATATATAGCAACCATTTTATATATAATTGTATATTGTGTTTAGTATTTTTGTCCTCTACTTACATACTTCGTGAACATTTCAAGTATCTACCTATTACGGTTAAGGAGATACGGCCATGTGAAAGGTGTGTGGCGACCTCGCCTTATTTTATGATGTTCGAACTCTTTGTTGACAGCTTAATTTTCTCATCCGATATATTTGAATGTTTTCATATGTCGATGGTAGAATTGGTTGTCAAGGATTCGGACATTATTTTTCAGTAGTAATATATTTTTCTTTAAGCTGAATGCCTTTAAAAATATATAAGAAAATATTAAGAAGTTTCGCGTGTTCTCAGCATGAAAAGTTGCTGCGATACGTCGACTGTATATAGAACATAATATATCCAATAAATAATGATAAAGTTGTAAATATCACCAAGCATTGGTATTACGTGCTGCCTAAGCAAATGAGATGACCGGTCCACGTACGTAAAGGACCGCGCACCAAAAGTTAAGTACATTTTCCTTATTAAATCTAGAAGAGGACTCCGCTCTGTTCTTCATCGGCTATTACGGACCAGTCGTAAAACGCCGAAACTGCAAGTGCCATCCCATTCCTGTCTCAGTATCTAAGTAGCAATTGATAGGGTTGGCACACGTAAAAGTAACTGGGATTATCCCGGGAAATTTCCCGGAGGTCCCAAATTGGTGACCAGCGACGGAGTGCTGAACAGTGCAGAGCTGCAACTAGACGAAAGGAGCCTAGAAGATTCCGTCGTCTTACCTCTTTTATTTTGTGAAAGTGTCAAAGTACCCAAATTCGTCAGTTCCTGTCCCAGATTGTCGCAAACGACATTCCGAGGTCCCTGTTTTTTAAGCGGACGCTGCCGGCGCATTCTTTTTAAGTGGCGAAATTAATTATGTGTTTTTAGCATTTTTGTTTTTCTATATCGTAGTTAGGCTATGCCTACAGGTGTAGATCGCCGCATCACGATCATTCTAGCCCAGAACAGCCTTGTAGAACCTAGAAAGGAATAAAAGTTAATTTCCTTTGTTTTTTTTTCCCCTGTTGTCATTGTGCAATTGTTTTCTGTGCTTTGAAAATTTTCAGATTGGTACCTTCTGGAAGCTTTTTACTTCCCGGACGTGCAGTTGGATTGAAAGGCGTCGACGATGACGGGACAAGAGGCTCGTCCGTCGGGACCGACTGCAGAAAGGGAGGCGTTCTTCGAGGAATCGAATGATAGTCAGGATGGGCAAGTATGCGTCGGCCGGGTGAGTATTCGTACACCTGTTTTTTGTAAGGACAGGCCTGCCCTGTGGTTTGCCAGTCTTGAGGCGCAATTCGGTATTAATAAAATCACTCAGGAAGTGACAACATTTTTTTATGCCGTGGCACACTTAGCTATTAGTTGCACCAGGGAGGTTGAGGACATGATCGTCCAACCCCCTGCCGTTGCCCCGTATACAAAATTAAAGGAGGCGATTATATTGTGCTTCTCGGACTCACACGAAGAAAGCATTCGCAAACTATTAGAGGGCGTGACCATCGGGGACCGGAAGCCGTCGTCTTTCTTGCGTCATGTAAGGACGCAGGCGGGTAGCAGTTTCCCCGAGGACGTTTTGAAGTCAATCTGGTCCAACAGATTACCGCGACAAATTCAAATTGTTTTGGCTGCACAACAGGTGCAGGGTTTAAATGAATTAGCGATTTTAGCGGACATATTAATGGACATACAGATACAACGTCCGTCCCAGGTTTGCGGCACGCGCGCAGAGACCCCGTACCCGTCTTCGGAGCGATCGGAGATGGAAGACTTAAAAGAACAAATTTCAAAGTTGACGGGAATGGTTGCGTCTGTCATGCAGGTACAGTCGCGTAGTAGTAGGGCTCCGAGCAATAGCCCGAACAACAATAATCGTGAGGGTAATAGGCGCGATCGTAGCAGAAGTAGGTCGCGTCCAAGAAATACCATGCTGTGCTGGTACCACGATAGGTTTGCCGCTAAGGCAACAAAATGCGTGAAACCTTGTAGCTGGCAACAGGGAAATGCGAGCTGCTATCGATAGTAGCGGCGATCGATCGCGAGTTTAAAAGTCGTAGGTTGTTCATTAGTGATCGTGCAACTAAAATAATTTTCTTGGTAGATACAGGTTCGGATATCTGCTGTTTCCCACGACGCTTAGTAAAGGATCGTTTAGGGGAGAGCGGGTATGAGTTGTTTGCCGCAAACCAGTCATCTATTAAAACCTACGGCACAACTACTCTTCATTTAGACCTCGGTTTTAGAAGAGAGTTCACTTGGAACTTTGTAATCGCAGATGTTAGCACTCCAATTATTGGCTCAGACTTTTTGAGCCACTATAATTTGTTACCCGACTGCCGTCGACAACGGATAATCGATGGGGTTACCAAACTGGGCGTTGTAGCAACTGCAGCAAACGTTGCACAGTCCAGTGTTAGGGCCATCGTACTCCCGAGTAACAGTTATACGGATTTGCTTTCAGATTTTCTCGATATTACGCGCCCACCAGGTATTGATAGGGTAGTCAGGCATTCGACTAGGCACCACATCGAAACAACAGAGGGACCACCCATTTCGTGCAGACCACGACGGCTGGCCCCCGATAAACTACGTGTGGCGCAGCAAGAGTTCGACGTAATGGTTCGAGCTGGTACAGCTAGACCTTCGGATAGTCCTTGGTCATCACCCTTGCACCTTGTTTCTAAAAAGGATTGAACCTGGCGTCCGTGTGGCGACTACCGGATATTAAACGCGCGAACTATCCCGGATAGATATCCGGTTAGGCATATCGGTGATTTTGCTAGCAACTTAGCTAAGTCAACGGTATTTACGACCGTAGATTTGGTTAAAGCTTACAATAAAATTCCCGTGTTTAAAGGGGATATTTGCAAAACTGCGATTATAACACCGTTCGGGTTATTCGAATTTCCCTACATGACATTCGGCTTACGAAATGCAGGTCAGACTTTTCAACGATTTATCGATGAAGTCGTGCGAGGCCTCGATTTCTGTTACGCATACGTTGATGACATCCTGGTACATTCCGTGGATAAGCCGAGTCATGCGGAACACCTCAAAATACTGTTCGGTAGGTTACGACAGTTCGGTGTTGTTATTAACCCGGCAAAGTGCGTTTTTGGTACATCTGAGGTTACCTTTTTAGGTTATCAGATCAATGCAGAAGGCACAAAGCCGCCTAACGAGCGAATACAAGCGCTCGCAGAGTTCCCGCCTCCTAAAACTGTGCAGGGAATGCGACGTTTTTTTGGAATGTTAAATTTCTACCGCAGATTTTTACCTGGTGCAGCAAAATATCAGGCACCTCTGGTTGATGCGATTTCATCCACTCAAGGGAAAGGTACACAACCATTCCCTTGGACGGATGCCTTAGAAAAAGACTACATAGCTTGTAGGGATAGCCTCACAATAGTTACCTTGTTGTCACATCCTGATAGTAACGCGCAGTTAGGTTTATTTACCGACGCGTCAGGTACTCATATAGGCTCGTGTTTACAACAACGTAAGAGCGAGAATGAGAGTTGGCATCCCTTAGCCTTTTTCAGTAAAAAAATAACAGAAAAGCAGAAGGAGTGGCCCGCTTATTATAGGGAACTTCTAGCTGTTTACGAGAGTGTTCAGCATTTCAGACATTTCTTGGAAGCGCAACATGTGACCATATTTACGGATCACAAACCTCTAATTTTCGCGTTTAAACAGCGAAGAGAAAAGTTACCACCGGTTCAATTAAACCAGTTGAGTTTCATTAGCCAATTTACCAATGATTTCGTGTACGTTAAAGGCGACGACAATGTAGTGGCAGATGCGATGTCGCGCATAGAGGCAATTTCTCTTACAGACGACTACGCTGCTCTGGCTGAAGCTCAGAAGGTGGACGAGGAACTTGTTACGTTGCGAGCAGATTCTTCTTTGAAATTAGAATCTGTTCCTATTCCAGGAACGGATATTTCTGTAACATGCGATGTATCAACGGGGAAACCGAGACCGTATTTACCCGCATCCTTTCGACGGCCTGTATTTCTCAGATTGCACCATCTCGGCCACCCTAGCGCGCGCACAAGCGCACGCCTGGTCGCAGATCGTTACATCTGGCCGTTACTTAGGAAAGATTGTATGTCTTGGGCACGTTGTTGTGTCTCATGCCAGCGTAGCAAAATTACCAGGCATGCTTCATCTTCGTTAGGCAATTTTGCCAGCACAAGTTCTCGTTTTCAGCAGGTACATTTAGACATAATCGGACCAATGCCGCATTCAAACGGTTTTACGTACTGCCTCACCGCAATCGATAGATTTACGAGGTGGGCAGAGGCATGGCCGATGGTATCACTGCTGAAGAGATAGCAAATACCTTTGTCAACGGGTGGATTTCGCGATTTGGTGTACCACTCGTTGTCACTACTGACCAAGGCAGACAGTTTGAGTCTACCTTGTTTAATGAGTTGTTACAGTTTTGCGCAACTAAGCGAATTACGACAACCAGTTATCATCCGCAAGCTAATGGGATGGAAGAACGTTTACACAGACAGCTTAAGGCTGCTTTAATGTGCCATGCAGAGACATGGAGTAAAGCCTTACCGCTGGTTCTGCTAGGTATTAGAAGAGCACTCAAGGAAGACTTGAAATGTTCTGCTGCCGAGTTATTATATGGAGAGCCTTTGAGACTTCCAGGGGATTTCGTGGTACCATCCTTGCCAACCAGTGATAGTAGTGCGCATGATTTTTTGGCACAGCTACGTAAGGTTGTGGCAGATCTTCGACCAATTCCTGCGTCTCGGCATTCGTCTCCTTCAATTTTTACTTTTAAAGAAATGTCGACCACTGCGCACGTGTTTTTACGTGACGACACGGGCCGACGTTCTCTTCAGCTACCCTATACTGGACCATATAAGGTCCTCAGTAGAGGGACAAAAACCGTCACGATTGATGTGGGGGGAAAAAGGCAGGAGGTAAGCGTGGACAGAGTTAAACCAGCACATCTCGAGGTTGAGGATGATCATGAATCGACCTCAGTGCAACCAGGCGGCAACCCATTGGACGTACCTCTCACGGTGCCTGTTCCTCCGGTCGGAAATTTAATTCCATTGCCTGACTCGAAGGAGTCTCCTCCACCAGCCTTGGATCCTGTCGTTTCGACGCGTTCTGGACGTCAAGTCAAATTTAGAGATGTTTTGGATCTGTGAATCCTTAGTCCCGAGATAATTTGAGTTTTAAATAATGTAAATTGTTATTTTGTATAATTTGGTTGACCTGACGTCCCGAATTTCAACTTCCTCTATGGTCATCTCAGATTTGTTTGATTCTGAATGACTATGGGACAATTTTGTTCATCCTTCCGTTTACGGGCGCCCCCCCCCCTTTTTGGTGGGGGTGTTCGTCTTCGTGGGGGGGGGGGGGTGATGTGGCGACCTCGCCTTTATTTATGATGTTCGAACTCTTTGTTGACAGCTTAATTTTCTCATCCGATATATTTGAATGTTTTCATATGTCGATGGTAGAATTGGTTGTCAAGGATTCTGACATTATTTTTCAGTAGTAATATATTTTTCTTCAAGCTGAATGCCTTTAAAAAGATATAAGAAAATATTAAGAAGTTTCGCGTGTTCTCAGCATAAAAAGTTGCTGCGATACGTCGACTGTATATAGAACATAATATATCCAATAAATAATGATAAAGTTGTAAATATCACCAAGCATTGTTATTACGTGCTGCCTAAGCAAACGAGATGACCGGTCCACTTCTGCGTAAAGGACCGCGCACCAAAAGTTAAGTACATTTTCCTTATTAAATCTAGAAGTGGACTCCGCTCTGTTTTTCATCGGCTATTACGGACCAGTCGTAAAACGCCGAAACTGCAAGTGCCATCCCATTCCTGTCTCAGTATCTAAGTAGCAGTTGATAGGGTTGGCACACGTAAAAGTAACTGGGATTATCCCGGGAAATTTCCCGGAGATCCCAAAGGTGGATAAGCGGACGGACGGAGGCGGACAGCGAAGTCTTACTGAGACTTGCTGTCCGCCTCCGTCCGTCCGGATAGGATAGGATGCCTTTGGTACCCTTTGGGTACGGAACCATAATAAATATTAAATAAAGTATAATAAATATTGAGTAAAAGCCAAGAAGATTATACTCGATAAAGGTTGCATGTAAAATAAATTCTTTTAGACTAATAAGTTATTTTTCAAAAAAAATAAAACCGACTTCATAACCACAAAAAGGCACTCAAAAGCGAAAAATAATTTACTTAAAATTATTATATGCGTTACCCACTTCTCTATTTGAAGTCGGTGCCAGCCAAGTCTAATAGGTAGTAGATAGATAATACCTACATGTATCTACCTACTTACTAACCTACATGTACCTACTTACTACTACATACGAGTACATAGTATCTATCTAATATCCAATAGACTTGGCTGGCACCGACTTCAAATAGAGAAGTGGGTAACGCTTATAATAATTTTAAGTAAATTATTTTTCGCTTTTGAGTGCCTTTTTGTGGTTATGAAGTCGGTTTTTTTTTTAAATAACTTATTTTACCCTTTTTAGTGCAAAAAAAGTTTTAATGATATTACATGCATCTATTAAATTTCGTGTCTGGGCCGTTATACACTGACGGATATATACTTTTTGAAAATTTCATTCAGTATGTACCTATAACGGTTAAGAAGATACAGATCTGTAAAGTGCGCACATATAGACACACGGACGGACGGACGGACGAACAGACAACAAAGTCTCAAAAAGTGTTCATTTGGTAGTCTTTGGGTTCGGAACCCTAAAAAAAATGACTTTAAATGCCGCGCTAAAGTGAAAATATTCACTAGTAATAATGATGTCATCAAGGTATCAAAGGACAATGTCCAAAATGGCCTTGTACAATTAAAGCATCTGACACACACGATAATTAATTGTCTATTTTATTACAATAATTCCAAATACTTTTATAACACGGACTATTTGTATTCCAAAATGAATATTAAAAAGTATTATTTGCGATTATTAACATTAATTGCCGCCATATGGCCAACAGAGTACTGAATCACTCTACTACGTTATAAGAGGCACTTCCCTATATTGTGGATACCCGAATTATGAAAGCACTGTGTAGCCAACCTAACAACGGAAAGTATTATTTACGTAGTAACTATTATATAATATGTGGTTTTATGCCTACGTACAAAGTACGTTCATAATTCTGAGTTTATTAATTATGTATGCAGTGTCGCGGGACTGAAATGGCCGCCATCTTCGCCAAATGTCATGTCATGTCAAAAAATATTAGGTATGTTTAAAAAGTTTGCCCCCTAACAAGACTTTGCCCGGTAGAACATTCCTTTGAAGATAAATTATTTATATTTATATATAATTATTTATTATAATTATTAATATATAATTATTTATTGAGTGGCCGGTGGCGTAATTGGGAGAACGGTCGGCTTTGATGCCGTGGTACCGAGTTCAAACCGCCGTGCACCAATGAATTTTTCTATCGAAAAATATATGTGCGCTTCTCACAGTGGCCCTCCGATGAAGGAAAACATCGTTAAGAAACCAATAACCCCTGCATGGTGGTAGAACATATCTAGTGTCCGCCTGGCCAGCTACCACCCTCAGGTCAGAAAATCTGTCGCCAAACATCTAATGTTCCGGCAGCTATCCTTGAGAGCCAGTTCCCATTCTAGTCCACTTCTCTATCTTCGACCGCATCATCACTTAGCAACAGGTGAGATAGTGGTCAAACGCTTGCCTATAAGATATAAAAAAAAATTATCCCCACCTTCATTTCTATCTCGCTCACAGTTACCGTAAGAATATCTTATATGCAATAGCAACCTCCATTGTGTATAATCTTCTTGGGACTCTTCTACTAAAACTAGTACATTCTCCTATGTTTGAGGTATTTATCTCCATATCTCTGGTGATACTAATCAGATCTCGATAAAATTGAAATGGGACCACCTTGGAAACGTACCCTACCTATTAAAAAAAGAATCATTTGAATCCGTTCACAATTGATGGAGAAATCGCGTAACATACACACACAAAAAAAAAAAAACATACAGACGAATTTAGAACCTCCTCCTTTTTTGTGAAGTTGGTTAAAAATAGAACCTTAATGACGTCAAATCTTGAAAGAAGGGCTTTTAGTCTAGCTTTAATCCGATTATCCAGAAACACCTACTGTCTAGTGAATGAACAGATGAACTTAATCCGTTCCGTCCTATATTTGGATTGGAGCGATGACTGTGTTCATTCAACGAACGCGCTTATTAATGAAACGGATTTTTGGAAAGCTGGTTACGTAATAATCTGTGGATGACGTCACAAAATGGCGGACACGTTTAAAATTATATATGTGTTAGCTAGATCGATGTTCCGCTCTACTTGCGACAAAAAGTAGTATTAAGGAGAAAATTTGCCGGCATAACATTACGGTGTTCTGGCAGCACACATCCCTTGAGAGTCGGTATTCTATGCCTCGCGTGTTCATTATCTTTGACCACATCATCGCTTACCACCAGGCGAGATAGTGGTCAAACGTATAAGACCTATAAGATATAAAACCTATAAGATATAAAAATATATATCGTAGGTTGTATGCTTCCATATTGGCTATCCCTGTGCGAAATTTCAGCTAAATCGATCCAGCCATTTAACTGTGAGGAGGTCCCAAACAAACACACAAATATGCAAACTGACTTTTGCATTCACATTATATCTAATCTAATACTATAGGAATCTTTCTCCTGACATACTGACTGACTGACTGACTGACAGACAACGCACAGCCTAAACCGCTGGTCGTAGAGACTTGAATCTTGGAGGGTATATTTGTCTTAGTTCGTAAGGGTGTACTAAGCAAGGATTTTCCAAAATTCACCCTTTTAGGGGATGAAATGGAGGTTCAAAGTTTCTGTGGAGAAACAAGATTAGATAGTTTTTTCTATTCGAAACTTCACACAAGTGCTTCAGTAAATAAGTAAGTAATAACGTATTTCAGGCTTTTTCGAAATTCAACTCCTAAGAGGGTAAAATAGGGTAACAGAGTCTGAAAATCAATATTGTTTTGGATTGCGCTAAATTTAGCATGCAGATAGTTAATATTGTTACGTGCGGGGTGGTATTAAAATGCCAATCCGATGAGATGAACGTTTATTTCCACTGATCACTAGGTTAGCACAATGTTCCACAGTAGTTGTCCAAATCGTCTTGCACAATTATCAAAAGTCCGTTAACACACACTGAGGTCGTTAGTTCACAATCACTGATTTCACTGTTCACAGTTCACAACACGAGTTCACTGATAACACTTAACGATCACTTGGTCGCTATCCGCGCTTAGATAGTTCACTGTCGCTTCCAAAGAAATGACTGACTCAACGCCGCGGTGCGACGCTTTATATAGGACACAATAATTATTCTAGAAAATCCTCCATCAATAAAGAATAAAAATAACAGACAAACAAGCAATAAATCAAAAACAAAAGGGGCGGCTTTCCTTTGAACATCTGATGTAAACAACTTTACCATACATGCTAATTTGATCTCTAACTACTTATGAATAAGGTTCAATCTTAACTACAAAACTAGGTACATTCACTAGGGTCGGGATTCCAGGAAGGTACTTTTATGACGGTCGGGTCGGGTGTTTATAGCCCCTAATTACTCTATTGTTTCCCACGCTATTTTTGTTCGAGAAGCTTGGCGAAACATCGCGACTCGACGACGCGATGTAACAATATGACGTTGGTATCCGATAAGAAAGGATTTTCCAAAAAATCACCCCTTAAGGGGATGAAATGAGGGTTCAAAGTTTGTATGGAGAAACAAGATTAGATAGTATTTTTATAAGGTGAAGTGGGGCAATAAAGCCTGAAATCAATATTGTTTCGGATTGCGCTGAAATATGGCATGCAGATAGTTGTTTTAACGTTCCAAATTCACCTCTTAAAGAAATTAATCAACACCAATCAACACTAATATTATAAATGCGAAAGTCAGTTTGTTTATTTGTTTGTTTGTTTGTTTGTTTGGGACTTCTTCACGGTCAAACGGCTTGACCGATTTGGCTGAAATTTTGTACAAAGATAGAACATAAGGCAGAATAGGATATAGGATACTTTTATTTTGGCTATCGAGTCAGAGGGTCCAGATATTTTTAATTGAATTTTGTAACTAAAGGACCTCTTTTCGAATAAACGGCTTGACCGATTTGCCTGAAATGTTGTATAAAGACAGTTCATAAGGCAGAATAGGATATAGGATACTTTTTTTCTGGCTATCGAGTCAGGAGGTCCAAATATTTTTAATTGAATTTTGTAAATATAAGATCTCTTCTCAAATAAACGGCTTGACCGATTTGCCTGAAATGTTGTATTAAGACAGTTCATAGGGTAGAATAGGATATGGGATACTTATTTTTTGGCTATCGAGTCAGGGGGTCCAGATATTTTTAATTAAATTTTGTAAATATAAGACCTCTTCTCGAATAAACGGCTTGGACCGATTTGCCTGAAATGTTGCATAAAGACAGTTCATAAGGCAGAAAAGAATATAAAATACTTTTTTTCTGGCTATCGAGTCGGAGGGTCCAAATATTTTAAATTGTTTTTTGTAAATATAAGATCTCTTCTCAAATACACGGCTTGACCGATTTGCCTGACATGTTGTATAAAGACAGTTCATAGGGCAGAATAGGATATAGAATACTTTTTATTTCGCTATCGAGTCAGGGGGTCCAGATATTTTTAATTGAATTTTGTAAATATAAGACCTCTTCTCGAATAAACGGCTAGACCGATTTGCCTGAAATGTTGTATAAAGACAGTTCATAGGGTAGAATAGGATATGGGATACTTTTTTTTAGGCTATCAAGTCAGGGGGTCCAGATTTTTTAAATTGAATTTTGTAAATATAAGACCTCTTCTCGAATAAACGGCTTGACCGATTTGCCTGAAATGTTGTATAAAGACAGTTCATAGGGCAGAATAGGATATCGGATACTTTTTTTTTGGACATCGAGTCTGAGTGTTTAGATGTTTTTTATTGAATTTTGTGAATGTGTGGCCTCTTATCAGCTAAACAGCTTGACCGATTCAGCTGAAATTTTATACATATTACAGTTTGTATAGCATAGAATCACATAGGATACTTTTTTTCTGGCAGTCGAGTCCAGGTGTCTAGAATTTTTAAATTGAACTTTGTAAATGTGTGGCCTACTCTTGGTCAAACGGGTTAAACATTTAAGCTGAAATTTTGTACACAGGCAGTCAAAAAGACATAGAAGGGCAACAAATACTATTTTTTGGGTGGAAATTTCGGTTGTCTATATTATTATTATGGAATTTTGTTAAGATGTGGCCTCTTTTCGGCCAAACGGCTTGACCGATTCAGATGAAATTTTGTACAAAGACATTAAATAGGGCATAATAGGGCAAGGAATACTTTTTTCGGCAGTTAAGTGTTGGTGCCTATATTTTTTCTTAACTTTACATAGAGTTTGCATAATCATAAAAGTTTGAGCTTAGGTTCATAGATAATGACTAAACTTAATAAGTGCCTTAATTAGGCCATAAAACTGTCAGGGTCATTAAAAGTCATCAAAATTTACGCGATGGCTTTGCTTGCCCAACGTGTTTTATCTCCTTTGTGGGAAGTATTTCAAAAGCATTCGTGTTTTAACATAGGTATTGACTAAGTAGGTTATAAAAACTGTCAGGGTCATAAAACGTAAAAATTTTCGCGCTCACTTCGCTCGCGTAGTGATAGCCCTCGCTGCGCTCACGCAAACCTTTGTTTTATCTACTTTGTAGGTAATATTTCAGCAACTTTTGTATTTTGATAGCCACATGCATCAGAACGAGTCCATAAATTGAAATAGTACAACCTTCAATAATCATTATGAATTTTAACCTTAAAATAAGTGGATATCAAGTTTAACCTTTGTGCCATCAGTGTTAACTTAGTAGGTCATAAAAACTGTCAGGGTCACAGAAGGTTGTAAAAATGATTCGCACTCGCTTCGCTCGCTCAGTGATAGCGCTTGCTACGCTCGCGCAGTGATAGCGCTCGCTCCGGTCTCGCAAGCATTTGTTATGTCTACTTTGTAGGAAACATCTCAGCAACTTTTGTATATTAATAGCCACATGCATCACAACGAGTCCATAAATTGAAACAGTACAACCTTCAATAAACATAATGACTATTAACCTTAAAATTAGTGGATATGAAGTTTAACCTCTGTGTCATCAGTGTTGTCTTAGTAGGTCATGAAAACGGTCAGGGTCATAAAAGGTCGTAAAATTTTTTCGTGATTTCAGTTTCGTTTTAAGTGATAGCGCTTACTACGCTCGCGCAGTAATAGCGCTCGCTCCGGTCGTGCAAGCATTAGTTATATCTACATTGTAGGAAATATTTCAGCAACTTTTGTAATTTAATAGCCACATTCATCAAAACATGACATAAATTGGAACAGTACAACTTGCAATAATCATAATGATTTTTTTACCTTGAAATAAGTGTATATCAAGATTAACCTTAGGGTCATCGGCGTTGACTTAGTAGGTCATAAAACTGTCAGGGTCATAAAATGACAAAAAAAAATTTCGCGCTCGCTTCGCTCGCGCATTGATAGCGCTCGCTACGCTCGCGCAAACCTTTGTTTTTAACCGACTTCAAAAAAAGGAGGAGGTTTCTCAATTCGACCGTATTTTTTTTTTTTTTTTTTTTTTTTTTTTTTTTTTTTATGTTTGTTCGCGGATAACTTCGTCGTTTATGAACCGATTTCGATTATTCTTGTTTTGTTCGAAAGGAGATATCCTAAGTGTGGTACCATGGTAATTTCATCGAGGTATGATAAGTATCTCCAGAGATATTGAGATAAACATCTCAAAATTGGTACTGAAAATGAATAGCGCGGCATTGAAGTCGGTTGTTTTTTAGTTTTTAAACGATATTATCAATTCAATCCATCCTTCAGAAGTCTTAGCCCTGATCGAATGAAAAAGTCTGAATATATGCAACACCCTAGTTTACTCGATTAGATTATCTAGAGATTATTTAGGTACGAGCTTTAGTGCTAGTTTCAGCGGTTCCTGATAATGTGTTCGATTTTATTTTTTTTAATATAAAGAAGTAATCTTTGTCGCAATGTGGGTTGCACATTACTAGTATTCTTGTTAACCCTCCAACTAAGCTAAATATGGTTGCTTGTGTTTGGAGTGGGTTCACGTCAATAGTGCAATTGGTGGGGTGGGGATCGAACTCACGACCTCTCGATCGCCAGTCCGATACCTTATCCATTGGCCTATTGCCGCCTTAGATAATTATCTGACACATGACGCCATAAAAAAGCTGTCAAAAATCTGTCAGATTTATTCATGTTAGCGCTTATCAGGAACCGGTGAAAGGCCCTTAAAGTTTCAACAGTTAACATTATCACTATTGGGTGCGGTTGTGAATCTTAAGACATCTTCCAAATTGAATGCCCCCAGGTAGTCCATTAGGTATCTCTTTTTAACCAACTTCAAAAAAAGGTTCTCATTTCATCGTATTTTTATATATATATATATCGCACGACTGACTTTAAAATAGATTACTAGTTTTCAGTATTGGATAACTAGCAAGTATGTATGTTATTCTGACATTAATGTGCCCCCTTTTTATACCCTAAAAACTTGCAGGTACCTAATATTGGCTACTATTAATTAAGTTGCCGTGCGACGGGTACAGGCCCCTAAATATAAATACAAATAAAAAAAATCTTCAAAACAAATGTTCTTAATTAAAAAGTGCATAACTTATACTGAACTTTATTTTTTTTTACTTTAAAATGTGATTGCTATTTTATTTAACAGTTGTCTTCTCTATTTTGTATAGAATGCTTACTTCTTTACAACAATAATGTATTATATTACACTTTTACTTATCATGTCATGTCACATCTACTAAACACTCTGAACACTCTTCTCATTTGTATATAATTCTCTTCTTTCTGACACCTCAATCTCTATATCCCGCGTTACACAATCGACGACTCACAACTATCGTTGCACTTACACTTATTTTTTAGTAGACACTTACGTATCCACAACTTTACTTAAATGCATAACCTATAATACACTTAATTAAATTTAGTAAAACTCGGAATTCACTATATTCCGCATTCTATATGCACGACATGACAAATTACTAATTAATTACTATAATTCTGTGAATAAAATTAACTTATCCTGCTGTATCTTACAATTCAAGGGATTGTTTTCTTTGTGTTTTGCTTTTGTTAATATGTATAACATAACTAAGTTATGTAAAATTTACCATAAGCTATTTATAAACTCGTGTTTCTGATGAGCTAAGTTTTGCAAATAAATTTATTTATATTTAAATTTATTTATATAGATACAGATTCGGTCTTAATTTTAAGTGTATCCTATTATGGTTAGGGAGATACAGCCCAGTGACAGGGATAGAAGGATGAAAGGATGGAGAATGAAGTCTCAGTAATAACAGTAGTAGGAAGGTTTAGGTAATTTAATACAGTGCTAAAATGCGCTCTAGCTTCTCTCACGCACAAAGGCTCGCTCGTTTCGCTCGCCTTGAATATTAGACGTTTTCTGAGGAATATCATGAAGGGAAATGATAATATTATTTTCTTGGTTCATTCGCTTAAGCTAAAGTATAAACACTTGCAAAGGAAAGCGTCATTTTAAAGCGATAAGAGCGCCGATTGTTTTACTGTGTTTAAAAATTTGTACTGTGTTATTCAATTCAATTCAATTCAATTCAGTAGTTTATTTTCAGAATCAGTTCCATTGTATTAGTAAAACCGTCTTATATCTAATGTTAGTATCCATCTCATATCAATTACAATATATTATAATAATATTAATACCGTGCCGACGATGCCAAAAAATAAAATAAATTCTAATACACATATTTCATATTTAAAGTATTATTTACAAGTACGGTTTGACGCCATGACTTGCGTTCTGGTCTAGTGTCTGAGTATGGGGCCATCCACCCTCTCAGCCACAGTACGCAGGAGACTGTTGGCGCTATCCCGCACCCGCCGCATCAGGGAGGCGACACGCTTCCGCATGATAGAAAGAAGTCGTCCACTCGTGCCTCCGCGAACATACTTGACGCACTACAGTGACGGGGCAACCCCAACAGTGCTCTGCACGCATTATTGTACTGGACACGCAGGACGCTGTAAGCCCTCTGAGTGTAGTCAATCCAAAGGCTACAGGTATAAAACGATTAGCAAAATGCCCGAAATAATGTTAATTTTGCACTTTAGAGCACCTTGCAAACCTTTGGATCAACATATTACTCCTGACTGCCAGCGCCCTGCGTTCCCGTTCCAAATCCACAGCGTCAGTCTGCGTCGCTGTGACCCAGTGCCCCAGGTACTTAAATTGCGACACAAATTGAAGCGCGGTCCCTCCATGTGTGATAGATGGTCCCTCCATGTGTGATAGATGGTACCTCCGTGTAGGTTTTAGAGCCCGCCTTGATTAAAACACACTCGCACTTTTTTGCGTTGTACCTAAGACCATTAGCCTCCGCGTATCGCTCACATATGGACAGAAGCTTTCTAAGGGCGCTGATTGACGGGGCCAGCAGCACTATGTCATCGGCATAACTGATATTATTGACCACGGTCCCGTCAATTGAACAGCCTATCATGGTGCTACTGAGCTCACGAATAAGCCGATCTACGTAAAGACTGAAGAGGCGGGGCGAAGTCAGATCTCCCTGTCAGACCCCACATTCCAGTCCATACGAGTCGGGCAACGAGCCTGCCCACCGTACCACATTGCTCTGATGACCGTAGCAGAATCTGAATAATTCTATCAGCTCACCAGGCAATGTAGTTTCCTCGTACATTTTCCTCCATAAGACATCATAGGACACCAAATCGAAGGCTTTGGAAAGGTCTAGAAAACACGCGTTAACGGGTGTTTTTCTATCGGTGTAGTATCGGACAGTATGCTTGAGACACAGTGCTGACTGTGAATCACTTGTGGTCCCC
This sequence comes from Cabera pusaria, assembly GCA_954871355.1. Classification (NCBI taxonomy): domain Eukaryota; kingdom Metazoa; phylum Arthropoda; class Insecta; order Lepidoptera; family Geometridae; genus Cabera; species Cabera pusaria. The sequence goes on from OX940911.1 coordinate 12,024,907, forward strand.
AGAGGACACACAATAATGTTATCTTTAAATAGATTAGCGATGGCTGCAGGCTCGCTAACGCCCTCTACGCTGACTGGAAGACTCGGTTTGCAATTCAGCCTGTTCGTATGCTTCCAAAACTTAGAAAAGTCTTTATTATCATGGTGAGTTGCTAAAATGTCCATTTTTATTTGTTCAGCATTGTCCTGACACCATTTTAGTTTCCGTTTAAAAGATTTTCTAGTTTCCTGCATACTCGTGAACACAGGCCCATTTTTAGGTTTTCCGTGTAGTACCCAAACTTGAAATGCAGCTCGAGCCTCCAAATGGAATTGCCTAACATGCCTATTCCAACCTGTCACCTATTTTCTTTTATTGACTAACTTACAACTATAACCAAGACTTTTCGCGTCACTTGTCAACAATATTACAATACATTTTACTAATTATTAATCTATGTTCTACATTCTTATAATACTTATCACTACATTCTCTCAATTCGTCAGGAAAGATAACATCACTGAATTTTTGATTGCAGCTACTTTTAAATATTTCTGTTTGATGTAAGTCTCTCTGACCCCACACAATTTCGTTACATTTATTAATATTTTCATTCAATTTAATTCGGAGTACATTTAAATTACATCTAATTTCTAGAGGAAAGTGATCGGACCAATATGTATATTATGTAATATTTTCACACTAATCACCGTGTTCCATGCCGCCTCAGATACAACACAATGGTCTAGCCAACTCTGAGACCCATACACATCACTAACATATGTATATGCGTCCGAAGAGCGACCTAACAGTTTAATGTCAGCACACCGTCAACTCTGCTCGGCACAGAAGTCTATAAGTTCATTACCAAAGCGCTCGCCCGGGTGCGCATTATAGTGGCCTAGCATATAAACTGACTCAACGCTGCATTGTTCGACTATAGCCGCTATTTCAGCCAGGCACTCAGTAAACTCAATCAGATTATGAGTTGAGTCTGTTGGTTGATGATGTATATAGAAAATACCAACAGCGAGCTACCTGACATAACTTTTATCGCCGCTATACGCACATTTGTAAATGTAATTACTGAGACCAAGCTAAATACACTTTTGCGCCAAAGTAAACCGACACCGCCGTATGGTCTAGCTCGCAACAGACCCGCTCCTTTATCAATCGCAGATTTTCCCGTAAATTCGAATTCTGGATCTATACTACCTAAGAAAGGGATATCCTGCGGCTGAAGCCATTTTAAACTTAAGCAGCAGCTTTAAACTTAACTTCAGACTCTGTAACAGCTTTCCCCTTAGACCCTACCATGCGATTCCGGTATCGATTTCTTTGTACAGTCTTCCATTCTTCAGTCGGTCTCTCTAATTTCCATTGGTCTCCTTCATTTAATATTTCCGCAGTCGATGTTATATGTTATTTTGTATGTACCTAATCAATAAAGAGTATTTGTATTGTATTGTAATCGTAGCTTTTATTTATCTGCTGAATTGTGCAAAGAAAAAGAGCGTTGACTTTAGATTTTTCCATAGTAACTTCGGATTATTTATGACTAGCAGCGCTTCGCGGTTTCACCCGCGTAGTTCCTATTCCCATGAGAATACGGGGATAAAATATAGCTTATGTTACTCGCTATAATTATCAGCGAGACACATAACTCTTTTATTCTTTCACTAATGGCTATCGAAAATCGAAATTTAGATGGGACCATTTCTGAACAAAAAAAGTTTTGCAAATTTGTTAATATTGACAGAGTTGCCGAAATGCATGCCCGAAAATAGTTCTACAAAAATATAAACAAGCATCAAAATTAGTTTGTCTACTATCTTTTCTGAATCTATTTCAGTCAGAGTCTGTCTAACAAAAGTGAATAATAAAAACGCGCGGCAAATTAAAAAAAACAGTATGGTAGTCCTAACTACGAAGGAAACTTCAACTGACACATTTTAGCAGAGGCTGAGAAATAATTGCACAAAAAAAAGTATCAAAGTATTTGCAGCATACTATTGCCATGTAAAAATGCAAATAATGTGAGTGTCTACTTTCGCTAGCTAGACTCTAGTTTTTTCCGATTACTTAAATGTGATTCATTACAACAAATATCTAGACTAGTATCTAGAATTCACACTCGTTATAACGAGTGTGAATTCTGTGCTATAGCACAGAATAATGAATAGTACAAGTAACTTGTCCCTTGATTGACACCACCTTTTAATGTCTTTGACAACCCAACCCTATCAGCAATGTCAGCCATTGGAGTTTTGGCGGGAACGTGGAAAAGTGTGTGTGATCTCATTGTATTTTTTCCTAAAACTTGTGTTCTTCCGCGTGTTAATATGTAATAAATGTGGATTATTAACCATTAAGTGCCGGTGAATGTGTGCGAGTGTAGGGAAACAGCACAATGTTGAAAAAAATGCTATTTGCGTTCTCACCAAAATTCCACTGAAAATCTTCAGTAAACACCACATCTTTACTGAAGGTATGATTTAGACTAGACTTTTACTTGACAACTGACCTGAAATGTGACTTTGACCCATCTCTACGACGAAAATTCATAAAAACTTGAAAAATTTCAATACTTGACACTGGCTAAATACACTAATCGTGTGGAGCCATAAAGAAACTAAAAAAAAAAATGTCAGCCATTTTGTGAGACATTGGACACACACAACTGCACGATATGGTTCGACGATATCAGAACGATATCGTGACACGAAATAACTAGGGATTGCAATCCCGCAGTTTATTCAATCCGCGGGATTAATATGCGGGATTACTCAATCACACGCGAAAACACGCGATATTTCGCGTCTTTAAAATTATGTTATAAAATCAAATTAACACTACAGATTTTTGTGTAAAAATCAACTCACCATATCAAAATTTGACCTTCAATTTTGTCACAAACTTAATTAATACCACGGAATAGTCAGCTATCTGAGGCACAAAGAGCCAGATAAATAATTTATTTAAGATAAGGAATTTATTTCCTGGGTAACCTCTATCTGTCTATTGAAAAATGGGAAAATATGTTATCAGTGGTATAAACCCTATCTGATCGTGTAACTGAGGATTGAAAAATCGGCCAACTCGCGATTTACGCAAAAGTTTTAGCGCCAAATTTTTTATTTGCTGGATCCGTGGATCCGCTCTTTGAAGGGATCCACCAGATTAATAAAAGCAGTGGATCCTTCGGGAATGCGTGATCCCGTTTTGCGGGATTGCAATCCCTAGAAATAACCAACAGCTTGTAACGCGGTTAGTCGCATTGCGCCAGCAAAAGTAACCGCGCGGTTCTAAAACTTTTATATAATATATCGAGGTAATATAATGGCAGCAGTAAAAAAAATCTCATGCCAATCCCCCCGCGATCCTGCTTTACCCCGCACTGTGTCGTCTCCGATATCGGCACGACAATCTGTCGGCAACGATATCGTTGACTATAAAGACACAGTGTGAAAGCATAGTGATTCTATCAAACTACCAGTTCGACGATATCGTGCAGTTATCGTGTAAGTTACAGTTATCGTCCAATATAAAGACGCTCATTATGAGTTATGGTTTTCTTAAAAAAAAAGGGTCTCTTAAGGGATGTTTTTTCAAACGACTAAACGTCCCATAGATGGCGTTATATTGAAATGTCGACCCCTAACACCTTTGTAAGACGTTAGATGGCGTTATAATAAATAAAATGTTTATTAATTATTATTTTTTGCTGGCAAAAAATGATAGTGGTATTTTTTGCTCGATCTTGTAAAATACTGATTCTGTACCACACTAGTGGTACAGAATCCTACGAGTGCGAGTCCGACTTGCACTTGGACAGTTTATTAAAATTGACCCCTTAAGGGGATGACACAGGGGTTCAAAGTTTGTATGGAAAAACAAGATAAGATAAGACTATCTGTTAGATAAAATAATATAATACAAATACTTCTGTAATTAAGTAAATTATATCTTTCGGGCGTTGTCGAAATTCCACCCCTAAGCGGGTGGTATAAAAGATGGGGTAAAAAAGTCTGAAAATCAATAAGTTTTTCCAGTATATAATAAAAGCCGGCCAAGTCGAGTTGAACTCGCCCACCGAGGCTTCCGTACCAACGTTGGCATGTACCAATTAAGCTAGACCTCTAAATTGTATCAGCGCTCATATAACTCAGAGGTCTACCTTAATTGGCGTAACTATGTATGTAATCGATCAATCAATCAATTTATTTATTGAGAATACAGGTATATGGATACAAGATGTTCGTTTAGATGATTAAGAAAGTGCTCTGTACTCAGCCATATAGACATTCAATATATATATTTTTTTAATTCATTATAATAGTCATAGAAATAATAATAATACAATTAAACATTAATTATAAAATTTTAAAAATACAATCAAATACATTATTTAGCTAAAAAATGTCAGATTATTAATACACACATAATTGTAAAATTAAATTGCCCGATAAAAACAATGTCAATTTATGAAAATAGTTAATAATGAATGTAACTCAAAATTTAAAATTTGTCATTTAAATAGTCTTGCACACTGTAATAATGGCTTTGTCGATTAAAAATAGTTTCAGTTTTGATTTAAAGGTATCAGGGTTATTACAGAGTAGCAGCAATTTCGGTAAATGAGTATATATTCGTGGCGCCATGCAAAAAACACTATTATTAAATTGTGCAGTTCTACAAGGGAGAAAAGCTATTTTCATATGGTGTCGCTTGCTTGCATGTTGTTCAAACAGTGACTTATTTGTGTACACGAACATACTTATCTCATATATGTACATACATGGTAGGGTCAAAAGCTTTGTACTTATAAAATATGGCTTGCATGTGTCAGTCGGTTTAAGTTTGCAAACTGCTCTAACGCATCTCTTTTGAGCTTTAAATGCGGTATCTTTATCTACTGAGTTACCCCAAAAGATAACACCGTATCTTAGAACAGACTCTACATGACCATAATATGCAGTGAGTAAGGCAGATTGGTTCACAACTTTACTGAGCATGTAAAGTGCATACGAAAATGTATTTAAGCGTGCGCAAACCTCATGTATTTGATTTTTCCAGTCCAAGTTATTACTAAGATGTAGGCCTAAAAACTTAGTATTGTCCACATCGTTGATTTGCTGTCCATTGTAGCTAATATTTATATCTGTAATATTTTTCCTATTTTTAAATGTCATAATATTAGAGTCTTACTTAAATTTATCAACAAATTATTAGACTTAAGCCAACAAACAACCATGCCAAGAGTTCTGGTAATTTCAAGCTCTAATTTGGATACGAGTTTGCTACTAAACATGACAGTACTATCATCTGCAAATAGGACTATTTCTTTGTCAATGGCTCCAGGGAGATCATTTATATATATTAAAAACATCAATGGGCCAAGCACACTACCTTGCGGCACTCCTTGAGTAACAATATTAAATTCAGACGAATATATACTTAGCACGTTAGTTTTTTTGTTAATACGTGTGATCTGTGTGCATTGCCTTCTGTTGGTCAAATAAGATTTTAAAAGACACAAAACGTTGCCCCTAATGCCGTAGTTTTCTAATTTTTCTAACAAAATGTTATGATTGACGTAATCAAACGCTTTTGTTAGGTCCATATATAAAGCTGAAACTAAATTCTTATTATTAATGTATGGGGGGGCACCCTTTAAATTTACAACTTTTTTTATTTTTTTACCTTCCTTTTTGCCAAATTTCATGACTCTAGGTTAACGGGAAGTACCCTATAGGTTTTTGACCCAAACCTATAGGGTACTTCCGGTTGACCTAGAATTGTCAATTTTGGTTAAAAGCAAGGTCTTACAGCACAAGTAAAGGAAAAATTCAGAAAAATAAAAAAAGTTGAAAATTAAGGTACATTTTGGTACTAAGAAGTTTTCCCGAAAATCTTAATATTGCCCATATCTTTTTATTGTGTTGACTCAAGAGCTTGATTTATTTTATACATAGGGACTATAGACTTCAGTATCAGGTATACATTTTAACTAGCTAGGTACACCTGTTCCTGAGAAAATCAGTGGTGACACACGGACAGACGGACAGACAGACAGACAGACAGACAGACAGACAGACAGACAGACAGACAGACAGACGGACAAGAAAGTAATCTTATAAGGGTTTATTTTTTTACCTTTTGAGGTACGGAACCCTAAAAATGAATTCTATTAGTCAGTCGACCCAGAGAATAAAAAAATATCACAGAAAATGTAACTTTACATCATACTCTCTATAGTGGATACTTGCACTTCACAAAGAACACACCCTCCAAAGTCCAAATATCATGTCTCTAGGACCAGTGGTTAAGGCAGTGCGTTGATATATCAGGCAGTCATTCAGTCAGTCAGAAAAACACGTGGGGGATGATTTTTTAAAAACTGCGATACCCGTAACTCACTACTTTAATTAAGTATGTGTACCAATTTTCAAGACAATTGACCCAGATAATAAAAACTTTCTTATGGGTGAAATTTCAAAAAACCCTTTCTTAGTGGAAGTCTACACTTCACAAAGAACACACCCTCCAAATTTCATCTGTTTAGGACCAGCGGTTTGGGTTGTTGGTGCGTTGATATCGCAGTCAGTCAGGACTTTGGATTTTATATATATAGAAGATAGGGTACAGATACTTTTTAACGCGGGCAAAGCCGCGGGGCTCAGCTAGAACATATAAAACTGAGTCCTCACGTGCGTTGCGCACGTTGTGTCGTCAAAACGCTATTATTTTGACGCATTGGGTGATTTGAGTGCCATATGAGCCTTGTGTTGTCACAGTTTGACAATCATGTTGTAAACCTGTGGCGTTGTCATATCATAGGATGTAGGGGGTTACAATACCACCTCAGTGCTCCCAGCCAACCTCACCTGCCCGTGCATCCTGCTGACCAACTAACGAGGCTCTGGCGACCGACAAATGGCGGTATAACCATTTCAAATTATGACGTAGCTAAATACTACAGGCCGGTGACGGGCAGCAGCGTCACCGGTGCGAGGAGCTACGTCCTGCGATCTCCAACCCGCCTGCTCAGCGTGGCGATTAGGACATATCCCTCCCAATGATGGAAAGTCACAAGAAGAGCCGAAGATCGGGCTCAGTGGTGTATCTTGGGAGATGCCTACGTCCAGCTGTGGACTGACACCGGCTGATTATGATGTCATATAACGTTGTCGTTCTAGTGGAAGGTATGTCATGTCAGTTATGCGCAGTGCTGCATTGTCGCTCTGCTTCTTGTACTATTCATTATTCTGTGGCTCTGCAGGTTACAATGCTCCGATCGATTACTTTTGATGTTTCAATAAAAAAAAACTGTGATTAGTCCAGGTTTCGAAATCTAGATAAATCCGTGAGCTATTTTGCCGTGGACGTTATCAATGTTCTAAATTAAGATAGTTTAAAAACTAAAACAACCGACTTGCATGCCCCGCGAGTCAATTTCAGTAGCAAGTTTGAGACGTTTATCGTCATATCTCTGGAGATACTTATCAGATCTCTATGAAAATGCAATGAGACCACCTCGGATGAACCGGGGATAAACGCTACCGATTAAAAAAATAATCATTTGAATCGGTTCACAATTGACTGAGTAATCGCGTAACATACATACAAAAAAAAACATACAGACGAATTGAGATCCTCCTTCTTTTTAACCGACTTCAAAAAAAGGAGGCGGTTTCTCAATTCGCGCGTATATATGTTTTTTTTATGTTTGTTCGCGGATAACTTCGTCGTTTATGAACCGATTTTGATTATTCTTTTTTTGTTAGAAAGGAGATATCCCAAGTGTGGTACCATGGTAATTTTATCGAGGTCTGATGAGTATGTCCAGAGATATGGAGATAAACACCTCAAAATTGGTACTGAAAATTAATAGCGCGGCATTGAAGTCGCTTGTTTTTAGTTTTTTAAACGATCTTTTTGTAAGTCGGTTGACAATGAAGATTCTAAATCCTCATAGGTTTTAGAATGATTGAGAATCAGGGGGCTGGTCGCAGATCAAAATACGATGCACTCATTCGTCGCAACGCAGATACACCCGTTTTTTAGGGTTCCGTAGTCCTGACAACCCTTATAGTTTCGTCATGTCCGTCTGTCTGTTCAAGGTTTTGCTAAGAGACCGTTAATACTAGAAAGCTGTAATTTTGTAGGGGGATGCATATAAATTACGCCGACAAAGTCTTAAAATAAAATTTTGAAAAAAAATTTTTTGTTATATCTTTTTTATATCTTTTCGTCGTCTACCCCATCGTGTGGGCTATTGTTGAATAGGTCTTTTAAAATGACTTAAAGGTTGCTAATATCATTTTTCGATTGAATGCTCCATTCACGAAGTATTAAACTTTAAACTGAAAATTTTTGTTCCAGTAGAGAGTCCCCCCTCCTCTAAAAGCTAAACTGCTGGCTTGAAAAATCTGGAAAAATCTGTGATATGATCCGTGATAGTGCATTTCATGAACTTACGATAGCGGTTAAGATAACTTTATTAGTTTAGCAGTAATAGTCGTTGAACCTGGGTGTTGGATAAGTTTGTGCCCAATACAAAATCCTTAGAATAAATCCATTAAAGCGACAAAGACGAAGTACCTAGTTGCTTGTTTATAACGGGTAAAGACTTGCATTGAATAACGGGCTACTACGGAACCCTGCACTGCGCGTGGCCCGACACGCACTTGGCCGGTTATTTACTCATGTGGCTAAACGCACCCTCATTCTGGCGTCAAAGCCGACCGTTCCGCCGAAGCACCTTTGGATTGGACGCCCTTATTTTAAAATTAGTCGAACCATAGGCGCAACGAGGGCTCCGTGCCGTAATCGGGAGAACGGTCGGCTTTGATGCCACAGGTACCGAGTTCATCCGCGCGTTGCACCAATGGATTTTTCTTTCAAAACATTTATGTGCGCTTATTAGAGTGGCCCTCCGGTGAAGGAAAAACATCGTTAAGAAACCAACAACCCCCGTATGGTGGTAGGACACTAGCTAGTGTCCGCCTGGCCAGCTACCACCCTCAAGTTAGAGAATCTGTCGCCAAACATCTAATGTGTTCCGGCAGCTAGCATCTGCAGCATCCTTGAGAGCCAGTTCCCATTCTAGGCCTAGCGTGCTTACCATCTTTGACCGCATGATCGCTTACCACCAGGTGAGATAGTGGTCAAACTCTAGCCTATAAGAAATAAAATAAAAATAAAACGAAGAATGTTAAGTCGGCGAGTGTTTGGTGTCGGTTAAAAGCAAGAGATTTCACTGAAGTTAATGAAAATCCTTAACTAAATAGTGTAATTACACGCTATGGCAAATTTAATTATGCATTTTATAGCAATTTTAATTAAAATTCCAATAAGTTGCAAGGATTAGACTAGTTTGACTCCTTGCTTTTCTTGCGGTTATGATGAAGTCAGTCAGTGAAGAACCTTTTCAATCAACTTCCCAAAAAGAAGGAGTTTCTCAATTCGTCTGTATGTTTTTTTTATGTGTTTACTCCGTCAATTGTAAACCGATCTGAATGATTCTTTTTTTAATCGGTAGGGTACGTCTCTGAGATAGTCCCATTGTAATTTCATCGAGGTCTGATAAGTATCTCCAGAGATATGACGATATACGTCACAAACTTGCTACTGAAATTGACTCGCAGGGCGTGGAAGTTGGTTGTTATATTTTAGTTTTTAAAATATCTTAATTAATATGTTATTACAACTGGGATTGTATGTATGTAGTATGTTTGTTTTTGTGGGTCAAATCTTCGCAACTATATAAAAACCACTTCTACGGTAATATTATATGACCGTGCCACCGTCATTAGACTCAAAATTGCGTATCTTCGGTGACAATACAATAAAATGGTACCATCGAGCTGACCTCATGATGGAACCGGGCTGTAGGGACTGGAACTACATAATGGTAAATGGTAGCAAAGTAAATTTTTTTTTTTTTTAATGATATAAGATAACAGAACAAGCTCAACGCTTGCCTGATAGTAAGTGATGACGTCTACCTACTAAGAATACAGCGGTATGCAAATTTCTGGGCTGCCAGAATTTTGCATGTCACTGCACTGCGCCTGTTACCTTGAGACATAAAGATGTCGAGTCTCACATGCCCTGTAATTTCACTGGACACATTGCCATTTCAACTGAAAAATATTCCTATTTCACGGCTGAAAATTAATTGGCAATGAATAATTTAAAATGGTGGGCTAGTATGTATTGTTAATGTATTGTTATGAATATGAAGTATTTATAGTAATACATATGCAGGTATGTATGTATGCACTACCCGTGCGAAGCCGGGGCGAATCTCTAGTAAGTTAACGTACGGCCACACCGCGGCGTCCTATGATCTGCGGGCGCGATCTCAGTACTCTTCAATTGTTTTCCAATCGCGATTGGTGTGAACTGTGAACCTGTCAGTACAAATACTACTGCGCTATCTGATCGCCAGTCGCCAGTGGGCTCAGTGGCGCATCTTGGGAGAGGCCTACGTCCAGCAGTGGACTGACACGGGCTGATGATGATGATCTGATCGCCGCCTAGATCGCGCACGCAGGACGCTGCGGTGTGGCCGTACCTTTAATAAGAAGTAACTTAGTATATGAGTAGAGGATATTGTCACTTACGGGTAGGTCAGTGTAATTTTTTTTAAATATCTTGTAAGCTAGCGTTTGACCTTTATCTCGCCTGGTGGTAAGCGATGATGTGGTAAAATATGCTGACCACGCTAGGCCTAGAATACTCCGACTCTCAAGCGCTGTGTGCTGCCAGAACACCGGGTTATGGCGGCAGATTTTCTTCTTGATGGTGGTAAGCTACTTTTTGGTGGCAAGTCAGGCGGAACATTGATGTAATATGCTCCTATCACTTAGGACGAACTCCCGTGCTAGGATTCAAACTGGCGATCGTTTGCTTGCAAGTTTAGTCATGTTTCCTTTGCGCCAACTTTAGTTATTTTGTTACCGTTATTTACGTTTCTCAAATATTTTACCTATTATTTACATACAAACACATTTTCAGTATACGGACATTTATAGGTAAAATTTAATTATAATTGCGCACAGAACATGTGTTGTTGATATTGGTATTTCAAATGATTACTTCGTTCTGCCGTTTTAAGTATGTAGAAAATTAAAAACTATATTTTTGTGGAATACCCGAGGTATAAGTTAATGAAAATGATGGATTGTGTTAAAAAATATTTCTTTGGTTTATTTTATGTTCGTTATGTGAGTACATTTTCTTTTTAACCGACTTCAAAAAAAGGAGGAGGTTTCTCAATTCGACCGTATAAGTAAATGTTTTTTTTTTAAATTATTCTCGTAGTTATTTAATTAAGATAGTTATTTTATGGAGACTAGCGCATACGTGTGCTACTTCGATAGAATACTCTGACTCTCAAGGGCTGTGTGCTGCCGGAACACCGTAAGGTTATGGCGGCAGATTTTCTCCTTGATGGTAAAAAACATACAGACAAATTGTAGTCTATATATTTTTTTTATATGTATGTTACGCGACTACTCCGACAATTATGAACCGATTCGAATGATTCTTGTTTTATTCGGTAGGGTACATTTCCAAGGTAGTTCCATTGTGATTTCATCAAGATCTGATAAGTATCTCTAGAGATATGACGATAAACGTCTCAAACTTGCTACTGAACCTAACACGCGCGGCATGGAAGTCGGTTGTTTTAGTTTTTAAACTATCTTAATTATATCTACTTTGAAGGTAATGTTTCAACATTTTTTTGTATTTTAATATCCACATGCATCAAAACGAGGCCATAAATTGAAACAGTACAACCTTCAATAATCACAATGATTATTAACCATAAAATAAGTGGATATCAACCTTTGTGTCATCAGTGTTAACTTAGTAGGTCATAAAAACTGTCAGGGTCATAAAATGACGTTAAAAATTTTCGCGCTCGCTTCGCTCGCGCTGTGATAGCGCTTACTACGCTCGCGGAGTAATAGCGCTCGCTCCGGTCGTGCAAGCATTTGTAAAATGTACTTTGTAGGAAACATTTCAGCAACTTTTGTATTTTAATAGCCACATTCATCAAAACATGTCATACATTGGAACAGTTCAACCTTCAATAATCATAATGATTTTTACCTTAAAATAAGTGGATATCAAGTTTAACCTTAGGGTCATCGGTGTTGACTTAGGTCGGTGGTCGTATCGGTGGTGACGTAGTAGGTCATAAAAACTGTCAGGGTCATAAAATGACATAAAAATTTTCGCGTTCGCTTCGCTCGCGCATTGATAGCGCTCGCTGCGCTCGCGCAAGCCTTTGTTTTATCTACTTTGTAGGTAATATTTCCGCATTTTTTGTATTTTAATAGCCACATGCATCAAAACGAGTTTAAGAATTGAAACAGTACAACCTTCAATAATCATAATGGTTTTTTACTTTAAAATAAGTGGATATCAAGATTAACCTTAGGGTCATCGGTCTTGACTTAGTAGGTCATGAAAACTGTCAGGGTCATAAAATGACGTAAACATTTTCGCGCTCGCTTCGCTCGCGCATTGATAGAGCTCGCTGCGCTCGCGCATACCTTTGTTTTATCTACTTTGTAGGTAATATTTTTGCAGTTTTTGTATTTTAATAGCCACATGCATCAAAACGAGTTTATAAATTGAAACAGTACAACCTTCTGGTCGATCAGTCGGTCGATCAGTTGGTCGACCAACTGATCGACCGACTGATCGACCGACTGATCGACCGACTGATCGACCGACTATCGACCGACTGATCGACCGACTGATCGACCGACTGATCGACCGACTGATCGACCGACTGATCGACCGACTGATCGACCGACTGATCGACCAACTGATCGACCGACTGATCGACCAACTGATCGACCGACTGATCGACCAACTGATCGACCGACTGATCGACCAACTGATCGACCGACTGATCGACCGACTGATCGACCGACTGATCGACCGACTGATCGATCGACTGATCGACCGACTGATCGACCGACTGATCGACCAACTGATCGACCGACTGATCGACCGACTGATCGACCGACTGATCGACCAACTGATCGACCGACTGATCGACCAACTGATCGACCGACTGATCGACCAACTGATCGACCGACTGATCGACCAACTGATCGACCGACTGATCGACCACCTGATCGACCGACTGATCGACCGACTGATCGATCGACTGATCGACCGACTGACCAACTGACTGATCGACCGACTGATCGACTGACTGATCGACCGACTGATCGACCGACTGATCGACTGACTGATCGACCGACTGACCAACTGACTGATCGACCGAATGATCGACCGACTGATTGACCAACTGATCGACCAACTGATCGACCGACTGATCGACCGACTGATTGACCGACTGATCGACCAACTGATCGACCGACTGATCGACCAACTGATCGACCAACTGATCGACCGACTGATCGACCGACTGATCGACCAACTGGTCGACCGACTGATCGACCGACTGATCGACCAACTGATCGACCGACTGATCGACCGACTGATCGACCGACTGATCGACCAACTGATCGACCGACTGATCGACCAACTGATCGACCGACTGATCGACCAACTGATCGACCGACTGATCGACCAACTGATCGACCGACTGATCGACCGACTGATCACTGATCATCACAGATCACTGATCAGTCGGTCGATCAGTCGGTCGATCAGTTGGTCGATCAGTCGGTCGATCAGTTGGTCGATCAGTCGGTCGATCAGTTGGTCGACCAACTGATCGACCGACTGATCGACCGACTGATCGACCGACTGATCGACCGACTATCGACCGACTGATCGACCGACTGATCGACCGACTGATCGACCGACTGATCGACCGACTGATCGACCGACTGATCGACCGACTGATCGACCAACTGATCGACCGACTGATCGACCAACTGATCGACCGACTGATCGACCAACTGATCGACCGACTGATCGACCAACTGATCGACCGACTGATCGACCGACTGATCGACCGACTGATCGACCAACTGATCGATCGACTGATCGACCGACTGATCGACCGACTGATCGACCAACTGATCGACCGACTGATCGACCGACTGATCGACCGACTGATCGACCAACTGATCGACCGACTGATCGACCAACTGATCGACCGACTGATCGACCAACTGATCGACCGACTGATCGACCAACTGATCGACCGACTGATCGACCACCTGATCGACCGACTGATCGACCGACTGATCGATCGACTGATCGACCGACTGACCAACTGACTGATCGACCGACTGATCGACTGACTGATCGACCGACTGATCGACCGACTGATCGACTGACTGATCGACCGACTGACCAACTGACTGATCGACCGACTGATCGACCGACTGATTGACCAACTGATCGACCAACTGATCGACCGATTGATCGACCGACTGATCGACCAACTGATCGACCGACTGATCGACCGACTGATCGACCGACTGATCGATCGACTGATCGACCGACTGATCGACCGACTGATCGACCGACTGATCGACCAACTGATCGACCGACTGATCGACCAACTGATCGACCGACTGATCGACCGACTGATCGACCGACTGTTCGACCAACTGATCGACCACCTGATCGACCGACTGATCGACCGACTGATCGATCGACTGATCGACCGACTGACCAACTGACTGATCGACCGACTGATCGACCGACTGATCGACCGACTGATCCACCAACTGATCGACCGACTGATCGACCGACTGATCGACCGACTGATCGACCGACTGATCGATCGACTGATCGACCGACTGATCGACCGACTGATCGACCGACTGATCGACCGACTGATCGACCAACTGATCGACCGACTGATCGACCAACTGATCGACCGACTGATCGACCAACTGATCGACCGACTGATCGACCAACTGATCGACCGACTGATCGACCGACTGATCGACCGACTGATCGATCGACTGATCGACCGACTGATCGACCGACTGATCGACCGACTGATCGACCAACTGATCGACCGACTGATCGACCAACTGATCGACCGACTGATCGACCGACTGATCGACCGACTGTTCGACCAACTGATCGACCACCTGATCGACCGACTGATCGACCGACTGATCGATCGACTGATCGACCGACTGACCAACTGACTGATCGACCGACTGATCGACCGACTGATCGACCGACTGATCCACCAACTGATCGACCGACTGATCGACCGACTGATCGACTGACTGATCGACCGACTGATCGACCGACTGATCGACCGACTGATCGACCGACTGATCGATCGACTGATCGACCGACTGACCAACTGACTGATCGACCGACTGATCGACCGACTGATCGACCGACTGATCGACCGACTGATCGACTGACTGATCGACCGACTGATCGACCGACTGATCGACCGACTGACCAACTGACTGATCGACCGACTGATCGACCGACTGATTGACCAACTGATCGACCAACTGATCGACCGACTGATCGACCGACTGATCGACCGACTGATCGACCAACTGATCGACCGACTGATCGACCGACTGATCGACCAACTGATCGACCAACTGATCGACCGACTGATCGACCGACTGATCGACCAACTGATCGACCGACTGATCGACCGACTGATCGACCAACTGATCGACCGACTGATCGACCGACTGATCGACCGACTGATCGACCAACTGATCGACCGACTGATCGACCAACTGATCGACCGACTGATCGACCAACTGATCGACCGACTGATCGACCAACTGATCGACCGACTGATCGACCGACTGATCGACCGACTGATCGATCGACTGATCGACCGACTGATCGACCGACTGATCGACCGACTGATCGACCAACTGATCGACCGACTGATCGACCAACTGATCGACCGACTGATCGACCGACTGATCGACCGACTGATCGACCGACTGATCGACCGACTGTTCGACCAACTGATCGACCACCTGTTCGACCGACTGATCGACCGACTGATCGATCGACTGATCGACTGACTGATCGACCGACTGATCGACCGACTGATCGACCGACTGACCAACTTAATGATCGACCGACTGATCGACCGACTGACCAACTGATCGATCGACTGATCGACCGACTGATCGACCGACTGATCGACCGACTGATCGACCGACTGATCGACCGACTGATCGACTGACTGATCGACCGACTGATCGACCGACTGATCGACTGACTGATCAACCGACTGACCAACTGACTGATCGACCGACTGATCGACCGACTGATTGACCAACTGATCGACCGACTGATCGACCGACTGATCGACCGACTGATCGACCGACTGATCGACCAACTGATCGACCGACTGATCGACCAACTGATTGACCGACTGATCGACCGACTGATCGACCGACTGATCGACCGACTGATCGACCAACTGATCGACCGACTGATCGACCAACTGATCGACCGACTGATCGACCAACTGATCGACCGACTGATCGACCGACTGATCGACCAACTGATCGACCGACTGATCGACCGACTGATCGACCGACTGATCGACCGACTGATCGACCGATTGATCGACCGACTGACCAACTGACTGATCGACCGACTGATCGACCGACTGATTGACTAACTGATCGACCGACTGATCGACCGACTGATCGACCGACTGATCGACCGACTGATCGACCAACTGATCGACCGACTGATCGACCAACTGATTGACCGACTGATCGACCGACTGATCGACCGACTGATCGACCGACTGATCGACTAACTAATCAACCAACTGATCGACCGATTGATCGACCGACTGATCGACTTACTGAATGACTGATCTATCAAAACCACTGAACAGATGGCATGCAGATAGTTAGGTATCCTCGTAACTATCTTAACATAACTTATATGTATGCTAATAAAGGATTTTTAGGGTTCCGTACCCAAAAGGTAAAACGGGACCCTATTACTAAGACTCCGCTGTCCGTCTGTCTGTCTGTCTGTCTGTCTGTCACCAGGCTGTATCTCATAAACCGTGATAGTTAGACAGTTGAAATTTTCACAGATGATGTATTTCTATTGCAGCTATAATAACAAATACTAAAAACAGAATAAAGTTAAAAATAATAGAGGGTCCCCATACAAGAAACTTGATTTTTGCTATCTATGAACGCCTTGTTAGGTAAACGTCGCATAGATGGCGTTATATTGAAATGTCGATCCCTAATACCTTACGTTAGATGGCGTGATTACCGTGATAGTTAGACAGTTGAAATTTTCATAGAAATACATCACATTCACAGAAATACATCAGTATTTCTGTTGCCGCTATAACAACAAATACTAAAAACAGAATAAAGCTAAAAATAATAGAGGCTCCCCATATAAGAAACGTGTTTTTTTTCGGCATTTCACGCCATCTATGAACGCTTAGTTAGGTAAACGTCCCATAGATGGCGTTATATTGAAATGTCGACCCCTAACACCTTTGTAAGACGTTAGATGGCGTTATAATAAATAAAATGTTTATTAATTATTATTTTTTGCTGGCAAAAAATGATAGTGGTATTTTTTGCTCGATCTTGTAAAATACTGATTCTGTACCACACTAGTGGTACAGAATCCTACGAGTGCGAGTCCGACTTGCACTTGGACAGTTTATTAAAATTGACCCCTTAAGGGGATGACACAGGGGTTCAAAGTTTGTATGGAAAAACAAGATAAGATAAGACTATCTGTTAGATAAAATAATATAATACAAATACTTCTGTAATTAAGTAAATTATATCTTTCGGGCGTTGTCGAAATTCCACCCCTAAGCGGGTGGTATAAAAGATGGGGTAAAAAAGTCTGAAAATCAATAAGTTTTTCCAGTATATAATAAAAGCCGGCCAAGTCGAGTTGAACTCGCCCACCGAGGCTTCCGTACCAACGTTGGCATGTACCAATTAAGCTAGACCTCTAAATTGTATCAGCGCTCATATAACTCAGAGGTCTACCTTAATTGGCGTAACTATGTATGTAATCGATCAATCAATCAATTTATTTATTGAGAATACAGGTATATGGATACAAGATGTTCGTTTAGATGATTAAGAAAGTGCTCTGTACTCAGCCATATAGACATTCAATATATATATTTTTTTAATTCATTATAATAGTCATAGAAATAATAATAATACAATTAAACATTAATTATAAAATTTTAAAAATACAATCAAATACATTATTTAGCTAAAAAATGTCAGATTATTAATACACACATAATTGTAAAATTAAATTGCCCGATAAAAACAATGTCAATTTATGAAAATAGTTAATAATGAATGTAACTCAAAATTTAAAATTTGTCATTTAAATAGTCTTGCACACTGTAATAATGGCTTTGTCGATTAAAAATAGTTTCAGTTTTGATTTAAAGGTATCAGGGTTATTACAGAGTAGCAGCAATTTCGGTAAATGAGTATATATTCGTGGCGCCATGCAAAAAACACTATTATTAAATTGTGCAGTTCTACAAGGGAGAAAAGCTATTTTCATATGGTGTCGCTTGCTTGCATGTTGTTCAAACAGTGACTTATTTGTGTACACGAACATACTTATCTCATATATGTACATACATGGTAGGGTCAAAAGCTTTGTACTTATAAAATATGGCTTGCATGTGTCAGTCGGTTTAAGTTTGCAAACTGCTCTAACGCATCTCTTTTGAGCTTTAAATGCGGTATCTTTATCTACTGAGTTACCCCAAAAGATAACACCGTATCTTAGAACAGACTCTACATGACCATAATATGCAGTGAGTAAGGCAGATTGGTTCACAACTTTACTGAGCATGTAAAGTGCATACGAAAATGTATTTAAGCGTGCGCAAACCTCATGTATTTGATTTTTCCAGTCCAAGTTATTACTAAGATGTAGGCCTAAAAACTTAGTATTGTCCACATCGTTGATTTGCTGTCCATTGTAGCTAATATTTATATCTGTAATATTTTTCCTATTTTTAAATGTCATAATATTAGAGTCTTACTTAAATTTATCAACAAATTATTAGACTTAAGCCAACAAACAACCATGCCAAGAGTTCTGGTAATTTCAAGCTCTAATTTGGATACGAGTTTGCTACTAAACATGACAGTACTATCATCTGCAAATAGGACTATTTCTTTGTCAATGGCTCCAGGGAGATCATTTATATATATTAAAAACATCAATGGGCCAAGCACACTACCTTGCGGCACTCCTTGAGTAACAATATTAAATTCAGACGAATATATACTTAGCACGTTAGTTTTTTTGTTAATACGTGTGATCTGTGTGCATTGCCTTCTGTTGGTCAAATAAGATTTTAAAAGACACAAAACGTTGCCCCTAATGCCGTAGTTTTCTAATTTTTCTAACAAAATGTTATGATTGACGTAATCAAACGCTTTTGTTAGGTCCATATATAAAGCTGAAACTAAATTCTTATTATTAATGTATGGGGGGGCACCCTTTAAATTTACAACTTTTTTTATTTTTTTACCTTCCTTTTTGCCAAATTTCATGACTCTAGGTTAACGGGAAGTACCCTATAGGTTTTTGACCCAAACCTATAGGGTACTTCCGGTTGACCTAGAATTGTCAATTTTGGTTAAAAGCAAGGTCTTACAGCACAAGTAAAGGAAAAATTCAGAAAAATAAAAAAAGTTGAAAATTAAGGTACATTTTGGTACTAAGAAGTTTTCCCGAAAATCTTAATATTGCCCATATCTTTTTATTGTGTTGACTCAAGAGCTTGATTTATTTTATACATAGGGACTATAGACTTCAGTATCAGGTATACATTTTAACTAGCTAGGTACACCTGTTCCTGAGAAAATCAGTGGTGACACACGGACAGACGGACAGACAGACAGACAGACAGACAGACAGACAGACAGACAGACAGACAGACAGACGGACAAGAAAGTAATCTTATAAGGGTTTATTTTTTTACCTTTTGAGGTACGGAACCCTAAAAATGAATTCTATTAGTCAGTCGACCCAGAGAATAAAAAAATATCACAGAAAATGTAACTTTACATCATACTCTCTATAGTGGATACTTGCACTTCACAAAGAACACACCCTCCAAAGTCCAAATATCATGTCTCTAGGACCAGTGGTTAAGGCAGTGCGTTGATATATCAGGCAGTCATTCAGTCAGTCAGAAAAACACGTGGGGGATGATTTTTTAAAAACTGCGATACCCGTAACTCACTACTTTAATTAAGTATGTGTACCAATTTTCAAGACAATTGACCCAGATAATAAAAACTTTCTTATGGGTGAAATTTCAAAAAACCCTTTCTTAGTGGAAGTCTACACTTCACAAAGAACACACCCTCCAAATTTCATCTGTTTAGGACCAGCGGTTTGGGTTGTTGGTGCGTTGATATCGCAGTCAGTCAGGACTTTGGATTTTATATATATAGAAGATAGGGTACAGATACTTTTTAACGCGGGCAAAGCCGCGGGGCTCAGCTAGAACATATAAAACTGAGTCCTCACGTGCGTTGCGCACGTTGTGTCGTCAAAACGCTATTATTTTGACGCATTGGGTGATTTGAGTGCCATATGAGCCTTGTGTTGTCACAGTTTGACAATCATGTTGTAAACCTGTGGCGTTGTCATATCATAGGATGTAGGGGGTTACAATACCACCTCAGTGCTCCCAGCCAACCTCACCTGCCCGTGCATCCTGCTGACCAACTAACGAGGCTCTGGCGACCGACAAATGGCGGTATAACCATTTCAAATTATGACGTAGCTAAATACTACAGGCCGGTGACGGGCAGCAGCGTCACCGGTGCGAGGAGCTACGTCCTGCGATCTCCAACCCGCCTGCTCAGCGTGGCGATTAGGACATATCCCTCCCAATGATGGAAAGTCACAAGAAGAGCCGAAGATCGGGCTCAGTGGTGTATCTTGGGAGATGCCTACGTCCAGCTGTGGACTGACACCGGCTGATTATGATGTCATATAACGTTGTCGTTCTAGTGGAAGGTATGTCATGTCAGTTATGCGCAGTGCTGCATTGTCGCTCTGCTTCTTGTACTATTCATTATTCTGATCGACCGACTGATCGACCGACTGATCGACCGACTGATCGATCGACTGATCGACCGACTGATCGACCGACTGATCGACCGACTGATCGACCAACTGATCGACCGACTGATCGACCAACTGATCGACCGACTGATCGACCGACTGATCGACCGACTGATCGACCGACTGATCGACCGACTGTTCGACCAACTGATCGACCACCTGTTCGACCGACTGATCGACCGACTGATCGATCGACTGATCGACTGACTGATCGACCGACTGATCGACCGACTGATCGACCGACTGACCAACTTAATGATCGACCGACTGATCGACCGACTGACCAACTGATCGATCGACTGATCGACCGACTGATCGACCGACTGATCGACCGACTGATCGACCGACTGATCGACCGACTGATCGACTGACTGATCGACCGACTGATCGACCGACTGATCGACTGACTGATCAACCGACTGACCAACTGACTGATCGACCGACTGATCGACCGACTGATTGACCAACTGATCGACCGACTGATCGACCGACTGATCGACCGACTGATCGACCGACTGATCGACCAACTGATCGACCGACTGATCGACCAACTGATTGACCGACTGATCGACCGACTGATCGACCGACTGATCGACCGACTGATCGACCAACTGATCGACCGACTGATCGACCAACTGATCGACCGACTGATCGACCAACTGATCGACCGACTGATCGACCGACTGATCGACCAACTGATCGACCGACTGATCGACCGACTGATCGACCGACTGATCGACCGACTGATCGACCGATTGATCGACCGACTGACCAACTGACTGATCGACCGACTGATCGACCGACTGATTGACTAACTGATCGACCGACTGATCGACCGACTGATCGACCGACTGATCGACCGACTGATCGACCAACTGATCGACCGACTGATCGACCAACTGATTGACCGACTGATCGACCGACTGATCGACCGACTGATCGACCGACTGATCGACTAACTAATCAACCAACTGATCGACCGATTGATCGACCGACTGATCGACTTACTGAATGACTGATCTATCAAAACCACTGAACAGATGGCATGCAGATAGTTAGGTATCCTCGTAACTATCTTAACATAACTTATATGTATGCTAATAAAGGATTTTTAGGGTTCCGTACCCAAAAGGTAAAACGGGACCCTATTACTAAGACTCCGCTGTCCGTCTGTCTGTCTGTCTGTCTGTCTGTCACCAGGCTGTATCTCATAAACCGTGATAGTTAGACAGTTGAAATTTTCACAGATGATGTATTTCTATTGCAGCTATAATAACAAATACTAAAAACAGAATAAAGTTAAAAATAATAGAGGGTCCCCATACAAGAAACTTGATTTTTGCTATCTATGAACGCCTTGTTAGGTAAACGTCGCATAGATGGCGTTATATTGAAATGTCGATCCCTAATACCTTACGTTAGATGGCGTGATTACCGTGATAGTTAGACAGTTGAAATTTTCATAGAAATACATCACATTCACAGAAATACATCAGTATTTCTGTTGCCGCTATAACAACAAATACTAAAAACAGAATAAAGCTAAAAATAATAGAGGCTCCCCATATAAGAAACGTGTTTTTTTTCGGCATTTCACGCCATCTATGAACGCTTAGTTAGGTAAACGTCCCATAGATGGCGTTATATTGAAATGTCGACCCCTAACACCTTTGTAAGACGTTAGATGGCGTTATAATAAATAAAATGTTTATTAATTATTATTTTTTGCTGGCAAAAAATGATAGTGGTATTTTTTGCTCGATCTTGTAAAATACTGATTCTGTACCACACTAGTGGTACAGAATCCTACGAGTGCGAGTCCGACTTGCACTTGGACAGTTTATTAAAATTGACCCCTTAAGGGGATGACACAGGGGTTCAAAGTTTGTATGGAAAAACAAGATAAGATAAGACTATCTGTTAGATAAAATAATATAATACAAATACTTCTGTAATTAAGTAAATTATATCTTTCGGGCGTTGTCGAAATTCCACCCCTAAGCGGGTGGTATAAAAGATGGGGTAAAAAAGTCTGAAAATCAATAAGTTTTTCCAGTATATAATAAAAGCCGGCCAAGTCGAGTTGAACTCGCCCACCGAGGCTTCCGTACCAACGTTGGCATGTACCAATTAAGCTAGACCTCTAAATTGTATCAGCGCTCATATAACTCAGAGGTCTACCTTAATTGGCGTAACTATGTATGTAATCGATCAATCAATCAATTTATTTATTGAGAATACAGGTATATGGATACAAGATGTTCGTTTAGATGATTAAGAAAGTGCTCTGTACTCAGCCATATAGACATTCAATATATATATTTTTTTAATTCATTATAATAGTCATAGAAATAATAATAATACAATTAAACATTAATTATAAAATTTTAAAAATACAATCAAATACATTATTTAGCTAAAAAATGTCAGATTATTAATACACACATAATTGTAAAATTAAATTGCCCGATAAAAACAATGTCAATTTATGAAAATAGTTAATAATGAATGTAACTCAAAATTTAAAATTTGTCATTTAAATAGTCTTGCACACTGTAATAATGGCTTTGTCGATTAAAAATAGTTTCAGTTTTGATTTAAAGGTATCAGGGTTATTACAGAGTAGCAGCAATTTCGGTAAATGAGTATATATTCGTGGCGCCATGCAAAAAACACTATTATTAAATTGTGCAGTTCTACAAGGGAGAAAAGCTATTTTCATATGGTGTCGCTTGCTTGCATGTTGTTCAAACAGTGACTTATTTGTGTACACGAACATACTTATCTCATATATGTACATACATGGTAGGGTCAAAAGCTTTGTACTTATAAAATATGGCTTGCATGTGTCAGTCGGTTTAAGTTTGCAAACTGCTCTAACGCATCTCTTTTGAGCTTTAAATGCGGTATCTTTATCTACTGAGTTACCCCAAAAGATAACACCGTATCTTAGAACAGACTCTACATGACCATAATATGCAGTGAGTAAGGCAGATTGGTTCACAACTTTACTGAGCATGTAAAGTGCATACGAAAATGTATTTAAGCGTGCGCAAACCTCATGTATTTGATTTTTCCAGTCCAAGTTATTACTAAGATGTAGGCCTAAAAACTTAGTATTGTCCACATCGTTGATTTGCTGTCCATTGTAGCTAATATTTATATCTGTAATATTTTTCCTATTTTTAAATGTCATAATATTAGAGTCTTACTTAAATTTATCAACAAATTATTAGACTTAAGCCAACAAACAACCATGCCAAGAGTTCTGGTAATTTCAAGCTCTAATTTGGATACGAGTTTGCTACTAAACATGACAGTACTATCATCTGCAAATAGGACTATTTCTTTGTCAATGGCTCCAGGGAGATCATTTATATATATTAAAAACATCAATGGGCCAAGCACACTACCTTGCGGCACTCCTTGAGTAACAATATTAAATTCAGACGAATATATACTTAGCACGTTAGTTTTTTTGTTAATACGTGTGATCTGTGTGCATTGCCTTCTGTTGGTCAAATAAGATTTTAAAAGACACAAAACGTTGCCCCTAATGCCGTAGTTTTCTAATTTTTCTAACAAAATGTTATGATTGACGTAATCAAACGCTTTTGTTAGGTCCATATATAAAGCTGAAACTAAATTCTTATTATTAATGTATGGGGGGGCACCCTTTAAATTTACAACTTTTTTTATTTTTTTACCTTCCTTTTTGCCAAATTTCATGACTCTAGGTTAACGGGAAGTACCCTATAGGTTTTTGACCCAAACCTATAGGGTACTTCCGGTTGACCTAGAATTGTCAATTTTGGTTAAAAGCAAGGTCTTACAGCACAAGTAAAGGAAAAATTCAGAAAAATAAAAAAAGTTGAAAATTAAGGTACATTTTGGTACTAAGAAGTTTTCCCGAAAATCTTAATATTGCCCATATCTTTTTATTGTGTTGACTCAAGAGCTTGATTTATTTTATACATAGGGACTATAGACTTCAGTATCAGGTATACATTTTAACTAGCTAGGTACACCTGTTCCTGAGAAAATCAGTGGTGACACACGGACAGACGGACAGACAGACAGACAGACAGACAGACAGACAGACAGACAGACAGACAGACAGACGGACAAGAAAGTAATCTTATAAGGGTTTATTTTTTTACCTTTTGAGGTACGGAACCCTAAAAATGAATTCTATTAGTCAGTCGACCCAGAGAATAAAAAAATATCACAGAAAATGTAACTTTACATCATACTCTCTATAGTGGATACTTGCACTTCACAAAGAACACACCCTCCAAAGTCCAAATATCATGTCTCTAGGACCAGTGGTTAAGGCAGTGCGTTGATATATCAGGCAGTCATTCAGTCAGTCAGAAAAACACGTGGGGGATGATTTTTTAAAAACTGCGATACCCGTAACTCACTACTTTAATTAAGTATGTGTACCAATTTTCAAGACAATTGACCCAGATAATAAAAACTTTCTTATGGGTGAAATTTCAAAAAACCCTTTCTTAGTGGAAGTCTACACTTCACAAAGAACACACCCTCCAAATTTCATCTGTTTAGGACCAGCGGTTTGGGTTGTTGGTGCGTTGATATCGCAGTCAGTCAGGACTTTGGATTTTATATATATAGAAGATAGGGTACAGATACTTTTTAACGCGGGCAAAGCCGCGGGGCTCAGCTAGAACATATAAAACTGAGTCCTCACGTGCGTTGCGCACGTTGTGTCGTCAAAACGCTATTATTTTGACGCATTGGGTGATTTGAGTGCCATATGAGCCTTGTGTTGTCACAGTTTGACAATCATGTTGTAAACCTGTGGCGTTGTCATATCATAGGATGTAGGGGGTTACAATACCACCTCAGTGCTCCCAGCCAACCTCACCTGCCCGTGCATCCTGCTGACCAACTAACGAGGCTCTGGCGACCGACAAATGGCGGTATAACCATTTCAAATTATGACGTAGCTAAATACTACAGGCCGGTGACGGGCAGCAGCGTCACCGGTGCGAGGAGCTACGTCCTGCGATCTCCAACCCGCCTGCTCAGCGTGGCGATTAGGACATATCCCTCCCAATGATGGAAAGTCACAAGAAGAGCCGAAGATCGGGCTCAGTGGTGTATCTTGGGAGATGCCTACGTCCAGCTGTGGACTGACACCGGCTGATTATGATGTCATATAACGTTGTCGTTCTAGTGGAAGGTATGTCATGTCAGTTATGCGCAGTGCTGCATTGTCGCTCTGCTTCTTGTACTATTCATTATTCTGTGGCTCTGCAGGTTACAATGCTCCGATCGATTACTTTTGATGTTTCAATAAAAAAAAACTGTGATTAGTCCAGGTTTCGAAATCTAGATAAATCCGTGAGCTATTTTGCCGTGGACGTTATCAATGTTCTAAATTAAGATAGTTTAAAAACTAAAACAACCGACTTGCATGCCCCGCGAGTCAATTTCAGTAGCAAGTTTGAGACGTTTATCGTCATATCTCTGGAGATACTTATCAGATCTCTATGAAAATGCAATGAGACCACCTCGGATGAACCGGGGATAAACGCTACCGATTAAAAAAATAATCATTTGAATCGGTTCACAATTGACTGAGTAATCGCGTAACATACATACAAAAAAAAACATACAGACGAATTGAGATCCTCCTTCTTTTTAACCGACTTCAAAAAAAGGAGGCGGTTTCTCAATTCGCGCGTATATATGTTTTTTTTATGTTTGTTCGCGGATAACTTCGTCGTTTATGAACCGATTTTGATTATTCTTTTTTTGTTAGAAAGGAGATATCCCAAGTGTGGTACCATGGTAATTTTATCGAGGTCTGATGAGTATGTCCAGAGATATGGAGATAAACACCTCAAAATTGGTACTGAAAATTAATAGCGCGGCATTGAAGTCGCTTGTTTTTAGTTTTTTAAACGATCTTTTTGTAAGTCGGTTGACAATGAAGATTCTAAATCCTCATAGGTTTTAGAATGATTGAGAATCAGGGGGCTGGTCGCAGATCAAAATACGATGCACTCATTCGTCGCAACGCAGATACACCCGTTTTTTAGGGTTCCGTAGTCCTGACAACCCTTATAGTTTCGTCATGTCCGTCTGTCTGTTCAAGGTTTTGCTAAGAGACCGTTAATACTAGAAAGCTGTAATTTTGTAGGGGGATGCATATAAATTACGCCGACAAAGTCTTAAAATAAAATTTTGAAAAAAAATTTTTTGTTATATCTTTTTTATATCTTTTCGTCGTCTACCCCATCGTGTGGGCTATTGTTGAATAGGTCTTTTAAAATGACTTAAAGGTTGCTAATATCATTTTTCGATTGAATGCTCCATTCACGAAGTATTAAACTTTAAACTGAAAATTTTTGTTCCAGTAGAGAGTCCCCCCTCCTCTAAAAGCTAAACTGCTGGCTTGAAAAATCTGGAAAAATCTGTGATATGATCCGTGATAGTGCATTTCATGAACTTACGATAGCGGTTAAGATAACTTTATTAGTTTAGCAGTAATAGTCGTTGAACCTGGGTGTTGGATAAGTTTGTGCCCAATACAAAATCCTTAGAATAAATCCATTAAAGCGACAAAGACGAAGTACCTAGTTGCTTGTTTATAACGGGTAAAGACTTGCATTGAATAACGGGCTACTACGGAACCCTGCACTGCGCGTGGCCCGACACGCACTTGGCCGGTTATTTACTCATGTGGCTAAACGCACCCTCATTCTGGCGTCAAAGCCGACCGTTCCGCCGAAGCACCTTTGGATTGGACGCCCTTATTTTAAAATTAGTCGAACCATAGGCGCAACGAGGGCTCCGTGCCGTAATCGGGAGAACGGTCGGCTTTGATGCCACAGGTACCGAGTTCATCCGCGCGTTGCACCAATGGATTTTTCTTTCAAAACATTTATGTGCGCTTATTAGAGTGGCCCTCCGGTGAAGGAAAAACATCGTTAAGAAACCAACAACCCCCGTATGGTGGTAGGACACTAGCTAGTGTCCGCCTGGCCAGCTACCACCCTCAAGTTAGAGAATCTGTCGCCAAACATCTAATGTGTTCCGGCAGCTAGCATCTGCAGCATCCTTGAGAGCCAGTTCCCATTCTAGGCCTAGCGTGCTTACCATCTTTGACCGCATGATCGCTTACCACCAGGTGAGATAGTGGTCAAACTCTAGCCTATAAGAAATAAAATAAAAATAAAACGAAGAATGTTAAGTCGGCGAGTGTTTGGTGTCGGTTAAAAGCAAGAGATTTCACTGAAGTTAATGAAAATCCTTAACTAAATAGTGTAATTACACGCTATGGCAAATTTAATTATGCATTTTATAGCAATTTTAATTAAAATTCCAATAAGTTGCAAGGATTAGACTAGTTTGACTCCTTGCTTTTCTTGCGGTTATGATGAAGTCAGTCAGTGAAGAACCTTTTCAATCAACTTCCCAAAAAGAAGGAGTTTCTCAATTCGTCTGTATGTTTTTTTTATGTGTTTACTCCGTCAATTGTAAACCGATCTGAATGATTCTTTTTTTAATCGGTAGGGTACGTCTCTGAGATAGTCCCATTGTAATTTCATCGAGGTCTGATAAGTATCTCCAGAGATATGACGATATACGTCACAAACTTGCTACTGAAATTGACTCGCAGGGCGTGGAAGTTGGTTGTTATATTTTAGTTTTTAAAATATCTTAATTAATATGTTATTACAACTGGGATTGTATGTATGTAGTATGTTTGTTTTTGTGGGTCAAATCTTCGCAACTATATAAAAACCACTTCTACGGTAATATTATATGACCGTGCCACCGTCATTAGACTCAAAATTGCGTATCTTCGGTGACAATACAATAAAATGGTACCATCGAGCTGACCTCATGATGGAACCGGGCTGTAGGGACTGGAACTACATAATGGTAAATGGTAGCAAAGTAAATTTTTTTTTTTTTTAATGATATAAGATAACAGAACAAGCTCAACGCTTGCCTGATAGTAAGTGATGACGTCTACCTACTAAGAATACAGCGGTATGCAAATTTCTGGGCTGCCAGAATTTTGCATGTCACTGCACTGCGCCTGTTACCTTGAGACATAAAGATGTCGAGTCTCACATGCCCTGTAATTTCACTGGACACATTGCCATTTCAACTGAAAAATATTCCTATTTCACGGCTGAAAATTAATTGGCAATGAATAATTTAAAATGGTGGGCTAGTATGTATTGTTAATGTATTGTTATGAATATGAAGTATTTATAGTAATACATATGCAGGTATGTATGTATGCACTACCCGTGCGAAGCCGGGGCGAATCTCTAGTAAGTTAACGTACGGCCACACCGCGGCGTCCTATGATCTGCGGGCGCGATCTCAGTACTCTTCAATTGTTTTCCAATCGCGATTGGTGTGAACTGTGAACCTGTCAGTACAAATACTACTGCGCTATCTGATCGCCAGTCGCCAGTGGGCTCAGTGGCGCATCTTGGGAGAGGCCTACGTCCAGCAGTGGACTGACACGGGCTGATGATGATGATCTGATCGCCGCCTAGATCGCGCACGCAGGACGCTGCGGTGTGGCCGTACCTTTAATAAGAAGTAACTTAGTATATGAGTAGAGGATATTGTCACTTACGGGTAGGTCAGTGTAATTTTTTTTAAATATCTTGTAAGCTAGCGTTTGACCTTTATCTCGCCTGGTGGTAAGCGATGATGTGGTAAAATATGCTGACCACGCTAGGCCTAGAATACTCCGACTCTCAAGCGCTGTGTGCTGCCAGAACACCGGGTTATGGCGGCAGATTTTCTTCTTGATGGTGGTAAGCTACTTTTTGGTGGCAAGTCAGGCGGAACATTGATGTAATATGCTCCTATCACTTAGGACGAACTCCCGTGCTAGGATTCAAACTGGCGATCGTTTGCTTGCAAGTTTAGTCATGTTTCCTTTGCGCCAACTTTAGTTATTTTGTTACCGTTATTTACGTTTCTCAAATATTTTACCTATTATTTACATACAAACACATTTTCAGTATACGGACATTTATAGGTAAAATTTAATTATAATTGCGCACAGAACATGTGTTGTTGATATTGGTATTTCAAATGATTACTTCGTTCTGCCGTTTTAAGTATGTAGAAAATTAAAAACTATATTTTTGTGGAATACCCGAGGTATAAGTTAATGAAAATGATGGATTGTGTTAAAAAATATTTCTTTGGTTTATTTTATGTTCGTTATGTGAGTACATTTTCTTTTTAACCGACTTCAAAAAAAGGAGGAGGTTTCTCAATTCGACCGTATAAGTAAATGTTTTTTTTTTAAATTATTCTCGTAGTTATTTAATTAAGATAGTTATTTTATGGAGACTAGCGCATACGTGTGCTACTTCGATAGAATACTCTGACTCTCAAGGGCTGTGTGCTGCCGGAACACCGTAAGGTTATGGCGGCAGATTTTCTCCTTGATGGTAAAAAACATACAGACAAATTGTAGTCTATATATTTTTTTTATATGTATGTTACGCGACTACTCCGACAATTATGAACCGATTCGAATGATTCTTGTTTTATTCGGTAGGGTACATTTCCAAGGTAGTTCCATTGTGATTTCATCAAGATCTGATAAGTATCTCTAGAGATATGACGATAAACGTCTCAAACTTGCTACTGAACCTAACACGCGCGGCATGGAAGTCGGTTGTTTTAGTTTTTAAACTATCTTAATTATATCTACTTTGAAGGTAATGTTTCAACATTTTTTTGTATTTTAATATCCACATGCATCAAAACGAGGCCATAAATTGAAACAGTACAACCTTCAATAATCACAATGATTATTAACCATAAAATAAGTGGATATCAACCTTTGTGTCATCAGTGTTAACTTAGTAGGTCATAAAAACTGTCAGGGTCATAAAATGACGTTAAAAATTTTCGCGCTCGCTTCGCTCGCGCTGTGATAGCGCTTACTACGCTCGCGGAGTAATAGCGCTCGCTCCGGTCGTGCAAGCATTTGTAAAATGTACTTTGTAGGAAACATTTCAGCAACTTTTGTATTTTAATAGCCACATTCATCAAAACATGTCATACATTGGAACAGTTCAACCTTCAATAATCATAATGATTTTTACCTTAAAATAAGTGGATATCAAGTTTAACCTTAGGGTCATCGGTGTTGACTTAGGTCGGTGGTCGTATCGGTGGTGACGTAGTAGGTCATAAAAACTGTCAGGGTCATAAAATGACATAAAAATTTTCGCGTTCGCTTCGCTCGCGCATTGATAGCGCTCGCTGCGCTCGCGCAAGCCTTTGTTTTATCTACTTTGTAGGTAATATTTCCGCATTTTTTGTATTTTAATAGCCACATGCATCAAAACGAGTTTAAGAATTGAAACAGTACAACCTTCAATAATCATAATGGTTTTTTACTTTAAAATAAGTGGATATCAAGATTAACCTTAGGGTCATCGGTCTTGACTTAGTAGGTCATGAAAACTGTCAGGGTCATAAAATGACGTAAACATTTTCGCGCTCGCTTCGCTCGCGCATTGATAGAGCTCGCTGCGCTCGCGCATACCTTTGTTTTATCTACTTTGTAGGTAATATTTTTGCAGTTTTTGTATTTTAATAGCCACATGCATCAAAACGAGTTTATAAATTGAAACAGTACAACCTTCAATAATCATAATAATTATTAACCTTAAAATAAGTGGATATCAAGTTTAACCATTGTGTCATCGGTGTTGACTTAGTAGGTCATAAAAACTGTCAGGGTCATAAAAAGTCGTAAATATTTTTCGTGCTCGCTTCGCTCGTGCAGTGATAGGGCTTGCTACGCTCGCGCAGTAATAGCGCTCGCTCCGGTTGCACAAGCATTTGTTATATCTACTTTGTAGGAAACATTTCAGCAACTTTTGTATTTTAATAGCCACATGCATCAAAACGATTCATAAATTGAAACAGTACAACCTTTAATATTCATAATGATTTTTACCATAAAATAAGTGGATATGCAACATTTAAAAGCATGTTTATGGCACTTAACGATTGAATAAACATTTTGTGCATTTTTGAGTGGTTCATTGGCATTATAGAACATAATTGAGACACTTTTCAAAAATGGGTGTAATACCCTATCTATGTTACTCCATGCCAGTTGGTATAGTGTGCATTCATAATGATTGTACGATTTGGACAAAAAAAACAACTTTTCAGACAAACTCAACTTTGCAGTTCGATCCATAGAAAATGTACTGCACAAAACCAAATAATAAGTCCGTAATGGTAAATAAACTGTTTTTTATTATTAAACTACATGTTTACGGTTTTGAGATTTATTCATATATAAATTGCTTCAAGACCTTGCTTCTTGCCAAATTTCATGATTCTAGGTCAACGGGACGTACCTTAAAGGTTTCGATTCCCTTGTGAAATCGCAAAATATGCGAAAATATGCGACGTACACAGCCACAAGTATAACTTGGCGGTGGTGGTTTTGTGGAACTAATTCTTTTGATTGAAACTGTGACTTTGACGTTTGAGAGATTCCCGCCACATTATTGTTGATAAATCTGCTACATTAAATAGTTCAATAATGCCAAAAGTAATTAAAAGTGGTTTAAGAGAAACTGTAATCAAAGTACAAAAAAAAAGCACAGTGGCGCACAGGCAAGCCAAGTTATACTTGCCGGACTGTAAACGGTCATTTCTTTTGATCGCGTTGACTTACAAGATTGATTTTTTTCACCGCCAAAAGTGACGGTAGACCCGAGTATATATCAAATACTAGCTGTTACCTGCGGCTTCGCCCGCGTTATTTGTGTCTTTATGAGCATTGAGGTCTAGATCGATGATCTCTTAGGCCAAGTCACCATAGATGACCCTTAAAGTCGAACTCAATATCCTGTATTGTTAAAGTCATAAATTTTTTTGGTAAGGTTAGTATACGAAGTTGTGCTGTTTAAATGTTTGACTCAACACAACAGTTCCTGGAACATTTCTTACAAATAAAATAAGGTGAATAGCTGCGCGAGCGTAGCAAGCGCTATTATTGGGCAAGTGAATTTTTTTTATGGTTTTTTATATCCCTGACAGTTTAATGATCTAATAATCAAGTCTATATAGATGACTCTTAAGTCGAACTCGATATCGTCTATTGTTAAAGTCGTTAATCATTACTTGGCACTTGGTAAACCTAACCAAGGTTTACCAAGTTTTGCTGTTTAAGTATTTGAGTCAGTCTAATGTATGAGGCTGTTAAAACACGCTATTATATGCTATGTAGCGTTATTACTGCGCAAGCGAAGCGAGACATGTGTTTATGACTTTTTATGACCCTGAAAGTTTTATGACCTACTAAGTCGACACCGATGACCCTAAGGTTAAACTTGATATCCACTTATTTTATGGTAAAAAATCATTATGAATATTAAAGGTTGTACTGTTTCAATTTATGAATCGTTTTGATGCATGTGGCTATTAAAATACAAAAACTGCAAAAATATTACCTACAAAGTAGATAAAACAAAGGTTTGCGCGAGCGCAGCGAGCTCTATCAATGCGCGAGCGAAGCGAGCGCGAAAATGTTTACGTCATTTTATGACCCTGACAGTTTTCATGACCTACTAAGTCAAGACCGATGACCCTAAGGTTAATCTTGATATCCACTTATTTTAAAGTAAAAAACCATTATGATTATTGAAGGTTGTACTGTTTCAATTCTTAAACTCGTTTTGATGCATGTGGCTATTAAAATACAAAAAATGCGGAAATATTACCTACAAAGTAGATAAAACAAAGGCTTGCGCGAGCGCAGCGAGCGCTATCAATGCGCGAGCGAAGCGAACGCGAAAATTTTTATGTCATTTTATGACCCTGACAGTTTTTATGACCTACTACGTCACCACCGATACGACCACCGACCTAAGTCAACACCGATGACCCTAAGGTTAAACTTGATATCCACTTATTTTAAGGTAAAAATCATTATGATTATTGAAGGTTGAACTGTTCCAATTTATGACATGTTTTGATGAATGTGGCTATTAAAATACAAAAGTTGCTGAAATGTTTCCTACAAAGTACATTTTACAAATGCTTGCACGACCGGAGCGAGCGCTATTACTCCGCGAGCGTAATAAGCGCTATCACAGCGCGAGCGAAGCGAGCGCGAAAATTTTTAACGTCATTTTATGACCCTGACAGTTTTTATGACCTACTAAGTTAACACTGATGACACAAAGGTTGATATCCACTTATTTTATGGTTAATAATCATTGTGATTATTGAAGGTTGTACTGTTTCAATTTATGGCCTCGTTTTGATGCATGTGGATATTAAAATACAAAAAAAATGTTGAAACATTACCTTCAAAGTAGATAAAACAAAGGTTTGCGCGAGCGCAGCGAGTGCTATCAATGCGCGAGCGAAGCGAGCGCAAAAATTTTTTTTGTCATTTTATGACCCTGACAGTTTTATGACCTACTAAGTCAACGCCGATGACCCTAAGGTTAATCTTGATATACACTTATTTCAAGGTAAAAAAATCATTATGATTATTGCAAGTTGTACTGTTCCAATTTATGTCATGTTTTGATGAATGTGGCTATTAAATTACAAAAGTTGCTGAAATATTTCTTACAATGTAGATATAACTAATGCTTGCACGACCGGAGCGAGCGCTATTACTGCGCGAGCGTAGTAAGCGCTATCACTTAAAACGAAACTGAAATCACGAAAAAATTTTACGACCTTTTATGACCCTGACCGTTTTCATGACCCTGATCGTTTTAAGACAACACTGATGACACAGAGGTTAAACTTCATATCCACTAATTTTAAG
Source organism: Cabera pusaria (assembly GCA_954871355.1). Taxonomy (NCBI): domain Eukaryota; kingdom Metazoa; phylum Arthropoda; class Insecta; order Lepidoptera; family Geometridae; genus Cabera; species Cabera pusaria. Next base: position 12,059,873 of record OX940911.1, read on the forward strand.
GTTAATAGTCATTATGTTTATTGAAGGTTGTACTGTTTCAATTTATGGACTCGTTGTGATGCATGTGGCTACTAATATACAAAAGTTGCTGAGATGTTTCCTACAAAGTAGACATAACAAATGCTTGCGAGACCGGAGCGAGCGCTATCACTGCGCGAGCGTAGCAAGCGCTATCACTGAGCGAGCGAAGCGAGTGCAAATCATTTTTACAACCTTCTGTGACCCTGACAGTTTTTATGACCTACTAAGTTAACACTGATGGCACAAAGGTTAAACTTGATATCCACTTATTTTAAGGTTAAAATTCATAATGATTATTGAAGGTTGTACTATTTCAATTTATGGACTCGTTCTGATGCATGTGGCTATCAAAATACAAAAGTTGCTGAAATATTACCTACAAAGTAGATAAAACAAAGGTTTGCGTGAGCGCAGCGAGCGCTATCACTACGCGAGCGAAGTGAGCGCGAACATTTTTACGTTTTATGGCCCTGACAGTTTTTATAATCTACTTAGTCAATACCTATGTTAAAACACGAATGCTTTTGAAATACTTCCCACAAAGGAGATAAAACACGTTGGGCAAGCAAAGCCATCGCGTAAATTTTGATGACTTTTAATGACCCTGACAGTTTTATGGCCTAATTAAGGCACTTATTAAGTTTAGTCATTATCTATCAAAGTCAATTAATCAAATTATAATCAATCAATTAATAAATCAAAGTTCAATTTAAAAATTCTAGACACCTGGACTCGACTGCCAGAAAAAAAGTATCCTATGTGATTCTATGCTATACAAACTGTAATATGTATAAAATTTCAGCGGAATCGGTCAAGCTGTTTAGCTGATAAGAGGCCACACATTCACAAAATTCAATAAAAAACATCTAAACACTCAGACTCGATGTCCAAAAAAAAAGTAGCCGATATCCTATTCTGCCCTATGAACTGTCTTTATACAACATTTCAGGCAAATCGGTCAAGCCGTTTATTCGAGAAGAGGTCTTATATTTACAAAATTCAATTTAAAAAATCTGGACCCCCTGACTTGATAGCCTAAAAAAAAGTATCCCATATCCTATTCTACCTTATGAACTGTCTTTATACAACATTTCAGGCAAATCGGTCTAGCCGTTTATTCGAGAAGAGGTCTTATATTTACAAAATTCAATTAAAAATATCTGGACCCCCTGACTCGATAGCGAAATAAAAAGTATTCTATATCCTATTCTGCCCTATGAACTGTCTTTATACAACATGTCAGGCAAATCGGTCAAGCCGTGTATTTGAGAAGAGATCTTATTCAATTCAATTCAATTCAATTCATTTATTATTCAGACACATAGATCCATTTGGTTAGTAGGTACTTATCATAAGTCTTGAATCTTAATTAAAATAAATTGTTAGTCATTAATTACATATTTAAAATCAAATTATTATTATTAAATTAAATTACATGTCAATCTAATTATATACATGTCAATAAATATATACTTAATTAAAAATTATGCATTTAAATTCAGAGATTGACACTATTTTATGAGGATCCCAATTTGATGACTAAGGATAGGACAGTCAAACCTATCTGTTATAGCCCTCAGAATGCTGTTGCTGCTGCCCCGTACCCTGTATAGCAGAGACGCTACTTTTTTGCGAACGATGGCAGCAAAGCCATCTGTGCGCGCCTCTGCAAACATACCAGACGCACTACAAAATCTAGGCAGCCGCATCAGCAATCTGAAAGCGTTATTGTATTGAACACGTAGAGCGTTGATGGTTTTCTGAGTGTATGTTGTCCATAGGCTACTTCCGTAGAAGCTTTGACAATACGCCTTAAAGAGTGTAATTTTTGCTTCCTCAGAGCAAGAAACAAATCTACGGGACAACATATTAGCTCTCACCGTCAACGCTCTACGCTCTCTGTTAATGTCATCGTCATCCTTGAGATCCTCTCTCAATATATGCCCCAAGTATCTAAACTGTTTTACCCGATTAAGTGGGGCACCATTTAGTTCAACAGGAGGTACATAACACGGTCCTTTTCCACCCTTAGAGAACACCATAATTTCAGTTTTTTTGACATTATAGCGTAGACCGTGGTTGACAGCGTACGATTCACAAAATTTCAGAAGCTTCCGCAGAGCGCTAATAGAGGGTGCCAACAGTACCATGTCGTCGGCGTAGCTTAAGTTGTTGACAAAAGTACCGTCAATAGAACATCCGACCTGCATACCACTAAGACCCTCTACCAGCTCGTTCACATAAAGGTTAAACAGTTTGGGAGAGGTTACCCCTCCCTGCCTAACCCCACACCGCAACCCGTATGGCTCAGAAAGCTGTTCAGCCCACTTTACATGATTTACCTGATTGTCGTACCAATATTCAAAAACAGAGCACACTTCCGGCGGTAAGGTGGTGTTTCTAAGCTTCTTCCAAAGCACATCGTAAGACACCATGTCGAAGGCTTTGGACAAGTCAAGGAAACAGGCATATACAGAAGTTTTTCTATCAACATAGTATCTTACGGTGTGCTTGAGTGTTAAAATCGCACTTTCCGTCGAAAGACCCGTCCTGAAACCAAACTGTCCATCATGCAGGTGTAAATGCCTAGTGAGGTGCTTGTCCAGCAGGCGATCCAGTACCTTTGCAATAATGGTAGCTAGAGAAATGGGCCGATAATTGGTTTTATCAGAAACGTCACCCGTTCTATTTTTCAATATTGGCACGACAATGGTCTTCATTAGATCTGTCGGCAAATGACAATGAGAAATGCATAGTGAGTAGAACAAAGACAGAACTCGCGCTAGATGGACACCCGCGCACTGCAGATGTTCAATACTCAAACCATCGTGTCCTGGAGATTTTCCTCTACTCATGGTACTAATAGTACTTCTAACTTGCTTAGGTGTAAACCTAACACCGCATTCCTTTCCATCGATGGTCCGAGTATCAAGCACCCGGGTTGGACAAAGAGGTGACTCGACTTTAAAGTTGTCCATGAACAGGTTAGCGACATCTTTTGGTTCTGACTGGCCCTCGACGCTCACAGGCAGGTCAGGTTTCAAATTAAGCTTGTTAGTGGCTTTCCAGAATTTAGAAAAGTTTTTAGCTGACCTATGGCTTGCTATTATGTCCATTTTGATCTGGTCCTGGTGCTTTTGACACCATTTTAACTTAGATTTAAAAACTTTTCTACTTTCACACATTTGTTTATACATATCGCCGCTCGTCGGCTTGCCGTACCAATTCCATATCTGTAATTTGTACCTGGCCTCCCTGTGAGCAGCGCTCACATGTTTGTTCCAACCTACCACTCGTTTACCACAATGCTTACTATTTTTGTTTTCATAAGCCAATACTGCGGATTCTCTAAGAATGGTTACAATATTCCTATACAGGTCGTCAATTATACGCTTATGAGTGACTTCACTGCAAATATTGTCTGCACAAAATGAAAGTTCCGTTGGGAAATCAATATCCTTAAGTTTTTGATTACAATATTCGAAGTATCGTTTCGTTTGAGAATTCGATCGTTCACCCCACGTAACTTGATTCTGAGATCGATACTGACCTATGTTATTTTTAGGCCGCACTATATTCAAATTACATTTAATTAACACTGGAAAATGATCAGACCACAAAACGTCGTAACATACCTTAATCTCCGTAACGGTATCCCAGGCAGATCGCGTTACAACGCAATGGTCCAACCATCGCCGGCAGCCGTGTGCGTCACTCACAAACGTATAAGCGCCCGAGTTGATACCTAACTTTTCTATATCCGCGCATAACCAGTGTTGTTCCGAACAGAAGCTAGACAGTTCATTACCAAATAACTCAGCTGGATGCGCGTTAAAATCTCCTAACAAAAATACAGATTCGACACCGGCACTTTCAATTATTGCACTTATTTCACTTAAGCACTCCGTGAATTCAAATAAGTTGTCTGAACATTGCGTAGGCATATAGATACTGAAGACAATGAACGATCTATGGTCTATAACGAACTTTGCCGCACAGATACGTACACTATCGCAGGGGATCACAGTCACTGAGTTAAATATGTTTTTTCTCCATAATAGTGCCACACCTCCGTAGGGTCTGCCTCGTAGTATATCCAGAGACGTATCCACCGCTGACTTGCCCGTGAAATCGAAGTCATCATGGATTGAGCCCAGATAGGGGATATCATGTGGTAATAACCACGTCTCTTGTAGTGCGATGATATCAACTGAGCTACATAGCTGTTTAATATTTCCAATTGAACGTTTTACCGACTTACAATTAAAGGTGATTAAATTGCACTTTTGTTTGTCATCCATCATAAAAATCGTGTTATAAAAATCAATTGCCAGAAGCTCCATGGTCAGCATCTCGCCTAAAATTGACAAATCGTCTAAATTTAATTCCATCAGGCCAGAGATCTGCATTCATAAATATATTAATTTTCGACTGTGGTACTACTACTTTGTAAGCGTCATAACTTCTCTGAGTCTTGGTCTTTATCTTCTCCGCCGTCACTTTTACTTGTGTTTTTTGTAATATATACGTCGCTATGTCTTCTCCGGATGTATTTCGGTCAACATTGTTTACAAACAATGGAATCTTTACGTCCGCTGCTTTAAATTTACACGCTGGTCCTATTGCTGCTTGTCCATGTAAACTAATGAATCTATTTTTATATCTTCTTCGCTGTATTTTTGTCCATTCTTCATCCCTATTGTCGCTAAATTCACCTTCCTCCGTCGCAGCTTGCGCAAATGTTTTCGTCGTCCTGAGTGCGTCCCTGCCCATACTCCCGTTAGCCATCGCGTCGCTGTTATCAGCTGGTACTGATGGGTTCGAGCATTGGCTAGTTGTAGGACATTGTTTACTACTACACGGCGGGGCGTTTTGTGATGTCAATATCGAGTCTTGGACATTTTGCATTTGAAGTGTCGATGATTCATTTGTCACTGTTGTCTTCACTGCAGAACTAGGTGTTACGCACTGGTTTGTTTGAGACACCTGTTGCACGCTAGATTCTTCCTCTGGTAGTTGCAATATACCTATAGGCCCGCTATCACAACTGTCGATAGTAAGCCGGTTCGAACTACCCCTTATTGAATTTACATAATTCATGCCAAAATTGTTTACAATTGATGCTGTTTTCAGGTTGATAAGTTCAGTTTTAACAACATTCAATTCTTCTACTGTTACATATGATTCTTTCATTAATGATATTTCTTGCTTTAATATTATTATATCCTTTAGTAGTCTAGTGGCATCCAAATGATCGAACAAAACTGGGGGTAGGACATTCAAATCTTTTGCGACGAAAATTGGAAATTTTTTCGGATCGACTTCTTTGAATAATGCTATTATGTCCTCTAAATCTTTTTGAATCTTCCCCTCTTTCTTCCGTTGTATTTTGCGCTTCGATGTTGTGACACACTCAAAAAGAAGATTTTTCGCATCCACTATCACCTCCGCGGCAAAAGAACTGCTGCATAAACGAACCATACTTATTTCATCCATGACTTCCAACTTATTCTGTATGAAAGCTAGGAGCTCATTAATTATGACATTACAACTGTTACACTTTTTGTTCGAACACATATTTGTTTCACTCATATTTACACTGCAATCCAAGGACGCGTGCGCCACCAAGGTCGAGCGACTGACGACTGATTACTTGACTTATATTTACAAAAAACAATTTAAAATATTTGGACCCTCCGACTCGATAGCCAGAATAAAAGTATTTTATATTCTTTTCTGCCTTATGAACTGTCTTCATACAACATTTCAGGCAAATCGGTGTAGCCGTTTATTCGAAAAGAGGTCCTTTAGTTACAAAATTCAATTTAAAATATCTGGACCCCCTGACTCGACAGCCAGAAAAAAAGTATCCTATATCCTATTTTGCCCTATGACATGTATACATATAAAATTTCCGGCAAATCGGTCAAGCCTTTTATTCGAGAAGAAGTCTTATATTTACAAAGTTCAATTAAAAATATCTGAACCCCTGACTCGATAGCCAAAAAAAAAGTATCCCATATCCTATTCTACCATATAAACTGTCTTTATGCAACATTTCAGGCAAATCGGTCAAGCCGTTTATTCGAGAAGAGGTCTTATATTTACAAAATTCAATTAAAAATATCTGGACCCCCTGACTCGATAGCCAAAAAATAAGTATCCCATATCCTATTCTACCCTATGAACTGTCTTAATACAACATTTCAGGCAAATCGGTTAAGCCGTTTATTTGAGAAGAGATCTTATATTTACAAAATTCAATTAAAAATATTTGGACCTCCTGACTCGATAGCCAGAAAAAAAGTATCCTATATCCTATTCTGCCTTATGAACTGTCTTTATACAACATTTCAGGCAAATCGGTCAAGCCGTTTATTCGAAAAGAGGTCCTTTAGTTACAAAATTCAATTAAAAATATCTGGACCCCCTGACTCGATAGCCAAAATAAAAGTATCCTATATCCTATTCTGCCTTATGTTCTATCTTTGTACAAAATTTCAGCCAAATCGGTCAAGCCGTTTGACCGTGAAGAAGTCCCAAACAAACAAACAAATAAACAAACTGACTTTCGCATTTATAATATTGGTGTTGACTACCCGAGTATTTGATATAAGTTTCAACTTTATAATTAAATTACAGTAAAAATATGTATGATCAAAAGGGTTATCCTCAATCATTCAAAAGCTTTAGATTCAGATACTGCCTTTACTTAGGTCATTGCAATTCACAGCTCCAATCAGTTACATTTGATATTTCAATTCGAAAAAATCAGTGATTCTAATTGTAAAGGTTTCTGCGACAAAATAGCTCACGGATTTATCAATTTTCAAAATTAAAAATGAAGCTTCCAAATCCGACTTGGTTTTCTAATTATTGAGAATCAGGGGGCTGGTCAGTATATTAGGTATCTTCTTTGCGGAGAACCCCTCTTACTCTCATTACTTAATAAAATTACAAAGGCTTTATTGACCTGAAAAAAATAAAGAACCACTTAAGATATACTATACTTTTTTGGATAACATTTTTCTAAAGTACATAAACATGCAATGGGTGCACGTAATAGTACGGTCGGTAACCCTACATTAATCTGGATAATTAAAAGTTTTATTTTACATAACATGACGTTTGACGTTTGGATGAAAGCTGAATTCACGGAGGGCTGAATTGCTCATTAGTTTTTTTTTAATTCAAAGGAATAACTTATGCTATTTTAAATTTAGAACAATTATTATTGATAACGATCTATAAAATGTTATTTAACGTGTGTGTTTGTGCAAATTTTTAATTTGTAATACTAGATTAAAGCTTTGAGTTTTGAGTGGTGAGATAAAGGGTGAGATACGCTTAGTGTAAACGCAGCCTAAGTTCCCTCGAGTACCACTTCCCTTGAGACTTCCGAGTTGGCGGTAAATCTGAGATTTCCATCAATTATACAACTTTACCTCATTTCGGGGAATAAAACGATGGTTTTTGTAAAATTACGGCTTTTTATGGTGCTTTGGGGAATCTGGTTTTTATTAGCATTTATGATTTTTAGCGGTAACGGAATAATTTTATTGCTTGACTTGTTTGTAAGGACCTTAATTATAATATCACTTGATAATATTTCACAGTAACTATTGCCTTGAAAAGAACGTGAAAAGAAGTAGATTTGATTCATGACTGATTTTTTTGTGAAATATATATATTGTGATAGATATATTATAAATGCGAATTTTTATATAAAGGAAATGTTCTAATTTCAAGATTTTTGAGAAGCAAGTTCTGGTTCTAACATCATGGAAAATATCGCTTGCGCAATGCATTGCGGAAACACAAGGAGAACTGTACAACATACTCCAGCGCCATCTATATGCTTTTATATTAAGTTAAGTTGGTGAGTACAGATGGATGAATGGATGTTTGTTACTCTTTCATGCAAAATGGCTGACTGGGTTTGGATGAAATTTGGCATACAGACACTTTTTAACCTGGATTAATATATAGGATACTTTTAAACGAGGGTGAAGCCGCGGGGCGCAGCTAGTTAGGTATCCATACTAATATTATAAAAACGTTTGTAACTCTGTCACTCTGTCTGTTTGTTACCTAATCACGCCTAAATGGACGATTCGATCCTACTGAAATTAAACTAGGAGATACTTAATAGCATGAAGATGAACATAGGGTACTAAATTCTTGGTGTACGTGAACGAAGTTGTGGGTAACAGCTAGTACGTTTACAAGGCAAAAATTACCAGTTGGTTTTACTTCCATTTTACAAAATGGAGCTATGAACCATTCTGCGGACCAATCGGTTCGCTAATCTGTGTCATGTTTTTGATAGTGAATGGACATAGTGACGGTCAAAGCTGTGTCAAAGATGTGTGTGATCAAAGGGTGTCTTTGAATCCCTCTTTACCTTTAAATACCCTTAGGCCTGCTTGTAGAGACCAGAGTCAATACATATTTTTAACAGACTTCGAACAAGAAAAAGGCTCTCAATTCCGATGTAAATATATTATTTTTATTTATGTTCGGGCATAACTCCTTCATCTAGAGACGGATTTGAAACAATCTCAACAATCTTTTTTTTTGTTCAAAAGAGGTTTATTCCTAAATGATCCCGTTTAAATTTTGTAACGATCTGATGAGTAACTCCAGAGAAATGCTAATACACACCTCGAACTTAGTACTGAAAATGGTTAGCGCAGCATTTGATGTAGGTTGTTTTTTTTTTAAGTTTTCAAATGATCTGTCAATGATGATGGCGGCGGATGCTGCTCAACATAATAGCCCAACTAGTGTTACTGGGGGACTTTAATGCCCACCACCAGGAATGGCTCTTCCCACACCAGTGCACCGACCACGCTGGGAGAGAGACGCGAAGCTAGCTTTAGCGTTAAATCTCACCCAACTGGTCCAGGAGGCAACGCGGGTTCGTGATGTTGACAGCCATACAGCCAATTGCTTGGACCTTCTGCTGACAACTGATCCAGACCGCTACTCAGTGTCGGTATCATCACCGCTAGGTAGCTCCGACCACTATCTGGTGAAATCTGTATCTGTTTACTCCCCGCCCGACCCCAGCCCTAGAGGCACTGGGCGGGTGTGGCGATACAAGTCAGCAGATTGGGATGAGATGCGGTCATTCTTTGCATCTCATCTTTGGCTACCTGTTTGATTTTCTTCTGACGATCCTTCAGTTTGTGCGGACGCTGTGACCGATGTGCTGCGTCAAGGAATGGAGTATTATATTCCATTCTCTGATACGGCAATGTCAAGCAAAGCTTGGTTGGACCGTGCACCGAAGCAACCGTGGTTTGGAGCTGAGTGTGGAAGTGCTGAAACGCTGAAACAAAAAGCATACCTGGCTTGGGTTGACGCTCAAATCCGCAAGGCCAAGGATCTCTCAGCAAAGAAGAAAGCATTCAACATGGCTGCCAAGTCCTGCAAGAAGGCTCTACGGAAGGCCCGATTTGATCACATAGGCCGGATAGGGACCAAACTAGCTTCGTACCCTGGGAGTAGTACAGCATTTTGGTCCCTGGCTAAGTCGGTCGAGTCAAACTTCTGCCGCCCCTCACTTCCCCCACTGCTAAATCCTGATGGGACGTTGACTCACAACGCCAAAGAGAAGGCAAATCTATTTGCTTCTCTGTTTGCGGAATCTTCACGTCTAGATACTGCCGGTAAGACACCTCCTAGTCTACTTGGATGTGTGACAAATATGTCAGAAATACGCATCCATCAGACTGAGTTTCGAAAAACGCTGTAAAATCTAGACGTGAACAAAGCCAGCGGTCCTGATGGGATTCCAGCTATAGTTCTGAAAACCTGTGCGCCTGAACTCGCTCCTATCTTGACACGCATCTTTCGCCTCTCAATGAAAACTGGTAAAGTACCAAGATCATGGAAGCTTGACAACGTGCAACCCGTGCCCAAAAAAGGCAGTCGTGCTGACCCTGCCAACTACAGGCCAATTTCGGTCACGTCCATACTGCAAGACTTTGGAACGTGTACTGAACAACCGGCTCCTAGCATACTTAAAAACGAATGATCTCCTCAGTGACCGACAATACGGATTTCGCCGAAATCGGTCTACTGGGGATCTTCTAGCGTATGCCACGCACATTTGGAGCGAGGCTATAGAGAATCATGGGAAAGCGCTTGCGGTTTCCCTTGATATCTCAAAAGCCTTTGACGGGTTTGGCACGATAGTCTTATAAACAAGCTTCCATCATACGGACTACCCACTGGTTTTTGTGTCTGGATTTCGGATTTTCTAAGGGACCGATCGATAAGAGTTGTCATTGATGGCTGCTCTTCTGACCAATTGGCAATAAATGCTGGGTTCCCTCAGGGATCGGTGCTGTCTGCAACCCTATTTCTGCTGCATATCAACGATCTACTAAAGCCCGGTATCTTTGGGTATGCAGACGACAGCACTGTTGTAGAGAGCTACACATCCACTGCACGGACCAGTGCAGCTGAAATCCAATGTCTTAGGGAGGCGGTCGAGCGCAAGAACTTGTCCCTAAAGGCTGTCTCCGATTGGGGTGATGCCAATCTGGTAAAGTTCAATGCTGCTAAGACCCAGGCGTTTCTATTCTCCGCCAAAACTCATTCCTTTCCGATCGGCAATTCTGCGTGTCCGTCGAGGGCGTCAACTCCGGATTACGCCCAATTGCCGCGGGTGTCCCCCAGGGGAGCTGTCTGTTGCCGCACCTATATGCCGTGTATACAGACGACATACCCGTATTGGGGGAAGAAAACCTGAAGCCAGGAGAGAGAGGAGCGACCCTGGCATTGTTCGCCGATGACAGCGCGTACATCACGTCCTCTGTTCAAGCCAAAATTGCCGCCAACAGGATGCAGAGAATGCTGGATCTCCTGCCCATGTGGCTAGATAAGTGGCGCATGGCCGTAAATGTGGGGAAAACGGCCGCGCTACTCACTAGCGCACAACGCACCCTGCCACCGCCAATGCAGCTTTGAGGACAAGACGTCGCGTGGAAAACGAGTACGAAGTACCTGGGCGTCTTTATAGACCGGACGTTGAGGATGCGCCGGCACGTGGACCATGCGGTCCACCAGGCAAAAGCCGCCAGAGCATTACTCCGCCCGGTCCTCCGGTCGAAGCTGCCACTGCACACTAAAACCGGAATATACAAAACGTATATACGTACCAAACTGACTTACACTGCCCCTGCATGGTACGCCCTATGCCAAGAGAGCCAGCGGAAACGCCTTGAAATAGTCCAAAACGTCACCCTGCGGATGTGCACGGGAGCCGGCCGATACGTATGCAATGATGTCAGTAGGTGGTTATTGGGTGTTCTACTCCACCCACAGGGTGGTGGGTGGAGTAGAACACCCAATAACCACAAATTGATTATCTCTCGCCATTTGTGTTTTAGAACTCTCAACGACCCTGGTAAGAACAGGCAAAAAACAGATACAGAAATAGAAATAAAATAACAGAAACGAGCAAACGCAGTTGAGTATATAATTTTGATCAACATGTTTTAGAACTCTCGAAGCCTCCGGTGTAATAATTTTAATAAACATGTTTTAGAATTCTCAAAGCCTCCGGTAAGATCAGGCAAAAAACAGAAACAGATACAGAAATAAAAACAGAAACAGAAACGAGCGAACGCAATTACTAGTTTGCTTATTTGGTAACCAAAAAAACTCAACCGTTCCGCTCATAAGGTATATCGTTTGATCAACTGATGTGTTGTGGAACCCTCAATATATTTAAATTGGTCTGTTATAGATAGAAAAGAACGGAGAAAAAACTGAATTGGTGTTAAAATAACAGAAACGAGCGAACGCAGTTGGGTATATAATTTGATCAACATGTTTTAGAACTCTCAAAGCCTCCGGTGTAATAATTTTGATCAACGTGTTTTAGAACTCTCAAAGCCTCCGGTAAGAACAAGCAAAAAACAGAAACAGATACAGAAATAGAAACAGAAACAGAAACGAGCGAACGCAATTACTAATTTGCTTTTTTGGTAACCAAAAAACCCAACTGTTCCGCTCATCAGGTATATCGTCTGGTGTTTTTCACTAGTAGTAACTGACAATTTACTTACTTAAATCTTACAAACTAATTTTGTATGACGAAATATTTATTAGATCAAACAAGATACATTTGTATAATTCCAGAGCGTAGGTGTTCATACTGGAAATCTGAAACAATATAAAAAATATTACAAAATTAAAATCTGCTACCCCTAAAGCACCAACTTTTATATTTTCTGTGCTTTAAAGAAATGTGTGTATATACGTAAATTAAAATTCAAGCGTAGTCACTCACCATTTTCATCTAAAGGATTTTAATTTATTAAATTCATGAAGATCTCATTGTTCCTGCTGCTTGTCGCTCCTGTAAAATAGAAATTGGTACACATTAGTTTAAAACTAAGAATACACAATTTTATTTTTAAAAATCTTTACTCAGAATAAATCAAATTAAACTTGGAAATAACTAAACATTAAATCAGTGTGTAGTTAATATAAATAGCAATCGAAAAATAATCATTTTTATGTAATTTTTTAATATTATTTTCTTTACCTAACATTTACATAACATGTTCAAAATAATTAGGATCGTTTAAAAAACCGACTTCAACTGTCACTATAATAAATTTGAGTAGCAAGTTTGCGGTTATTATCTCCATATTACTCAGAATAAATCAAATTAAACTTGGAAATAACTAAACATTAAATCAGTGTGTAGTTAATATAAATAGCAATCGAAAAATAATCATTTTTATGTAATTTTTTACTATTATTTTCTTTACCTAACATTTACATAACATGTTCAAAATAATTAGGATCGTTTAAAAAACCGACTTCAAATGCCACTGTAATTAATTTGAGTAGCAAGTTTGCAGTTATTATCTCCATATCTCTGGAGATACTCATTAGATCTTGATAAATTTACAATGGGAACCACTACAAAAGTATAATCTTTGACATAAATATATAATTTAAAAAATCGGACCACAATTGACAGAGAACAAAAATAATAAATATTTCACAGTGAAACATAGAACATCCTCCTTTTTTTAAGTCGGTTAGTAGGGCTTTTTGTCGTATGAAGACCTATTTTATTTTTTCGATTTCTAGTTATTGAGAAAATCTTTATTATATAATACGACAGAAACTTTGTTTGTAATTTTATTTTCGAATCAATCAAAAAAGTTTACGTTGCAAAGTATTATACAATAAAAGCTAGGTACTTACTTGTTAATTCCAAATAGTTAATTAGTATAGAATGAATGGTCTTGTTCACACGCTCGATAGTAGGTACAAACGTACGAAGGATGGATTGAGTTACATGTACATCGTAAGCATTTCTTTTAAGGGTTCGCATACACGTTCGTTTTTAACTCTGCGATTGAATTGTTCTGTAGGTACAGATAAATCATGTCCCTATAACCTGTAAATGTTTATACCATTAAGTTTGCACTGTACAGTTAATTGAATGCTATTTTAACCGACACCTAACCAAGGAGTAGGTTCTGAATTCGTCGGAATCTTTTTTTATGTATGCTTCTCGATTACTCAAAGATGGCCGTACCGATTTAGAATATTTTTTATATTGTTTGAAAGGACACACTTTCCAAGTAATTTCATTTAAATTTCATCGAGATCTGATGACTATCTCAAGAGATATCGGGAGACAAACACATCAAACTTGGCACATGACTAGCGTGACATTTGAAGTTAGTTCTTTTAGTTTATTAACGATTTTAAATTATAATTATAACCATTCAGTTAAACTATCATTCATATGTATAGTCAAAACTATTTAGTGAAAACGAGCAGTTAAAACTCAAGGTGTGTAGCGGCCTTACGACAAATTATTTTTAAACAGACTTAACAGATAGCGTTTGTACGAATTACTTTTTTGTTTGTTATATCAATCATTTATGAACTGATTTGTTTTTTTCTTTTTACCGACTTCACATAAAGGAGGATGTACTCAATTCGTCTGTATAATTGTATTTTTTTGTTACCTCAGAACTTCATCACTAATTAACTGTGTGTGGATTTGGAGAATGTTTTTATTTTTTATAAATAGAATATGTTTACAGTGTAGTTCCATTTTAATTTTATCAAGATCTGATAAGTATCTCCAGAGATATGGAGATAAAGACCTCAAATTTAGTACTGAAAATGACTTGCGCAGCATGTGAAGTCGGCTTTTTGTTTTGTGAACGATCTTAAATTATGTAAAAATGTAAATAGTAATACTTTCCGTGTGGTGTATTGTACAGTTCAAATAATTAGATACCGTCTTATTATCTAAACACATAAAATATGATTGCAATATTTTATGCACTGACTTTTAATTTTACGTAAAACATTAAAGGCAATCCGGACAACCGGGCCCCCTACCTATTTACCAAATCCGTTGCCAGAACCGATGATGTTAATTTTTTTCAAAATAATCATGCTGTTGCATGATTAGGTGCTTTAATAGTAGTATACAGGATGTATTGTAATGCTAAATAATGAAATGTAGCTGATCAGAATGTTCGTTTAAATTGAGCTAAAATAGAGTTAAAATAGAGAAAATATAAGGCGCGTCGCTCACTACCAAGTCGTGGCGGCGTAGTATTTTTGGTAAATGCATGTTGCCCTTTAATATCATCTGACAGAATATACACTCACGAACTAATAAACTGCACCAAAGTTCAGTATTACTTTCGAATTAATTGAATGGTCTTTTCCAGTATACAAACATACACTTAAGGATATGATACTTCGCTGCTATGAAGTTAACGAACCAAACTATAGGTTTCAATCTAACGTTTATATTTTATTTCTAAGGCGTCTCGGACTTTGATTTAGTTTAATATTCCGTAAATGTAGGTTTACCCTACCTAATTAGATTATTAATGTTGATCAACCAAAGAGTATATCAAAATAAACTTTAATAATGTGAGTGCCTGTTGTGGGGTTTTATAATGAAAAACAATCAATCAATTAATTTATTTATTAAGAATATACCAATAAAAAATGTTCGTTTTATAATGATTAACAAAGCCCTCTGTACTCAGCCATATACAACTTGACATTAATTTTAAAATTAAATTATTTGAAAGGTAATAGTTAATGTTATAATTTATATTAGTTATAATAGTTAAAATTTTAAATTTGTCAATTAATATTCTTGCACACTATAGTAGGCTTACTTCAGCCATGATAAATTACTTTATTTGACGTCTAGAATAGGTTTGCGTTTGCATGTAAAGCTGCTTAATGTTTTATTCTAATGGAATTCTAGTGGGGTAACGAACGCAGAACCATATGATAAAAAAATGACTACCGTACCATTCTTCTACATTACATGATTATGTATCTAGGTAATATTAGTAATTAGAGATGTTTCAGTTTAGCATATTTAAGCAAGGATGTAGAATTGAAATTTAAATTGTAGTAAGCGAGGAACATCTTCTTCGCTGTTCACGATGATATGGTAGAAAGAAGCACACCGTTGCCGTTTATGGGGCAAGGTTTATTATATGAGATAGAAGTATTACCTGATACTAGAATACTTAGGAGAATAAATAGGGGAAGAAAGCCTGTGAGTGAGGCGTTTTAGGCGGAGTTTGCAGCATGCATGTTCTTAAGACCTTAGATGCCTGGGTCTTACACCCGGCCTGGTGCAGCCTTAGGGCTACTCTGCCCCCTCATTCCACCTGGTAAACACCACAACATGTTACAATGTATGGTAATCATTAGATTATTTAAAGGGTATGTTCGCGGGGGACAAGTTTGAGCATTTTAAGAGAAGCCTTTCCTGACCCTTACTAATAATATTAGGGAAAGATTTGAGAGTAGAAAAGTGGAAGTTATAGTCGCTATCTCACTGCTTTTAAGTTTATAATATATATGGTATTATTATATGTTAATAAATATGCCACGTACATGACCGTTAGGTCTAAAGGAAGGTTTTTAGGTAAGAAATATAACACTACACAACAAGATTTTGGATGAAATGTACAATTTATGCGCCCATCTTGTTAGACGGATTCGCATGGAAAGGTGGATTGATTTCAATGAAATTATACCTGTATCTCGGCGTTAGACAGAGATCTAGCTTTAAGCTTAAGCTAGAATATAACATCGATATAATTTGGACACTTCGTGCATAACAAGTTAAATATGATAACTCACAGTTTCAGTGTCCCTCAAAACTTTGAACAAAAAAACAAAATGGATGTCAAGGCGTGCCATTGACCACTGCACAGTGCACAGAGTACTGATCTGATACTGAATAGCCCTACTACGTTATAAGAGTAGGCACTTCTCTACATTGTTGATACCCGATTTATGAACGTACTTTATAGCCAACCTAACTTAACGGAAAGTATTGCTTATACATTTCATAGAAACTTTTTTTGCAGGGTTAGTTGGTACAAAGTACGTTCATAATTATGGGTTATTTAATAATGTATGCAATATCGCGAGACGACCACTGTATATTTTTAATTCATTAGCGTCCTCTATGGAGAAACTACGTAACTACTACGATAAGTAGGTTATCATTGAGTATTTACCGTAAGATTTTATCAATTTTTGATTAGACCAAAACTTTGTAATGATTTCGACAGATAGCGTGAAATTTAAATAAGGAAGCCGTTCGATATTGATTATTATATACGAGGAGTTTATTGGATCCATTGATCGAGTTATTTAGATTGAATTTATTTATTGAGTTACCTATTGGAGAGCAATTATTTAGATATATTTATAGTATTTAGTTATTGGTGAGTTTATTAGTGTTCCCGTTAGATGGTGGGACTAGTATAAAAGGATGTATTGGATTATTTAAATTATGGTACTTTTATTAGTTTTATGCTAGATTTGTTGGTAAGATTTTAGGAAGTGTTAATAAATGAAATAATTCAAAACAACGATGTTAATGTATACGATTATATAATAAATTTCTTAAATATATTCATGATTAACTGTCTGTGAGCAGATTTTAAACCATTGCAAATCCCAGTTACATGAAAAATTAGCTATTATTAATTTATAATTATATTATTAATTAATTAGCTAAAGATTTGTGCCCTCTTTGAGAAACGACGTAACTATTACAATAAGTATGTTATCATTGAATATTTTTTTAATTCTTCTTCAGTCAGTTCAGTCTTATAAATTTATAAGACCCTAACTTGTAATAGTGCCGACAGATTAAAATTATTGTATTATTATTATGCGCTTTCAAATTTATTTATTTGTAGTGGATTTTAGGGAGTAATAAAAAATAAATTTACCAAAAAAAAAACCTAATCGGTTCATAAACAGCAGTTAAATATGAGTTTACAATCAAAAACATCATACATACAAATCGAGTACGACGTATCTTGTTTATTGAAGTCGGTTAAATAGTAATCTTTGCCGAAGGCCTCTACACACATGGAGTTTTAATTGCAATAAGTATTCGTATTTTATTAAAATAAACAAATTTGAACTTAATCTATAGCATAAAGCTACCTACTGGTCGCACTCAAATAACATGAGAAAAACCTTTTCTGTTACCCGACTACGATAGAATTAAAAGTGAATGTATAAAATATTACACACACTAATAATAAAAAAAATATACAAATATACAACAAGTAAAAAAGTCAATTAATCATCAAATCTAACATTTGAAAACAGTCTTCATTATTCACTATCTCACCTGATGTTTCGTTTCGTGGTCGAAGATTTTATGAAACAGCGTTTGTTAATTGCAAACACTTATATGTGGTTAGGTAATGATGTAAGCAGGCCTAATAATGCACACAGGAAGTATTTGGTTCATAAACAACAGTTAGGTATGAGTTAATCGTACATACATATGGAGTACGTATCTCTGTTTATTGAAGTTGGTTAAAAAAGTAATCTTTGTCTCTGGAACATATCTGGAAACATACCTGGAGTTATGAGGCAACAAACAAAAAATCATAAAATCAAATCGAGAACGTATCTCCATATATTGAAGTCGGTTAAAATGTAATATTTGTCTCTACAGCATAAATCAAGCCTTAATTATAGAATGTCGACGTAGCCGTAAGTCGATACCCAGTCACCTTTTATCAACAGTGTAGGGAAATAAACTGACCTATATCTTCAATTATGTATCTCTAAGCGGATATATAGATTTAGATCGTTCCTTCCTCTTACCAAAACCTTTATATATCCGGTATATCTTAATGAAGATTTTTTTATTATTCAATTTCAACCGTGATATATAATTATTTGGATCACATCATCAATAACAACAGGTAAGAAAAAAAAATTAAAAAAAATGCAAGTTACGACCTAATAATGTTAAATAATATAGGTTTTAAATCTCGACTATGCTTAATTTTGGATATGGAATATACTAACGGATATAATGTGTCTTTTTGAGTGAGTTTCAGATATATCAGAAGCAGTTATACCAAGCGGATCAATATCCTTTTATGATCAAAATTTATTATTATATGGAAGGATATACGATAGTTCCACTCCTCTGTCAGATACCCAAGCCTATTGCAAAGGTGAAATATTCTGTTAAAATACGAGTACTTACTACTTTTTAGATTGGAATATTATTTGCTGACAAATAGGTATTCTACTGAGACTGATAAAAATAGGGTTCTCTCATGTCATTTGAATCAACGCAATCCTCGGAGCTAGTAGCAAGCCAGGGGGACGAGCATTAAATTGATCGTTTTTATGTAGTACGCACTCTTTCATCAAATATTACTTATTAGTTCAATAGAAAAAGGCGATTACACTGCGATCGACTTGGCGTACAAATCTTCATATAACCGGTTTATAGTTCGGTACCTTGTGCGTTCCATCTCATTTATCAATAAAATACCGATATATAAAAATTGAATTGAAGTTGAAGTGTACTATCTCCATGGTTAAGATTCAATAGCTCAAGTGTTAAAATTTAGGTCTGGTAAATGTTTAAAAGTTATACAACGTTTTGTAGGAAAAAAGTGTTTATTTGCTTATGTAACTTTAATAAATAAAACAGTAGGTACTACATTTTCATGTTTAAAACAAATTACTTACTATAATTTAGACGTATTTCACATAAACAATGTAAACAAATTAAGTGTGCTACTACTTACTTGATTAATTAAAAATGCTAATCACTAATTCAGAATCACTGATCATATTTTCAGTTAAGTAACTAGTAAGTTTAAGTTAGGAAGCGTATACAAAAACTCGATTTTTCAGTATTTTTTTGCTCGATGGTACGGAACCATGGTAAAGTGTTAGTCCAACTTGCATTTGGCCAGTTTATTTCTTCACACGGTTGATAAAAGGTTTTGAGTTACAGCTTCGACAACATTAAAGGCTAAGGGTGTTGTACATACGTTTTAACTCTACGATTTAATTTTAGTTTGAAAGTTTTCGTATATTCATATTGAATGTGAACATGTAGGCTTTTTTTGCGTTGTATTTTTTGGATTTGTAAGTACTTATTTTACGAATGAGTAGACCATCTTCTGGGAGTAGCTAGATCAAAGATTTAACGTTCCTGTACCCATAAATCATGTCCTTACAGCCTATTCATTTTCAACTATCTATATATTCACCTAGAGTTTTAGCTGCGCGTTTTAACTAAATGTTTTTAATTAAAATAGCATTCGATAGTTCATGTATATATTGAAAACTTGAGTTTATAGATATTTGAAAATGAATAAACTATAAGAACATGATTTATCTCTACATGACAGTTTAATCTTAGATTTAAAACGTATGTACAAACCCTTAGCTTTTAATGTCGATGAAGCCGTAACTCGAGACTTCGTTTGTTTTGTTAAAATATCAGTACTTAATACCTATTAGATTGGAATATTATTTGCTGACAAATAGGTATTCTACTGAGACGGATAAAATAATAGGGTTCTCTCATGTCATTTGAGTCAACGCAATCTTCGGAGCTAGTAGCAAGCCTGGGGGACGACCATTACATTGATCGTTTTGTATGTAGTACGCACTCTTTCATCAAATATTACTTATTAGTTCAATAGAAAAAGACAAGACACTGCAATCGACTTGGCGTACAAATCTTCATGTAACCGGTTTATAGTTCGGTTACCTTGTGCGTTCCATGACATTTATCAATAAAATATCGATAAATAAAAATTAAAGTACAAATAACATTTTAAGAAAATATTATTGTAACATGCTATTGGGATAAACTGCAGCCTATGTCACTCTCGAAGTCCTCTGACCAACTTTATACAAAATTCACATAAATCTGTTGAGCTGTTTTGACGTGAAAGGATAAATAACATATAAACATACTTTTACATTTTTTAAACATTAAAAGTTATAATAATATATTTTTAGTATTATATATTTTATTGTGATTTTGTTTTAGTTATTATAATATACAATGGTTTGTAGGAAAAAACGTCTTGAAGCACCACTGTCGAATACAACCAGTCCGCGACACAGACAAAAATCACCTTTTTTACTTATTCTGTGGTTTTGGTACAAAAATACCTTTGATTGTCCAGTACTTGAAGTATATATCTAGTCTATGGTAAAGATTTAATAGCTCAAGTGTTAAAATGTAGGTCTGCCAAATTTTTAAAACATTAAAAGTTATAGAATGTTTTGTAGGAAAAAAGTGTTTATTTGCTTATGTAACTATAATAAATAAAACAATAGGTCTGTACTATATTTTCATGTTTAATACAAATTACTTACTATAATTTAGACTTATTTCACATAAACAATATAAACAAATTAAGTGTGTTACTACTTACTTGTTTAATTAAAAATACTGATCACTAATTCAGAATCACTGATCATATTTTCAGTTAAGTAACTAGTAAGTTTAAGTTAGGGAGCGTATACAAAAAACTCGATTTTTCATTCAGTATTTTTGCTCGATGGTACGGAACCATGGTAAAGTGTTAGTCCAACTTGCACTTGGCCAGTTTATTTCTTCACACGGTTGATAAAAGGTTTTGAGTTACAGCTTCGACAACATTGAAGGCTAAGGGTGTTGTACATACGTTTTAACTCTACGATTTAATTTTAGTTTGAAAGTTTTCGTTTATTCATATTGAATGTGAATGTATAGGCTTTTTTTCACGTTGTATTTTTTGGATTTGTAAGTACTTATTTTACTAATGAGTAGACCATCTTCTGGGAGTAGCTAGATCAAAGATTTAACGTTCCTGTACCCATAAATGATGTCGTTACAGCCTATTCATTTTCAACTATCTATATATTCACCTAGAGTTTTAGCTGCGCGTTTTAACTAAATGTTTTAAATTAAAATAGCATTGGATAGTTCATGTATATATTGAAAACTTTAATCGTAGAGTTAAAACGTATGTACAAACCCTTAGCTTTTAATGTCGATGAAGCCGTAACTCGAGACTTCGTTTGTTTTGTTAAAATATCAGTACTTAATACCTTTTAGATTGGAATATTATTTGCTGACACATAAAAATATGTGCTATAAAACCGTGGAACAATTGGTAAACCGTCACATTCGGCGAGAGGTAATCCTACCTTGGACTCTCAGAATGAACTTACCATGGTTCATCCAACCGTATGTGTTTAGGCAATGAGAGATAATCCTACCTTGGACTCTCAGAATCACACTTGCCACAATTCATCAAACCCTGTGTGTTATGAACACAGTTGGTGGGAGATAATCTTACCTCAGGCTCCTAGAGTGAGTTCATCACATACGACGAGAGATAATCCTACCTCGGACTCTCAGGATGATACTTACCATGGTTCATCCAACCGTATGTGTTTGAGCATCGAGAGATAATCTTACCATGGGCTCTCAGAATGACACTTACACAATTCATCCAACCGTATGTTTTATGAACACAGTTGGTGGGAGATAATCTTACCTCAGGCTTCCAGAGTGAGTTAATCATATACAGCGAGAGATAATCCCGCCTTGGACTCTCAGTTTATACTTATATTGCTCACTCAGCCGATTGTGTTTATACATCGCATGCGGCGAGAGATAATCCTGCCTTGGACTCTCAGGATGACATAAGGGAGGGGGTTTTAGTCAGTAGGAGTCTGACATAACCGAAGAGTCTGTGCTCAACGGCATCCAATGAGGATTTCCCCCTCCGACGAAAAAAAAAAAAAAAAAAAAAAAAATACATTTGTGTTAGAAACATAGTTGGTGGAAGATAATCTAACCTCAGACTTCCAGAGTGAGACTTACCATGGACCACTCAGCCGATTGTGTTTAGGCACCACATGAGATATAATCAATTTTAAGATAAAATGATATAACAAACGAGTTGATTAATAGTACATTACGGTACAAGTGTGTAATGTTGGTGATTACCGCTGAGGCGCCATTGAGATCCGAGCCGTTAGGTGAAGGTCTTAAGAGAGCCGAGGACGGTATTCATCAATACACACGTGTATCATACGACGTTTTTTAACACACTTGTGAAGAAAATAATACAAAAAAATCATGTTATATAGTAGACAATTATAGATATTTTACCTTGGAGTTTTCAGGTAGTAAACTTTCCATAACGTTCAAAGGGCTTCACATCTTATATTGGGCGTTGTACAACATAAATCATTTTCTTTATAACTAGTACTTTTAGACATTTCAATTAATAAATAACTATAATTTCATCAGCGAAAACGAGTTGTGAAAAATGTTTCGCAATGGTGGGAAAAAATTCATTAGTTTTCCAATGCGCGCGCATCTAACAATGGCGATCGGCCATAGACTAAAAGAATGAGGTTTATTTATTTATTTATTTTTTTGTTTGACGCGGTTAGCGTTTTGGCCACGTACAGAATGGGGAATTATAGTTTTTACAGACAAAACAAAAGTTATAATTAAATAAAAGTTTTGTTTATTAAACACGTACAAGTTAAAATTATCTATTTAAACACGAAGTTGTTTAAAATGAGCAAGCAATAGGTATATTAATTTATTTGTGCTATTGCACACGATCTTTTTTGTATCGAAACTTTTTTAAGAACAAAGCAACACAACCAATAAAATTAAAAAAAAATATCTATAACTCACTTGCGAATAATAGTAATTAAAAAGTCACAGTTTGATAACAGGCGTCATTGTGTGCCTGATTGCAGTGAAATAAAAGCCACTTCATGAGCAAGTGTATTAAAAACGATATACCCAACTGCGTTCGCTCGTTTTTTGTTATTTTAACACTGACTCAGTTTTTTCTCCGTTCTTTCCTATGTATAACAGACCAATTTAAATATATTGAGGGTGCACAACACACCAATTGATCAAACGATATACCTGATGAGCGGAACAGTTGGGATTTTGGTTACCAAAAAAGCAAATTAGTAATTGCGTTCGCTCGTTTCTGTTTCTGTTTCTATTTCTGTATCTGTTTCTGTTTTTTGCTTGTTCTCACCGGAGGCTTTGAAAGTTCTAAAACACGTTGATCAAAATTATTACTCCAGGGTCATTGAGAGTTCTAAAACACGTTGATCAAAATTATTACACCGGAGGCTTTGAGAGTTCTAAAACATGTTGATCAAATTATATACCCAACTGCGTTCGCTCGTTTCTGTTATTTTAACACCAATTCAGTTTTTTCTCCGTTCTTTTCTATCTATAACAGACCAATTTAAATATATTGAGGGTTCCACAACACATCAGTTGATCGAACGATATACCTTATGAGCGGAACGGTTGAGTTTTTTTTGGTTACCAAATAAGCAAACTAGTAATTGCGTTCGCTCGTTTCTGTTTCTGTTTTTATTTCTGTATCTGTTTCTGTTTTTTGCCTGATCTTACCGGAGGCTTTGAGAATTCTAAAACATGTTTATTAAAATTATTACACCGGAGGCTTCGAGAGTTCTAAAACATGTTGATCAAAATTATATACTCAACTGCGTTTGCTCGTTTCTGTTATTTTATTTCTATTTCTGTATCTGTTTTTTGCCTGTTCTTACCAGGGTCGTTGAGAGTTCTAAAACACAAATGGCGAGAGATAATCAATTTGTGGTTATTGGGTGTTCTACTCCACCCACCACCCTGTGGGTGGAGTAGAACACCCAATAACCACCTACTGATGTCATCGCCCGGGACGTGAAAATTGAAACGTTGAGGGAGTTCGTGGTCCGTATGGCGCGCCGTCAATATGACAGCGCTGACAACGGGCCACACTCTCACCTCAACAACATTGCGCCACATCACGCCCGGCCACCCGATGACGACGTATCGACCAGGCGTGCACTCCCACGTGACCTCGTCCCGGTGACGGAAGACGAAGAAAACGTTGAAGACTGGTAGAAGGCATTATACCCGCAGATCCACCACGCCAAGATGGCCACCAAGTCCACCACGCCCAGATAGGCCAACAAAACCCTATCGAAACTGCCACAAAGGGCTACTATCAAGCCCGCGAAATCCCTGGGGGCAGTGAACCCCAGAGCCCAACCTGGGTAAGGAGGTTAACCTCGAAGCCCATTTCGCGAAACCCGTGAAGGGATACGCATGACCCGAGAAGAAGTCTCCGCCAAAAGGAGTCCATTTCAATTGACACCTACTTTTCGAAATGTGTCCGTACCGATAACTGACCACCTTGAGCTTCTTGGCATCTCTTTAACACCCACACTCAACTTTGGATCCTACATCGAGTCCAAGGCCCAGTTGGCTTCAAAAAAGCTTGGTATTCTGGCTAAGATGAGACAGTAATTCACACCGGGACAGCTGCTCAACTTGTATCAAGCACAAGTCCGATCATGTATGGAGTACTGTTCTCACCTCTGGGATGGGTCAGCCAAATATCAGCTGGAGGCGCTGGAAGTAATTGAGAGGAGAGCTGAGAGACTTATAAATGATGACGAACTTGTAGGGAAAAGGCTCCAGAGCCTAGAGCATCGCCGCAAAGTGGCTAGTTTATCGGTTTTCTATCGGATACATTTCGGAGAGTGTGCCATCCAATTGCACGACTTAGTACCGCCATCCCCTTTCTTCTATCGGACAACCAGACGTACCGATGTGCGCCACCGCTTCATGGTGGACGTTCCATCTACACGCACGAAGCGTTTTGCTTCGTCCTATATCATACGATCCGCCAAAGAATGGAATTCCTTGCCGGTGTCTGTGTTTCCCGATAGCTACAACCCAGGGGTCTTAAAATCGCGAGTGAACAGGTATTTACTAGGTAAGCGTGCTACATCGTCGACCGCATCGTCACTTAACATCAGGTGAGATAGTGGACAAACGCTTGCCTATACAGCATAAAAAAAATCTTAAATTATTATTATCCCAATACGATCGAATTATGTTATGACATCAAGAAAAACGATAAAAAACTATATGTCTACATAAATACTAGACTACTATAAATAAAGAAAAGCTTCTCGAGAAAGAAAGAACACTAAAAAAACTCATAAATAATTCGATCGTATTGTATAACCCTGGAATTTACAAATAAGTATTAACTCTGGTATCTGCAAGCGAGTCTTAGCATTATTCAATAGTCTAATTGAGATACATTTAAACTTTTTAAATAAATTTCAACGTAATAAAAACGTAAATTTAATTTTATGTAACTGTGGAACAATATCTCATCTGGGGGCCGTTCAAAAGTTTAGGTCATCCAGGTCATCAAATAATTCCAAACGACTGAATCGGCCAGCCCAACACAACCTGCCCGGCCACTAATCAGTTTACCACTACTGGTAGACGTCAAAACCATCGAGTTATTAAAGGAATACCTCAATCAAAGGTACAATTTACTAACGCCTACAAACTCTTCCTGACAAGCTACGTAAGCTCAGCTCCCCTGCGAATGTCCTGCCTCTTTCTAACCTTTACCTACATGCGTATCGCTGTCTTTGTCGCCACGACACCCACTCATGGAGAGCAATGGAGCTACATCCCCTGTTTTTCAGCCTACATTTCAGTCGCACCCCCGATGGCACCTAATACGCGCGCCTTTGACTGAATTCAAAATCCAAAAAAATAATAAACGACAATAATTTTAAATTTGAAACGGAGCGCGTTCAATTTTTAAGAGTGCTGGGGAGCATTTTGCAGACAATTTTATCTCGGCCTAATTTTATTTGAAGACTGTTTTACCAGCAAAAAATAGTTTTTTATTTATTTTCAAGGCCAGTGGTTTGTGGCTTCGGGTGTGCGGTGAATTACTGAACAACAGGTGAGTGTAAAATTATTTCTTTTTACTTATTTTTCAGGGTTTGTGGAGCTGATTTAACGTTATATTTTCTTAATGATCGAGCATACATTTCTTTACGATAGATATTTTGATGGTTTTCTGGAGATGACGTCGTGTATTTGCAAAATCAATGGTTAAAATCACATTGAGGAATATTAATTGATTAAATATTTTAATTAAATGTATTTTTAAATATTTAACTGCGTCGTTGATTAAAATGTGTACCTACTAAATGAATGACTTCATGATTATTGACTTAGTTTTGTAAAAACGCTTCTCTGCTTACTCTGTCTAAGAATTAAAAATAATTATACTGAAATTATATTTTTGTATATTTCCTTGTATCCTACTTTAACTTAATTTAGAATCTACTTGCATACAATTAAATAACATAAAATTATGATAGCTAAAACTTCATTGACATTTAGTAAACGTAATTTGTAACGATCTAAGATGTTACTTAACTTAACAATATTTTAAAATTGAGTAAACTATTATTGAAAATATTGGAGCACTTTTTTGTAATTTAAATGACAATGTAAAATTGTAGGTCCTGCTTGTTGGTGGGACATTAAAAGTAAGAAGCTACGCCAAAGAGTGTGTTTAAGCAGCTAAACACGATGCAAACAGAGTAACTTTCAGATGAGCCCCATCTTCATTAACCTATACTAGTCCACTGCTGGGCATACGCTTCTACAACTGCAGTGGACTAAGTACGATCCTCAACTACTCTATACAACTCTTACCAGCCACCTTGCGAAGGTTATTGTCGTTCCTAGTCTGATGGCGTCATATTATACTTTTTTTTATTTTTTTATTACGTTTATTTTTTATTACGTTTGCCGATATGCGGTCCTTTTTTTTAATATCTTGTAGGCTAGCGTTTGACCACTATCTCACCAGTTGGTAAGGATGATGCCGTCGAAGATGGTAAGCACGCTAGGCCTGGAATGGGAACTGGCTCTCAAGGATAGCTGCCGGAACACATTAGATTTTCCTTCACCGGAGGGCCACTGTAAAAGCGACCATAAATTTTTAGATCGAAAAATCCATTGGTTTGAACTCGGTACCTCTGGCATCAAAGCTAACCGTTCTCCCGGTTACGCCACCGGGCCCTCACCGGGTCTTTACTCAAGAACTCGTTTGCATGTCTCGTTTATAGGTTTCTTAGGCCTATTGTAACTTCCGATCACATGAGCCTTTTGGCGAGGTATAAAATAGCTCTTCTTAAAATCATAATATTTTATTACTTATGCATATATTATTAAAGTATTTTATTATTTTTATATTATTCAGTAGTATGTACTGAATAATATAAAAATGATAAAATCAAAACTGTAAGTATCTACAATTAATAAACGAATAAAACTAAAATATTAACTATGATTAATAATTAAAATTAAAATAAAAACTAAAAACTACAGATAATAAATGGAATTTAGATCGCTGTCTGCTGGTAGAGTAACCAAAAAGCTGGCGAAATTACCTCTTTGAATCGCGAAACTAATGCGTTGCTCGAGTTAAGCGCCAGCTCTTTGGTCGCGGGAGACATCGATTAGGCGTCTGGATAGCTCTTGAAATCTACAATTGTTTATTTATTTTTTTAACTTTTTTTATGGTCAAATGGTAGCGGAATTGAAAGAAATATTCCATGTTAGGCTTGTAGTATCTACATAGTTCGCTTTCTGTCATCGCAAAGGTCTACCAGAGTGAAAGGCAGTTTGACAACTGCATCTCTTTCTATACAACAAACATCAGTAGCAAAGTAATTGCTATCAAGACTACCGCGGCAAGATAAAAATATAGCTACGTGCTACCATCCTCGACTGCATAATCACTTACAAACAGGTGAGATAGTGATCAAACGCTAACCTATTGATATAAAAAATATATTGATAGACATACAGGATTATCTTATACTAATCTAAGTCTAGTAATAAATCTTTTAAAAAATTTCGCAAGTCAATAATATTGGTATGGTAGGACACATTACATTGGGATGTATTTATTATTAACAGCTAAATAATTTTTTTTTTCTAAATTATGAGGGCTTTTGTCGCTCAGCCACTGTGTCTAATCCGCAGAAATATTAATAATAAGGTAAAAAAGGTATTTTTATTAATATTACTGTGGTCAAACCTAATTTTACATAGCATAGAAAAAAATAATTTTGCAAGTAAGGAGGTGTCTCTACCCTCTCGTTTTGTACGTCAGTTATTGCCTATAAATTACATTGCGTAGCATACATAATAGAGCAAAAAGGCTGAATGTGGCAACATCTATTAAATAATACATTTATTCATTTATCAACTCTGTAACTTATTGTGTTACTAAAATAAAATGCTGTTAACTAGTATTACATTAGTAACTGTATTTAATAAGCCAAGTTATATGCATAGTTCTGCTATTATGTTTGTTACAGATTTGTAATGTTACGATTCAAATTTATTCCAATAATTCTGTTTATAATAATAATCTGTTTTTCAAATTTCATTGTAAGGTGACGAAATTCGAAATACAGTTGGACTCATTTTCCTTTTATCCATGTTCGTAAACATTGCTATGAAGTATCATCTCCATCAGCGAGTTATTATCAACATTAAAAGAAACCCTATGAATCACGGCGATATCATTGCAGCGTTGAACGAGTGGAATCACCGCAATATTTTCGCCAGTGGAGTGCAAGGTTTTTTAGGTATGTAAGAGTTCGAAAACTTGTTCGGAAGAAGGAAATTTCGGGAAAAACCTGTTAGAGCTTTCTTCTGAAGGATTTATTGGAGCTTGGACATTATTAGAATTGGTTTAACTCTGTTGGGTGAGCTAGTTGGTCTAGACCGCTAGCAAATTAAACAAAAAATATCAAACAATGACTATTGATTCAAAAGTTTAAAATTCAAAGAGTTTATTTAGTACATGACAGTTAAACATTTGCACTAAAATAAGTCATACATCGTTACATAGCATAGTAAACATTACTTATTCTAAAATATAGACTAGCAAAATTTAACGCTTTGAATTCATAGTAATATTTAAGGGCCTTTTATCTTTTGACCTGAGCGATTTAAACAGAGCCGCTTGGCGTATATAATATGCTTAATTATCTGTATTTAACGACAGCAAAGAGGATTAAGCTCATGCGTCAATTGGGTTATAAAATATCGACAATTTTAATAGGTGGTAACGTTTTAGTGCCAATAAATTAACGCATGTCAGAGTTTCTTTCTTCGATCGTGTTGTTAGCATAAATAAATTATTTCGGGCAGACGAGCGTTCGACATCTATAACAGCATTTGATGATAATAAATTGACGCTAATTTCTAAGATGGAATCTTATCTGGAAGTGGAACAGTGACACCAGTCACTGAATAATTGGTACGTCCAAAAATTAAAAACAGTAAAAACAATACAAGAAAAACAGCGTAAATTGTTTTAAAAAGTGGCTTCTACTGAACACTATGGTGGAATTGGTGGAAGTTTGCAACGCGATGTAATTCTGATTTGTTACTACAAGAGCAATGTTGACATTGTGTTTCATCACTTAACATTATTTTTGCTAAAAAATTGTTTGAAGTACTGAAATATAGGGGTTCGTGTAGGCAGTATAGTATGGCTGGCAACCCTACTTCAATATTGTTTTAGTATTCTGACGTCGACGATTAGATGAACAGGTTAAATGTGAATGGCTAATTACTTTTATTTTCTTAGCCGACTTCACAAATAATTTTAGATCGTTAACAAAACGAAAAACAACCAACTTCACATGCCGCGATAGTCAAGGTACACACACACCGCGGCGTCCTGCGTCCTGCGTGCGTGATCTCAGTACATTTCAATTGTTTTCGCGATCAGAAAACAATTGAAATGTACTGAGATCGCATCATCATCATCTCATTACTTTTATTTTCTTAGCCGACTTCACAAATAATTTTAGATCGTTCACAAAACGAAAAAAAACCAACTTCACATGCCGCGATAGTCAAGGTACGCACACACCGCGGCGTCCTGCGTCCTGCGTGCGCGATCTCAGTACATTTCAATTGTTTCCTGATAGTGAAAACAATTGAAATGTACTGAGATCGCGAACGCAGGACGCAGGACGCCGCGGTGTGTCCGTACCTTCAAAGTATTCCGTAGCCAGTATCATTTCATCAAGGTATACAAATTGGTTTATATTGTTTATCTCCATATCCCCGAAGATAATCAGAACTCAATAAAATTTGAATAGGTTCAAGCGGAAAGCATAATCTCTCAAACAACAAAATAATTTTTAAAATCAGTTAAGATTTGACGGAGTTCCGAGGTAACAAACATAATATATATATATATATATATTTATATATATACAGTGGAATTGAAAACCTCCTCCTTTTTTATGAAGTCGGTTAAAAAAATAATATCACTGCAGAATTACTCGTATTGAGAACCTCCTCCTTTTTGTAAAGTCGGTTAAAAAGGATGAGGTTCTCAATTCGAATGTTTTTTTTATGTCTGTTACGGTAACAGACATAAAAAAAACATTCGTAACAGTGTTACGTCAGAATTTCGTTATTTATAAACCGATTTGAGAAATTAAATTGTATTTATTTTTCCTTTGAGAGGGTATTCGTTCCGTTTGGTTCCATTGTAATTTGATTGGGTTCAAATGAATATTTTCGGAGATCACCTCAAACTTGGCACTGAAAATTACTACCGCGGCATTTAAAGTCTGTTTTTTTTATACGTTTCGTTAACGATCTTAAATTATTTTATATTTAAATTGTTAAATTATGCTTTTGCTATGTTTACATGATAATTGATTATAATTTATTATTTTATCATTTTAGACGAATGTGCTTGTGCGTATAATGCCTATACACTGAATAAATAATAACATAATAATATATTTTTACCATTGCCACTCAAAAAAGAGCACTTTATTCATCGACAGCAGTGAATAAAACGCTCTTTTACTCACTCGGTGAATAAAAACATTTTGAATTTGGAACAAGCACAAAATACGAATTATGTACAAAACATAAATAAGATTTGCTGAAAGTGCCTACTAACTGGTTAAATGGAGGTATACCATAGAAGCTTTATAATGTAATAAAAATAAAAATCCCGCCAATTTTGTTTTTTTTTTGTTTTCGTTTTGCTCTACACGATTAGTGTATTCAGCCAGAATAAAGTATAAAAATTATTCAAGTTATCATTCAATTTTGTAAATTCATGTCATAAAGTTGAGTCAAAGTCACCTTTCTGATCAAGATGAAGTCTCAGTCTAGTCCAAGTCATACCCTTTGTAAAGATGTGAACTTTAGTGCAATATTGGTGAGAACGCAAATAGCATGTTTTTCAAGATTGAGCAGTTTCCTTACAAACACATTCACCGGCACTAAAGGTACAGACACACCGCAGCGACCTGCGTGCGCGCGATCTAGGCGGCGATCAGATAGCGCAGTAGTATTAGCACCGACTGGTTCACACCAAACGCGATCAGAAAACAATTGAAAAGTACTGAGATCGCGCCCGCAGATCGCAGGACGCTGTGGTGTGGCTGTACCTTAAATGGTTAATAATCCACATCTATTGCACATTAATAATAACGTATGATATATATAAATAGGTACTATAAGTAGATACTACTATTTATTTTCTCGCAGTCAATGGTAAAAAGAAGATTACACGACTCGTGAATAATTTTTTTTATCTCGGTCCTTGTATCCCTCGCTCCGCTCAGGATTCTAATCTAGAATCCTTCGCTGCTCTCGGGATCCAACTTAGTCCCTCGAATTAAATTGCCTTTTTATTCTCTTGTTGTATAATCTACTATTATTTATTTCATAAAAAGTATGTTACATATACTTAATAGATATATAGAATGCAATTGTTTACTTATATACTCATCTAGGGACTAAATATATTTTTATATTAACAAAGTCGTTAGTCGAAAATGCTTAGAAAATTGTACTATGAAATTTTCTAATAATGTAAGGGCACTAGACATCGAGGTACATGTATACCAGAGGCGCCCATCATAAACTGACTTACGTGCCGAGCGGCGCGCGATCGGGCATCGGGCGTAAGGAGTGCTGACGCTAAAAATAAAAAAATTCTGCACTACTTTTTATTTGAACGTAGAGCTAGTTCGCGACGCCACATCTGGTACGTAGTACATATACATCGATGGTACTAGGTGTTATTCGCATAATATAGTAGGTATATAATAACATTCATTTAATATCACTTAAGTAACATTGTAAGGTCACGTTGAAACTAAGCTAGAAAAAAAATACTGTGTTATGGCACATGAGTAAAGTAACGGAATTTTTACGTTTATGTCATGTGGTTATGGTGTTTGACGCTTCCCATCGAATATACTCGTACCAATGAATTATATTTCAGTATTATTAGCTTGTCTAGGTAAATGCTTTAAACTTTGAACTTTGAATCCATTACCATTAGTGTTTTTAGAGTTCCGTACCCAAAGGGTAAAACAGGACCCTATTACTAAGACTCCGCTGTCTGTCTGTCTGTCTGTCTGTCTGTCCGTCTGTCTCCAGGCTGTATCTCATGAACCGTGATAGTTAGACGGTTGAAATTTTCACAGATGATGTATTTCTGTTGCCGCTATACAACAAATACTAAAAACAGAACAAAGTTAAAAATTATAGGGGTCCCCATAGAAGAAACGTATTTTTTTTCGGCATTTCAATATAACGCCATTTATGAACGCTTAGGTAAACTTCCATAGATAGCGTTATATTGAAATGCCGATCCCTAACACCTTTGTGCTAACTTTCACTTAGATACGTTAGACGTTAGATGGCGTTATAAGAAATAAGCACGCGGCTCACAACTCTG
Source organism: Cabera pusaria (assembly GCA_954871355.1). Taxonomy (NCBI): domain Eukaryota; kingdom Metazoa; phylum Arthropoda; class Insecta; order Lepidoptera; family Geometridae; genus Cabera; species Cabera pusaria. The sequence continues at coordinate 12,092,923 of OX940911.1, forward strand.
GTTTGATAAAATGTTTATTAATTTAAATTTTTTGCTGGCGAAAAATTATAGTTATATTTTTTACTCGATCTTATATTGTAGTGTGCTACGGAACCCTACGAGTACGAGTCCTTTGCACTTGGCCAGTTTATTTTAATACCGTACTGTATCGCTTGACCAATGTCTAACCTGTTGTTAAGGAATGATGATGAAAAGCGCTTACCCAGAAGAACTTATTCACTCAAGATTTGAAGACCCTTATATTGTAATTATTTTTTGCTGTTTCTTTAATAAATCTTGTCTATGTTGGGCACCTTACATAAATAAAATTAATTAAAAAAAACAGCAACGTTCACTCGGTCTGAGTGTCTGCGCTTTTCCTGAAGTCGGTGAATAAAGGTTATGCTTCATTGAAAGTAAATTAAGACTTGCCGCCTCCCGTAAAAGCCGCAACCATTTGTTGTCAACGATCGTGATCGAACGATGACATTACCGTTAAATATACCCAGCACGTCATTAATCAAATTCGATCGAGTTGGATAGAACTGTTTACACGCTACATAGTTTATCATTTGGATATACAAACGTTATTTCACTGTCAATATCCTTAAATACAGATATATTTGGTCGTATGGCGCTATTTAGTGTCCGCCTGAATAGCTAACACCCTCGTTTGATAGCTAGTGTGTTGAGAGCCAGTTCCTATTCTATCGGTGGAAGTCTTTACATTGATAGCGATATGTTCTGTCATTGCAAACGTCTTAAACAAGGAGATGCAACTAGACATAAATGCATATCGTTTATTAACAACGATCACTGATCCAAATTATTCGCTATTCATGTAGAGAGTATATACCGACTTACGTCTAGCGTGAAAGGATGTTAATCCTCGACTACATCGATAGTTATTAACAAGTGATATAAGGTGCTTGCGAATTCCACTCTCAGCTGCAACGTTAAAAATACCCGAGCGTCATTAATCAACTTTATTCGAGTCGGGTGAAACAGAGCTGTTTACACAAGCTTATACGCTAGCTTATCATTTCGAAATAAATACGTTTTTTTACTGTAAATATTCTAAATTACAGATGCATGGTCGTAGGCTCGCACCCTCTTGGTAATCTGTCGTCAAACACTCTAAAATGTGTTCTGACAACTGTCATTGAGAGCCAGATCCCATTCTAGACCTAGCGTGCGAGGATGACAGGATGATAATTGTGTTCTGACAACTGTCATTGAGAGCCAGATCCCATTCTAGACCTAGCGTGCGAGGATGACAGGATGATAATTGTGTTCTGACAACTGTCATTGAGAGCCAGATCCCATTCTAGACCTAGCGTGCGAGGATGACAGGATGATAATTGTGTTCTGACAACTGTCATTGAGAGCCAGATCCCATTCTAGACCTAGCATGAGAGGATGACAGGATGATAATTGTGTTCTGACAACTGTCATTGAGAGCCAGATCCCATTCTAGACCTAGCGTGCGAGGATGACAGGATGATAATTGTGTTCTGACAACTGTCATTGAGAGCCAGATCCCATTCTAGACCTAGCATGCGAGGATGACAGGATGATAATTGTGTTCTGACAACTGTCATTGAGAGCCAGATCCCATTCTAGACCTAGCGTGCGAGGATGACAGGATGATAATTGTGTTCTGACAACTATCATTGAGAGCCAGATCCCATTCTAGACCTAGCATGCGAGGATGACAGGATGATAATTGTGTTCTGACAACTGTCATTGAGAGCCAGATCCCATTCTAGACCTAGCGTGCGAGGATGACAGGATGATAATTGTGTTCTGACAACTGTCATTGAGAGCCAGATCCCATTCTAGACCTAGCGTGCGAGGATGACAGGATGATAATTGTGTTCTGACAACTATCATTGAGAGCCAGATCCCATTCTAGACCTAGCATGCGAGGATGACAGGATGATAATTGTGTTCTGACAACTGTCATTGAGAGCCAGATCCCATTCTAGACCTAGCGTGCGAGGATGACAGGATGATAATCCTCGAAAACATCGTGAACAGATGAGATAGGTCGATCGCTGGCCTATTAAAGAAAATATAAAAAAATAAGAATTATTTAAAAAAATTAACACCCAGCGACATCATAACTTAACGATTTAATGTCGTTTTTAAAATTAAAAAACTAACGGGAAAATGTGCAATTTCTACTCAAAATACATTAATAATTAACGCTACGTCGTAGTTCGTAGCGCACGATGCGCGTAGCTCGATATGAAAATCGATTCGTAGCTTTCGTAGCATAGCTGTTTGTTACAGTAGTGCTCGAATTTTAACTTTTAACCTTGATCTACACTATTATTTAATTATAGCTACTTATTTAAATTCATATTATAAAGAAGTTTGTAAGCTTAGACGTAGGAGGTAATCTCCGAAACTATCTATCAAATTACATACCGGGCAGTACTAAGCAAGCAAGCAGCTGGGCTGGGCAGCATTCGAAAAACTCCGTCGAGTCTTCTCGTTGCCTATACCGCAGTGTCTAAAGACAAAAGTCTTTAACCAGTGCGTCCAACCTGTAATGACATACGGAGCCGATACGTGGACACTCACAGTTGACTGGTCCACCAGTTTAAAGTCGCTCAGCGAGCTATGGAGAGAGCTATGCTCGGTATTTCTCTGCGGGATCGAATCCGGAACGAAGTAATTCGCCAGAGAGCTTAAGTTATCGACATAGCTCAACGGATTAGCAAGCTGAAGTGGCAGTGGGCTTCTCATATCTGCCGCAGGACTGATAACCGTTGGGGTAGACTTGTTCTAAAGTGGAGACCGCGAATCGGCAAACGTAGCGTAGGACGTCCTGTGACTAGGTGGAGCGACGACATACGCAAAGCGGTGGGTAGTGACTGGAAAAGAAGAGCCGAAGACCGGGCTCAGTGGCGCATCTTGGGAGAGGCCTACGTCCAGCAGTGGACTGACACCGGCTGATGATGATGATGATGACGGTACTAAGCAAACGTGCATAACGTGGGATGCTTACGAAAAAGAAAATCCTTTGACATGACACTGACAGATGCAATACATGTCAAACTTTCGGAGACATTAGACACAAATATCATATGTGTGATGTAATTTTTTAAACTTTAATATGCTCTGAATGAAATGGTGTTGTTTGATATATTCTGTTCACACTTCTCACCTCTGTTCCTCACATTAATTTTACCTCTAACAGTCAATTGTATCTTAACTGTGACTAATATGTAGTTTTTCTACATATTGCAACTTTTATAATTATAGTTTTTTTGCAATTATCTTATCTCTGAAATTTATATTTCACAGTTATTTAGTTTTAGTTTTACACTCACAGGTGATAATACTATGATGAACTATATTACGTACAAACGTAATATAGTCCATGTAAGGCCTCTTAACTTTTCAAATTCAATTTCTTTCCGTAGTATAATCTTTATCCAAAGAATTGATGGCTTAATCATATGCGAGCACACGCATCTCTTTATGACACGCATAATATAAAATTATTCAGCGATTAAGCAAAATTAAATGTTATTGAAGCAATAGCTTAATGATGTGGATTATTCAAAACTTAAAATTTTACGGTTCATTTGTTGTTGAAGATTAAGACATTACTTAATGTTACTTGAATTGTGTTTCTAGTGTTTTGGTGTCGAAGACTTACAGAATAATGTTGAAAACAAAAAGATAAGTCGACACCTACTATAATACAATGCAAACTTAATGGCGGCGGCTGTGAATCAAGGCGCAAGACGCTGCGCAGTAATGAGTTCTAGGTGTGAGCGGGTCGCAGAGAGGTGAGAGGGACGGGAATCCGCCCCGCTCTCCGCTGCACACCCGCGTGATCCAAGAGCGAGTGTGTGCTTGTGTGAGTAATACCACTGTTCGCGATTTTGATTGGATCAAGTTTTGAGTTTGGACTACCTGCGCGAAGTTGACTCCGCAGCGTACTTCACAGCGGCCATAAAGATTGCATCGCACTGTACTACATGGATATTTCTTATGAAATAATGTTCTTATTTTTTGTTATGTTGGTGAGTTTGTTTTACTCGGTATATTTTCTATCCCAGTCACACCGTAAGAACAATCTGTAATATTCTGAACTCACGATGAAGAACAGACAGAAAACATGCTTGACGTAATTCAAAGTCATATGACAATAGATTGTTTACAATTATTATATTACCTCCGACAGCTATTCGTATTTTCTACTGTATTGCCATTCCATGCTGAAAGTTTACGAACGGGTGGCCACCTTGACCTGAATTCGGCGATACGATTTAATTCTGACTTAGAAATTATTGTTTTAACTTACTCACAAAAAGGAGGAAGATTATCAATTCGTCGGTTTTTTTTTGTGTGTGTTTATGTAACTCGATTATTCCGCCAATTGATTGCTTTAAATGATTTTTTTTAATGAGTACCTATGTTGCTTTTTTGATAAATTTTACAAAGATTTGATGAGTATCTTCGGAGATATGGAGATAAACGCCTCTTAACTTGCGACTGAAAATAATACGCGCAGCATGTAAAGTTGGATCTATACTTTTTTAAACCTATATTTATTATTAAGCTTTAAGAAAATGATTCCAATATTGCTCTGGCAATCCATTACCAATACACAGGAAATCTATAAGTATAAACACAAAAAATGTTTCTACCTATGTCCCATATAGACTTTGAACCCATCCAATCGATGTGCTCAAAACAGTTTCATTAGAAAGGCAATAATGCGATGATGGTTAAAGGTTTTTTGTAGTGGTAGGACTTCTGCTAGTCCATCTGGAGCGGTACCACCACTTTGCCAATTAATTTTCAGCCGTGAAAAAGGAATGTTTTTCCGTTGAAATGGCAAGGTGTCCAGTGAAATTACAGGGCATGTGAGACTCAACATCTTTAAGTATGACTCAAGGTAACAGGCGCAGTGCAGTGACATGCAAAATTCTGGCAGTTCAGAATGTTGCATGCCGCTGTATCTGTTATAGGTAGACGTCATCGCTTACCATCAGGCGAGCGTCGTGCTTGTCCTGTTACCTTCTACCATAAAAAAAGGTACGGACACCGCAGCGCAGTAGCACGTAACGCCGGGTATCAGCTAGTATTTATAATTTAAGTCTTTATTATTCCTTAAACGTCTTCACACGCTTATGAGGCGGTAACGTTATACCCATATAAATCAAGATACGTGTTTCTTTCATAAATAGAGGATACAAATAGCATTGACTGCTTTCAAAACCATTAAGTTATTTTATCTATTTTAACGCGCTTTTAGTCTAGACTTTGTCTAGGTGTCGTTACATAGACATAAACTATAAATATAAACAGTATACGTTTTAAGAACGATAAAAAAGATTGAATCCACATTTCATGCAAGTTATACTTTCAACCGACTTCCAAAAAGGAGGAGGTCTCAATTCGTCTGTAAACTGTTGTTTTTTTTAGTTACGCGATTTCTCCACCAATTGTAAACCGTTTCGAATGATTCTGTTTTCATGGGTAGTGCAGATCGCAACGGTGGTTTTATTTCAAAAATATTTGTCTGCAGTTTATATCGGTGTAATTCAAAATCACTTTTCGATTGGCTCGTTTTTTGTCGGCGTAATTAAATATTTTTTTCAATATTTAATGAACTCACCGTCCCTGTCCTATAATTTTTTCACTCTGTATATTACCGTATTTAAATAAAAGGGCTATTCGGTAAGACCTATTTTACAAAGAAAATAGTCAATAAAACGAATGCAAGTGATATTATCATTTTCAACCGTGCAAAACCGGATCGGGTGTTGTTAAGCTTTTACAACCACCCGGGGATTATGGGCAGGATAAAATAATCTATAAACGTAGATCACATTAATTTGGTTTACATCATATTTATTTAGCCTAAGAGCCCACGACGGCCAGACCTTCGTTATTTTATAAAAGCTTAAAGTTTTCTGTACATAAAAGTACAGAAAAGACAGTACAGCACAGCTTTATACAGTTACAGGTTTTATAAAGTAACGAAGGTCTAGCCGTCTTGGGCTCTTGCTCTAATTGGTAATTGTTTCAGATTGCGCTGAAATTTGGCATGCAGATAGTTAATACGACGTAAATTTCCTCTGACAAATTATTTTCTAAAATTCACCACTTAAGGGGATGAAACAGGGGTTCAAAGTTTGTAAGGAGAAACAAGTTTAGATAGTTTTTTCTATTCGAAACTTCGCACAAATACTTCAGTAAATAAATAAGTAAATACGTGTTTAATACTTTTCGAAATGCCACCCTTAAAAGGGTGAAATGGGGTAACAAAGTCTGAAATCAATATTGTTTTGGATTGCGCTGAAATTTGGCATGCAGATAGTTATTTTGACGTAGGTATCCGCTAAGAAAGCATTTTTCAAAATTCACTCTTTAAGGGGATGAAACGGGGTTTCAACGTCTCTTTCCTCTTCTAATCTGGGTTGTAGTGATTTTCGTGTCTGTAGTACTTCTTTCGTAAAATCTTCTTGTACATAAATCCCTTGAGGAAATTTATTCTTATTTTTCAAAACATCTTCTCTTGTCCAGCTAGACACAAATGAGATAAGAACATCCATCCAAGGTCTCCATTGGCTTTGATGTGCCCGATTCTATGTACTTTGTCAATGTCGTGGTCTTTAATATTCAGACCTAGGCACAAATTAATTTTGCGTTCATCTATTTTAGTAGATTTTTTCATCTTCATTTCCTTCCTTAATTCCAAATAACATTATTTTTTCTTTTTATTTACTGTTTCTAATCCTTTTATTTTTTCTCTCAATTCTAGTACTTCGCCTCGCAGTCGCTGGTTTTCTTCATCCATTTCTTTAAATCTTTCATTAATTTGCTGCATTACGTTGCGAGTAACAGATTCATTAATTATTACAGTTTGCTTGTCCATTTGTTGTTGAATCTTCTCCACTAACATTGTCATTTGGTAATTCATGTTATGGTATTCAAAATCTACATATATATTATATGATGTAATAGAAATATATTTTAAATTAAGGCGGCTATAGCCCAATGGATAGGGTGTCGGACTGGCAATCGAGAGGTCGTGAGTTCGAATCAAACCCCACCCATTGCATTATTGACGTGAACCCACTCCAGACACAAGCATATTTAGCTTAGTTGGAGGGGTTAACAAGAATACTAGTAATGTGCAACCCACATTGAGAGTGCAAAAAAAAAGAAAGAAAAAGAATTTGGCGCCAGCAAAAAATAATGTTAAGATTTGATTTCCTGGAGTGGGAACACTTTAACTATAAAAGTCATTTCTTAAGATTGGCCAACTTGTTTTGTATCGTCTCTGGATTGCGCTTGATTGTGCGAATTTCACTTCGATCTCATTTTGAGGTTATTGTTGTAAATGTATTATCTGATGTATTTATCGTTTCATACCAGGGTTCAATGAAATTGATATCCTGTTCGCACTTTTAGTAACTTTAACTTTGATATTGTTAAGGTATAGGTATTAATCACAAATTTTAATACAAATATGAATATTTTTTTGTGAGACCGAAATTCAACACGTCTGTTATGAGTTACACAGGAAACTGAAGGGGATGAAACGGGGGTTCAAGGTGTATGGAGAAATAAGATAAGATTGTCTTTTTTATTCGGCACTTCGCACAAGTACTTCAGTTAATAAATAAGAAAACACCTGTTTCGGACTTTTTCGAAATGCCACCCCTAAAAGGGTAAAGTGGGGTAACAAAGTCTGAAATCAATATTGTTTCGATATTGCGCTGAAATTTGGCATGCAGATAGTTATTTTGACGTAGGTATCCGCTAAGAAAGGATTTTTCAAAATTCACTCCATAAGAGGATGAAACGGGGGTTCAAAGTTTGAACCGATTGACCGATGGCTTTTACTTCTTTGATGTTTTTTAGGATTGAAAGGTACTTACAAAATGAAAGTTTTAAGTACATAAAAGAAGTCTTAACGCGGGCGAAGCCGCGGGGAACTTCTAGTTTTAAATAAATGTAACAGGGTGATCTTATTAAGTACGACTTACTTATGTAGGGTAGACCGAGGCGAATCGGATCATTTTTTCTCTGAGACTATAAATATCATACTAAAGTGTAATTTATGTAACGTTTATTGAAAAAATGGCAATCAGTAACAATACAGCTACGCAACAAACATTTCAAAACGTAAATTGTTCATTAATTCTACAAAATATAACCAAAAACTTAAAAGACAGAAACATCCGAATGGATCGTACATAAAATATAGCTAAATCAAAATTTTATTAACACTTAACACTTTAGAATCATTAATAAAATTGAAATAATGAATAATGAGTTCAATATTAATTAATAGTACATAAATCTCATCACTCCCATATCAGCACATTTTTCTAGGCACTATTTTTTATATGCATGGCACTGAATCCAAATGTTAGATAAAATTTTTTTTTGCCAGTAAATGCAATGCCAATCTCTCTTTTTTGTGTGTTACATTATTATATAATAATTTTGTGTTAAATTTTTTGACGTTCTACAAATTCAATATAGATAAGTATTTACGAACCGCCTTGGATGTAATTACGAAGCCACGAGTCGCTAAGAGGAGTAAACGATCTGCTAAAATCTTTTCAGCATTCTAACCTAAGACTGGCGTCCACCACGTCTCTTAATGACACCTCTAGACAGTGAGATTCTTTGTAAACTTATATATGGTAATAAGTAAATCTCAACCACTTGACGTAAGGTGAATTTATTGACAATTTACGGTTTCTCTCATTTTCTTCATGAGATCATTCACGCGATTTTGTCTTTCTTTTGTACGAGCAAACCATCTGAAATGAAATAAAAATGCATTAATAACCACAAATATAAAATAAATCATTTATACAGTGATCCAATTCGCCTCCGATGATGCGATCCGAATAACCCCATATTAAACCCCATATTAAACTTATGAAATAAATATTTACCTTACAACATAATGCTTAAAAACTATAATGTTTTCTATAAAAGGCCCCTTTCCAAACAATATAATATATATAATTCAATGTTTTAATACAAATTCTGAGACTGACACAAACAAATAATGAGTACATATTTTAGATGAGCGCCAAAATTGTTACACACAAAAATACCGGACCTGCTGGCAAGACAGTGCTGACACAGATGTTCTAGTCCAATCGAAACACTACTGATGGCGAGAGGTGTGGAGTAGGAGAGGAACGTAAGACGCCATTCACTTGCGTCCCACGTCAACGCGTTATTCAAAATATTTACTGATTTCTTATTTTGATCCGATTTGCCTCGGTCTACCCTATCAGGGTAAACTGGTGCTTAGCGCTAACACGCTAATTCTTACATCCAGAGAATGCTTTAATCAGGCAAGCCCTAAACGTCACCATAAGGGCCCTTGCCAACCACAGACTTTAGATCGGCCGATAGTTTGGTCGGTTTCTTAATCAGTATGAAGACATATGGAACTGCGCACATAACTAATCGGGCTTTATACTCATACTCATGAAACTGACCAAAGTAGATATCGGCTGATAGAAAGCCAGTGGTCAACAAGGGTATTAAGAAGAAAAGAAATGAATGAAAATATCTATACAATGGCCATTAAAGTCCAAACTTCACATTTTCCGACCACTTTCATACCGCAAAGCTTTAATCTCTGAGACTTTTGTCTCAAAGCGCGCGTCGCACAATCGTATTGTTTCACCGTGAATGGCTAGAACAAATTAATTCTTTCTTTGTTTGTGGTCAAATAGAGCTCGCTTCATTAGTATTGTTGGGTTTTGTTTTATTTTTTAATTTGATACTGGCTGGGAACAACTTTTAACGCGCGTTCTTTGTTTGAATTAGGTACTGGTTTGTTTATCGGATTATCGCTTTCCACCATACACACTTAATAGCTCAACATTTTTTGTACTATTTTGACATTACGAAACTCTGTTTTTAACTAAAAGTTGAATTCACTATAAGTGGACAGTCAAGTCATAGACTTGATTTTCCAGTCGTGTATGTCCATTCATCTTTTTACCATCCAATCAACAAAAGCCGTACAATAACCAATTATTTAAAAGTAACAGTATTCAATTCAGTCCTTTGTTGTCGCACAGAAAAATAATAATTCCCATTGATAAATTCCTTTCAGAAGCAAAAAAGCGTGTAATAAAATGGCGGCCGTTTTCCCGCCCCCGCTCTCAGACGCAGCTACATCCACGCTCCTTCATTTAACGTTTTTCAAAACAAAAGAGGGCATAAACCAGAGCGTGGGTTGTAGGATAATCTCCTAATTTCCATACCGGGCGGTACTAAGCAAACGTGCGTGGCGTGGGATGCTTACAAAAAAAGAAAAACATTTGAAATGACACTGACAGATGCATAACATAGAATGTCAAATTTAGTGAGATAAATTAGAGGAAAATGCAAATATCATTTGTGTTATATTTTTTTACCTTAACATGGCCTAATAACACCATAATTTGGGCGGACTATGTTCTAAATTAAATTAAGCCATGTTTGGTGTATTCCGCTCACACTAATTATATTACCTCTGATCCTTTGATTATATACTCGTCATGCCAAACATGCGAGCTGTTAAAGTTGTCGCTACCAATTTACACATTTTTATTCTTATGATGACTACACGGTTGTATTACGGTGTATTTAGCCAGTGTCAAGTATTAGAATATGTCAAGTTTTCATAGATTCATGTCGTAAATTTGAGTTAAAGTAACGTTCGAGTCAAACAAAAGTCTTAGTGCAGTTCAAGTCATACCGTCAGTAAAGATGTGGACTTTACTTAAGATTTTCAGGAGAATTTTGATGTGAAAAAAAATTGCAAGTTTTTCTACAATGTGCCTACACACACATACACAACACATTAACTGGTTATTAACGGTCAATAATCCACATTATTATTAGACTTACATAGGCCAAAATTAATTAAAAAAAACTAAATATGCTCTTTTTACATATTTATTAAGATATATTATATACTTTTATATACACATCATTTATTTTTATCATATTTATATTATATTATTATTATATATTTTATTATATTTTATTTATATTTTTATTTTTTTATTATATATTTATTATTCATTTATTCAATCTTTGTCTTTTACATCAAGTAATTTGGGTAAATAATTTAAAAGTTACGGTGAGAATTATAGTACATAGGACGCTTGTGAGAGATCTGCGTGGCGCACGGTCTCTGCGACCCGAATACGAGCAGACGCGGTAAACGTCATATCATAGCCAAAGGGTAGAATAGGACATAGAATACTCATATACGCAGGCAAAGCCGCGGGACACAACTAGTCTTATTTAATAATAATCGGTTCAGATTTCAATCTGAGGTAACAACAAAATAAAATAAGCATACTCTTTGAATACTTTCTCCGTTCTCAAAGTCAGTTAAAGCGATATAATGTCGTTAATAATTGTATAATAGTTGTGACCTGTTGTACACTATAATGTTATACACACAAAAAATGTTCCCAAATATTTGGATAATTACCCCACTACTAAACTGACAACACTGACCAGTCCGACTAACCAACGAAAAATTCAAAATCGTGTTTTCATACTCAAACGATTGAGAAAAATTAAAACTTACCGATGATAACTAATCTTCTAATTAATATCATGCTTACCTGCGTGATTGTGGCATAATAGCACAGCACAAACCGGCTCGGTTGCTCAAGTGTCACTGTTGTAAGTAAACAGATGATTTACTATATATGGTACATTTTTATTTAGAAAGTTACGTGTATTTATTAAGGTATCTGGACATTTATATAATCAAAGCTCTGATTCTTACACTTATTTTATCCGTAACAAGTAACAATCAATTGAAAGATAAAAATGAAAAAAATGTTTATTTACAGCTATAGCCAAATTACAGATAAGTAATTAACTCTTTAGGTTTTTTTTTCAAATAATTTATTTAATAATATACATTTTGGGGATAAAAATAAAAAACTAAACTAAACTAAAATTAAGGGATGTCCGTGTGGTAAAGTGCCAAGAACGAAGAAGAAGCCAAGAAGTGCATTCCCGCGTTGAATCGCTAAAGAAATTCTTCGCGCAGTTTGCGCTAAGAATGAGTCAGTCCTTTTGTCACCGGCATCAACAAGGCGTGGAGCAATTTTTTTAGTAAAGTTTTGGTGCTCGGACCCCATGGACCAAAAGTTTGAACACCAAGCGGCATAAATATGTAGCTTCTAGATAAAGATGCATATTTACGCCGCTCGGTGTCTTCGGCAGCTTATTATTAATTATTATAATTAGACTCTAAGATAACCTAAGATTAAATGTAAAACATAATTAACACAACTCGAGCTGATAAAATAAAAGCCACGAGCAACAGCTCACAATATATATATATATGTATATACCTATATATATATATATATATATATCTATAGGGGACAATATGACGGACGGTAAGGTATGGTATATATATATATATATATATACCATACCTTACCGTCCGTCATATTGTCCCCTTCCTCATAACAGTGCGCACGCATGGCGCAGTCGCTATTCCCGAGATAAGAAGGTATTCCAATATTTCCAATTCCCCCGTTTCTGGATGTAACGCACTACTGACAAAGTGAATATGACAGACACCAACTCGTACCTTAAACCATTCTCAACTCTACACGGCCACATAGTATACCAATCGAATCTAAAGATAATCTTCTCTGACATACATATATCTGACTTGCTAAGCCCAAGTAAAGATAAGCCAAGCCATGAAGACAGTAAGTACTGCATCTACATTCCAGCATTACTAACTACAAGTCATCAAAGTTTTACTTCGAGAAATAAAATGTACCGTCTGTTGGACTGCAGTACAGACACATCTTAGTAACACACTTTTACCACTGGTGATATAATAGTACTTACTTAAGGTAAATAAAACAAAGTTACACAAAAATAAATAGTGCTTTTTGTGAGCCCCTTTGGCGTAAATGATAGTTGGCTTGAATTCTAAGCTAGAGGTTGCAGATTCAAATCTTAGCACGGGTGTTTACTGTTTATCCACAGGTGGTACGAGCATATAATATCGATGTTAAGCCTGTCTTGCTTCCAAGAAATAGTTTTCACCGACATCGAGGAGAAAATCTGCCACCATAACCTTACGGTGTTCCGGCAGCACACAGCCTTTGAGAGTCAGAGTAATCTAGGCCTAGTATTGTCGAAGATGGTGAACACTAAGGTGTTCTTTCACCATCTTCGACAATTATACCGCTTACCACTAGGTGAGATAATGGTCAAAGTGATCACTATATTGAGGAAGCTCTCAAGCGTGTTTCCGAACGAACTCTATACGTAACGTACAAACTTTTTATTTTTATTTCGATCTACTTACGTAAATCTACCCCTTGATCTACCAACAACATTTTATTATTACACTGGCTGTGCCCCGCGGGTCTACCCGCGTAGAAATCGTTCCCATGGGAATATCGGGATAAAAAGTATGTGTTATTCCAGGATCTAGGCTACGTATGTAGCCTAGATCCTGGAATACTACATTTCAGCTCGATTGGTTCAGTAGTTTTAGCGTGAAAGAGTAACAAACATCCATACACTCAAAAAACTTTCGCGTTTATAATATTACTAGCTGTTACCTGCGGCTTCGCCCGCGTTATTTGTGTCTTTAAGAGCATTGAGGTCTAGATCGATGATCTCTTAGGCCAAGTCACCATAGATGACCCTTAAAGTCGAACTCAATATCCTGTATTGTTAAAGTCATAAATTTTTTTGGTTAGGTTAGTATGCGAAGTTGTGCTGTTTAAATGTTTGACTCAACACAACAGTTCCTGAAACATTTCTTACAAAGAAAATAAGGTGAATAGCTGCGCGAGCGTAGCAAGCGCTATTATTGGGCAAGTGAAATTTTTTTATGGCTTTTTATATCCCTGATAGTTTAATGATCTATTCATCAAGTCTATATAGATGACTCTTAAGTCGAACTCGATATCGTCTATTGTTAAAGTCATTAATCATTACTTGGCACTTGGTAAACCTAACCAAGGTTTACCAAGTTTTGCTGTTTAAGTATTTGAGTCAGTCTAATGTATGAGGCTGTTAAAACACGCTATTATATGCTATGTAGCGTCATTACTACGCAAGCGAAGCGAGACATTTGTTTATGACTTTTTATGACCCTGAAAGTTTTATGACCTACTAAGTCGACACCGATGACCCTAAGGTTAAACTGAATATCCACTTATTTTAAGGTAAAAATCATTATGATTATTGAAGGTTGAACTGTTCCAATTTATGACATGTTTTGATGAATGTGGCTATTAAAATACAAAAGTTGCTGAAATGTTTCCTACAAAGTACATTTTACAAATGCTTGCACGACCGGAGCGAGCGCTATTACTGCGCGAGCGTAGTAAGCGATATCACAGCGCGAGCGAAGCGAGCGCGAAAAATTTTTACGTCATTTTATGACCCTGACAGTTTTTATGACCTACTAAGTTAACACTGATGACACAAAGGTTAAAATTGATATCCACTTATTTTATGGTTAATAATCATTGTGATTATTGAAGGTTGTACTGTTTCAATTTATGGCCTCGTTTTGATGCATGTGGCTATTAAAATATAAAAAAAATGTTGAAACATTACCTTCAAAGTAGATAAAAGAAAGGTTTGCGCGAGCGCTATCAATGCGCGAGCGAAGCGAGCGCGAAAATTTTTTTTGTCATTTTATGACCCTGACAGTTTTATGACCTACTAAGTCAACGCCGATGACCCTAAGGTTAATCTTGATATACACTTATTTCAAGGTAAAAAAATCATTATGATAATTGCAAGTAGTACTGTTTCAATTTATGAATCGTTTGATGCATGTGGCTATTAAAATACAAAAGTTGCTGAAATGTTTCCTACAAAGTAGATATAACAAATGCTTGCGCAACCGGAGCGAGCGCTATTACTGCGCGAGCGTAGCAAGCCCTATCACTGCACGAGCGAAGCGAGCACGAAAAATATTTAGGACTTTTTATGACCCTGACAGTTTTTATGACCTACTAAGTCAACACCGATGACACAATGGTTAAACTTGATATCCACTTATTTTAAGGTTAATAATTATTATGATTATTGAAGGTTGTACTGTTTCAATTTATAAACTCGTTTTGATGCATGTGGCATTAAAATACAAAAACTGCAAAAATATTACCTACAAAGTAGATAAAACAAAGGTTTGCGCGAGCGCAGCGAGCGCGAAAATGTTTACGTCATTATATGACCCTGACAGTTTTTATGACCTACTAAGTCAAGACCGATGACCCTAAGGTTAAACTTGATACCCACTTATTTTAAAGTAAAAAACCATTATGATTATTGAAGGTTGTACTGTTTCAATTCTTAAACTCGTTTTGATGCATGTGGCTATTAAAATACAAAAAATGCGGAAATATTACCTACAAAGTAGATAAAACAAAGGCTTGCGCGAGCGCAGCGAGCGCGAAAATTTTTATGTCATTTTATGACCCTGAAAGTTTTTATGACCTACTAAGTCAACACCGATGACCCTAAGGTTAAACTTGATATCCACTTATTTTAAGGTAAAAATCATTATGATTATTGAAGGTTGAACTGTTCCAATTTATGACATGTTTTGATGAATGTGGCTATTAAAATACAAAAGTTGCTGAAATGTTTGCTACAAAGTACATTTTACAAATGCTTGCACGACCGGAGCGAGCGCTATTACACCGCGAGCGTAGTAAGCGCTATCACAGCGCGAGCGAAGCGAGCGCGAAAAATTTTAACGTCATTTTATGACCCTGACAGTTTTTATGACCTACTAAGTTAATACTGATGACACAAAGGTTAAACTTGATATCCACTTATTTTATGGTTAATAATCATTGTGATTATTGAAGGTTGTACTGTTTCAATTTATGGCCTCGTTCTGATGCATGTGGCTATTAAAATACAAAAAAATGTTGAAATATTACCTTCAAAGTAGATAAAACAAAGGTTAGCGCGAGCGCAGCGAGCGCTATCAATGCACGAGCGAAGCGAGCGCGAAAATTTTTTTTGTCATTTTATGACCCTGACAGTTTTATGACCTACTAAGTCAACGCCGATGTCCCTAAGGTTAATCTTGATATACACTTATTTCAAGGTAAAAAAATCATTATGATTATTGCAAGATGTACTGTTCCAATTTATGTCATGTTTTGATGAATGTGGCTATTAAATTACAAAAGTTGCTGAAATATTTCCTACAATGTAGATATAACTAATGCTTGCACGACCTGAGCGAGCGCTAGTACTGCGCGAGCGTAGTAAGCGCTATCTCTTAAAACGAAACTGAAATCACGAAAAATTTTTACGACCTTTTATGACCCTGACCGTTTGCATGACCTACTAAGACAACACTGATGACACAGAGGTTAAACTTCATATCCACTTATTTTAAGGTTAATAATCATAATGTTTATTGAAGGTTGTACTGTTTCAATTTATGGACTCGTTGTGATGCATGCGGCTATTAATATACAAAAGTTGCTGAAATGTTTCCTACAAAGTAGACATAACAAATGCTTGCGAGATCGGAGCGAGCGCTATCACTGCGCGAGCGTAGCAAGCGCTATCACTGAGCGAGCAAAGCGAGCGCGAATCATTTTTACAACCTTCTGTGACCCTGACAGTTTTTATGACCTACTACGTTAACACTGATGGCACAAAGGTTAAACTTGATATCCACTTATTTTAAGGTTAAAATTCATAATGATTATTGAAGGTTGTACTATTTCAATTTATGGACTCGTTCTGATGCATGTGGCTATCAAAATACAAAAGTTGCTGAAATATTACCTACAAAGTAGATAAAACAAAGGTTTGCGTGAGCGCAGCGAGCGCTATCACTGCGCGAGCGAAGTGAAGTGCGCGAAATTTTTTACGTTTTATGACCCTGACAGTTTTTATAACCTACTTAGTCAATACCTATGTTAAAACACGAATGCTTTTGAAATACTTCCCACAAAGCAGATAAAACACGATGGGCAAGCAAAGCCATCGCGTAAATTTTGATGACTTTTAATGACCCTGACAGTTTTATGGCCTAATTAAGGCACTTATTAAGTTTAGTCATTATCTATGAACCTAAGCTCAAACTTTTATGATTATGCAAACTCTATGTAAAGTTAAGAAAAAATATAGGCACCAACACTTAACTGCCGAAAAAAGTATTCCTTGCCCTTTTATGCCCTATATAATGTCTTTGTACAAAATTTCATCTGAATCGGTCAAGCCGTTTGGCCGAAAAGAGGCCACATATTTACAAAATTCCATAATAAAAATATAGACAACCGAAATTTCCACCCAAAAAAAAAGTATTTGTTGCCCTTCTATGTCTTTTTGACTGCCTGTGTACAAAATTTCAGCTTAAATGTTTAACCCGTTTGACCGAGAGACCGTTTGACACATTTACAAAGTTCAATTTAAAAATTTTAGACACCCGGACTCGACTGCCAGAAATAAAGTATCCTATGTGATTCTATGCTATACAAACTGTAATATGTATAAAATTTCAGCTGAATCGGTCAAGCTGATTAGCTGATAAGAGTCCACACATTCACAAAATTCAATAAAAAAAATCTAAACACTCAGACTCGATGGCCAAAAAAAAAGTATCCGATATCCTATTCTGCCCTATGAACTGTCTTTATACAACATTTCAGGCAAATCGGTCAAGCCGTTTATTCGAGAAGAGGTCTTATATTTACAAAATTCAATTAAAAAAATCTGGACCCCCTGACTCAATAGCCTAAAAAAAAGTATCCCATATCCTATTCTACCCTATGAACTGTCTTTATACAACATTTCAGGCAAATCGGTCAAGCCGTTTATTCGAGAAGAGGTCTTATATTTACAAAATTCAATTAAAAATATCTGGACCCCTGACTCGATAGCGAAATAAAAAGTATTCTATATCCTATTCTGCCCTATGAACTGTCTTTATACAACATGTCAGGCAAAACGGTCAAGCCGTGTATTTGAGAAGAGATCTTATATTTACAAAATACAATTAAAAATATTTGGACCCTCTGACTCGATAGCCAGAAAAAAAGTATTTTATATTCTTTTCTGCCTTATGAACTGTCTTCATACAACATTTCAGGCAAATCGGTGTAGCCGTTTATTCGAAAAGAAGTCCTTTAGTTACAAAATTCAATTTAAAATATCTGGACCCCCTGACTCGACAGCCAGAAAAAAAGTATCCTATATCCTATTCTGCCCTATGACATGTATACATATAAAATTTCCGGCAAATCGGTCAAGCCTTTTATTCGAGAAGAAGTCTTATATTTACAAAGTTCAATTAAAAATATCTGAACCCCCTGACTCGATAGCCTAAAAAAAAGTATCCCATATCCTATTCTACCATATGAACTGTCTTTAAGCAACATTTCAGGCAAATCGGTCAAGCCGTTTATTCGAGAAGAGGTCTTATATTTACAAAATTCAATTAAAAATATCTGGACCCCCTGACTCGATAGCCAGAAAAAAAGTATCCTATATCCTATTCTGCCTTATGAACTGTCTTTATACAACATTTCAGGCAAATCGGTCAAGCCGTTTATTCGAAAAGAGGTCCATTAGTTACAAAATTCAATTAAAAATATCTGGACCCCCTGACTCGATAGCCAGAAAAAAAGTATTCTTAATCCTATTCTGCCCTATGAACTGTCTTTATACAACTTGTCAGGCAAATCGGTCAAGCCGTTTATTTGAGAAGAGATCTTATATTTACAAAATTCAATTAAAAATATTTGGACCTCCTGACTCGATAGCCAGAAAAAATGTATCCTATATCCTATTCTGCCTTATGAACTGTCTTTATATAACATTTCAGGCAAATCGGTCAAGCCGTTTATTCGAAAAGAGGTCCTTTAGTTACAAAATTCAATTAAAAATATCTGGACCCCCTGACTCGATAGCAAAAAAAAAAGTATCCTATATCCTATTCTGCCTTATGTTCTATCTTTGTACAAAATTTCAGCCAAATCGGTCAAGCCGTTTGACCGTGAAGAAGTCCCAAACAAACAAACAAACAAACAAACAAACAAATAAACAAACTGACTTTCGCATTTATAATATTGGTGTTGATGTAAGGATAAACGTCAACAACGTATAAATAATTTTAGATTTAACGTTCAATATTCTATAAGGGCATTAATAAATAAGTTAATGCACATTACATCGAGATGTAATCGCTTCACCTTGGGACAAGCTCACGAACCACAAGCGGCGCTCTATAATATAAACTCACATCATTCATCCACGCGCTTACGTCTCTTCAAGCCAAGAATATTAAATTAAAACGGGAGAGAGCTGTACAACTTTATTTTCCGGGCTATTCATTAAAAAAAATCAAACAGGGCAACATGCGCTGCCATTTCCCCAGATTATTTAACAGTCTTCGCTTACTATTGGCTAGAATATTCCCCATTTTCGAGTCCTAACAAATGCACTACACCGTATAAAAGTTCAAAGTCCTTACTACTAGTTTTATAGTATTGGTGCAAAACCTTGGAATAATCCGTTTAAGTCTAACGTCAGTAAGTTACTGCTTATCTTTATGGCTCACACGCCTCTAGAAGAATAGTGAAACTACACAAACATTTAAGTTTTTGTGACCTTTGGCGATATAAGCTTAGCAGCTTACACTTTATTAAAGCTTTGATACTCATATTTATTTTTAATCTTAGGTCTAGGTTTTTACAATATCATAAATCAAAGTACCTAATTCCAATAATAATTATATAATGCTACGTACCATGACGCGCCGCGAACTAGCTCTACGTTCAAATAAAAAGCGGTGCTGAATCTACATCTCGTTTAGGCTGGTTTTAATGTCACGCGTAGAGACGCGTACCATCGGCGCTAATAGGTTGAATATGTATGGTTGCTATAGAAGCGTTTTAGAATAACGCCGACTCTCAGCGCTGACGAGTTCATACATTTCGGCTGTCAGCGCTGACGGTACGCGTCTCTACACGTGACACTAAAACCCGCCTTAGTTTAGCTTAAGTACTCCTCACGTCCGATCGCGCGCCGCTCGGCACGTAAGTCAGTTTATGATGGGCGCCTCTGGTTTACATGTACCTCGATGTAAAAACATAAAATATTATAAAAAACTTAAACCTAGGGTGCCGCCGGCAGCGGGGCAGGGCCCATTTTATTACAAGCTTTTATTCGTATGTAATTCATTTTTCAAATCTTGAAAACCATATTTCAACCACTTCCTGATATCCGATTGAGTTAAAGGCATATTTATGTAAGCTCGGTTTCAAAAATATGGTACAATCATCACCATGATCTTATGATGGAGCCTGGATGTAGGAACTGGAACTCCCAGACGCAGACTGCTAAGACGAGGCTCTTTCTTTGGTTTTGTTTGATATGAGTACTTTCTATTACTCATGATGACGAGGGTCTGGAAATTGAGCCGGAAGAATGCCATTAGAACTTACTGATAGAAAGTGGTGATATGGTTGAGTTTGGGTTCGTTAGTTTTGTTAACATGAGCATTTATTACAATAAATTATAACACAAAAATGAAAAAAAAAATGCTAAGCGTTTCCAAAATACCTACATTAAATTTAAAAGCTACAAGATCGGTTACTGTTCTTAAGTGCCTCATCATTATCATCATCATCATCATTAACAGCCAGTTTTCATCCACTGTTAGACGTAGGTCTCTGCTATGGCACGTTACTGAGCTCGATCTTCAGCTATTTGTTTCCAATATAATGTGATTAAATATTTTATATTTTGAAGAGTCTTTACTAACGTTCGTAGAACTAATCTAGCTATATGCGCCTTTTTATGTTGACAATTATTACGTGCGGGGTTATACTTTTATTACAGATCCCAAGGGGCTTTTGACGAACCAAGCATTCAATAAATTTTAATTTGTTAATTTTCCTAGGCTATAACAAAGATAAATTATTATTATTATAAATAATAATAATAAATGTCCGTTTATTTCTCTTCACAATGGTTGAGTATCATAAAAGTAGAATAATACTTAGTACGTAGCAAGAATTGGATGCAACCAATTTTGTGAAGAGCCGGTGCCTGATGTAGGTTGTTTAAAACCTGTATTACAGGTCACCAGGCCCTCACTCCACGGGTACAACAATGCAATTCAAAAAAGACAGGTAGGTAGGTGTAAAATTCTTTGAGTTGGAGATTCGAAATGTCTAGGTATACCCTCTATTAATTTTTATTTACGCAAAGGTGTTAAAGGGATTGTTTGTGTGAGTGAAGTGTGAATGTGTGTGTAGACTTTAAAGTGAATGTATATATTTGTTCCTAGTGTTGAATTATGAACCTGAACTATCCCATTGCAGGGCAAAGGCCTCCCCCCTTTCCACGTCTCGCGATTTTGGGCTATTGTAGTCCAATCTTTCATATGTGAGTCCAGATCGTCTCTCCAAGATATAAACAAATAAATACATAATTATCAAAACGATATCTCGTTTTCGATTCTCGTAACGCGTTCTTTGGAAAACCTGAGTCTTCGTAGACAGACAGACGGACAACGCTATAAATAAGGGTTCCTTTTAGCTGCTGAGGAACGAAAGTCAAACAAAGTAAAAAACACAAATTCACGCAAATTATGCACCTCCTCTTTTTGTGACGTTACTCAAAATCTTTAATATCATTCAGTATTATATAATCGTTATTACAAACCCACGAAAACCATAAATCAAGAATATTGTCCAACTACGTCAATTGTAACACAAATCATTTGATTAAAGTACACTCACGACTTACCCTTAATTTCCAATTCTATCCTTTTGCGACCGAAGTTACGGAATGGCGACGGACCTTTTCCTTTAGGCGAATTATTATATGCACAGATTAGATATTTGGTCATTTAGGGTTCCATATCACACGGGACGATTGTAAATTATTATGATAGTTAAAAAATAAAACAACCGACTTCCATGCCCCGCGAGTCAATTTCAGTAGCAAGTTTGAGACGTTTATCGTCATATCTCTGGAGATACGTATCAGATCTCGATGAAATTACAATGGGACATCGGAAACGTACCCTACCGAAAGATCGTTTAAAAAACTAAAAACGACCGACTTCAATGCCGCGCTTTTAATTTTCACTACCAATTTTGATGTCCACACTTGGGATCTCCTTTCCAACAAAAAAATAATAATCAAAATCGGTTCATAAACGACGAAAATCGGTTGACAATTGACGGAGTAAGCGCCTAACATACAAAAAAAACATACAGACGAATTGTTCTTCTTTTTGGAGATCGGTTGAAAATAGGACGACAACATGCCAGCAATATATCCATCCACTCTACCTTATTCGCCATATCTTTACTTTAAAACCCATTCCTACCTCACTTTTCATTAACCAATGTTCTAATAATTTATTTACCATATACAATATAACAAAGATGATATGCTCATTTATATTAATTTGATAATAATACATAATTAAAATAATATATAACTATTATTTATTCATTTTATTTATCCTTTCATGAGTGCCAAAAATCAAAGCTTCTCTTAAGTTGATAGGCGTCAGTGAAAATACTCTCAAAATGTTTGTGGCTGGACAAATTCTAAATACTTTCAGGTCGATATCAAAGTAAGTTCGCCTAACTAATATATAAAATAAAAAAAACAACGGGTTGCACTCCGGGAGTGCCGGCAGAAGTAAAAACTTGAACACGTCATTTTTTAATATTTTGGAATGACACCTCGCGCAAGCGCCCTGCGCTCTGTTGGAATGATACCTCGCGCAAGCGCCCTGCGCTCTGTTGGAATGACATAACGTGCAAGCGCCCTGCGCTCCGTCTTACAAATTTTCGTCTTACGATCAGGACACGTGACCCTGGCGCGAGTTTAACATTTTTTACACATCCCAAGAAAAGTGCACAACGCCGCTTAAGAAGTTTTCACTTAAAAAACATACAAACGAATTGAGAACCTCCTCTGTTTTGGAAATCGGTTGAAAATACTGCAAGATTCATCTAAAGCGTTACGAGGAGAGCACTAATGGTCTTCGCGATAAGCCCTTAAGATCTGTAAATAGTGGTGCGGGCTCGAGTTTGTTTAGTTGAAAACTGTTGTTAAATGTTCAGACATCAAGTTGGAAAATCTGTTGTAGTTCATATACATCGATGGTTGCCAATGTTGCCATACATCTTATGTGTTCCGGCAGCTGTCTTTGACAGAATGTTCCCATTCTAGGGCTTGTAATCGAGAGATGAGTGAAATAGTAATTAGCTAATAAGTACATAAATACATTTTAAAAAATCTGCACAAACTCTTTCAGTGCAAATTGAAACACCTATTTAATAATATGCTTTTATCCAATTGAATCTGTTTGAACGTTGAGATTTGACCGCTGATTCTATTTGACAAGGTTGACAGTTGATTTCGAGATTGGCATATCAAAACCCGGGCGTAAGTATATTTTCCGTAATAATATTATACTGAATACATTATATAATATTAATCTGAATAGTTTTATGATAGAACTGCATACTAATATTATAAAAGCACAAATTTGTTTGCATGGGTGTTTGTCATTCTGTCACGCAAAAACTATTCAACGGATTTAGATGAAACTTGGTACAGTACAGTACAGTAACAGATAATAAGCTTAGGCAGCGGTAACCACTTACCATTAGGTAGGCCGCATTTGCTGCCCTATATTTATAAAAAAAAATTAACTCAGAATTTTTTACAAGTACTTTTTAAAGCTGGCGAATCCGCGGAGCACCAGTAGTAGTCTATCTATCATAATATGTATATTCCCTATAGACACAAAAACTGTTAGATAATTTTTAATTAAATGCTCAGGCAATCTTCAGATTCACCCAGGGCGATCCTGTATAGCGGTAGCGGTCGATCCACAGAATCGTGCTACCCGTGCGAAACAGGGGCGAGTCGCTAGTATAAAATAAAACTCTACCACTTGACTATAATCATTAAAATCAAAGAAATAATCACGGTCTGAGGATGAAACTTTCAAGCTACCCTTTCACCTAACTTTCAAGATCACAGAATAAGTACAGCTATTTAGCCCACTCCCTCCAACAGTTTAGTCGTCTTTATTCGAGCTTCGCTCAGCAATTGCTAAGCTCTTATAGAGCTTTGTACTATGCAGCTTGGGGAACTACCGCCAGGTTCAAAACAATTTTGTTTCAGTCTTAGTATGCTCGAGAGAGGCGGCGCGATACAGTGCGACGCGGACCGTCCGCGCGCGGATTAGCGCTTGCGTCCGTCACGGATAAATTCTTCGTTCTGTTCCATGTGGACGTGATTGAGAGTGGTATATTCACAGTCATAGATAAACATTTTAATTTGGTGGTCCAACCTACACTATCGTCCATGGAGCACTGGAATAATACATAAGAACCAATACAGGCGCGCGGTCATCCGCAGGAGGAATGTTGCGGCAGGATTTAAATACGCGACGAGACTCACTGAACGCTCTGCATAAGCCTACTTTTACTGTCCGTCGCTGACATCCGCGTAGGTCATCCGCGTCGCACTGAATCAGCCCTTGGCTACTGATGAAAGGCATCAGCTTCAAACAACCACCAAAAAAGTCTTTGTCTTTGTCCAAATGGCGACATGTCTATGTCGTTAATAGGGTCAAGGAGTTCCAGCAAGATGCTCGGTGCTAACCAGTACTACGAGTTGGGACAGTTGCGGGAATTGGTATGGGAATAATGTTACTCAGCGCCTCGTCTCATGCTTTGTTTGTCTTTCACTTCCATACACGCATTATTACACCTTAGGTCTCGTTGTCACTAAGCATCAGGGAGACAGCGGTCAAATGTGCGTTTGCACACAATATAGACTGAAAAGATATATATTTTTTATAGCTGATAGGTTATAGCGTTTGACCACTATCTCGCCTGGTGGTAAGCGATGATGTGGTCGAAGATGGTGAACACGCTTGGCCTAGAATGGTTTTACTTTCAAGGGTTGTTTGCTGACGGCACTTTGTAAGGTTATAACGGCAGATTTTCGGTGGTAAGCGCTACTTTTTAGTAGCAAGTCAGGCGAGATATATAATTTAACTGCACAACACTATATAATGTCTCTACCACATGGGAATATTATTTAAAACAATGTGGTAGCCTCCCTTAATTTAAGCTACCGACCGACCACTACAAAATATTTCTTCTTCCTCTAGACATCCGAAAATTAAATAGCTAAGGACGTAACCCAATATAGATAAAATGTCGCTATAATTCGTTTATGAATAAAGTACTAAATGTTTAATAGTTTTGAAGATTAAAATGACGGACCAAGTTTTAGTCGTTACGAAGCGAGCTAGACCAGTAAATCTGTTTTATTTTATACAGCTTAATCCAGAATTTTGTGAAATAAAATTTAAGGCTTAGCTAGCAAGTTAATACGAAGCCGCAAATTTATTATTAATTCGTTTCTGTAGTAAAACTTAGCCCATGTTTTAATTGGGTGTAATTAATCATTTTTATTACGGATAGACAATCACTTAATCTCTACTTAGCTATAGGCGCTACAGTTACCTCTGTTTCTACTGATGCATCCAGTCTGCACCGAAGTCTACCACCAGTGGTCTCCAATTAAGAACTACTCAGAGATTACCAGACCCCTAAACATTTGTACAACATTGAGGGGAATGATGAACAAAGAATGTACAAATGTACTACTGAGGAGAGGTGGGAGAATGGTCGACTTTGACGCCAGAAGAAGTAAGTTCAAATCCTCGCCGGGCACCAATGGATTTTTTTTATAAAAAAAAAATTGTGCGTACTTTACAGGGACCCTCCTCCGCAGAAGGGATCCCCAACCACCGGCATGGTTATTACTACTAGTAAATTTCCGCCTGGCCAGCTACCACTCTAAAGTTGAAAAATCTGTCGCCAAACATATAATGTTGTTACGGCAGCTGTCCTTGAGAGCCAGTTCTTAGTCTAGACTTAGCGTGTGATCATCCTCGACCACATCATTACTTACAAACAGGTAAGATAGTGGTCGAACGATATGCTATATGAAATTTAAAAAACTTAAGTCAGTCATATATAAATTAGTATTTTTTCATGTATAAAAAAAAACCTTTATTCAAGTCTACAAATTGGTGTTCGTACATAGCAATAGAGTTACCGTACAGATTATAATTTCAGTGCAATATGGATCTGTGCTTCACTATCTATGAACACTTTGGTGTCTGGGCATGATAAGATGGTTCTAGACGTCCATTACACGGTAGGTGATCCGTCATCAAAAACTAAAAGTCATCACTGATGGTAACTCATGCAGCAAATCAAAGTATGTAAATATCGGTCACCGTCGGTCACCCCATCACACGATCAGTTATCCATCAGTCACAGCCGTGACTGTGAGCATACTGACAGCAAAACCTATTGTGTAATGGACGCCACAGGCTTGTCCAACACCTGCCATCCTGTCAGTTGTCAGCCTAATCATGTTTAATACGTGTGAAGCTGACTAGGCCAGGCCTGACGATGTTTCATCATCATCATTTATAACCAGTATTCGTCCAATGTCCATTAGGCTAATAACTGGCAGAGTTTTGTGGTAAGACACATTCATCATGATAATCAGCCGGTATCGGTCCACTACTAGACTAGACATAGGCCTCTCCCAAATCATGCCACTGAGCCCATCTTCGGCTCTTTGTTTCCACTGTAAACAAATCCACACTAAAAATTATATAATATTTCCCGTAGTTCGTCTGTCATAAAAATATAAAGTTAGCTAGCAATCCTAATCATTCTCGATGTAGGTACTCGCTAAACATATCGTATTAGAGCGAAGCGGATTATCCAGATAATACATTGGATCGGCTCGGATGACGTCACTCGATCAGGTCTATAAATATCCGGTCCTCGAAGACTGAGATTGTGTTGTTTCTTCATTAAGTGTCTATTGGGGCAAGAAGCGCTTAAGCTCCGTTGTTCGTTGCCGTATTACCATTGTAGAAAAATTGATAAATTAAAAACTAAAAACTTTTTTAACAACATTCATCTAGTAGTCTTCTTCAGGTTCTTGAGTGTGGAGCGTTCGTCGACGCGTCTAGTCTGTCACTTGAGATCCTAATGAAAACTTCTGGTCTAATTTGAGCATACTCGTTTATTGTGTAAGGTAAACGGCCCATTACTCGTCAGTTTCTGAACTAAGCTGTCTTTACGGCTGTGCCTCGTCTCTGTCTGTTAACAGAGAATAATCAAATTTCGTGATGTGGTTCCTCATTAATCATGACTTTCAGTAAATATATTTTTATAATGAAAGAACAACATTAAAATAATAAAATAATTAAAACAAAAAAAAGAAGCGATTTGTACCAGTATCCGACACATTTGTCCCAGTTATCGTCATATCGTCCCAGAACTCGTCAATTTTCAACACTAATTTGAACTTCTTTGCTTAAGACATAAGGTTCATTTTGATTACAATTTTTAAATGTTTTTTTGCAAGCCACTCATTACCTCAAATAGATCGTAGGGTGAAAAGTAAAATATATATGCAATTGCAGTGAAAATATATTATTATTATCCACGTATTTATCGTATTTCTTAAATTTAGGTTGGTTGAGGAACCTCCTGACGATGCGTGCCGTGTCAAGAAGTACCTACCGCCTTCTGTATCTGGCCCTTGATCCAGCCATCTAGCGAGAGTCTCTTGAGATGTTGGTCGAGACTCTTCGCTATCAGACCGTTTGCAGAGACCGACTATCGGGACAATGATGGTCGAGTCAACATCCCACATGGCGTTAACCTCGTAAGACAATTCAAGTTATTTGCAGAGCTTGTCCTTCTCAGCCTTCACGAAGTTCTCGTCATGCGGGATGGTGATGTCGACCAACACTACCCGCCGCTGGGACCGGACGACTATTACGATATCACGCTTATTGGCGACAATAGTCCTGTCCGTGATAACTGACCGGTCCCAATAGAGCAAAGCATGACCATTTTCGAGAACTAGCTCAGGTGTGTACGTGTAGTTATAGTACGGCACCTCAGACTTGACAAGGCCGTATTGCAGAGCTAGTTGCTGGTGGTTCTGGCTACGAGATTGTGTCAGTCTGTGCAAGTACTCGCCGTTAGCAAGATGAGAAAAGCCGGAAATAATATGTCTGAGTGATTCTCCGGGACGGCGGCATGCCTGACAAATGTCGACCGTACCGTCCTTCATGATATATTTCCGGTAGTTGTTCGTCTTGACATGAATCCAATTGCACAAACTAAACCTTCGGTTTCCCCAAAGAGGTCTCCAAACCGTAGCCAGTTCACCAATGCGAGCAGGTCTACATCGGGCCCTGTTAAAGTCCGATAGAACCTGCCGTGCAGTTCCTTGCTCTTCCATACATCCTTCCGGTCTTCGGTGCTCAGCACCTGAAGCTTGCGCCAGTTCTCGTTGCCTAAGGAGATAGGCGTTAAGATCCTGTCAACTACCACCACATCTCTATGCATCTCACACTTGTTGTTAAGGAAATATTGCCGGAGACTGCATATCTCACGGTTATACAGAGTTTTGGCATTTAAAAAGCCTCGGCCACGGAAATGGCCCCATTTCCGTGGCCGAGGCTTTTTAAATGCCAAGAATATACAGTCTCATAACAGACAAGCGCGGGTGAAGCATGCGATGTTTGACTAAGGTCTAGATAAACTTCTCTATGCCTGTGTCTACCGGTCGCACAGTGGAGACCAGGAGACGACCAGGCTTACAGAGTACCTAAGTGAGGCGGCGAATGCTGCTCAACACAAATATCCGTCTGCACAACTAGTGTTACTGGGGGGACTTTAATGCCCACCACCAGAAGTGGCTCTTCCCACACCAGTTCACCGACCACGCTGGGAGAGAGACGCAAACGCTAGCTTTAGCTTTAAATCTCTCCAAGAGGCAACGCGGGTTCCTGATGTTGACAGCCAGTTGCTTGGACCTTCTGCTGACGACTGATCTAGATCGCTACTTAGTGTCGGTATCATCACTGCTAGATAGCTCCGACCACTGTCTGGTTAAATATGCATCTATCTGCTCCTCGCCCGACCCAGATCTAGCCCCAGAGGCACTCCGCAGTCGGTGGGTGTGGCCTTTATGGACAGTTATTATACTCTTTGGGTGTGGTGATACAAATCAGCAGATTGGGTTGAGATTTCTGAGAGATCTGTTTGCTTTTATTCTGATGATCCTTCGGTTTGCGTGGACGCTGTGACGGGTGTGCTGCGTCACTGAACATATAATAATGCTGCGTCAAGGAATGGAATATCATATTCCATTCTCTAATATGGTAATGTCAGGCAAAGTTCAAACCTGGTTCGAAGCTGAGTGTGGAAGTACTAAAGCACTGAAACAAAAAGCATACCTGGCGTAGGTTGATGCTCGAAACCGCAAGGCCAAGGATTTTTCAGCGTAGAAGATACCATTCAACAAGGCTGCCAAGTCCTTCAACAAGGTTCTGCGGAAGGCTCGATTTGATCACATATGCCGGATAGGCACCAAACTAGCTTCGTACCCAGCGGGTAGTAACACTATACGGATTTCGCTGAAATCGGTCCACTAGGGATCTTCTAGCGTATGCCACGCACATTAGGAGCGAGGTTATAGATTATTATGGGGAAGCGCTTGCGGTTTCCCTTGATATCTCAACAGCCTTTGACAGGGTCTGGCACGATAGTTTTATAAACAAGCTTCCATCATACGGACTGCCCACTGGTCTGTGTGTCTGGATTTTAGATTTTCTGAAGGACCGGTCGATAAGAGTTTTCATGACTGGTTGCTCTACTGACCAATTGGCAATCAATGCCGGGATCCCTCAGGGATCGGTGCTCTCAGCAATGATCTGCTAAAGCCCGGTACCTTTCGGTATGCAGATGACAGCACTGTATAGCAGCTATACATCGAGTGCATGGACCAGTGCAGCTGAAATCCAATGTCTTAGGGAGGCGGTGGTCGAGCGCATAAACTGTCTCCAATTGGGGTGATGCCATGTTGGTAAAGTTCAATACTGCTAAGTTGCAGCTTATCACTGAAACTTACCATCCGATTTAAAAAAATGTAAGTGTTGATATGTTGTAGATACCAACACTTATAAATCTTTTTTATAAATATAATTTTATAATAATATATATACACTTATAGGTAAATTTCGCCCGTACGAAGCAAAGGCGGGTTGCTAGTACTAGTACCTAATACATCTACCTTAATTTCTAGCAAAATTATAAACCATTCATAGAGAATGATTCAGCGCGCATTCCATTTTTTTTTTTCAAATGTATGACGGATTTACTGCACTTGCCACAGCAATAAGCCGTATTACGGCGCAATAAGGTTTAAAATATACGCAACGTCGATATCACGTACATTTGTTCATACATGTCCCAATTGTCGTCAAAATTATATTAATTTCGACGGGTAATGGGTCATGTAGGATTTAATATGTACCAGTACATGTCATTCGAATAAAAAAAGACTTAATAATAAAAATTGCACAGTTTAATAGGTTAAGTCATTAGAAAATTTACTTGAGTATATTTGAAAATAATCCCACTGACCAAAGCAGCTGTCTGATCTCTTTAAAATGTAAACAACAGTGGTGCGCAGCAATACACTTTCAGTCACCGAACCTCGCGAAAATCACAAATTTCGTAATTGCAAATTTTAAGTGTTTTTTTCTCCAGTGCCATTATATTTTTGACTAAATGTTAACCATTCTAATAATAAAGCATATTACCTAATATATGTTGCTATTAATCATATTAATTTTAGCTTTTGGTAGAAACAAATAACTATCCTTTTTCTCAATCTGACGTGTATTGGTACACTGACGACTTTACCAGCGTTTACCTTATATCGACATCGCGTACTAACGTCAAATTCTTGTTTGTAAATTAATAGCAAAACATACATAGCAATAATTTGACTGTCCTATCATTTGCCATTACGTATTTCTAGTATCTTTAACCCAGCTATCATCAGGTCAGCCCGATGGTAACTTATTTTTGCATTGTCACCAAATTACACCAAATTTGTGTCCCGTCAGGAAGTGGATCTGCTAATTTAAGATACTACCACACCGCGGCGTCCTACGTGCGCGATCTAGGCGGCGATCAGATAGTGGAGTAGTATTTGTATCGACTTGTTCATACCAAACGAGATCTACGGCGATTAGAAAACAATAGAAATTCAGATCGCGAACGCGTACGCGGACGCAAGACGCCGCGGTGTGGTCATACCTTTAGTTTCCAAGATTTGACTCACACATAGGTACTAACACGACAAGTCTTATAAAAGAATATAAAATAATTATTTTACACTACCAAGGAGCCAGGTTCCATTTATAATTCGTTCACCTTCGTTCCCTCTCTTCCTATCCTTCTAAAACAAACAATTAATACAAATTTCATTTTAATAAATATTGTTCATTAACAGTAAAATCCATTACGAGCACTCTCTACTCCACTTAATGAACGTTCAGAAACAATGAACTTTCCATTCCAGAAAAACTAATATTTGCTTACAACTTCTGAAACAACTGCCTACGATTCTTTGGGGTGCTTCAGACCACAATTATAGATTGAACATGATAGCGCAGTTTACTTTGGGTTTCAATTTTCTAGTTTAGGTTTTTGGCTAGATTCTACTAAGCTTTTGTTTAAACCGTGGTTAAATATAGCTGGATTTACTTCGCAACTTAAATCTAACGAAAATCGCGTAGAAACACAGAACAACATAAATAATTAAGATCGTTTAAAAAAACTACGAAACACTGACTTCACACGCCAGATGTGAAACGAGTCATTTTTAATATTATACACATACAAATTATTAGATTAGGAATAAACCTCTTTCGAACATAATTTATGATCGTATATACAAAACGAAAAAACCGACTTCACATGCCGCGATAGTCAAAGTACTGGCTAGTTATAATCATGTCATCAAAGTATACAAATGTGCTTATATTGTTTATCTCCGTATCGCCGGAGATACTTGTGAAATGGGAGGCATAATCTCTCAAACAAAAAAGAATTTTTCAAACCGGTTTAGATTTGACGGAGTTCTGAGGTAACAAACATACACAAAAATACAGTCTAATTAAAAACTTTCTACATATTTGTAAAGTCGATTAAAAATAAGAATTACAATCGACTTTATCTAATCTGTCTATATCTGACGAAGTTACAAAATGTAGATTAAATTAAAACTATAACTATGGGATCGTAGCATATGAAAAGAAGTAGGCTTTGCCTACCCTAACGGGAAAAAAGGCGTGATTTTATGTACGTTATTGTGTATAACTATAACATAGTCAGTAATTTGTAAAAAATCTTGGCAAATACTTACATCGCTACAGCAGCTAATAAATTTACAGATTTACGGACGACTTTCTAAATATAAACGCAATTTAGTCTGAAAACTCTCAACCGTAAAGTTACAGGAAAACCTTCGCAAAATACGAATTAAGTAGAACTTTCAGCAAAAGTCTTAAAAATTAACCTCCTTACTCGTAAAGCTCTATTAGTGGGGTTTTAACTAAAACCAAAATTGCGTCTTAAGATTTTTTTCTACTCAATTGTTGCTTTTTATACCCCCGACGCATAAAGAAGGGGCACTATAAGTTTGACGGGTGTATCTGTGTATTTGTGTGTGTCTATTTGTGGCATCGTAGCGCCCAAACGGATGAACCGATTTTGATTAAGTGTTTTTTGTTTGTTTGGTATCTTAGTTTTGATTCATGAAAAACCGTTCAGCCGTTTTGAGGGCCCGGTGGCGTAATCGGGAGAACGGTCGGCTTTGATGCCGTGGTACCGAGTTCGTGCCGTGCACCACTGGATTTTTCTATCGAAAAATGTATGTGCGCTTCTCACAGTGGTCCTCCGGTGAAGGAAAAACATTGTTAAGAAACCAACAACCCCCGCATGATAGTAGTAGATCTAATGTTGTCATCTGTCATGTCTAGTTTTATAGTAAATGCCTGTTTTAAATGTTATATAAGTTTATAAGCTTGAAAAACATGTCATAGCCATAGCTTTTATAATCCTAGGTTAATTAATTACACTAGTATGTATAATAATAATAATGTATCATATGACCAATAAAAACATTTAAAAAAAAACCCCGCATGGTGGTAGAACACTATTTAGTGTCTGCCTGGCCAGCTACCACCTTCAAGTTAGAAAATCTGTCGCCAAACATCTAATGTGTTCCAGCAGCTATCCTTGAGAGCCATCCCATTCTAGGCCTAGCGTGCTTACCAACTTCGACCGCATTATCACTTACCAACAGGTGAGATAGTGGTCAAACGCTAGCCTATAAGATATTAAAAAAAGCCGTTTGAAGACTATGTTCTAGATGATGACGCTATGAAATATATATTTTTTTTAATTTTTGTAGTTCTAGTCAATTCGAAATTCTGTATCCTCTTACTCAACGATATTATAAGATCTTGGGGTAGCGTTGACCTTAAGCTGGGACATCTCCTAGAATCTGCAGAGTACTCAACTCGTCACCAACTTACAGTAGAGATGGCAAATGGTGGTTCCATTTATATTTAGTTCGCCTTCGTTCAGCCCTGTTAACACCCCGTAATGGGTGTGAGAGTCAGAGTTAGTCCCCTAGTTTTTTAAATGTCAAAAGTATTAGTCGCATCTGGTCTCATCCCACGCATTTTTTGTATTGTATTTTAGCTAAAATTATTTTATGAGTTAAGTGTTAACTAAGTATTTAACTTGCAAATGGCGACTTGAAATATTCGCTTTAACTCGGTATAATTAGTGAGGGTTTCTTCAAGTACATCCTCAAAGGCTGGAGCCTTTTGTAAAGTGCTTTAATGACTACCTCACCACAACGGAAATAAAAGCGTGTACCTTTGATGTCCACAAACTTTTAATGTAGGTAGGTATGTATTACAATCAAAACCTTTTATCGAGAAAGTACTTTTGACAGATCGTAATACATGTAAGTCAAAAATAATAAGACCGCAGCGTCCTTCGTGCGCGATCTAGGCGGCGATCAGATAGCGCAGTAGTATTTGTACCGGCTGGTTCACCAAACACGATCAGAAAATAATTGAAAAGTACTGTGATCGCGCCCGCAGATCGCAAGACGCCGCGTTGTATCCGTACCTTAATATTGTTATCCTAAATTATATGAAAACTAAAGTGTATAGATATATAGTCAACAACTTGATCAAGAGCTATTGAAACTGACCCCACCAAGTATGTGATCAACCCATGAACCCTCTTGTTGCCGGATGACCATGTTGAAAACGTAAGTCTATGAAATTAAATTTCATCGCTTGGCCGCATTTTCCGAAATTTTCACGAAGTCACTTAAGGCATAGAAATAAGAAATATTGTTCTAATTTAATATTTACAAGTGAGCTCAAGAAGTACTTTTTTCGTCACAAAGCTCTATCGCCTACGCTGTGACATTTTATCCATAAACATTCCGCTTCGTTTTATAGATCTCTTTACAAAATATTTGGTATTTATAAATCAGTACATTCGTGTTTTTACTTAATACAACTTTAGTTATTATAAATATTATATACAGGCTGTAATTCAAGCACCTTAGTCGAATTTTCTTAAACTAGGTTTCGAGCGAGTCCGTCGCTCTTCCTCGGGTGTGAGGTCACGCGGTGAGATCGCGATATTCACTGCGGGCCGCCGCTCACTGTGCTCACTCCCGATTCGAAAATTACAGCCGATATATAACATTACAAATTTACAATTATTTTAAAACAAAAAAAATAATTATAAACTAGATCTCTAAAGTGAAAATCTTCTTCAAGTATGTTCAAGGCACTTGTAGGATGGGAAAAAACTTCTAATATATGTAGCGAAATACTCAATGACCAATAGAAAATCCACAATTGAAATTTATATTGTTCCATATAGCCATCCAGCCAGCCTGCCGCCATCGAAAGGTTATATGTGGTAGTCCTCATATAACCTTTCGATGGCGGCAGTACACAGCCTTTGGGAGCATTCATAAACTAACGTGTTCTCCATCTTTGACATCATCTCTTAGGCGTCCATTACACGGTAGGTTATCCGTCATTCAAAACCATCACTCATGACTTTTCGTTGCTGATGTAGCAATCACAAGTATGTAAATATCGGCTAGTCACCGTCAACCACCCCATTAGACGATCATTTGTCAATCAGTCACAGGCGTGACTGCCAGCAAACTGACTGTTAGATACAGTAAAGTCCCTCAAAAATCCGATAGATGGCGATGTACACCGTTAAGACACGCAAGTGGTTCATTCTGCAGTTTGTCGTAGATCAAGGTAAATCATAGTTAAGTAAGTTCATAGTTCCAAATTTTACCACTAGATGGCGATGTACAACGCTAAAACACACAAATGTTTCATTTTTGATTTGGTAGGTCATATTTCTAAATTTCTGCTCATAGTGTGAATGGTGAAAAGTATTCAATAAATCGTGTCAGTGTAATTAATAGTAGCAATAAAGTATCGTGTGTATTAAAATCGGTGTTTCAGTGTGCGAATGTTCTGTGCGTTATTCATGGTGCCGAAACCCGGGAAGTGAAGTGAAGTGAAGTGAAGTGACAGTAAGTGCCCGTGAGAGCCCGTAGTGAACCCAAGTGGACTTTGGACCCTGCGAAATCCAAACACTTAGAATAATTTCGCTGTGGTTACTCTATACGGGACTTAGAAAAATTTAGAACATTTTCATACTGGACTTGTATTATTTTTGCGATCGGCTTGTGGAACTTTAACTTTATATCTTATTGATATAATCAAGATGGCTGCCAAAAAGGCACTCTTTCTTAATCAAGAGGAATCGTTTAAAGCACTGCTAAGGGCAGAGAAAAATTACTACAAGTCGCCGAAAATAAGAATCACACCATTTTATATCGAAACACGTCTTGAAGCGGTAGAATTTTTATGGAACAAATTCATAAACAATCATGAACAAATTGTTGGCGTTACGGATAAGGATGAACAAGCTGAACTTTCTTATTTTACCGAAGATCTTTTTGAGCAATTTGAAGAAAAATTCATTGACTACAAATCAAAACTAAAGGAGGACTTAAGTTGTTTGCCATCCACAATGAATACGCAAACTTCTAATTCAACGGAGACACCCAGCTGTGAAGTGAGACTGCCTCAAATCACCTTACCACGATTTTCCAATGGATATGAAGAATGGCAGGCCTTTCATGATATGTTTGTATCCCTCATTCATAATAACACTAAATTGAGCGCGGTACAAAAGCTACATTACTTGAAAGGATGTCTCCATGGCGAAGCGGAAAACGTGTTGAAAAACCTCTCCACGACAGAGACCAATTATGACGAAGCCTGGTCTCAACTCTCGAGGCGTTACAACAATAAAAGGTTTAACTCAAACGAAGTTTTAAAACGGCTCTTTGCTCAAAGAGTAGTAAACACGGAATCATCGAATGCTATCAAGCAGCTGTTGGATACGACGTCTGCCTGCTTAAAATCATTGTCAAATTTGAACTTAAATACGGACTCATGGGATGTGATTATCAATCACCTGGTGGTGACAAAGCTGGATCAAGAGTCAAGGAAACAATGGGAGCTACATGTCAGCCAGTTTGATACAGACGCCTTGCCATCCTGGGAACAATTAAAGACATTTTTGGAAATGAGATTCAGGACTATCGAAATGTTGGAAGGAGCTAAACCAACGACGAAATCAAGATCGTTTCTGGCTGTTGAGAAGACGAACAATGCGGTTTGCGTGATGTGTAGCGGTGGCCACTACCTATATCAGTGCAAGAAATTTGCTGAGTACACGCCTAAAGAAAGATCAGAGTTAGTTAAAACTAAGGGACTCTGCTTTAATTGTCTTGCACCAAATCACCCAGTTCGAAAATGCCAACAGACAACGAGCTGTCGTCGATGTAGAGGTCGTCATCATTCACTACTGCATATTGAACGAGATAAGGAGCAAGAATCTACCGCAAAAGACGCAGAATTACACACGCCACATACGGAGAAGACTACTATTGTGTCATCAAACTTTTCTAAAGACTTTTCGCCATGTGAAGTGTTGTTAGCAACCGCAGTGGTTAGGGCTAAATCAGGACAGGGACATTCTCATGTAATTAGAGCTCTTATTGATCAAGGGTCACAAGCTTCTTTCGTCACGGAAAAAACTGTGCAATTGCTGGGACTCAAACGCAAACCAGTCAATGGTTTGGTGTCTGGAGTGGGAGATGGTCACACACGAGTTAAGTATGTTGTATCATTGAGTATAGAATCACGCCATCATCCCGGTAAGTCAATCCCAGTAACTGCTTATGTGTTAGGTACCCTGGCGTTGATGCTCCCTTCAAAGGTCATTCATACACCTGATTGGCTTGAGCTAGAAAAGTTACCTCTAGCGGACCCAGAGTTTACATTACCGAGTAAAATCGATATTTTACTTGGAGCTGAAATATACGGAGATATTTTGAGAAGCGGCATTATCAAAAATCCGTCAAGAACTTTAATTGCTCAGAATACAATTCTTGGCTGGATTATTTCAGGAAAGGTGTCGTCGGAATCAGTTTCAGCAAAGAGAGTGATCAGTTTGCACACGCAAATTCGAGAAGATGATATACTCAAACAATTTTGGGAGTTGGAAAAGGAACCAGAAATGAATCCCAAGTTGTTAACAGAAGACGAAAAGAAGTGTGAGGAGATATTCGATTCTACAACGAACAGAGATGAAGATGGACGCTTCATTGTCAGACTGCCATTTAAAACCGATGATCATAACTATCAGCAGGGTGAGTCGTTACATATTGCTCAAGGCAGGCTACTTTCTTTAGAGAGGAGATTAGCTAAAAATAGTAATCTTCGCGAGGAATACGCTAAGGTGATAGATGAGTATAAAACTCTCAATCACATGCGCCTTGTACCCGAAGATGACATCGACAATCCTAAGGCCGTATACCTCCCGCATCACGCAGTGGTACGAGAGGACAAGGATACAACAAAGGTACGTGTGGTGTTCGATGCATCGTGCAAGGGAGTGAATAACGTGTCACTCAACGACAACCTTCTGGTAGGGCCGAAGTTACAACAGGATTTACAGTACCTACTGTTGCGCTGGCGTACTCACCGGATTTGTATAATAGCAGATCTCGTCAAAATGTATCGGCAGGTTAGAGTTAACGAAATGGATGTCAACTTTCAGAGAATACTGTGGAGGTCAAGTGTTGATCATCCTATTCAACACTATCAGCTGTTAACGCTAACTTTTGGAACAGCTTGCGCGCCGTACTTGGCGGTAAAGACATTACATAAATTAGCTGAGGAAGAAGAATGGCAATGCCCTACTGCATCCAAGATCACCAAGAGCGATCTATACATGGATGATTTGATGACCGGTTGTGAGAATACTCAAGATGCGATTCATATATTCGAGGAGCTAAACAAGATGATGAAATTGGGCGGCTTTCAATTTCAAAAATGGAGTAGCAATTCAACGGAGTTACTGAAGTACATCGATGAAGATCGGCAGAGTGAGCAAGAGTTTGTGAGCATCAAGTTAGATGCAACTGTCAAGATCTTGGGACTACATTGGAATAGAGTCGATGATACTTTCGAGTATGTTATCAAATTGCCTCCATTAGAATTACCCGTGACTAAACGCAAGGTAGTGTCCGACATTGCGTTGTTATTTGACCCGTTAGGGTGGGTGGCGCCTGTAATCACAACGGCCAAGGCTCTAATACAAAAACTTTGGCTAGTTGGCATTGAGTGGGACCAGGAGCTACCAGAGCCACTTTTAAGAGAGTGGACCGCGTATCGAAAAGACTTACCTTCACTTTCTGCTTTTAGTATTCCTAGATGGATTGGAAGTAGCAAGAGCGATAAGGTGCTCGAGCTTCAAGGCTTTTGTGACGCATCAAATCTTGCATACGCAGCTGTGTGCTATGCTCGCGTGATAGATGAGCACGGAGAGGTTAAGGTCAACCTGCTGAGATCCAAAACCAAGGTTGCCCCCGTCAAGCAAGTATCTATCCCACGCTTAGAATTGTGCGGTGCTGCTTTACTTGCAAAACTTTTGGCAGACGTGTCACAAACCTTAGCTATTCCAAAGGAAAACGTGCATGCATGGACAGATTCGTCTGTTGTCCTGTCATGGCTTAGCAGTCATCCCAGCAAATGGAAAACATTTGTAGGAAATCGAGTTTCCGAGATACTTACCATAATGGACAGCAGTCAGTGGTCGCATGTTCGCTCTGAGGACAATCCAGCCGATTGTGCCTCCAGAGGTATAAAAGCAGAAGAATTAATAGAGCTGAGATTGTGGATAAAAGGTCCAATTTGGTTAGAGGAGAAAGAAATTAGGTATACTAAAGGTGATTTTAAACGGACAAATTTAGAAGAAAAAACGAGCAATACAGTATGTTTAATGACTAAAGCTACTGAGGAAGATGAAAAAGGTGTCGAGAAGGAGGAATTTATACAAAGATTTTCATCTTTAACAAGGCTGCTGAGAGTTGCTTCGTATTGTAGACGTTGGTTGAGACTTCAACTGCGACAGCACGAACGTCCAGAGATACTGGAGTTTGTCACTATTGCAGAAATGAACGACACATTGTTATGTCTTGTAAGATTGGTTCAATCTGTGTATTTTCAAGAGGAGACTGACCAAATTAGTTCTCGTGGATGTGTCTTGAAAAGAAGCCCACTGCATACTGTTTGTCCAATATTAGATTCTAATGGACTTCTTAGAGTAAGTGGTCGTATTGAACGAGCAGAGCTTAGCTACGATCGAAGACACCCAATAATACTGCCTGATAAGAGTCATCTTAACAAATTAGTTATTATGGATGCCCACATCAAGACACTCCACGGTGGACCACAAATAATGTTAAACCACATTCGCCACAGATATTTCATAATTAGAGCAAGAATTGAAGTCAAGAAATATTACAAGAGTTGTGTGACGTGTCGCAGGTATTCTCCTGCTAATAGGACGCAACTAATGGGGCAGATTCCGGAATTGAGACTTAAGCCGAGTAAGCCTTTCAAATCGACAGGTGCCGATTTTGCAGGACCAATAAATGTCAGATTCTCACCTGGTCGAGGCTCGAAGACGTACAAAGGGTATATATGCCTTTTTGTGTGCATGGTTACTCGGGCCATTCACTTAGAAGCAGTATCTGATTTGACTTCTAAGGGCTTTATCGCCGCATTCCGTCGGTTTACGGCTAGAAGAGGACATTGTAGAGACTTATTTAGTGATAACGGGACTAATTTCGTTGGGTCCAATAAGCTATTGATAGAGATGTTCCAGAAGGCAAACTCATCATGGCCCAATGAAATTGTGCAACTTCTTAACTTTGAGTCCACCACATGGCACTTCATTCCCCCACACGCTCCGAATTTCGGAGGATTGTGGGAGGCTGGTGTTCGCAGCGTTAAAAATCATTTGAAGAAAGTCATCGGGGATAGTACTTTGACCTTTGAGGAGCTATCAACAGTATTGACCCAAATTGAGGCTTGTTTAAATTCTCGTCCCATATCAATTTTGAGTGATGATCCTAGTGACCCTCTACCTCTCACGCCAGGCCATTTTCTGGTTGGCGAACCTTTACTTCATGTAACAGATGAAGATCATTGTAATATGAGCATAGGTATAGATAGGTGGAGACTGTGTCAGAAAATGATTAGTAATTTTTGGAAGAGATGGTCTAAAGAATATGTAGTTAATTTGAATCAAAGATATAAATGGAATCAAAAGCTTGATGAGCCTAATGTGAATGATATTGTTGTTATCAGAGAAGATAACATCCCACCGGCCAAATGGATAATAGGTAAAATAATAGAAAAATATCCTGGTCAAGACAATATAACTAGAGTTGTATCAATCAAAACTAAAAATGGTGTATTAAAGCGGCCAGTTAGCAAAATTGGTGTACTTACGAAATGATTTGTTAATTTATATAAATAAGTAAATAGATGTTGAGACAGTTTTGGCACGGTGGGCGGTACATTGTAAGAACTAAATTTTAATTTTAAATTGTTTTGTAAAGAAGATGCATTTTTGGTTTAAGTTAGTGTTATACCTTTAGTTTTCATTGAAGGCAATATGTCATATGTTGTTATTTTTTGGCCTGATCATTCATACTATAGTTATTAAGTCTTCCTGTTTTAGGAATGTTTTTATTGTATAAAAAACAGTTTATTTTTGTTGTTTTAATTATTCTGAGTTGTGTTGATTCTCATTCATAAGTTCGTTTTTTAATTTTTAATGTTTTTAAATTACTTGCTATTATAATTTGTGAAGGACATAGTGTTCTAAGTCCTTGGTGGGCGGTTATGTTAGATACAGTAAAGTCCCTCAAAAATCCGATAGATGGCGATGTACACCGTTAAGACACGCAAGTGGTTCATTCTGCAGTTTGTCGTAGATCAAGGTAAATCATAGTTAAGTAAGTTCATAGTTCCAAATTTTACCACTAGATGGCGATGTACAACGCTAAAACACACAAATGTTTCATTTTTGATTTGGTAGGTCATATTTCTAAATTTCTGCTCATAGTGTGAATGGTGAAAAGTATTCAATAAATCGTGTCAGTGTAATTAATAGTAGCAATAAAGTAGTGTGTGTATTAAAATCGGTGTTTCAGTGTGCGAATGTTCTGTGCGTTATTCACTGACAGTAAAATCTATTGTGTAATGGACGCCTCACCATTCAGGCGAGATAATGGTCAAACCATATTCCCGTATATATTTATATTCCCGTATATATTACTTTACTCTATGGGTCAAACACTATTATATATGCCTATTTAATATGAAAAAAGGTGTAGGTTTCATTCAACCACAACCTTTATACCACATGAGTAAATTTTTTTTACTCATGTGTTCATACAGTCAGAGGATAGTTAAAAAACGGTATAAAGTTTGTTTAATATCTAAATGAATAAAGAGACAAAACTAAAATTTTAGCATTTATATTTTAATTATGTAATTGGGATAATGAGTAGAAACAGCAATGAAGACTAACGACCACTACAACTGTTACCATAATTAGCGTTATTTCTTTCACTTGCCCCTGTTTGAATAAATTGTGGAAGAAAATAATTACAGTCCGAGAAAATACTGGAAAACATGAATGAAAAATTCTTTTAAACGGACGCTTTTAAAGAGAAACAAGAGGATGAATGAAAAAAGTACTATAAGCTGGTTTTAAATGAAAAATACCGTGTTAAGCGCCCAAAAGACCTATGTTATATTAGTTAACTATTTCTTATGGTTACTATTGTTATGATTATGAATACCTCAAAAGGATAGAGAAATTCTTGCTCTTTTTTGTTGTTCGTCATGATTCCATTACTCAGGAACACGTAGAGGTATCAAATTGAAATTGATATGTAATATAACTGAGGTAAGGTCTACACTCCCTTAAAGGCTTCACCACACAGAGAGCGTGTTGGGGCGCGATGTTAACGTCGCTTGTGGTTCGCTTGCTCTTGGCGTGCGACTATGTGTCAATGTATAATGAAAACCACCACACCAGGGCTGGTAGCTATTTATTATTCTGTGCCGGTAGTCTCTACATGTACGCGACCAACACGCTACGTGAACATCGCGCCCCACACCGCTCTTTGTCTGGCAAAGCCACACAGCTGTGAAAAAATCAAGCTTCTGAGTCAACGCGGTCAAAATATAGATAGCTATTTATGCCTCATAATTGAGACTCGCAAATAAATCAAACTACATCCTGGTACTTCAGGGTCATCATCATTAACAGCCAGTATTCGTCCACGGCTGGACATAGGCCTCTCCTATGGCACGTCACTGAGCTCGATATTCGGCTCCTTGTTTCCAACCGCTGCCAGCGAGCTTGCGTATATCATCGCTCCACCTAGCTGGAGGGCGTCCTACGCTTCGTTTACCGAGCCGTGGTCTCCACTCTAGAACTCGTCTACCCCAACGGTTATCGATTCTACAACAGATGTGACCAGCCCACAGCCATCTTCAGGGTACATCATTAACATTATCAATCATACATTAACATATGAGGTTACATAAAACTACCTTTTTATATAAATCTATGGATGTTAAAATAAATCTTCCAACATCGTCGACATTTAATTTTTGACCCCTCATTGGAGGAGTTTTACCTTTCCACTTATGTTTTCTTTACAAAAAAATAAATAATAGTTTTAAAAAACTAAAAAAATACGCTTTTATAGAAAATCAAACTAAAAATAGAAAATAAATTTTAATAAATTTGAATTAAAAATAGTGTAAGAAAAAATGATTTTATTGTAAAAAAAAAGCGTGGGGTGCATGGTATCAATATTTTATGAACAGATATGACTAGAAGGGTTATTTTGATAATATCCTGAAAAGCACCCCACGCTTTTTTTTACAATAAAATAATTTTTTCTTACACTATTTTTAATTCAAATTTATTAAAATTTATTTTCTATTTTTTAGTTGGATTTTCTATAAAAGCGTATTTTTTTAGTTTTTTTAAACTATAATTTATTTTTCATTTTTTAGTCGAATGTTTTTTTAATTTTTTTTTAATTTTTTTTTATTTATTTATTGTCATCGGTCCTTAATAAGTATGCCAAATTTCGAGTTAATCCGACGTTTTGAAGGGGGTTAAAATCATGTTCAAAGATTCCGTTACATACTAACATACAAACACACATACGTCTGAAGCTAATAAAAGCGTATTAATAAAAAGGAGAACATTTTCTAAAAGCAAACCTATGTTTTTCCTTACATAGTTGTAATATAACAGAGCAACAGGCTGTAGGTAATAGTGAGATAGCATTTCGCTTCACCACTCTCTTTAACGAGAGAGTGAAAATAACCCCGCGGTGTTTTGTACCGTGCAGTTAATTCATTCATTTATTTATCAAGTAACATAGACTCATTTACGTACAAAAATAAACCATTAACAGTCACATTAATTCAAATCCTATTAATAAATTTTAAAATTAAGTATGTCAATTATTAAAATTACAAATTAATAAGACATTTCATTAAATTAAAAGTTCACCCAATTTTACTTAGTTAAGACCTAGTGTATCGCTCAGGCACTGTGTACAATGTGTAACCTACAACAGTGATCAATGTAAGAGCTATCTAGTCTTGTCGAGAGCGCGGCCAGCATGCTGTTGGCGCTCCGCCGCACGCGCCGCACCAGTGACGTGGCTCGCTTCCGCATAGTTGTGTAGACGCAGTCTACACGTGCTTCCGCGAACATTGTCGACGCACTGCAACAGCGTCGGAGCCCCACTAACATCCTGAACGCGTTGTTGA
Organism: Cabera pusaria; assembly: GCA_954871355.1. Lineage (NCBI taxonomy): Eukaryota > Metazoa > Arthropoda > Insecta > Lepidoptera > Geometridae > Cabera > Cabera pusaria. Next base: position 12,137,219 of record OX940911.1, read on the forward strand.
ACTGGACACGTAGGGCGCTGTACGATTTTTGCGTATAGTCGGACCACAGGCTGCAAGTATAGAAAGAGGTGCAGTAGGCTCTAAAAAGAGTAACTTTCACCTCAGTCGAACACCGAGCAAACCTGCCCACCATGTTCGCTCTGACCGACAACGCCCTCCGCTCCCGTTCAATGTCAGCATCGTCTTTCAGTGTAGCTGTGACGAGATGGCCAAGATATTTAAATTTGTCTACTCTGGCCAACGATGTTCCGTTCAGGAATAGAGGAGGCATCTCAGTCACCTTCCTAGGACCACCCTGAAATACAATGCACTGACTTTTTTTACAATTGTAAATTAGCCCATGATCCGCTGCGTAGCCCTCGCAAATCCTCAGAAGTTTTCTGAGGCCACAGACCGAGGCGCTCAACAGCACCATGTCGTCCGCGTAGCTAATGTTATTGAAACAAACGCCGTCTATGTGACAACCTAGATGTTGCTTGCTGAGCGCCTCGATCAGCTCGTTAATATAAAGGTTGAAAATGGAGGGAGAGCTTAACCCCCCTTGCCGCACCCCACATTCCGACCTATAGGGGTCCGACATCGTGCCTACCCATTTCACATTGTTCACTTGGTTCCCATACCAATACTGAAAAATATTTATTAATTCATCCGGTACCTGGGACTGCCTCATCTTCCTCCACAAGATATCATATGACACCAGGTCAAACGCTTTGGAAAGGTCGAGGAAACAAGCGTAAACAGGTGTTTTTCTAGAAGTGTAGTATTTGACAGCACCCTTTAAACACAATATCGCAGTCTCTGTAGAAAGTCCCGGCCGAAACCCAAATTGACCGTCATGTAACTGCAGGTATCGATTTAATTGTGTGTTGAGAATGCTGTCAAACACTTTAGCAATTATAGTTGCCAAGGAAATAGGTCTGTAGTTAGATATATCTGATAAATCTCCAGTCCTATTTTTTACTATTGGCACTAAAGTCGTTTTCATCATATCGGTTGGTAGGTAAGCGTGAGATATGCAAAAGTTGTACAACATAGACAGAACCCTGCATATATGAGGCCCGGCATACTGTAAATGTTCCACACTCAACCCATCGTGGCCTGGAGATTTCCCTTTTGAGATAGATTGTATTGCCTTTACTACGTCTTTTGCCCAAATCCTGGTGTTTACATACCCCCCCCCCCCCCCACTCACCCCACCAAAAACCTGCGATACTGATTGCCCTATAGGCGATTTCATAACAAAGTTATTTTTAAATTTATCAGCAATTTCTTTGTGGTCACTTGAGCCGTCTACAGTCACCAGGGCGACACTTCAGACGATTTGTACTTTTCCAAAAACCGCTGAAGTCTTTTTTGGAATGTTTAGCGGCTAATATGTCCATTTTTATTTGGTCTTGGTGGTTTCGACACCACTTCAGACGTGACTTAAAAATTCTTCTACACTCACACATTCTTTTATAAATATCTCCAGAGGTAGGACGCCCACACAACAACCTTTCCTGAAGGCTCGCCCTGGCCGCCCTGTGATTGTCACTAACATGTCTATTCCAGCCCAGAATTGCCTTAGACCGGCGCTTACTCTGTTTACGCTCGCCCCCTCGCCCCTCCGCGGCGGCTTGTGATAAAGCAAGCACGATGTCAGAGTACAATTTATCTATAATTGAACAGTGTGATGAGTCATTACAGTACTGATCCGCACAATTTACAAAATCATTCGGAAAATCAATCAGTTTAAGACGTTTATGACATTCAATTCTATACAATGAAATTTGTTCTGAAGTTCTTTCGCCCCAACCGACTTTATTATCTAACTCTTTAGCAATAATTTTTATTGGATTTAAACATTTCAATTTGCACTCTAATATGACTGGAAAATGATCCGACAATAATATGTCATATTTTACATACACATTGGATACAGTAAGCTCAGCAGATTTAGATAAAATACAATGATCCAACCACCGCTTTGAACTGCTGACTGGATCTATGTAGGTAAACGTATTTGAGTCTAATCCTAAAGATGTTATGTCAGTCAGTACCCAATCAAACTCATGACAAGCATTAATTAGCTCATTATAAAATATTTCACCCGGATGAGCATTAAAATCCCCCAGAATATAAAAAGGTTCGTTACTATATTCATTACTAATAGCACTTACAGTTCCCATGCAGTCCGCAAACATCGGCAGGTTAATCGCTTTATTTACTGGCATATACACGCACACCGCGATAAACGGACTAGCGGCCGTCTTAACACGAATAGCGCACACTCGCAGCTTATGACCGAGACATTAGGAAATACACTGGTATTCCATATCAACGCCGTGCCACCGTACGGCCTGCCGCGCAGCATGCCCGCCGCCGTGTCCACAGCCGAGGTCCCCGTACCGCTGAATCTGCTGTCAATACTGTTCAGATACGCTAACTCATCCGGGAGCAGCCAGGTTTCCTGAAGTGCTACAAGTACGCATTCATTACATAAGCGTCTTATGTCACTAATCGCTGTCTTTATGTTCGGTGCCGCCGCCACCGGCGCCGGCACAGGCTCAGGGTCTGCGGCTGGCACTGCGTCCGGCAGCGCGACCGGCTCCACGGCCTGCCTACTCGACGCATCCTTTATAGTACACATCGGTCGGGATAACGGCTCACACACCATGACGTCACTATTATGACAAGTTGTAGCCAACGGCGCATCGGAAACAATATTGCAGACATTATTTAGTGACTGATGGGAGTCGATTTCGTCCGTCGAACAATTGTGGCTCAAAGTCAAACCGATGGGGCCACTGTCGATATTCCAGGCGCCGCCACCGCCGCGTCGCATGTTTACATGAGCGGCCGGGGTTAATGATGGTGGTAACGATGCATGTTTTAAATTATGCATACAGGACCACAACTCTTCTATTTGTTTCGATGTAGCATACGTATTTTTGACTTCTTCAATATCCGCATTCAGCCTTGTCAAATCTTTTAACAATTTCGTGCAATCGAGATGATCGAATAAAATTGGGGGTAATCTTTCAAGTTCCCTCGCCACAAAAATTGGAATTTTGTCTGGATCTACACTTTTAAGCACTGAAATTATGTCGTCTAAGTCTCTTTCTTCTTTCCCTTTTCTTTTTCAAACAATTTTGCGCTGGTCAGACGGGAGCGATTCAAATAACAACATTTTCGATTTACTAATTTCCTCACTGTTGAACGCGGATACACAAATCCTTTTTAACGATACTTCGTCTACAACCGACAGCTTATTTTGCAAATAATTGCTAATAATTCGTTAATTACGATATTACAAGCGACACATTTTAAAGTAGTCGTCATTTTTACACAAGAAAGTGCGTCGACGCACCGAGCGCGGAAGCACAACAAACACAGCCGACCTTGACCGCGGCGTGCGAGTGACTGAGTTAATGTGTAGTCTTAACAAATGTGTGGTTATTTTATTAGTTCTTTAAGGTCAGACGTGTACTTTAAGATGTTACTTAAACTAAATAAATGTAACTTGGGACCTTGAAGCTTTTTTGGGTCAAATCCGGAATATAACCAAAGTAACAGATAAGTATATGGGGGGGTACCGTTTTCTCGCTCACCAGGTGGCGCCACTGAGATAAAATAGCCTTGATGACAGCTGTCAAACTAAACATTTTTTTATTTAAATAGCAAGTGTATATGTCAATGTCAGTTTGGAATAAATAATAATATCGTTTAAAAACTAAAAAAGAACCGACTTCAATGCCGCGCTATTCATTTTCAGTACCAATTTTGAGGTGTTTATCTCAATATCTCTGGAGATACTTATCAGACCTCGATAAAATTACCATGGTACCACACTTGGGATATCTCCTTTCCAACAAAAAAATAATAATCAAAATCGGTTCATAAACGACGAAGTTATCCGCGAACAAACATAAAAAAAAAAAAAAAAAAAAAAAAAAAAAAAAAAAATACGGTCGAATTGAGAAACCTCCTCCTTTTTTTTAAGTCGGTTAAAAAATGAAATTTGACATTTCGCTGACCTTGTAGTCAACTAGCGCCACTAGGTGACTATACCTATTTCACACACGATAGCCCCCATCGGCTTGGCTGTTACTTTGGCTACATTCCGGATTCCCTACTATAGAATATCGCCAGGTGAGCATCGCATGGTCAAGTTATTATCTTTTGAGAATATAATACTTACATTAAAACCACCCTCGATCGATCTATTCATAAACTGTTCATTGAGACCATTCCAATGAGCCTAAACTCGACATCTCTGCTGTTAGTTGGTGAACAGTTGAGTATTCTGCAGATTCCAGGAGATCAACAGGTTAACGCTAACAAGTTCTTACAATATCGTTGAAATAAGATTATACCGAATTTCGTATTGATCAGAAAAACAAAAGTAGATTTCATGGTGTCATCATCTAGAAAAAAATCTCATGATCTTAAAACGGCTGAACGGATTTTCATGAAGCAAAGCTAAGAACACTCTAGATTAAGACACCTACCTAACAAAAAAAAAAAAATGGAAATCGGTTCATCCGTTTGGGCGCTACGATGCCTTAGACAGACAGACATAAAGATACACACATCAAACTTATAACACCTCTTCCAATTGCGTCGTGGGTTAAAAATTGAAACTTTTAATATTATTTTGATACATTGAGAGCCCATTTTTTTCAAAGGCTTCATATTCAAATGATAGTACCTACAAATAATAGAAGCACTTTTATCAGAAATATATTTACATAGTATAAAACAAAGTCGCTCCCGCAGGCTGTACGCTTAGATCTCTTAAACTACGCAAAGGATTTTAATGCAGTTTTTAGAAATAGATAGAGTGATTCAAGCGGAAGGTTTACTAAGCAGGATTAAACACGGGCGAAGCCGCGGGCGCAGGTAGTGAATTAGAAAAATAAAGGTACGGACATACGTAGCGACCTGCGTGCGCGATCTAGGCGGCGATCAGATAGCGCAGTAGTATTTGTACCGACTGGTTCACACCAAACGCGATCTAAATAAAAAAGAAAAGTACTGAGATCGCGCCGCAGATCGCAGGACGCCACGATGTGGCCGTACCTTAAGGAAATAATATATTAAAAATTAATATAGTAAAATATTTCGGCCGTAAAGTGAAATTGCAGGGAAGAAGAAAAAAAACGATTTCTCAGGTGGCCAGAGAGAGTAAAAATATAACCAAAACGGTCTCAGTCCGAAAGGTTCCTTTTCTTAGTTTGAAACGCATTTCAGACTAAGCTATAATATAATAGCTAATAGCATATAGTTTACAGCACAACAATATCGCTCACCATACATTTATTTAGAATACGTTCATACTTAGCTATACTATACATGTGAGCCGGTTTGCCTGTAATTTGCTTGTCACGCTGTGGTATATAGCGGAATAGTATAGCGTAGTCTGAAACGTGCTTTAGGTAAACAATAAATCAGACGCTATCAACACCAATATTATAAATGCGAAAGTCAGTTTGTTTATTTGTTTGTTTGTTTGTTTGTTTGGGACTTCTTCACGGTCAAACGGCTTGACCGATTTGGCTGAAATTTTGTACAAAGATAGAACATAAGGCAGAATAGGATATAGGATACTTTTTTTTTTGCTATCGAGTCAGGGGGTCCAGATATTTTTAATTGAATTTTGTAACTAAAGGACCTCTTTTCGAATAAACGGCTTGACCGATTTGCCTGAAATGTTATATAAAGACAGTTCATAAGGCAGAATAGGATATAGGATACATTTTTTCTGGCTATCGAGTCAGGAGGTCCAAATATTTTTAATTGAATTTTGTAAATATAAGATCTCTTCTCAAATAAACGGCTTGACCGATTTGCCTGACAAGTTGTATAAAGACAGTTCATAGGGCAGAATAGGATTAAGAATACTTTTTTTCTGGCTATCGAGTCAGGGGGTCCAGATATTTTTAATTGAATTTTGTAACTAATGGACCTCTTTTCGAATAAACGGCTTGACCGATTTGCCTGAAATGTTGTATAAAGACAGTTCATAAAGCAGAATAGGATATAGGATACTTTTTTTCTGGCTATCGAGTCAGGGGGTCCAGATATTTTTAATTGAATTTTGTAAATATAAGACCTCTTCTCGAATAAACGGCTTGACCGATTTGCCTGAAATGTTGCTTAAAGACAGTTCATATGGTAGAATAGGATATGGGATACTTTTTTTTAGGCTATCGAGTCAGGGGGTTCAGATATTTTTAATTGAACTTTGTAAATATAAGACTTCTTCTCGAATAAAAGGCTTGACCGATTTGCCGGAAATTTTATATGTATACATGTCATAGGGCAGAATAGGATATAGGATACTTTTTTTCTGGCTGTCGAGTCAGGGGGTCCAGATATTTTAAATTGAATTTTGTAACTAAAGGACTTCTTTTCGAATAAACGGCTACACCGATTTGCCTGAAATGTTGTATGAAGACAGTTCATAAGGCAGAAAAGAATATAAAATACTTTTTTTCTGGCTATCGAGTCAGAGGGTCCAAATATTTTTAATTGTATTTTGTAAATATAAGATCTCTTCTCAAATACACGGCTTGACCGTTTTGCCTGACATGTTGTATAAAGACAGTTCATAGGGCAGAATAGGATATAGAATACTTTTTATTTCGCTATCGAGTCAGGGGTCCAGATATTTTTAATTGAATTTTGTAAATATAAGACCTCTTCTCGAATAAACGGCTTGACCGATTTGCCTGAAATGTTGTATAAAGACAGTTCATAGGGTAGAATAGGATATGGGATACTTTTTTTTAGGCTATTGAGTCAGGGGGTCCAGATTTTTTTAATTGAATTTTGTAAATATAAGACCTCTTCTCGAATAAACGGCTTGACCGATTTGCCTGAAATGTTGTATAAAGACAGTTCATAGGGCAGAATAGGATATCGGATACTTTTTTTTTGGCCATCGAGTCTGAGTGTTTAGATTTTTTTTATTGAATTTTGTGAATGTGTGGACTCTTATCAGCTAATCAGCTTGACCGATTCAGCTGAAATTTTATACATATTACAGTTTGTATAGCATAGAATCACATAGGATACTTTATTTCTGGCAGTCGAGTCCGGGTGTCTAAAATTTTTAAATTGAACTTTGTAAATGTGTCAAACGGTCTCTCGGTCAAACGGGTTAAACATTTAAGCTGAAATTTTGTACACAGGCAGTCAAAAAGACATAGAAGGGCAACAAATACTTTTTTTTTGGGTGGAAATTTCGGTTGTCTATATTTTTATTATGGAATTTTGTAAATATGTGGCCTCTTTTCGGCCAAACGGCTTGACCGATTCAGATGAAATTTTGTACAAAGACATTATATAGGGCATAAAAGGGCAAGGAATACTTTTTTCGGCAGTTAAGTGTTGGTGCCTATATTTTTTCTTAACTTTACATAGAGTTTGCATAATCATAAAAGTTTGAGCTTAGGTTCATAGATAATGACTAAACTTAATAAGTGCCTTAATTAGGCCATAAAACTGTCAGGGTCATTAAAAGTCATCAAAATTTACGCGATGGCTTTGCTTGCCCATCGTGTTTTATCTGCTTTGTGGGAAGTATTTCAAAAGCATTCGTGTTTTAACATAGGTATTGACTAAGTAGGTTATAAAAACTGTCAGGGTCATAAAACGTAAAAAATTTCGCGCACTTCACTTCGCTCGCGCAGTGATAGCGCTCGCTGCGCTCACGCAAACCTTTGTTTTATCTACTTTGTAGGTAATATTTCAGCAACTTTTGTATTTTGATAGCCACATGCATCAGAACGAGTCCATAAATTGAAATAGTACAACCTTCAATAATCATTATGAATTTTAACCTTAAAATAAGTGGATATCAAGTTTAACCTTTGTGCCATCAGTGTTAACGTAGTAGGTCATAAAAACTGTCAGGGTCACAGAAGGTTGTAAAAATGATTCGCGCTCGCTTTGCTCGCTCAGTGATAGCGCTTGCTACGCTCGCGCAGTGATAGCGCTCGCTCCGATCTCGCAAGCATTTGTTATGTCTACTTTGTAGGAAACATTTCAGCAACTTTTGTATATTAATAGCCGCATGCATCACAACGAGTCCATAAATTGAAACAGTACAACCTTCAATAAACATTATGATTATTAACCTTAAAATAAGTGGATATGAAGTTTAACCTCTGTGTCATCAGTGTTGTCTTAGTAGGTCATGCAAACGGTCAGGGTCATAAAAGGTCGTAAAAATTTTTCGTGATTTCAGTTTCGTTTTAAGAGATAGCGCTTACTACGCTCGCGCAGTACTAGCGCTCGCTCAGGTCGTGCAAGCATTAGTTATATCTACATTGTAGGAAATATTTCAGCAACTTTTGTAATTTAATAGCCACATTCATCAAAACATGACATAAATTGGAACAGTACATCTTGCAATAATCATAATGATTTTTTTACCTTGAAATAAGTGTATATCAAGATTAACCTTAGGGACATCGGCGTTGACTTAGTAGGTCATAAAACTGTCAGGGTCATAAAATGACAAAAAAAATTTTCGCGCTCGCTTCGCTCGTGCATTGATAGCGCTCGCTGCGCTCGCGCTAACCTTTGTTTTATCTACTTTGAAGGTAATATTTCAACATTTTTTTGTATTTTAATAGCCACATGCATCAGAACGAGGCCATAAATTGAAACAGTACAACCTTCAATAATCACAATGATTATTAACCATAAAATAAGTGGATATCAAGTTTAACCTTTGTGTCATCAGTATTAACTTAGTAGGTCATAAAAACTGTCAGGGTCATAAAATGACGTTAAAATTTTTCGCGCTCGCTTCGCTCGCGCTGTGATAGCGCTTACTACGCTCGCGGTGTAATAGCGCTCGCTCCGGTCGTGCAAGCATTTGTAAAATGTACTTTGTAGCAAACATTTCAGCAACTTTTGTATTTTAATAGCCACATTCATCAAAACATGTCATAAATTGGAACAGTTCAACCTTCAATAATCATAATGATTTTTACCTTAAAATAAGTGGATATCAAGTTTAACCTTAGGGTCATCGGTGTTGACTTAGTAGGTCATAAAAACTTTCAGGGTCATAAAATGACATAAAAATTTTCGCGCTCGCTGCGCTCGCGCAAGCCTTTGTTTTATCTACTTTGTAGGTAATATTTCCGCATTTTTTGTATTTTAATAGCCACATGCATCAAAACGAGTTTAAGAATTGAAACAGTACAACCTTCAATAATCATAATGGTTTTTTACTTTAAAATAAGTGGGTATCAAGTTTAACCTTAGGGTCATCGGTCTTGACTTAGTAGGTCATAAAAACTGTCAGGGTCATATAATGACGTAAACATTTTCGCGCTCGCTGCGCTCGCGCAAACCTTTGTTTTATCTACTTTGTAGGTAATATTTTTGCAGTTTTTGTATTTTAATGCCACATGCATCAAAACGAGTTTATAAATTGAAACAGTACAACCTTCAATAATCATAATAATTATTAACCTTAAAATAAGTGGATATCAAGTTTAACCATTGTGTCATCGGTGTTGACTTAGTAGGTCATAAAAACTGTCAGGGTCATAAAAAGTCCTAAATATTTTTCGTGCTCGCTTCGCTCGTGCAGTGATAGGGCTTGCTACGCTCGCGCAGTAATAGCGCTCGCTCCGGTTGCGCAAGCATTTGTTATATCTACTTTGTAGGAAACATTTCAGCAACTTTTGTATTTTAATAGCCACATGCATCAAACGATTCATAAATTGAAACAGTACTACTTGCAATTATCATAATGATTTTTTTACCTTGAAATAAGTGTATATCAAGATTAACCTTAGGGTCATCGGCGTTGACTTAGTAGGTCATAAAACTGTCAGGGTCATAAAATGACAAAAAAAATTTTCGCGCTCGCTTCGCTCGCGCATTGATAGCGCTCGCGCAAACCTTTCTTTTATCTACTTTGAAGGTAATGTTTCAACATTTTTTTTATATTTTAATAGCCACATGCATCAAAACGAGGCCATAAATTGAAACAGTACAACCTTCAATAATCACAATGATTATTAACCATAAAATAAGTGGATATCAATTTTAACCTTTGTGTCATCAGTGTTAACTTAGTAGGTCATAAAAACTGTCAGGGTCATAAAATGACGTAAAAATTTTTCGCGCTCGCTTCGCTCGCGCTGTGATATCGCTTACTACGCTCGCGCAGTAATAGCGCTCGCTCCGGTCGTGCAAGCATTTGTAAAATGTACTTTGTAGGAAACATTTCAGCAACTTTTGTATTTTAATAGCCACATTCATCAAAACATGTCATAAATTGGAACAGTTCAACCTTCAATAATCATAATGATTTTTACCTTAAAATAAGTGGATATTCAGTTTAACCTTAGGGTCATCGGTGTCGACTTAGTAGGTCATAAAACTTTCAGGGTCATAAAAAGTCATAAACAAATGTCTCGCTTCGCTTGCGTAGTAATGACGCTACATAGCATATAATAGCGTGTTTTAACAGCCTCATACATTAGACTGACTCAAATACTTAAACAGCAAAACTTGGTAAACCTTGGTTAGGTTTACCAAGTGGCAAGTAATGATTAATGACTTTAACAATAGACGATATCGAGTTCGACTTAAGAGTCATCTATATAGACTTGATGAATAGATCATTAAACTATCAGGGATATAAAAAGCCATAAAAAAATTTCACTTGCCCAATAATAGCGCTTGCTACGCTCGCGCAGCTATTCACCTTATTTTCTTTGTAAGAAATGTTTCAGGAACTGTTGTGTTGAGTCAAACATTTAAACAGCACAACTTCGCATACTAACCTAACCAAAAAAATTTATGACTTTAACAATACAGGATATTGAGTTCGACTTTAAGGGTCATCTATGGTGACTTGGCCTAAGAGATCATCGATCTAGACCTCAATGCTCTTAAAGACACAAATAACGCGGGCGAAGCCGCAGGTAACAGCTAGTAATATTATATAAAGATCATAAAATAGTTGGTAAAGTTTGCAAAAAACAACTTGCTTGTCTTCATAACCACAGAACATAATAATACTAAGTAACAACCTTGTAAAAAGTTACGATGTGGTAGACCATTGTTTAGAAATTATTCCTGTTTTGAGAATATGGTTTTATAATTAGATCGACGATGCGAGAATACACTGTATTGTAGATAAAAGGTTTAAATGTTTAAATATTGAAGTACAAGCAGCGGCTTATCGCTAAGCAGCGCAATTTATATCTTCCAGGTATTTGTGGACTGATATTGTTGTAGCGACGAACGAAAATTAAGGGATGTGTGATAAAGTGCCAAGAACGCTGGCTGCATTTCCGCGTTGAATCGCTAAACAAATTCTTTGCGCTAGGAATGAGCCAGCCTTTTTGTCACTGGTGGCATCAAAAAGGCGCCATTTCGATGCCAAAACTAAGACTTTTTAAGAAAGTTTTGGTGCTCGGACCCCATGGCCAAAAGTTTCAACACCAAGCGGCATAAATATGTAGCTACTGTTTTACTGTAGATAAAGATGCATATTTACGCCGCTTGGTGTCTTCGGCAGCTTCCGCCGCGGCTCCGGCTCTCCACACTGTCCCACTGAGACGGGACGGGGCCAGAGTGTCGACACAAGTCGCATCCCATACAAGGGCCCGCCCACGATCCCAGGGGATTAGCGTCATGCCATCCGGGCGCTTACCATCATCACGAAGCACCCCTTCTGGTTCCAGCATAGATGGAACATGAATGGTGGTAAGCGCTCGTTTAATAATGCCATTAATAGAGCCATGGCGCGAAAATCTGCCGGCACTACGTTGACAATGGAGACCATGGAGCCCATACCTGTCGACGTCGCTACCACACGGACACCTATGTCATAGAAAAGATAATAATACTACGTATGCCTATGTGCTTCTACCAGCCCATATCTAGACTAATATAATAATAATGTTTGTAACTCTGTCACTCTGTCTGTTTGTCACCTAATATCGCCTAAACGGACGATCTGATCTAACTGAAATTTAACAAGGCAAGACTTTATAGCGTGAGGATAAATATTATGCTACTTCTTATGAAAATAAAATCATGCTTTTTACACATAACTTAAATAACTCAGATTACATAAATGTTGATTGACAGAGCTTTACCGTGATAAAATTCTTGGTGTACGTGAACGAAGTCGCGGGTATCAGTTAGTAATACATAAATTCATATTAAAATTATAGGTATATATTTGTTTGACGTAAGGAATAAATATAACCTTTACATTTTGATCTAACTTTTATCTTTTATTTCTATTAACCCTTTCCCTAAAAATAACATGAATAACTTTTGAAATTTCAATTAAAAGCCAGTGGGAGCAGAAATTATTAAACTAATAAATTTCAGAATAGAGGGTAAGTCTTATCTTTGAAGGTCAATAATTTCATGAAAATGTTTTGGTACAAAAATTTATGTGGATTAAATTGGTATAAAGGTACGGCCTCACCGCGGCGTCCTGCCATCTACGGGCGCGATCTTAGTACTTTTAATAGTTTTCTAATCGCGTTTCGTCTGAACCAGTCGGTACAAATACTACTGCGACATCTGATCGCCGCCTACATTGCGCACGCAGGACGCTGCGGTGTGTCCGTATCTTAATAAAAGTCGATGACGTCATTAGACTCCTAGGTAGATTTAACAAATATATTTTGAGGCAAATAATCTTGCTTGGTTCCAAAAATAAATAGATAAGTTAAGTGCAAGTTGGCCTTGTGTCTGTGGGTTCCAAACTAAGTATTTTACATTCTCTCTCGTTGCTGGCTGCTGGCTGCTGGCTTGAAAAATCTGTAAAAATTCGTGATAATCGCATTTCATGAACTTTAAAGGAAAATTATAGCGGTTAAGATAACTTTATTAGTTTAGCAGTAATAGTCGTTGAACTTGGGTGTTGGATAATTTTGTACGAAAAACAAAATCCTTAGAATAAATCCTTTAAAGTGACAAAGATGGAGTGTACCTAGTTGCTTGTTTATAACGGGTAAAGACTTGCATTGAATAGCAGGCTACTACGGAACCCTACACTGCGCGTGGCCCGACACGCACTTGGCCGGTTATTATTTATGAATGGTATGGGAATACTCCGTCAATTGTGAACCGATTCGAATGATTATTTTTTAGGGTTCCGTAGTCCTGACAAGGAACCCTTATAGTTTCGTCATGTCCGTCTGTCTGTCTGTCCGAGGTTTTGCTAAGAGACCGTTAATACTAGAAAGCTGTAATTATGTAAGGGTATGTATATATATTACGCCGACAAAGTGCTGAAATAAAATTGTGAAAAATATTTTTTTTTAGGGTATCTCCTAGTGGGGATGATTGTTTTTTTCATCGTCTACCCCATCGTGTGGGATATCGTTGAATAGGTCTTTTAAAATGACTTAAGGGTTGCTAATACCATTTTATGATTGAATACTCCATTTACGAAATATTAAACTTTAAAGTGCAAATTTTTGTTCCAGTAGGGCGTCCCCGCCCCCCCTTTTAAAAGCTAAACTGTTGGCTTGAAAAATCTGGAAAAATTCGCGATAATAGCGCATTTCATGAACTTTAAAGGAAATTTATAGCGGTTGAGATAACTTTATTAGTTTAGCAGTAATAGTCGTTGATCTTGGGTGTTGGATAATTTTGTACCAAATACAACATCCTTAGAATAAATCCTTTAAAGTGACAAAGACGGAGTACCTAGTTGCTTGTTTATAACAGGTAAAGACTTGCATTGAATAACAGGCTACTACGGAACCCTACACTGCGCGTGGCCCGACACGCACTTGGCCGGTTATTTAATTTTATTTATAGAGTACAGATTTATAGTATTTCTATGGTGGTCCCATTGTAATTTCACCAAGATCTGATAAGTATCTCCAAAGATATGGAGATAAACACCTTAAACTTAGTACTGAAAATGACTAGCGCGGCACGATCTTGCGTACCACATACAAAAGATTTTCGTAACAGCGGCTTTCGGTACAACGGCTTTTCGAAAGGGCGTAGCACTAGAAAATTTTATCATAACAGCGTGCGTCGCAACGACGGCATTCTTATCTACAAAATATCAGACCCATCACGTATGGCAGTAAAGGTATATAGGTACCGTATAATGGTGTTAAAAATAATGCTAAATCATAATAAGTACATATTATCTAAAAAAACAAGTACATAAAGTTAATAATATGGAGATACTAGTCCAAAACTTTAATGTTCGTATCTTCAGATTATCCTCAGAGATTTTCCCTCAGAAAATCAACGATTTCTACAACGTAACCAGTTTGTGTCGGATCCAATCGTATTGATCGGGCGAATCTATTCCGTCTGTCTATGGAATAGATAGATAATCGGTTCATGTATCTACTATTATACATTTATATCTTACGAGTAGATAGATAAAGTCAAGTAGTTATTGAACTGAAAACTTCTTTAGCGGCGTCGTGAACTTTTTGGGATGGGTAAAAAATGTTAAACTCGCGTCTCGCGTCAGGGCACGTGACCTGATCGAAAATTTGTAAGACGGAAGGAGAGTAGAAACTTTTTTTGGGATGGGTTAAACATGTTAAACTCGCGTCAGGACACGTGACCTGATCGACAATTCGTAAGACGGAGGCAGAGTAGACCAAATGCACAACGTTAATGTTCAATTTTTCACTTCTGCCGGCACTCACGGAGTATAACCCGTTGTTTTTAGGGTTCCGTACCCAAAGGGTAAAACGGGACCCTATTACTAAGACTCCGCTTTCCGTCTGTCTGTCTGTCTGTCTGTCTGTCTGTCCGTCTGTCACCGGACTGTATCTCATGAACCGTGATAGTTAGACAGTTGACATTTTCACAGATGATGTATTTCTGTTGCTGCTATAACAACAAATACTAAAAACACAATAAAGTTAAAAATAATGGAGGGGACCCCATACAAGAAACGTGTTTTTTTCGGCATTTCACGCCATCTATGAACGCTTAGTTAGGTAAACGTCCCATAGATGGCGTTATATTGAAATGTCGATCCCTGACACCTTCGTTAGACGTTAGATGGCGTTATAAGAAATAAAATGCTTATTAATTATTATTTTTTGCTGGCGAAAATTTGATAGTGGTATTTTTGCTCGATCTTATAAAAAATACTGTAGTGTGGTACGGAACCCTACTAGTGCGAGTCTGACTTGCACTTGGCCAGTTTATTAACTTATTACATATCGAGCTAAATACCTTTAATAGCTTTATTTCGGCTAAAGTCAGATTTGTAGAGATACATTTATGTATTTAGTAGAATACTAACCAACCAATAATGGTCATTTTGCCAGGAACGTTAGAAAGTTAGTCTTGTCTATATACTGGCGCATTGACTTTATTTTTACCCACGACGGAACGGAGACTGTATATGCGTTTGGGGTGAGAAGATGTTTGTTTGTGTGTGTGCGTGTGCAAATCCATGTTGCCATTTTTCTCCAAAACTAGGTACTAATCCGATTTTGATGCATGCACTTTTCAGTTGTGGGTTCGGGTGTAATTGTTGCATGTTTTTAGATAGGTGTTACGGTGATAAGTCACCAGAGGGGTACTGCAGTAATCATTTGTTGGTGCAAATCGATGTTGCCATTTTTCTTCAAAACGACTAGTTCGATTTTAATGCAGTTTTCAGTTATGGGTTTGTGTTTCATTGATGCATGTTCTGGGTTTACGGTGTCAACGCACCAGGGGGCGCTGCAGTAAACATTTGTTTGTGCAAATCCATGTTGCCATTTTTCTCCAAAATTAGTTTGATTTTGTCTTTAAACGGTTCGTAATTAATCAGTGGTGGTTCTTAGATAGATGTTATGACGCTAATTTTCTAAAAGACATTGTCGTGGGTGTTGATTCGAAATATTAATGTTCTTACTTGTAATCATTTTGCACCAAAATGGTAAACAATTGAGGGATGTGGGTTTTAAAAGTTTTCGAGTCACTTCAGCAGAAGGTCGCGGTAGACATACAGAGGCTTACAGAGGGTATTGACATGTCGGGTTGTTTTTAGATTTATTTGAGGGTAGTTTTGACTTGAGTGACGTAGGTACAGGATTGCTACCTTTAGGGTAGTTTTATCTGGGTCAGCGGTTACATTGGTGTCAACTTTGTGGATAAGTTGAAATATATAATCCATTTTTAAAGTTATACTTTCTTTTGGCGCGATAGAAAAAAATATGAGAGTGAATTTTTACGATGCGCGCGCACACCGACACCTAAATTTAACATCGTGAAGTTAGTTCTAGGTGGTACGATGCGCGCGCACACCGATACCTAAATTCTACACCGTGAAGTTAGTTCTAGGTGGCATGACAATGTTCAAGTTGTATATGTCATATTTAACGTCATATTTTTACGTTAATAAAACCTTTTTTATTGAAATAAAATCTTTTTGATTAATTTTAATATTTATCATAATTCACTACTGAATTTTAGTTGTATTTTTTTCCATACGCCACAGAAGTATAACTTCTAACGCGTGTACATAAGTACACACATGTTTTTTTTTTGCTTGGAACTGTTCCTTATCGCGATTTACAAGGTGTTTACAGATTTTTTTAACCGAATTCAAAAAAAGGAGGAGGTTTCTCAATTCGACCGTTTTTTTTTTTTTTTTTTTTTTTTTTTTAATGTTTGTTCGCGGATAACTTCGTCGTTTATGAACCGATTTCGATTATTATTTTTTTGTTCGAAAGGAGATATCCCAAGTGTGGTACCATGGTAATTTTATCGAGGTATGATAAGTATCTCCAGAGATATTGAGATAAACATCTCAAAATTGGTACTGAAAATGAATAGCGCGGCATTGAAGTCAGTTGTTTTTTAGTTTTTAAACGATATTATTTAAATTGGAATTGGGTAGCGCTTTACCACTATCACACCTGATGTTAAGTGATGTATACATATATATATATATACATATATATATATGTATATATATCACACTTTAACTACGGTGCCATATAGCTAAGTATATAGTGTATTATTATGTTATATAAAAAAATATTCAGCAATAGCAAGCATGAACATGAATTACAAAAAAAAAAAAACATACAGACAATTTGAGAACTTCCTCCTTTTTTGTGAAGTCGGTTAATAATTGAAACACAAGACAGAATAAAGGAAAAGTTTATATTAACAACTAACGGGTGAATCCATTAGGTACAATGCAAAAGTAATATACAAAATTATATACAAATGTACACAGCATTATTAACCGACTTCAAAAAAAGGAGGAGGTTTCTTAATTCGACCGTATATTTTTTTTATTTCTTTTTTTATGTTTGTTCGCGAATAACTTCGTTTTCGTTTATGAACCGATTTCGATTATTCTTTTTTTTTCCAAAAGGAGATATCCCAAGTGTGGTACCATGGTAATTTTATCGAGGTCTGATAAGTATCTCCAGAGATATTGAGATAAACATCTCAAAATTGGTACTGAAAATGAATAGCGCGGCATTGAAGTCGGTTCTTTTTTAGTTTTTAAACGATATTATTGAAATATCTAGTTAGGGTACAACGTTTTTGGTACAATGTCAATTAAATATTATGTTTCTTTGAAGTGTTACACACTTAATATTTTTGTCGGACAACAGGAAGTCTCTACATTGATAGCGATGCGTCTTGTCATCGCAAACGTCTGCTAGAATGAGATGCAGCTAGACAGTTGTTATCTGCATCTCTTTTCGTATCGACGATTATCGCTCGAAATTCATCGCTATGCATGTAGAGACTACTGGCCCAGGTGCTTTGACCAATTAAGCCACAGTCCGATACTATCGATATGACGAAATTAGTGGATTGCATATTTAACCCAATAAATCAAAAATCCATTTAGTCCATATGCAGTGAGACTAATTAATTAAGCTTTAATCCAAGCTTATTAAATTATTCATTTTCCAAGCGTATTCAGTTATTAACTTATTCAATTATTGATAAGCTTTAATCCAAGCTAATTATTGTACACATTTTATTTGGAAATAGGTAGCCGTGCATGAATGGAATATGTGTCTGAAATATCTATTTTATTCATTAATTTATTATCTTTTTGAAGTAAAAACTTCTTTAGCAACGTTGTGAACGTTTTTGGAATGGGTAAAAAATGTTAAACTCGCTTCGGGACATCGCGTGACCTGATCGAAAATGCGTAAGATGGAGGGAGAGTAAAAACATTTTTTGGGATGGGTAAAAAATGTTTAACTCGCGTCAGGACACGTGACCTGTTGATGTTGCTGCTGCTGATGTTTGTTCGCGGATAACTTCGTCGTTTATGAACCGATTTTGATTATTATATTTTTGTTCGAAAGGAAATATCCCAAGTGTGGTACCATGGTAATTTTATCGAGGTATGATAAGTATCTCCAGAGATATTGAGATAAACATCTCAAAATTGGTACTGAAAATGAATAGCGCGGCATTGAAGTCGGTTCTTTTTTAGTTTTTAAACAATATTATTTTATTATAATTCGACCGTATATATGTTTTTTTTATGTTTGTTTGCGGATAACTTCGTCGTTTATGAACCGATTTTGATTATTCTTTTTTTGTTGAAAAGAAAATATCCCAAGTGTGGTACCATGGTAATTTTATCGAGGTCCGATAAGTATCTCCAGAGATATGAAGATAAACACCTCAAAATTGGTACTGAAAATTAATAGTGTGGCATTGAAGTCGGTTATTTTTTGTTTTTTAAACGATATTATAATGTTATCTGTTGTTATTTTATTTCTTTTTTATGTATTCTTTTGATGCTTTGTTGTACAAGTTTAGGTTTGGATGTTTCTTGGTAATTATTTTGTATATGTAGTAGAGTATAAAATTATGTAGTCAAAGTCACTCAAAATAAATGAAAAAAAAAACATCAATTGATATGTACCTACCTAAAGTGTTTGTCCTATTTATTTATGTGTCAATAGCATCGATACAAAAGGGGTCAAAAGCGTCCTCTTGTTTCGTCCTCCTAATTTTGGAAACATATACCATTTGAGTGTTGAAACATGTACCTACCATTATATGTATTACTCATAAAATAACGTCATGTACCTAACTAAGTAGTTAAGTAGTTAGTTTATTTACGTCATTCGAGTTTATTTCTCTCGCCGCAATAGGTTTGAGGTTTTCAGGTGAGGTTTTGAGTCGCTACCCGTTGTCTGTTCGCTTAGATCTTTTAAACTACGCAACGAATTTTATTGCGGTTTTAATTAAAAGATAGAGTGAATAAAGAGGAACGTATATAATCAGGATTAAATGCGGGCCGCAGGGCGCAGTTAGTTTAATAATAAAAGCTGCCCGTTAATTCTCAACATCCAGTAACGTGGAATAACTTTGCTAAGTTCTATTTTGTCAATCTTCGTCCTTCTCAGAAGCGTCTTCACCCATATTATGGGTTAAATTAATTTGACATTAGGTCTGAACACAGCAACTCCCACACGGTTGAAGTCACGGGTAAAAGCTTGTATTATCTTGACTTAATTTAATTCCATTAAGCTCCTATCGAAGCAGGCGTGTTATAGAGTTAGCGCGGATAAATTAGATATACTGGGGTATACATATGCATACATATTAGTATGTATGCATATTTATACATATATATAGTATATATATAGTATGTATTACATACTTAACGTAGGTAGATGCTAAATATGTACGATACGTACGAACATTTTTATTTTCAACGATTTTTGACAAATAATGCATATGATTTTGACTTGTTTCTCTTCATATCTCTGATGATATCCTAGTATATGCACCAAAATGAATCTTCTTTCGATATGTGAAATCAGTCTCAAAAATCTACCTAAATTAATTGATGGTTGCGTCGGCAAAACGAAACGCTTAATTTCCCGATAGGTACGTGCATTTGTAAGCTATTAATGTGTCCACAAAATATCGTCCAATTATAAATATAAATATCTTTCCTAAAGATTTTTTTTTTTAAATCGGCATACTCATATTCCTCACTCGATTTTTATAAACCCAGATATAAATGTCGACAGGCAAAGCTCTCAATGTCAGATGTCTCCAATTATCCAATGACGCCCCACTTTGCTCTAAAAGGCTGAAAGCCCTTCTACGGGATCAAATTAAAAGGGTTGTACGTGGGCTTATATTCAATAAGCGTATATTATGAAACCTAAACGCAGTACATCACATTGTCACATGACCTCGCTTTGTGTCAGAGGGCGTCTAAACTAATTGTGAGCTAAAAATGAGAGGTGATCTCCTGCAGTAATAAAACAATAAATCTTAAATTATTGAAAAGGGGCTATTGAACGATTTATATCTTTTTTATTTAGGTATCTTTACATAGTATATAATAAAGACGCTTCCCGCCGTCTATCCCTCTGTACGTTTAGATCTTTTAAACTACGCAACGGGGCCCGTTTTTGAGAACGGTCGGCTTTCATGCCGTGGCACCGAGTTCAAACCGCCGTGCACCAAAGGATTTTTCCATAGAAAAATTTATGTGCGCTTCTCACAGTGGCCCTCCAGTGAAGGAAAACATCGTAAACCAAAAACCCCCGCATGGTGGTAGTACACTATCTAGTGTCCGCCTGGCCAGCTACCACCCTCAAGTTAGAAAATCTGTCGCAAAACATCTAATGTAGCTGTATCTAGTGTAGCTTACCACCATTACGAAGAATATCTGCCGCCATAACCATACGGTGTTCCGGCAGCACATTCCTTGAGAGCCAGACCATCTCAGGCCTAGCGTGTTTGCCATCCTTATCCAAGCGTATCCACCACATCATCGCTTACCAACAGGAGAGATAGTGGTCAAACTCTAGCCTATGAGGAAAAAAAAACAACTTTGATGCGTATAACAACCCTCTACGCCTTAAAATCGAAAAATAATGGCCGAGTGCTTGCCTGTATCACATAAAATCACACCTAATTTAAAATATAACCTTTATATGAAATGAGGGTGCTTAAAGAAAATTAATGTACCATCAAGCTGTCATAATTTATATCAACTACCTGCCATATAAATGACTGCTTTTAACGACTTTATAATAAGTGGAGAGGACCCGCCCACGCCTTCGTTCTTTTACAGAGATTATATTCTAAAGAAAGCAATCAAAGTCAATGATGATAAATTAGAATAATGTATTTTCTATCAATATTACAAAGCATTCTATTGACTAAAATACGACATAATTAAGATAGATTAAAAACTAAAACAACCGACTTCCATGCCCCGCGAGTCAATTTCAGTAGTAAGTTTCAGACGTTTATCGTCATATCTCTGGAGATACTTATCACACCTCGATGAAATTACAATGAAACTACCTCAAAAACGTACCCTGCCGATTAAAAAAAGAATTATTTGAATCGGTTCACAATTGACGGAGTAATCGCGTAACATACATACATTTTTTTTTAATAAAAATACAGATGAATTGATTACCTCCTTTTTTTTGGAAGTCGACTGAAAATCTCAACAATTTTAACACTTATGTGAAGCTGAAATTCGATTTATTATTCACCTTTTGCTCACATTTTTTTTTATTATATAGGCTAGCGTTTGACCTCTACGTATATTATTTATTATACGACAGTGGTGAGTTAAAGTGGTAGAAAAAGGGTTAAATTCCACATGAAAGTTCTTTATTTGTGGATAAAACTGGCTACAGCTAGCAATTTTACAGTGTTTGCACATGTGACTATTTTAATAATGTCGCTTGCTATACAGCGTGAGCGAAACCATTATTGTTTTCACACAACAAACAGAACACCCGATAGCAAACGTGCTCTGTTTATTACATAAAGCTTTTTCCCGACATGAAATTAAACGTTTAACTTCCAGAAGGGTTACTTGTTGCTATCTTGATAATACGAGGTAACAAGTATGGATCTTATCCTACTAGGGCCTAGTACCGCAACCGCGTGCTTAGTTACTAGATTACTGTTCCGGTACCAGAGGGTGATTCGGTAGCCGCTACCAAACTGTTTGCAAAACCAACCGAAAATCAGCCCCCTGATTATCAATAATTCGAAATCCTATTCGGATTCAGAAGCTTCATTTTTAATTTTATTTTGAATATTGATAAATCCGTGAGCTATTTTGTCACGGAAACATTTCCAATTAGAATCACAGATTTTTGGAATAGAAATATGAAAAGTAACCGAGCAATGTGGATTTCAAAGATCCGAGTCAAAGGAGAGGTAGTTTCCGAATCCGTATTTGCTTTCAAATGATTGAGAATAACCCTGCTGGTGAGATACTAGGGATTACAATCCCGCAAAACGGGATTCCGCAATCCCGCACCCTTTTTGAATCTGGTGGATCCCGCAAATTAAAAATTTGGTACTAAAATTTTAGCATAAATCGCGAGTAGCACGAGCGCGACGTTGCCGTTCTAAACAGCGCGCCGCGCCGGCGACTAGCGGACGTTTGGCGCCTTTGGCGGGCTGTCCGGACTAGTAGTGTGTCGTTACGAGTTTTTCAGAAAACATAACGCAACGTTATCTGCGTTACAATAACGTTGCCAAAACCGTCTATTTCACAACGATCTATTTCGCAACCATCTTTTAATAGATGTATACGTTTTAACAATTTTAATAGATCGTTGCTAAAATGCATACATCTATTAAATGGTGTTTGCTTCGCCGAATAGATATTTGTGTATAGGTAGTATTAGGTAGGTACAATGTGAAAGTAATGTAATGTTTATATTTCACATCGTCCTAATTATTTTAGTCTTCCGTCCGACCCAAATTTATTTGACCTGGCAAGGCTTGCAAACAGTAGTAGAAACTAGAAAGTATTCCTTTCTCTCTCTATTGACATTGCAAACGAAGTGTGACATGACGTTGCCACCGCAACGGCCCGCAACGACAGTCTAACTCTAAATAGACGGTTTTGAGAAATAGACGGTTATGAAATTCGTCCATAACGTTTGCGTTGTCGCTCTGTGACAACGTTGTGGAAACGATCTATGCTACATAACGCCCACTCCTAGTCCTGACTCATGTCTGTCAGTTGTTCATAAATACCACTGCGCTGCGCACGTCTTTATTCTTCTTTCTGTGCTATTTGAAAAGCTGAATGTGCCGTAAATAACAATTATAATGTCTTATAATGACATAATGTTGCGTGAGGGTGGAGACATAAAGAGGCCGGTTCCCGGTGTAGACAACCGGTAACGATCCGTACTGGTAAAATATTCCATTGCTTTATCATTTTCTGCAATCCGTTTCTTTGTTTCTTAATGCGCATACAATAACATTGGAATATTTTACCTATACGGATCGGTACCGATTTGTCTGCGCACTACCTGGCTCTTTATGTCCTCACCCTGAAACATTATGACTTAAAGTGCTTTTTGTTTTGTTGTTGTAATAATTATGGATATGGTTATCGATGACAGTGATCAATTTTAATGGTGTAAAAATGAAATAAATGAATTTAAATCTATAGAAATATAATGCCTTAATGTTGCGTGAAACTTTAGATAGATAGATAGAAACACTTTATTGAACACCTTATTAAAAGAAACAGAGTATTACTTAACAACTAATTATAATAGTGTAACAACAGGCGGTCTTATCGCTGAAAGCGATCTCTTCCAGACAACCTTTAGATGGAGAAATATGTAAATAGATACGGCGGTGTACAGTGTATAAGTAAATAAGACATAAGCTATTAAAGGATACTAAATTAATACAAAGAAAATAATAATAATTACTTTGATACATATACATAATAAATTAAATAATACATATATATATATATATATATATATATATAATATATATATGGATATACATATATATAACATATTATTAGGAGTGTATATAACAAACGTATGTAATATAACTAACCAAGATAATACGACTTAACGCGTTCCTTGAATGTATATATAGTTTGTGATTGTTTTATCTCTAAAGGAAGCGCATTCCAGAGTCTGACAGCTTGAACAGCAAACGACTTATCATAGAAAGTGCTGCAATGAGTAGGAATAGAAAGCATTAGATTCTCTGATGACCTTAGCGAAAGGGAGTTAGTGGTGTGAAGAAATTCGAAGAGTGCTTTTAGATAGCTAGGAGAAGTGGGATTAAATAAAATATTATAAAGGAGTGACAGAATGTGTGTATTCCGGCGAAGACGAATAGGCAGCCACTTGAGCTTACGACGGAATTCTGAAACATGGTCATATTTGCGAAGGCCAAATATGAACCTAATTGAAAAATTTTGGAGCCGCTCAAGCTTATTTAGCTGCTCCTCTGTGAGGTCTAGATAACATGCATCGGCGTAATCGAGAATAGGGAGAAGAAGAGACTGTGCTAGCGCAACTTTAGTAGCCGTTGGTAAAAAATTTCTTAACCTCCTCAAAGCCCCTGCAGAAGCAAACATCTTGCGGCTAATGGCCGCAAGTTGTGGTCCCCATGACAGGTAGCGATCAAATATAATGCCTAGATTTTTTACAGTTTCGCTGTACGGAATCGTTAACCCTTCAAAGACTACTTGTGGTGTCGTACTCCAGTTAATTTTACCAGTTAGTTTTTCCAGTTAACTTTATGTATGACTTAGTGTTTTTTTTGTTAGTAATGTATTTTATTACACAGTTTTAAAGATGCGGGATCCCTCGGGATTGATATGCAGGATTACTCAATCCCGTGCGGATCCCGCGGGATCCCGCGATTGAATGAGCTGCGAGATTGCAATCCCTATGAGATACCCTCCATGCTGTACACATGAGATAGATAGGTGTAGATAGTACTCGGAGAGCCCATTTATAATATCTTCCTTATCATCTCACTATCACTTTTTTTGTGTCGCGAAAATAAGAATTCATAATTTACGGCCAAATTGCGATATATTATGTAATTAAGCTTTACTTTGCTAAAAAAATTATAATAAGTATCCTATCTATGTGAATCAAAATAGTAAAATACTGAATCTCACGACACAGGAATTCCCTAATGTGAGACTCAGAGATCAAAATATGCTATGTTTGCTCATAGAGTATTAGTAAACTCTGTTTTTAATGAGCTAAATCTGCAAGTAAATTAATATTATTGAATTATAAAATGAAAAATAAAGTAATCGAACTTCTGATTTCTAGTACGGTTACCTTAACCTAAGACTGCCGCTTGTACTTTATATTTAACATTAATGTAAGTACCATTGTTATTTTTATGTGCAATAAAGAGTTTTGTATATATATATATATATATATATATATATATATATATAAATTCCAATTCTATTGACGTCACAAAAAAAAATTATCAGTATATAAAATAGGCATATTCGTCTTCGAACTAATCTAAAGGCGAGATGAAGCTATTATGCCGTACGCCCACGAAATCGACAAACATATTATGTAAAACTCGGGTGACGTGTGTTAACGCCTTTACATTAGGCCTGACCCCTGCTGTTATTAGGGTAGAGGCTGAGACTCGTTCCATTTTTTATAGGCTTTCAAACGACCTCTGTGTTTGTCTATTATTTTGACGAGTGATGTTTGGTTAAAAGCTTTTATTTTTCAATGTCATTTAGCTAGTTTATTGGTATTCATTCTTTAAAGTGAATAGAAAGAAGCATAGAACAAACATATTTATTTTCTGTGACAGAAGCGTGATAGGCTCAAACGGATTTTTTAATAGTATTAGGCTGGCGTTGGTAAGTGACTATATGGTGGAGGATGGTAGCACGCTAGGCCTAGAATAGGCACTGGCTTTAAAGCACAGCCAATTGTCAGAACACGCAAGTGTTTTGACAGACTTTCTACTTTTTTCAGCTAGCCAGGCGAACACTAGAAAGAGTCCTACCTCCATGCAAAGTAAAATTAAAACTTGAATGACGGACTCTTGGAGACACGGTGATGGAGTATTTAATGAACCGAAGAAAAGTAAACTAATTGATATGTTTTTGCAAAACAACAAATAATTTATAAATCACTCTAATCATAATATTAGTACAGTTTAGGAAACGTTTAAGGATCGGTTAGAAAGCTTTTTGTTGTACATTAATAAAGAGTAACCGATCTTTGATTGATCGGTTAGTTATCTGATTAGATTACTTTTCTAGGAATTCATAGCAGGCTAGCAATGTGATGTTTTACAAATGTTTAGAATAGCAACCAGGGTTTGTTGCACAAATACATTTAGTATTTATTGCTTACCATACATTTATGAACAAAACTGATACTAACTATTTATATGATGCTAACCGTACCGTAAACGAGCGGACTTACACAAAACTTATATATATATACTTATACTTATAATATTTAATACATATAATACCCGATACATATATATATACTAGAAGTACCCCGCGGCTTCGCCCGCGTTAAAAACTTCTTTTATTTACTTAAAACTTTTCTTTTGTAAAAATGATTCTATCATTAAAGACATCAAATAAAAATTACCCAAATCGGTTCACCCGTTTTCATGTTATCACGTGACTAAGGCAATTCGTGATTCATATTTACAAAACCAGAAAAAATCAAATTTTCAGGCTTTGTTACCTACCCCATTTCGAAAAATCCTACAACACGTACTTTATCTCATCTTGTTTCGCCATACAAACTTTAAATCCCCGTTCTGTATCCGGGAGGAATTTTAAGAAAATCCTTTCTGAGCGGATACCTACGTCATAATAACTATCTGCATTCTGAATTTCAGCGCAATCCGAAACAATATTGATTTTTAGACTTTGTTACCCCAGTTTATCTTCTTAGGGTGGCATTTTGAAAAAGTCTGAATCTCGTATTTACTTATTTATTTACAGAAGTACTTGTGTGAAATGTCGAAAAAAATGACTATCCAAACTTTGAATCTTGAAGAGTGAATTTTGAAAAATTCTTTCTT
Organism: Cabera pusaria; assembly: GCA_954871355.1. NCBI lineage: Eukaryota > Metazoa > Arthropoda > Insecta > Lepidoptera > Geometridae > Cabera > Cabera pusaria. The sequence goes on from OX940911.1 coordinate 12,164,042, forward strand.
ATCGGATACCTAAGTCAAAATAACTATCTGCATGCCAAATTTCAGCGCAATCCGAAAAAATATTGATTTCAGACTATGTCATGTAAGCCCACTTCACCCTTTTAGGGGTGGAATTTCGAAAGAGCCTGAAAAACGTAATTACTTACTTAAGTACTTGTGTCAAGTTTGGAATTTAAAAGACTATCCAATCTTGTTTCTCCATACAAACTGTGAACCCCCGTTTCATCCCCTTTAGGGGTGAATTTTGGAAAATCTTTTCTCAAAGGTAACTTACGTCGTAATAACTATCTACATGCCAAATTTCAGCGCAATCCGAAACAATATTGATTTTCACACTGTATTACCTCCCAATTCACCCTCTTAGGGGTGGAATTTAAAAAAAACCTGAAACACGTATTTACTTATTTTATTACTGCAGCACTTGTGTGAAGTTTCAGATAGAAAAGACTATCTAATCTTGTTTCCCCATACAAACTTAGAACCCCTATTTCATCCCCTTAAGGGATGAATTTAGGAAAACCCTTTCTTAGTACACCCTTACGTACGAAGACAAATATACCCTCCAAATTTTAAGTTTCAACGACCAGCGGTTTAGGCTGTGCGTTGCATGTCAGTCAGTGTATGTCTGGACAAAGATTCTTATAGTATTAGATTAATTCAATGAAAGCTTTGAAAATATTTTCTGAAATTAAACATGATTAATGATGGATAGACGTCTCAAACTTCAATGCAATTTCCACGAGCATAAACTTCTTTGCGCTGAGTTGCAGGTATTCCCAACTTAGACCTAAGTTTAATAAGACTGAATGAGAACCTTACTGAGCGCTAACATAGTATGATAATAACTTAGTTTGATAAATTAATTTAAATTAATACCTTTATGCAGTCAATTTGTCTGACTTGTGAGTTATAATTGAAAGTTTTTATTTTTTAAGCTTTTGTAGGGTATCTGCTAGACTGCTTAGAGCCCTATTATTGTGAGTTTGTCTGACCAGTTAGTCTAATAGCCAGTGAGCCTGTCCACGAAATCAGAGGTCGAGGGTTTGGTACCCATATGGGACAATTATTTGTGTGATCCACAAATAATTGCTCCGAGTCTTGATGTGATTGTGTTCGTGATTTGTATGTTTGAATAGTCCCCCGCGATACAGGGCTTTCTATTGCGAATAATATAAATATAATAGTAATATAAATATAGAATATTTAAAAATTAGGCAACAAACAAGCCAACGGCCTGCCTTATGGTAAGCGATCACCGTCTCCACACATTTTAAGTTGCCTTTGTGAAACAGAAATACTTTTCAGTTTGAAAGGTATTCTACCTTCTTAAATTGCTATTTTATAGAGCATTTTATATATCCTCTCATGAGAGGGTGATGAAAAACAGAGTGTATAAAGGTGCGTACAGACTATATAACATAACATGTTATAACATTGTTGTTTGGCATGTTTCAGATAATATGGACGCGAAGTGTTGAAAAACATGTTGTAATAACATGTAATAATATCATTTTTGATAATATTCCGTGTCCACATTGTCTGAATCAGATTTATCAGCAGTTTTATAACATGTTATGTTACATAGTCCGTACGCAGCCTAACTCGACGGAACATTATTTTCAACATATCTATTCGAAAAACTATGGTTTGTTCTTCGATAAGTGGACGCAAAATAGGTCTTTTTCGCCCATGGGCAGTAAAGTGTTTTTTTTCATTGTTGGCTGATAAATGTTATTTTACATTGATGACCTTTATTAACACAATCTTCGAAGCAATAGACCAATGGACAATCAATGGCTTACATTTTAGGTTTAGTTAAAGATATTGTGGATACAATGTATGCAGAGACAAACATTTCCTTGATTAAGTGCTAAAAACTACTCATAAAAGTAGTCCATCACACTCGACTCGATCCTATATCCATAAAATCGATTACCATCCCGAATTAGTATCCATCAATCACTCGATAACGAACTTCCAACTCGATCAAACTCTAATTAAAACCTGCCATCCCCGATGCCGAATAAATCCACTAAGGCCTTTTGTGCCAACGTTTTCGTTCTGGAAGTTTAATTGGTAGGTTTAACCACCCACACGAAAATAGAGGTGTGTGGTAAATTTAACGTTTAGTATGCCTACGTCATCCCTATATTTAAATTTCTCTGACATGAATGGATTGAAAATTTCATTCAAAGTTTCGCTAGAAGGCACGCACAAGGCAAATTTTTCAAAAACATTTGTTTGACTCGGTATAGTTACATCCGTAGCATCCTTTATGTAATGTATTTTCAACCGACTTCCAAAAAGGAGGAGGTTCTCAATTCATCTGTGTTTTTTTTATATGTCTGTTACGCGATTACTCCGCCAATGTTTTTTTTTTTTTAATTAAATAAGATCATTTCAAAGGTGGTTTTATTCAAATTTCATCGAGATCTTATAAGTATCTCCAGAGATATGATGATAAACGTCTCAAACTTGCTACTGAAACTGACTCGTAAGGCATGGAAGTCGGTTGTTTCAGTTTTTAAACCATCTTAATAATGTATTTATTATTAACTTCGTTTGGTGTCAAGTAATGAGATTGTTTGTTGGTAAATTAAAGGTTTATTTTAAGGTACCCATAAAATAAAGTTATTCACAAATTAACCAAGAATGTGATACCTTAATTTCCGTCGAAATTTTCACACGTCCCTAACCTAAAGGTAAACATTCCCGAATTTTACCGAAATGAGAACATTGTCCTCATAACTTTAAACGTGGGGGACTTCTTGACATTGTTTTATTAACTTTAGCTCGGCGGCGGACCGCGGTCGTCATAGTTTGACGTTCTACGTCCTGAGATTGAAGATAATATTAGAATACTTTTATTTTGAGGGTAGCTTTTTAAGTTTTTAATTATGCTCAATAGCGGAGGTTTTTGACATCTTACCAAGCCAACTTCTTCAGATTAAGTACCAAATAAATAAGTTTTATTAAAATTGATAATGCATCTTATTTATGGCATTTAGTGAGATTTATCATTTTGGCGCCCAACACGTGATCATAATTAGCAGCGAATTGTGCCAAAAAATAAGAAAACCGAAACATTTACAAAATAGAACAACGTACATAATGCTCCATTTACAAGCATTTACTTAGACTTATATTTGTGACGCCGTGCACGGCACCAAATTTAGCAACACTACTTTGTGTACATTAGAGTCTGTGCAAGAAGAGAACCGTCGTGGCTTTACGATGAACTAACATTCAAAGGTAAGAAAGGAAGGTCTCGTAAGTAATTTGCCTTCGCGCTCGGGGCGCCCGCCTGCCGTGCAACGCATTTCGAACGAGAAAAATACATTTGAAACTATCGTTTGGTCTATTTGCAAAAGCGGGACAATTTTGGCCTTGCGGGGGACACCGGGACAGACTGCCTGAAAGCGGGACTGTCCCGCCCAAAGCGGGACGTATGGTCACGTTATATATACCTACCTAGTACCACCCGATAATGGTAAGAGTAGGTACCTACTAAGGTATCAAAAATTTTAATCGTATTGTCGATGACAGAGCAATGTTAGCAACGCAACAAAAACAGTAAATTAGAATCATCACCACGCGCACCCTCAATTTCTACAACGGTTCTCTTTTTACACAGGCTCTAGTTTAAGAACTTTCATGGTGCTATCGTTATCTATATAATGTGTACAATAAAGAGTTATTATTCATTCCTTTGTTCATACATTTGCTTTTACAGGCATTTACTTATGATATTTACTTACGACTTACTGACGTATAATTTTGGCGCCTAACACTAGTCCAAATATGGCACCAGATCGGGCACCAAAAATAAAATCCCAACATTCACCAAATTGAATACGCTAGTATATCTTCCCCTTTTATAGCAAAATACAATATCTGAAGCGAGAAATACCCACAATACCTACAGATAACTTCTCACCTCGCTTCCCGTCTATTCTTTACGGGAAAACAAATATCTCGATAAGTTAGCGCCAATAAGCAATAAACCATCGACATCATACCAGTATGGACGATCGAGAGTTCTTATCTCGAGTGCCACCCCACTTGCGACGGAATGAAATGTCTGAGCTTGGATTGAGTGCAGGTGTTTGGAAGAACCGAGAGGTTCGTAGAGACGTAGATACTTTTATTAGAAAAAGGTTAGTAGTAATAATAGGCTTTTGTAGTGGTAGGAAAAGAGAAGTGTTACCCGATTCAACGAACAAAAATTCTTGTGAAATTACATTTCATTACCAACTTCTGAGACTTGCTATCAGGCGAGTGTCGAGCATGTGCACTTATTATCATAAAAAGGGTAAACAGATAGGTATATGAATGAACACAAGTTGTACTCTTCTTTAAAAACGTTATTGCTTTCTTACAATAATTAAAAACAGAGTATTCGCCAACGTTAATACAATCAATATGAACACTAAATAACTATTTACCGTAAGTAAATAATCAGTATTGGAATCACAAAATCAGAAGTACCTACAAAGAAGTACAACTTAGTAAGTAGGAGCCTACAGCAATCGGTATGAATAAGCGACGATGAAACCAATTTAATACAATCGTGTATTCAGCATCAATGCTACCCGAATAACATACAAAAGTCGCCAAAAAATTCTCCGTAAATCTATAAAAATAGAGAGGACTGAAATGTCTTCCCACTTACGTGTTACATTTTGTAAGACCGCAGCCCTTGAACGATGTATGTGGGCGTCGCGCCTACGGCGCACTGTTTGTATATCGAACGTGGAGAGGGTAGTTTCAACCCGGTAATTGTATCTGCAGGGTGGCAGGTCTGATAATATGGCGATATCACAGTGACAGGCTATTTTTCTGGAATGCTGGGCAAAATGTTACTTTGTCATGTCATAAAGTTATGAAGACGCTTTGTCTCTTTGTGTGAATTTGACAAAGAAATTGGTGATATATAAATTTGTGAGGGAAGCTAGATATTCTGAAGAATAATGCCTGGCTTCTTTTATATTAAATTATGGAAATCAACGTGAAAATTAACTTATCTTTTGTCAAATTCTGGTTTTGTCAAATTGTGTCATATTGGGTTGTAAGAAGTCGATAACAAACATGCAGATTTGACCGCTGAGACAACTCAAAAAGCTAGTCAACTTTTTCACGATTGTATTTTGTACCAGAAATCTAGATTTAAACATTTCCTACGTCTTGGCACAGAATAAATAATAGTACAAGTAGTATTGGCAATTGAGAAGGTCTAAAATCAAAACACCAGGACAGCCATGGTTTGAGATATCTGAATTCTAATTAAGAATCTCGCAATGTCTCAAAGCAAAATAATCTTAAATATTATTTGTATTTACCTACAGTACCTATTTTTATTATTATTATATGTCTATTTTGTATTGCTAACGAATACAAGTATAATAAGTATATAATAAGAAGTACTGCAGGCACGAAGTTAGACAGTCGCAAAATACGTTACATTATTGCGTATTACTCCAAAAATAGCAAACACAATTTCATGCACCAACGCTAAATAGCGTAGGTAGGCACTAAAACTACCGAGAGAAGTAAAAACTCACGCTACCCTCAACTTTATCACAAGGTTCTAAGGACCAAAATGTGAAACAGATGGTAAATCACTTATTTTATCGACTTTCACACTTGGGAGTTGTCCGGGAGTTCGGATACTTTTTACGGCAGCATATGGAAATACTTTGTGGGTTGCTTATGGTCCGCGAAAAATGAAAAAGTTTCGGAACAAGTTAGTCAGATTTTTTTTTTTGGTAAAAGGGTCGGATAACGGTCAATGGATAACTGTAATTATGCAAATATGTAGAGCCAAGCCTGTTTAACCAAGATTGGTTATAATAGTAATGAAATGGGTGAAATGATTCCCTAGCCTTTCGTAACGTATTCGTACCCATTTAAAGTTATATTAAAATTTGCATTCGGTAATACTCCTTGTTAGGACTTTTTTGATATATTCTCCAAGATATAATAATAACTAATATAATTTATAACGAGGTAACGTTCATTTGTTTGAAGTTTGTGATTTTGCTTGTGCCAGTTTTATCTCTGAAATTACTGATCCAATTTAATAAATTCTTTCAATAATATTTAGAATGCAATTTTTCAAGTGGACAGTATAATATTATCCCGTTTAAATAAAAGGTATTTTCGAGGAGACATATTTTGCGATAATAAAAAAAAAAAAAAAAAAAAAATAAATAAAATAAAACGACAACAATATAGTATTTATCCTAGATAGTATTCATACTTATCTAATTAATTTAGTTAGTAAACTTGGCCACATATTATATATTATAAATTAAAATTGTCCTTTAAAATATAGAAATTAAATAAAAACTATAGAATATATTAGAGATTTAAATTTACGCGTAACGTAACTAATAAAATATTTGCAGCGAAACCACAGATTAGACAAAAGTTACAACGTAAGCGTTTATATTCATCACAGCAGATATACCTAAATCGATCTAATATACAATTTATATATTTATTGTATAAAAAAATAACTTTTTTCTATCTGATAGGCTAGCCTTTGACTACTATCTCGCCTGATGGTCAGCGATGATGTAGTCAAGGACGGTGAACATTAAGGCCTAGATTGGTCTGCTGACTTTCAAGAATGTGCTACTCCGTATTGGGGGTAAGCAATTTTTTTGTAGTAAGGCAGGCAGGGCTAATGAAAATCATAAACGAACATAGAAAAATCTATTGGTGCACGGTAGGATATATGCACCAGCGATCTCCGGGTTAGAAGTTACGGTCTAAATATAATCTAGGTCTATATCTAACCTTTACGCCAACGGGGCGTCCAACATATAATGTGAATTTCTCCCGTGCGGAGTCGGGGCGGGTTGCTAGTACTATACATTGACGCAGTCCCTACATAATGGACTTCAAGCTGAATAATAAGTTTTATTGTTAATTTGCTTCAAGAAACCTCTTATAACTTCGATAATAGAATTTACCCCGGTTTTATAATAATTGCTTTCTCTATTGTTTTACTTTCTAAAGTTCCAAAATAATGTAACAATTGAACTATTATTTCATCGTGATTAAAATAAACTTGCTACTGATATATACTGTTTTCATGTGAATTTATAAGGTCCTGCTGCTTTGGTATAATTATGTAATAAAGATTAAAACTAAGTTAACGTTTATTGAATCCTATGGCAGCCGCTTGTCCAGTAGGAAACTTACGATTTGACATTTTATATTTGAATTTTGAGTCACATGAGTAAAGAATTCTTTACTCATGTGGACCGGTGGCGTAATCGGGAGAACGGTCGGCTTTGATGCCAGAGGTACCGAGTTCAAACCCCGCCGTGCACCAATGGATTTTTCTATCGAAAAATTTATGTGCGCTTTCACAGTGGCCCTCCGGTGAAGGAAAAACATCATTTAGAAACCAACAACTCCCGCAAGGTGGTAGGACACTATCTAGTGTTCGCCTGGACAGTTACCAACCTCAAGTTAGAAAATCTGTCGCAAAACATCTAATGTGTTCCGGCAGCTATCCTTGAGAGCCAGTTCCCATTCTAGGCCTAGCGTGCTTACCATCTTCGACTGCATCATCACTTACCAACAGGTATATAAATATATATGTATATATTTAATACCTTATAGGCTAGCGTTTGACCACTATCTCACTTGTTGGTAAGTGACGATGCGGTCGAAGATGGTATATAGTTAGATGGTGTATAGTGTAGAAACAAACACCGATATGGTGTTTGTTTCTATATATATATATATACAAACACCATATCCCCACATATAATACATTAATTTGGTATAGAATTAGTTTTTCGAACGTTCGCACGTTGAGTCGACTTTGCAGTGCAGCGCTCGTACGTTAAAACTAATCATCTTACAAAAATAGGTTTGGCATACATACACTATGGAAAATATATGGTATAAAGTGGAATAGTGTCTTTGGGTATCATTTTTAAATATTTAGGCTAATTATTTTACAAATAAGACACATAGCGTATAAATCCCCCTCCCCTCTCCCTCCCCCTCCCCTCTACCTCTCTCTTCCCTCCACCCCCTTTCTCCTCACTTCCCTCTCCCCCTCCCCTTTCCCCTTCCCCTTCTTCCTCCCCCTTCCCCCTCACAAACTTTGAATGACATATTAATTTATATCGAATCAACAGCCTAAACAATAAGTTTCAAACTTCTAGCTTTAAAAATGACGATACTTCCATACAACTTTTCATCCCCCCTTTTAACCCCTTACAACCCTCTTTTCTCTGGCATCAAAACAGACAGACAGACAGAGTTACTTTCGCATTCATATAATATATATATTAATATTAGTTAGGATGGATATATATCACCAATTTCCAAAATCTCCCGAAAATCTTTTTCAGATGACCACCTAAAACATTGTGATTAAAAACATTATTATTACATATTATTTATTTAATTTGCTATAATGTAATGTTTCTTATTTATGGTGTTCAATAAAGTGTTTTCTATTCTATTCTATTCTAAAACAGATTGTTATTGTCATTAGTGTTTAGATTTGTTAGTCGTTAGAATTGTTGCCCGTCATTAGTCACATGTTGAAGAATAAAGAGTTATCTATCTATCTATCTATTGTACTTGCAGTCGGTTTTTTTTAAATAATTCTTCTAAATCTTCTAAAACTTGTAGATCGTATCGTTACTTAACACAGGGTGTGATTGAGATCAAATGCTTTGATAAAAAGTATATACTAAGAATAACATGATAATTAAGATAGTTTAAAAACTAAAACAACCGACTTCCATGCCCCCGCGAGTCAACTTCAGTAGCAAGTTTGAGACGTTTATCGTCATATCTCTGGAGATACTTATCAGATCTCGATAAAATTACAATGGGACCACCTCGGAAACGTACACTACCGATTAAAAAAATAATTATTTGAATTGGTTCGCAATTGATGGAGTAATCGCTTAACATACATACAAAAAAAACATACAGATTTGAGAACCTCCTTCTTCTTGGAAGTCGGTTGAAAATGATGTTGTACAAATATAAAAGCCATACAAGTCAAACGTACTAGTTCATATGACTGCAACAAACAACTATCAAAAACCAACAGATGGATGCTTCATTTCAATGTTTGTTTCTACACTTATTAGCTAAACTTGACGACGTATTTACAGAGAGCTACTAATTTAGTCTTCACCAGTTAAGTCGGGCTTCACTTAGCTTAAAATTATATTCTAATATTTAATAAAACATTAAATTAAAAAATCAAAAAACCCGACTGCGCAAAAAGTGAAGTGTTAAAAAACGAACTGAAAAGAAAAAAACAAGTAAGTCTAGTAGTTTAGACTTCTGTTTAGGGATATCAAAAAACTATACTGCCGTTTTACTGAAAAAGGGCACAACTAACATTTTTTGTGAAATTGAGTTATATATATATTCAGAATCAGGAAAAAAAGGCCTAACTGCCTGATTTTTTGTGGATTTATAGCTACAAAATTAACAGAGATAGTATAAGCTTAAAGGGCACAACTGCACCATTTTTTGAGTTTTATTACAATAAAAGGGCATATTGTGAGATATGACTTTTAGTTTTACCTTTTTACTTTTATATATTTAATTGAATGGGCATAACTGACGTTCATCAAGTATAAAAGGCTCATGTGGCAATTGTGCTTATTTTTTATACCGATACTTAAGCAATTAACGTAGAAAGAAAGGTCACAACTGTTAGTTATACCTTTTCTTTTTAACCCTTACACCTTAAAATGTTAAATAAAAAGGCACATTGACGTTTGTGCCTTTACCACTTAACATTTCTGAACGGAGATGAAGTGAGCGGGGCGAGGTGAGCAGGGAATGCCGTCAGTTGTGCCTGACATTTTTGACATTTTTGACATTTTGTGAAATTTTACATTGATAAGGCATATTTGGTTATATGTGCCTTTTAAACGTAATATTGCTCTAGTAATGTAATTTTTTATGTTAAGTTAAAAATTAATAAGGTAATTATTAATTATATACATTAAAATAAATATATAGTAATTTCTGTCGTTATATACATACTAATCATAGTCAACTTTTAACATTCACACAAGTTTGAAAATCACACTTCAAAGGTATTTTTTTTAAGAAAATTCCCAAAATATTTTAATCTCGATTTTCTCAACATTTGCAAAATGTTAATTGTGCCTTTTTAAATTGTGACGGCAGTATACCATTTAAATTCTTTCTCGGTCGATACACTCATAAAATAAATTATACATTGTTATATGGAATATAGAGACTTTAACAGTCGGGACACATTAATCCCCATTCGTTAAGCCATTAATGTGGAATTTGGAAATGTGGATTTGGAAAATTCTTTTTTTGTTTTTTGTTTGGTCTCATTGTAATTTTATTGAGATCAGATAAGTAACTTCAGAAATAAGCACCGCACACTTGTTACTGAAAGTGACTAACGCGGCATGTAAAATCGTTTTTTTTCGATTTGTACGATCATAAATTATTTGTTATAAATATATTTTGAATCTCCATTTTCAGACCTTTAATTCGATACCCCACTCGATAGGTTTTGAAAAAAAAAAATTTTTTTGAACCCCAAATTTTGGAGTCTGAAATCCGCTATTTAGAATTTTTCAATTTTTTATGTTTTTGTTGACACTCGTGCTAGCATGGCGAATCTATTGACGTGCCAATTATCAAAATCGGCCCACGCGTTTGGTCTCTAGTGTGCCACAAAGGAACAAACATACATACATATATAGATTGATAAACACATTACCTCTCCTTTGCGTCGCGCAGTCGGGTAAAAAGGGTTATTTATATGCCGTTACATGATATGAAATTTTAATTGTGTCTGATTTTTATTCATGCTTTATTTTCATTATTGTATTTTTTTTTAATTGGTGATTTTTCTAATGTATGGTTTATAACTTCTTTTTCAAAGAGGAGGAAGTCATGTGCTTTGTTATGAATTGATATGGCACACAATTTAAAAGTATTTAGTCATCTGTAAGAGCTGCCATAGCATAGCGAATATCTCGAAAAGACTTATAGAGCACAAACATATTTATTTTTTATGTAGCAGCAAATTTTCTCAATGAAAATTAACCACCTTAAGGGAGGGGTAAGGGTTTCAGCGTACAAAAAAAACACTTTTTTGTGATTTTTTATCTCAAATATCGATTGAGCAATTTTATTCAAACCTTCTATTTATTATTGAGCATAGTTTTGACTATGTTCTGTAAATTTTTCATGCAAAAATATTGAACGACTAGCCCGTAACAGAGCTTCCCCCAGAACGTCTTGAAAAAAAAACTATTTGCGGTGTTCACTGTAACTCGGCTGGAAATTATCTGAAAATGAAAAACCATAAAAATTTAGTCAAATTATAATCATATCTTCCCCCCAACGTTTCTGATTTTTTTTTTTTATTAAAAAATTTTTGGCGGCCGTCTAAAGTGTGAACTGTTATTTTCTACGAAATTTTCCGCCATTTTGTGGGTGGGAAACACACTTAATGTAAAAAAAAAATTTTACTAAACGTAGCCCCCTACGTTTAGTAAAATATATATAGAGGTATTTTATATGTAGAAAATGTGTACAAAGTTTGAAATCAATCGGTCCAGTAGTTTTTAAATGGCAGTGAACACCGCAAATTGTTTTTTTTTTCAAGACGTTCTGGGGGAAGCTCTGTTACGGGCTAGTCGTTCAATATTTTTACATGAAAACTTTACAGAACATAGTCAAAACTATGCTCAATAATGTATAGAAGGTTTGAATAAAATTGCTCAATCGATATTTGAGATAAAAAATCACAAAAAAAGTGTTTTTTTTTACGCTGAAACCCTTATCCCTCCATTAACATTGTTGAAAACAAGTTTGAAACGTGCAGTTTCCGCATCCATTATGATGCAATGATGAACTAAAGACGTAGGAGTTGCTTTCCCATTTTAAACTCTATATATAACGAGGCTGTGCATTATGGACATTAAATGAGGATTTATAAATTTAAGTGCTCGCTAAAAGTTATGTTTTATACTAACATGAGATTTTATGTTTTAATTTGGCACCCAATGTGGTACTAAGTATAGTAGTAGATATTTTATACCTACTTTACTTACTGCGTAAAAAGTGTTTGTCCTTACATTGAAGATAAAGTTACCGCAATCAAATTAATAATTAATAATATAATTGAAATGTGATTATTTATATGTAGATTATTATTTACTAATTTTATTTTCTAATTTTGTCGCCCCACGTGGGTCCTAACGTACGTATTAGCTTAGTAAGTAAGTAATATGTGTATATTTCTACAGTATTATAAGGCTTAGATAGTAATAAATTATATAATGAATATCATTTAAGTAAAGCAAATTTGAACAAAATTACTGTACCACGTTTGGGCACCATTATTTTCTATATACAGCCATGCAAGGTAATTAAAATAAAATAACATTTTCACTTGAAATATTATCATTCACCCCTCCTCAAAAAGACAGACGGTCTGCCACAGCTGCTGTTTTACCAAATACGAAATAGTGGAGCTTTTGGACCAAGCACATATCAGGAGGACAACTTGACAGTGTACCATTTATTATGCACAAAATTAATGGACAAGCTTACAAAACGATAAATAAGAAATATATAGCATATTCTAAGACAATTATTTTTCGTTTGTTCGTACATCTGGCGACAAAACCGACCATTCTCCCACTGCGGCCCTCCATTTCTGCTAGATTACTTGCGTGGCATCACCCTACCGATTGACAATTGAAATTTAGATCATAATGTCTAAAGTTAAATTACAGGGCACGTGATAATAATTTCTAGATGTCTTCTAGCGCAAAACAGTGACGCGCAAAAATCTAGATATTCTGTTTTGCGCGACAGAGTGCCTGTTGTTTTCAATTTCATTCACAAAAGATGAAACTAGATACAAGACATGACAGTAGACACGCCATTCTAACTGATTGTGGTCTCAGTCAAATTAAATTAGCAAGTTACACTTTAGACGCCATCTTAAACTATTCAGAAGTTCGTTAGACAAAGAGCTAGTGGCCACAGACACTGAATTTGTAAATCTAATTTAAGTTTGAGCTCCAGCTGGCTTGGTCAAAGGGAGTGTGTAGCCTCGTTCAAAGGTTTGCAACTGGTCTTAACTTTATTCGGAACACGGACATAGATTGCACTAGACCTACCCAGAGTGTAGTTAGCGGGATGAGACATGGGAAATGCAATTCCTCACTTAGACGATTTATTTTAATAGTGTGTCAGGTGGGAATTTCAATTTTGATCTGCCCCACACATGAATAAGTTAGTTAGGGTAGTTATTTTCTATACACTTCGCGTCTCTTTCTCTATATTAGTATTGGAGTTCAACAGCTCGGCAAATTTATTATTTGTAAATTCTATTTGTAAAAAAAAAAAAAAAATTCAATTTTTAATGACGTGGCATCATACCTACCGAAAAATACAACAGGCGCGGTAGGTTTTCTTACAAAGCAACATACCTGCGATGTCTACTATATGTATATCTAAGAACGAAGCTCTTGTAATTTCAGTTGCAGGAGAGTGTTGACTATGTGCATGTTTGCTGCCGGCCGAGAATCTGAATTTCAGTAGGTAGCGTACGTAGCGCCTCAGTTTATTTCGACAAAATACAAATCAATCCCAAACACTCACTCTCGATGTAAAAAAATATTATATGAGCATTTTTTGTGATGGTAGGACTTCAGCTAGTCCACCTGGCGGTACCACCACTTTGCCAATCAATTCAGCCGTGAAATAGGAATGTTTTTCAGTTTGAATGGCAAAGTGTCCAGTAAAGTTATAGGGCATGTGTGTCAGACTTAACATCTTTTTGTTTCAAGGTAACAGGCGCAGTGTATGTAAATTTCTGGCAATCCTGAATTTTGCATGCCGCTGTCCCGCTGTATCTGTAATAGGTAGACGTCATCGTTTACCATCAGGCGAGCGTCATGCTTGTCCTGTTACCTTATAGACAAAAATAATACTCCATCATCATCATGATCAGCCTATACTAGTCCACTGCTGGACATGGCTTCTAAAAGTATATGCATCCAATACTGAGCATAATTCATACTATGTTGTTATTCAGAATTTGCCTTTCTAGGTTCTTACGTAATTTACCCTCATTACGTACTCAGACTGAAAATCATAGCGAATTTAATTTCACGCTTTCACGCCAGCTAACATGACACATTTGATTCTCTAGTTATTTCGTAGGTCTGTTGGAAGCGCCATGTTTTTAGATGCACATGGCGATTTCCAGCAGCGACACAAATTACGAAAACATGGTAAGGTAAAAAGACCAAATTATGGCACTGGTTCAGTTATTAATTTTTTAGTTCAGGTAGTTTTAAGTCCATTTATTATATATTTGTGATTATTGAAATTAAAACGTGTAGGTTGTTTTAAATACAAAAACTCATGCACAATAACCTTAAAACTCAGGTGCTAAAAACTACTACACATACTTAATACCAACATTTGTTTTATTTAAATACCCTACATATAAGTTAATAATTGCTATTATTAATATTTCTTACTGTCGGTCTATAATGTAATTGAAACCACAGATAAATAACTTTAGCTGCGTAGGTGAAACCACGGAGGGTGAAACCATCAGCCCAGAGCCAGTACTTGGTAGTCTGTGACTGTAAATCCAATTTAATTTTAGTTACTCTGACAATCAAGGATGCGGCTTGTTGTGGTGTGGCTCGTCTCTCTCTAAGAACGCTGTGAATTTAAGCTCCAGTGACTTTAGAGACAAGATATTAGTGTTAAAAAGCGCCATCTATGTTACATATACTATCTATGTTATCGTACTACAAACACTAGTATTTATCGATTTACTAATACATTTATTTTTTATTCACTGGGCTGCAATGAAATCGAGTTGATTATAGAAGGCGCTAACTTTTAAAATACTTGAACAATTAAAAAAAAAACTAAATTAAAGTTTGTTTAATTACATATGTGACGTAAAACAAACCTTTTGATCTTTTTGTCCTAAGTCTCACGTATTATTACGTCTCTGCTGTCTGGCTTATGGGTCGATAAGGTGTCAAGATCATAATGAATCATCATAATATCATAATCATTATCAACCCAAGTCAGTCAACTGCTGGACTTAGGGTGAGGACATAAAGAGGCGCGTAAACGGTTCAGACAAGCTGGTACGGGTAGGTACCAATCCGTACACGTAAAATATTGAATTGTTTCTTCATTTTCTCCAAACTTGTTTCTTTATGCCTGAGCGCATATGATAACATTGGAATATATTACCAGTACGGATCGGTACCTACACGTACCGGCTTGTCTGCACCGGGAACCCGCATCTTTATGTCCTCATCCTTAGGCTTCTCGAAATGCTGCCACTGAGTTCTTGATCTTCAGTTCTACTCTTCCAGTCACTAGTTATCCTTTGTATACGAAGAACGCAAGAAGGAGTAATGCTATACGAGTACATAGCATTGCTCCTTCTTTCGTTCTTCGATGTTTGTCGATTTTTGAGAGTATAGTGAACCCAAATTGAAATTTTATTCTATTGCTCGAACAGAAATACTACATTTGAGAAGTAGAATGTAGAGTTATATATAAAATGTCATTATCTTATCTGTTAAAGAATTGTTTGTACTTATAAACATCGACACGAGAGGGAGTGGCGGAGATAGATAGATGGAGATTAACAGAATATTGATATAGTTTATACATAATACGCAACGAAACAAATATAATATCGTTTAAAAACTAAAAAAGAACCGACTTCAATGCCGCGCTATTCATTTTCAGTACCAATTTTGAGATGTTTATCTCAATATCTCTGGAGATACTTATCAAACCTCGATAAAATTACCATGGTACCACACTTGGGATATCTCCTTTCGAACAAAAAAAGAATAATCAAAATCGGTTCATAAACGACGAAGTTATCCGCGAACAAACATAAAAAAAATATATATATATACGGTCGAATTGAGAAACCTACTCCTTTTTTTGAAGTCGGTTAAAAATAGGCAACGCCCACATTTGTAAGGCTACCTTTTAGCCTGCAAAACTTTCGTAATTTTCTAGGATAAGGCAGGTAGCAGTATAAGTGATGATAATTTAGGATATATTCTATCTCTATTGTGAAAGAGTAAGATACATACTTATGTACTAACTTAAACACTCACTAACTATATAATTACTACACATTATAAGGCAAAGTCATCCGCCCCTGTCGGTTCGCGATAAAGTCAAAAACTACTGAACGGATTTTCATGCGTTTGTCTTATAACGGATTAAAAGAGTACAGTCTATTCTCCGTGTTTTATTTGTAGCGTTTGTCACCAATACACAGAATGATTCATGAGGAAGGTATTTAATGTATAATTCATGAAGGTTTTGTGTAAAAAGGTTGAAATATGACGATGATTGTTAATGATGTAAATCAGTCTTCGAGCATTTACCAATGGAGATGTTAACGCAAGGCGTACGTACCCCTCTGCTGGCCATATAGCCATTTTTGGCCATATAAGCGTGCGTAACTACGCTGTATTTTTAATACTGTGTGCGTGTTTCATGCTAGTGTGTTCTATATATATATATATATATATATATATATATATATATTACTATACAGACATATACTTATACATTATTTACACTATATCTACATATACAAGTATACATATATATTTGACCACTTTAGACGCTTCCAAATGATTGACTTTGAGAAAAAATGATTTTAGAAACCTGAATGTCATTTTTGAAGACCTATCTATAGACACACGTATAGGTTAGAGCAAAAATACTTTTTTTGTATCAGTTCCATGTATGGGATGCCCCCCCTTAAACTTTAATATTTTTTATTTTTGTATAAAAATCGGAAAGCAGTTCACATAATACATCTACCTACCAAGTTTCAATTCTGTAGTCCTAACAGTTTCAGAATAAAATGGCTGTGACATACGGACGGACAGACAGACAGACAGACATGACGAATCTATAAGGGTTCCGTGTTTTGCCATTCGGCTACAGAACCCTAAAAAAAGTAGGCATATTATATGCTCTACACATGAGAAGCCTGCTCGGCTCGAAGGCGGCTCGCTCATATCAATATAATACAAAAGAAAGTCGTGTTAGTTACTACACTTATAACCCAAGAACGGCTGAACCATTTTTTATAATTTTATTTATATGATAAGTACCTATTAAAAACAATGAATAATTGACCTAAAACAATTATATAAGAAAACATATTTTGCCAAAATGTTCCTGAGTTTCAAAACTGCCAATCATTTGATGTTCAATTGTTTATCCCGTCGATACGGTAAACCTCAAATTAATAAGGCTCATCACGTAGTATTTATATTCTCTTTGGGGTCATCCCTTAGATCCACACACGATTAGTGTACTTAGCCAGTGTCAAGTATAAAAGTTCTTCAAGCTTTTGTGATTTCAAGTCATGTACATTTAAAAAAAGTTAATAAACTTTTTTTACTATTGTCAATACTGTCAGCAATGACAATTGTACGACATATTTATTGATTGTCAAATATGCGTGCGTTCAGAAATGTATGCTTACAAGTTTTTGGCGGGAACGTGGAAAAGTGTGTGTGTACATTTTTCCTAAAACTGGTGTTCTTCCGCGTGTTAATGTGTAATAAATGTAAATTATTAACCATTAAGTGTCGGTTAATGTGTGCGAGTGTAGGGAAATAGTAAAATGTTGAAAAACATGCTATTTGCGTTCTCACCAAAATTCCACTGAAAATCTTCAGTAAACACCACAACTTTACTGAAGGTATGACTTAGACTAGACTTTTACTTGAAAGCTGAGCTGAAATGTGACTTTAACACGTCATGCTCCCCAGAAACCCTATTGTCTATTTTGCTATTTATAAATGCATTTAATAATTGTACGCAATATGTACCGAATATTAGTACATACTTAATATAAATAGCAAAATAGACAATAGGGTTTCTGGGGAGCATGACGTACTTTAACCCATCTTTACGACTAAAATTGATAAAATCTTGAAGAATTTTAATACTTGACACTGGCTAAATACACTAATCGTGTGGCTCCATAATGAAATTAAAATATATATATATGCTTACAAGCAATCAAGACAATAATAATCAATGCCAATCAATTTTATATTTTGTCAGAATGTAGGTAAATACAGAGATATGCGAGAATGTGATAGCCAATTTATAAGTGCAATATGTATACAGTTTTATCCATAAGGCAAAAAAAATATTAGACAGTTATTCATGAAGTAAGTATACTTATTCAGAATTAAAATTAAACACTGGTGATTATTTTTTTACAATTAAAATTAAACTCAATCGAACTAATTTCATGTTAATAACTTATCAATAACAATAATAACATTGTTTCATTGCATCATGTCTTGCTGACACGCGGTTGAAGTACATGATTGTTGTATTTTTATTCTATTTCTGTATTTCTATAACTTTGGTTAATTACTTGATAATCAAAGTGCCATAATACATCACTAAACTTAATATCTCTTTTGTATTTATTGTATTACATAAAAGCCTAAATTAAGTTAATCTAAAAGGTAGCACGACATTCATTGTCTGTTAGGTGGTACGAAGTTCGCCGGGCCAGCTAGTAATATATATAGGTAAATGTGATTCTGTGTGATTAAAGATTCTGCGCAATGAAGCTCACAAATAGTTTCAAAGGTTACTAAAATCAAAGTTTCAAGGTTACTAAAAGGAGTCAGAAGTAAATATGACTAGATATCTGTGGGTAGGAATAGAACTTCTTTCAGAGCATGCCACAGTGGCTGCCAGTAGTAAATTTTGCAATTCTAATTTCAGATTTCAATCTCTGTAAAAATTCCTTTGAGGGTATTTGCAATTCCTTTTTCGATATCTTGGGGCTTTTGACACAAAGTACCGACATTTCTGTGGTCTGATACGATACGATACTTATATCGAATGTAAGATATACAGTTAGTGTATTAACAACATATACTATACAGTGGTCGTCGCGATCTTTCCGAAAGTCCGAAGCACTTCCTGAAGAAGCATAGGTACTTTGTTCTTGAAGAAGTATTTTAAGTACGGTACCCACTATGTTTTGTCGTCCCATCATTTCCTAAAGACTTTTCTTTATATTCTTCAGAAACTCGTTTAAATTTCACTTTATCAACTTTATGACCACTTGTTGCAAAATTTACATAAAACACCACTTTCATTTGACCTCTCTCCCAAAAGAAATCGAAGGATTGAGTAGGAGTAAGTAAGGTCAGCTTTAAATGGTCTGGGGAAATCATTAGATGGGTTAGAGTAGACATAGTATTTTGTGTTTCGAAATAGAATGCGATGGTTTTATTTGCTCTTGATTCGATTAATTAAACATAAATGTTACTTAATTCATTAAACGAATACATTTTATTTTTAATTAATTATTAAATTAAAAATAATTTAATTTTTAAAGGTTATTGTTAATTCGACGTATTCCCGGCAGGGAGGCAAAAATGTGACATATTTGTACCACCCAATGTGTGGCCAAAAATTAATAGTTTACGAGATATTTGGAATTAGTAATTTTTGGGAAAATACCCAATTTTAGAGGACTGGAACCAAATGTAAAAATATTGGCTTATTAAATGTTATTTAATATTTTTTACCGACTTTTTTGTATGAGATCTTAATTATTTTTATTTTTTTAATTTTATGAATCAAATAAACTAGTTGGTGTAATTTCAGTACCTACTGAAATTAATTTGTGTATTTACGTTCAGTTTTATTTACTTCAGTTACTCCTATGTGTATTTGTGTGTTTTGTGTATATTTGTGTATTTTAATAAAAGGGATAATTCTGATTGAAATAAGTTTTGAATCAAATTTTAGGTGTGTGGCTTTAAAAATAGGTAAATCAAATGTATACCATAGATTATTATTAAAATTAGAAAGTTTTTGAAACTGGTTCGAGAAACATATTAAGTATTTTTTTTTATTTAATCGGCCTTCAGTCTGAAACTCACTTGATGTTTTCCTACTTTATGGAATTTAATTTCTTTTATTTGCAAAACCGGTTAATGTTGTTGTGTTTTTCAATGTGTTATTATTGATCAGTTAACCAGCTATATTCCAAAAAAACGAATCAGCCAATTATCTCAATTATTAAGGTCTGTATGACCAAAGATCTCTCTGTAGTCGTAATTTAGTGGAAATTGTTGAAAAAGGCCATAACTCCTAAATTACCAAATATCGCGGAACATACATGATGGGGTTATTTGGATACTTATTAAGGTGTTCTACCTCTGGACTTCCGCTTGACACTACTTTCTGGGACACTTTGTATAATTATATCACAAATATATAGTGTAGATTTCTGGAAACGTTTCAGATGGAAGCTCATTCCACATCTTACAGGTATGTAGAAGGAACAATCTTGTGAAACAAGAAGAATGCGATACCCTATCTACAATGCGTGCTTAACTATCTAGTATAAACAAATTATAGGCTTTCTGATGGTGTCGAGATTTGATGGGAAAAACGGGACGCAGGTATGATATGTATTATTCTCCTCAGAGTCTCTCAGAGACTCACGATAATATCTTAACTTACTTCATGCAATAAAGAAATTATAAGCTTCATTTACACTTCAAGCCAAGCGACTGATCCACCAATCAAAAGTCGCTTAGCGAGCTATGGAAAGAACTATGCTCGGAGTATCTCTGAAAAATCGAATTCGAAATGAAGTCATCCGACATAGAACCAAGCTTATCGACATAGCTCAAAGAATTAGCAACGTGAACTGGCAGTGGACTGGTCACATTTGTCGTAGAACCGATAACCGTTGGGGTAGACGTGTTCTACAGTGGAGACTACGGCTCGGTAAACGGAGTGTAGGACGCCCTCCAGCTAGGTGGAGCGATGATATACGCAAGCTGGCTGGCAGCGGTTGAAAAGGCCTATGTCCAACAGTAGACGAATACTGGCTGTTAATGATGAAACTTCATGTTAATTTACTTCTATTCCAAAATTCCAATCCATCAAGGTTTAAACTTTACTCGTCCTAATTTTCCCTTCATAATGGCGTCCTATTTGGTAAAGGTCACTAAAATTACCAACTTCAAATTGTATCCCAAAACTATCCAGAAAGTTTGGTAACAAAATAATTAAAATAATAAATTAAACAAAACATTATTAGCTACACGAGCTAAACAAAAACTAGCAAACAGTCTTTCACATTAATATTTCACTGAAGCATTTTGTCGGCCATAATAAATTGTTGTAGAACTACGAATAAATAATAAGTCTATTTATTCGTATTTATAGAGCGAGAAATATTTCAAATTACGTAAATATTGGATAAGGGAACTAAGAACAAATAAACCAAATCAAGAACAAACTTTGTTGTGTTCAATTCTAAATTAAGACGTGTACGCGTGATAGCGGTGAAGTCTTATTAATCATGAATCCTTCTACGCTTTATTGAATTTTTTAAGTCATCATCATAATCAGCCGGTATCGGTCCACAGCTGGACATAGGCCTCTCCCAAGTCACGCCACTGAGCCCGATCTTCGGCTCTTTGTTTCCAGTCACTGCCCACCGCTTTGCGAATGTCGTCGCTCCACCTGTTCTCAGGGCGTCCTACGCTACGTTTACCGATTCGCGGTCTATACTCTAGAACCAGTCTACCCCAACGGTTATCGGTCCTACGGCAGATATGACCAGCCCACTGCCATTTCAGTTTGCTAATCCGTTGAGCTATGTCGATCACTTTAGTTCTCTGGCGAATTACTTCGTTCCGGATTCGATCCCGCAGACAAACACCGAGCTCTCTCCATAGCTCGCTGAGCGACTTTAAATTGGTGGACCAGTCTAACTGTGAGTGTCGACGTCTCGGCTCCGTATGTCATCACAGGTAAGACGCACTGGTTAAAGACTTTTGTCTTTAGACACTGCGGTATAGGCGATGAGAAGACTCGACGGAGTTTTCCGAATGCTGCCCAGCCCAGCTGAATTCTTCTCTGAATTTCCTTGTCGAAGTTGTGTTTGCCTAGTTGGAGCGTCTGCCCTAGGTAAACATACTTAGTGACAACATCGAGTGGGATACCAAATACGGCAATCGGTTCCGGAACAACGTGCTCGTTGTACATGACTTTGGTTTTATCCAAATTCATCCGGCGACCGATGCGACGAGAAGAATCAGCTAGGCCTTCAACTTCAACATTCTTTGTAGGTCCTGCAGCGTCTCTGCCATAATGACGATGTCATCTGCGAATCGTAAGTGAGAGATGTAGTTGCCGTTGATGTTAATGCCACAATCTTTCCAGTCCAGCATCTTAAACATATCCTCCAAGGCGTTAGTGAACAGTTTCGGGGATATGACGTCCCCCTGTCTCACTCCTCGACGCAGGTGGATTTGTTTAGTACGCTGGTTCTGTGCTTGTACAGTCATCGTTACGGCAATATACAGACGTCTCATCACTTCGATACATCGCCAGTCGACGTGGCAACGCTGCAAGGACTCCAGAACAGACCAGGTTTCGATTGAGTCGAAGGCCTTCTCATAGTCCACAAATGCTAAGCACAGGAGCCGATTGTACTCTTCGGTCTTCTGCACAATCTGCCGCACCGTGTGGATGTGGTCCATGGTGCCGTAACCGCTTCGAAACCCGGCCTGTTCCGGAGGATGAAACTTGTCGAATCTTCGCGCAAGTCGGGTCGTGATGACCCTTGAAAACCGCTTATAGACATGGCTCAGAAGCGAAATCGAGCGGTAGTTTTTCAAGAGCTTTTTGTTCTCTTTATTGAAAAACAAAACCACCGTGCTCCTATTCCATGCCTGTGGAGTTCTCCCAGTAAAGAGAACAGAATTGAAGAGCTATTGCAGCTGGCTTACAGCTGGGGCTCCTCCAGCTTTTTTGGAGCTGTTTAAGGGCCATCACGATCTCATCTCGGCTGACTTCGGGCAGGTCTTCTGTGAAGTGGCGGGTTAAGGTGGCTCTACTAATTTTTTAAATTGAAAACATAGAATTTGGTTATTGAAGGAACATTTTTGATGCATTGAAATTATACATGTTGAAGTGGCCCCCTATAGAGTATACTTCCTTCCGTTGATCAAACAAAAAAAAAACCAAATTGGTTAATAAACGATAGAGTTCTGAGGCAACAGACATAAAGAAAAACAAACAGGCAATATTATTTAGAACTACATGGAGATTTAAATTCCATGCATTTATGTCAATATACTTTTCGGATTCTTTTAGTCGTTTAGTCAGATTTTTTTAGAATTCATTTGTCATTTAATTATTGCGTTGACTTAAAAACTTTTTTATAGTTAACAAAGTACCTACTGAATTTTAATTTCAAAATTTAAAAAAAAAACTTTTCAAAAGATTAACGAAATGATTCTAAAAGGGGTTATCTATCTTTTTGGCTACGGAACCATACAATCATAATATAATAACTGGATCAGATAGAACAGTTTGCCTTCGGAAGCCGAAGTCGATATCTGATGGTAACTTACTTGGATATTGTGGAAGCAGGAAGCGCCTTTTCCGTTTTACACTCGATTTGCTTGCTCATTTATCCGATATTCAAAAGCGATATCTAGCGGATGCGCAAAACACATTGGAAATATAGACATGTCTACCAATTTATTTTCAACCGATTTTAAAAAAAGAGGGGGTTCTCGATATGTAGGTTTTTTTAAAATATATTTTCACTGATTACACAAAGAAGCCTGGACCGATTAAAGTACGGCCACATCGTTGCGATCTGCGGGAGAAGGCGCGATCAGACTGGTTCAAACCAAACGAGATCTACGGTAATCAGACAGCGATTGAAAAGTATATTGCGGCGGTGTGGCCGTACCTATAAAAATATCCCTTTGTACATTTTAAAAATAATGTTTTGTTTAAGAAGGGTATTCTTACAAGGTGGTCCCATTCAAATTTCATTGAGATATATTCAGTATCTCCAGAGATATGTTGATAAACACTTCCGATTTGGTATTGAAAATGACTAGCGGGGCATTTGAAGTCGGTTCTTGTAGTTTTTTAAACGATCTTAAATTATTTAATAGCATATACCTACTTTTGATTATATCTAACATCGAACATAATTTAAGATTATTTAAAAAACTAAAAAAGCTTCTTCAAATAATAGTACTAAGTGTGAAGTGCTTATCTCCATATCTCTGGACATTCTTACTAGATTTCGAGATATGTATGTAATAGAGAAATAGTTATAAATAAAATATCTAACTGAAATATTTAACTGTAATATTTAACCGAAACACTCAACATCGCAGGTCGTTTGTCCCTGGTGCAGGCGCCGACTTGCTGCGTCGCTGCCTTCACTCGACGACGTTGCGACTGCCGACTCCGTCGCTCCCAACTCGTTTCACTTTAATATTTCAGTTAGATATTTATGTTGAATGTTTTAGTTGAATATTTTAGTTGAGTGTTTCGGTTAAATATTACAGTTAAATATTTCAGTTAGATATTTTATTTATAACTATGTGTTCAAATCGCGAAAGTTTAAAGTTTATAATAGAGAAATGTTAATTTTTTCTTTGACGAAGTTATAATAATTAAGATAGTTTAAAAACTAAAACAACCGACTCCCATGCCCCGCGAGTCAATTTCAGTAGGAAGTTTGAGACGTTTATCGTCATATCTCTGGAGATACTTATCAAATCTCGATGAAATTACAATGGGACCATCTCGAAACGTACTCTGCCGATTACAAAAAGAATCATTCGAATCGGTTCACAATTGACGCAGTAATCGCGTAGCATACACAAAAAACAACATACAGACGAATTGAGAACCTCCTTCCTTTTTGAAGTCGGTAGAAAATGGTGTTCTATTCGTTCGCATAAAGTTTTATGTCCTAATGTTTTTCTGCATATCATTCGTCATAATATGTTTTAGTCCTATTATTGGACGCGCATATATTTTTGTCGTAGTCATAATAATTATTCGCCATACTTTTTTTATTGTCATATTATTAATGAGAATAATGGTTATAATTCCTATATTTCCTTGTCATACTATTTGCTTATCATAAAGGTAGTGAGCATAACGTTTATTAGTCATAATGTATGTTGTATATTATAATAATTAATAGTAGATAGTTGAACAAATGTTCGACGTGATTCCTTAAATTGGCATAACTTTTTAAGCTATTGCATAGCTTCTATCGCGGGCCTTCAGTCCACGCTCAAGGCCCGCGAATTCAGAAGACCGAATTCAGAAACTCCGTAACGAAAATAACCTAACACCCATAATTATGCCTTCTCTTTTATTCTAATTGATTCATCACGTTCAAAACAGAGACAGAGCGAATATTGGCTATAGCCATAGTTACCATTATCCAGTAACATTTCACTACTATTGATGAAACCAAAGATGACCTTATCTCTACTACTTACTCTACTACTTTTTAAGCCTTAGCTTAAAAAATGAGGTTCGTTAGATCGAACTGTAATGGACAGTTGGTTTTTGCAGTTGCACTTTGCTTTGTGCATGCGCGAAACCGAAAAGCGTTCATTAAAGCTTGACCTTTGACAGGTTTTTATAGTTACAACTTTGCACCTTACCGCTTTCAAAATATGGTCGTAACAACTTTACGATAACTAGATAGAAGA
This sequence comes from Cabera pusaria, assembly GCA_954871355.1. Classification (NCBI taxonomy): domain Eukaryota; kingdom Metazoa; phylum Arthropoda; class Insecta; order Lepidoptera; family Geometridae; genus Cabera; species Cabera pusaria. The sequence goes on from OX940911.1 coordinate 12,189,685, forward strand.
AATGTAGAATTGGTTTTTGAATGCGCGCGCAGGTGGCGGTTGTCGCCAAGACGCGTGTGTTTGTTTTCAAACTTTTTAATCACTTTTTACAGTTTTTACTTCGTTCGATCCGTGGTTCGATTGCTATGAACGATTTGTGCGTGCGGTGAATTCTATATTTTTTGTGTTAATTGCCGTGTTGTGTTTTAGCCCTTAAGTGATTTAATTTAGGATTGAGTGTGTTATTGATTATTGACTAATTAAAAATGCAATTTAGAAGAGAGATTTCGAAGATACAGCCCTCTGACAGACGGACGGACGGGCGGACGGAATGGACGGACAGAAGGTAAAATTTGTAAATGATTTCTTAGGGAAGGTAGAGTTAGAGAAGTTGTTAGCGCGCCTTGTATATAAAATCATTCAATATATGGCGATTTTTAAATGCAGCACAATTTTTGCACTTCAGGTAAAAATTGTGCTAGTCCTAAATCCTAAGCCTAGAAAATCATGAAGGAAAATCGCCAATATCATACTAATCTTTTTAGTAGTTGTAGTCAGTAGTTCTACTGCATAAATAAAAAAATGCTATACTATAGCTTTACCGCGGTAGTCCCCGAGTGCCACACGTCTTTTTATTTATAAACCAATTGACATGAAACAAACATTAAATGTTAAGTGAAGGTTACCGCAATATATTAGTAAAAACCGCATCTAAATCGGATAAGCCGTTTCTGAGATTATCGTGAACAAACGCACAGACAAATAGATAAACAGATAAATAGGAAAAAAAACTAACAATCATTGTTTTGGTTTCTATTGCGTTTTATAAAGGTCTCAATAATATTTTTTCCATATACAGACAGCGATTTGTTACAGTTCTATTTTTATAACAATATGTAAATAGATTAGTTTAGATAAAAACATCTACATGGCGCCAGGGTCGGTGGAATAGCTCTCCTTGTAAATATTGCTTAAATATATGAAATCCTGCATCGCGCAAACGATATATTCGGCGATGTTGGAACCTGATGCACTTGCTTCGTCGTCGAATATCTGAAAGTTTGTAATCATTGTAAAATGTTACATCTTTATAAATGGTGTAGATGTAGATGTAGACATAGACACAGATTATATTATAATTACTACGTAACAGATACTTCACTCTTCTACAAAAACACAATACCAACGTTTATTTCAGACAATAAAAGCAAAAATGTGTCTAAGGCGCTCGACCTAGCGTTGTTATTACTTCGTTCAGCGCGCGATGTACTGGCGCGCGCCTGATTACAGTAAAGGGTTGAATCAATGAAAAAAAAAAGTTTACGAATTCTTTTTATTTACCTCACAAAATAACATCAAAATTCCTAACTAAGAGTCGAATTTGAAGTCGAGGAAGTGAATTTTACACCGTTTTGTCATTTTTGTATCGTTAGCATAAAAAAAGAAACATATTATACTTGTTTTTCGTCAAACCCGCAAAATGACTATGAAAAACTTGAATCGTTTCTAATATAGAATACGAAGGCGCAGTTATCCCGTTATTAGAATAATAATATATTGCGCGCGCGTGAGCAGTGACAACCGTCTCGCAGATAGTACCGCCGACGTTGACGAAAGTTTAGGTATAAATCGCAGTAGCTATAGGCGAGTGAGGGAGGCCTGACATAGATAAGATATATATAGATATAATAGATATATTGATAGATTATTATTATTAATTATTATTAAGCCTTTATTGCTGATACTTATACATGGAACAAATTATTTAAATAAAAATTACTTAAAACTAACACATCTGGTTTCTCGGTTTAGTAATCAGCGTGTCCTGTGACACATAGGCCTCTTCCAGCTGCTTCCAGTCTTCTCTGTCTCTTGTTTTCCTCATCCAAGTAACATCACCGGCTTTTCTTATATCTTCTATCCATCTTTTCACCTGTCTGCCTCTTTTCCTTTTACCATCGCGTGGTTGCCATTCAGTTATAAGTTTTGTCCATTTTGTTCTACTGTCTCTTGTCATGTGCCCTGCCCACCTCCATTTTAGCTGCCTTACTATTATTATTATATCTTCCACCTTAGTTATGGATCGTATATCATTAGCTCTCATGCGGTCTTTAAGTGTAACACCTATCATGCTTCTCTCCATACTCCTCTGGCATTTTCTTAATTTTTTCTGATGTTTTTGATTCAGTGCCCAGGTCTAACATCCATAAGAGAGACATGGCAAGACACACAAATTGAACACCTTTTTCTTAACAAATATAGGAAACTGTTTGCTTTTGAATATCTCCTTAAGTGACCAGTACCTTTTCCACGCAATAGTAATTCTTCTACCAATCTCCAAGTCTGTTTGGTCCCTTCCAGCTCAAATGATATAGATAGATAGATTGGTATAAATAGATATATATAGATAGACTAGCAGCCCGCCCCGGCTTCGCACGGGTAGAACATATATGCCTACAAAATTTGCATCAGTTTGTTGCATCGAATATAAAATATTAACATATTTAACAATCATCGTCATATGTCAACCAATTTACATAAAACCTTAACGAATTATGCACCTAAGACCGAAACCTTCCTCATAAACACTCTGGCTATTGGTGAAAACTGCATGATAATCCGTTCAGAAGCTATTGAGATTATTGCGAACAGACAGACAGACGCAGTGATGGACATTGTTTTATAATACTTACGTAGTGATATTGGACGGCCCTTTGGCGTAAAGGATAGTTACCCTGATTCTGACCCGAGGGTCGTTGGTTCTAATCCTAGCTATATACCTACCAATGACAGTTTTATGTGCATTCATGAATTATGGGTTTTCGTGGGATCATAAAATCTACCAATAATTAAAAACCAAAACAACTGACTTCAATGCCCCGCGAGTCAATTTCAGTAGCAAGTTTGAGACGTTTATCGTCATATCTCTGAAGATACTTATCACATCTCAATGAAATTACAATGGGACCACCTCGAAAACGTAACCTACCGATTACAAAAATAATCATTCGAATCAATTCATAATTGACGGAGTAATCGCGTAACATACACACAAAAAAAAGAAAGAAAAAAAAATATATACGGTCGAATTGAGAAACCTCCTCCTTTTTTTGAAGTTGGTTAAAAAAGAAACATACAGGCGAATTGAAAACTTCCTTCTTTTTGGAAGTCGGTTGAACAGTAGCTTACCACCAAGGAGAACATCTGCCGCCGTAACCGTACGGCGTTCCCCGACGCAAAAAGTAGGGGTATTATACGTTTAACGTGTGTATCTGTGTGTCTGTCTGTAGCATCTTAGCACCCAACTGGATGAACCGATTTTGATTTTATTATTGATAGTTTTTTTTTTATAGATGTCTTCATCGAGAGTGTTCTTAGCTTTGATTCATGAAAATTCGTTCAATCGTTATAAAACTATGAGCATTAATCAACTTTCATAGGTCTGATCAATTCGAAAATCTTCTTCTTCAACGATATTGTAAGAATACGGAAGCATTGACTTGATGCCGGGACATCTCCTGGACTCTACAGAATACTCAAATCCTCACCAACTTACAGCTCAGCTAGGCTATTCTGTAAGCTATCTCGACAGCGGAATCCGCGGTGAGATTTGAATTTCGTATTACGAAATTCAACCGTATTACTAACTTGATACGATTGAATTTCGTAGTACGAAATTCGAATCTCACCGCGGATTCCGCTGTCGAGATAGCTTACAGAATAGCCTAGCAGATTTTAAATGTAGTGTTTAGAGTCATTGGAATGCTTTTAATGAAAAGATTATACATAGATCAGTCGGGGTGGTTTATAATATTATACTATATATATAGATCATTATTATTTTATACAATGGATCATATTATTATACTATATTAACTTCAAATTGAGGATCTACAGAAAACCTAAGCTTATAATAATATTTTCGTAGTAACTATGACCTATTCTGTGGTTTGACTGCAAATATTTTATTAATTTTGCGATGCGTGTATGTGAAATCCGTGATATCTTCTAGTGTTTTCATTAGAATTATATACTGTAAAGGACAATTTTAATCTATAATATGTGGCCAAGCTAATTAACGTAATTATTTGGATAAGGATTAATACTATATACTTGAAAATAGCCCTGGAAGTTATGTAATATTTTTTAACAAAAAATTGAAGATTAAAATGGTTACTGTGAGTCAACCTTAAGAGATAGACATACGAGTATGCTGTTGCGGACTTTTTTGTAGGTCTTATTAAGTTGTACAACTCTTCCATAGAAAATATTCTTCCGTCTGTTTTCAATTGAGCAGCGTTCGTAAGAAACGTGTTTTTTCGACCGTTTTTTTGTCGACTTAGGTTGCAAATTAGGTCTCCACGAATGTACCTTTGATTTTAACGGGATAATATATAGCCCATTTTCATTTCGAAAGTTCCATTCTATATATTAGTGAAAGCTTTTTTTAAATCGGTCCAGTAGTTTTTGAGCCAAATCATTACAAACATACAAAAATACAAATGTTCTCTCTTTATAATATTAGTATAGATATATAGAATAGATAGATATAGAATATATATAGATAATTGATTTTTTTAGTATATCACATAGTTTTTGATTTTAATGATATTGTTACAATACTACTGTAAAGATTACGTTTCAACCGTCTTCCAAAAATAAGGAGGTTCTCAATTCGTCTGTTTGTTTTTTTTTTCTTTCTTTTTTTGTGTGTATGTTACACGATTACTTCGTCAATTGTGAACCGATTTAAATGATTGTTTTTGTAATCGATAAGGTACGTTTTCAAGGTGATCCCATTGTAATTTCATCAAGATCTGATTAGTATCTCCAGAGATATGACGATAAACGTCTCAAACTTGCTACTGAAATTGACTCGCGAGGCATTGAAGTCGGTAGTTTTAGTTCTTAAACAATCTTAATTATGTTTAATGGATGACCCAGTAATTTGAATTATGAATAAAAATATGAATATGTTCCATAAATAAATAGCACTTGTTCTAGAAATACCCTAAAAATTAACCACAAATAAGGCCCTCAATATCCTGCTACACATGTAATACAATAACCGACGACAATAACATAGTTCTAGACAATCGTTTAACTTCTCTCAAAGCGACGGCAGTAGAAGCCTTTGTGATAGAAATAGAACGATCTTTATGGCTATTGATTAAACATTATTCAATTATCTACAGTTTTCGGGTTTGTTGGGGCTATAAATAGATTTTATTGTGCTACGCTTATGGGCAAAATTGTGTATTTATATCACAGAAGTCTAAACAGTGACTTATTATTCTATACTGATGTGATCTACATGAAGACTACGACTTTAAGCTGGTCAATTTGACTCGGAGAAGATTTTGGCAAAAGGTCCACTAAAGTCCTAAAAATGTGTTAATCCCAGAGGACTTGACCAAATGTTTTATATATATATCTATCATAAAGGCTAGCGTTTGACCACTATCTAAGTGATGATGTGGTCGAAGATAGTAGAGACCTAGAATACTCTCAAAGGCTGTGTGCTATCGGACACCGTTAGGTTATAGCGGCAGATTTTTTCCTTGATAGGGGGTAAGCTACTTTTTAGTAGCAAGTCAGACGGAACATCGATATAATATGCTCCTACCACCTGTGGAGTTACAGATATATTGTTACACACAAGTTTAGTTATAGTTGAAGTTTGGCGTTTTCGCATTTGTATCTATTCAAGTGCTTTAGTAATATATAAACCTACGCAAAACTACTCATGTCTAAAGCCAAAAGTCTTCGGTATATCCTGCCCGGTAACATAATTAGCCAAGAGGTGGGCATTTACGGTTGGATTGATCCAAAAATAAAGTCGTTCATCGAGTTATAGAAAGGTACAAGATAAAGGTAGGTACTTTTACGTATTCAAATGCTTGGAGTTTCTGTGAAGGATCGAATCCGTAATGAGGTGATCCGACAGAAAAGCAATGTCGTCGAAATAGTTCACAGAATTATCAAAGCTAAAATTAACTTAAGCTGGCTATCTCAACCAAAGAAATTGCTGAAATTGAAGCATTTCTTGAGTGGAGACCGCAGATCGGCAAACGTAGCGTAGGATGACCCCAGACTAAATGTAATTGTTTCATTTTTTATTTCATATAGTCTCTCTCTAACCTGTTGGCAAGTGAATGTTCTATCCTCCGTGCAAGTGATAATGCGATCGACGATGGTGGTATGCTAAGTCTAGATTGGGAACTGGCTCTCAATGACAGCTACCGATGCGTTGATTTGCGCAAGGCGGCTGGCAAAAACTACTTAAATGAGAATAGCCAAAGATAGTGCTTCAAAGAGCTCTCTTTTCCTCATCATTATCATCATCTTTATCTAGATCTATCATCAGCATCATTACTAGAGTATAGGCTGATAATGTAGAAGATGATGACTTCAATATCATTATCATCAAAGATTGTCTAATAGAGATAGCTCTAAAATGAAGATTGTAAGGAAACCTAATCAAAATTGACTCGTATTTTATTTAACTTACTATAAAATAAATATTCAATTTTCATCCTATTTATAGCCCAGTCCCAGCTCAATTTACTCCAATTGTCCATCTCTCCCTCCATATCACGGTCGAACGGCGCTCTGCAATAAAAGCAACTTTTCGACCCAATAGATACGTAAACATCTATCCAATATACGCACTTGAAAAACAATAGATTTTATTACGAGAGCGCAACATAGGATTTTTTTTGAGGCCGCTATTTTGAATCCAAAGAAGCGAAGATATCAAGAGTAAAAATCTCAAGTATGTCGGCCGAGATAAAAAAAAATCGACCGAGTGATACATATTTACTTTTGAAAAAGGGAATAGATAAAAAGGGTCTTTAAAATAGAAATTCAAGAGTAAAGTGTTATAAAAGAGATTGACTAACATAAACACACACTATAAACCATCAAGGAGAAAATCTGCCACCAAAACTTAAATGTGTTCCGGCAGCACACAGTCGTTGAGAGTCAGAGTATTCGTATGGCGAGAGAGTGGTCAAACGCTAGCCTATAAGAGAAAAAAAATATATGTCCTGCATACACATATAAACTTGTAAATTGTTAAACACAATCCAAAATTTCATCGTACCGACGGGACTCGAACCGGCACCCCCCGGATTACACGTCCAGGTGCAGGTTCGAGTCCCGTCGGTACGATGAAATTTTGGATTGTGTTTAACAATTTACAAAAAATATAAAGTGTGTGGCACTTCAAAGAAACATAACATATAAACTTATCTCGAAACCATAAACTTTTGAGAAAATAATTTGTAAGTGTTACCACTGTGGTGTTAGATAGATAGATAGATAGATAAACACTTTATTTGCACACCAATAATTACAGAAAAATACCAGAGGAAAATCCTCATTCTAAGTAATGCAAAGGGCGGTCTTATCGCTTAAAGCGATTTCTTCCAGACAACCGAGCTGAGAGTAATATAGCGAGACTGTGACGGACGGTGGTGTATCTATTTTAATCGTTACTTATTTATATAGTTATAAATATACATACATACACGTGTATACACAATCATACATGCAAATATACATATACATTACATAAACATATATATCTACACAAATACATATATACATACATATATACCAGTATCCATATTACATATTACTTACAATTACAAAATTTTATACATTATAACAATAAAGAAAATAATGATACAGATAGTAAATTCCACATTAGAAAAAAAAAAATTTTTTTTTTTTAAATAAATAAAAATGTTACAGGATCAGCAGTTATCATTAGGCAAGTAGAATTTCCTTAATCTTTCTTTGAATGTGTGGGATGATGGGGATTTTCTTATTTCGACTGGGATACTGTTCCACAGGCGTGCAGCCTGTATGGTAAAGGATTTGTCGAAGAAGGTAGACGAATGTGTGGGGATTTGCAGAGAAAGATTTTCGGTTGACCTCAACGTTAGGGAGTGCTGTGAGTACAGATACTCAAAGTTTACTTTAAGGTAGGGTGGGGAAGCAGGACTAAAAAGAATGCTATAAAGAAGAGAGAGAATATGAGTATTCCGGCGGAGTCGTATAGGAAGCCACTTGAGCTTGTGCCTGAAATAGGAGACGTGGTCATATTTGCGCAAACCAAATATGAACCTTATGCAGAAATTTTGGAGACGCTCAAGTTTATTCAGCTGGTCCTCAGTTAAATCTAGATAGCAGGCATCAGCGTAATCGAGAATAGGAAGCAGTAGGGATTGTGCTAACGCAACTTTGGTAGCAGTAGGAAGAAAACTTTGGAGACGTTTTAAGGCGCCCGCAGAAGCAAAAATCTTACGCCTGACGGCTTCTAGTTGTGGACCCCACGATAGGCTTTGGTCGATTATGAGACCCAAATTCCTAACCTGTGTGCTGTATGGAATCGTAATACCATCAAAAATTATTGCAGGAAGTGTACTTCGATCGAGCTTGCTCAACATGCGGGTACTACCTACGATTATTATCTGGGTTTTAATGGGATTCACTTGTAATCCAAAGTCCTTGCTCCACGCAGCTATGCGCCTTAAGTCCTCATTGACTATTTTGACACAGTCATGCAGCTGATCTGGCGGTGCTTGCGAATATATTTGTAGGTCGTCAGCATATAGGTGGTAGGGAGAAGAGAGATTAGAAGAAATAGTATCTATGAAACTGGAAAAAAGAAGCGGAGAGAGAACGCCGCCCTGCGGGACGCCAGCAGTAGTGTTACACCAACAAGAGAACGAATCTTCAAGGCGAACCCTCTGCCGGCGTCCAAACAGGTAAGTACGAAAGAAACTAATTACGGAGGGAGATATGTTAATAGAGCGTAGCAGTTCGAGAAGAATGTCAAGATCGACGGTATTAAACGCGTTGCTGAAATCGAGCAGGGCTAGCACAGTCAGCTTACCTTGCTCCATACCGGAACGAATGTCATCCGTTATTTTAACTAAAGCAGTGACTGTGCTGTGCCCGGGTCGGAAACCAGACTGAAACGGGTTAAAAAGACAGTTTTTGTTTAGAAAAATACTAAGTTGATTATGTACAAGCCGTTCCAGAACTTTAGAAAGAAATGGGAGGATGGATATGGGACGGTACTCGGAAAAGGTTTTAGGATTAGGTTTTTTTGGGAGTGGGATGATATGAGCATCTTTCCACGCTGTTGGAAAAATACCGTTCGAAATAGAAAAGTTAAGGATGTGGGTGAGGAGAGGAAGAATTAGGTCAAGGATAGGGACAACCATGTTGCGAGTAATACCATCGATCCCAACAGCATTTGAAGCAATGGATAATACGCTTCTATTAACTTCCCCCTCGGTAAATTGAGTAAAAGTGAAAGCAGGGTAGGTAGGAGACGGAGTAGTGGAGAGAAGTGAGAGAGTGTTGGCTTTTACAGAGATGTCGATAGAAGAAGAGGTTGAAAAATATCGGTTAAGAGAGTCTAAGTTCAGGTTATGAGAGATAGGGTTATTTTTGGGCTTGCCAATTCCTAAAGTTTGTAAAAATCTCCATACCTTGGACGGATCGTCATTATCTACAGATTTATGAATGTGTCGGCGTTGAGCATCCCTACACACCATATTGCAGCGATTTCGAGATTTAAGATATTTCTTCTTGTTAGATTCGCTAGGATTACATTTGTATTTCGCTTTAGCAACCGCTTTCTTGTGTATCAATAGCTTTATTTCAGCAGTTAACCAAGGAGCAGGCAGATGTTTCACCTTAATTGCTCTAATTGGCGCATGGGTGTCATAGAGACGCAGTATAGTTGAATTAAAGATATTAATTTTATCGTCAATGGAATCAGCATTCTCTAATATGGACCAATCGACATTAGCCACGTCTTCGCGCAGATTGTTTAAATCCATGTCACCAAAGTTGCGTTGAAAAATAATTTTAGGTTTGAGTTTAGGAGGACGGATTTTGTAAGAGAGAAAAATTAGATCGTGATAAGAAAAAGAATCTGCAGAACATTGACCATGCTTAGCAACATGATCACAAGAAGAAACAATAAGCAAATCCAGAAGTGAAGTACAGTTGATATGCTTAACGTGCTTAACTAACGACCAAGTGCCTACAATGATTTGCTTGAAAACTTTTTACGCAAAAACTTCTGAAGAGAATTAAACATTAATTTTGTTCAAAAGTTGTTAGTTAATATTGGTCAACTCACGTTTTTGCATTAAGGCTTCTGCGGCCCAACTTCAATTTGAGGCGTATTTCGTAAAAGCTGTCTTGGATGAGATTTTTATGTTTTTGCAATAATTTGTTGTAACCTATTTATCATTTTTCTCCTGGCCTTATCCCAAGTTATTGGGGGTCGGCGCAATGTACAATATAGTTATTTTTCTTTCGTTTTGTCCTATTATTTCATCTACTACTATATCAACACCAATATTATAAATGCAAAAGTTAGTTTGTATGTTTGTCTGGGACTTCTTCACGGCCATACGGCCGAACCGATTTAACTAAAACTTTGCCTTTGTAAAGCCAGTATTATGGATTAGGCTATAGAATACTTTTTAACGCGGGCGAAGCCTCGGGGCACAACTAGTTTTCATATATATAATTCACCACTTTTGACCACATCATCGCTTACCACCAGGCGAGATAGTGGTCAAACGCTAGCCTATACGACATTTAAAAAAAATGGTATAAAAATATAGTACTTCTACCTGCGCCCCGCGGCTTCACTTTCGTTGAAAAGTATACTAAGTCCTTTTTTATCATATTATTGGCTATCACTGTGCAAGACTTCAGCCAAATCAGTCCAGTCATTTCACTGTGAAAAAAACACAAATAAGAAAACAAGAAAACAATCTGACTTTCGTACTTATATTATTATGTGTTGTTCTTGGACAAAAATAATTAAAATGATTGTCTAAAAATGACAATAAATTCAGAAGGATCAAGGAAAATACCTGTCTTTAATTACGTGAGATTCGCAATTATTTTTATTCCCAGGCACAAAAAGATCAGTGTATGTGTGTGTCTCTGTGACATCGTAGCGCCAAAACGGATGAACCCACTGTAAGAACATGGTATCATTGGACTGATGCTGGGAACTCTCCTGGAATCTGCAGAATACTCAACTCGTCGCCAACTTACAGCAGAGCTGTCGTGATTGGGCTCAGTGGAATGGTCTAAAAAACTAAAGCTAAAACATCCAATTAAAAAAATATTGAAATTACGTTTGTTTGCACAAGTTACTCGTCGCAGACCTCTTAAGCAAACAAACCTCGCAATCCATCATAAACTTACATACATACCTACATTATCAGAGCCTTTACAATGTAGGCAAGTCTAAGGGCTATTTTTAACATGTTTACACCAAATATCTAGTATATTGGCTATTTGGGGCAGGTCGTAAAAGAAATGAGATGCTGCCAGAATATTTTGGGTGACTTTTTATGGAAAAGGAATACGTACACAAACACTGTTTATTACACTATTTTATGAAAGTAACTAAAAGGGCAAAGGATCTCTGACAAAAAAAACGATCACAAGCTTACGGCTAAAGGATAAACTTCATTGAAACAATAGTTGCTAATAAAATGTTCTTGGCGTAATATTGTTTTAAGTCAAATGAAATTCATCATAATCAGCTGGTGTTACTCCACTGCTGGGCGTAGGTCACTCGCAAGATACGCCACTGTCCCAGATATTTCGCGGTTTCCACTCTAGGACAGGTCTACTCCAACGGTTATCAGTCCTGCGGCATGATATAACCAGCCCACAGCCACTTCAGTTTACTTATCCGCTTAGCTATGTCAATCACTTTAGTTCTCTGCCGAATTATTTCGTTCCGGATTCGATCTCGCAGAGAAACACCATATATCTCCATAGCTCGCTGAGCGACTTTAAATTGGTGGACGAGTCGAACTGTGATAGGCCACTTCTCGGCTCCGTATGTCATCACAGTTAGGACGCACTGATTAAAGACTTTGTCTTCTGACACTGCGGTATAGGTGACTAGAAGACAGACGTTCTACCAATAAAAAAATTCTAGACCTTAATTCTACACGTGATCCCTGGGCTATGTCAAATGGGTGACCACTGGTGACAGACATAGGGCGTGGCTCGAACTACCCACCAAACCAAATCCAATCAGCTAGGCTATTCTGTAAGCTATCTCGACAGCGGAATCCGCGGTGAGATGTGAATTGCGTATTACGAAATTCAACCTTATCACGTACGCGATAAGATTGAATTTCGTAGTACGAAATTCGAATCTCACCGCGGATTCCGCTGTCGAGATAGCTTACAGAATAGCCTAGCAGTTGCTTAAGCTCCGGCATAGTGGCAGTTTGGAAGAGGGGTTGGGATCTACCTCAATTCAGGTTGTGGAAAGTTAGTGGTTCTTTTCTGGGGAACTGTATACGATTTTATAATACACTTCCTAAAGATATTGATCAACTGTCTATAAGCAGATTTAAAACCTTTGTAAAATCCAATTTAATGAAGAAATCGTACTATACAATAAATGACTATATGAATGACAAAAATGCTTGGCCTGAATGCCCCAAGCTCCAAGATATAATATAAATTGTATGATAATAGAATTACTTATTGTACATTAAACATTTATTTAATATGAATTTAAAAAAATGAATTAAAATAAGTGACAAGCCCCATAGAGTTTCTTGGTGTTTCTTCTCTGATGGGAGTACTTCCGAAACACCAGTAGATTCAACAGTCAATCAGTTTTCATCTTTTGTTTGCAGATCTAGGGTTGCCTGTTACGACGGTATTATGCGGCTGATAGTCGGACAATCAGTTCCATTCGGAACATGATTTGTACTGCAATTAGTCTGCGTTTTATTTATCTATTATGTTTCATTATTTCACAATTTTTTGGATAAAAATTGTCTGAAGTACTGAAACATGCACTGGGTTGCGGGTGCACGTAATGGTACGGTTGGCAACCCTACATTAATAAGGGGAATTAAACATGTGTTTTAAGTGTGACGTTCGACGTCTAGATGAAAGCTGAATGGCTCAATACCTTTGTTTTTTTTTTGTAAATTCAAAGCGTTATGTTTCTGTTATATCTATATTTTTTGTTGAATATGATCTATTTAATGTTATTTGACGTGTGTAAGTGCTAATTTTTAATTTGCCCATATACTGAATAAATGCTTTGACTTTGACTTTGACTTTGATCGTTGCGTTTTCTTGCGCCTTGTCTCATAGCCGTATTTCATATCCCAGCATGACTCCATCTTACACTGCGTCGTCACTTAACATCACATAAGATAATGGCCGGGTGCTTGACTATCCGACATTAAAAAAAATATCGTTTCGTTTTTTTTAGTCCACTACTAGCATATCAACCTACTTTTATTTATACTAATATTATAAAGAGAGAACATTTGTATTTTTGTATGTTTGTAATGATTTGGCTCAAAAACTACTGGACCGATTTAAAAAATTCTTTCACTAATATATAGAATAGACTTTCGAAATGAAAATAGGCTATATATTATCCCGTTTAAATTAAAGGTACATTCGTGGAGACCTAATTTGCAACCTAAGTCGACAAAAAAACGGTCGAAAAAACACGTTTCTTACGAACGCTGCTCAATTGAAAACAGATGGAAGAATATTTTCTATGGAAGAGTTGTACAACTTAATAAGACCTACAAAAAAGTCCGCGACAGCATATGTCTATCTCTTAAGGTTGACTCACAGTAACCATTTTAAACTTTATTTTTTTGTTAAAAAATATTACATAACTTCCAGGGCTATTTTCAAGTATATAGTATTAATTCTTATCCAAATAATTACGTTAATTAGCTTGGCCACATATTTTAGATTAAAATTGTCCTTTACAGTATATAGTTCTAATGAAAACTCTAGAAGATATCACGGATTTCACATACACACATCGCAAAATTAATAAAATATTTGCAGTCAAACTACAGAATAGGTCATAGTTACTACGAAAATATTATTATAAGCTTAGCTGTTCTGTAGATCCCCACCGATCGCAATCAATTTGAAGTCAATATAGTATAATAATATGATCTATTGTATAAAATAATAATTTTCTATAATATAATATAATATTTTAAACCACACCGACTAATCTATGTATAATCTTTTCATTAAAAGCATTCCAATGACTGAACTGAATGACTGACCAATGACAAAAAATATTGCCAATGCATTTAACAACTTTTTTGCTAACTCTTCTGTAAATGATATTGAATTCAGAAATGACATTAAAGACTCATTGACATATTGCAATTCTAAACTATCTCAATCTATATTTATGACTCCTATTACTCCTTATGACATTGATAAATTAATACATTCTTTAAAAAACACCAACAGCACGGGTTATGATGAGGTAAGCACGAACATTTTGAAACAAGTATCAATATTCATTTCGCCAGTACTGAGTCACATTTTTAATCTTTGTATTGAATCTGGCACATTCCCAAATACACTAAAGACCACAATAATTAAACTATTATTTTAAAAAAATTATAAATTAAGCATGACTTGTTACAGACCGATGGCGCTAATACCCATTTTTTCTAAGCTACTAGAAAAGTTCATATATAATAATTTATACAAGTTTTTGACATCAACAATATTTTCGCTGATGAACAAGTCGGATTTAGGAAAAATAAATCTGTAAACCTGGCTATCTACAAACTGCTCAATACAAACATGACTGATTTAGATAAGAAACAGTTAACTACTGCGATATATATGGATTTAACTAAAGCCTTCGATTATGTTGATCATGGTATACTGTTGAGTAAGTTAGAAATTTATGGAGTTAGAGGTAATGCCCTAAACCTGCTAAAATCGTACCTAAGTGATCGAAGGCACTGTACAAAAATAACCCGTATATGTACAAAAAATAAGAAAGAAATAACATACTCATCTGATTTTTGTAATGTTACACAAGGTGTACCCCAAGGAAGCGTCCTTGGTCCACTATTATTTATTATCTACATAAATGATCTCCCAAAAGTCACTAATAACAATATGGTCTTATTTGCGGATGACAGCACAATAATTTTTTCCAGTAAATTTAAGTATGACATGGAATCTAATATGAAAAACACACTAGATAAAATAATTATTTGGTTGACATGTAATAAATTAATCATAAATATAGATAAAACTAAGTTCATGACATTTAAAAATAGAAAGAATTATTTAGGTGACATTGACATTCATTTTAAGGGACAAAAAAATCATGAACTTGAGAGTTCAAAATTTTTAGGGTTGCATCTGGACTCCAATATAAATTGGAAATGTCATATCGAGAGTGTATGCACCAAAAAAAGCCAATTTTCGTATGCATTATACATGCTCGGCAAAATTGTGGACCGGACTACTGTCATCACTGCTTATCGTGGCCATGTAGAGTCAATTCTGAGATATGGTGTAATTTTTTGGGGGAATTGCGTTGAAAAAGAAACTGTGTACAAAGCTCAAAAGAGATGTGTTAGAGCCATCTGCAACTTAAAGCAAAGTGAGAGTTGTCAGCCTTACTTCGTTTCTTTCAAACTTTTGACATTACCATGCTTCTATATATATGAAACAATAGTATTTGTTTTTGTTTGCAATCAAAACTTGTTTGAGCATTTAAATAGTAAGCGTCATCAATACAAAATTTGTTGCCCGCGTAATAGAACAATGCAGTTTAATAAAAGTGTATTCTGCATGGCTTCAAAAATCTACAATCATTTACCCAAAGCTTTAATTAACTGTTCCAATATAAATATATTTAAAAATAAATTGAAAAAGTTATTGTTAAATAAGGCATACTACTGTATAAATGAATATTTAAATGATAAATTCCATTATGACGTATTATAATCAAATGACACTGCGTGAAATTTTCTTGGACATTGTATACAATTAATTATGTTAATTTCAATTATTATTTTGACATTATTTAATTGCTAGGCTAGGTATTTGTATTTTTGACATTTAATTGGTTTTGACATTTGATGACTGAATTTTATTTGGCACTATGGTATTATTAATGACAATAATGATTATGAGTGTAAAGTTGTCAATTTAGGAAATTGGTTACTAATTTATCAATTATAAAATTTGTTTTTGAATGTTTAGTAATTTATATGAACGTAATGATGAACTCACTATTTTTAATTATATTTAAAAAAAAAATTGCATGCCATGTGGTAGGATACAGCAGTACTACTTTATTTATTTTAAGACCACTTTGACCTGTATTCGCAATGAATAAATGAATATGAAATATGAATATGAATATGAATATGACTCTAAACACGACATTTAAAATCTGAGCTGTAAGTTGGTGAGGATTTGAGTATTCTGTAGAGTCCATGAGATGTCCCAGCATCAGGTCAATGCTTCCATGTTCTTACAATATCGTTGAAGAAGAAGATTTTCGAATTGATCAGACCTATGAAAGTTGATTAAAGCTCATAGTTTTATAACAATTGAACGAATTTTCATGAATCAAAGCTAAGAACACTCTCGATGAAGACATCTATCAAAACAAAAACTATCAATAATAAAATCAAAATCGGTTCATCCGGTTGGGTGCTAAGATGCTACAGACAGACACACAGATAGACACGTTAAACGTATAATACCCCTACTTTAAATCAAAATCGGTTCATCCGGTTGGGTGCTAAGATGCTACAGACAGACACACACGTTAAACGTATTATACCCCTACTTTTTGCGTCGGGGAACGCCGTAAGGTTACGGCGGCAGATGTTCTCCTTGGTGGTAAGCTACTTTTCAACCGACTTCCAAAAAGAAGGAAGTTCTCAATTCGTCTGTATGTTTCTTTTTTCTTTCTTTTTTTGTGTGTGTATGTTACGCGATTACTCCGTCAATTGTGAACCGATTCGAACTATTATTTTTGTAATCGGTAGGGTACGTTTCCGAGGTGGTCCCATTGTACTTTCATTGAGATGTGATAAGTATCTTCAGAGATATGACGATAAACGTCTCAAACTTGCTACTGAAATTGACTCGCGGGGCATTGAAGTCAGTTGTTTTAGTTTTTTAACTAACTTAATTATTGGTAGATTTAATGATCCCACAAAAACCCATGATTCATGAATGCACATAAAACTCATTGGAAGGTATATAGCTAGGATTAGAACCAACGACCCTCGGGTCAGAATCAGGGTAACTATCCTTTACGCCAAAGGGCCGTCCAATATCACTACGTAAGTATTATAAAACAATGTCCATCACTGCGTCTGTCTGTATGTTCGCAATAATCTCAATAGCTTCTAAACGGATTATCATGCGGTTTTCACCAATCCAGACCAAGCCAGAGTGTTTATGAGGAAGGTTTAGGTCTTAGGTGCATAATTCGTTAAGGTTTTGTGTAAATTGGTTGACATATGACGATGATTGTTAAATATGTTAATATTTTATATTCTATGCAACAAACTGATGCAAATTTTGTAGGCATATATGTTCTACCCGTGCAAAGCCGGGGCGGGCTGCTAGTTTAATATAAAATCATTGGCGCTGTACAATAAGTTAGTACATACTTAAGTGCTCACGAGCTGTCCATAAGCTGTCGTGCAAGTTATGAGCGAACATATCCGAGCCGGATCATCCGCGTATAGAAACTTTACCCAACTTTACGGATTTTTATAGAAATAGGTGTCATTGAATAAGGGACTCGAAGCCACGGTAAGGCTTTTGTATCGTGTGATATAATCTCTATTTGTAGACGCTGTAGGTGTAAGGCTTACTTATTTTCAAGTTTAGAGCATTCTTACATACAATAAATAACAAACAATGGTGGCGGTCTTCGAAGCGTTTGGCTTCGAAGAGGCCATAGAGGCATTGAAGGTCGCAAAAGTATTTTGTTTTTTATTTTAATAATGCCGTAAAACAAGCTCTTGACCGCTATCTCATCTAGCCCCTAGACAAAATCCAATTTCCTGTTTGCCTTCACGCTAACGCAAGTTCAAAATGTATGGGAATGACATTTTTGTTGCAAACGTCAAAAATCTGTCAAAATCCATATAAAAACACCGGTTAAAAGTTATAGTAACGGTTAAAGTAAAATGGTGCAACATAGCCTTTGAGTATTTCTGGCTGAATAAAAGATCAATCCATATATTCGTACTTATATATTAAAATATACAGAATGAATGTTTTTGTTTTGACTTTGACATAGCGCAACCCAGCCCGTGTAATTGAAATATTAATATTATAATTATACAAAACAGCAATGAACATAGGTATAATACACACATCAACACTGTCTAGGGATATTTCGTAAAAATGTCATAAACTCATAAAATACTGGACGGTTTAAAAATATTTTAATGTAAGCTTATTTTGTAGGTTTTAATGAACAATTACAAATTTGAATTTGAAAAATAAATTAAAAACAAAAGATTTGCCCGGCATAATTGTAGCGAAGTTTGAATGTTTATAATTACCTAACCTAGTTTTTGGTATTTTTTTTGTTTCAAATTAAAGTTTTAATAAAAATCATCGTTTAATTTTGAATGTATGTAACTGTATGCATCATGCAGCGGCGCCATTTAACGAGAGACGAGATGTTAAGGGCAGTAGGCATGCTTCAAGCTGGGGCTACTCAACGGAGTATAGCCGAGGAGATTGGTACAAGACAAAACGTGATATCAAGGTTGTGGTCACGTTATCGTACCACTAGTGAAGTGGCTGAAAGGCCCCTAGGCGGGAAGCGCATAACCACCCAAAGACATGACCGATTTTTGCAAGTGGCGGCGAGAAGACCACCTAATGCTACGGCCATGCAGTTGGTTCATAGGCTCCAATCAGAGCACCAGTTGCTTGTCAGTGACCAAACTGTGAGGAGAAGACTGCATAAGGCTAACCTTCATGCTCGCAGGCCGCTTTGTACTCTAGCACTACGCAGAGGAAATCGCGGACGAAGATTAGAGTGGGCTCGAGAACATTTGCTCTGGGAAGATATCCAATGGTCTGTAGTGCTGTTTACCGATGAGTTTCGATTCGGTTTTTATCCTGATTCAGAAATAGTACGTGTATGGCAAGTTCCTGGACGTGAGAAGCGTCTGCAACAACTTCAGGAAGTCCATCCATACCACGGCGGAACAATTTTAGTTTGGGTGGGTATTCGTGTTGGTGGAAGAATAGACCTCGTTTGGATCAGAAACACCATGACTGCAGAAAAATACCGAAATCAGGAGCTAGCACTAATAATCTATCCTCATCGAATACAAATGGGCCAAGCTTTCACGCTCATACACGACAACGCTCGTCCACACACTGCGCGAGTGGTCACCAACTGGCTACAGGAGCACAACGTGTCGGTCTTAGACTGGCCCGCGCAATCACCAGACCTAAACCCCATAGAGCACGCGTGGGACATGCTCCAAAGAAGGGCTTTGAGGAATTTTCCTCCAAACAGTGCGACTGAAAATCAACTTTTTTTGCATCTTAGCAGGACCTGGGACAATATCCCGCAGCAGACTTTGATAACTTGATTCGAAGCGTGAAAAACCGGTGCAGGACCGTGGTTAACGTCATGGGCGGTTTTACTGACTACTAATTTTTCGGGTAACTGCAAAAAACCTGATAATTTCGCTTTTTATTTTACTTTTTTCTTAAAATGAAATTCATCTTTAGGTTTACCATTATTTCACTTTTTGTCTTTATTTCATAAAAAAATTATTAACGCAAAACAAATAACTTTGTTTTACTCTAAAGCACAGTCTGATAAATGGGCTCTATAAAAATATATATATGTTGTATGCTAGTTGTAACACATTCGGAAAAAATTGAGAAAATCAGAATATCCCTAGACAGTGTTGATGTGGTACATAACTTAAGGTACGGCCACACCGCGGCGTCCTGCGATCTGCGGGCGCGATCTCAGTACTTTCAATTGTTTTCTGATCGCGTTTGGTGTTCAGTGAACCAGTCGGTACAAATACTACTGTACTATCTGATCGCCGCCTAGATCGCGCACGCAGGACGCTGCGGTGTGTTCGTACCTTTAAGAATATCGAGGATGCTATGAGACTACCGGAGTAAATGATACCACAAAATATAAATAATAATAAAAAAAATAAATGATAGACCACAGAACAGGGAAGTAAATACCTCTACAAGAGTAGAACGATAATATTAGTCTCACAATAAGTTTTTTTATGAATAAGCATATACTATAAAATATAATATCGTTTAAAAAACTAAAAGAACCAACTTCAAATGCTGCGCTATTAATTTGCAGTACTAAGTTTGAGATGTTTATCTCCTTATCTCTGGAGATACTTTTTAGTCCTCGATGAAATTACCATGGAACGCCACGACAATCGGGGTATCTCCTTTCCAACAAAAAAAGAATAATCAAAATGGGTTCATAAACGAAGAAGTTATCCGCGAACAAACAAAAAAGTATATATATATACGGTCAAATTCAGTAAAGGTACGGCCACACCGCGGCGTCCTGCGATCTGCGGGCGCGATCTCAGTACTTTTCAATTGTTTTCTGATCGCGTTTGGTGTGAACCAGTCGGTACAAATACTACTGCGCTATCTGATCGCCGCCTAAATCGCGCACGCAGTACGCTGCGGTGTGTCCGCACCTTAACCTCCTCCTTTTTTTGAAGTCAGTTATAAAAACTAGAAAAATCTGTAAATCACGTGAAAGAAAAAAAAAAAAAAAGTTCACGAAATTTTAAGGACAGAATGTTTGGGTATTCGGGCAGGAGAAATATCTCTTAAAAATGTTTGAGTTTTTCTTTACATCTATGGGCCTTATAAAAATTCTCCAACAAAATTGATAAAAGGACCTCGAGTTATGTTTTTTAAATGTCCATAACTTGGATTAGAATTTCGGACGGAATGCGCAAACAACATTTTTGTGTGGAGAATTTATCATAGAACCTTCCTGACTACAGACCTACGATAAAAACCTCATGTCTTGTACTTTAGTTTTAGTAGTAAGTACTTTTTCTTCAAGACATATTATTTTATCTTAGTTCTCAATATTTCTAACAATAGATTTTTCTTCCATAGGATGTGGTCATTTTGGCGAGCATGGAGTGTAGTGCTATGCGCTTGGTCAGTGCTGGGCCAGCGCATCGACCAGGAAGCTATGATGTCTCCAAGGACAGCCAGGGTCCGAGATCGGGATATGAAGACCGACGAGCCGAGCTGTGACCAGCTGAAGGCTATGTGGAGGTAACGATGACCTTTGTTTAATAAAAGAACTAGATCACCAAAGAGCTTAACAACAAAGCTCTTAATAACAAATATAGCTTTTCGGAAAATTTAATCGCCGTCAACAGTGACTGTAATCGGTAAGAGTGAGATAGTTATATTCATAACTGACTGAAACTTTGAATTTAAATCGATTTCACGTCGATTTTTTAAGTTTTAAACTATAACATAATTTATAGATTTTTAAATTGTTTTGACTATTGCGTTATGTTAATAAATAAATAAATTTCATTTAAAAAAATAGTTTACAGATTTAAAACTACAAAAATCGACTTTACAGGCCGCGCGAGTCAGTTTTAGTATCAAGTCTAAGATGTTTATCTCCGTATCTCTGGAGATACTCACCAGATCTCAACGGATACTGTGATAAAACCACCGTGAAGATGTGCCCTAACGATATAAATATAATAATTGTAATCGGTTCAGAATCAGCGGGGTAATCGCGTAACTAACGTACTGTATACTTAATTTTTTCAGATTTATTACTTTACTAGCTGTACTCGCGACTTCGTTCGCGATTCCTACAAAAACTTGACAAAACCTTAACGTTAGTGTGGCAACACTTAATTTTTTATTCGTCTCATTAAGGTTCAAATCTATGCCTTACATGATAAGACCAAGATAAGTTATATCTGCTACGCTGTAATTTTTTTTTTATGAAACATTTCATGTCTTAATTTAAATAATCCACACTAACCATCAATATATGGACACTATTGCATTGTCCAGTTTGGTAGATAGGGTTACAATTTTAATGACAATGGATTTTAAGTGGAATACTTAAACAATGTTTAATTGCATATCCTATTACATAATATATTGTCTAACGAAAATTTGGCAAATATTGTACTTTGGTATGTAGATAACAACGTCGTTATAATGTATCAAGCCGCACAAAAATCCAACCTCATAGAGAAGCGCTCGTCCAACGTTTGATCTCCTACATTTAAAGATATAGGTACCTATAACGACAACTACCCGCCTTGATATTCTCGGCATCTCATTAAGCATCAACTCTTAATTTTACTTTTATATTACTACATAATATAAAACAAAGTCCCCTGCCGCGTCTGTCTGTCAGTTTGATAAACTACAGAATTTGCGGTTTTCACCAATAGATAGAGTGATTCATGAGGAAGGTTTATATGTATAATTCCTTAAGGTTTTATGTAACGATTAATTCATACTCGACGCCACAAAGTGATGCAAACAGATACAGGCTCTACCCAGGCATATGTGCGAAGCTGGGGCGGGTCGCTAGTTGAATTTAAAGTTTAGTCAGCCACTTGGCGTTTTGTCTAAAGTTAGACAATATTTCACCCGGGACAACAGTTTAATCTGTATCAAAGCGATGTTTGATGGTTATAAAAAATCCAGCTAAGTAGATGCTTAAAACTATTGATAGCAGAATCGAAAAACTCATCAACGACGATTCCAATAAATTCGACAACCGGGGATAGGCTTATTAAAAACGTTCATATATAACCTTTAATAAAAGGCACCTTTCAATTTCAGCCGGGCTATATACAATCATTCAAAATTCATCAGTAAAAAAAAGTCGGATTCAGAAACTACCTCCCCTTCGACTTAGATCTTTGCAATTCACAATTATCGGAACGGAGATACCTACTTGCAATTCAATTTGTTAAATCAGGGATTCTAAATGGAAATATAATTATGTTTATAATTTTAAATGACACTTTCAATGAATTTGAATGTATCCGATTTAAATTAGAGTACGGAGAGTATTCATAGATACATTTTTGACCATCTTCATAATAAAAGTTAACACACTCTTTTTTTGTAAATTATTATTATGATGATTTTTTAGCACGAAATAGTAAGTTACTTTTTTGTTTGTCTGTCGGTCATTCCAGGTGTAATCTGACGACTTAAATTTCAAAAACTTTTCAGCTAGTTATCCAGCTGTTTCAGGGACGCTAAAATATCGATGAAAATGCATTCTCTAGCGTGGTTTTTAGATCAATTTTAACCGAGATTTATTGCTTTGTCTAAAAGTTTGTCTAAAGCATGTTTTAAGTTTTTCGGGTATTTATCTAAAGAGAGTGCATTTAAACAATAGAAAGTCTTAACTGGCTAAGTGCAAGTCGGACTCGCACTCATAGGGTTTCGTAACATAAGCGTTTTTATGAAAAACAAATTTATATTTGCGGTTCGGAAAATGTGTATATCTCAAAAACTACTGACTTCAAACCAATTTTAGGTTAAAGTTTTATTGAGATCTACAGGATATTTTTTTTTAGATTTTTCACTTTTTCACACACATTTTATCACTTTAGAAGTGCAAAACTTTCAAACGAATGACTTTGGAAAAAAATGTTTTAAAAACCTCAATGTAATTTTCAACGACCTATCCAAAAACATACCGCACGTAAAGGTTTGATTAAACAAATTATTTTTTTTAGTTTCTGTTCCCATATATGGGGAGCCCTCCACCCCCCACTTATTCATTAGTTTTGTATAAAACTTGTAATGCTGTTCACAGAAAACATCTACTTACCAAGTTTTAACTGTGTAGTCTTAAAAGTTTCGAAATAAAATGGCTGTGACATATGGACGGACGACGGACGGACAGACATGACGAATCTAAAATGGTACGAAACTGCACAACATTTCTACCTAATAGAACTACGCCAGCGATACGAATTCAGAAGCTGGGAAACCCAACGATCCTGTAATATGTGCAGTTATAATGTGTAATGTAAAGTAAAACATCGACTGGCATAGCAATTTGTCATCTACATCTCATGTTTCAAATGGAAACCTACTTCGGTTATCCTAGTTAGCTTCGCTTAGCTCTCATACATAGTTAGTTGGCTTTGAGTAACTCAAAGATAGGTGGGCGCTAGTTTCGTTTCGCTTATATTCCAATAATGAGGCCTGTGTTTAATCCATCATCGGCAGAAGAACGATCGAGTGTCGTTTGCCGAACTCAGCTGATCTCCTTAAACTTAAGATAACAAAAGAGAGTGCGTATGCCACCATCATCCGAATATCTTTCTCAAAGATTTATTACTTTATTAATGTTATTTCTTGAGAGCGAATCGATTAGCGACATGCTTTTATTCAATTGATGGCTGGTTCGTGCGAGTCACAACTCAAACCACCTTTTGCCACACGTAGTAGGAGCATTATATCGATGTTCCGCCTGACTTCTTGACATAAAATAGCTTTTTACCATCAAGCAGAACATCTGCCGGCGTACCCTTACGGTGTCCAGCAACAAAAAGCCTTTGGTATTTAGGATCATTTTAGGCCTTAGTGGATTCACTATCTTTGATGACATCATCGCTTAGCACCAGGCGAGATAGTAGTCAAACGCTAAGCCTATCAGTAGGGTTATTCTCAATCATTCGAGAGCAAATTCCAATTCGAAAACTGCGTTTACTTCGACTTGGATCTTTGCAATTCACAATGCTCCGATCGGTTAATTTTGATATTTCAATTAGAAAAAATCAGTGATTCATTGAAAAGGTTTCCGCTCAAAACAGCTCAGGGATCAAAAATAGAATAAAATGAAGCTTCCGAATACGAATATGTTTTCAAATGATTGACAATAAGCGCAAAATAACTAACAAATACTTTGAGTATAAAACATTACATTTTCGACAAAAATTCTCACGTGTTGAGATTCGAACCTACGACCTTTGCTTCTTAAAGCAAGCTCTGTTCCACCTGATTCAATCATTCACATATGCAGTCTGGCGAATTTAAGAATAACAATGTAAATCTGCACGTATAATTATAGAACCAGGAACGATTCCCGTATCCTGTTTTTTTTTTTTTTTTTCATGAAAACTTTGTTATACATATATGAATTTTGATCAAAGTATCATTTGTAAAGTGTTTACCTAATAGATTGCATAACATTTACATAAAAATATCCGGAAAAACATCATAGTTTCGGCGTGATGATTTTTCAAACGGACATACATACAGACAAAAATTTTAAAAATTATATTTTCGGCATCTAAAGCGTTCATAATGCTTCCCCTAATTTAAATTTCAAAAAAATATTCAATGTACAGTTTTTGCTTAGTTACTGTTTTATTATAGTAAATAATAATAGATAAGTGCTGTAACACCTTGCTTCATACCAAATTTCATTGTTCTTGATCAATAAAGACCCTTTACGTGTATATATAATAAGCTAATGGATTTCAAAGTTTAGATGGAGAAACAAGATAAGATAGTCTTTTCAACCGACTTACAAAAAGAAGGAGGTTCTCAATTCATCTGTATGTTTTTTTTGTGTGTGTATGTTACGCGATTACTCCGTCAATTGTAAACCGATTCGAATGATTCTTTTGTAATATCCATGGACCACCTCAATGGGACCACCTCAAAAATGCACCCTAGGTGCATTTTTGAGGTGGTCCCATTGTAATTTCATCGAGATCTGATAAGTATCTCCAGAGTTATGATGATAAATGTCTCAAACTTGCTACTGAAATAAAATAAACAAAGAAGCACTTGTGTGAAGTAAATAAATAATTAAATACGTGTTTCAGGCTTTTTTCGAAATTCCACCCCTAACAGGGTGAAATGGGGTAACAAAGTCTGAAAATCGGTATAATCATACTGATTTTCTGACTGGGTTGGGTTTTAATAATAATGTATCCCTATTTCCTTTGGTAACGCCATAACTTGAAAACGGGTGGGCCGATTTGCCTACTACTTTTTTAATGTGTTAATTGAAAGAAAGGTTTTTACGAAAAAAGTGTTAAACACATGAAAGAAATTTGTAACGCAGCCGAAGCCGTGGGACACTTCTAGCATAGAAATATAACGTAAAATAAAGAAACAAAATAATACAGAAACATTTTGAACCTCCTCATTTTCGGAAAATAAATTGACATTAACAAACTCACAAACGATTCCGTGTTTTAAGCGGTTAAAGTGTTACCTACTTAAATAAATTATCGGAAGAGCAGCTTAATCTAGTTAGAAGCCGGTATTAAATGACAACATCTGGTGCAAAGTTTATCAAAGGAAGCGGCGTGAATTCACTGAATTTAATTGTTTAACCGCTTGAAATATCATCAGCTGTTCATTTACATAATGAGGACAGTTTTCTGCTAGGGGTGTTAAAACGATACTGTAGACGTAGATGGACGTAGACGTAGTTCATCATTCTACGTATATGGTGAAATAGGCTGCCAGCGACTGGAAACACAGAGCTGAAGATCGAGCTCAGTGTTGTGCCATAGGTGAAGGCTATGTCTAGCAGTGGGCAGACATAGGCTGACGATAATGAAGGTTGCCGTGACATCCGTTCTCAACTGCAATCGGTATCAGTCCATATCTGGACATAAGCCTTTTTGTGTTGTTTTTAACCGACGAAAAAAAACGGAGGAGGTTATCAAGTCGACGCGATATATACAACGTGTAACATATTAAACGCAAGACCTGAGAGTAATTTGATCAGAATCGACTACTGAATCCGATTTGGTGGTTTTTATTAATTTTTAATTTTTACCTAATACATTTTTAGTATATCTGAAATTATATTTATTTTTAGGCTTACGATTTCATCTGTTGATTGATCTAGAAGACTGAACCTTATTTCAAACATGTAAGACTCATTTCCACTTGTACTAAATTGTTCGTGTTAGTTTCGAAGTAACTATTAAGTAACTGTGGTGTAAGCTTTAATAAAAAGTTTCATTAGGTTTTTCAAGAATAGACAACAACAAAATCTTCTGTGTGACGTGAGCGCCAAAGAGTAACATAATATATACTGTGAGCGCTATGACACTGTCATACGATTATGACATGTTTTGGTAATTTTTTATTCCTATATTAAATTCAGCGTAAATAAAGATAATTATTCAGTCACATCAAATAAGCAAACAATCAGCTAATGAATAAGTTTTCTCCCGTGATCGCGAAACCCCAATTATCCGTGCTAGTGAACATTTTTAGGGTTCCGAACCCAAAGGGTACCAACGGAACCCTATTACTGAGACTCCGCTGTCCGTCTTTCTGTCTGTCTGTCTGTCTGTCTGTCTGTCTGTCTATCTGTCTGTCTGTCCGTCTGTCACCAGGCTGTATCTCATGAACCGTGATAGTTAGACGGTTGAAATTTTCACAGATGATGTATTTCTGTAGCCGCTATAACAACAAATACTAAGAACAGAACGAAGTTAAAAATCAAAGGGTTCAAAACAAATAACGTGTTTATTACGATACGATACGATACGAAATTAATTCACCTCGACGCAGCTAGATGGCAGCACAGGAAAAATTAGCACGCGCAAGCGTTTCATTTGTTAAATTTGTGGGCCTCGGACGATTTGTTTACTTAGTTGAGGTTTATTAGCACACCTGAAGTGTACAATATTGAATAATTTATCCACAATTATAGTACTTAAAGTCAAAGAGCGTTAATTAGTTTAGTTAAGATCATTAGAAAGTTAAAGATAAGCCGGGTTCCCACGGCCCGTTGTTTCACAGATCAGATCGCGCCTTTACAGGCCGATAGACCGTGGGAACGGTGCCATCCGATGAGGCCTGTGGTCGCCTGTCGTCGCCCGTCCGATCCGTCGGGAGTCGGTAAGTTCAAAGGCGCGGCGCGGCGCGGCGAGACATTTTCGCCCATTTTCAACAGGCTTCATCGTATGCGACCGTTCCCACGTCCCGTCGATCCGGCGCGGCGCGGACTGGCCCGCTATACAACGCGCCGTGAGACCCGGGCTGCACGGGTATCAACAGGCGTGGTACGATCCGGTCTTCCAGATATTTAATTATATCAATTACCTTTGTTTGTGTTAATACTTACTTATTAAATACTTAGTTGGTGTTAGAAGTTCGTGGCGTTCGGACTTCGGAAATTCGGAACCCTCCGTGTGCGGGACAAAAGTCTGACTCGCACTTGGCCAGTTTAATTTTTGTTATTGTGTGCGCGCGAAGTGAGAGTGACAGAAAAGTTATACTTACTACGTAACTTGTTAGTGTGTCCAAAGGTGCGTCCATATATTTTGTGTTAAGTTGGTATATCTTATTAAAAAAAAAGTATTACATGTCTGGAAATGAGTTTACGCATTTTATATTAGGATTTGATATTCTAATTGGGGTGTCCGAGGTCTTGTCGCTTATTATGTTACACGTTGTTATATATACAACGTGTAACATAATATTTTTATTTTTTTTATGTATGACCACGCATAACTTTTTACAGAGTAGTCTGATTTCGATAACTTTTTTTTATTGGAAAGGGTATAGCCCCAAGGTTCCCATTTAAATTTTAACGTAATCGGTCGAGCCGTTTTGAATAAATCAACAAAAATTATGGATAAACGTATCATTATTATGATGACTTTATCATATCATCAATGTATGTCAACAAACACTGGAAAAAAAAAAGAGCCGAAAATCGGGCTCAGTTGCGTGGCTTAAGAGAGGCATATGTCCAGCAGTGGACTGATACCGGCTCATTATGATGATGATGATATTTTTTAGGTGGTACCATTTAAATTTCATCGAGATATGTTCAGGATCTCCAGAGATATGAAGATAAACACCTCAAACTTAGTATTGAAATCGACTAGCGTGACGTTGGAAGTCATTTTTAGGGTTCCGTACCCAAAGGGTAAAACGGGACCCTATTACTAAGACTCCGCTGTCCGTCTGTCTGTCTGTCTGTCTGTCCGTCTGTCACGAGGCTGTATCTCATGAACCGTGATAGTTAGACAGTTGAAATTTTCACAGATGATGTATTTCTGTTGCCGCTATAACAACAAATACTAAAAACAGAACAAAGTTAAAGATAATAGATACAACATACAAGAAACGTGTTTATTTCGGTATTTCACGCCATCTATGAACGCTCAGTTAGGTAAACGTCCCATAGATGGCGTTAAATTGAAATGTCGATCCGTAACACCTTTGTTAGACGTTAGATGGCGTTATAAGAAACAAAATGTTTATTAAATATTATTTTTCGCTGGCGAAAAATGATAGTGGTATTTTTTGCTCGATCTTATAAAATACTGTAGTGTGGTACGGAACCCTACGAGTGCGAGTCCAATTTGCACTTGGCCAGTTTATTTTTAGTTTTATATGTGATCTTAAATTATTTTTATTATTATTATAATTATAAATGTACTATATAACGTTTGTCTAGGCCAGGGGTAAGCAATGACGCCTGCTTTTAACATAGTAGATTATGGCCACAAAAAATTATAAAATAAAACTTTAACAAAAAAATTAAACCGCCGAAAAAACGGAAAAGCAAAAAATAATTAAGCTTTTTTTATTTAACCTTAATAACGAAGTTCTTAAACAACGTTAGTATACATAAGTATATATTTTTGTAATTGTTTTGAGTTTTTAACTAAACATACCAAGTTCTTAAACTAATGTAAGTATGTATACCTAAGTAATTTTGTGACCCTCTCATGGATAACAACGATTTCCTTCTTCAAATAAATACCTATTTAATTCTTGTTCCGTCAGCAATTATGAAAGCAATTTCCCGAATTAAATACTAAATTTAACTAAAGCATCATTCGCGCCGACATTTCCATAATGATACGGACCATTTCATAGGGTTGGCACACTTTTAATAAAACAACCATTTCATACCTTTGATGGCACACCCGCGCTAAATTTAGAAAATTATGTAGGTATGCCATATTTTCCTACTAACCTACACTTATTTATGGGGTAGTGTAATGAAAAATTTTGGTTTATAAAAAATATAAACGTTACTAGTTGTAACATGAAGGTTATAGAGTATAAAAAGCTAAAAATTAATGTTAGGTAGACAGTATTTATGAATATCGAGCGCCCTTGTTCTACCAAGATCTAAAACTTACCAGGATAAATCAGCGGTGTCATTGAGACTTTTAATCTCGGACCGGGGGACAGGCAAATGATAACACGGTTTTGGGATTGTATGACAAATTTTAATACTTCAAAACGTCCCTTACCTCCAGAATGAGATACACATTATTTAGTTAAAGCCGGAATACTATGTCTAAACATTTGACTATAAATACCATTCGGTTTTCGTTACTTTTTAGGTTAATTTATTTTACATTTTACTACTGAAATTTGGTTATTGTCTTTCTTGCATCTTGCGAATATGAAATTAAAGTTTTTAAGGGTAATAAAAAGAGTTATAATGAAATTGGCTTAGCTGCAGCGTCCGGGGGCGTCTGAGCACACCGTTCAAAATAGACGACGACATCTAGCGTCGCTCAAACAGCTCAAAACTACGACGACATCCAAACGTTGTGCGTCGAACAAACATCTCAAAATAACGACGTCTTCCAGCGTCGAACAAACAGTTGGCGACACCCATAGTCGCCCAAACAGCTCAAACAGTCGTCCAAACAGTTGAAACAGCGCCAAAAGGCGCAAAATCACGACGTTATCATATGGCACTACGCCATAAGCACGCCGAGTATTATCGCAAATTTAATTAACAAGATGGATTCATCTTGTAAAATCTGATTAAGAGAAAATACAAAAAGTTTAGCTCTTTGTAGGCCCCAGGGACAAGAAAAAGTGACGTCTCCGATCGAGAATTGACAGATGTCAAAGTCATTTTTTTTTTAAAGATTGTCTATAGGATATTGAATGATCCACAGACCAAGTAATAACTCGATTATTTAAAATCGACTAAAAGTGGCTAAATACGAAAATGTTCTAAATTATTTAAAACCAAAAGGTAATTTTGTCAGTCTTAGAAGCTGAAATGTGCTTCCAAACGAAAAATATGTAACGAGTCGAAATACCTCGTTACAGTACATACCTTCCCAAAAAAAATAAAAGAATGAAACTTCTTTTATTTTTGAGAAGAACTCCCAAAAAATTCCTAACAAAAACTTATTCAAAAAAAATTAATAAACAGAAAATATTCCGCCACCAAAATATGAAATTTATTCAAACTAAAAGAAGACACTAATAAAGCATAACATTAAATCAGTTAAGCTTCTAGCCACTGACTAAGTTGCTCTAGAAAAACAAGTTATAAAAACTTTCTAACTAAGTGAAAAACAATGTAAAGGTTTACCAAAACTAATCCATCAATATGACTCAATCCTAAAATCGATCACAAATTAATTATACTCAAGAGTGGATAAGCACCATAGCCTCCATCTACCTATCTGTATTACAAACCAAATAAATATTTCTGAAATATTTAACAAAAGTGTAGATAAGCACCATCGCCTCTATCTTTTATAATCTCAGAACGATTCTAACTAAATTAAAAGGTAATAACAAAGGTTATCCATTGTAGTACGGTTAAGCATTAGCTGCCGACTTTAGATAGTTATTCACTGTAAAAGATTCAGTGAACAAGTTTTCAATGAAAAAGTTGAACAACAAAAGTTCAAATTATTCTCATAAAAATAGAGAACCAAAAATAATAAGTAGTGACCGGCTCAACTCTACCGACTTTCCGAACACTAACAAATTTATAAAAGGGTTTGTCAAAAAGACCAAAAATTGTATATTGTGACCGGCTCAACACCACCGACATTCCGTGCACAAAAACAAGTTAACAAAAGTTTGTTGGGAAAACAACAAAGTTGTATTGTGACCGGCTCAACACCACCGACTTTCCGTTCACAATATCTAAAGTTTCCAACGCTTGAACCAAAAATGTCAAAGCGAGGAAAAAATGAAGAGTAAAAAATTACCCAAAAAGGTTAACTGAGACAAAAGCTCAAAAGAGTCAAATCCGAGAGGCAAATCCGGGTAAAAATTATATAGAGCTCTAAGTGTCAAATCCGAGGCTTAGGTCTACAACAAACACAAACTAAATAATCTAAATAATATATAACATGCTTCACAAAGACTGAAACACATCTATATTAAAAATGTATTTACACTATGTGCAGGCTATTTGAAAAGTGGAAAGCTTTTCATAGCAATCTAAAACAATATTTATACTAGAAAAGTGGAAAACTTCTCAAAGTATCTAAAAGAGTTGAGTACTTGAAAAGTGAAAAACTTTTCAAAGTAACCAAAATAATAAAATATACAAAAATATACATAAGATCTTTTGATGCCAAGAAAATTTCTAAAAGAAAATATAATCGTTAGATGTAGTTTCTAAAGTTGGGTAAAAGTTCAAAAGTAGGATAAAAGTACTAAAAATAGAATAAAATTACCAAAAATAGACCTAAGTTAGGTTTAGTATATTTAAAGTTGTATTTCAATAAAGTGTTGGTTTTCCTTTCAGATAATCATCTTTCACCATGGAGGATCTCTTTCATACATCAATCTCATTCTTCCACACTCAACCTCCTCCCCAAACAGAGTATCAAAAACAAAGTTAAATAAAGAGTTAAATCTAAAAATGAAAATTTTAATATTTAATTATATCTTTAACATGATAACGTCCAGTACTTGTTTTATTAAATTCCTTTAGTACATAAACGTTAGGAGAAATTCTCTCCACAATTTCACATTTAATAAACTTAGGTGCTAATTTAGCCGAAAAATATGCAGGTGCATTTGACTGTACAAAACTTCTACGCCAAACTACATCACCGACATCAAAAGAAATGACTTTTCTTCCCCTATTATAATAAAGAGCATTACGCTTATAAGCTTTCAAAAGATAAGCTTGAACTTTAACAAAAACTTCACTAAGTGAATTTAAAGACTGAGCATAAGTATCTCTAGTACCAAGCTCAAGTTGATCTAAGTTATCAAAAGAGTTACTAAAACGGTGCAAAGATGCATCAAAAATAAGTTCTCTACCGAACATCAAAAAGTTAGGAGTGTACTCTGTAGCAAGATTTACACTACTATTTAAAGCTAATTGGACATGAGGCAAAAACCTTGACCAAGTTCGATGATCATTTTTAACAAAACAAGAAATACATGTTTCTATTGTCTTATTATATCTTTCTACTGGATTATTCTGTGGAGTGTATAGTGCATTATAAAATATTTTAGTGATGTTGAAATTTTTTAAGAAATCTACAAAATATTTAGATATAAATTGGGGTCCGTTGTCGGCCACTAAAATTTTAGGTACACCAAATTTAAGAAATATTTCTTTTTCAAAGATTTTACAAATTACTTTAGAAGTAGCATTTATCATTGGAAATATCCAACAATATTTAGTAAAAACATCTACAATTGAAAGAATGAATCTATGTCCAGAATAAGATTTAGGTAAAATTCCAATAATATCAACGGATAACATTACCATAGGTTGATCAACTTTCTTAGGGTTAACCATCTTACCAGCAGGAGCAGAAGTTGAATGTTTATAAGCTTTACAAATGTCGCAAGAAGAAATATATTTTTGAACGTCTCCGAACATTCCTTTCCAATAATAATGTTGTTTTATTTTATTAAGAGTTTTATGTATTCCAAAGTGTCCAGAATTAATATCATCATGATTAGAACGAATAGTATCTAAAACATGTTCTTTAGGTATAACAATTTTCCAATTTAAACGACTATTAGGGTCAAATTTATTTTTACAGTAACGATACAAAGTATTATCTTCTACTCGAAGGTTTTTCATTCTAGAAGGGTATTTTTGACAATTTATAAAGACTTTTCTATACCAAGGGTCTTCTATATCTTCATCTGGTGAGACAATATTTATAGCGGAAACTAATATTGAAGTTATATTGATTCTAGATAAAGCGTCAGGAACTTGATGTAAAGATCCTTTTTTATGAACAATATCAAAAGTAAATTGAGAAATACGTGCAGCCCATCGAGCTAAGCGTCCACTAGGGTTATTAAGTTTTAAAAGCCACTTAAGACTAGCATGATCTGTCACAACTGTGAATTTCATTCCTTCGACATAAGGTCTAAAATGTTCAATTGAATCTAAAACTGCCAAAAGTTCACGTTCAGTGGTACTATAATTTCTTTCACATTTATTTAAAGATCTTGAATAATAAGCAATTGGATGTTGTTCATTATTTTCGTCTTCTTGACTCAGAACACTACCAATTCCTACAGAACTAGCATCGCAATGTAAAAAGAAAGGTTTTTCAAAATCAGGACACTGTAAAACAGGTGTAGTTATTAAGGCATTTTTTAAATTAATGAAGGCTTCTTCAGCTTCTTCATTCCAAACAAAAGTATGTTTTATCTTTTTACTTCCAGAAGTTAATTTAGTTAAGGGGGAGGCAATATCAGCGAATTTACAAATGAAACGTCGATAATATGAACATAATCCTAAAAAGCTTCTAAGTTGTTTTACGGACTCTGGTCGTGGAAAGTTTTCTATAATTTCTAATTTAGACGGATCAGTATGTAGGCCTTGACTGTCTACAATATAACCGAGATAACGGAACCATTTCGTTGCTGTTCCAGTGAGCAGATCAGAAAAAGAACCGACTAAAAAGTTTTCATCAAAGTTTTTATACAAAAAAATACTCCTCAACCGAAGTGATAAAGTCTCTAACACAAGTTTTCCCATCAAAAGATATCTTACTACGCTTCAAATCAGGAAGTTTATTTGTTGAAGGCAAATGCTTTTTCAATTGTTCATTGAGTTGAACATTCATCGAGTTAAACGAAGGTAAAGGTGTAAAATTATGTAAGCTACTATGACCAAGGTTAGGTAAGAAAGGGTCAACAGCCTCTGTTGTATTCTGCATAACTAAATTATCCAACGCCGGATTAGAAATAACATCCCTAGAAGTACCAGGTAAATTCTCTTCCAACAAGGGTGGAAATTGAACCTGTTTGTCAGTCATGATGAATAATCAAAAATATTAAAGAAACAAAGACAAACAACCAACTAAAAATTCAAAGAATAGTTAAAACTCATCAAAGTTTATAAGATTTTTTGTTAAAAACCGGTTTAAGTTATTATGTTTTAAAGTTTATGTTAATATTTAATAATGTTCAAAAGTATTTAAAGAAATTTGAATGTACAAAGAAACATTCAAATTGTGAAGTATGTAAGATGCAAAAAAGATTCACAATTTATCTTAATTTTCAAGATTATTAACAACGGCTAAGGTTATATCTATTTGTGAAAAGTAAAATCAATAAACTAGTTAATAATTATGTTAATAAGCTAGTATTTTCTAATATGAATGTAGCTTAATGCTTCTCAACAGTAAACAAACGTTATAACTTTATATAAGACAAAGTTATATCAATTCAAACAAAAACTTAGCACTTTCAATGTGGTCAAGGTCAGTTCCTTACAAAATGTAAACAACGCATATCTCAAATGTTATTATATAGTAAGTACACACTTAGATTAGTCTATCCAGTATATAAGACATATAAAGAACATTGTATGTTAATTAGTTTTGTTAAAATACAAAAAAAGTTGTAAACAAAGTTACAATTCTGTTTTCAAAGTACAAAAACTGTAAAAATGCTAAAAAAATAACACAAAAATTGCACTAAATTGTGACAAGAAAAACAAAAATAAGATGCAAGAAAGATTATATATGTGGAGGTAAATCCGGTCCCTGTTCTCGCGCTAATTGTAATAAAAAATTTTGGTTTATAAAAAATATAAACGTTACTAGTTGTAACATGAAGGTTATAGAGTATAAAAAGCTAAAAATTAATGTTAGGTAGACAGTATTTATGAATATCGAGCGCCCTTGTTCTACCAAGATCTAAAACTTACCAGGATAAATCAGCGGTGTCATTGAGACTTTTAATCTCGGACCGGGGGACAGGCAAATGATAACACGGTTTTGGGATTGTATGACAAATTTTAATACTTCAAAACGTCCCTTACCTCCAGAATGAGATACACATTATTTAGTTAAAGCCGGAATACTATGTCTAAACATTTGACTATAAATACCATTCGGTTTTCGTTACTTTTTAGGTTAATTTATTTTACATTTTACTACTGAAATTTGGTTATTGTCTTTCTTGCATCTTGCGAATATGAAATTAAAGTTTTTAAGGGTAATAAAAAGAGTTATAATGAAATTGGCTTAGCTGCAGCGTCCGGGGGCGTCTGAGCACACCGTTCAAAATAGACGACGACATCTAGCGTCGCTCAAACAGCTCAAAACTACGACGACATCCAAACGTTGTGCGTCGAACAAACATCTCAAAATAACGACGTCTTCCAGCGTCGAACAAACAGTTGGCGACACCCATAGTCGCCCAAACAGCTCAAACAGTCGTCCAAACAGTTGAAACAGCGCCAAAAGGCGCAAAATCACGACGTTATCATATGGCACTACGCCATAAGCACGCCAAGTATTATCGCAAATTTAATTAACAAGATGGATTCATCTTGTAAAATCTGATTAAGAAAAAATACAAAAAGTTTAGCTCTTTGTAGGCCCCAGGGACAAGAAAAAGTGACGTCTCCGATCGAGAATTGACAGATGTCAAAGTCATTTTTTTTTTAAAGATTGTCTATAGGATATTGAATGATCCACAGACCAAGTAATAACTCGATTATTTAAAATCGACTAAAAATGGCTAAATACGAAAATGTTCTAAATTATTTAAAACCAAAAGGTAATTTTGTCAGTCTTAGAAGCTGAAATGTGCTTCCAAACGAAAAATATGTAACGAGTCGAAATACCTCGTTGCAGTAGGTAGGTGAAATAATAAGCACTGTACTCACATTTTCCATTACGGGGTATTATAATCACTACACAATATATCAACGTGTACATATTAAAACTTATTTTATTAACAGACATAGTCTTGTTGAATTGAACTTTAAAATAATACTGAGCCTCCAGCCTGGCTGCTTTCAGACTTATATATCCAAAAGGTAGACCATAAAATGTCTCCCGCCATTACATTATGCGATGCTAGCGCCATCGCTCGACAACTACAGTCTATAGCCAATAGAATGTCTATTTATTAAGTTTAAATAATATTTAAAAGGTTTTCTGACATAACTATATTCTAATTTATAACTATAATAATTAACAATACTTAACGCCTACAATATTTATATTAGTGTATAAATATTGTGTTAATAATTTAAGAATTAACTATGTAACATAAACATCAATAACTATTTATAAGTATTGTTAACACCTTCATGTTGACAAGTTGAAACATATTGAAACATACTTATTGGAATTCTATTGCTAACGGAACGAATTTGTTTACCGAGTTCTGAGTTCTGAAATGATGTTTCGTGCCTGCCACAAGTGGACCTTTTGTAAAGGTACGGCCACACAGCGGCGTCCTGCGTCCTGCGGGCGCGATCTCAGTACTTTCAATTGTTTTCTGATCGCGTTTGCTGTGAACTAGTCGGTACAAATACTACTGCGCTCTCTGATCGCCGCCTAGATGGACCCTTCGGTGTGTCCGTACCTTATAAGGTCTAAGCTGCCACGGCGCTACGGCTAACAACTTAAAGTAATTAACTGAAAAATGGTTTTTGTTATGTAGCCGTGTTGAGTATCAAATGAAAGGGCTTAAATAACATATTTCAAATATGTATATATACCTGTTGCTCGCAGCTTTGCTTGCGGGCTATATAATTAGGAATAATTTCTAAAAAAGCGTGACTTTACAGTACTTACAGGTTTTGCAATACAATGCATTAAAATACAATAACTCTTTATAGACTTGACACCAATTTACACAGAAATTAAACAAACATTTGCACCAATTAAATTACTAGTAGATACATTATACTTAAATTAGGGGTTTTAGTTTTTAACTTACTTTTTATAATTGTTTATTTTAGTGATGTTATTTCATACAAGCAACAATACATTATAATTATAATTTTTATTTATGAATAATTGTACAATGTAATTGTAAAACATTTGATCAATTTATTCGAAATCGCCACCCCTTTGCAGGAAATCCAAAGATGGCCGATATCTCCAGTTAAGATCAATTGATATTTAACGTTGGAGCCGATTGCTCCTATCAACTGCCTTTAGATAGTAACGGAATTCTGAATAATTTGAAATCTCCGTTTAATGGACTTTCAAGTTATTGCAATAATAAGATAAGTAAGTATGGTGTGAAATTGAGCTTTTGGAAATACTGTCAGATTTTAAGGTTATATTTATAGAGAGTTTGAATCATGAATATAAAGGCACCGACTATTTACCTACTCATTACTATTGTTGTACTATTGTGTCATTAGTATGTAGTACTATTGTGTCATTAGTATGTAGTACTGTCTCGACCTAGGTTTCCTGTATGTCCGAAGTAAGCGTTGATATGGTTGAAGATGTTCAACACGCTAGGCCTAGAATACTCTCATAGGCGTGACGAACGATTTTGAAATCCTCTTCCGTAATGTGGGAACACATTTATTATTTACGAAAAAAACCTTTATTTCGGTAATAAACTTAAGTTTAACGAAGTTTAAAGCAATTTTTCTAATATTTTTTCAATAGTGCGCTAAAATAGCTCACATGTGTCATGGCGTCGGCTGTGACGTCACGCTTAGGTTAATGACATTATTTAACAATGGATACACATAGGTTTTCCAAACTGTAATAAAATTTTCAAGAAAACCGGACATATATTGCTCATCAAAAGTTTCATAAAATTGCAACATTTTTATTGTCAGTATAATTTGGGTCTGCAACGCAAACGTAATACTTATTTAGACCACTTAGGTACATTTTCATCAACCATCAATGTAACAATAATCTTTTTTTTTTTGCATTGACTTTATGCTTTTTACTTACATGGAAGTTTTCACGTTCTCAATGTCATCATTATCAGCCGGTATCAGTCCACTGCTGGACGTAGGCCTCCCCCAAGACACGCCAATGAGCCCGATCTTCGGCTCTTTTTTTCCAGTCACTGTCCACCGCTTTAAAAATGTCGTCGCTGCACCTAGTCACAGGGCGTCCTACGCTACGTTTACCGATTCGCAGTCTCCACTCTAGAACCAGTCTGCCCCAAACGGCAGATATGACCAGCCCACTGCCACTTCAGTTTGCTAATCCGCTGAGCTATGTCGACCACTTTAGTTCTCTGGCGAATTACTTCATTTCGGATTCGATCCCGCAGAGAAACACCGAGCATATAGAGCAGTATAGCCCTTTCCATAGCTCGCTGAGCTACTAATTGATGGACTAGTCGAACCGTGAGAGTTCACGTTTCGGCTCCGTATGTCATGACAGGTAGGACGCACTGATTAAAGACTTTTGTCTTTAGTCACTGTGGCATAGGCGACAAGAAGACTCGACGGAGTTTCCTAAACTTAGACGAGCAAAATGATTTATTTGTTAGGAGAAAACCGCCCAATATCAATATATCAATCTTGGCATATTTGAGCTGTTTGCCTTAACAAAGCTTGGTTCCATTGTAATAGACAAGTGGAGTCGATAAATCACACGTAAACGAATAAAAAATCAATCCCAATACGTAATTACTAGTATTCACAACAAAAAAACATAGGAGGACCTAAGCGTGACGTCATGCGCTGTGATTGGTGTTTCAATCACAATGGCCGACTGCAGTATTTTAATGAAAATCTCAATTTTTAACTTTTTAACCGACTTCACACAAAAGGAGGAGGTTCTCAATTCGTCTGTATGTTTTTTTGTGTGTATGTTACGCGATTACTCCGTCAATTGTGAACTGATTCAAATGATTATTTTTTTAATAGGTTACGTTTCCGAGGTGGTCCCATTGTAATTTC
This sequence comes from Cabera pusaria, assembly GCA_954871355.1. NCBI lineage: Eukaryota > Metazoa > Arthropoda > Insecta > Lepidoptera > Geometridae > Cabera > Cabera pusaria. The sequence goes on from OX940911.1 coordinate 12,229,472, forward strand.
ATCGAGATCCTATTAGTATCTCCAGAGATATGGAGATAAATTCCTCAAACATAGGAGAATGTACTGGTTTTAGAAGAAGAGTCCCAAGAAGATTATACACAATGGAGCTATTGCATATACTTTTGAAGACTAAAAAATATGACCTTGAATAATGTTTTTACATCTTTCTTCTGGTTGATTTTAGTTTTTGACAGATATTCTTACGGTAACTGTGAGTGATATAGAAGAAAAGGTGGGGAGAATTAATTTGTCTTCTCAGGAATGTTCTACCGGGCAGTTTTGTTAGGGTGCAAAGTTAGTTAATATTTTTTGACATGACATGACGTTTGGCGAAGATGGCGGCCATATCAGGCCCGCGACACTGCATACATTATTAAATAACTTAGAATTAAAAACGTACTTTGTACGAACCAATACTGCAAAAAAAAAAATTATTAGCATAATACCACAGATTATTTAATAGTTACTACGTAAATAATACTTTCCATTGGTAGGTTGGCTACACAGTGCTTTCACAATTCGGGCACATTCATGTGATTCGGGTATGAACAATGTAGGGAAGTGCCAACTCTTATGACGTAGTAGGTAGAGTCATAGTTTTACAATCATATATGATTGTAAAACTGTGGTAGAGTCATTCAGTACTCTGTGGGCCATATGGCGGCAATTATTATGAATGTTAATAATCGCAAATAATACTTTTTAAATTCATTTTGGAATACCACTAGTCCGTGTTATAAAAGTATTTGGAATTATTGTAATAAAATAGACAATTACTTATCGTGTGTGTTAGATGCTTTTATTGCACAGGGCCATTTTGGACATTGTCCTTTGATACCTTGATGACATCATTATGACTAGTGAATATTTTCACTAGCGCGGCATTTAAAGTCAATTTTTTAGGGTTCCGAACACAAAAGGTAACAAATCAACACTTTCTGAGACTTTGTTGTCCGTTCGTCCGTCCGTCCGCCCATCCGTCCGTTTGTCTATGTGTGCGCACTTTACAGATCTGTATCTTCTTAACCGTAATAGGTACATACTTGAAATTTTCACAAAGTATATATCCGTCGGTGTGTAACGGCCCAGAAACGAAATTTTATAAATGCATGTAATTTAATTAAAACTTGTTTTGCACTAAAAAAGGGTAAAATCATTTTTCAAAAAAGTAGATAGATACTACCTACATGTATCTACCTACTTATTACTACTACATACATAATATCTATCTACTATCCAATAGACTTGGCTGGCACCGACTTCAAATAGATAAGTGGGTAGCGCTTAAAATAATTATATTAAGTAATTTATTTTTCGCTTTTGAGTGCCTGTTTGTGGATATGAAGTCGGTTTTTTTTTTTAAATAATTTATTTACATAAAGCTAAACTACTTTTTTAATATTTTTCAACTGACTTCCAAAAAGGAGGTTCTCAATTCGTCTGAATGTTATACGCGATTACTCTGTCGAGTGGAAACCGATTCGAATGATTATTTTTGTAATTGGTAGGATACGTTTCCGAGGTGGTCCCATTGTAATTTCATCGAGATCTGATAAGTATCTCTAGAGATATGACGATAAACGTCTCAAACTTGCTACTGATATCGACTCGAGGGGCATGGAAGTCGGTTGTTTTAATTTTTAAACTATCTTAATTATTAATATGTATTTTTCCCCTAAAATCATTAAATCTTCGATGTTTTGATACTGTCGTCATGCCTATTCTAGAAGAATTGACAAATAGGTACCTACTTACAGTGCACACTAGTAAGCTACTCATAGCAGCACATGTTTTTTTTAAATTTTAAAGTAACACAACGGAATGTAGGCTATAAACCTTGGTAACAAAAATAAATTACTGACAAGAAAAAAACATTATGCAGCAACTAGGTCTAGCGGCTAGAAAAATTGCATACTATTTATTACTTAAACGGTAATTAAACTCATGTATTCCAACATGATTCTAACTCTCTCAGAATCTATTAGTAATTTATGTAACTTGAGTTAATTTATGTTACGGAGTTTTTCCAACAATTCTCACACAAGCCACAGTGTGTCCCATTTATAAGGCAGGGGAAAACTAATGCCTTTTAATTATAGGCCAATTTATCTTTTAACATTGCTCTCCAAGACTTAAGAAAAAAATGCAAATAAAAGACTCATTTCATTTTTGAATAAAAATGGAGTGGTACCTATATCAGTACGGTTTTCAGGCCCAAAAATCTACTGATGATGCAGATTTTGGACCTCCAAAAAGCCTTCGATACAGTTTCTATCCCCTTTGTTTGATATTTTAAGTAATTGCCATTAAGTTAACGGTCGAAGACTAATACATTTATTTCACAGATTGCCGGCTTATATCTGCCAACATTTCACGTAGGTAGCCTGAAGGCTTTCATTTTATCAATACCCGGGTAACCCACACGTTATAGGCCTACGAGCTTCCTTGAAATCATGGACACGATTCCTGTAGGCAGCTTTTGCTGAAATCTCCTCTTTGAATAACAAGACTAATGCGTTGCCATGGGCATACATAAGGGAGTCCGGACTCTATTAAGTATTCTGTGTCCAGGCTCTGGACATGCTAAGTGTTATTTAGTTTATCGCAAACAGACAGACGCGGCGACGGATTTTAAAGAGATATTCTATCTATCCATTTGCAATTGATGGCGAAAATGTTTTTTTCGACTATGTTACTCTATGACTCTGTGACCATGTCACTCCGGCGGAGTCCCACTGTAACAAGTGAAGTGAAGTGTTTGCACCAATTTTCCTAACTAATACTATTCAGTGCAAATATGCTATTATTAGTACTAATTTGTGTTATTCTATTATTATTAGTACTTGTAAACCTAAATATTACTGTTGGTACTTTTTGTTATAACTGTTACCTAGTGAATTTCTGAGTATTAATTATTTATCTAATACTAATTTGTACAAATACACTATTATGAGTACTAATTTCTGTTGTATTATTATAATTATTAGTACTATAACGCTACATTATAGAATACAACTGGACAATTGAGTAATATTTTACAACCTTTGTCAACATTTTACCTATTGATCCTAATAATATTACATTTTAGATATAAACATAAAAAATATGAAACTAGTATTTTCTCTGAATAATCGCTTACATTCACACCTTGCATTCTTAATTATATTTAGTTTTAGACTTTCTTTGGGACTTCGATAGGTTTTAATTTGATGATCTTTCTTTGTCAATTTCTTTGATATTTTTAAAGACAAAGATCATGTAAATAAGATTTAATATAAACATTTTAGAATGAACAATAACAAAATAGAGGAGAACAAAAGTGTGATAAATAATTACATGTATATATGAAAATATGTCTGATTTAATACTTTTAAAGGGAGGATAGTCTATGGGGTGTTTTCGCACAGCATGTACCATGGATGGTTGGATCGGCGCGCCTCCATTCCCTACCGAGTTATAGCATTCATCCTGAATTACTTGGGTAGCCCCTACTTGATCTAGTATCAAGCAACCATCCATGGGGAACCACCACTGCGCATGAGAAGACATGACCTATATTTCATAATAGAAGTATCGACTAGAAATGAGGTTTAGTAGCTTAGCAAAATTACCTGCATTTCATTATCGAAACATCAACCAGAAATGAAGTTAAGCCCAATGGTGATGTCTACAGTAAGTAAAAAGTCAGTAGTACAAGAGGAATTCATTTAATGAAATTTAACGTCTTAAATTGTATGTCAGTACTGAGTCACAACTAAAAGTGAGAGGGCATAATCTTTTATCAAAGAGAATAGTACATGTATGTCTGTTAGTCAGCCTACATACTCATCCACTCCAGCTTAATTTAGCTTGGGAACATTCGCTTGCTCGAACAACAGAGTTGCCTCGGATGGTTAGAAGGTCTCTGTCCATAAATGGAGCACAACATCCATCACCACCTGTTTCATGTAGATATTACTCTCTCTAGCTAATTAAGAGTGATTGGTATCTTAGCTATCCTGCCTACACTACCTATTATCGAATTTCCTATCTATCCCCTATCAACCTATCCTATCGTTCCTACTAACCCATACTGGATCTATCCAACTCCATCTATACTAAATCCTATCCTGAACCGCAAAGTATATTCCCAACAAAGGAATGACTCAATGAGCCAGTTTAATTGTAGTTAATATGGTGGTTAATGAAGATAATTACCGAAGCAACCCAGTAAGCCAGGTTTGTTAAGTTTTGTTAAATTATTTCTCCGCTCCGGAAAGACCCAGCGGTCCAAGATCACTTTATTGTCGTAGTTGGTGATGATGTCGTTGCGTGGTCATCTATGTTAAATGCTAGAGGAGACTCTGGCTATTCATTCAGCGTACAAGTCTCCCCAGGGTTGGGCTACCCATAGCATAACAGAGAATCTCACGGTCCCCTCAGGGAAGGTAATTCTCGAACATGTAGTAATAAGTGAACCTTTTCTCACTGAATTATTCCGCAGAATATGTAAATTCGAAGATACGTTGCGTGGTTGTCTATGTTACGAACTAGAGGAAACTCTGGCTATTCTTTCAGCTTACAAGTCTCCCCAGGGTTGGGCCACCCGTAGTGTGACATAAACTTCCACGATCCCCGCAGGGAAAATAAATCACGAACAGGTAACAGGCGAATCCGCGCCCGAAGCTTCAATAAAAGACTTATGTCCCGTAGGAAACAAAATCTCGAACATAATTAGTAAGTGAATCTTTCTCACTAAGTCATTCCAGTGAATCAGGTACGTTGATTTTATAGATGCTGATGTACGGTTATTTATGTCGGTGATATCAGGTAAGTCAACGTGACATAATATTCCCATGTTTTGTATGTCCCGTAGGAAACAAAATCTCGAAATATTAATAAGTTAATCTTTTCCACCAAATTACTTCAGCAACGCAAGAACGTAAAACTATATTAAATTACTGACGCATGATTATTTTTGTCGGTGATAAACGTGTATCTCTGGCTATTCTTTTCAGCGTACGAGTATCCCATGGTTGCTACCCTCTGTAATAATCAAAATTTCCATGTTTTCTATAATAATATATAAATAAATCTCGTATGAAATAATAAGTGAAATATTTTCACAATAGATAATTGCAATAAATTATTTTATTTAACGATGAGAAATAATCTGTGTTAAGAACGTAGATACTAAACATCATCTCACAACATCAGGTGCAAAGTTGGTATATGAGAATTATTTTATTATATTGCATCGTTCGCGTTCACATTAACAATTAATGTCCTGAAATAAATGAATTATTATTATAATATTCCGTTATTAACTTCATCACTAACATCAACCAATTTCCGTCCACTGCTGGACATAGGCCCAACGAACACTCTGAAATAAATGAATTATTATTATTATATTCCGTTATATACTTCATCACTAACATCAACCAATTTCCGTCCACATAGACATAGACTCAATGAAAACTCTGAAATAAATGAATTATTATTATTAACTAGTGAATGTTTTCTCAAATATGAAAAGGTAAGCACTTTGACATCATCCCGTCGGTTTAACAGGTCCGAAGAACACTCAACCCCAGTGTTGCAAATATAGAAATTCAGTCCGTACATTTACTCGTCTTTTATTTTCTCATAATCATGACCGGACCAATTTGGACAAAATGTTATATATTTGTCTCAATGTGAGCAAAGCCACGGGATGTAGCTAGTTTCCTTAATAATCTCCTAATGTAACCGTTCTTATAAGTTCTTAGAAAATCAAATTCTAGTTGATTTTAGTTAAGCACCCGCACTTGACAGTCATATTAAAATGAATTATTATTATTATAACAAATTAATGTTTTTTTTACAAGTCTATCTCAAATATGAAAATCAGGTACTTTACCTTCATATCCATCAGGTTAACAGGTAAGTCCAAAGATCACATAACATCAGCACCAAAATTACAAATGTATTCATCAATTCAGGGCGTGTTTACTTGTCATCCCTCACAACCATGTTGTCTGGACCAATTCGGAGAAAATGTTATATTTTTGTCTCAATGTAAGCATAACCACGGAATGCAGCTAGCCTCCTCAATAATCTTCATGTGATGCATATAATATTTTTCATGTATATACTCAATCGAATCTGATTTCACTAAATTGAGATAATTTAATAACGATCCACCACAACTATAGAATTTAAGTAAACTACGAATTCAAATACTAGTTGTCATAATGTAGTATTAAAAACCACCTAGTTTCCTCATGCACTTGACCATAATTTCAAAGTGTAATATTTAGTGAGAAAACCATCCACAAGGAGATAAAATGCATTATTTTACCTTGTAATTTATACTTCAAAGTACAAAGTACAGTCCAAAGTACAAAGTACTTCCTTACTATTATCCCACTTGGTAATTATTGTTAATATGGCTTTCTTTTGTTAAATTTAGATCTGATAATAATAATTAGTATAATTTAAAAACTAAGACAACTGACTTCCACGCCCCGCAAGTCATATCTCTGGAGACACCCATCAGATCCCGACAAAGCCACAATGGGACCACCTCGAAACGTACCTCACCGATCACAAAAAGAATCATTCGAATCGGTTCACAAACGACGGAGCAATCGTGCAACATACACACAAAAAAAACATACAGACGAATTGAGAACCTCTTTCCTTTTGGAAGTCGCTTGAAAAAGCATCATATTATCTTGTAATTGGACATTATCTTAGTACAATAGGAATTTAAATAGGTAATCTAACGCGTCACGATGAGAATTATTTTCTAGTGTTTTTGAAAAAGCTATAACTTAGTTTCTTATTAGCAAAACAATAAAATAATAATAAAAACGATACTGAATGTTTTTCATCTCATTCCACTGATGTCTCCGCTGTATTCCTTGGTGTAAAACACTTGTATTTTTCCACTTTTTATCAGCACTTGCACTCCACAAAAAACACAAGTAAAAACTTTAAGTAAAAGTAAAATGTGACCCTAATTCTTTTTTCCCAAAACGCCAAGTGTGACGTGAATTTTTAAAAACAAAAACCCATCTCCCACCCTTTTACGCGGCTAATTCCCTTCGTTATTCAAAAGCAGCCATAAACTACGAAAAAACTAAATAAAAACCCGCGGTTTTTCTAAACAACAACACAATAATCCTCCCTACTCCATCTTGCCTCTCTCCCTGACAAGTGACAGCCCCTTTTGACACTGACAGTTCATGTAATCTAATATCTTTTTATCTCTACAAAGTGGCTTCGCACCTGACCTATATAGTGCCAAGCGTTGTTTTGTTAGACCCAAATATTTAATTAAATACTAAATGAGAACGATCCTATTTACGAATTCTTTTGAATATAAATATAGTAAATAATTAAATCAATATAAATTCGAACGATTACCGCAGAAGCCTGAACCAGTCTCAATAAATCGTAGAGCTCGAAAGCCGTTCTGTTACACCACTTAGCATACTTAGTCGAAAAAAGACAGGGTGATTCATGGGGAAGATTTAGGTGTACAATTCGTTAAGGTTTTGTGTATATTGGTTGAAACACGATGATGATTGTTGTTGTTTTGAAGATGTTAGTTTATAATCGACGCATCAAACTGATGCAAATAAAATGTAGGCATACATGTTCTACCCGTGCGAAACCAGGGCAGGTCGCTAGTCTAAATATATTGTGACCGCGACGCTTACGAACCGCGCCGGTGAAAGCGTCACTGTAAAACCACTCATAAAACGATCAAGGTCAAAACCAATTGCACGCTAGTATAACAAAAATACATTTAAACGTTTCTTCCACAGGTTCTCAAAGCGGCAAGCTCGGGCCCCCGAGATCATGAACGAAGTGAGCACTTACCGCGACCCCCTGATGTACAACGAGTGGCCGGTGTACACGGCTATACCCCGGGCGGCACCAAGGTATATACTCCACATCATCATCATCATTATATCAACACTAGAAGAGCCCCGCGGCTTCGCCCGCGTTAAAAATCTCCTATGATTTACTTTAAACTTCTCTTTTGTAAAAACGATTTTATCATTAAAGATATCAAATAAGGATTAGCCAAATCGGTTTTCATTGCATTTCAATCGGCACCCGTTTTCATGTTATCGCGTGACTAAGGCAAATCGGGATTCATATTTATAAACCCGAAAAATCCAAATTTTGAGACTTTGTTACCTAACCAATTTCAAAAAATCCTACAACACGTACTAACTTATTCATTTACAGAAGTACTTATCTGTAAGGTTTCAAATAAAACACACTATCTCATCTTGTTTCGCCATACAAACTTTGAATCCCCATTCCGTATCCGGGACGAATTTTTGGAAAATCCTTTCTGAGCATTGCATAATAACTATCTGCATTCAAAATTTCAGCGCAATCCGAAACAATGTTGATTTTCAGACTTTGTTACCCCAGTTTATCCTCTTAGGATGGCATTTTGAAAAAGTCTGAAAATCGTATTTACTTATTTATTTACAGAAGTACTTGTGTGAAATGTCGAATAAACTGATTATCCAAACTTTAAACCCCCATTTTATCTTTATAAGGGGTGAATTTTAGAAAACCCTTTCTTAGCTGATACCAACGTCATAATAACCACCTGTATGCCAAATTTCAGCGCAATCCGAAACAATATTTATTTTCAGACATTGTTACCCCATTTCACCCTCTCAGGGGTGGAATTTCGAAAAAACCTAACACATGTATTTACTTATTTATGTACTTGAAGCACTTGTGTGAAGTTTCGAATAGAAATAAACTGGCTAGGTGCAAGTCGGACTTGCGGACGGACTTATATTACATTATTTTAACGTGTCAATTCCAAACATTTATTAAAACAGGAGCCGCGTGATTATTTAGTACAACGCCATCTTACGAACATCTAACGCCAACTAAGTGAAAGTTAACACACAGGTTATTAATATAATTAATACAGTCAAACGTTCATAGATGGCGTTATAGTAAAATGCCGAAAAATCACGTTATTTGTATAGGGACCCCCTTTAATTTTTAACTTTATTCTGTTATTAGTATTTGTTGTTATAGCGGCAACAGAAATACATCTTCTGTGAAAATTTCAACTGTCTAACTAAACACTTTGGTAATTATTATAATTAATACAGTCAAACGATCATAGATGGCGTTATTGGATGGATGGCGTTTACTAATAAGAAACTAAGTTAATACATTATTTTAACGTGTCAATTCCAAACATTTATTAAAACAGGAGCCGCGTGATTATTTAGTACAACGCCATCTTACGAACATCTAACGCCAACTAAGTGAAAGTTAACACACAGGTAATTAATATAATTAATAGAGTCAAACGTTCATAGATGGCGTTATAGTAAAATGCCGGAAAAAAAAGTTTCTTGTATGGGGAACCCCTTTAATTTTTAACTTTATTTTGTTTTTAGTATTTGTTGTTATAGGGGCAACAGAAATACATCATCGGTGAAAATTTCAACTGTCTAACTATCACGGTTCATGAGATACAGCCTGGTGACAGGCGGACAGACAGACAGACAGAAAGACGGACAGCGGAGTCTCAGTAATAGGGTTCCGTTGGTACCCTTTGGGTTCGGAACCCTAAAAACTATCTAATATTGTTTCTTTATACAAATGTTGAACCCTCGTTTCATCCCCTTAAAGAGTGAATTTTGAAAAAAACTTTCTTTAAATGATGAATGATGATGCTGATACCTACGTCAAAATAACTATCTGCATGCCAAATTTCAGCGCAATCCGAAACAATTTGTTACCCCACTTCACCTTTTTAGGGGTGGCATTTCAAAAAAGTCTAAAACACTTATATACTTATTTATTTACTGAAGCACTTTTCAGACTTTGTTACCCCATTTCACCCTCTTAGGATTGTTATTTAGAAAAAGCCTGAAACACTCATTTATTTATTCATTTAACGAAGCACTTGTGTGAAGTTTCGAATAGAAAAGACTACCTTATCTCGTTTCTCCATACAGACTTTGAACCCCCGTTTCATCCCCTTAAAGGGCGAATTTTGGAAAATCCTTTCTTAGTACACCCTCACGTACTAAGATAAATATACCCTCCAAATTTCAAGTCTCTACAACCAGCGGTTTAGGCTGTGCGTTGTCTGTCAGTCAGTCAGTCAGCCAGTCAGTATGTCAGGACAAAGATTCTTATAGTATTAGATAATTTGCGGCCCTCACTCCACCCAACCACAATAATTTAACTTTGACTTTACTTTAAAACGTGCATCAACTAAAACTTCTATTATTCATTATATTTTTTTATGTTATTCTGTTCTGTTGTCTGTTAGCCTGAAACGTGACGTCGCCGACCGGAAGACCAGCGTTGGTAATTTGATCGACAATTATGCTGAGTTGGGGCCGTTTAGTGACACTATTTCATTGTAGTTATGTCTTAGATTGAAGTATAATAGTCATAAAGTTTTTTTTTAATTTTATAACATTTATTTAGTACTTTTTTATGCTATCACTAATAAACTTTATGACTTCGCTTTCACTTTCAATGCTTTTGTATAACAATGCAGTTTGTAAAACGGGTTAAACTAACTCACAGAATAATGAATAGTCTAAGTTAAATTGCCCTATGGGGATGAGACAGTTTGGACATTGTCTCGTCTTGCATTAAAATTATCTTACCTGAAACCGAGACAGTGATATAGTTTTTAAAGTTATATATATATACAAAGACTTTATATTCATCTTTGTGGCAGGTTCCGCTACCAATACCCATCAGTGCCTCGAGAGGCGTATGGCAGAGTTCTGACTAAAGCGCCGCCGAATGTTGTGCGCACACCAGACTATGATGAGGTAAGATGAAGACCTATGATAATTTTTTTTTTTCATATTAATAAAATCAAATAAATTATTTGCTAAAATAAATTTACAATAATATATTAAAGGTAAGTTGTGGTATTCATCCTGCATGCAGATGTCCAAATATTAAAATAAGATAGGTTAGGTTAGGTTAGGTAGTTAGTGGGTCTTGGTGGGCTTGGGACGTCGGATGTGGGGATGCCCGACGCTCTACGGAGCGGGGTTCAGGAATGAGGCCCCATAAGTTGGTGATGTACCGTATGTTCCGGTGCATCGATCGAGACGAATGGGAGAGTAAGTCTCTCTCCCCGAGAAGGGTCCATCGATCCATAACGATGGACATCGGCGAAGGCGGAGTTGCGGAGAATGCGAAAGCGGGCCCGACACTCCGCTTAAGTTGCTTCAGAAGGAACATCGTGTGGTTTTTAGTCGGTAGTGGTGCCATTGGGTGCTTAGTCCGACATATCTTGCCTACCGCACCCTTGGTTGGCGGGAATGCGTAAATGCATTTTCCACACGTAAAAAAAAAAAAAAGGTAGTTAGTGGGTAATTTAAAATCCCTAATGCTATAAAACAAATTACATAAAAACCAGTCACACAATTTTTTACTAAAGTGCCTTTCGCCCATTGATATAATTTATGTAATAATATAATAACAATTAGGATTTTTTAAAATGTCAATACATTTTCGACACGGAGGTTGATAAAGTATTTTTGTTTGTTTTTGTCTCCTATGCTTGCATAGAATATATCTTTGCTTTAGAAAGTATCCGGGATGTGCTTTGCCAAAAGACAAATGAACCAATATATGGAATGTCTGAATACATCACCTATAATAGGTAAAGTTACAGCCACAACGCGGCATCCTGCGAACTGCGGGCGCGATTTTAGTACTTTTCATTTTTTTTCTGATCGCGTTTGATGTGAACTAGTCGGTACAAATACTACTGCGCTATCTGATCGCCGCCTAGATCGTGCGCGCAGGACGCTGCGGTGTGAGGCCTTTCTCGGAGCACGCTACTGAGCCAGATGGGTAATGGTAAGTAATGTAGGTATTTAGATCCAAACACCGAGATTAAGCAACAGTCAACTGCTCAGTTTTTCTGAAGAAGCCGCATAAAAAGTAACATAAGTATTGCTCCAACTTTTGCAAACCGATAAATTACCAGATTTTTGCTTAATTTCTTACTTATTCTTGAAAATGTTCTTGGAAGTTACAAAATGTTGGCTTTCTAAGAACCATGTCTCAACCTACTAATTTTTATTTACTTTTGCTATTAAAACTCCGGGAAATTATATGTTTTCCTATGTTTTTATGTACAGACAAAAATTGTGAAGTTAAATTGAATATTACGCCATACTTAGGAAATCAGCTCCGAACATTGGAAGTTTGAAATTTGTTGATAGTAGTGTATATTTCGTGGTTATTGGAAACATCTATACCTAATATTGCAAACCTAAAGAATTTTCTGTTTTTGATTGTTTAAACGCGCTAATACCAGGAACTACTAGTTCGAATCGAAAAATATTTTTGTGTTGGATAGCCCATTTTTATATGAAGGCTTTAGGGTATATAACATTACACTAGGACCAATACGAGAAGAGCATCAATGAAAATTGTTGCAAAAACGAGGAAAAATAATTACTTTTGAGAACTTCCGTTGCATGCGCTGCATAAACGGTTACAGTTACGCCAATCATGTTTGAAGGAATTATGCGTTTCAAAAAGTTCTAAAAAAAAGTGTTAACATATGTCTACCTTTTGGTTGACTCACTATAACTTTTTAATGGTATTAAAATTTATTTTAAAAAAATGCGAAGGTATTCTTATAAGCATAGTATGTATCAAGTAATCCTTATCCAAATATAGTATATTACGATACGTGTGACTTAAGTAGTCTATTATTGCACGGCGTGAAGTCGGGGTCCCAAGGTGTGTCCGCCGCTGTGCCACCACACTACTGCACTCCAGTAGCACATGCGCGGCCGTCTCCTCTGCCTCCATGCATCCTCTACTCAGAGGGCTGTGGGTGACACCTATAGTAAATAGGTGTTTGTTGAGTGAGCAGTGACCCGTGATTACTCCGACTATTTGTCGGAGTTTGTCACGTTTAATTTTTTTTTTATTATTTTATTTATTGATAATTAGAACGGTTATAACCATTTACACTAATTAACACATTACATTCATAAAAATAATAATAGGTAGGTAGTCACATTAAAAATGATTACAAACAAAAACATTAAAATTACAAGGAACCATCAAATACAGAATAAGTCAATTATCAAAATCAGCTATAGCATAACTATTTGTCAAACTATAAATAAATTAAGTACATAATAATTAATTAAAGGGTCTCACTAAAATTCTGGCAGATTGCCAAAACTACCCTCCATTCGTCCGCAAAAATATCAAAGCCCGGGTTCGCTTCGAGCAGAGCGTTGAGTGCAGAGAGGGCGCGAGGAATAGGTGAGTTGCTACGTGCCAACGTGCGACTCGGTGGCACGGCAAACATCGTATGTCTCCGAGCACGGAGATATTTGTCAGGAGCAAACAATCGAAACAACTCGTTATGGAGATCAGGAGCGTCGATGACGTTCCGAAAAACTTTCATCATGGTTACTATCTGAACCTTTGCTCTCCTAGTCTTAAGGGAATTGTAATTGAGGCATCCCAGGAGAAAGGCAGTGGGGTACATAAATGGGTAAAAACCACAACTACGCTTGTATAAATACCTTAGGAAAGCCTTTTTACTTTCTCTAATAAAAGTGTATATGTGAACTCGTAGGGGTTCCAGACTGAAGAACTCGCCTCCAATTTACTGCGGACTAAAGTATTATATAGGAGCCGTATTACATGCTCGTTTTTAAAGTCACGCGAGTTTCGGAGCACGAATCCCAGTCGCCTAAACGACTCTTTTGCAACAGCTGTAATATGCTCATGAAAAGTGAGCTTTTGGTCGAATGCAACGCCCAAGTCTTTCATTATAGTAGTTCTGGATAATATGATGTTGCCAATTTTATAATCGAATATTACCGGACTTCGCCCTCGACCAAAGCTCATAACAAAACATTTGGATAGATTAAAATCCATTTTATTCTTAATGCTCCATTCATGTACCGCACTAACATCCTCCTGGAGTGCCCTACAGTCAGGAACGGATCTAATTTCAGCGAAAAGCTTTAAGTCATCCGCATACAACAGACATTCAGCATGCTTAAGAACCGTTGGTAGATCGTTTACCATGAGAAGGAAGAGCAAAGGTCCAAGTATTGAGCCTTGACTCACACCTGACCGCGTATGGTATGGCGACGACTCGTAAATACCAAGCCTTAAAAATTGCTGGCGGTCGCGCAGATAATCTGCCAATAGCCGTAGAAGAGTGGGCGCGAATCCAATGGCACTCATTTTTTCGAGTAGTACATCATTATCGACTCTGTCGAATGCTTTTTTAAAGTCGAAATAGAGTACAGCCACTTGGACCCCGCGATCCAGACGTGCCGATACAAAGTTGACAATTATGAGAAGGTTGCTATCAACTGATCGCCTTGCTCGAAACCCATGCTGAGCATTTGCTAGGAATTTCTCCACTTGTACGAAGACATATCGATGGAGAATGTTTTCAAATATCTTAGCAGGTGACGATAGTATAGCTATTGGGCGGTACTCTTCGACATTGGATTTGTTACCTGTCTTTGGTATCGGCACGACTCTTCAAACTTTCCATTGCGACGGATATATACCAGTTTTTAACGACGCATTAAAAATATGACAAAGGGGACCACAAACGGCTGCTTCTGCATTTTTTAGAATAATTGGTGGAATGTTATCTGGTCCGATTGTACGAATCCAAAAAACCCTCGAGGTAATAAATAAATAAAACTCGGGAAACAAGATTCGCTAAACAGTCAACAGCTAAAATTTGCTCATAAGAACTTACATTAATTCGACAAATGAAACACCACCGCGAGCTATCTTGCATACTAACGCCATCTAGTGGTGGCGAGTACAAACTAAAACAAGCGGTAAGATTGAAATCTTAACATTCCGCCCGCCATGGACTAATGTCCATTTACAACAAATCTTATAAATTTGGAACACTGGGGCAGGAATTAATATAATTTATTATGTGAATTAGATACCACAGTACAATTAAAAACTACAATATAAATTTTTACGCCATTTGAATCACATCTACGAGTACATAATGACATTGTCACCAAATTAACAACAAAGTTTTTGAAAAATAAATCAAAATTTTGTAAGGTATATAACATTGTACAAAATATAAAGTGTAGACAACACTTACAGACATGTAAATATACAGCTTTTAAAAGTTTTTAAACAGTATGGTCAGAAACAGGCAGCACACACAGCTTGGATACAGGCCGTTTGATTACTGCACCGTTGCATCGCAAGCTGACCACGCGCGTAACTTTGTCAGAACCACCATGTTTATCGGTAATGATACCGTAAAGCCACCTAGCCGGGGGCATACCGTCTTCTTTGACTAAAACAATATCGCCAACATTGGGCTCAGATGTGTTGGTCCTCCATTTGTGTCTCTGTAAAAACTGCGTGAGATACTCGGTCGACCAACGTTTCCAGAAGTCTTGAACCATGCGTTGTGTCAATTGCCAACGTTCGAGACAATTGATATTAGACTTTTCATAGTTTACGTCTGGCGCGAGGATCAGAGGTTCTCCAACGAGAAAATGTCCAGGTGTCAATGGAGAGGGGTCGTCCAAGGAATCACTTAAACGTGAGATTGGTCGCGAATTGAGGCAGGCTTCAATTTGTGCCAATACCGTAGAGAGTTCCTCGAACGTCAATGTCGTCTCTCCTATAGTTCGTTTAAGGTGCTTTTTTGTTGACTTGATACCAGCCTCCCATAGTCCACCAAAGTTGGGACTATATGGTGGTATTCTATGCCAAGTCGTACCATTATTGGATAACCAATAACCGATTTCAGAAGCGATGCTAGACTTTTCTGCCGCAAACAACGACTTCAGTTCACGGTCGGCACCTACGAAGGTGGTAGCGTTGTCGCTCCACAAGTCCGTGCATAGACCACGTCTTGCCACAAAACGTTTGAAAGCTGCGAGGAACGTACTAGATCTAAGATCGCTCACAGCTTCCAAATGGATGGCTCTCGTAGCCATGCAAACAAAAAGGCAGATGTACCCCTTAGTGGATCGATGTCCTCTACCTTTTGTAGTCCTAACCGCTATTGGACCCGCATAATCCAGTCCGCTTTTTTGGAAAGGCCTGCTAGGAGTGACTCTAGCTGAGGGCAATTGACCCATGAGCGGATGAACAGGTCTTGATGAATAGCGCAGACATTTAACGCATTTGTGAATGTAGGACTTCACAAGATTGCGCAAGCTTACTATCCAGTACTTGGATGTGATGATATTCATCATGAGCTGGGGACCGCCATGGAGAGTACGTTCATGAGCGTCCACGATTAGCAATTTTGCTAAATGTGAGTTCCGTGGTATAAGAATGGGGTGTTTCCTATTTTCTGAAAGGTCAGTACCCTGTAGTCTTCCACCCACACGCCAAATTCCATCACAGTCTCTATATGGATTGAGAGAAGAAAATTTGCTTTTCTTACTCTTGATCTCATCAGTAAGGTATTGACTTTGACATCTCTTTATGCAGAGAGTCAATACTTCTTGCAATTCCTTAGAAGTCAACCAAGATTCTGCTGACGGATTGCGAGGTGAGTAAAATCTTCTACACCAGGCCAGCACACGAAGAAGTCTCCGTAAAGAAGAAAATCGGTCCAAAAATGGATCTTCAATGCTGTCATCACCGGTAAGTATATGACATTTAATTTTATGCTTTTTTAGTTCCAAAGTTGTTTCTTGCACTTTTCCCTTGTTAATCTTTATATGTTCCAGGTGCAGCCAGTGAGGACCTTGATTCCAGAGTTCGTTATCGACCTGGTCAGAAGGTTGAATACCACGCGACGCGCAGTCAGCGGGATTGTCTTTCGACTGTACGTGTGACCACTGACTTGCGTCGGTTACGGTTAGTATTTCTGACACTCTGTTAGCAACGAATGTCTGCCATCGACTAGGGTGACTGCTTAACCACGCTAAGACGATCGACGAATCTGTCCAAGCATGCAGATGAAGCTTGGGAATGTCGAGCGTTTCAGCTACTTCATTTAACAGCTTGGCTAGCAGTACCGCACCACATAACTCTAGTCTTGGAATTGAGACTTGTTTTATGGGGGCGACTCTAGTCTTTGACGTGATCAGGTGCACATGGACATTGCCATTGTTGTCTACAACTCGCAAGTAGACAACCGCTGCAAAGGCAAGATTAGAGGCATCCGAAAAACCGTGGAGTTCACGACACTTGTCATCTTGACGTGTTTGGACCCATCGGGGTATGCGAATCCTAGTAAGGTCTTGGAGACCATTACGAAAAGTTGTCCATTCTTTGAACAGAGAAGAAGGAACTTCTTCATCCCATTCGATTCCAGATAGCCATAATCTCTGGATGAATATTTTCGCCGTAGTAATGAATGGAGCCAGCCAACCCAGCGGATCGAACAGACGAGCAATGTCGGAGATCATGCGTCTTTTGGTCACTGGGACTTCAAGCGGAGGAAGCTGTACCGTACACTGGAATGTATCAGCTCTTCTGTTCCAAGTCAGACCAAGAATTTTCATGATCTCATCTGTCTTGAGTTCTAGATCTGATTCTGGCTCAATCGATTCCGTTTTGATGTAGTTCATAAGTTGTTCGGCATTACTTGACCACTTTTGTAGTTGAAAGCCTCCACGATTCAACAGAGCAGTCATTTGCTCGTAGATGTGAATGCCTTCACTGTCAGAGAAACATCCTGTCATTAAGTCGTCAACGTAGAAATCTGTCATGACGCGGCTGGCTACTGAAGGAAAATCATCGGCTTCATCCTTAGCTAGCTGTTGAAGACTACGTACAGCCAAGTAAGGGGCTGAGGAGGTACCAAAGGTTACCCGTAATAGGCGGAGATGCTGCAGCTTAGCATCTGGATTTTCACGCCAGAATATGCGTTGAAAATCTATATCCTCTTCAGCCACTTTGACTTGTCTGTACATCTTAACGATGTCGGCAACGATTGCTATCGGATAGCACCGCCAGCGCATAACTAGATGTCTCAGGTCTGGTTGGAGAGTGGGACCCGTCATCAGATCATCGTTCAGTGAAACTCCATTTGATCCTGTGCAAGATGCATCGAAAACTACTCGCACTTTGCTGGTAGTTTTATCTTGACGTACCACTGCGTGGTGAGGTATGTACACAGCATCAGATTTATCGGGGTTGATGATCTCTTCCGCGTGACCCAAACTGACGTATTCATTGATCACCTTAGGGTACTCAATCTTGAGATCAGGAGACTTGCTCAAACGTTTTTCAAGCATGAGAAACCGCCTTCGAGCAATGTTCTCAGAACCACCGAGTTTAGAGAGAGGTTCGTTAGTCTTGAATGGTAGACGAACTACGTAACTACCAGACACGTCTCTTGTTGTAGTTCGAGAATATAATTCTTCGCATTTTTGCTCTTCAAGAGTCAAGAGCTTATGCGTATGGGACGATGGCTCTGACTCCATCTCCCAGAACTTTTTTAACAGTTCATTTACAGACTGATTGATATGCGTTATATGCATATTGACTACATTGCGGCTCTTCACATCTTGGTTGTTTTCATCGGCAGTGTGTACTGTGCCAGATAAGATCCAGCCTAGTCGAGTGTTTTGTGCAACCACTGACTCAGGCGAACCTCTGATCAAACCTTCTAACAAGATCTGGCTATACACATCCGCCCCCAATAGCAGATCTATTCGGCTTGGCGTGCCAAACGAAGGATCTGCTAATTCCAATGATGAAAGAGCTGGAAAGTTTTGTACACTCGGTACAACTGAAGTGGGTAAAAGACATGTGAGCTTGGTCAAAACATGAGCTTTTACTGTGACGGTGAAAGTGGGATCATGGCGAGACTGAATTTTAAAAACAACAGTGGCCTTCGACTTAACAGTCGAGGCCCGGTCGCCGCCTAACCCGACTACTACACCAGATTCATGAGACTTTTTGAGTCCTAGCATCTGCACTGCAGATTCTGTAACAAAAGATGCCTGGGAACCTTGATCGAGCAAGGATCTCAATACGACAGTAGTTTTCTTACTGGATTCTGCCTTTACTAGGGCAGTAGCCAATAGGACGTGACTGGACGCATTAGCAAAACAAGACGTAATCTTGGGGGCATCTGATGGATTGCCTTGAGTCTCAGAAGATGTTGTTGCTAATGTTGATGTAGCAACAACACTCTTGTTGACAGGCCGATCCGACTTAGCGGCTTCTGAGGTTGACTGTTTGTTTTTGGGGTGCAATAGTGTATGATGCTTCTTCTTACATAATCGGCATCGAGTTGACACATTGCACTGGTACACTGAGTGCTCAGTGCCTAGACAGTTAAAACATAGGTGGTTTGACTGGGCAAAATTACGACGCGAGTCTAAGGTCTCTTGGGAGAACTTTTTACAATTGCTTATTCTGTGGTTATCTGAACAAAATGCACAAGATACAGAAGTTGTGGCAACGTGAGAACAATTCATTTTGTCCTGTTTTAGGACCTTAGGATCTAAGAATTCTAGAGATCTAAATCTTTGTTCCAGAAACTCCTCAAACATTACAATAGATGGCAAATCAATTGTGGTTTCTGAAACTCTTTGTTCCCAAAGCTTGCGAGACTCAGGGTCGAGTTTTTGACTAATCAAGAAAATGACTATGATATCCCAAGAATTGATATCAATACTTAAATTCTTCAATGCAACCATACATTCTTTGGTTGTGTCTAACAACTGTTTTAGCGCACTCGAAGATTCTGAAGTCAATGATTTTTGAGTAGTCAATTTCTTTAAGATACAATTAGCTAGATACTTCTTGTTATTGTATCTGTTTTCTAGCTGAGTCCAGCAAACCTGGTAATTGTCTGAAGTGACTGGAATGTGTCGCAGCAATTGTTCAGCCTCTCCAGTAACACAGCTTTTTAAATAATGAAGCTTTTGTACAGGATCGATACTATTACTGTTGCCGATTAAGGAAGTGAACAAATCTCGGAAGCTAGCCCACTCAGAATATTTGCCTGAAAACTTAGGTATTTCAATTTTGGGTAGCTTCACGTTACATTGTTCCATTCCTTGACTCGCAGCAGGAGTAGCCGAACATGACGCTGCAGGCTCTGGTTTGAGATTCAAAATTGCCTCTTTCAATATAGTTTTACATTCAATATAACTATCTTCCGTTTGATCATATAAATTACTAGACTCATAACGATCTAATTCTACACCCTCAATCTCTGAAATAATTTTTAAGTGGTTATTTTGAAACTCATTCCAATGCTTCTCTAGCACTTCTAACCTTGTAGATACATATGATGTAGTTACCCGTTCTCTAGGTGATTTCTTAAAGTTAATATTTGATTTATTAATAAGCGCTGCAAGACGATCTTGTAGTTTAAAAACAGACATCTTTAATAAACAATAAAATAATCACACCAAAATAAAATTCAACAATAATAATTAATAATAGCAAAACAGTATTGAATAAGACACACACAAATTACAAGTTCAGTTTTAGAAATGACTTAGAATATTTGCCGACTTCATATTAACTAATAGTATACGAGTGTAATTCTTAAAATTTTACAAGTCGATGAGAAAATCATCGAAATTTTTCTAAGTGTTTGAGAATTGTAACACCTCGGTCAAAAATCGGGCATAGGTTCCTAACTAACACTTGTAATATTTTTCAAACTATACTACTATTACAAATTTTTCTAAGTTAAATTGTTCTTTAAATTATCACTAGTTCACTGATATGCATATTATTTTACTAAGTTAAAATCTTCACGGAATTAAAGTTCAAATTTGCACCAATCTAATAAATCAGAAGTACTCACAGTTTGTCCACGTTATACTACCAACTTCACTTTACTGTGTTGCGTCACTTCCATATGTGACGTACCGGAACTCCAATGGAAAGGTCTCTTTCACTCGTTCCACAGATCCTCCTCGATGTATGCCAATCTTCTGTCACTGCTAGATTAGACAGTGACGGTTGTCAAACTCCAAAATGGCGTCACTTTGGCGCCAAATTTAAATTTCACTTGCAGGTTTCAATTTTGACGTTGACAGCTGTCAAACTTCAAAATGGCGTCTCATTGGCGCCAAAATCCAAATTTTACCGCCAGGTGGCGCTTCGGTGCCACGAGAAGTCAGTGGTAGTATGTTCCGCTACCACGACTTAGCTGAAAAGATTTGGCAAAGCCGAGTGGACCGTACACAGTATCAGGAAATACCCAACAGAGTTCTCCTTCGCGTCTTTGCCTTGACGGCTAACGAAGGACCATGTACGAATCCAAAAAACCCTCGAGGTAATAAATAAATAAAACTCGGGAAACAAGATTCGCTAAACAGTCAACAGCTAAATATATTTGCTCATAAGAACTTACATTAATTCGACAAATGAAACACCACCGCGAGCTATCTTGCATACTAACGCCATCTAGTGGTGGCGAGTACAAACTAAAACAAGCGGTAAGATTGAAATCTTAACACCGATTGAGCTACTAGTCTTAAGTTTCCTAATGCCATACAATACGTCAGAATTACTAAACTTCGATATATTTATGTAGTTACTATTAGAAATATTATCAAAACCAGCATTTAAAGAGTCAAGATTTAGACGCAGTACTTCCGGCGAAAACACACTCGCGAAAAATGTATCAAAAGTTTTTGCAGCTGCAACACCACAAAATGATTCGCCTTTGTAGGTAACAGTAGGCTCAAACCCACCCTTAGATCTCAAACTATTGACGTGTTGCCAGAATGCCCGGGGATTGACCCTGATATTACCCTCTATAGCAGCCATGTGGGAATCGTAAGCCTGAGTTACTCTGTGCTTCAGAGATGTCCTAAGATCCTTAAATCGTTTGAAAGAATCTTCCGAGTCGTTGAGCTTCCAGGCGTGATGAAGCTTTAATTTTAATTGTATATCCCTAATAATGTCGTAAGTAAACCAGACTGGGTAGCGATGGTCTACTTGTTTCATTCTACGCTTCTTAGGCATACAAGCATCAAACAATTCGTACACAGTATTATAAAAATATTGCGTTGCGTCTATAGGGTTAGTTGATTCGAAAACGCTGTCCCATGAGAGAGATGCGAGCATATGGTATAGTTTTACGTAATCACATTTGTTGAAATTCCAATCAGTAGCAGCATTTATATTACCGGGTGGTATAATCTCACAATTACGAGAAGTTTCGATTGTCATCACAACATCCAGAGCAGGGTGATACGCGTCGATAGAAACTATACCCTCAGTTCGAGTGACTGTCGGCTCATGCATTTCAGCGCTCTGCAGAACAAGCACAATGTCAAGTTTACCGCCATACACATTCGTAATTGTATTAACATCCATCATGTTGCAAATCGATAAAAAGTAGCAGAAATAATTATTAACACTTAGTGACGTGCTATTTAGATTTATATCTCCTAATATAATTACTTGGCCCTTTAAATCGTTAATGAAAAGTTCAACTTTCATAAACCACTTCATATACTCATCTTCGGTAGCACTGGGTCTGATATACACGACACATACATGAAAAGCACGACCACGCCACGTGAGATCCACCCACAGATCCTCTCCATATTCCGTTTCGAGGTCTCTGCGTCGAGAAAGTATTATACCCGGGCGCGCAGCAAGTAGAACGCCTCCGCATGGCGTAGGTCTATCTCGTCGCAATACCGACCAGTTGTTAATAGATGTGATGTAAGTTCAGTATCTCCAACCGAACCATCTAAAAATGTTTCTGTAGCCGCCACTAGTTCATGCTCCGTGAGTGCTATGTGGTGACGCCATATTGTCAGTTTTGTTTTGAGGCCACGTACATTCTGATATAGAATATGTATGACACCACTAGCGGCTTTGTTGCGAACTTGAGAGGCCACGAAAGGGCTGCTTCTTATCCAGCGCTGGCTGCTGGTCTACAGGCCTCTTGAACGTAATCCATGGTTTGATTCTGGCATTAACTGGCCAAACATTCACCGAAAAACATGTATCATAGTAGGCAAGTGGCACTCCCACCTTATATGATTTGTAATCCCCTTTGGCTTTTAGCTCTTCTACTGTACATTTTGCAGTAGGACAGAGTTTAGCAAGATAATTGGTAATCTCCTCCGCAGTCGACTCCATATTCCACAAATGTAGATGTTTACGAGGTTCTACCGCTCTAAGCGTTGTAACTGCTGGCCCAGCCGTACCGAAGATAGATGTCGGCCGACGGCTCTTCCTGTTGACAACGTTCCACGGTGCCTCCAATTCAGCTTGACTTGCCGTCCCCAGATCCTTTACTACGTTAGCGTTAGTGCACCTTCCTTCCAATGATAGGTATGGCTCAATATTGGCACCTGACTTAATGAGTTTGGATTGTTTGGAGACAGGGCTTGTAGAAGTTGTAGATGGAGTATACTTTGAAATCGCCTTGGTTACCTGCTTCTTCTGTTGTTTTTCTTTAGCTGATATATCTCGGGGTTGGGCGATACGTGGCATTGCACCTATGATTTCAGCCGCTGCCATATTTACATTTACAGTTTCACCAGATTTTTCCGACAGTTGTTTAATTTGGGCAACATAGAGTTTTAGTTCAGTAGCCATCTCATTATTAGCTATCTCGTAATCCTGTAGCTTCTTATGCAGTGAATCTATCTCAGACATATATTTTTCAATTTTAGCATCATTATTTTTGGCTATCAAATGACTGTTTTCTTGCATTTGTCGCATTAACATCATTTCCTGCCTGAGGTAGCGTATTTCGATAACAAGTGCATTTTCAGTCTTGCTACCTAAAAGATCCACTTGAAAATCTGATGGGATTTTCTTGCGAAAAGTCACATTAGTATAACGGTCCATTTTCGATGAGCCTACTGGAGTCGAACTATTATCTCCACCTTTTATAGAGGTACAACATTCAGGACATCTCCAACAGTCATCAGCTGCTCTCTGGCCACCTGCGCATGGGCAGTGGTAAACTTTATTGCAGTTACTATTGGTACATTGCAGTCCATCTTCATCTCGGATACTGGTGTTGCATACTGAGCAGATCATTTCACCGAAGATATAAACCGCACTGAGTACGGTCCTGGTTTTAAAAAACTGGTTTCGATGGTCGAAGTGTAGCGCGTGCGGAGTGAGTCACCGCCGCCGGGACCGGTCGCTCGGTACAGCGGCAAGCACTGCGAGTTGCGGTAGGTCAGGTATGCGTCAGTTAGTTAAAATGTTTGAAAAGTATTTGCTTGTATCTCATGTATTTCTTAATGGATTTTCATCAAACAAGTAAGTTAAGTTAAGTTTAAGGTTGAGTAGTTTTCGGGGGTATCTGGAATTTAATTCCGGGAACGCCTCCTTCGACTGCCTACATTCGTTAAGGCCTGCCCAGTAGTCCTGATGTTGTTTCCTGATGTATTCACGGATCCAAGCTCTGATTTGGCTGAATGGTATAGGTATCATTGGTTCTACTCCTGCGGGATGCAGGTTAGATCCTCTCCTTGCTAATTCATTAGCCGCATCATTACTTCTGGATCCGCTGTGACCTTTGATCCATTGAAGAGTAATGTGATTGTGTTTACATACCTCTTCTAGTAGTTGGTGGCACTGCATAGTTAGCCCCGATGAATAATCGTACCTTTGCAGGGCTCTTAGCACAGCTGCACTATCAGAGAGTATTCTGATGGTTTGGTCATATACCTGCCGTTTTAGTACCGCTGAGGCCGCCTGGATTATACCTACACATTCTGCCTGGAAGATGGAGTTGTGTGTACCCAGGGGTGTTGCTACTACTTGTTCTATATTTATTCTGTGCTAATAATAGAATCATCAGTCAAATCTGGTCTCGCTCTCTCTCTCTCTCTCTCTCTCTATCTCTCTCTCTCTCTCTCTCTTATATCTGACGCAGACGAAGTTGCGCGGGTCAGCTAGTAAAGCATTAACTTTCAGTGTACAACTTTATTCATTAATTACAATTACTTTTTATATGTAACGTTAGCGTGTGAACAAAGTCGTCACACGATTAGTGTAGGTACTTAATTAGATAAGTATTTGCAGGCCTGTCGCACTCCGCGCTGTAGCTATGAAACTACAAGTACCTCCGCGCACCCGCTAGGGTCCAAGTTCAGTCAGTTAAGTGTCACGCGCGCACTCGATCGGCCGCGCGCCTTACTTGTACCTACCTCAATATTATATTCCTTGCTTCATATAGTAACTGTAAAGAATAACTATGTAAAAAGCAAAGAATGTCACACATAAAATGGTAGGTAGGTATAAATCAGCTGAGTTTCATGTTACAAGGGAATTCACATAATGATCTTTAGGTAATTTCTATCGACATTACATCTTGCTTTATTTAGTTAGATCTAAGATAAATAAATAGGGTAGGTACCTACTAACGTTTACTTCAATTTTCCTTTTTTTCTTTCTTAATGATTTTGTCGTGTCATACGATAGTCAGATTTTTATAATCGGAGAGTTAATGTAATTAAAGTAATTATAGATCTCAGATCACTGACATTTGATAAGTATCTCCAGAGATATGACGATAAACGTCTCAAACTTGCTACTGAAATTGACTCGCGGGGCATGAAAGTCGGTGTTTTAGTTTTTAATCTACTTCACAAAAACGGAGGAGGTTCTCAATTCGACGGTTTTTAGGGTTCCGTACCCAAAGGGTACCAACGGAACCCTATTACTGAGACTCCGCTGTCCGTCTGTCTGTCTGTCTGTCTGTCTGTCCGTCTGTCCGTCTGTCACCAAGCTGTATCTCATGAATCGTGATAGTTAGACAGTTGAAATTTTCACAGACGATGTATTTCTGTTGCCGCTATAACAACAAATACTAAAAACAGAATAAAGTTAAAGATAATAGAGGGTACTCTTACAAGAAACGTGTTTTTTTCGGCATTTCACGCCATCTATGAACGCTTAGTTAGGTAAACGTCCCATAGATGGCGTTATATTGAAATGTCGATCCCTAACACCTTTGTTAGACGTTAGAAGGCGTTATAAGAAACGAAATGTTTATTAATTATTATTTTTTGCTGGCGAATAATGATAGTGGTATTTTTTGCTCGATCTTATAAAATACTGTAGTGTGGTACGGAACCCTACGAGTGCGAGTCCGACTTGCACTTGGCCAGTTTATTTAAATGTTTGTGACCTCAGAACTCAGGGATGTAAGGGAGCACAAATACGACCTCGGTGCTCCCAGCCAACCTCACCTGCCCGTGGTGCATCCTGCTGACCAACAGACGGGGCTCTGGCGACCGACAAATGGCGGTATAACCATTTCATATCTATGGCGTAGCCAAATTCTACAGGCCGGTGACGGGCAGCAGCGTCACCGGTGCGAGAAGCTACGTCCTGCGATCGCCAACACGCCTGCCCAGCATGGCGATTAGGGCATATCCCTCCCAAGGGATGCATGCATGATATGGAAAGTCATAATAAGCCGCGGCCCCCAGTTCCCGGCCGCCCTGCTATTCCTGACCACGGCGGCGGTCACGGTAACGGCAGGGCAGGGGTTGCTAAGAATCCCCGGGTTACGGTAGGCCGCCAGAACAAACTGACCCTCGCAACGTACAATGGACGCACGATTCGGCTGGACGATCATCTGGCGCAGCTAGAGGAGGAGCTGAAACACATAAGATGGCACATTCTGGGGTTATGTGAAGTCCGAAGACAGGGAGAGGACACCATAACCTTAGAATCGGGCCATCTTATGTACTACAGAGAAGGAGATCAGCCATCCCAAGGCGGCGTCGGGTTTCTGGTCAACAAGGTTCTCAGTGACAACGTTGTAGAAATCTCCAGTGTGTCGACCAGGGTAGCGTACCTCATAATTAAGTTAACCAAGAGGTACAGCCTCAAGGTTATCCAGGTCTACGCACCGACCTCGACACACTTGGATGACGAGGTGGAGAGCATGTATGAAGATATCTCCAGAGCTTTACACACCACCTCCAAGGCTCACTACAACGTTGTCATGGGAGACTTTAACGCCAAAGTGGGAGTACAAACTTGCGGCGAATCGTCTATAGGACCCCACGGATTTGGGAGTAGGAATCACAGGGGACAAATGCTCGTCAATTTCCTCGAGAGAGAGGGGCTTTTCTTGATGAACTCGTTCTTCAAGAAACAGCCTCAAAGGAAATGGACGTGGCAAAGCCCCGACTTTGTGACTAAAAACGAGATTGACTTCATCATTACGGACAAACGGCGCATATTCAGAGACGTCTCAGTGATCACTAGGTTTAATACTGGAAGTGATCACCGACTGGTACGAGGCACTCTGGATATCGACTTTAAAGCCGAGAGATTCCGATTGATGAAGTCTACGCTCCGTCCGAACCTACTCCAAACCGTTGTTGGGTCCGAAACATTCCAATTAAAATTGGAAAATCGATTCGCTACCTTGGAAACCACAGATGACGTAGACCAGAAACTCGAAGAAGTGGTGGAAATCCTCAGGGATGAAGGGACGAAGTTTTGCGAGAGCAAGCGTACGGGCAAAAAGTCCAAACTCTCGGCAGAAACACTTCGGCTAATGGAAGAGAGACGAACAGACCCTTTGTCAGCTTTGTCAACTAACCTGGCGCGCAACAAATCCATAAAGAAGCTGGTACGACGCGACCTCCGATCCTCTAACACGCTCTTGATTAAAGAATCAATTGAGCAAAATCGGGGGTCGAAAGTGTTCGTCCAGCCTCTGGGTAGAAGCCACCTCACAAAGCTGACAACGTCAACCGGGAACGTCGTCGCATCCAAGCCGGAGATTCTGTCGGAAGTTGAAGACTTCTACGGCAAGCTCTACGCATCGCATGCTTCAAGGCCCGAACCCGATACTGAGGATTCTAGAGCCACCTTAACCCGCCACTTCACAGAAGATCTGCCCGAAATTAGCCGAGACGAAATCGTGATGGCCCTTAAACAACTCAAAAATGGAAAAGCCCCAGGAGAAGACGGAATCACAACGGAGCTTTTAAAAGCCGGAGGAGCTCCAGCAGTTCAACAGCTTCAGCAGCTATTTAATTCCGTTCTTTTTACTGGGAGAACTCCACAGGCATGGAACAGAAGCATGGTGGTTTTGTTTTTCAAAACAGGAGACAAAACCCTATTGAAAAACTATCGCCCGATTTCGCTTCTGAGCCATGTCTACAAGCTGTTTTCAAGGGTCATCACGAACCGTCTTGCGCGAAGACTCGACGAGTTTCAACCTCCGGAACAGGCCGGGTTTCGAAGCAGTTACGGCACCATAGACCACATCCACACGGTGCGGCAGATTGTACAGAAGACCGAAGAGTATAATCGGCCCCTGTGCTTAGCATTTGTGGACTATGAGAAGGCCTTTGACTCAATCGAAACCTGGTCTGTTCTCGAGTCCTTGCAGCGTTGCCAAGTCGACTGGCGATATATCGATGTGATGAGATGTCTATATAATGCCGCAACGATGACTGTACAAGTACAGAACCAGCGAACTAAACATGTCCACCTGCGTCGAGGAGTGAGACAGGGGGACGTCATATCCCCGAAACTGTTCACTAACGCCTTGGAGGATATGTTTAAGACGCTGGACTGGAAAGATCGTGGCATTAACATCAACGGCAGGTACATCTCTCACTTACGATTCGCAGATGACATCGTCATTATGGCAGAGACGCTGCAGGACCTACAAAGGATGTTGAATGGCCTAGCTGATTCTTCTCGTAGCATCGGTCTCCGGATGAATTTGGACAAAACCAAAGTCATGTACAACGAGCACGTTGTTCCGGAACCGATTGCCGTAGATGGAATCCCACTCGAAGTTGTCACTAAGTATGTTTACCTAGGGCAAACGCTCCAACTAGGAAAACATAACTTCGAGAAGGAAATCCAGAGAAGAATTCAGCTGGGCTGGGCAGCATTCGGAAAACTCCGTCGAGTCTTCTCGTCGCCTATACCACAGTGTCTAAAGACAAAAGTCTTTAACCAGTGCGTCCTACCTGTGATGACATACGGAGCCGAGACGTGGACACTCACAGTTCGACTGGTCCACCAGTTTAAAGTCGCTCAGCGAGCTATGGAGAGAGCTATGCTCGGTATTTCTCTGCGGGATCGAATCCGGAACGAAGTAATTCGCCAGAGAACTAAAGTTATCGACATAGCTCAACGGATTAGCAAGCTGAAGTGGCAGTGGGCTGGTCATATCTGCCGCAGGACTGATAACCGTTGGGGCAGACTTGTCCTAGAGTGGAGACCGCGAATCGGCAAACGTAGCGTAGGACGTCCTGTGACCAGGTGGAGCGACGACATACGCAAAGCGGTGGGCAGTGACTGGAAGAGAAGAGCCGAAGATCGGGCTCAGTGGCGCATCTTGGGAGAGGCCTATGTCCAGCAGTGGACTGATACAGGCTGATGATGATGATGATGATGACCTCAGAACTCTGTCAGATCTTAACCGATTTGAAATTGAAAATTCTTTTTTAGGGTTCCGTAGTCCTGATAAGGAACCCTTATATTTTCGTCATGTCCGTCTGTCTGTCTGTGTGTCTGTCTGTCTGTCCAAGGTTTTGCTAGGAGACCGTTAGTACTAGAAAGCTGTAATTGTGTAGGTATGTGTGTATATCAATAACGCCGACAAAATGGTGATATAAAATATTGTTTTTTTTTTTTTTTTGATATTCAACTATTACAAAATAAAGTTTTCCTAGAATGAATAAAATACATAATTATTTTTGGTCGAAAAAGGGAGTCGGCTCCTACACTATTATAATGTTACAAGTCAAACAACCTACGATTCTAGGCAAGTGATAGAATAGAATAGAATAGAATAGAATAAATTTTATTGTTCAATAACTGTGTTTACAAAGGTCTTATACTATTGTCGCGTTATTTAACTTACGCAATTTAAAACTTTACTCAATTTTAATTGAACGTCACGTATTTTAGTTTAACTGTAGTACTTTTATCATACCTCGACATTAAACATTAATGTAGTACTTATTATCAGTAATGTACTCATTACATTGTTCTACGAGTATTCTTCTACCAATTAAAGGCTAACAAGTTTTTTCATAACATTCAACCCTATAGTAAAGGCCGCGAGTTGACCGAGTTATTCAGACCCTCGCTGTGCGGACTTACGGTGCATTTTACTGTGCGCAACACGCGGTTCATAGTTACTAATAGTTGATACTGTGGCGCAAATACAAGGTCGCACCCGAGGCGTGAAGCGCATTTTGAACGTTACTAGCGTTGTAACTAGGTTTAATCTCGCATTTTTGCTCTCAGGGAGTGCAACTTCTATACTTGTACTATTCATTATTCTGTGGTATTTGTACCTAAATACATTCAGGAAGTTTTTAGTCAAGTCAGAGGCATAGTTCAGTCCAAGTACTATATCCTCAGTAAAGATGGCGGTCTTAATTTGTCGTCTTTCATGCAGACTTGTCTTTTAATGGTTAATTATCCACATTCACCCACAAAAACTCGCGGAAGAATACAAGTATTATGAACAAATACAATAATAGCACATTTTCACGGTCACGCCAAAACTTCCTTGGTAAATATAAAAAAGAAAAAGACAAGCTAATTGTTAAAGTCAAAGCTTACCCGAAACAAACCTTTTTACATTGTCAAAGAACTCTCGCAAATTGGTTGAACTGGCTGAATATACCATTATAATAAAATGGCGCGAAATGTGTTTCTTGAACGAATGTTCTTTGATGCGATTCTTCTTTGTTTCAGTTACGTCATTTGTGTGCGTTTTTCGAACGACTTCCAAAAATATGGAGGTTGTCAATTCGTCTGTAAGTTTATTTTATACTAGAAGTCCCCCGCGGCTACGCCCGCGTTAAAAACTCCTTTTATTTACTTAAAACTTTTCTTTTGTAAAAACGATTCTATCATTAAAGACATCAAATAAAAATTAGCCAAATTGGTTCACCTGTTTTCATGTTATCGCGTGACTAAGACAAATCAGGATTCATATTTTTAAAACCCGAAAACCCAATAGAGCGCAATCCGAAACTATATTGATTTTCAGACTTTTTTACCCCAGTTCACTCTTTTAGGGTGGCATTTTGAAAAAGTCTGAAACTCGTATATATATAAATAAGTAATTTATTTACAGACGTACTTGTGTGAAATGTCGAATAAAATGACTATCCAAAATTTGAGCCCCCGCTTCATCCCTTGAAGAGTGAATTTTGAAAAATCCTTTCTCAGCGGATACCTACGTCAAAATTTCTATCTGGATGCAAAATATCAGCGCAATCCGAAACAATATTGACTTCAGACATTGTTACTCCACTTCACCCTATTAGGAATAGAATTTCAAAAAGCCTGAAACACGTATTTACTCATTTATTTACTAAACTACTTGTGTGAAGTTTCGAATATAAGAGACAATCAATTCTTGTTTCTCCATACAAACTTTGAACCCTCGCTTCATCCTCTTCAGGGATGAATTTTGGAAAACCTTTCTCAGACGGAACTAACGTCGTAATTAATAACTATCTGCATGCCAAATTTCAGCGCAATCCGAAACAATATTGATTTTTACACTTTATTACCCCATTTCACCCTCTTAGGGGTGGAATTACAAAAAAACCTGAAACACGTCTTTACTTATTTTTTTACTGAAGCACTTATGTGAAGTTTCGGATAGAAAAGACGATCTAATCTTGTTTCTCCATACAAACTTTCAACCCCCGTTTCATCCCCTTCGAGGGTTAATTTTGGGAAATCCTTTCAAAGAGGGATCTAACGTCGTAATAACTATCTGCATGCCAAATTTCAGCGCAATCTGAAACAATATTGATTTTACACTTTATTACCCCATTTCACCCTCTTAGGGGTGGAATTACAAAAAAACCTGAAACACGTGTTTACTTATTTTTTTACTGAAGCACTTGTGCGAAGTTTCGGATAGAAAAGACTATCTAATCTTGTTTCTCCATATACACTTTGAACCCCCGTTTCATCCCCTTAGAGGGTTAATTTTGGAAAATCCTTTCTTAGAGGGAATTAACGTCGTAATAACTATCTGCATGCCAAATTTCAGCGTAATCCGAAACAATATTGATTTTACACTTTATTACCCCATTTCACCCTCTTAAGGGTGGAATTTCAAAAAAACCTGATACACGTGTTTACTTATTTTTTTACTGAAGCACTTGTGTGGAGTTTCGGATAGAAAAGACTATCTAATCTTGTTTCTCCATACAAACTTTGAACCCCCGTTTCATCCCCTTCGAGGGTCAATTTTGGAAAATCCTTTCTCAGAGGGAACTAACGTCGTAATAACTATCTGCATGCCAAATTTCAGCGCAATCCGAAACAATATTGATTTTACACTTTATTACCCCATTTCACCCTCTTAGGGGTGGAATTACAAAAAAACCTGAAACACGTGTTTACTTATTTTTTTACTGAAGCACTTGTGTGAAGTTTCGGATAGAAAAGACTATCTAATCTTGTTTCTCCATATAAACTCTGAACCCCCGTTTCATCCCCTTAGAGGGTTAATTTTGGAAAATCCTTTCTTAGAGGGAATTAACGTCGTAATAACTATCTGCATGCCAAATTTCAGCGTAATCCGAAACAATATTGATTTTACACTTTATTACCCCATTTCACCCTCTTAAGGGTGGAATTTCAAAAAAACCTGATACACGTGTTTACTTATTTTTTTACTGAAGCACTTGTGTGGAGTTTCGGATAGAAAAGACTATCTAATCTTGTTTCTCCATACAAACTTTGAACCCCCGTTTCATCCCCTTCGAGGGTCAATTTTGGAAAATCCTTTCTCAGAGGGAACTAACGTCGTAATAACTATCTGCATGCCAAATTTCAGCGCAATCCGAAACAATATTGATTTTACACTTTATTACCCCATTTCACCCTCTTAGGGGTGGAATTCCAAAAAAACCTGAAACACGTCTTTACTTATTTTTTTATTGAAGCACTTATGTGAAGTTTCGGATAGAAAAGACGATCTAATCTTGTTTCTCCATACAAACTTTGAACCCCCATTTCATCCCCTTAAAGGGTGAATTTTGGAAAATCCTTTCTTAGTACACCCTTACGTACTAAGACAAATATACCCTCCAAATTTCAAGTCTCTACGACCAGCGGTTTAGGCTGTGCGTTGTCTGTCAGTGAGTCAGTGAGTCAGTCAGTATGTCAGGACAAAGATTCTTATAGTATTAGATGTTTGTTACTTCATTTCTCCGCCAATTGTGAATTCACTTCACAATCGACGGAGAAATCAAGTAACAAACATACTAAATAAACTATTAATTCCCTTTTTTTATACGTGTTTCTAAGGTACCTACACATTTCAGTCGATAATAAAGCTAGACTATAGATATGATAATACAAAGGTAAGAAAGTACCTAAAATAGTGTGTCAAAAACATCGATATAAAAAGGTAGATTCGGTCCTCAATCTTATGCCACGTACATAATCGAACTAGACACAACTACATGAAAACACGAATTTCTAATTTCGAGCTTGATATGCATGAAGAACAGAGGAAGGCACTGTTACTAATTATTTAAATGGATCTGCGATAATTGCACATGCAATTATGTACGTGCTACACAAACGCCAGTTCGATTGTGACTGAGGTGAAAGTAGGTTCGCGAACCTAATTCATACGGTCCACATTAAGGAGCGATATATATAAAAAAACCTTTTTTTATATATATCGATGGTCAAAAAGATAATTTGAGGTTTGTCAGATGACAATGTCAGACTATTGCGGTAATTTTGAAAGCCATCTGTTGAGTCTCCACACAGGAACTGTTTTTTTAGGGTTCCGAACCCAAAGGGTACCAACGGAACCCTATTACTGAAACTCCGCTGTCTGTCTGTCTGTTTGTCTGTCTGTCTGTCTGTCTGTCCGTCTGTCACCAGGCTGTATCTCATGAACCGTGATAGTCAAACGGTTGAAATTTTCACAGATGATGTATTTTTGTTGCCGCTATAACAACAAATACTCAAAACAGAACAAAGGTAAAAATAAAAAGCCCCCCATACAAAAAACGTGTTTTAAAAAACACGTTCGCTGGTGCTATAGTAAACTATAGCGCCATCTATGAACGATTGTTTACCTCAGTGTTTTTCAACCTTTTTCATAACGCGACGAAATTTTTTTTATACTAAGGGGTTAGTATGAAAAAAAAATCGCTACCCATTACTTGCACTGTTTATAATTTGTATTTTGTTACATTGCTAGCTTTTGCCCGCAGTTTCGTTCGTGTGGCTTACAGGAAACAAATTACATAGTTTTCTTTTGAAACAAATATTATAAGCACTCCCAATCACAACACCTACAAATGCTCTTTACCCAGGACCCCCCAGGGGGTCACGACCCACATGTTGAAAACCACTGGTTTACCTTATTATTTCCTACACTAACACCTTTGTGTTAACGTTCACTTAGTTGGTGTTAGAAGTTCGTTATATATTCGTTAGATGGCGTTGTAGTAAATAAGCATGTTTAGTATTGACACGGTCACACATTTATATATATCGATGTTAAAACTATGTACTTAATTTTTCCGGCACTTGGCCAGTTTATTTTAAGAAAACGCCACATTGAAGCCCGTACCATCTAGCCAGTCGGGTGACATTTGCATTCGAAGAGTAAAAAACATAGGCTGTAGAAGGCCAGCGAAAAAACGGTATTTATGTTTGAAGGGGACCGTTGGTAAATCAAGCCTCTAGTGGCTATTGATGTTTGATGTCTTTTGTTGTCTATTATTAAACACTAGCAGCCCGCCCCGGCTTCGCACGGGTAGAACATATATGCCTACAAAATTTGCATCAGTTTGTTGCATCGAATATAAAATATGAACATATTTAACAACCATCGTCATATTTCATCCAATTTACACAAAACCTTAACGAATTATGCACCTAAACCTTCCTCATAAACACTCTGGCTATTGGTGAAAACCGCATGATAATCCGTTAAGTAGCTATTGAGATTATTGCGAACAGACAGACAGACGCAGTGATGAACTTTGTTTATAATACTTACGTATTGATATTGGACGGCCCTTTGGCGTAAAGGATAGTTACCCTGATTCTGACCCGACGGTCGTTGGTTCTAATCCTAGCTATATACCTACCAATGAAAGTTTTATGTGCATTCATGAATCATGAGTTTTCGTACAGTGGTTGTGGAATCATTAAATCTATCAAAATGTAGCTTACCACCAAGGAGTACATCTGCCGCCGTAACCTTACGGCGTTCCCCGACGCAAAATGTAGGGGTAATATACGTTTAACGTGTGTATCTGTGTGTCTGTCTGTAGCATCTTAGCACCTAACCGGATGAACCGATTTTGTTTTTATTATTGATAGTTTTTTTTTGTTTGATAGATGTCTTCATCGAGAGTTTTCTTAGCTTTGATTCATGAAAATTCGTTCAATCGTTATAAAATTATGAGCTTTTTTCTAGTTAATTGCGCTATGAAATCAACTTTCATAGGTCTGATCAATTCGAAAATCTTCTTCTTCAACGATATTGTAAGAACATGGAAGCCTCCTGGACTCTACAGAATACTCAAATCCTCACCAACTAACAGCTCAGATTTTAAATGTCGTGTTTAGAGTCATTGGAATGCTTTTAATGAAACGATTATACATAGATCAGTCGCGGTGGTTTAAAATATTATATTATATTATTATATATATAGATGAATATTATTTTATACAATAGATCATATTATTATACTATATTGACTTCAAATTGATTGTGATCGGTGGGGATCTACAGCATAGCTAAGCTTATAATAATATGTTCGTAGTAACTATGACCTAATCTGTGGTTTCACTGCAAATATTTTATTAATTTTGCGATGCGTATTTGTGATTCGTGATATCTTCTAGAGTTTTCATTTGAATTATATACTGTAAAGGACAATTTTAATCAATAATATGTGGCCAAGCTAATTAACGTAATTATTTGGATAAGGATTAATACTATATACTTGAAAATAGCCTTGGAAGTTATGTAATATTTTTTAACAAAAATTTTAAGATTAAAATGGTTACTGTGAGTCAACCTTAAGAGATAGACATATGCTGTCGCGGACTTTTTTGTAGGTCTTATTAAGTTGTACAACTCTTGCATAGAAAATATTCTTCTATCTATTTTCAATTAAGCAGCGTTCGTCAGAAACGTGTTTTTTCGACCGTTTATTTGCCGACTTAGGTTGCAAATTAGGTCTCCGCGAATGTACCTTTGATTTAAACGGGATAATATATAGCCTATTTTTATTCCGAAAGTCCATTCTATGTATTAGTGAAAGAATTTTTTAAATCGGTTCAGTAGTTTTTGAGCTTACTCATTACAAACATACAAAAATACAAAAATACAAATGTTCTCTCATTATAATATTAGTATAGATTGATAGAGAGTTTTCAATAGTAAAATAGAAATGTACTTGGGTTTAAAGGGCCCGGTGGCGTAATCGGGTCAACGGTCAACTTTGATGCCAGAGGTACTGAGTTCAAACACCGCCGTGCATTTTTCTATCGAAAAATGTATGTGCGCTTTTCACAGTGACCCTCCGGTGAAAGAAAAGCATCGTTAAGAAACCATGCGGCAGATTATACAGAAGACCGAAGAGTACAATCGGCCCCTGTGCTTAGCATTTTTGGACTATGAAAAGGCCTTTGACTCAATCGAAACCTGGTCCGTTCTGGAGTCCTTGCAGCGTTGCCAAGTCGGCTGGCAATACATCGAAGTGATGAGATGTCTGTACAATGCCGCAACGATGAATGTACAAGTACAGAACCAGCGAGCTAAACATGTCCACCTGCGTCTAGGAGTGAGACAGGGGGACGTTATATCCGAAACTGTTCACTAACGCATTGGAGGATATGTTTAAGACGCTGGACTGGAAAGATCGTGGCATTAACATCAACGGCATGTACATCTTACGTACACTTACGATTTGCAGATGACATCGTCATTATGGCAGAGACGCTGCAGGATCCACAAAGGATGCCGAATGGCCTAGCCGATTCTTCTCGTCACATCGGTCTCCGCATGAATTTGGATAAAACCAAAGTCATGTACAAAGGGCACGTTGTTCCGGAACCGATTACCGTAAATGGAATCCCACTCAAAGTTGTCACTAAGTATGTTTAACTCCAACTAGGCAAACACAACATCGAGAAGGAAATCCAGAGAAGAATTCGGCTGGGCTGGGCAGCATTCAGAAAAATCCGTCAAGTCTTCTCGTCGCCTATACCACAGTGTCTAAAGACAAAAGTCTTTAACAAGTCCTACCTGTGATGACATACGGAGGACGTGGACACTCACAATTCTACTGGTCCACGAATTTAATGTCGCTCAGCGAGTTATGGAGAGAGCTATGTTCGGTATTTCTCTGCGGGATCGAATCCGGAACGAAGTAATTCGCCAGAGAACTAAAGTTATCGACATAGCTCAACGAAGTAGTAAACTGAAATGGCAGTGGGCTGGTCATATCGGCCGCAGGACTGATAACCGCTAGGGTAGACTTGTCCTAAAATGGAGACCGCGAATCGGCAAACGTAGCGTAGGACGTCCTGTGACCAGGTGGAGACGACGACATACGCAAAGCGGTGGCCAGTGACTGGAAAAGAAAAGCCGAAGTTCGGGCTCAGTGGCGCATCTTGGGAGAGGCCTACGTCCAGCAGTGGACTGACACCGGCTGATGATGATGAAGAAACCAACAACTTCCGCATGGTGGTAGGACACTATCTAGTGTCCGCCTGGCCAGCTACCACCCTCAAGATAGAAAATCTGTCGCCAAACATCTAATATGTTCCGGCAGCCATCCTTGAGAGCCAGTTCCCTTTCTAGGCCTAGTCTGCTAGCCATCCTTGACCGCATCATCACTTACTAACAGGTGAGAGAGTGGTCAAAACGCTAGCCTATAAGATATTTAAAAAAATGGGGAAAGTGGTAAAGAAAATTATTGGATCTGAAATGTTTTCATCCTAGTAATTAGTACATCTAAATAGTAATTGTAGATGGCGCCACCAATGCAATTGGGTAAAATGCAATCTAGAAATTTCGTCATTTCAGTGGAAGTCATTCATGACTAAGGTTAAAGCGCTGGGGCGTGTTACACACAAGGCAAGGCGGGTTCGAGGACAGCTACATTTAGATTGCATAAAATATGTAATTAATAATGTACAAAAATATAAAGTGTAGGTAAACGCTTTAAGAACATAATATTAAACCTGCATAGTTACAACCTAGGATTTATAGTGAATCCTAAAGCCGGCTTTTGACTATGGGATATAATGTATATTAACTCTGGCTAAATACTTTAATTGCGTGGGGACATAATAAAAATTAAAAAAACTGAGGGCGATGCAGGGGGAAAGCTGGTGTCCGGAGAAGAGAGTAAAATATACACCTTTAAAAATATCGCTCAGTCGTTCGAAAAAATATTTATAGATTGGGATGTAATATAAATTATAGAACAGTGTAAACGGTCTCGTACAAAATGTATAACGAGCGATAACATTTTATTTTTAAAATGTTATATATATTATATCTTGAGATATAACATTTTATCGCTCATCATACATTTTGTATGAGACCGTTTACACTATGCTATAATATATATTACATCCTAAGCCATCAATATTTTTTCGACAGACTGAGCGATATTTGAAGGTTTATATTTCCTCACGTCCCCGCGCCTCCTCCTGCCTCGCCCTGTTTTTTATTTGTTGATTTTTTTTAATTTGGCTCCACTCAATTAGTGTATTTAGCCAGTGTCTGAATGAAACCAAGGACAACCAAATTTGAGCTATATATCTTACAGTGTGAACAGCAATCGGGAGATGATATATATAGCTCAAGATGTTTTACATTATATCCCATAGTGAAAAGCCGGCTTAAGTCTTTGGTTACAATACCTACAACTAAACATTGTTACTTCTAGTCTCCATGATTGTTACATAAAACATGATTTTCTTTTCTTGTGACACGTTCGCAAATGTTCAAAAAACTTTGAGCAATTCAACTTGTAGGTCCTATATAATTCATAATTTTAGTACCTCCTACACATGTCAAACGTCAAATCTAATACGTAATTACTGAGATATTACAATCTGCCTAGCTTTCTAAAGTTTACGTTCTTTACAAACCGTCAGAAATAAGAAATATCAACGTTGATAATATTCATTTGCTTCAATTTTTCTTTCAGGAATACTGGCCTCCCCTATATAACCTTTGTCGAATTTTCTTTGGTGCTCAAAACACTGGGCACAATGCGCGACACCTCCGTTGCCGACTCAACAAGTATCCATTTCCTCCTATCTGCCGCCCATTTTCTACAAAAGGTTGGCAGTAATGGCGACTGTGACCTTTGACATAAGGATGGTTGGATATTACAAGCTTCTGTCTATACAGGCCTTTGAGTATACGGTGTATACTCAAAGATACAGGCGTAGTATCTATGGTGGAAAAATTTGGCGATTTTTGATTCCCAGTATGCAAGGGGGAATAGTCGGCTTTGACGCCAAAGGGTTGAAATCCCCGCCGTGCACCAATGTATTTTTCTGTCGAAAAATGTTTGTCCCCGTTTAATAGTAACGGAAGAACATTGTTATAAAACCTCCGGAATGGTGGCATGACACTGTTTAGTGTCCGCCTGGCCCGTGCCTGGCCACAGAAAAGATAATTTAATAGTCCTACGGCCTGGCTAGTTATCCTAATGACCCTTAAGTTGAAAAATCTGTCGTTAAAACTCCGGCTTCCGGTAGCTGTCATTGAGAGCCAGTTTCCATTCTAGGCATAGCGTGCTACCTTCGAATGCGTCATCACTTACCAACAGGTGAGATAGTGGTCAAACAGTAACTAGCATATACGAAGTAAAAAATATTGAAAAGTGTTATCGTTTTTTTATTAGACGGATTGGTATTTATTTAATCTATTTAGGGCCAGTTTCACCGGTTCCCGATAGCTCTAATATGAAGAAATCTGACAGATTTTGACAGCTTTTACATGGCGTCATGTATCAGATAACTATCTAACGCATCATCAGAAACCGGTGAAACTGGCCCTTATAGTACTTGTACTATTCATTATTCTGTGCTTATAGTAAAAAAAGTGCGTGTCAGACAACTCTATACGACATTATTATTACCACCTCAAATCTCAATAACATGATCACAATATTGTTTAACGGTACCGGCGTCAGGTGAGCGGTTAAAATGGCGCTTATCTACTATGAAACAAGGCCTTATATAGTGACCATTGATAAGCGGGTCATTACGAACATGCAGGCCAGGTTTGACACACACTATTTATTGTCTTACACAATGTCCTAGGAAAACGAAGGCGCAACGCGACACGACGCGATGTATTTGTTGTGTTGCGTTAGGTGACTATCTACATACATTAGTATTTACTACACAGTGATCTGTTATTTTTTTTAAATAAATCATTTAATAAAATATTATTAAATATAGACCGTGAAAAACTAACTCACACACAACTTACACAAGTATAAAATGTGTCATTTGCTCTAAGAAAATCAAGACTGACCTTCTGACTTACGTCATGTATCGTGGCAAAACAGCGTTGCTAATGTAGCCATTAAATCATAGGCTGAATTTGAATATTATTATTGTTATCGCGTCGCGTCGCATCTCGTCGCATTGCTGTTTGTCGCTAACGTGGGCTCATGTAATGGGTGGTACCTAAGTTATCTTGAAATTGTAGTTTGTGCTTACATTTTAGAACTATGTTGTGGTGATTCGGGTAGGGTAAAAGGGAAATAACCAATGTCGCGGGGCTTATTTTGGCAAGTACAGCCTGCGAGCAAGGCATAAATCTCGATAGTTATTGGGTAATAATCAACAACAGTTCTCAGTTACATTATTACTGTTATTAGCCCATACTTAGCTTTTATTTTTAACAGATGCGTTGATCAAGGTGTCTTCCCGGATTTAATGAAAAAAAGTAAATTGATTCCTTTATTCAAATCAGTAAACAAAAATGATCCATCTAACTATAGACCAATCTCTATACTACCGGCATTAAGTAAAATTTTTGAAAAAGTAATATTAGACCAGCTTTTAACACATTTTAACATGAATGATCTTTTAAATAGCAAACAATTTGGATTTACTAAAGGGCGTTCTACTACTGATGCAGGAATAGGTCTTCTT
This sequence comes from Cabera pusaria, assembly GCA_954871355.1. Classification (NCBI taxonomy): domain Eukaryota; kingdom Metazoa; phylum Arthropoda; class Insecta; order Lepidoptera; family Geometridae; genus Cabera; species Cabera pusaria. The sequence continues at coordinate 12,270,590 of OX940911.1, forward strand.
AAACATATATTTGATGCATGGGAGAAAGCACAAGATGCTATTGGCGTGTTCTGTGACCTATCAAAAGCATTTGATTGTGTCTGTCATGAAACACTAATTTACAAATTAAAATACTACGGTGTTGAAGGTAAGGCACTTGATCTGGTATCATCATACCTCTGTAATAGAACACAGATGGTTGAAGTCAATGGCGTCAGGTCATCTGGATCCCTCATAAAAATGGGAGTCCCGCAGGGATCGATCCTAGGACCTTTTTTATTTCTAGTTTATATCAATGATTTACCGTCATTCGTACAGAACCTATGTGATATTGTTTTGTTCGCAGATTATACTTCCTTGATATTCAAAATAGATAGGACTACACCTAACTTTGATGATGTAAACAAATCAATAACACAGGTTCTGAATTGGTTTACAACCAATAACTTATTGTTAAACGCAAAAAAACTAAATGTATTAATTTCTCTCTACCAAATGTAAAAAAGGGTATCCTAAATAGAAGTATATTAATAAATGATGAACCATTAGAACTTGTTGAATCCACAACATTCTTGGGCATCACCCTGGATTCAAAGCTTCAATGGGGTTCTCAAATATCGGTTCTAGCAGGTAGGTTAAGCTCCGCTGCATACGCAGTACGTAAAATTAGATTTTTAAAGGACGAAGCCACTGCAAGATTGGTCTATTTCAGCTACTTCCACAGTATAATGTCTTATGGCATTTTATTGTGGGGGAAAGCCGCTGAAATCCAATCAATATTTGTTTTGCAGAAACGAGCTATTCGCTCTATATATAGTATGAGGTCGCGAGATTCCTTCGTGAAAAATTTAAGGAAATTAAAATTCTAACAGTGGCATGTCAATACATTTATGAAAATATTTTGTTCATACGCAAGAATATAAATGATTATAAGAAATGGTCTGATGTACATAATTTTAATACAAGACATAAAAATAGATTAATTATACCTAATTTCAGACTGCAGAAAGTTAGTGGTATGAACCACTAACTTTCATGGGGAACTGTGTACGCTTTTACAATAAGCTACCTAAAGATATTGATCAATTGCCTATGAGCAAATTTAAAATCTATGTAAAATCCAATTTGATGAAAAAATCATACTATACAATAGGTGACTATATGGATGACAAAAATGCATGGCCTGAATGCCCCAAGTTCCAAGAACAAATATAAATTGTATTATAATTATTAATATATTGTTAAAATTTTAAAGCTGACATGTTCAATTAATTTTTAAAAAAAAGATAAAATGACAAGACAAGCCCCATAGAGTTTCTTGGTGTTTCTTCTCTGATGGGAGTATTTCCGAAACACCGGTAGGTTCAACAGCCATTCAGTTTTCCCCTTTTGTCCGCAGATTTTCTTTCTAGGCTTGCCATTTTTATTTTTATTTAAACAATATTATGCAGCTGACAGACGGACTATCAGTTCCATTTGGATCATGATATGTACTGTGATCGGTATGCGTTTCTCTATGTTGTGTTTCACTATTTCACTTCTTTTATTTTTTTTTTATATAAAAATTGTCTGAAGTACTGAAACACACAGTTACATGTATGGTTGGTTTTAACCTACTTTAATTTTTTTTATATTCTGACGTAAACGATTGGATGACAGCTGAATGGTTCATTACTTTTTTTTTCTAATTCAAAGCGTTAAATTCTGCTTTTGCTATGTTTACTTGATAATTGGTTATGATTTATTTTATGATTTATTATTTTGACGTGTATATGTGCGTATATTCATACTGCCTACATACTGAATAAATGCTTTGATTCTTGATTCTTGAATACATGGAATTATTTCTCAAGAAAAATACTTTTCTATTTTTTTTTATCTACACTCTCGATGTTAGAGTTTTGGTATGATGTTTGATGTTAGAATGCCGAGAACGGGTTGCGGTATAGAAGCTGGATTTTTTAAATAAGACGGCAACGTCAGGTACCTCTTCCGTGGTAGCTGTAGTAAAAATTTTAAACTAACAATTTGAAGAAATTATACAGTTAGCAAAAATATGGGCAATTTATACAAAACGTCTTTGGCACAGCCGTACACAACGCCAATAAAGCAGAGATATGTGTTTCAAAAAGCGTGAGTTCTGAATCTGAGTCTAAGGCGCAGACTCAGATACAGAACTCACGGTTCTTATATAATGTGGCCAATAAAATTCGGGATTAGACTTATTCTGTGGAATTAGGTAGTTACCTACATAATTTTAGAGCTATGTAAACACAGAAGTGTTAAAAATACTCTGTAGACTAGTATTTTTAGCAGAGTCTACCCCAAATAAAATAGGGACAGGGGTTGGATCTTTTATCGAGTCGCTCGAATTCGCATTGAGTAAAGTAGGTAAACTGTTAAGGGGCGTAAGATTTGGGAGTACAGAACTCAGTGGCGTGCATTGGGGGAAAACTATGTCCAGCAGTGGACTGATGTGGGCTGATAATAATAATAATGGTGAGTAAATCTTGGCAGTGTCAGGTATAAGACATTTTCAAATTGTGTTTACAGTATCGGGTTGTAAAATCAATCACATCGAAGGCATGCCCAATTTCCATTAAAGATGTGGATGATTTACTTTCAGTGGAATTTTGGGGACAACATAATATGATATGACATCATTTTAACCTTTGCGAAATTTCTACAAACTTGTACACATTCAGCTAAGTATATTGAATGGGTAATATTCAACATTTTATTACAAAATATAGTTTGCGGAAAACACCAGTCATAAAAACATTGAGACCTCACGCACTTTTCCATGTTCCCGCAAAACTCCATAAACTTCCAAAAACATAAACTAGGATCAAAGAAAAATATTTTTATACGGTCCATAATTCTATTCACACAGTAATAATTAAAAATATCTTTAGCACATTTCCCGTTAAAAAGCTCGTTCCAAAATTAGGCATCGAGGGCGAGAGGTAATATAAATTTAGCAGTACGTAGATCTGAATCTAATTTTACAATTAACTTTCTTTAAGGGCGAGTAATTAAAGCAATTACAAAAGGAAAGCTTTGGTCTTATAAATCTTATAAAATGATCTTTCTGAGAAATGTATAGCTTCGTAGAAATAGCTTTGGCAATGCGTTTGCTTCTTGTCATATTATTTTTAGAACCAAAAGGATCTACCATAAAGCTTAGTATTTTTATTTCGAATTAAGTTAAGTGATTGAATATTTGAGGGCCCGGTGGCGTAATCGGGAGAACAATTGGCTTTGTTGCTAGAGGTACCGAGTTCAAACCCCACGTGCACCAATGGATTTTTTTATAGAAAAATGTATGTGCGCTTTTTACAGTGGCCCTCTAGTGAAATAAAAACATCGTTAAGAAACCAACAACCCCCGCATGGTGGTAGGACACTATTTAGTGTCCGCCTGGCCAGCTACCACCCTCAAGTTAGATAATCTGTCGCCAAATATCTAATGTGTTCCGGCAGCTATCCTTGAGAGCCAGTTCCTAGTATAGGCCTAGTGTACTTACCATCTTCGACCGCATCATTACTTAACAACAGGTGAGATAGTGATAGAGGTCAAACGCTAGCCTATAAGATATTTTTTTTTTTAAAGTACCCAAAACATGACAGGATTAGGATAAAAGGTATATGTGTAATATGCATTATTTTCAATGTTCACTGTAAATAGCTTAATACAATTAAATTCTACATGCTCTAATAATAATATAGGTAGTCATAAACCACCTTCGATCATACACGGTGTAACATCCAAGCCCTCCTCATGGCGATCCTTGCAAGATATCGGCGCGAGGTGCACATCGCGTTTGCGAGAAATGTTACACTTACAAACTACAAAACGATTTTACTTAAAATTGGCATACAAAATTTAATACAACTCGCAATAGTCACCATAATTTTATTTTCTTCGATATGTTATGTTCGTCCAAATTTGGGCATTTGGTTCCAACAACGCTACGATAGAAGATGTAAGGACACATTATCGACTATTAGTATACTGCTCACTGTAAATTCGGCAAATCCCGAAGATTATCGAAGGTTTCTAATCGGTTTTGTGAATCAATTTCCACAGTTCATCTTTCCGCGAAATTCACAAGTTTTGGAATAAGAATGTAGAATATCCGATTGTGATTTTATAGAATAAGCCGACAACACAAACAATGAAAGCTTCAGACAAATGGTTCCCGGTAATCATACACACGTTTTGGATCAGATTTAATTTGGATTAAAGATCTGCGATTAAATAATTTCGTAGTTAGAGATGTAATAATAATTATCAGTACATATACATTTTTTTTATCATATTGGCTAGGGTTTGACCACTTTCTCACCTGTTGGTGTCGAAATCATATTAGCGGCCACAGTAATACATTCTTTGTGAAAATTTCAAATGTCTACCTATTATGATTAAGGAGATACAACCCTCTGACAGACGGACGTACTGATAGACTGACGGACGGAAGGATAGACGGACGGACTGGCACCGAAGTTTCAGTTATATGGTTCCGTTGGTACCCTTTTTGTATGAAACCCTAAAATCAATCCTTCAAATTATTTTATGCATTTTCAGTAAGGTTATGTTTTCTTTAAAAGTAGGTACGCTATTGTAATTGAGGGTAAGTTATTAAATAATTATTTATATCTTCAAAGTTTACATAAAACTTAACGATATACTACGAAAACATGAAACTGATGTAAGTAGTAAGTACACTTCGCCAAGTCTGCATAAATAACTCACAGTACAATGTGCAAGAAACGGGGAAAATGTCTGCAATATATTTTCATATTGTTTTTTTTTATTAATTATGATAATGTAAACTAGCGCTCGTAAAAACAAAATTAAATAAAATGCAAAATAAATATTGCGACCTTGCCAGGATTCGAACCTGGAATCTTCTGATCCGTAGTCAGACGCGTTATCCGTTGCGCCACAAGGCCGGTTGTAAGATGTGTCGAAAATAACCAACATAATACAATTACTATGCCACTAAAAATAGACCTAAAAATGAATTATTTTTATTTTTATCGCACAAATCGAACTCGGACAAAAAAATCTTACTGTTACATCACATACTGAGAGAGTTATTCTGTGTACTATTTTGAGATGTTTTGTTCGATAGCTCAGCTCTGACTCTGAAGATTAATTAGGTAGGTACTGTTGAGATAGGAATGTTTTTTCGGTTAAAATGTCAAAGTATCCATTAAATTATAGGGTATGTTTTTGTTTCGAGGTAACAGGTGCAATGCAGTGATATGCAACATTCTGGCGGTTTGGAATTTTGCATGGCGTATTGTAATAGGTAGAGGTCATCGATACATATACATAACATAGTAGTGGCGAGCGTCATGCTTGTCCTGACCTTATATAATAAAAATATTAATAAAAAAACAACCCAAGTTTACCCAAACTCGAGCCAACTGAGAAGTGTTCATTTCTAAAACATCTAAGTAATGAAAATAAAAAGTCAATAAGGCCAGTTTCACCAGTTCCTGAATAGATAGTTATCTGACACATGACGCAATATAAAAGCTGTCAAAAATCTGACAGATTTCTTCATATTAGCGCTATCAGGAATTTATTTATTTACTTATTTATTCCACACAGAACGAAAGGCAATTAAAAAGAAATACGTAACAATGTAATGTATCAGACCTGAATTGCAGTTCAGATACCTGCGTGTTACAGCAAATGGTTATAGTCAACGTGTTTGAGTATATAATGATGAATGTTAATACAATTTAAAATATTAGGCTATGGAAGATACAAATATGATAATAATGAAGATAATATATATATTTATATATATATATATATAACAAACATAATGATGATGATGATGAAGACAATAGAATTAAGACGCAGAATGCACCCACCTACGTAATAAATTTCGCAGTTGAATGCATTCGGCGTCACCTGCACTTACTGGGACGTGTTTGGGACTGTAAAACACAACACGGAGGTTGAGTTTGACCGGTTAGGTTTGGGATAAAGGATATCTTTTAGAATATTTATGAAAAGTGACAATTTAGAGCAGAATTTATCTAGAAATCGGAGAAACTGACCCTAAAAGTTGTCAAAAATCTGTCAGATAATTACCTGATAGGCTTATTAGAAACCAGTGAAACTAGCCCTAAGTATTTCAAATTTGTCAGCAGATGTTCGGAATTCTGAACGTGCCCCACACCTCCGGGAAAATCCTGCGGTTCCCGGGACCCTCACGGCCCCGCGGGGGACCCTCGTCCTACATGGTGCCTCCACAGCGAGACAGGTAAAACATCACCCATCATTATATGAGCCAGCATCAGTCCACTAATGAACATAGGTTCCTTCCCAAGAAAGAACACTTGAGATTTTTTTTATCATACCTATCATATCATATACTTGTCCAATATCTCACTTGCCCCTTTATTCTCAATCATTCGAAAACCTATTCGGATTCGATAGCGTCATTTTGAATTTCGAATATGTATTGTTCCGTGAGCTATTTTGTTGCGGAAACCTTTCCGATTAGAATTACAGATGGTTTCGAATTAAAATATAAAAAGTTATGGATTATAGCATTGTTCATGAATGGGGAAGAAACTGTCAATTAGTTCCGACTAGAGGTCGCTAAGTTTATGTAACAGAAGAACTGTCAATTTACATAGAATTTGTATGTGTTAATAATTTTCACTTATTACGTAGAAGCATCGTAAATGCACCATGGTATATCAAAAACGACGACCTCCATCGGGACCTTAAAGTGGATGACGTTATCAGTGTAATTTCAAATTATGCCAAAGCTCACGATCGTAGACTTCATCACCATGTGAACGTGGAGGCTATCCAGCTCCTTGACAACACGGACATAGTGAGAAGACTAAAAATAATAAAACCTTAGTGTGGTAAAGTGACAGTAAATTAGTGAACACTGCTTTCAAAGAACACAATAAAATAGTGTCTTCGCCTTAATAGAGACAATAAGAAAAGTACCAATGGACACATTCTAAGTTTAACAATAATTTGCAGTTTAAGTAAAATTTAAATTACTTATTAGTCTTAAGACTAGATTGTAATAATAATGATATTCCATCATATTGGGATATCATTTTCAGAAAAAGAAAAAAAAACTTATTACGTAAAATATGGGTCGTTTTTTAACTGTTGGGTGTGAAGAAATAGGTGTAAGTACACAAATTTCCAAGTAATAGAGAGAGTCGAAAAAGCACTGAAAAGCTAAAATTTGTCGATTTGTCGAGTTTATGTAGTAAACACTTCAAAGAAACCGATTATGAAACAACTTCTCTTAGAACTGGTACCTCACAAAAACTTTAAAAAAACTGTAGAAAACTTGAACAGCTTCATATTTAAAACAAAGTCCACCCGCAGCGTCTTCGTCATATTTCTGTTTGCAATAAACTTAAAAAGTACTAAACGGATTTTCATGTGGTGTTCACTAAAAGATAGAGTGATTAATGAGGAATGTTTAGGTACCTATATAATTTGTTAAGGTTTTGTGCAAATTGCTTTATATATGATGATCAAAACAAACATAAAGAATAATAAACCGGCCAAGTGCGTGTCGGGCCACGCGCAGTGTAGGGTTCCGTAGTAGCCTGGTATTCAATGCAAGTATTTACCCGTTATACACAAGCAACTAGGTACTCCGTCTTTGTCACTTTAAAAGATTTATTCTAAGGATTTTGTATTTGGTACAAAATTATCCAACACCCAAGTTCAACGACTATTACCGTAGTATTATTATCTTTTCTATGCTATTACTGCTAAACTGATAAAGCTTTCTTAACCGCTATAATTTTCCTTTAAAGTTCATGAAATGCGCTATTATCACGAATCTTCCCAGCTTTTTCAAGCCAGCAGTTTAGCTTTTAGAGGGGGGGGGACGCCCTACTGGAACAAAAATTTGCATTCTAAAGTTTAATAAATCGTAAATGGAGCAACCCTTAAGTCATTTTAAAATACCTATTTAACGATACACCACACAATGGGGTAGACGATGAAAAAAAATCATCCCCACTTCTCATATAGGGGAGATAACCTAAAAAAAATTTTTTTTTAAATTTTATTTCAGTACTTTGTCGGCGTCATCTATTTACATACCCCCACAAAATTACAGCTTTCTAGTATTAACGGTCTCTTAGCAAAACCTCGGACAGACAGACAGACAGACGGACATGACGAAACTATAAGGGTTCCTTGTCAGTACTACGAAACCCTAAAAAACGCAATGAAAACATAATGAAAAGCTTAGTTATGTCAAGGTATTTTGACAGGTAGCAAATATATAGCGCCCTCAGCCTAGGGTTCATTCGGGAATTCTCGGCTCGAGAATTCCCGGGAAATCTATGGGCTTTGTTCCCGGGAAATTAAGCTCGAGAAAAGTCGAGAACTCGATAAATCATATTTGAGTGTATGAAATTATAAAATAATACTATTTGCCTTTATCGTTGGGCTTATAAACGCGCGGCTAAAGCTTTAAATGCTTTAGTTTTTCAAAAGGCATATTTTATCAGACAGAGTAAGCAGATCTAATTGTTTTGTGTGTATGTTCATATTTTCAGATGTTGTCTTTTTGATTTTGCAAAGTTTTAAGTTGATTTTTAGGGTTCCGTATCCAAAGGGTAAAACGGGACCCTATTACTAAGACTCCGCTGTCCGTCTGTCTGTCTGTCTGTCTGTCTGTCTGTCTGTCTGTCTGTCTGTCTGTCTGTCTGTCTGTCTGTCTGTCTGTCTGTCCGTCTGTCACCAGGCTATAGCTCATTAACCGTGATAGTTAGACAGTTGAAATGTTCACAGACGGGGTCCCCATACAAAGAACGTGTTTTTAAACGCCATCTATCTAATTAGTTTCGGCAAAAGGACATAGATGGCGCTAGTAAACGAGCCCCGTCTTTCTAGATCGCGACAAAACCAAATATTCTTGGTAATATCAATTAATCAAATATATGAGGTTGAAACTCTGTTATGTTTCGTATTGTACGGAACCCTCCCTAAGTGTGCGATAAGAGACGCGATGCTGACTCGCACTTGGCCAGTTTTATTTTCCGAGTTAACCTGCCAAAAACGGTGTTGTGATTGTAATAGGGTATTTTACTCTATATGAGAAAAAATCTAAAAATGTATTATTGAGATAGCTTAGGCAAAAAGCAGTACGAAGACGTTAGTTTTAGTTCGTAAAATAGCAAACTCAATTTTTAAATTAAATTTAAAGGTTTCAGATTTTTTAAGCTGTTTCGTAACACCATTAAATAGTAGTCGCCATATTACTACGTCATACGGCTATGTAAACTTAGAAGTGTCAACTGTCAACTATAATATCACTGCATTTGTTTACACAGCCAACTGACGTCATGACCACAGAGCAATAATATGGCGCCATTGCGTACAGCGTTTTCGTCAAATTATGCGTGAAATTTGAAAATTTAAAATTTAAATGCATTTTTATGGCACATAACATTTATTGATGTTTCGTGAATTTTTTAGTGTGTCATTAGCACTATAGAAATTAATTGAGACACTGTTCAAAAATGTGTGTAGTACCGTATTATTAAAAGTCAGCACAGTATTAACATTTTAATTGTTTTTTTTTTGTGATTGAGTGAAGCTATTTTTGCTAAAAAGTGGCAGTAAGAGGAAAACCCACTTAATGTATAGATTTAAAATAAGATAAAATAGTTACGATACAGATTTTTAATCTTCTGGCTTCTCTTTCTCAATCTTCGACTTTTTTCATTATTTGAACCAAAAAGATATGCAAAAACATACGTAAATGTAAATTTCTCGACAACCCGAGAAGACCCGAGAAATTAGCCTCGAGAATTCTCGAGACCCGAGAAATTGATAAGCTCGAGAAATCATGAACCCTACCTCAGGCGGACTAGCTTCCGGTAATCTTCCCCCATTGTAAAGATCTGAGTCGCAGGAGAGGCAATTTCTGAATCCGAAATCGCTTTCGAATGATTAAAAATCAGGGGGGTGGTGGGATCACTGGGATCTCTAAGCAGCTTTCATTTCATACCTTATACGTTTGTAATTTTCAAAGACTTGCTTTAATCACGAACAGATGAATTGGACACAGAGGACTCAACTGCAGGATCTTCTTTTTTACCGACTTCACAAGGAAGAAGTTCTCAATTCGAATATTTATACAAATGTTTTTATGTATGTTCAGGCATAACTTCGTCATAATACTCGTATAAACAGATTTCCAAACTTGTAACTATGTTCCGAAGGGGTTCGAATAGTATTCCGAAATGGTTCTATTTAAATTTTGTTTGGATATGATGAGTACCACCAGAGATATGGAGATAAACACCTGAAACTTGTGAACCCTACGTGTGCGACTCGATTCACACTTGGCCAGTTTATTATTATTGGTGTTGATTGTTGATGATTGTTGAATATAATTGTTCAATTGGTCAGGTTCGACACTCTGAAGAAGTTGATCCGCCAGGAGCACATCCGTGAGCTGCACAGGAAATACGAGACTGAGCAGAAACAAGAGCTGAAGGACATCACCTCGGGTCGTGGGTCAGTACCATCATCATTTTTCATCATGATGCACACACTCACAGATTCAGAACCAAAAACATAGCCCTCCTTTTTGCTTTTTGGGTAAAAATTAAAAATAGATTAAATTTTGCGGTATTGATTACCTAAATCTGAAAGTTAAAAATATAATATTTATCTTTCTCCGTCATCACGAAACTACTAAAGCAAAATTAAGAATTCAAATTATTAATGTAGGGTAGAAGGATTTTATATTCATATATAAATTAACATGTAGACAGCTTATAACATAAAACTTTTTTTATATCATATAGGCTAGCGTTTGACCACTATCTCACCTGTTGGTAAGTGATGATGCGGTCGAGGATCGTAGCATGCTAGGCCTAGAATGGGAACTGACTCACAAGAAAACTAAAATGAGAATCATGACTAAAATTAGAGAAACAAGAAATGTCTATAGAAGTATATATATAGAAGTATTATTTATTTAATTTTGCTATTTAATACGATGAAACGTTCAAAAGTAAGGAAGGAAGGAAGGTATACCTATACCTACCTAGTACCCCTCGATAATGATAAGAGTAGGTACCTACCAAGGTCTCAAAAAAAATAGCCGTATTGTCAATGACATTGCAATGTTGTCAACGCAATAAAAACAGTCAATTTTTACGACATTTCTCTGTTTTCACAGACTCTATAGAGCAAATTTTAGTAATATTTTTACCTTCAATAATGACGTTGCAAAGTTGCCAGTAAGCAATTCTCAAATTCCCTTGACTTGACGGCAATATTGGCAAAACGATTGTACTTATCCGCAAATGTTCACCGAACTATAGTGATTATCAAGCTGTTTCAATAATAAGCAGCATGGTCTAAGATTCTATTAAGAACCACCTTCACCCATCTGTTTATTGGTGTTCTTAAGGTGTGAAGGTCGTTCTTAATTGGATCCTAGCGTGACTTTACAATGCGACAGGAAATGTCAAAGTCGTCTTATTTTTGGGAAAATGTGTATTCTATTAAATTGAATATAAACATGTTTACCATAATCACATACTTACCTCTACCATAACACAACATTTTGCGCATTTGATTTTTCTGTAAGCTTTAGAATAACATGATTGATATTATTTAATATAACTAAGCTTATAAGCTTATTATAACGGCTTTACACTCACGGGTTATTAAGATATCGAAAATAGGTAGGGGAGCGAGGGGCTAGTTGTAACAATTTTAACAAATAATTATATACCTTGAAGTGTATTGGCTAAATTACCAATAACTAAACTTTGATTGATACTCAAATTATTCTTCTATTAAGTCATATCGAAAAAATATCAAATCTACAAGTAACTCTTTCACAAATAATTATTTTTTAAAATAAGGGGAGTGTTACAAAATACCCCGTGGTTGGGGCTAGTTGAAACATCTATTAGGGCAAGTAGTAACAACAATAAAAAACAAAAATGTGACACCTTCAGTCGTTTATTTTTTTCGCATTTTGGATCATTTTGCTTTGTTAGTCGTTAGTCCTTTTAAATGCTGTTGCTCGGCTCAGTGATGTGGTTTCTGGAGTCCTTAAAGACAGGTGAGGATTTCTGCGCATTAAAATTCTGGAACCAGTCAGGAACGGCACTATCATTTTGGTGCCAAAAATAGGGAATATTTTAGCACCAAGATGCACCAGCACATTGGTAAGCTAGTTTCCTTATTTTGATAGGAAGTAATCCAAAATATATTTCAGCTCACTTGAGGATATATGAAAATATTTTACATTCTTCTTCTTCTGTGAATACTTGTCTTTACTTTTGGACTTTCATTATTCTTCTTCTTCTTAATGTATCTGTACAGAGACACGTGACATAGATCAACATTCTTACTCGCCTTCTGAATACTACAGTTGTTTTCTAAAACTTTGACTGGCTTTGTGGTGCCCGCTCTGTCTTTCTCTTATACTAGGTGTAGTTTTTAATATTTATCACCATAACTATTAAATCAACTTAGTATAATCTCAAAAACTGACACAACATCATAAATAGTTATATTTTATTATCAAATAAAATACATAATGCTCCATACAGTCGAAAATAGTAAAGCTAACCAAAATTTTACGAAAATGAAATTAAAGGTTACCTGTCTTCAACGAAGCGTTTGCATACCCACTCACTGCGCTGCCTGGCGGGACACTGGCTATGATAAAGTGGCGTGGCGCGTTATAAATTTAAGAATTGGGTACAAAAAATCGTGAATTAAGGTTAATGTCCTATTGAAAAAGGTCTGTTACTACTTACCCCTGTTACAACAAGTCCCGCGCTCCCCTACTCCAGCACTTTTGGGACATTTTTGATGTCCTTTCTTTTGATATGATCATAAATAAAAAAACCGGCCAAGTGCGTGTTGGGCCACGCGCAGTGTAGGGTTCCGTAGTAGTATATATATAATATTTATCATAATTGTTTTTAAAATTATCATACATCCAAGTTCAACGACTATTACTGCTAAACTAATAAAGTTATCTTAACCGCTATAATTTTCCTTTGAAGTTTATGAAATGCAATATCATCATGAATTGTTCCAGATTTTTCAAGCTAGCAGTTTAGTTTTTAGAGAAGGGGGGGGGGGGGGCAACAAATAAACCTAATCACAAACAATAAAAACTAAAATTTAGTGTACCAAACCACTACCAGTAGGTAAAGTTCCCAAAATGCTGGCCGATTCCCCCGTTGAACGGCGATGCTTAGTCTCTGAGCTAAATACATGCCAGCATTTTTGTCCCGTATCGTTTCAACCAGACGTGCGGCGAGATTTTTAAAAATGCTGTGTGTACAGAGTAAAAAGTGTACTCGGAAGAAGTGACGGACGGGCTAAAGTGTCGACGCAAGTACCGTCCCATACCAAGGGCCGCGCCCCATCTTCTATGGTATTAATGTCATACCGTCAGGTCTTTTACCATCATCACGCATTAAACTGGTTCTGAAACGGCTGCGCAGTTGATGGTGGTAAGAGGCTGACGGATGATGTAATTAAGGCTCGCGTGACGAGAAATCTTGCCTGCACTCTTAATGCAGGAGAGACCGTGGTGACCAAGCCGGCTGACGGCACTACTGCACTGGCAGTGGTGTGGAGCACAACACTGTACGCCCAAGCCAAGAGATGTAGATACTCTGAATGATGAGGATTCAAGCAAAGTACCTTCTGTACCTTTGCATGGTGGTAAGACACTGTCTAGTGTCCGCCTGGCCAGCTACCACCCTCAAGTTATAAACATCTCTGTCATCATCTGTCGCCAAAACATCTAATGTGTTCCGGCAGCTATCCTTGAGAGCCAGTTCCCATTCTAGTCTTAGCGTGCTTACCATTTTCGACCGCATCATCACTTACCAACAGGTGAGATCGTGGTCAAACGCTAGCCTATAAGATATATATTTTACAGATTTATGTAAAAAAATATGCAGCTTTCAGTATCACAAAAATTGTACTATTGTATTGCAGCTAGGTAATAGCACAAACGTTAAAAAAGCTGATATTAATATTCTAATTAAACTTTTGTCAGACATTGCCAGCAGAGGCATTAGTAAAATAATAGTTTGTTCATTCCCGTATCTTAAAACAAGTAGTTGCTCTTATAATGAGCATGCTCATAAATTGAACTTGGCACTGTACAATTTGACGTGTCGCTTCAGCGACTTTTTGTATTTTGAAACCAACAAATTTATTAGTAAAGTAATATTGACAAGGGATACTTTGTATCTCAATAAGACTAATAAGTCGACCATTGCTAAGTTATTAGCATACAATATTTATGACCCTGTTTTACATATTGTAACAGATCACAAAGACGAGCCCCAACGTAGTGGTGTTACTATGCAGGGTAATTGTAGCGTAGTAGACTTAGTTAGTTTAAACTAATGTCTAAGACAATGGGGAGGCCTGACTCAATCAACATTTTTCATCAGAATATACAAGGTCTCTCCAGCAAAGCCTTAGAGTTAGAATTATTTCTCAATTATTATAAAGTTGACATAATGTGTATTACTGAACACTGGTTTGTGAAAGGTACTTTGTTACCAATATTAAAAAATTATACAATTGCCAGCACATTCATTAGACAAAAGGCAATTCGTGGTGGCTCACTAATATATGTAACTGAAAATTGTAACTTTAAAGAGCGTAAAGACATAGTAGCTTTGTCTGTGGAACGATGTGTTGAATTATCTTGTATAGAGCTGGGGCAACATATAGTCATCTGTGTATACAGACCTCCATCGGCTGATTATAAAATGTTTGAAACAATTATGGAAGAAGTAATGAGCAAAGTCTTCAACACCTCTAAATCTTTAATAGTTTGTGGCGATTTCAATGTTAATTTAATTGAGCAGTCTCCGCTCAGCGACAAATTAAAAAATTTATTTCTAAGCTTCAATCTGAAGCATCTTTTTAATCAGCCAACAAGAATCACTAGCTCGTCAGCTACCTGCTTGGACAATGTGTTCTGCAACTGTGAACCCGAAAAAATTGCAATTTTTGATAAACTTGGCTCGGACCATCTGGGACAAAGTGTCACTTTTTCATGTAAATTATCCATCAAAGGCCAAGAACATTTTTACAGGCCCATTACCACCAAACGGGTTGAACAGTTTGTGGATATCATTGACAAGCAATTAATGAACCTAAGATTTTCTGAGGATCCTGATGACCTATGCAGTGCTTTATTTCAAATGTTAGATGCAGAGTTCAATGATATTTTTAAAATTAAAATGGTTAGAAAGGGTGCGAAGGTTCGTTTCGATGACTGGGCAACTCCTGGTATTTATAAAAGTAGAAACAATTTGTATAACTTGTACTCACAAAAAACCATTAATTTACATAATACTAAATTCATAAATCACTTAAAATTGTATTCAAAAACTTTTAAAGTTGTTTGTCAGACAGCAAAATCACTGCATCTAAGTAGGAAAATTAAGCATGCCGATGACAAAATAAAATCAACATGGAAAGTCAAACTGGAAAAATTAAGCAGAGGGACGGTAAAATTATGTTAAAAGTTAATAATAAATTAATCATAGATAATAATGATGTCGCTAACACATTTGTTGAGTACTTCTCACAAGTACCTATTATTACTACTCAGCCTTTAAACTCTTCCCCTAAGGATGCTTTTGTTTTACTATCGAAGTGTGTGAATGTATGTGACTCTATGTTTGAGTTCAGACACATAACTTCAATATCAATTATCAAAACTTTTAAAATGCTCAATCAAAAGAAAACCGAGGATCTGTGGGGTATGTCAACCAAAGTACTTAGTTATATTATTAATGCAATTAGCCCTCACTTAGCGTTTATTTTTAACAGATGCGTCGATGAAGGTGTCTTTCCTGATGTAATGAAAAAAAGTAAATTAATTCCCCTATACAAATCAGTGAACAAAAATGACCCTTCAAACTATAGACCAATCTCTATATTACCGGCGCTCAGTAAAGTTTTTGAAAAAGTTATATTAGACCAGCTTTTGGCACATTTTAATATTAATCATCTTTTAAATCACAAACAATATGGTTTCACTAAGGGGCGTTCTACTACTGATGCTGGAGTAGATCTTCTTAAACATATATTTGATGCCTGGGAGAAAGCACAAGATGCTATCGGCGTTTTCTGTGACTTATCTAAAGCGTTTGATTGCGTCTGTCACAAAACGCTAATTTGCAAATTAAAACACTACGGCGTTAACGGAAAAGCACTTGATCTGGTCTCATCCTACCTCAGTAATAGAATACAGATGGTTGAGGTCAATGGCGTCAGGTCATCTGGATCCCTCATAAAAATGGGAGTTCCGCAGGGATCGATCTTAGGACCATTTTTATTTCTAGTTTATATTAATGACTTGCCGTCTTTCGTGCAAAACTTATGTGACATTGTTTTGTTCGCGGATGATACATCCTTAATATTCAAAATAGATAGGATTGCGCCTGGATTTGACGATGTTAACAAATCAATCGCACAGGTTTTGAATTGGTTTACAACCAATAACTTATTACTGAACGCCAAAAAAACTAAATGTATTAAATTCTCGCTGCCAAATGTAAGAAAGGGTGTCATTAATAGCAGGATATTAATAAACGATGTACCGATAGAATTTGTTGAATCCGCTACATTCTTGGGCATCACCCTGGATTCAAAACTACAATGGGGTTCTCAAATATCGGCTCTGGCAGGTAGATTGAGCTCCGCTGCATACGCAGTACGTAAAATCAGAAACTTGACTGACGAATCCACTGCTAGATTGGTTTACTTTAGCTACTTCCATAGTATAATGTCCTATGGCATTTTATTGTGGGGGAAAGCCGCCGAAATCCAATCTATATTTGTTTTACAAAAAAGAGCTATTCGATCTATATATACCATGAAGTCGCGAGACTCACTTCGTGAAAAATTTAAGGAGATTAAAATTCTCACAGTGGCATGTCAATATATATATGAAAATATTATGTATGTACGCAAAAATTTGAATGAGTATGATAAGAGGTCCGATGTACATAATTTCAATACAAGACACAAAAATAGATTAATTCTACCTCAATTCAGGTTGTGGAAAGTTAGTGGTTCTTTTCTGGGGAACTGTATACGATTTTATAATAAACTTCCTAAAGATATTGATCAACTGTCTATAAGCAGATTTAAAACCTTTGTAAAATCCAATTTAATGAAGAAATCGTACTATACAATAAATGACTATATGAATGACAAAAATGCTTGGCCTGAATGCCCCAAGCTCCAAGATATAATATAAATTGTATGATAATAGAATTACTTATTGTACATTAAACATTTATTTAATATGAATTAAAAAAAATGAATTAAAATAAGTGACAAGCCCCATAGAGTTTCTTGGTGTTTCTTCTCTGATGGGAGTACTTCCGAAACACCAGTAGATTCAACAGTCAATCAGTTTTCATCTTTTGTTTGCAGATCTAGGGTTGCCTGTTACGACGGTATTATGCAGCTGATAGTCGGACAATCAGTTCCATTCGGAACATGATTTGTACTGCAATTAGTCTGCGTTTTATTTATCTATTATGTTTCATTATTTCACAATTTTTTGGATAAAAATTGTCTGAAGTACTGAAACATGCACTGGGTTGCGGGTGCACGTAATGGTACGGTTGGCAACCCTACATTAATAAGGGGAATTAAAAATGTGTTTTAAGTGTGACGTTCGACGTCTAGATGAAAGCTGAATGGCTCAATACCTTTGTTTTTTTTTTTTGTAAATTCAAAGCGTTATGTTTCTGTTATATCTATATTTTTTGTTGAATATGATCTATTTAATGTTATTTGACGTGTGTAAGTGCTAATTTTTAATTTGCCCATATACTGAATAAATGCTTTGACTTTGACTTTGACTTTGACTATATAAAAACTGTATTAGACGATGGAAGAGCCTGTAGCCACAAACCTGAACCGAAATGAAAAGGTTTGTGGCTCTCTGTGGCGCTCCACTCTGCAACTGCTAAGAGACGGGCAAGATCTTCGGAGCTAGAGCACGTTTGTATTAGATTATTCCGTGTTAGCTCGCAGATCGGTCCATCTCACAGTCTCTGTCATGACAGAGTTTTAGTAAAATCAGTGTTTGGGCAGTTATATCGTCCACGCATTGGACTCGGCCGGACTTAGCCTCGTCCATGTATGTGAGTCTTAATTGTAGGTAGCGACGCTGCCAATTTTTTTTTTTTGATAACTCAGCAATACTATGGACGGAAGACAAGAATGCGGGGAGTGCTACACCTGAAATCGATCTAACTTCTAGCCCTCCCATACGCACAGGTAAGGACGCCTGTACCCATGCTCTCACGTCCAAATTTATGTTCAAAACCGATGCCAAAGTATGTTTTATAAGTTATCTAAAGTGTTTACGGTTACTGGGTGTTTCCAGAGCTGAGAACAGCGCACTGTATAGGTAAATTCTGGGACAAAATGACAGAATTTAATAATAGTAAAAGCCATGTAGGGGAATAGTAAAAGCCATTAATTTTTAATAAGCAATTCGAGCATTCCGTAAAATTTTGATTTTTTCGTCAAAAAATAAATAGAAAGATTAGTCTAAGATAGAGGAGGGTAACCCAATAACCGTTGTGTATATTTATTTGATTTTGTAATATCTTAATTCAACATTAGATTTCCTGTTAGCAAATTATTATAATTTTTGCTTTTCATTTATGAAGATTTCTAATACATTTTATTCCGATTTCGGTAGCATATATTTATCATCTACGTCAAAACCACAGACAGACCCGTTAAATCTGTTTTTATGTCTGTGAATCATCTGTTTCTAACTGTCTATTTCTCATCGTTAGTATTGAAATAATTCGAAGAACTCTCTTCGTGAAAAGTTCACTCGCTATTTTCGTCCCAAGTCCCAACCATTGTTTTACAATAAAATGTATAGAAAATGACAACATTGAGGCTTACTTAACAAACTTTTGCAAAAGGAATCGCTTGATAAAATTTCCCTTCGAATAGCTTTTCATTGAGACCAGTTCCAGTAAATATTTCTGTACTAAAACTTCATTGATATTTAAATGAATGAGTTTTCAATACTTAATCATGAAATGGTTTTATGTTGGAATATTTTCATTTGGAGATCTTTAGAACTGATTATTGTAAAGAGGTCTTTATTCCATTATCAGTTCATTATATTTCCTTATAACCCCCGACGCAAAAAGAAGGGTGTTATAGGACGTGTGTATCCGTGTATCTGTCTGTATGTGGCCATAGTAGCGCCCAAATAAACCGATTTTGATTTAGGTTTTGTGTGTAATAGTCACCAGGTGGAGCGACGTAATACGCAAAGCGGTGGGCAGTGACTGGAAAAGAAGAGCCGAAGATCGGGCTCAGTGGCGCATCTTGCGAGAGGCCTACGTCCAGCAGTGGACGGACACCGATTGATAACGATGATGATGATGATGTGTGATAGTCGTCTTAAGCCTTTAAACTGTTTTAAGATTGAACTTTTTTCCACCTATCTACTTTTTAACCCCCCACGCAATAAGAAGGGGTGCTATAAGTTTGACGTGTGTATCTGTGTGCCTGTGTATCTGTGTATGTGTGTGTCTGTCTGTGGCATCGTAACGCCCAATCGGATGTACCGATTTCTATTTAGTTTTTTTTTTGCTTGATAGGTGTCTTCATTGAGAGTGTCCTTAGCCTTGCCTGATGAAAATCCATTTAGCCGTTTAAATGTTATCTGTACTTTTTGGTTGATGAGACTACTACAGCAACTTTCGTAGCCCTTTGACTGCGGACGTCAAAAAATTTAAATGGCGCTTCTGCGCTATACTTACTCGCCACTCTGCTGACGTCTGTTTAGCCACGGTAACAAATCTAAGAGCATTATCATCATCATCAGCCTATGTCAATCCACTGCTGGACGTAGGCCTCTCCCAAGATACGCCACTGAGCCCGATTCTTTTCCAGTCACTGCCCAGCATTTTGCGTATGTCGTCGCTCCACCAGGTCACAGGACGTCCAACGCTACGTTTGCCGAATCATTGACGGTCTCTACTCTAGGACAAGTTTACCCCAACGGTTATCAGTCCTGCGGCTGATATGACCAGCCCACTGCCACTTCAGTTTACTAATCCGTTGAGTTATGTCGATAACTTTAGTTCTATGGCGAAGTACTTCGTTCCGGATTCGATCCCGCAGAGAAGTACCGAGCATAGCTCTCTCCATAGCTCGCCGAGTGACTTTAAATTAATGGACCAGTCGAACTGTGGGTGTCCACGTCTCGGCTCCGTATGTCATCACAGGTAAGACGCACTGGTTAAAGACTTTTGTCTTTAGACACTGCGGTATAGGTAACGAGAAGACTCGACGGAGTTTTCCGAATGCTGCCCAGCCTAGCTGGATTCTTCTCTGGATTTCCTTTTCAAAGTTGTGTTTGCCTAGTTGGAGCGATTGCCCTAGCTAAACATACTTCGTAACAACTTCAAGAGGGATTCCATCTACGGCAATCGGTTTTGGAACAACGTGCTCGTTGTCCATGACTTTGGTTTTATCCAAATTCATCCGGAGACCGATGCGACGAGAAGAATCAGCTAGGCCATTCAATATCATTTGTAGGTCCTGCAGCGTCTCTGCCATAATGACGATGTCATCTGCGAATCGTAAGTGAGAGATGTACTTGCCGTTGATGTTCATGCCACAATCTTTCCTGTCCAGCGTCTTAAACATATCCTCCAAGGCGCAGTCTCTCTCCTCGACGCAGGTGGACATGTTTAGTTCACTGGTTCTGTGCAAGTGTACAGTCATCGTTGTGGCATTGTACATACATCTCATTACTTCGATATGTCGCCAGTCGGACTTGGCAACACTGCAACGCCTCCAGAATAGACCAGGTTTCAAGGTTTTGAGGTATTGTCTTCTTTTTTGAAAAACAGAACCACCATGCTTCTGTTCTATGCCTGTGGAGTTCTCCTAGTGAAAAGAACGGAATTAAAGAGTTGTTGAAACTGTTGAACTACTGGAGCTCACTCGGCTTTTAAAAGCTCTGTTGTGATTCCGTCTTTGCCTGGGGCTTTTCCATTTTAGAGCTGTTTAAGGGCCATCACGATCTCGTCTCGGCTAATTTCGGGCAGATCTTCTTTGAAGTGGCTGGTTAAGGTGCCTCTAGAATCCTCAGTATCGGGTACGGGCCTTGAAGCATGCGATGCGTAGAGCTTGCCGTAGAAGTCTTTACCATCCGACATAATCTCCGACTTGGATGCTAGTCTAGTTCAGTTGATGTTGTCAGCTTTGTGAGATGACTTCTACCCAGACGCTGGGTGAACTGAACACCTTCGACCCCCGATTCTGCTCGATTGATTTTTTAATCAAGAGCGTGTTAGAGGTTCGGGGGTCTTTTAGGTTCTTTAAGGGTCATTCTTAAGGGTCTATTTATCTCTCTTCCATTAGCCGAAGTGTTTCTACCGAAAGTCTGGACTTTTTGCCCGTAAGATTACTCTCGCAAAACTACGTCCCTTTTCCACCACTTCTTCGAGATTCTGATCTACGTCATATGTGGTTTCCAAGGCAGCGAATCGATTTTCCAATTTTAAGTCGAATGTTTTGGAACCAACAACGGTTTGGAGTACGTTCAGTCGGAGCGTGGACTTCATCAATCAAAATCTCTCGGCTTTGAAGTCAATATCCAGAGAGCCTAGTACAAGTCGGTGATTACTTCCAGTATTAAACTTAGTTCAATCCATAGAAAATGTATTGCACCAACTACAAATAATAAGTTTGTAATTGTAAATTTACCTTTTTTTTATTTAACTGCATAGTATATAAGGTTATCAGATTTATTCCTTAATAAGTGCTTGAAGACTTTGCTTCTTGCCAAATTGCCCGATTTTCGGTTGCCCTAGAATTGTCAATTTTGGTCAAAAGCAAGGTCTTACAGCACAAGTAAAGGAAACATTCCGAAAAATAAAAAGGGTTGAAGAGTAAGGTAAATTTTGGTACTTATCTAAATTTGCCCATATCTTTTTATCGTGTTGATTCAGGACCTTGATTGTTATACACCTAATAGGGACTATATCTGGCAGTATCTGGTATAAATTTCAACATGCTAAATCCACCCGTTCCTGAGAAAATAGGTGGTGACACACGTACAGACGGACAAGTGATCTTAAAAGGTTTCCTTTTTTTCTTTTGAACTTTCGGAACCCTAAAAAAGAAAACAAACATACAGACAAATCATGAACCTCCTCCATTTTGGCAGTCGGTTGAAAAGAAACAATTTCTTAAGAAAGTAGGTACTGTAGTTCCAACAAGAAGCAATCTATCAATAGTCCAGACAACGTCTAATCAAGTCCGGACAAAACGTTTAAGCACAAGTCCACTTCGTCGTTCCTTAATTAACGTCACTTGTCCTGGGAAGGTAAACATGAATGAGCAGCAGGGGCGAACTGAGGTTGACTGAGGGCAAGTCGCAAACTAAGTAGTTTGTTTACGCATGCATCTGTTTTAATCTTAAAATATAATTATTGTAGCAGAAGTACAGTTTTGCTGTCAAACTTCAGTCAAATAATTATTCTTGAATTAGATTTTATGATTTATAATAATATTAATAAGACAAACATGGCGCTCGCCTGATGGTACGCGACGAACCCAGTCTATATTAGATACTTTCGTATGAAAACTCTACATTGTAAGAATTTGTATATCAGCACACTACACCCATTAACCCCGAAACATCTAAATTTGGGTCCTAATGAAAAGTACAGGGCATATAGGATAAATAATTACACATAACCATTATATAATGAGTTTTATTATTTAGTAACATTATATCTTATAATAAAATAATTTTAATAAATTTGAACATTTTTTTTTATCTTATAGGTTGACCACTATCTCACCTATCGCTAGGCCTAGAATGGGAACTGGCTCTCAAGGATAGCTGCCGGAACACATTAGATGTTTTGGCGACAGATTTTCTAACTTGAGGATGGTAGCTGGCCAGGCGGACACTAGATGGTGTCCTACCACCATGCGGGGGTTGTTAGTTTCTTAACGATGTTTTTCCTTCACTGGAGCATGTGTGTTTCGTACCATGAACTTTTTCCAGCATATACTGTGGGATAGAAAATAATAATATCGAGAAATTAATCATTAAATTATCATAGTAAAAAAACATGAGACTTAATACTAAATATCACTATGTAAGATGTTGTGTAAATCAGGTACAAGGCTCAGAAACTGAAAAACATCTTTCAAAATAAGATAACTTCAACTTTATTTTTATACTATGTAGGTATTTAAGAAGCTCCTCCCCCTTTAATAATGTAAAAATACTACACCAATAATAAACATTTAAACACTAAAATTGAATGCTGTTGATTATGTATTTAACTACTATTCATAAATCCTTAATCTAATTTTATTTACTCAGCTAAATATCCTGCAGAGAAGCACTCATTATCTCTAGAATGTTCAAGTCTGTGGACTTACCGCCCACTCGGTCTACCCTAATTACGTCCCACGCACGGTGTTCTCCGAGCTCTCTAAGAATCGCGAGCTCTCGTGTTAAACAAAAGTGAGTCATTAGGCCCCCCTGTCACTTTGGGGGCTTTCCTGTTGTCCTGCCGGCCGGCTGTTACCTATACTTTGATCGTGTATTATTTAACGAGAGAAGTGACGTGGTGCGTTTTTATTGTTTTCAGAAGTCTTTTTGAGTTTCTTTTGCTTTTGTTACGTTGAATAATATTAAATAATAATTCTGCTACGGATCTAACAGATAAGAGCTATAAAAATACGTAAAATTGTAATTTTAAAGCGTATAACAGTTTACAGGTAATTTATGTATTTACGCAGTACGAGCCATGCAGTGCGTCATATACCGAAAATCGCAGCGTGATTTTTATGTTCTTGATTTTTGCCGTGTGGCTTAGGCCGAAAAAACATCATCATACGCAATTTTTGCTAGTTAACACTAGCATAGTGGGAAAGGCACAGTAGGATCTAATTAATTTTTTTTAAAGATATAAGTAAGGTAACAGGACAAGCACAACGCTCGCTGAATGGTTAGCGATGACGTCAACCAATTACAGATACGTACAGCGGCATGCAAAATTCTGGACTGTCAAAATTTTGCATGTCACTGCACTGCGCCTGTTACCTTAAGACATAAAGATGTTAAGTCACACATTCCTATTTCACGGTTGAAAATTAATTGGCAAAGTACCCCAGGAGGACTAGCAGAAGTCCTACCACTATAATGATACACTTATTGTGCCTATACCAAGAGCTGTCAAATAGTCAGTCAATAGACATACATATTTTGCAGCGTGTGGTTATAAACTTTGGTTCATGGTTCAGTGATACACAAAATTCTGACAACTCTCTGAGTATAAGAGAATAAAGTAATTATGGCAAAATACAGCCATACAACTCAAATATACAATGTGTCCATATGTTATTACAGAGACGAGTACGTATACGGTAACTATGGAGAGCAGGAGCCTCGAGGACTTCAGCCGATACAAGTGGAGTACCCCGCTGATGAGCCACAATCTCGACCATCTCAACAACATAAGTAAGTACACAATTAAACTAAAATAAGATCGTTTAAAAAACTAAAAAGAACCGACTTCAATGCCGCGCTATTAATTTTCAGTACCAATTTTGAGGTGTTTATCTCCATATCTCTGGTGATACTTATCAAACCTCGATAAAATTATCATGGTACCACACTTGGGATATCTCCTTTCCAACAAAAAAAGAATAATCAAAATCGGATCATAAACGAAGAATTTATCCGCGAACAAACATAAAAAAAAATAGATATACGGTCGAATTGAGAAACCTCCTCCGTTATTTTTTCGTCGGTTAATAAGTTTCTTCTAGTGAAGTCTGCTTCGTCTTGAACACTAGGGCTATTCTGTAAGCTAATCTCGATGCGAACTTCGCAGTGAGATTTGAATTTCGTGTTACGAAATTCAACCGTATTACAATCGTGTTACGATTTGAATTTCTTAGCCTAGCTGTATCGTCACTTTTACATTAATGGTGATCAAATGCTGCCTTTGTAGTGAATGTGAGTGTGATGTGAATGAAGTGAATGTGGATGTGAGAATTGTGAGTGAAAAATGTTATCATCATCATCATCATTTAGACATACTCTGTGCTCTTCTTCCAGTTCAATATTCTATGATAACAACCAAAGGTGCTGTTCAAGGTAGTGTCACGATGTGCTTTCCCGTCTCTTGAACTGATAACACAAATGTTGTTTTTGGCACTAAGTCTGACTTGCTACCAAAATAAACTAGCTTACCGCCATCAAGGAGAAAATCTGCTCCTCTCTCTGCAAAAAGGTTATGACCTTACGGTGCTTCTTCAGCACACAACCCTTGAGAGCCAGATCATTCTAGGCCTAGCGTGTTCTCCATCCTCGACCACATTTTCACTTACCACCAGGAGAGATGTCGGTCAAACGCTAGCCTATCAGATATGAAATCAAAACTACCGATATAAATCTAGTAACGCTTAGTGGTTTCACAAAGGACGTTAAGTTATCGCGTCTTTAGGAAAACCCATGCCTAAGTTAAACTTTATTTCCGTAGTATAAAAGTGAACTAAAAGTTGCAATTATGACTATTTTATTCAGCAGGAAGCCTCAGTCCGGAAGCCGCCAGGTGTCTCAGTTCTCGCGCTACTCTGACGTGATGCTGCCACCCGTGCGCCGCACCTACTTCCCCTACCTCCCCTACTCCCCCGTGCTCCCCTACTACTGAACAGACCACATCTCCTTACCCCCAGGGACTCATGTACAAACTCTTCGCAAGCTTTAAATACCCTATATCACTACCAACGTCATATCGAAAGCATATCTCCGCGCTTTCGCTTCTATTCTCTTATTGCGAGCTTCTCTGCGTTACCTTTCAATATTTATACATTGTATTTACCAAAGTTTTATTATTGTAGATACGGTATTATACCCCTTTTGAATAATATCAAGTATTTTTCGATAGTTGTAAGTTTGAACTCGAGTTTGTAGGCTGAATATTTCTTCCTCGGTGACAATAATAAATTCTCGTATACAATTCGATCAATTATATTTGACATCGTCAATTTCCATTTTAAAAATATGACAATAAAATGTATTCGGACAATAAAGTTTTCGATGTTATATAAATTGGTGTTTAGTAGGTTATGATATTAGTGGAATATCCAATAAAAATTAGGAATTTAATAAAGTAAAGTAAAATTGATTTCGATTATGGCGAGTACTCGCGTAGAAGTTATTGCGTTTACGCTCCGGTTCCCTTTGAAAAATTAAGTTCGAGAAAATTAAAAATATCTGAATCGTGCCGAGTTGCTTTGGCTATTTGTTGTAAACTTTTATATTAATATTCACAAGGTGTGTCTGAACCCAGCTGCCTCAAAGAATCGAAAAATATTAATTTGATTCGACCTTTACGTACATAGCCTTTCATGAAAATACTTTCCTTTCTTTGCTGATTCATATTACATTTATTTTCCTGTTGTATGTCTGAATATATTAGATTTATTTGTACTTCCATCTAGTGTAATTTATATTATTATTAAGTACTTACTTATTTACTTGATGTATAGATTTAGTAGGTATTTAATATTGTGATTAACCAGATCATATTTTGCATTGCAACTGGTACCTATATATATAAAAATAGTAGGTATATTTGCTGTATTATACCGGATGATTTCTCAATATTGGTCAGTATGGGTAAGTTTAAATAATATAAAGGTAGATTGCTTTATTTGATATAGATATCATGTCATCAGTTTGAGAGTTGAGAAAAACTGTGTACCTACCTGCATGTATTTTGAACATAAACTCTTATGATCTTTAGAACGTTTTATTATGAGGCATATGTTAAGAATTTTTAATTATTTTTCGTGAATAGATACAGATACAGAGTATACAACATAGAGTATCAAATCAACATATATACCTATTCCTTACAATCTACACTATCAATTTTGGTAGACGGATTGGATTGTATTTATTTTCACTCTATAAACGCTGACATGGTTCGTGGGTTCGTTGGAAAAATTTTATATTTTGTAGTTATCTTAAGACTCATCCACACTGACATTTGATTAATCACCTTGTATATATATTTTACTGAGAAATGCTATGAAGTCTGATGTCTTCTTTCACCACCTACAAGTAAAGTTTCGACTAGGACTATCACTGCTTAATCTGTTTGTAGGTACGACTAACTGTATCGACGCATTTCTGATTGTCTGAGGAACGCTAAACAAGAAATAAACTAGACCATAATAGCCAGACACCCGTGACTTTTCTTTGCCAATTAATTCACAAGTCAATTAAACACCTACTCTACCCTTTACATAAATTCAGTAAAAGAGGAGTTATTTAGTTTTTAACAGATTCCATTTTCAAATAAACCTAGACCAGTTGCCTGATTCTCCATCATTCTATAGTAAATTCGGATTCGGAAACTACCTCGCCTTCGACTCAGATCTTTGCAATTCACAATGCTTTCATCAATCACTTTGATATATACATTTTTTTAATCTGTTCGTAGTAATTGGAAAGGTTTCCGCGATTAAATAGCTCACGGGATAAAAAATATTCGAAATTCAAAATGACGCTTCCGAATTTGAATGTATCCGATTGAAATGAAAATCAGGGAGTTTGAACCAAGAAGTTTGGAATCAACTTTTTTCTACCAAAAAGGTTGATGCCAAACTTACCTAGAACCACGAAAATATAATCGTCATATTTATGATTGTTGTGATTAGTCGTTAAGTAATGGAACAGCCTTCAAGACGGCTAGTCGGCTCGGCTGTGCGATGGAAAAATGAATCTTATTATTGTAGATGTATATACGTGAATCGGTTGTGCGACCGAATCGAGACAGATGAAAAAATGCTTTAACTACATTTAAATGTTTCACGTTTATGAATACATAGATAATGGTAAAGTTAGTCGCGCGATGGCGCTCAGTAACTATTGTTGTACTATTTAATATTACTTGTAGGTGTAAGACAGCTTGAATTGATGGGTTACTGTCATATTGTACTTAAACTATGAATAAAAGCTTTCTGCCTAACACTTTATTTTAATGAAAGTACGGACGCTATACGATGTAGATCTCGGTCGATAAATATTTCTAACCATGGCTGGGCTAGAATTATCTAATATGGACTTATAATATATAGGTAAGTACTTACTTACATAATAAAACCCATGTTTTAATTTTTTATGTACCGTTATTATATCGAAATGATGGCAACCCCAGCTGATACGGTACCTACTCAGTTTACTTTGTACTGACAACACCGAACTCTAAATATTATCCATGATGCTAGGCTCTACTTTCAAAACTATATAATTGGCAACGCACTGAAAGTTGAAGGCTGTAATTCTAAGATTGTTGTTACCTATTTGTGTACTATATTTATCATTAAATCTAATCAACTATCGACTTTATAAATTATCGACTAAAGTTGTCGACATAACCACACAGACTAAAAAATTTGGCTTTAAAAATTATATTACAACATGTATTGTGGCTTTAGACAAGTCAATGAACTCATTAAACTTCTTTATATATAATTTTCTAACGATATTCTGTAGTTTTACAAATTATTTTATTGTCTTTTGAATCATTGATAGTTAGGTAGTACGACAATAAACATTGTGTAGTATGTATTTTGGGCGTATTGCAAATAAAATAGGTGTTTAAATTATGAAATTTATTAATATTATTAATGTAGGTCTTCGCCATAACATATCCTTGCAAATAAGACGTGCAGAACTATCTACTGACTAAAGCTATTGTATGATATCAATATTGTTAATCAATACATAAATAAGCTAACGAATGTGGAATAAAAATAGTCCGAAACTATCTGTCTATCTTAACTACCCAGAAAATAGGCAAATCTTATAACTTGGCAACTCCGATGAGAGTACGTTCAAAATAATGAGCGCGATTAATATTTTTCCACACATTCGATAGTTTGAACTTTGAAAAGTGTTTTAATATGTAAAACGCGGTCTTGTATTTAAATAAAATAGTGACAATAATGAATATGATATTGACAATAAAATGTTAAATAGCATAAGCTTTAACTACATTACTTAATATTTTTGTCGCGAGACCGCGATCTCGAAATTAAGATAATAATTATACAATCAAGTAAAATATCCGTACTTAAATATAAATGTTTCAACATGTGTATAATTGGTGGTTTTTTTGAAAATAAAAATAGTTACATACTCCTGAGCACAATGTTCTATTATTATCCCTTCCTACTTTCCTTGTAAAAAGGTAAAAACGTTTAAGTAAAAAAGTTTTATAAAAACTTTAAACCTTTTCGCAAGACGCTCGTGAGAAAGAAAGAACTTTCAAAGGTGCGTTGGGATAGATGCGATCTGTGGATTGGACTTACGGGTGCTTTTCCACCAGAGATGTGCATGCTGAGAGAATGTGAAAACTAGGCTACGAAACTATGCTATAATTTCCATTGATGCTAAGGTATGTAGCAGAGCGAGTAAGATGTGCTATGGAACCATAGCACGCATCCTTCCATATAAAAAACAGCTTAATTACACCCTTTTCCACCAGTGCTGCTATGTAGACCAATGAACATGATTGGTGGATATAAAACGCATCCATAGCAATACGTTGCTATGGATGCGTTTTATATCCTTTACTATGACACGGCATAGCACATCTCCGATGTAAAAGCACCCTTAGACAGTTGTATCTACTTGTCCAGCACCTCGTTTTACAGCTGCATGCTGTTTTTTACATTCGAGCAGGCATTCTCTCTCTCTCTCTCTCTCTCTCTCTCTCTCTCTCTCTCTCTCTCTCTCTCTGTATAGATAGTGTCCACCTGGCTAGAGCAGCCACCACCCTCAGGTAAAATAAATCTGTGGCCAAATATCTAACGGTGTCTTCCAACAGCTTTGCTTGAGAGACAGTTCCCATTCTAGGCCTAGCATGCTACCTATCATTTTAGAGCAACATATCTATTCTAATTTAAATCGGTTACATTTAAATTCGGAAGCGTCATTTTAAATTTTAATTATCGATTTTTCTGAGAGTCTTTCCTCGCGGAAATCTGTCCGCTTAGAATCATTGTTATGTTTTCCGATATTATATATTCCGAGGCTGATAGAATAGAAGAAGATAGGCTGTTTCCGAAACCGAAGTTTTCGAACTACCGGGAATTGCCTTGCAGAACGTCACAACCAGAAAAGATAAGTGTTTAAGGCTAGAGTGCGTTTCTAGCGTAATATTAGCTAGGCACATAATTATTGCAATTACATACAATACTTATGTATGTTATCAATAGCCATTATTATTCCTATTTCTGTGGGCATAGCTTATCAATCAATCGAAAAATAAATTAAAAACATTTTAAAAGTACTAAAAACAATTAAGTACTTACTTACTCTTTAACTGCAACAAGAAGATTGAAAAGGGAACAGCCATCAATGTCAGCAAAATAAGATAAATAAATATAATCTAACAAAGGTCTTTACAACAAAACATTCCCAATAGATCCAAATTCACTAGCCTATTCCTCTTTGCCCAATTCATCAGTCACACACAATGGATGGACCGCAGCATACATAACGCTACCTTCGCATTTGGCGTCGACTACTACTATCACAGCCGATAGGATTGCCAAATAATATTCCTCATAATATTATCGACGGGTTAGGACGTCGATGCCTCATATAATCGTAGATACATAGGTATGTACTTGCATTAGGACTTATTGCACGTTTGTCGGAACCTCCGGCTTGTCGGATTTTGACTAGCCTCACCTTTCTAGGAGGGTAGTCAAAATCCGACAAGTCCATCTGTCCAATCCGATATCGCCATCTAACGGTTCTTCGTTAGATAGCGATATCGGATTGGACGTAAGAGCTACGTAAGAAGTACCTACTAGGAACATTGTACCATACCCTGACCTAATAATAATAAAAATATAATAATAAACGTTTCAGGCAGGGAAAGAAACATGATACGGACTGCTATGCAAACGTAGACCGTATCAACACCGTACCATACCGTACATACAATTTATTTGGCGCAATCGAGATCAGTGAATTGTCATTGACGATATCATTACAAAGTAAGTAGATGAAATGCAAATGAAGATCATGGTCACCCATATTTTTGATCACGGAGGTCGATACTGAATTTGTGTGAATCATCATAATCAGCCAGTGTCAGTTTACTGCCGGACGTAGGCCACTCCCAAGATACGCCACTGAGCCCGATCTTCGGTTCTTCTTCTCCAGTCACTGCCCACCGCTTTGCGTATATCGTCAATCCACCTGGTCACAGGACATCCTACGCTACGTTTCCCGATTCGCGTTCTCCACTCTAGGACAAGTCTACCCCAACGGTTATTACTCCTTGCGGCAGATATGACCAGCCTACTGCCTCTTACCACAGAATAATGAATAGTACAAGTACTCTTACATTTGCTAATCCTTTCAGCTATGTCGACCATTTTAGTTCTCTGGCGAATTACTTTGTTCCGGATTCGATCCCGCAGAGATACACCGAGTATAGCTCTCTCCAAAGCTCGCTGAGCGACTTGAAATTGGTGGACAAATCGAACTGTGAGTGTTCACGTCTCGGCTCCGTATGTCATCACAGGCAGGACGCACTGGTAAAGACTTTTGTCCACACACTGTGGTATATAGACGAGAAGACTTAACGGAGTTTTCCGAATGCTGCCCAGCCCAGCTCAATTCTTCTATGGATTTCCTTCTCATAGTTGGAGCGTCTGCTAGCTGCCCTAGGTAAACATACTGCATAACAACTTCGAGAGGGATTCTATCTAAGGCAATCGGTTTCGGAACAACGTGCTTGTTGTACATGACTTTGGTTTTATACAAATTCATGCGGAGACCGATGCGACGAAAAGAATTAGATTAGAATATATAAATATAATTAGAAAACAGCTTGTAGACATGTAGCAGAAATCAGGCGGTAGTTTTTCAAAAGGGAATTGTCTCCTTTTTTGAAAAACAGAACCACCATGCATATGTTCTATGCCTGTGCAGTTCTCCCAGTGAAAATAAGAGCTGCCCTGGCTTTTTTTGATGATTTGTGTGATTGTTGTTTGGGATATGGAGCGAAATACGGTGTTCCAACGGCACAGCTCTCTGGAGTCATTCCATTCTAGGCATAGAGTGTTTGCCATCCTCGACCACATAATTATCAATACCAATTTAATAAATGCGAAAGTCAGTTTGTCAGGTTGTTTGGTTGGGCCTTCTTCACGGTCAAACGGCTGGATAGATTTAGCAGAAATTTTGCACAGGGATAGACAGTAAGTACTTATTGGATAAGACCATAGAAGAGATTATGGCGGTAGATTTCTTCCTTGATGGTGGTAAGCTACTTTTTGGCAGCAAGTGAGGCAGAACATCGATTTAATGATCGCACTACCTGTGTTCGATAACCCATGATGAATCATGAATGCACGTAGAAACTTGAGAAAATCAATTGGTATATAGCTAGGATTATAACCAGCGACCGTCGTGTTAGAAGTCAAGGTCAACTTAACTATCCTTTACGCCAACGGACCGACCAATAACAAGTTTCAATTTCACCCGTGCAAAGTCGGGGCGGGCTGCTAGTTTAAAATATAACTGAGCTTTAGGTAGGTAGGTACTGCGCTAAATCCGAACGTAGCCTCATAGGGGGAGAGCAGAAGCACGTGCGTCCTCCACAATAACCCTCCTAGGGCAAATAAAAAGTGTGCCAAACAATGACAAAGGGCCTCAAAGGGTCTCAAACTATCCCGAAGGACAATAACTACGTGACTTGCGTTAGTTACAATATCGAGAAGACTGACAAAAATTTGCAATAAGTTACTTGAGAAATTAAAATTTTGGCCTAGTTAGATAAGTATATCTATACTAGTCTATACTATAATATTATGAAGATAATATATAAGAGAGAACATTTGTATTTTTGTATTTTTGTATGTTTGTAATGAGTAAGCTCAAAAACTACTGAACCGATTTAAAAAATTCTTTCACTAATACATAGAATGGACTTTCGGAATGAAAATAGGCTATATATTATCCCGTTTAAATCAAAGGTACATTCGTGGAGACCTAATTTGCAACCTAAGTCGGCAAATAAACGGTTGAAAAAACACGTTTCTTACGAACGCTGCTTAATTGAAAATAGATAGAAGAATATTTTCTATGCAAGAGTTGTACAACTTAATAAGACCTACAAAAAAGTCCGTGACAGCATATGTCTATCTCTTAAAGTTGACTCACAGTAACTATTTTAATCTTAAAATGTTTGTTAAAAAATATTACATAACTTCCAAGGCTATTTTCAAGTATATAGTATTAATCCTTATCCAAATAATTACGTTAACTAGCTTGGCCACATATTATTGATTAAAATTGTCCTTTACAGTATATAATTCAAATGAAAACTCTAGAAAATATCACGAATTTCACAAACACGCATCGCAAAATTAATAAAATATTTGCAGTGAAACCACAGATTAGGTCATAGTTACTGCGAACATATTATTATAAGCTTAGCTATGCTGTAGATCCCCACCGATCACAATCAATTTGAAGTCAACATAGTGTAATAATATGATCTATTGTATAAAATAATATTCATCTATATATATAATAATATAATATAATATTTTAAACCACCCCGACTGATCTATGTATAATAGCTTTTTCCAATGACTCTAATCACGACATTTAAAATCTGAGCTGTAAGTTGGTGAGGATTTGAGTATTCTGTAGAGTCCAGGAGGCTTCCATGTTCTTACAATATCGTTGAAGAAGAAGATTTTCGAATTGATCAGACATATGAAAGTTGATTTCATAGCGCAATTAACTAGAAAAAAGCTCATAATTTTATAACGATTGAACGAATTTTCATGAATCAAAGCTAAGAAAACTCTCGATGAAGACATCAATCAAACAAAAAAAAAACTATCAATAATAAAAACAAAATCGGTTCATCCGGTTAGGTGCTAAGATGCTACAGACAGACACACAGATACACACGTTAAACGTATATTACCCCTACATTTTGCGTCGGGGAACGCCGTAAGGTTACGGCGGCAGATGTACTCCTTGGTGGTAAGCTACTTTTTGGTAGATTTAGTGATTCCACTACCACTGTACGAAAACTCATGATTCATGAATGCATATAAAACTTTCATTGGTAGGTATATAGCTAGGATTAGAACCAACGACTGTCGGGTCAGAATCAGGGTAACTATCCTTTACGCCAAAGGGCCGTCCAATATCAATACGTAATAAGTATTATAAAACAAAGTTCATCACTGCGTCTGTCTGTCTGTTCGCAATAATCTCAATAGCTACTGAACGGATTATCATGCGGTTTTCACCAATAGCCAGAGTGTTTATGAGGAAGGTTTAGGTGCATAATTCGTTAAGGTTTTGTGTAAATTGGATGAAATATGACGATGGTTGTCAAATATGTTCATATTTTATATTCGATGCAACAAACTGATGCAAATTTTGTAGGCATATATGTTCTACCCGTGCGAAGCCGGGGCGGGCTGCTAGTCATTAATAAACTAAATTGCGCTCCTCGAATTCGCTTAGGATTCAAAGTATCTTAGATCCTATTCCACCATATTTTGTTTTTTTATTAAGGCCCACTTGCACAGACCAGAGTTAATACATATATGTTATTTTATAATCCAGGCTTATGCAACATCTATGATCTAATTAGGTATGAGTAATTGATATGTTTTTCCCTTTTTTGCGACAATATTTTAGGTAAGTCAATCATTTTTATAAATATTTATGTAGACATCGTATTTTGTCGTTTTGTTGATTTGTATCATTCTTGTGCATTGTTTGTTGTTGATAATACTTCCAGTTAGGTAACATTGTAAATTCATAGAGATCTAAGGAGTACTATCGCGAAAGACATACACCTCAAAAGCTACTGAAAATGATAAGCGCAGCATTTGAAGAACACCGACACCGGCTTTAGACTTATAATATAGACTACTATTATATATAAATTTAGCAAGTCAAGTAACTAGTCTTAGGCACGTAGTAACTATTATATAATCTGTGTCTTAGGGCTAGTATCACCGGTTTCTGATAGCTCTATAAGGGCTCTTTTAATTTATGCGTTTCGGACCGCTGCAGTGCCGAAGCGGTGCGTTTGTCGTACGGCGCACGGCCGGTCGTTTGTTTTCATACAAAATGCATGGTGCGGCAACAGTGCGGCGTCCGTACCTGGGAAGGTATATATATATATATTATATATATATATATATATATATATATATATATATAATATATATATATATATAGTATATATCATACAATGGAAGCTTTTAGCTTATAAATAAGGATTTTAATGGTAATAGGTTTCAAATAAAAAAAATACATTTATGTAATTTCTTAATATATTTTTACATTTGACATAATACAGGCGGTTACACAAAAAATAAATAAGTCTTATACGATTTACATTTACTGTGATGTTTCGAAAACAAAACGGTTACATTACACTATAGTAACTACAATTATAATTAAAGTCCATTAATAAAACTGTACATAAACTTGCAACCATTAAAAAGATCTAAATTTACTTTTTTTTCTTATGTTTTTCCTTCGCTTGACATTCCGTAAATCAAATAAATATCTTAAGGTAAATAAAGACGCTATTCCACGGGCACACTAAAGCTCTACTTTTAACTTGAAAATTTCACTCATCCATTCAGTGTGTGCACCAGTGTAATAGCGCCTTATATCGTGTGTATATGTGGACATATGTACTAATTAAAAAATAAAAAGTGTTCTATAGTTATGTTAGATGTGTCAGACGATAACATAAATTGTGCTTATTAAATATGTGCTAATATAATTGTTATGGATACATAAAATAAACAGGGATGGAAATACATTTAACATTTTCGGTGGTCTGCATATGTCAGATACGAGTACATGTCAATGCCAAAAAGTATCTGTATTGTCTACAGACACAATGTACCGTAGAGGGATAAATCTACAGCTTTGGGTAGCGTCAGTGGCCACATGAGATAGAAGATTATAAACATACCCATAAATGTATATAGAATCCAGTGATACAAAGCAAAAATCAGTATATATGTTATAAAATGATGAGAAAAGTGGCAAAATAAACATAATTTCACAAGACGCTTTTAAAGTCAAAGTTTGTTTGGCTAACAACGTTGCTGACCCTAAAAAATCTGAGAGACTGAAATAGCTTTGGCCATTTCCGTTACGTTCCGTCATGTGCGAAGGAGACGGAGCTACCCGCGGTCTTATTCTTTTCTCTGTCTACGCAGTGTATAGACTATTGAGCATTGACATCTTCTGAACTTATTTTAATTTAACTTTGAACTTATTACGTTATTGCTATAAAGATTTAAAGCACTTATCTCCAAAACCCAGCAGACTATTCATCATCTGAACATAATAGAGGTGGCACTGAATGCTGACCAGAAGCTGTAATAATATCGCGACATTATAGTGACATTTATCATTTATATTTGTTTATAGCACAGTGTGACCTAAACCCGCACTTTATGCACGACGTTTAGCACCCTCGCTGCGCTCGGGAGCTAACTTAACGCCGTGCAATAATCTTCTATTTGACGGAAAAGCGTAGCAAGCATAAAGTGAGGGTTTATGTCACACTGACAGCTATAAAATAATATACGATACTCGTGACTTAAGTTGGCTATTATTGCACG
This sequence comes from Cabera pusaria, assembly GCA_954871355.1. Classification (NCBI taxonomy): domain Eukaryota; kingdom Metazoa; phylum Arthropoda; class Insecta; order Lepidoptera; family Geometridae; genus Cabera; species Cabera pusaria. Next base: position 12,307,379 of record OX940911.1, read on the forward strand.
GCGTGAAGTTACGCCGTGCAATAATAGACTACTTAAGTCACACGTATCGTAATATAATATTATAGCACAATGTGACCTAAACCCGCACTTTACGCACGCTTTTCCGTGACTTAAATAGTCGATTATTACACGGCGTGAAGTTAGTACAATAATCGAGTACTTAAGTCACACTTATCGTAATATACTAATATGTTTTTATTTTATTTATCCATAACGACATATAGAGTTATCAGACGAAAATTACCTAATATTAAAATAAAATCAATTAATCTTCGTTGTGAAAACAATATAACAACTATATCGTGTACTCTTTTGTATTAGTATGTGAACATACAAAAAATGTTAGTAAATTACTAAGTAAAAATGGGTAAACATGTAAAAATAGGTGTCAACAAAACACGGAATGCGTAACATTCAAAATAATAACACTGAATCATATGGAGAATATTAAAAAATTGGCACAAATTCTCAAAAGGCGGTATTCAAAAACTTAAATAAATAACAGTATGTGCGGCAATTTGGCAAGTCCAAAAACTTTATAGGTTGTATGTGAAGAACCACTATGTGGCAGACTAGCTTACGCCACGACTGGCCTTGTTCGGGCTAAGTTTAGGTTTAGTGTGCGTAGCTAGCTACAATGGAGCTACAATGGACGTTCGGCATTACATTATAGCAACATTATTCCAACTCATTCACTATTGTCCCAAGAGTATTTGATATGATTTGAATTTTGCACAAATGACAGTATTAAAAATACATAAATGAAATAGTTTATTTTTCGCCTTGCCAAATCATCGCTTTTACTGTTCAATTATTCAAAAACAGGCAACATTTTTACATCTTATAACTACGGCGACATTAGGCATACATACAACATGGAACATTATGTTTTTATACTAGCAATCGTTTTATATTGTGTAGACATTACTTATTCTAATCATTTAAATGAATTACGTACAAAAGTTTAGTTTCTAGTAAAATAACACTGATACAAGGGCCAAAAGCGATTTGACATTACACATATCCTTTTTGTGGCAATTCACTTAAATTCTATTTTTGTAAAAATTAAATTTGTAATTTTAACACATGAGAAAATAATACCTGTCCTTATCTTACCCTTGAAGTACGACGAAGACGGCAAGAGTTTTAGGCATGCCAATAGTTTGTTAATCAGCAGGTAATACTCGGAATACAGCTGTGACGGGCTATATAATTCTTTATTAGAGTGACTCATACATTAACCACACAAATATAATTAATAATAAAAATACAACAATTATCTATTCATATTTCGTGAAATGGTGGGGAACACTTTAAATACGAGTCCTACTCGCACGTAGCCGATTTTGTATGGATCGTGTAATGTCATAATCAGTTTAAAATCCTTGGAGAAGAAAAAAGGCTACCCACACATGCATATTAATGTTACCATGAATGTATGACAAATACCCTGATAGAATTAATGTTAAATGGGATAGTTGCCTCAAACTATTTGTAGGTACATTATAGTCTTTATTTTTCATACTGGCCGGCGTTCACTCACATTATTTTTCATTTAGGTATGACCAGTTACGGCAGCCTTCGGAATTTAAATGCTATATTTAAGTTGTAAGAAACATATGACAATCGAAGACTTAAAATTCAGCAATATGACGTCACATATGTAGGAGAGACAGCATAGACATTTTACAAGACTGTCAAGTTACACAGGACCTTAGAGTACGGTTAGAACGGACACAAAAATATTAAATTTATATTATTACCCCTATATTGTACATACACATAAAAATAATAGTCCAATCAACTATCCAACAGATAAATGAAAGTGGGTGGAACAGGTTATCAAAAATGGTAAAGATTTTCTAATAGTGAAATAATGAAGCCAAACCTTTTAAAAACTTTAAATATACAAAGCGATTCAAACTTTTTCACGTTTGTATTTCGACATAAAGGAAATACGTTAATATAATGATTATATTTTGCTAATCTAAAGGTATAGGTAAGGCCACGAGTTTGGAAAAGCGCGGCGGATAGTGTTGCCCGCTTTCTAAGGTTATTACCAAACGCGCAGCCTAAGATCGAAAAACAATCAAAATATCGATCTTATTTAATAATTTATATTATATGTTTAACAGTTGTTGCATTTAACTGGAAGAGAGAGCTTTATATGTAGAAAATGGTATATATATATAAAACACAGTGCATTACTATGTATGGCTAGACAACCACAGTCTTTGCATCCAGCTTGGTACAAAATTCATTACATACTCGATAACCCGGTGAATTTCGATATTTCGACGGTTCCTTTTGGTATTTCCTAATTTTAGTTTGTTTTTCGTAAAACAAAAAAAAAATGAAAACCATGTTTGAACTTTCGCGAGACTTTTGCAATATAGGCTATCGCGTGTGAGTTTTCCGCTAGAGGCGCAATTGTGCTGCAAGGTCCGCGAAATGTGATGTGATGTCATTTTTGATTTATCCCAAATTGACATTGAAATAACATGAATTTTGACATACCATTATAAAATTGTATATCTTGTCATACAATGACATTGTTTTTGGAATAAATAAATATGAATATGAATATGTCAGCAGTCATCACGACCATTGTACACAGTGGCGCCACCTGGTAAGCGAAAAAACGGTAGTTTCCCATTGATTCTTACATATTTAACATATAAAGCTTCCACACATTAAATGCATCAACTATCACAGGTGTTCCAAAGATAAGACGTCAATTTGGATCACCCGTACATGTACAACTAGACAGGAAGTCCCTTACAACTACTGTTATAAGCTATAGCTGCGACACTCAGCTGTTGCCTACGATAGCTACCCTCTGTATACAATGTACATTGCACATCTTTGGTGACGTCGGGTAAGGATGTTTGCGACAGTTTCTATAAGGCAAAGAAATTTTATATGAAATTAAAAAAATATATGCGTGATTTTTTGTTCGTTTTATATATATTGCAAATGAAATGACATATATATATAATAATAAATACGTATCTATCAATACGTAATATATAGGACGTGAGACTTTAATATATATGGTTTCTGTCGATCACTATAAGGCATAAACACTAAGGGAAAGCGCGGGCTAAAATGTAAACAATCGCTTACGAAACACGTCTCGACTACGTTTTCGGTTTTCGTAGTTTGTAAAGACCGTGTAAAAGACTGTAAGTTAGTAAAAAAAAATATAGACGATTGGTCAATTAGAAACAAAACGTCTGTTGGGCATTTAACGACCAAGTTATAGTTTAAGCCTCATGTAAAATTTACTAGAATTACGTCACTTATGTTGTGACAAAAAGAAAGTGAACCAGTTCACTTTCTATGCAATTACAATTAAAATCTAACTACATCTACATCGTCACTAGAATTATTTCTATCTACACTGTATATTTAGCTATAATAACTAGCTAAAATGGCACATCTAGGAAAACTATTGAGGTGATAACGAGCTTATACCGCTTTTAAAAAAATTAAAAATTTATATAAGCGGCTGAACAGAATAAAATGTGTTAAAAAATAAAATGGCGTCCGATCGCTATCTTACTTCCTCTCTAATATCTAAGCGAGATAGCAATACCGATACATACTTTTCTGCACAAACATCCTCCCTTCCTTATCGTTTCACTACCATTCTTATATATGAAAGAACCGGACATGGATATAAACTATTATTAAACTCTGAAATAATATAAGGCGATAAAAAAAATCTGTACCTACACTAATTTGTGCATAGTGGAAAATTCTGAATATCCATGTCACGGTAATTTCATAAATTTTGTGACGGTGGTGTGGTTGGAAAACAAAATGGCGTTCTTTCCGAAATTTTCAGCCAATGAGAACGCCTGTTTTGGTAATGGAAGCGATCTCATTGGCTCTTTGTCATAACATTTACAATGACAACCAATAATAGCACGCTTAATCTTAACAAAATATTTGCGCGATTTTATTGGTAGTTATGTCTAAAGTTTTACGCAAAGTAATTCACTCAGGAATAGATTTAGCCACTAACGTTAATTTTTGTACTTAAAAAGAGACGTTAATATTATCGTTTTACCAACCGCACCAAGGGCCACAATCAAAATCAAGAACACCTTAATTGACGAACCACTAATAAGCAGTCTTTACATTTATAATATAATAGTAAAAACTAGTGTTAATTATAATTAAAAAACTGGACCATAAAATTGATTTAATAGGAATTACACGATGTTCACGACGTCTTATTACTATTTGATTTAAAAAATAATGTACTTTATTATGTAGACATAAGATCGAAAATCTTTATGTGAAGATTGGAAAAGAAAGCTCTTTCAAGTCTTGAAAATTCAGATCGGAAATAGATCTTAAATCTAATAGAGTACACTTAGAGCCAGTTTCACCGGTTCTTGATAGGTTATCAGATCCTGATAGGGTGAAACTGGCCCTCAGTAAAACTCTGGATAAATAGAGCAGTAGACATCAAACCACAGTGTATTCGCACGTGAATTCGAATAGGTACATAAATGTATGTCTAATACTGACATCGGTCTACGCACTCAAAATATAATCAAATCGAATCGAAATATGCACAGAACCTTTAAATCGCATCTCAGGCTTTCAAAAACCTAATTTAAATTATCATCATATGTGAAACAAATTAGCGAATACTAATCACACTCAGGGACCAAACTTGTGCGAATCTAATTATTATTTAAAAAATATACGTAGTATATTAAATATTTTTGTGTCGTCAAACTATTGCACTGTCTATATACTATTGTTATAAAATGTAACTTAGTTTAATTTTCAGACCCGATAGTCTCTACATTGACACCTATAGTTTTGCGACCGACTATTCGTTGTGCAGAGTGAAATGGAGTTATACAGTGTCTACCTACGTCTCTGTCTATTAGAACGTTGCTATGACAGAAAGCATCGATAACTGTAGGCAGATATATAATACAATACATAATATAATATATATATAATAATACATAATACAGGGGCGGAAATCTCTACATTGATATCGATGCGTCCTGTCATCACAAACGTCTAATAGAGAGAGATGCAGCGAGACAGTTGTATATTTGCATCTCTTTTCTTAGCAACGATCATCGCTCTAAATTAATCGCACTTTATTCGCTATATATCGCTCGTTAATCTACGCACGTAGAGACTATCGGCCCTGGACTTGTCTTTATGAATGTATAAGCTACTGGGGCTGGGGTCAAAATTTTATTTTGATTGATATATTTTTTTGCAAGAGAAATCAGTGACCGAAGACATTTTACTTTGACATCTTGATAGACTAGATCGAAACATGTGGGGATGTAAGCAAAGTAATATTAGCTTTTCGTATCTACTGGTAACAACAAAACCATTGGTAATTTTTATAGTGTTGTCCCAGGTATGTTCTATAACGGAATTAAAGTTACTAGCTCTGATTAAATGATTGGTAAAATTTAATCGCGAAAGTTAATAGTTTTTATATTATTGGTAAAATTTAAGTGTACGTTATATGTTGCTTTGCAGCCCATTCAAAGTATATTAAAAGTGTGAAGTTGCATTTGTCTATGGTTTCGATTATACTTAAATATCGATATATCCCACCCCTATTATAATAATATTTCAAGTCGAAAATGAAATATTTATTTTCAAGCTTAATTTGTTTTTTTTTATTTTTATTTTAATAAATTTACTTAAAAAGCTAAACGAAGGCATCTCATGCAACGGCCGGCTAATTGAAAAAAATACCACAAAATACCGATTTCTTATTACACTTTCACGTCAAAAATATAAATTATTCACACAACCACATCTTATTTCATAAGAAACGAAGCCTTAGATTTTCACCTATTTATTGTAAGACTTTGAGCATATTTTTTATTTTCTTTGATAATAAACATGAATAGCACACGACGAACTGATTTGCAAACTAACACTGTTATTTTATTGATACCAATCAATCAATCTATTTTATTTTCAAATATATTTAACTTAAACTTCGAAGTGAATTTATTCAGTTAAGTTGTGAAATCATAATCGTAGATTTAAAAGAGTTATTGTAATAGCGCATTAATTCACGTCATTTCTTCATGAAAATACCTAATTTCAAGTATTATTGGTTCGGAAATAAGTTCTTGAGGCTTCGATAATGTATGGATACAGTACAATGTTGCAGCTATATGATAGTTTAAGAATGTATAGTTATATCAGATTTCTGGGGAAAAAAACGCGGCATACATACGGCAATGATATGATTATATTACATCTTAGAAAAAACATAACATTCAAGAAAAACATACAAAAAGTCAATGATCAAACCGCTTTGAGCATACAGACATTTTGACACAATTTAGATTTTGATAAATTGGTTTACTTATGTTTGATCATCTCTAGCGAGCAGTGGGACGTTTAAGATAAGAAAAAATAAAACCAGTCGATCTCTCTATTACCCAAAACTGCGTAAATTAATGATATCACACGCAAACTATTGCTTTTATGAGAACACACAGTAGTTAAATAAAACAGTCTAAAACTTGAACAATAACAATTTGTGTGATACTTCTACACAGTTTTGAGGTAAGGGCAGATGATTCAATTATTTCGTCCAATTTAAATACCAAATTATTTATAGCCTTAATTAAATGCAAGAAAATGAAGAATACTCGCTTTTGGATAAATATTCTCTATGCCCCATAACTGAAAGTTCAAAATAACTTTAGCATGTCATTAATAATTGTATGATTTATGAAATGATGATAACAAAAATTAAATTAATATCAAAACAAGTCTAGTTTTAGCTGAAAATAGTAGTCTTAGCTCCATCTTTTTTCATACGTATTTAATAACTATATCGATCAATATATCTAAATGTCAGATTATATAAATACCAGTCAACATTTACAAGAAATATACAACACATGTGATAGTTAACACTTTAAATTACAATGTAGTCAAAGAGAAATTCGACGAAGCGGGATTCATACTTACGAAGCCTAGTTAGATAGGCTTTTGTTATGATAGAGATATAGTGCCTTATAGTAAATATAAATTATAAATACAGTGTATGGAGTCGATGAGAGTCAAAATAATCATAATTTTGATACACTTCATTTCCGTACGAGCATTGTATGAAGATTTCGGCTGGCTTTCAAGCAAAATGTACAACGGGACAGATAAATTATAATGAGGAAAGTTTAACTATGTTGCTAGTATTCAAACAAGAAATAATTTATTATTGAAATTAAGTGGCACGTCGTTATCTGTCATCGAATTTTCTCTTTTTTCATTGTTTTATTAATGAAATGCCAGCCTATCACACCCTACCTAACACAAACTATATCTAACGAGTACATACACGGGATTATAAACTGGAGTCAGTACGTTTCGGTGGTTTTAAAGGCTATATTGGTGTGCGGCACACAACTCAGTGAGTATTCGCTTAGTTGAACTTCCGTTTCATACGTGCGTAGCGGTGTTTTGATGACCTGTGGAGAGAAAGTCTTGGGTTAGTTGTTTGGTTATAAAACAATATTCATTTCATTCAGGAAGCTTGATTAATAATTTCACATCGCTGCTTAGGGTAATGAAGTCATGTTCCTTTTATATCGTATAACGTAAGACCACTACTTTGATTAAAATGAAATGGTTGGTATTTAAATAAAACCAAAAACTATATAAAACATAATATTTTATTATAAAAACTCACGTTCATTTTAAACTTATAGATTTGAGACGGGAATTATATATATAACGTACCTACCATACGTCAAGGGGGTCACGTACAAAATCGGACACTTGTTACGCCGAAGATATAGCATCAAGACGATAGTCCGCCCCCCCTCACGGTTCAGGCAACTGTTGCGCTCTCCAAAGGATAAGGATCCCTTAGGAGCTCCTGGGGTCTACGTCGTTCCTTGCGACTGTGGTGCAAGCTACGTAGGCGAGACCAGAAGAAACGTGTCCACAAGACTCAGAGAACACATTGCTTCCATGAAGAACGTGGACAGCGGCAGCTCGGCGGTGACAGAGCACGCTCTCACATCTGGGACGACGCACTACATCAGATTTGACAAGGCACGGATTTTGGCGCGTGAAAAGCACTTTGTGCCCCGCAAAATCCGAGAAGCCATTGAGATTAGTCGTCGTCGTAACTTCAACAGAGACAGAGGGTGGTACCTGTCACATACGTGGAAAACCGTTCTGCATGGAAAGCACGTCACCAGCGGCAACAGTGAGGAGGACACCTTGAGTTCCGTCTGCCGGTTAGATGTGGTTTCGTCTGAAGCAAACAGCAATGATGAAGACGAAGCCCTCCAACCTAATCCCGCGCCTCTACTATGTACACCGCATCATCACCCCCCACCAACACCACCACCGCCGCCGCCGCCGCCGCCCGCTCCGTCCGCCCGCGCTGCACGAGCAGCGGCCCGCAGTGCGAGGTTGAACGCGTCGGCGAGCGCCCCGCACTCAAGATCCTGAAGAAGGCCTCCGGATGAGGCCGAAACATATGTCGATCGCTAAATCGACATCGCGTAAGTCACGTTAAATTCCCGTCTCAAATCTATAAGTTTAAAACATAATATCAAAAATAATAAAACTAAAGCGGTGTGTGTACTGAACAGGACCACCTCAGCACATATGTTCAGGATTTAACCTGAACGCTGATTTTCAGATGGACCTGAGCGTATATTGAACGACACGAAGCAAATTACAAAAACAAAATGTTTGATGTCACATAAGATTAGTTGAACAGAATTCCGTTTCGAAATATCGAATCGGAATTCCGTTTCGAAGAGAAAATTTCGAACAGAAAACTAACGTACGTATGGGGTAGGTCCATGGATTTGGATGGATAGACTGCGTTCGAAATTTCGAAACGGAATTCGGTATGTGTGTGGCCGGCCTTAGTCAGATATAATAAGTTATTTATGATACTAGTGCGGTAAGTTTGTAATTACCAATTCCGCACGTGTGTCACACAACGTTTTTCAACACAATTGCGAAAAAACAGTACACTTGGTAATAAATTGTTTTACATAAATACGTATATTCGTCGGAGAGTCGAAACAATCTTAAGTTTCTAATATGAACATGGCGCGAATTTGCAAATGGCGAACTACAAAATATGAACTACATATTTCGTCTCATTTATTCTTTAGTATTAAAGTGAGACAAACGTATTAAGAAAAAGGGCTTCCAAGGAGGTTCTAACATTCAGCTTATTTATCCTGGCAATATGAAACTCGTTGGTGGAAATAAAAAAAAAGCCGTAAATGTTACGCACGGAGCCATACAACGGAGCGTGATCAACGGAGCGGATATCAACTTTCGAGCAAATGTGATGAAAAAAAACATACATGTTCACGTAACAGCGGGCCCGTAGCAAGCCACAGCACAGTAGGCGGCCAGTAGCGCGGAGTGAGAGTGCGGCTTGTTGTCGTCTGTGCCCACTCGCGCGTGTGCCCCCAGCATAGCCCACGTGTACACGGAGGCACAGTCGTCGCCTTGTGCCCGGAACTGCGCGTTAGGGTCGGGGATGTTGGGGTCACGCGCGCCGCCGCACGCGGCTGACAGAGTGCAGAATGTCATCGCTTTCCAACCGCCGTATCTACGAAATACAAGTACTTATTGAACTGCTGATTTGAGAAGCTTGTGTAAATAATACTCAAATAATATATTCATGACTTTGAAAAGTCGAGAGGAAGCATGTAGAATGTAGTTTTCGTCGACAGACTTTACCATTATTAAAAATATATATATTTATGTATCGGTATTGCTTTATCAAGTATTTGAATGAATACACTTCTTATTAGTGAATTATTTGTCCTTTTAAAACTGACTTCGAGAGTACATTGAAGTGCAGAAAAAAGGATGAAACATTGATTCCAACATAATCTTGTTTAAAATCTTGTGTAATTAAACTATTTGTGGAATCAAAAATATTATTTGTTATAACATCCAGGCTTTAAATAAAAAATCTTGCTAAGATTTACTATTCTCAACGTATTACTAATCAATTAGAGTTGATAAATTATTTCAAATTCTACACGAAACAAACCATATAATGAAATAAAAAACATACTCACTTATCAACAACAACGACCGGCCCATTCTTATACTCCATCTGACATCCTGCCACAAACTCAATCAGCGCGAACGAATCCTTATAGGGCGCTATAAGTCTATCTATCGCCCCTTCTCTTTCAGTTTCCGTCGTCGCATGTCTCACAGCTTTCACAAACTCATTGTCATCTGGCTTCCCAGACGTATACTCCGTAGTATGGCCTTCCAACCATCGACTGCATTTGATAAACTTCACGCTAAGTTGATAGTCATCTTGTAGAGAGTGAACGCTGACGTTTATGACTTCTATTACTCGATCCGATGGTATGGAATCCGGTACTCGGTCGACCTTTTCAAATGTATAGACAGGTCGCCGTAATTCGGCCTCTTCTTCCACTGATAAGGCCGGCGCGCATGGAGGCGGCGGTGGGGCCGTGTCAGGCGGGGAACCAGCTGTTCTATTACCATTACCCCACTCGGGAAATTTAAACTTTGTAGGCGAACTCAGCTTGAAGTTCTTCAGCGACATTTTCGATGGAGATCTCGGCGATTTTGGACCGTTTTTCTTCTCAGATAAAGACGAGAATAGGTCTCCGTTCGCGATTGATTTCCGTGCGGATAAATCTCGATTGCCAGCGCTGAGTCTTTCCAATCTTATCTCCGCTCTATCGAAGCGATATGCCGGTTCAGAGTCTGTCACAGGTGAACTATTTTCTGGTATCAGTCTCTCGTCGTCGGCGCAGTCGCTTTCTTGTCTTCTGTAGCCGTTCGTTTCCGGTTCCGCCGGGGTTTCTGCGGGTGTTTTCGGTTTCCGGTCCGATTTCCGGTAAGCGACGTACGTGTCTTTTGATACGAATGAAGCTCGGAAGTTAGCGACGAATAGCTCCTTTTCGTCTTCTGTTGGCCAAAATATTTCACATTCCTGTAACAAGACATTAAAATTGTATATTTTTGAACATTCTGCAGGAGAAAGGAAATTCTGAGGAATTTAGGGATTGTGCCGAGTGAATGACTAAATATAAAAAATATATGCTTAGTACTTATATTAAAAGGATTTCGTTAACATCACGGGTCGTAAAATGCCCGGTCCTTTGGAAGGCATTGACGGAGCCAAAGCCAACGTCAAGAGGCCCTTAAAATATAAAATATAATATTAAAATATAAAAAAATATAAGCCTTGTAATATAAGCTATTAATCCTCTTTAGGATTTTTTAAGGGTCATATTTCTATTTGCAATTGGTTGGTCATGAAAGAAAAGGCGTAGCTACAGCAGACCTTGAATTTTTGCAAAAACAAATTTTACTCTAGAAGCATTTTCCAGGGAGAAAACGGGGGAATACATTTGTATGGAAAAGTACACCCCGCGTTCCCTCTTAATTTCGCATGTTTGCTGTCAGAGAGTGCATGTTCTGTCCGTAGGACTATGTATAAATATAAATTATAAAAAATATGAAATATAATAAATATATAAATTATACAAATATTCATTTATAAAGATAATAATCTTTTATGTAATACAGGTGGGTATAAAAGGACTGGTAGTAGTAGTAGTAGTAACTTTTAAACTTCGCGATTTACACACATAATTATATTGTAATACGGGACTTATCGCGCTAAATCAAGTTTCATTGACCGTGGTCACGAGAAGTCTTCTCGTGACCACGGTCAATGCAACTTGATCGAAACTTCGAGGTAAATAAAAATTATGTTTTTAGCGCGGTAAGTCCCGTATTCTAATTCTAATTTGAGGTGGGGGCGATATGTCCTGCACTGACGTCCCGCTCGGGGTGTATTGTGCATTCCTCCCTGACAGCGACTAACCAAGCCAACCCAGCTCTTTTATGAAGCGTAGGTAGGCCCGGGGTCGCTGACATAGCGCTCCTAGTGAAGTAGATGGTGATGGTGTTGATGATGTCGAAGCAGATGACATGATGGTAAGTGTGTGTGTGTAGCTGTGCCAAGAGCGACAGGCAGTGATGATGTTGACGATGAGGGTGGTAGTAATAGTTGTGGCAGTTGCTGGTGTCCTGCATCCATGCCACGGTCGTGCAGTCCCGTATTACAATATAATGAGTAGTAGTAGTACCTCGTGAGGGTCCAACAGTAGAACCAGCTGCGCGGTGTGGTCCCACATGAGCCGCCACAGGTCGGCGGCGCCGGGCGGCGGCCGCCCGCACACGGCCCACTCGCGCAGACGTCGCCGCCCGCACACCCACGATGCGTTCACGTAGTCACTACCTGTACACAACGCGTTATTACAACATATTATCTACCGACTTACAAAAAGGAGGAGGTTCTCTATTCATCTGTATGTTTTTTTTTGTATGTATGTTACGCGATTACCCCGTCAATATGCGTAACGAAAGATTTTGAAATCCTCTTCCGTAATGTGGGAACACATTTACTATTCACGAAAAAAAACCTTTATTTCGGTAATTAACTTAAGCTTAACGAAGTTTAAAGCAATTTTTCTAATATTTTTTCAATAGTGCGCAAAAACAGCTCACATGTGTCATGGCGTCGGCTGTGACGTCACGGATATGGTTAATGACATACTTAGTGTAGCGCCACATCTGCGGAACGTACGGCGCCGAACCTTCCGCTAAATACGCTCATAGTGTATTTCAAGTGATCTATGACACATCAGTACCCCGAGCACGAAAAACTTGCGAAAAAGTATTCGTATCGTCATCGACTTGAAAATGTATGAAATTTGTACAGCGCCCCTATCGTGCGTAAAAGTAACTAAATTCGGCAGCACGAACGATTTTGATTTGATTCGTATCGCAAACGTATCGTTACGTAAACGATACTTGAGATTTTATTAACAAAATGCGAGCATGAACTTAATTTTGACGTACGGTAATGTTAATTTCGAAGGCTGGCTATCGAGCATAGTCGAATATTTTTTCACTTAGGATTTTCCGGTGAGAAAAGTTTCGAAACTTTTTTTAACTACATAAAACATATTTTTTGCGTGTATTAAATGCAAATACCGCCCCCTTTACCAACGTCGTTTTCTTTATTATCTTCTTGCTGCAAGTTTACTTGAAATTAAGGGAAAATAAAAACATAAAAACAACATAAAAAATCTTTCCTCATAGTTAATCCTCCTTCGAGTTAATAAAACCTTCGTTCCAAGTTGACAAGTTTCATCGTTGTCAGCGATCATATTTGATTATCAAACTTCAAATTCGACACTGTCACTATGTTATCCATCCATGTAAATAAATAAAATATACCAAGTGTGAGTCGGGTTTCCACTAAGGGTTCCGCACAACACAATGTAATAATAAATATATGAAACTCTTAATTCACCACAACACTCTTCATTATATGAACACTATGGGTCAATGCATATTGAATAGGCAGCGACGCGACGCGCCACGACGATCAGAAATGACAAAACATTATAAACCTTATGAACAATGTTACAAGACAAAGAAACGCTTGATAGAATGAACGAGGTGTGGGTACGTAGTATTATTAAGTATTCTGTGATGTGGGAAAGCCTCGAGCCGTCGTTTTCCTTTCGAAATACGGAACCCAAACTCCAAAGAATCAAGTCATTGGTGACGCTATATCTTTCGTTCATAAACTGATATATATATTTTTAAAGGTATTAAATATTATTCTCTTTTTCAAATAAAATTCATTTTAATATCACTCATACCGTATTTGAAGATGTTTATTCTGTTAAAGTACTTTTTTAAATATGATTTCCGATAAATAGAAAGCTAAGCCAGAAGTAATAAAAAGTTCACTGTTCAATTTAATTTTTGAACGAATAATTCATTCAATAAGACGTTCATTTCATTCACAACGGCTCGTCTCTACTTACATTAGGATGACGTTACTAACATAATCGTATCGACCTCTCGATAGCTGTCAGAGTGTGCTTCGTGCTGCCGCCTATCGTAACACCACGTTATTGTATCGTTGACTCGATACCTTTACGATACGAATTCGATGATTTTTCGTGCTCGGGGTACAGAACGCGGCGTAATTTCCACTGTTTCGACGATTAGCGGAAAGTTCGGCGCCGTACGTTCCGCAGATGTGGCGCTACACTTAATGGAGCAACTATTATATAATCTGTGACAATGAATACACATGGTTTTCCAAAATTTAATAACATTCTCAAGAAAACCTCATAAGAGGACATAGGCGTGACGTCATGCGCTGTGATTGGTGTTTCAATCAAAATGGCCGATTGCAGTATTTTAATGTTATATTTTATAGAAAATCTCAATAATCTTAATTTTTTATATAAAACTAAACTAGTTTTTTTAATTGTTTTAATATGTATTTCTATTTTCCCCTAAAATCATCAAATCTTCGATTTTTTGATACTGTCGTCATGCCTATTGTGAATGATTCTTTTTTAATCGGTAGTTTCCGAGGTGGTCCCATTGTAATTTCATCAAGATCTGATAAGTATCTCCAGAGATATGACGATAAACGTCTCAAACTTGTTACTGAAACTGACTTGCAGGGCATGGAAGTCGGTTGTTTTGGTTTTTAGGGTTCCGTACCTCAAAAGGTAAAAAAAGGAACCATTCTAAGTCTGTCTGTCCGTCTGTCCGTTTGTCACCACCAATTTTCCAGGAACGGGTGGACCTAGCAAGTTGAAATTTATACCAGATACTGAGATCTATAGTCCCTATTAGGTGTATAAAAATCAAGGTCGTGAGTCAACACGATAAAAAGATATGGGCAAATTTAAATTTTCGCGAAAACTTGTAAGTACCAAAATTTACCTTAATTTTCAACTTCTTTTATTTTTCGGAATTTTTCCTTAGCTTGTGACCAAAATTGACAATTCTAGGGTCGACCGGAAGTACCCTATAGGTTCTGGGTCGAAAACCTATAGGGTACTTCCCGTTGACCTAGAATCATAAAATTTAGCAAGAAGCAAAGTCTTATAGCACAAATAAAGGAAAAATTCAAAAAATTAAAAAAAATTGAAAATTAAAGGGTGTCCCCATACATACATAGTTTCAGCCAATTAAGATAGGCCTCTGATTTATATGAGCGCTCATACAATTTAGAGATCTAGCTTAATTGGTACCTACCAACGTTGGTACGGAAGCCTCGGTGGGCGAGTCCAACTCGACTTTGCCGGTTTTATTTATTAAACTATCTTAATTATTATTGGAAACTGCAATCAAGCAATAATAATAATATGAAACATGTCTCTATACATAATATTATAGTTGATTGTTACCTAAAGACAAATCCCAGATCTTAAGATCCCTGTATCGCTTACGGGAGACTTTATAGATATACAATGTGGCTAGTCATCTTTGTCGAAGCCTTTATAAGGGGGGATAAAGAATGGACAAAAAATACTTATTCAAATCAAATTTTCTTTAACTCTACTTAGAGATGGGTCCTTAAGGTTTAAATAACGTTATAGGTTACCCTCGACTCCTGGTTTGGGCACCAACATAACCCTGGCAGCATCAGACGGCAGGATTCCGTTAGGTCGGTTCTTCTCCGCGTTGTGGGGAGCGCGCGCGCATACGCTCGCTTCTACGCTCGATCGGGTTATAAGCTAGAAACGATACAGTGGTATAGCATAAGGAAGGCCAATTACAACAGCAAGTAGTTACTTTTTTTTTTATTAGAAAAGAAAACTGAAGAGTAAATGTAATCTAAATACTTTAATTTATTAACTACTAGCTGTGCCCCGCGTGAACATCGTTCCTATGGTAATATCGTAATATAAAGTACCTTGTGTGTATACCAGGGACTAGGCTATCTACATAGCAAATGTCAGCTCAATCGGTTTAAGTAGTTTTAGCATGAAGAAGTAACAATAGTAGATTGTATACCAAGGGTGCAATATAGTACGTTTCTGCGAGGCCACTTTTTTGAATCCAGAGCGAAGCGAAGGATTCTAGAGTAGAATCCCGAGCGTAGCGAGGAATTTAAAGTACGTCGGTCAAGGGAAAATAATATTGCAGCCGAGTTTTACACTCTGCTTTTCATCACCCTCTATGAGAAAAGGGAATAAATAAAAGGCTCTATAAAATAGCAATTCAAGAGCATAATATTGTAAAAGACGCTGACTAAAATAAACAAACGTAAACCAATAAATACATACAGTTTCCGATAAAAACTTCGCACGTTTTGCAGTTTTTACCCGATTAATATTTTACCCTTAACTCATTGACATATTATACATAAGGACATGAAATACCTACAAAAAAAAGGTGCATATCTAAACCCAAAACGTATGCCATTAATTATCCATTGGTCCATTGCTAGGATTGTGTCAATCAAGGTCATCAATGGACCAATGGACAATAAATGGCAGTCATTTTTGGTTCCATTATGAGTTCTAGGTACTTGTTTTTGAAGTTATATCCATTCAAGCAAATGTATCGCGGCACCTCCATGTCTATATGTATTTCCTACTCCATGGTTAAATGTATTATTATGACAGTCTGTGACCACAGACTAAAAATGCCAATAATTCTAGCGCTTTTTTTTTTCTTCTTCTTGGCCACCACAATATATGTGTATTGTGCCACTTTGCGCGCATATTTTTTTATATCTCATATATTTCGTAATACAAAAATCATTAACAATAACTTAGTTTTGATTTTAAACTGTTGCCAATAACTGTACCAATGCCAAAAATGGTCCTTTTACCCTAAGACTCGAAATAATCGTGCGTGCTCCCACATCGCAATCGTGCTCGTCCGTAGACCATGAGGGTTGATTTTCTGCAGTTTATTTTTATTTTATTTTTTTACTGACCTATGTGGTCCCACAGCTGGGCAAAGTTCTCAATTTTTTTCACCTATCCCTATCCAATGCCGTTTGTGGCCAGTCTTTTTTTATATCATATAGGCTAGCGTTTGACCACTATCTCACCTGTTGGCAATCGATGATGCGGTTAAAGATGGTGAGCACGCTAGGCCTAGAATGGGAACTGACTCTCAAGGATATTCTAACTTGAGGGTGGAAGCTGGCCAGTTTTTGTAAAAAAAAACTGGCCAAGTGCAAGTCGGACTCGCACTCGTAGGGTTCCTTAACACAGTAGAGTATTCTATAACTATGATTTTTCACAACTACAAAAATAACTTTGTTTTTCATAGTGTTTGTATGAAAAACAAAGTTATACTTGCGGTCGCTATATCTCAGCAGCTGCTGACTGTATCTCGTTCAAACCAATTTTCGTTGTTAGTTTTTATTGAGATCTACAGAATATATTTTTTCTAGATTTTTCACTCCCTTACTTTAGAAGTTAGAGGGGGGGGACACACATTTTACCACTTTAGACGCGCCTATCTTTTAAATGATTGACTTTGAGAAAAAAATATTTTAGGAACATTAATGTCATTTTTAAAGACCTATCCATAAACACCCCATACGTATAGGTATGAAGTAAAAAAAAAATTGTTCCAATTGGGATGCCCCCCCTTAAACTTTTATATTTTTTATTTTTGTATAAAACGGAGAGCTGTTCACAGAATACATCTACCTACCAAGTTTTAATTCAGTAGTCTTAATAGTTTCGGAATAAAATGGCTGTGACATACGGACGGACAGACAGACAGACATGGTGAATCTATAAGGGTTCCGTTTTTGGCCATTCGGCTACGGAACCCTAAAAAGGTTTCTTTTTCTTATTACGTCCTCTGCGTAACATGTACAAATGCAACCAGAATACATTATACACTTACCAAGAACTGTTTCTCTAACAGGTTGACTGGCGGCGGACCTTGGTAGCTGTGATGTCTATTTGCCAACGTCCTCATTCGTTCTAATAACGCGTAGTTTTCTACGCGATTTGCTCTGAAATATTACAAAGTATTTACATTATACATTTTTTTTAATAGCATAGCGTTTAAAGCATCCTATAATTTGCTATTGAAAAGTTATGTCAAATATTCTGTTTTTTCGGGATAAAAGGTATCCCATATTATTATATTCAGGCTTCAAGCTATGGACATTTTTAATCTGATCTAAATCCGTTGAGCTATCTTCAATATTTCAAATACTGCCAAGAAATGGAATTCCCTGCCTATATCTGTGTTGCCCGATAAGTACAATTCGAGGGTAACATACCCCTAGGTAACATACACATCTTCTAGGTAAGCGTGCTACATCATAGACCATCGTGACTTAGCATCAGATGTGAGTGTACAAACGATCGTTTATCTGATATAAAAAAAAACAGTAATAAGATATATGAACACAGTCAATACACTCATAAAACGACATGCAATACGATGAGATACCAAAGGTTAAATGAAAAAATACATACCTTCTGATTTCTTCCTTTTCTTGCTCACTCATATTATTATACGCCTGCATTTTCTTGCTATATGTATCAGTCGATCTCGGCGCCAAATCATATACTCCTTCCGACTCATCGCCATTCACTAAACCTTCCTTTTGTTCATCTGTATTAGAATTAGAATTGGAATTGTTGCAGTTAGAATTGGAATTGTTGCAATTGGAACTCGAATTGTTGCAATTAGAATTGGAATTGTTGCAATTGGAATTCATTTCATTCAGATCTCTGGTAGACGATTTGCTTTGCTCGCTGTTTAAATCATCCGTTTTTATTGACATTTCCGATCCATTTTCAACGATTTCTCGTTCGCTATTTTGACTGGACTTTATACTCGACGTTTCTCCATTCATAATTCCGTTTGTTAAATCGTTGGTGCTCTTTTTGTTAGCATTTAGATCGAGCACCGCTAACTCCGCTTCGGATATATCTTCGAGTAATTTGAGGAGATATTGTCGTGCTTTAGGGAATTCTACTTCAGTGTTTCCAGATCGGACGTGTTCTAATAAGGCGTCGTGTACGAAAACGTACTGTTCTTCGGTTTGTACTAGATGATTGCGTTGTGTTCGAGCCCGGCAGAGGAAGCCGAGTGGAGAAAGGGTGCCGGTTAGTTTTAATTGGTTCAGTTGTGCGTCTAGGACTATGTAGGTGCCTGTACGACCCACTCCGGCGCTGTGGACATAATATATTTAGTTAGAAATTGTACTGCATCAAATTACGAATGTGGTTTCGTGTCTTGCGCCTAAATTCACTCACAGCCGCCATTCAGTTTGCCTCGTATTTTTCATATGGGAACTGGCTCTTAAAGATAACTGCCGGAACACATCTGATGTTTGGCAAAAGATTTTTTAATTTGAGGGTGGTAGCTGGCCAGGCGGACACTAGATAGTGACCTACCACCATGCGGGGGTTGTTGGTTGCTTAACGATGTTTTTTCTTCGCCGGAGGGCCACTGTGAAAAGCGCACATAAATTTTTCGATCGAAAAATCCATTGATGCACGGCGGGGATTGAACTCGATACCTCTGGCATCAAAGCCGACCATTCTCTCACGACACCACCGGGCCCTCAAGTGTGATTATAGTAGTGAGGCCCTGTACGTGTCATATATATACCTGCAGTGCACTAGAACTGTAGCCGGGTGCGCGGCGGCGGCTCGTACAAACGGTAGCACGGCCAGCGGGTGTCGCGGCGTGCCGTGGTCCGGCCACACGGTGTAGTGATATTGTACTACGAGACGCCCTTGACTAGTGTCCGAGTTTTCACTGGTTGGTGAACTCTGAAAAAAAAACACATTGTACATAGACGAAGAGGAAGACAGATTAATTACGAAGATTCATAACAGTCATAGTCTTAGTAACTTGAAATAAACTATAATCCATAAAATATAGCTTGATCTCTGTGACAGCTGTCAGAAAAATCATGCCTATGAAGTACTAAATTTCTTAATAGTACAGTCCGTACCTGTCAATGTCATACTTTATGAGCATGCCGATTAGTGATGGGCGACGAATGATCGCGACCACAGAGTTTTAGATAGAGTTTTATTTAAAACTAGCTGGCCCGGCTAACTTCGTACCACCTATCTGACAATGAATGTCGTGTTACCTTTTAGATGAACTTAGTTTAGGCTTTTAAGAACGTAATAAATGAATACAAAAGAGATATTAAGTTTATTGTATTATGGCAATACAGATATAGAATAAATGTTGGTAAACATGTTTTTGGAAATATATACACTTTTTTATGTTGCTTGTAAGCATACATTTCTGAACGTCAAACAATTATCATTACTGACAATATTTACATTTTTAAAATCTACATGAATTGAATTCACAAAAAATTGAAGAATTTTTACTTGACTTACTACTTGACACTGGCTAAAAACACTAATCGTGTGGTGCCATAATTATACAAAAAAATATATACGTCTGAATAAACAATTGAACATAAAATAATTGGCAGTTTTTAAACCCAGGAACATTTTGGCAAAATATTTTATCTTATATAATTTTTTTAGGTCAATTATTCATGGTTTTTAATACTTATCGATAGTTTATACTAACGATATCTATATATATTATAAAAGAAAGTCGTGTTAGTTACTACACTTATAACTCAAGAACGGCCGGACCAATTTTTATGATTTTTGTATTTTTGGAATTGTCTTTGTCAGGAAAAGGATAATAAGTATTAAAAACAATGTATAATTGACCAAAAAAAATTATATAAGAAAAAATATTTTGCCAAAATGTTCCTGGGTTTAAAAACTGCCGATCATTTGATGTTCAATTGTTTCTCCCGCCTTTTTTTTTATAATTATGGCTCCACACGATTACTATATTTAGCCAGTGTCAAGTATAAAAATTCTCCCATGTGTGGATAGCATTACAATATTCGGATTATCGCTTTTTTTTATTTTATAATTATGGCCGCTTACAAGCAACTTAAAAAAGTGTATATTTACAAAAACCATTTTTACCAATTTTTATTCTATATCTGTATTGCCATAATACATTAATAAACTTAATATCTATTTTGTATTAATTTAATACGTTCATAAAAGCCTAAAACAAGTTCATCTAAAAGGTAACACGACATTCAGTGTCTGTTAGGTGGTACAAAGTTCGCCGGGTCAGCTAGTTTTAAATAAAACTTAATTTATACATTTTTATATATGTAATTAAATTAAACCCAATTGTATGTTACATTAGCATCGATAATAGTGAAAAACGTCGATAAATACTATCGTAACATTATTATAATTTATTTAATTAATATTATTTACATGTTTACATACTATATCTTAAATAGTAGTAGTTGTAGGTGAGAAATTTGATTTTATTTACTTACGTAAAATCCAATTTCTCACCTACAACTACTCATTCGATTTCATTACAACATTGTTTGATAATCGATTTTTTCCACCACTATCCCAACTCTAAAAATGTCAATCTTCTATGTAAATGTCACTGTCGCAGAGATCAAGCTATCTTTTATGCAGTATAACAAACATTCACACACACACACACACTTACTTTCATTACAACATTGTTTGATAATCGATTTTTTCCACCACTATCCCAACTCTAAAAATGTCAATCTTCTATGTAAATGTCACTGTCGCAGAGATCAAGCTATCTTTTATGCAGTATAACAAACATTCACACACACACACACACTTACTTTCGCATTTATAGTATAGTAGGTCTAAGTTAAGACTTTTTTGGGGCAATTAAATAATGTGTGACATTATTATTCGTTTGATTGCGAATTTCATATGACTGTATGTATATATAGACGTGTAAGATGCACGCGACATCTTCTATTCGTGATGTAAAGTAACATGTCACAGTTCGTGCTACGTAAAGTACACAGTAGACTGACCGTGTTAGTGTCTGGTCGCAAGTTCCGCACCCTCATGTGTCGCACTGTGTATGCTGCACGTACATCTTCGTGCAATAAGGTAACGTGCACGCCTCCGAACTCGGCCGAGCTGCCGCGCCCGCCCGCAGGCCAATACATATCGCATTTACGCTGAAACAAACAATAAAAATATATTATTACTCGACCTTCGGTGTAGCTGTAATGACCCCGAAAGACCAGCGGTATTCGTTCGTTCAGAAAAAAAGAAAATAACTGACTAGCTTCATGGAATTTAATAGAAACAAAATGCTCAATAACCCATTTTAAAATTATCTTTCAACTGCGACTAGTATGCTATATCTAAACTGTGTTCGATGTAATAAATAGCAAGAAAGGGCAAGAATTTATTTCCATAACATTCATTCAATAAAATCTGTCCCTGTATTTATTCGCAATGGTTCATGTAGCATGATGGTGATAAAAAGTTATAATAATAAGAATGAGGGAAAACATTACATGTTTTGGCGACAGATTTTCTAACATGAGGGTGGTAGCTGGCCAGGCGGACACTAGATAGTGTCCTACCACCATGCGGGGTTTGTTGGTTTCTTAACGATGTTTTCCTTCACCGGAGGGCCACTGTGAAAAGCGCACATAATTTTTTCGACAGAAAAATCCATTGGTGCACGGCGGTTTGAACTCGGCAGTAGAGGCGTACGAGGAGAAAATCGGACAAATGATCAGTGACAGCAATACTTATAAAAAGGTAAACTACAATCCCACTGCCAGGGTAGCTACGAAAGTGGTAAAGCTGTTACAATCAAGCGAAGATAAAGACTTACTAGCGCGCCTTCGACCACAAAATCCGACACCACCAAGATTTATGGTTTACCCAAGATCCACAAACCCAATTGGCCATTACGCCCAATAGTCTCCCAAATGGATTCGCCTACGTATAAAATGTCAAAACATCTGGCTACATCTTTGCAACAGTACACTGGCAAGACGAGCAGCTATGTCAAAGATTCAAATCACTTTGTGCAACTCCTGGAAGATGTACGTGTCCAACCCACAGTAGAAATAGTCAGCTTTGACATTACTTCTCTGTTCACAAATGTACCAGTAGATGACACTATAAACATCATCAGCACTATCATACGAGACTCCAGCTTACCTACTGAGTACATTAAGTGGACAGAACTTTGTCTTAAAAGTGGGTACTTCATGTGGAGAGGAGAATACTACATACAAGTGAATGGAGTGGCTATGGGATCGCCCATTGCTCCTGTGGTGGCCAACTTATTTATGGAGTGGTATGAAAGTACGGCACTAGCGACGACGTCAAACAAACCGAAATACTGGTGGCGTTATGTTGATGATATTTTCGCGGTTGTTACCAAGGAAGGATTACCAGACTTCGTAACGCATCTAAACAGCCTGCACAGAAAAATACAAATCACGGTTGAAATGGAGAAAGAAGGAGTTCTGCCGTTTCTGGACGTACGCGTGATTCGCAGATCTGATGGTAGTCTAGCGCACACTGTATATCGCAAACCAACCCAAACACAGAGCGTTATTTGCATGCAGACTCCCATCATCATCCTGCACAGTTGTCCTCGGTACCTAGGTCATTAATTAACCGAGCTCTGAAACTATGTGACCCTCAATATATAAAGACAGAGCTCGAGCACGTGAGGGATGTACTAGAGGACAATGGATATAATTGGAGACAGTGTGAGCGCTTGGTTAGCAACATTGAACGTAACCGAGCACCGTGGGTGGAACGTTCTCCATCGTACTTGCCGTTCGTAAGAGGAGTAACGGAAAAAATCGGATATCTCTTACGACGGAAATATAACATCAAGACATTCTATCGTCCACCAGGCCAACTCAGACAGATGTTACGTTCACCAAAACACAAAGATCATTTGAACGTACCAGCAGGGCTAGCATGGCGAGGGGACTATTTATTCCGGGGAATAGATAAAAATCTTTTCCCCGTCTGTCATTTTGTCAACATTCAGAGCATGGGGGCACAGGTGGATATATTTGTCACGGTGGATATAATAGCCTTGTCCCCTTCATTGTTGCCATACATAGAAAATAAATTAAAATTGTATTATCAGTCATCATTATTTGATTCAACTCGTCAGTTTTGATGTTTTTTCTTTTTAGTTTCATTATGACTCCACACAGTTAGTGTATTTAGCCGGTGTTAAGTACATTATTATCTCTTCTCTATCTTTATGTATGTATGTAATTCTACTGTACGTGTGTATGTCACTGAACTTCTCCCTAAACGGCTGGACCGATTTAGATGAATTTTGGTATGTGTGTTTGAGTTAGTCCGTAGATGGTTTAGATACACAATTTGACCCGATAGGTGGCGCTGCGAGACAAAGTCTGCCGGATCCGCTAGTATATATATAAAATTCTTATGTCACAGTTTTAGTGTTTATACTCCTTCTAAACGGCTTGACCGATTTTGATGAAATTTTATAAGTATATTAAGTAGATATGATAATAGGTTTACAACTAATTTTTAATACCCTTAAGTGTTAATGGTGGCCCAAACGCGGGCAAAGCCGCGGGACGCATCTAGTATATATATAAAATTGTTTGTGTTTTCGAAAATGCTCTTAATGTATTTTTTCCTCAAACTTGTGTTCTTCCGCGAGTGATAAGTGTAATGAGAAAAAATCTACTAAATTGCAATATATTTTTCAGTTACGAAAACGTTCACAAGGTTGATTAGTTAGTTTGAGAATCGTAAGATTATGATTATTTCGATTTATTTGTTAATTTTACACACTTTATAATTTTGGCACTGTTCTAACGTACTCTTTGGCACTGCTTTTAAGTCAAGTTCCGTGTCTGGCAATTTATTCGGCATACCTCGCGATTAAAAGAAAAAAGTATTTAAAAGAAATGCATAGATCGAGTGGGAAAAAGTAAGTAAGTATTGTGTATATCTTTTACATGTCCATGTTACGGTAAAATCCGAAAATATAAAGATTAAGATAAAGATATTTATTTCCAAAAGTAATTTGTACAGTACACATGCAGTTTTTAGTATTATGCAATTAACACAATCAAATTATATTAAACAGTAGGTAAGTATAGACTGATATTTATAAGACGATATTGCTAGCATTCCATGGGCCCCAAACTAGACTAGGCCTGTATCTTGGGCGCCCTTTACGTTTCTATAGATATCATCTGTATTTACGTTCCATTTTGTGCGTTTCTAATAACGAAAAAATGTAGATTTAATACGCACGCGACATTTTTAGGCAAATTGCGGTGATAGATAAACATAAACCCACCTCTTAAGATAGTAGATAAATTTGTCCTCTTTAAATGTCAAACATCGCAGTTATTCCCTTTCCCTCTGTCGCCCATGCTTTACAAGGTGGAAATACTTAAACGTCAAATGATATACGGGGATAAATATTGTCTTTCCACTTAGCCATGCTCTATCTGCTCTGTTCATGCTGACAGGTAGAGAAAACAATTTTATCTCTTTTCAGAGGAGAAAAACAGGGGACAAAAATTTTATCCCCTCGCCACGCTAGCCCTGCTGGGGTATATAGAATACCGTGTGACTGTGGCAAGATTTACGTGGGAAAGACTCGACGCAATATCGCAACTAGATTGACTGAGCATATCAGGAGTATTAAGAATATGGACATCAATAGCTCCGCCTTGGCTGAACACGCACATCTCTCGGACACCAATCACTACATTCGGTTCGACAAGGCCTCCGTATTAGCAAGAGAAAAGTACTTCATACCTCGAAAAATACTTGAGGCCATGGTGATAACCCGCCACCCGAATATGAACAGAGATCGTAGATGGAACCTGCCTACAACATGGATACCTATTCTTAATGCTTCCTCAAAAAAGAAAGAGTTCTCCAGTCTAGAACGTGACACGGTCAGCTTTGTTTGTAAAAATGCTTTTGACGAGAGTGACGATGAAGATCTGTCAATCATCGGACAAACCAATCTCACACCATCACTGAGCGGCGCCGCTCGCCGAGCCCCCCTCCCCCGACGAACCGCGCGCTGCGAGCGGCGGCCCGCAGTGCACGTCGCGATCTCGCTGCGTGAACTCCCGAGGATGTGCATCGGACATGCATGAAACTTAGGTCGAGACAGTCGACAACAAACAGTAGTGAGTATAATAGTCTGTGTTTTATAATCATGATTCAAACTCACGATAACTATAAATCTAAAACACCGTGAGATATTTTGTTGGAATACACCGTGAGATATTTGACTTTGTTAGACGACAGATTTTCCAACTTCATGGTGGCAACTGGCAACTAGCCAGGTGGACACGAAAAATACCACCCAACCACCATACAAGGCGATATAAGATTGGTACAATCTTACTAAACACCTGTATTAGGCTACTTTAAATCGAGCGTCTCCTCAAGATACTTTTATTTACCGGAGAGCTAAAAGGAATGCTCTTATAACACAAAATATGTACAGTCCAGTACCCAGTGTTGCCCACTCACCCGTCCTCGCTCCACAAGGTTGGTGATCATAACGACTGTATGCACTCGGTGTTGCCATATCATGCGCCAGAAGGCGTCCAACGTGGCAGGCGTGGGCCCCTGTGTGGCAATGTAGCGACGTCGCCACACTAGCCATTCTAGTTTCACTTGGGTTGGTTTGCCATCTGCAAATCAAGGTTATATAATTATATATATATGGATATATAATTTAAGATCGTTTCGTCGAAAAACTAAAAGAACCGACTTCAAACGTCGCGCTAGTCAAAGTAGCCAGTAGCCGTAGTAACTATTATATAATCTGTGCCAGTAGCTAGTAGCATGTCGTTAAGGTATATAAATGGATCGTTATACAAATGTTAATATATTAAAAACTGCTCTTCCGATTTCGTTAACATTTAAATGGGACCACCTGGGGAAGGGTATCCTTTGAAACAAAAAAGAATTTTCCAAATCGGTTCAGGCATATTCGAGTAATAGGTGAACATACATAAAAAATAAAAAAGATTCCGACAAATTGAGAAACTCCTCCTTTTTGTGAAGTCGGTTAAAAACAGGTACCTTTATAATTCAATAATGAAACTTAAAATATAATTCATTACATTATATTGCACTCGTATCGTGCAGTTAATTTTTCGCTTCCTTCTACATTTAACAAACCTTTCAATTTGGTTCTAAACTATGTAAATATCGCAAGTTCCTTACTGGCAGTAGTATGTTGTTACTACACTTCGAGAAACACAAACTGATTTGTAATTAGAAACAGGCTAGAAAGTTAATTTACTACCGCCTCAACATATAAAACTTAACTCACCAATATTAACATAGACATCATCAAGTTCGGAGTCATCATCGCTGCGCTCGCTATCACTGCCAGCGTCCTGCTCGTCCGACTCCACTATTCCAGAGAACTCGATGTTGAGGAACGCTGACTCTATTCCCTCTGCTAAATTGGGGGGCGGCTTGCTTGCTTTCACTGAGGGTTGTCTGTGGGAGAAAGGGGGGATTTTTAACTAGAACTGAAACTCGAAATACTTCGCAATTTTATGTCTTTCTATTTCTACGGGTATTTATTCTATTATATTGTGACAGGGCTAGTATGACGCTTGCCTATAATCCGTCCAACCGTTGTATTTAACTTTTGACAACTGCAGGGTTGGATTTGGGTGCTATAAAAAATATTACTTCATGAACTAAAGAATATAGAATTGCGGCAAAATGGATCGTACATCACTGGTTGCCGACTTATATTTAAAAGTTATCGTGAAATTATATCAAAAATCTTAATAAACGAAGTCTAATTTAGCTGTCGTGGGCATAAGGCCAAATTATTGTACTGAATCCGACCCTGGACAGTTTGAGTACTAATCAAGATTGTGGTACGACTTTAGTTCTACTCCAATCGATTTTAAAGGTGGGAGGGAGGAGATGTGGTAGAGCCCCCCCCCCCTTGAAGGAAAAGTTGCGGAGACCCCCCCCCCCTTTCGGAGATATGATTTTTTTGTTTTGAACATTTATCAATGAAATCATCTAAATAAGTGAAAATTTGGTAGGAATGTTACATTAACTGACATCAATTTTAGGAGGAGAAGGAGGCGGGGGGATGGTTAGAGCCACCCCCTGAAGGGGAAGTTGCAGAAATCGCCACTTTCGGAGATATGATTTTTTTGTTTTCTAACCAAACTTTTAAAAATTTCAAAAAATTAGCTGGAGGAATATGGAAAGCTGGCTGATATGGAAAGGGTGGGTTGATGGGCTCATACACTTGTACGCATTATGTCAAACACTTAAAATAACAAGAGAATGTAAGTTTGTCATTTTCAGTAGCAAGTTTGAGGTATTGAATTTGGTGAAAGGGTGTTCCTTTTTAGCGCTTCGCCGGCCGCTGCCGCGGCACGCTCGCTTCGCTCGCTCGGCTCGCGCGTGGTGTTGTCGCAGTTCAAACCTAAACCTAACCTAGTGATTTTCGTTATTTACTATTTATCTTAGAAATTATATAATCAGCTAGAGTAGTAGGATGTGGAAAGTAAAAAATAAAACAGAATTCCTACACAAGATATTTTATTGTCATTATTATTTTTAATAAAGTTGACATTTTTCAAAGTTTGGTAAAGTTTGGTTTGGAAATAAAAAAAAAATCATATCTCCGAAGGGGGGATTTCTGCAACTTCTCCTTCAGGGGGTGGCTCTAAACATCTCCCCGCCTCCTTCTCCCTCTAAAATTGGTGTCAGTTAATGTAACATTCCTACCAATTTTGCACTTATTTAGATGATTTTATTGTTAAATGTTCAAAACAAAAAAAATCATATCTACGAAAGGGGGGATCCCCGCAACTTTTCCTTCAAGGGGGGGGGGGGGGGGCTCTACCCCTCTGAGAGCTCTTAGAGGTGCTCTCGTAAGTTGTAGTTGTAGTTGTAATGTTAAGTAATGTAATGTTTATCATCATATCTGTCTATGTGGCACGGCTGCAGAGTGCAATATGCCGACTATGAAGGTACATACCTCTGTCTGTGTACACTGACCTGTGAGGCCTGTTCCTCCGGTCCAGCTTCCGTTTGATCCTGGCGATGTGGTGCGGCTGCAGAGAGTGCAACATGCCGTCTATGAAGTTAGCGTTCACGTAGTCGCAGGGGGAGCCGCGGCCCGCGCCCACGCAGCCGGCCGCGCCGCAGCGAGCGCCGCCAGATACGCATACTCGGGAGTGGTCGTCTGGGAAGAACGGACATTTTTTCAATGGGTAAACTTCGCACACTAGGGGTGTCGTCGGTGTCATTCATGCAAGTCATTCAAATTCAATTCAAAAGTCGAAAGTTAGTGATAACTTACATGCAGTGATGTTCAAATATCGATTCTTCAAGCGGTTCTCAGGTCGATGACTGTGGTGACTTGTATGTCCTAACGCAGCCGATTTCGCTACCACGATCTCGTACTCTTTGCTGTAACACAACATAAAGTTATCAAATATGTTTAGGTTTTATTTATAATACAGCTCTAATAGGAAAGAAACACATTTAAACTGTTATGTATACTTCACAAGTTCAAAATTCCGGGTCTAATAATTATCGTGCATTTTGACTTTTTTACTCTTCACCTTGATGAGTGATGACAGTAACAATTTCGTATAGAACCGCAACCGATCCGAGCTCAGTGGCGTGCCATAGGTGAGGCCTATATCTAGTAGAAAGAGATAGACTGATAATGATGATAGAACTTAAGTTTTAAAAGGATACGACTACATAAACATGCCGTACGGGTGATTTTGTCTTGCTCGTTAAGATGTTTTTTCTGTCTATTACGTCGTATCAGATCTGTCTGCGTAGAGCGCAGCGATGTCCGGGTGCTGCAGTGTAAACATGAGCGGTGCTCGAGCCGACCATCTAGTGACGTCACTCTCGTAGAGTATGTACACCTACAACCGTAGACAGAGAAAAGAATAGACCGCGGGTAGCTCTGTCTCTTTCCCACATGAAATAGGACTATGGAGTTATTCCGTGTAACGGAAAAGGACAAAGCTATAATATTTCCCTCTCTCAGTGCGTCTCGGTTTTTACAGGGTCACTCAGTAACGTAGTTAGTGTTTTAACGTAGTTGTACTGTTTTTAGCTTAACGAACTTTGACCTTTATTGCTATGTGTCACTGGGTTGTAAATACATATATGGTTATGTCACAGATTATATAATAGTTACTGCGTGTTATGTTACAATCTTCTATCTCACGTGGCCACGCTACTCAAATCTCTATAATTCCTTACTTTATGCCTACAACTGACCTGAAGCCGACATCAGAGTCTGCGTGTAACGCGGCGACGTGCGCTGTGAACTGTCGCGCGGCTACCGCCGGGTGCTGCGGCGCGGACATGCGCGGAGCTCGCGCCGAGCATCGCATGTCACGCAGCTCGGCGCTGCCGGACGGACAGGTCCGTAACGGTGAGCTGGTTACCACTACAGACAGATATTACATCGTTTATGTGTTTTTCAACATGTGGGTCGCGACCCCCTGGGGGGTCCACAAGAGTAAGGCGAGGGGAGCCTCAGTAAAAGAAAAAACAAACAAATTTTGAGAATATACTTTTATTAGGAAAATATTCATTAAAGAGAATTTGTAGGTGTTGTAATTGAGAAGGAGTGAGAGCTCAGAATACTTAATAGTACTACGCAGTGAGAGTGCATATAATACTTATTTGTTTTTGAAGAAAAATATGTAATTTGTTTCCTATGGCCACGCGAGAGAGCCGCGGGTAGAAGCTAGTAATATTATAAAATACAGATTATAAACAGTGCAGGTAGGGGGTCGGGTTCGCGTCATGAAAAAGGTTGAAATACACTCGTTTATATTAACAACCCGGTAAGGATCAATAGGCGCTAGGCAAATTTGTTGCGCATTGATACTGTGATTTTATGACAGCGCGGGAATCAAACTCTCACTGACGGACCAACCACAGCCAAGTACCCCACCAAGCAGACCTAAAATTGATTTCTGCGCAAATAAAGATCACGCGTTTAGATCGGTGGTGGCGGGAATTATACAAACTTTAAAAGGAACCGAATCCATTATTCTAAAAATATATACAATGGATTTTCGAGAGTGGACCGGATTTTAAGATGGATACCAGTAGGCGTCATCACAGAGCACTTTAATCTTTACTATCGCCTTCACAAACTTGGAGCCACAGACAATCCTCTATGTCGAGGATACACGTTAGAAGATGAGATTATGGAACATTGCGGTATTCACTATCCAGTCCTAAACGAAATAAGAGCCACAGGTGGATTACAAAACCGAGATCCGAGTGCACCGGTCGCACCAGCAACTACGTTTACCATCATCACCATTGTAATGTAAAAAAAAAAAAAAAAAGATTAATTACCAGGTTTCTTGTTGAGAGGAGCACGCGCAGTTTCACCGCCTTCTTCCAAATAGTTGTACGCCGCGCTTATGCATTTACTGACACGAGTTCTGCATCTGTAACAAATAAACAATATGACAATAAAATAAAATCTTTTAATTAGAAGCTTTTATTTACTAATTACAGATTCACAACATTTGTACGCTACATGATCGCCCCACACCTAGACGAGTACACATCTCACCTCCAGTAGAGCAGCGCCACGAGCCTGGCGGCCACTAGCGCGGCGGGACACACGGCTAACAGGGCCTCTGTGCTAACATGAGATGACATCTACTGTAGCACGCTACATGATCGCCCCACACCTAGAGGAGTACACATCTCACCTCCAGTAGAGCAGCGCCACGAGCCCGGCGGCCACTAGCGCGGCGGGACACACGGCTAGCAGGGCCTCTGTGCTGACGCCGCGGGACGCGTGAGGTGACATCGCTTCAGAATGCACGCTACACCATTCACTTGACACTTCCTAGAGGAGAACAATATTATTATTTTTGTTACATAGTATAAAACAAAGTCTTCCCGCCATCTGTACGCTTAGATCTTTTAAATTACGCAACGGAATTAATGAGGTTTTCAGCAATAGATAGAGTGGTTCAAGAGGAATGTTTACAACCAGGATTAAGCGTGGGCAAAGCCGCGGGCGCAGTTACTTTATAAAACACAGATAACGTAGGATGGATGTAAAGGAAATCGTAAAAAAATATAACCCTCCCTTTTGCTTCGCCGTAGGTCAGGTAATTAGTAGGATAGGAGATACGTCGAAAAACTGTTTTAGGGAGCCATTTTTTCTATGAGCCGGCGCGGGCAACAACTAGAGCACTTGCCACGTATATAGAATCATCAATTTTTAAAACTCCCGAAAAATTTTCCAGGTATCCTAATATTGGAGCACGGGTGACTGTACTATTTTGGGGGCGGATATACTGCAAGCGTAGGAATAAATAGGCGGTTTTATGTCCCTAAGTCCCAAAGGATGCATAGCTTAGTACCACCACCTATTTACTGTGGTTAATGTACCACACGATTTATTATTAGTATTGTTGTATAGGCAAAAACATAAATTAATTGCTAAAAGTCGTAAAACAAATGTTTTTGTCATAACAGAAAGCGCTCCTGAGAGGTTTAGTTAGGTTAGAATTCCAAAATATCCTGTGAAATAGAGTGTTACCTGCGGTGCTGATTCTGTCCCGTTGACTAAAACATTCTCGCGGGATACAGATTGCGTGACAGCGTAGATCTTCACTTCGTAACGTGTCACGTTCCAAAGTTCCACCTCCTGCGAATGAAAATATAATTTAAAAAAATTTACATACATTAGCAACACGGGAAACCTGCAAAATAATTCGTGTTCTTCAATTCATAGGATCATTTACCTTGGAGATGAATCTATACTAATATTATAAAGAGAGAGAACATTTGTATTTTTGTATGTATAATTGTAACGATTGGACTCAAAACTACGGGACCCATTTTAAAAATTCTTTAACTCATATTTAGAATGGACTTTCGGAATGAAAATAGGCTATAGACGTATATTATCCCGTTTCAATGATAGGTATATTCTTGGAGATTTATTTTGCAACCTAAGTCGAAAATAAAACGGTCGGGAGAACACGTTTTCATAAACGCTGCTTTTACGGTTGAAGATAGATTGAAATATGTATTCGAATGGTTTAGAACTTAATAAGACCTATAAAAAAAGTCCGCAATAGCATATGTCAATCTCTTAAGGTTGACTCACAGTAACCATTTAATCTTTAATAAAAAAATATTACAACTACCAACGCTATTTTCTACTATACAGTAATAATCCTTATCCAAATAATTACGTCAAATACCTTGGCCATATATATTTTTTTTCGTTTACAGTATACAATTTAAATGAAAACTTTAGAAGATACCTATCACAGATTTATAATTACGCGCATCGCAACTGATTAAATATTTACAGTGAAATCACAGATTAGAGCAGGGGTCGCCAACCGGCAGCCGAGATAATCTTCCCGGGACCGGGAATATTATCTCGGTTCAGTTCTACGGATGTATGAGAAAACTACAAAGAATTGAAAAAGTTTGCTCAGCAGATAATCACATATTACATATTTGGTAGTACATATTTGTGTGAGCACTTTTTCAATTCTCAACTACCGTAAAAATAAGAATTGTTCGCGGTTAACGGATGAACATTTAGGCGCGATACTGCGCGTGTCTACGACTAAAATGAAAGCAAACGTTAAAAAAAACTTGCAAAGCAAATGCAGCCACAAAAATCTCACTAGTTGTTACTTTTATGTTAGTATAGTAATCCAATTTAAATAGACATGATTGTATGAATATATATGCGTTTTATTTCAATTATTAAAAAATACATGTCCGAATATATAAAAATAAGTGCGGCCCGCACTGATACTCTGGCAACATATGTGGCCCTGCTATAGCAAAAGGTTGCCGACTCCTGGATTAGACCCCTACCGATATAAATCAATTTAAGGTTATGGCGGCAGATTTTCTCCTTGATGGTGGTAAGCTACTTTTTGGTAGAAGTCAAGGTCCATCCTTTTACGCCAACCGGCCGTCTAATATTATGTATAAATTTCACCCGTGCGGAGCCGGGGCGGGTTGCTACTCCTACTAATATTATATCGGCGAAAGTTTTTATGTACTTTTGTTACCTCTTCACGCTCAAACTACTCAACCGATTGAGTTGAAATTTGGTATGAAGATAGCATAGACCCTGGCATTACACATAGGGTACTTTTTTTTATCCCGATGTTCACACGGGAACGATGTCAACGCGGGTAACATCGCGGAGCACAGCTAAAGTCTAGTATATATATCTCACCACACTTATAGTAGTCTCGATATCGTCCTTGCTGGTGGGCAGGGTGAGTCGAGTCCTCGGCTGCAGCTCGGGCACTTTCCGTAGACTGACCACGTACTGATCCAACGAGTTGTTGTACGCTAATGGTTGGCGCCACTGGAGGTATAATGTACCTGAAAAATCATTACAAAATGCTTTTAGTGCAAGAAGTTGCTTTTACATATTTTAGTTTGAAGCCCTGCCTTTTTGCTTTATTTTAAAATACTGTGTTGCAAAAAAGCAGTGCCTTACTCAGAATTATGGTAAAGAAATGTAGGTACATCGTTTTTTCACAAAATCTTCAATGGAGGTCGGACACTATCTAGTATCCGCCTGGCCAGCTACCACCCTCAAGTTAGAAAATCTGTCACCAAACATCTAATGTGTTCCGGCAGCTATCCTTGAGAGCCAGTTCCCATTCTAGGCCTAGCGTGCTTACCATCTTCGACCGCATCATCACTTACCAACAGGTGAGATAGTGGTCAAACGCAAGCCTATAAGATATTTAAAAAAATTGAATTCAATTGTAATAAAATTTAATTGAATTGAATTAAAAAATACTGTAGCTTTATTTCTAATACTGCTACTACATTGTCTTTGTCTATTTATGTCTAACAAGCTTCGAGCATTTACCAATGGAGATGTTAACGCAAGGCGTACCCCTCTGCTGGCCATATAGCAATTTTTGGCCATATGAGCGTGCGTAACTACACTGTATTTTTAATACTGTGTGCGTGCTTCAAGCTAGTGTGCGGGATCGTTAAAGTGAGTGATTTGTGTGTGTGCAATGCGTGTTTACCTCGTCCCCCGTAAGTATCGGCAGAAAAAAATGTTTGCGGATTACAACGTTAACATCTCCATTGGTAAATGCTCGAAGCTAACAAGATTATTTAATGTATGCATCTAATCTCGTGATATATTTGTAAGTACTCTACTACATGTAAAGATTGTCTGGGAGCGTCACCGCATTATCACTTACCAACAGGTGAAACACTGATCAAACGCTAGCCTATCAGATATTGTTAAAAAATTACACGTCACAAATGGAGGGCGTTCATTTTCGTGTCAACACGTACAATAGATATGACTGAGAGCCAAGCCATGACGTCACTTCCAGAAGTTAAATACGAGTATGTATTCACCATAAAAGTTCAAATAAATACACAAATACTTTATGTATAGGTGGGTTACAAAACAAGTTTACCACAATAGGCGCGAAGAGATGACATACAGACCTCAACACATAGATCTTTGTGGATATTGTGTTATCATGGTAATTTTGATTGACTAATGGCCGGTCTCTGAGTACCTACATTTATTGAGAGTTTATCTATTCAATAACGGTACAATAGGCGTTACGAAAGATTTTGGAATCCTCTTCCGTAATGTGGGAATACATTTACCATTCACGAAAAAACCTTTATTT
The DNA here is from genome assembly GCA_954871355.1 of Cabera pusaria. Lineage (NCBI taxonomy): Eukaryota > Metazoa > Arthropoda > Insecta > Lepidoptera > Geometridae > Cabera > Cabera pusaria. Next base: position 12,342,840 of record OX940911.1, read on the forward strand.
CGGTTATAAACTAAGTTTAACGAAGTTTAAAGCAATTTTTCTAATATTTTTAATAGTGCGCGAAAACAGCTCACATGTGTCATGGCGTCGGCTGTGACGTCACGCATAAGTTTATGACATACTTAACGAACTATTATATAATCTATGACATGGGTTTTCCAAAATTTAATAACATTTTCAAGAAAACCTCATATAAGAGGACCTAAGCGAGACGTGATTGGTGTTAAAATCAAAATGGCCGATTGTAGTATTTTAATGTTTTATTTTATTGAAAATCTTAATTATCTCAATTTTTTTATAAAAAGTAAACTAGTGTTTTAAATTGTTTTAATATGTATTTTCTATATGTTAAATTATTAAATCTTCGATTTTTAGATACTGTCGTCATGCCTTTTAAGTAGGTAAACTCTCAATGAATGTACCTCAGAAACCGACCATACATGAAGTAGTCAAATTACTTACGTTTAGGTTGGTCACAAGTCAGGTTGAGCACGATAGGCGCTGATGGAGGGCGTACATCCGTCAACACGTAGAGAGGATCCGACTGAGGCCCGAGCCGTGACGTCACTTCCCACGCGTTGAAGTACCCGTGAGAGAAGTTGTAGAACGCCTGGACCCAAATCTTGTATGGCGTGAATGGCTCTGAAATTACACATTCATACATACGTACATCATAAAGTAAGAAAACGTGTTCAACGCACATTAGTAATGCTGGCCCTCGATATAGTTTTTAAATTACAAGCAGCCCGTTCACCGCTGTTAAACAGTATTCTATGCTAATCGAGGTTATAAACTGTCTGTGTTTTTGCATGATTCAGGCAATGCAAAATGACACCTATAATATTTTAGAGTAGGATTATTTTTGGCCGTTTTAGCCTACTGCTGGGCAAGGTTTTTTTTTACAAAATATACACAAATAGTTAGTAGCATAACATCAGGAGAGCGCTTGCTTATTAAGCATAAAGAAAAACCGGTCAAGTGCGAGTTGGACTCGCGCACAGAGGCTTCCGTACAAACTGGTCAAACTAGGTTAACGTACAAACTTAACTTGTAGTTCGATCCATAGAAAATGTATTGCACCATCTCTAAATATTAAGTTTGTAATAGTAAATTTACATTTTTTTCTTATTAAACAACATACATATTTATGGTTTTCAGATTTATTCCTACACAAGTGCTTCAAGACCTTGATTGTTATGCACCTAATAGGAACTATAGACGTCAGTATTTGGTATAACTTTCAACTTGCTAGGTCCACCCGTTACTGAGATAATTGGTGGTGACACACGGACACCATTTGAGATACGGAACCCTAAAACTCATGTATTAACACATAGGATACTTTTTAACGTAGACGAATCCGAGGGGGCACAACTAGTACAATATATATATAAATAGTACGCCAAATGTCGTTTAATCACTAAATTAGACATTTTCCAATAGGAAGAACGTGGTTAAAATCACCGTGTTCAAAAATGTCGATGAGTATCACTTTAATAAATACAGTATTTGCATGTATTAACCATATTTAAGGTAATCCTAAAAGATTAGCATTTTCAAATCCAATTAAATTAGGGCACTAATAAAGGGCACAAAATGATGCCGATAATTCGTATGATTTATGAATTTATTTCATCAGCGTTCCTGAGACAGCAAACGCTCTATAAACGATGGCGTCTCTGATAGCGTCATATGCAAGTGAAACAACATCACTTCTGCTAAGATGTTCATACTTTAGAGTGCTTATTTACGACGCCATGCCATATTACCATTTCTCAACGGATATTTTAAAATACAGAACAACATTGTAAAACATTTAAACCTAAAGGTTGTTTTTCATAAACACAACAATACGCGATATTTTCTTTGCGCCTCTAGGATGACAGTTAGAAAATGCTATTTAAGCATTAAGAGGGAACTCGGGGTACACTTTTCCATACAAATGTATTCCCACGTTTCCTCCCTGGAAAATGCTTCTAGAAAAAAAATTGTTTCTACAAAAAATTAAGGTCTGCTGTAACTACGCCCCTATTATTGTCTTTTTTTGAGTAACCAATTTCAAATAGAAATATGACATCAAAAATCTTAAAGAGGAGATTAGGAGAAGGCTTATATTTCTTTTTGCAATTCGTTGGTCAAAAAAGCAATTATGTAGCTACAGCAGACCTTGATTTTTTGTGGAAACAATTTTTGCTCTAGAAGCATTTTCCAGGGAGGAAACGGGGGAATACATTTGTATGGAAAAGTGCACCCCGCGTGTGTAAGCCCTCCGTGTATAAGTTTTTTGTTTGTGCAAATGTTGTGCAAAAACATAAATAAATTAATAAAACATTTCATGCATTGTGAAATGTAGTCAAATAGACTACACACTCAAATAGAATACACATACGAATAAACAAATCAGCAGATTTCTATAGCACATTTAACAGAGGAAAACGGCACTATATATGGTATGCCGCCATAATTGGGTTTCTCTATTAGCAATAATTAAAGTATCGAGTAATGTCAGGATATAATGTTTAATGATTCATCCTTGTCTGAATGTACGAGTATCGTTATAAACAATATTCTATTAGAATTTACACGAAACATTAATCTTTACATAGTCTTAGATGAATTAATCTATGACATAGTATAAACAAAGTCGCTCTCGCAGTCTGTACGCTTTGATCTTTCAAACTAGTACGCAACGGATAATTAATGCAATTTCGAGTATTAGATAGATTGATTAAAGAGAAAGGTTTATGATTAAAGAGAAAGGTTTACGATTAAAGAGAAAGGTTTATAACCTAGGATTAAACGCGGGCAAAGCTACAGGGCGCAGCTAGTAATATTATAATCACCATAATCAGCCGGTATCAGTCCACTGTTGGACATTGACCTCTTCCAAGAGACGGCACTGAGCCCGATCTTCAGCTACTCTTTTCCAGGCATTATCCACTGCTTTGCGTATATCGTCGCCGCACCTGTACCCTTAGTACGAGTTTTTATCGTAAACGATTTTGACAGATCTCACATAGTTTTCGAATTATTCTCTCTGATTGGTCTAAATTTAGTGAAGTGTAGTAACCACTAGAGGCGTTGTACTGTTTTTCATACAAAATTGGTTCAATATACGATATCGAGTTTCGTAGGAAAACTAAGGGTACTGATCACTGGGAATCCTACGCTACGTTGGATCGCATACTATAATCTATACTAATATTATAAAGAGAGAACATTTGTATGTTTGTAATGATTTGGCTCAAAAACTACTGAACCGATTTAAAAAATTCTTTCACTAATACGTACAATGGACTTTCGGAATAAAAAAAGGCTATATATTATCCCGTTTAAATCAAAGGTACATTTGTGGAGACCTAATTTACAACCTAATTCGGCAAAAACACGGTCGAAAAAACACGTTTCTTACGAACGCTGCTCAATTGAAAATAGATAGAAGAATATTTTCTATGAAAGAGTTATACAACTTAATAAGACCTACAAAAAAGTCCGCGACAGCATATGTCTATCTCTTAAGGTTGACTCACAGTAACCATTTTAATCTTTAATTTTTTGTAAAAATATTACATAACTTCCAGGGCTATCTCCAAGTATATAGTATTAATCCTTATCCAAATAATTAAGTTAATTAGCTTGGCCACATATTATAGATTAAAATTGTCCCTTACAGTAGGTTTATAATTCAAATGAAAACTCTAGAAGATATCACGAATTTCACATACACGCATCGCAAAATTAATAAAATATTTGCAGTGAAACCACAGATTATGACATAGTTACTACGAAAATATTATTGTTAGCTTAGCTATGCTGTAGATCCCCATCGATCACAATCAATTTGAAGTCAATATAGTATAATATGATCTATATGATCTATTGTATAAAATAATATTCATCTATATATATAATAATATAATATTTTAAACCACCCCGACTGATCTATTTATAATATTTTCATTAAAAGCATTCCAATTACTCTAAATACGAAATTTAAAATCTGAGCTGTAAGTTGGTGAGGATTTGAGTATTCTGCAGAGTCCAGGAGATGTCCCAGCATCAGGTCAATGTTCCATGTTCTTACAACATCGTTGAAGAAGAAGATTTTCGAATTAATCGGACCTATGAAAGTTGATTTCATAGCGCAATTAACTAGAAAAAAGCTCATAGTTTTATAACGATTGAACGAATTTTCATGAATCAAAGCTAAGAACTCTCTCGATGAAGACATCTATCAAACAAAAAAAAAACGATCAATAATAAAAACAAAATCGGTTCATCCGGTTAGGTGCTAAGATGCTACAGACAGACACAGATACACACGTTAAGCGTATATTACCTCTACTTTTTGCGTCGGGGAACGCCGTAAGGTTAAGGCGGCAGATGTTCTCCTTGGTGGTAAGCTACTTTTTGGTAGATTTAATGATCCCACTACCACTGTACGAAAACTCATTATTCAAGAATGCACATAAAACTTTCATTGGTAGGTATATAGCTAGGATTAGAACCAACGACCGTTGGGTCAGAATCAGGGTAACTATCCTTTACGCCAAAGGGCCGTCCAATATCACTACGTAAGTATTATAAAACAAAGTCCATCACTGCGTCTGTCTGTCTGTTCGCAATAATCTCAATAGCTACTGAACGGATTATCCTGCGGTTTTCACCAATAGCCAGAGTGTTTATGAGGAAGGTTTAGGTGCATAATTCGTTAAGGTTTTATGTAAATTGGTTGAAATATGACAATGATTGTTAAATATGTTCATATTTTATATTCGATGCAACAAACTGATGCAAATTTTATAGGCATATTTGTTCTACCCATGCGAAGCCGGGGCGGGCTGCAAGTAAGCATATATTTTGGGAGAAGACACTGGCTTCTGAGACACAGCTATGCTAGTTTGGGGGTCCAACTTAAACTAATGTTTAGTAAAGATTATTTGTATTTTTAACCTACGAAATGAAAAAGGAGGAGGTTCTCAATTCAACGTGTTTTTTTTTAAATGGCTGAACTCTAGAAATTTTTATTCGATTGTCCGAATTGGTTGATTCTTTTTTATAATCGCCAACTCAAAATTAGGCATAAGGTTAGTAGGTACATTCGTTTACTATAGGAGCTTAGCTGTATGAACTAGATGGTTTATTTTATCTTTAACTTTTCAGTTCCGTTTTTTCGTCAGTTTTATTTTTTTTGTTAAAAAGTTTATAGATCCATAATATTCGTAAAATTTTGTAATTCTTTTCTTTAAAATTTTGTATTGAAGCTATTTTTGTTCATAATATTCATAGGAATATTATGAACAAAAATAGCTTCAGCTTGCGGATTCACAGGCGTAACGTCCTTATATAGGGAATAACAGGATAACATATAAAAGAGCATGTTTGTGACATGTTATTACAATGTTGGTTCTTTTCTTCAAATATTGAAAAATAATAGAAAATAAATAAATTTAAAACCATTCCTGACTGATCTAAGTATAATCTCATTGAGACCCTTCGAATGAGCCTAAACACGACATAATCTAATGTAAGTTGCTGAGGAGAATATATCACTCACTCATTCTTAGCTTTGATTCTTGAAAATCCGTGCTACAGTTTTAAGACTATGAGCTCTTTTCTAGTTCTTAGAGCCGGCGCGCACAAGCGGCCAGCGAGATACACACATTAGTATGAAATCGCCACAAAGCGTGCGAACCTTCGGAGCGCGTCCAGGTGGCCGCTGCGACCTGGCCGCTAGTGCGCGCCGGCTCTAAGAACTAGAAAAGAGCTCATAGTCTTAAAACTGTAGGACGGATTTTCAAGAATCAAAGCTAAGAACACTCACGATAAGCAGCATTCGGAAAAATCTGTCGAGTCTTCTCGTCGCCTATACCGCAGTGTCTAAAGACAAAAGTCTGACAAAAGCAGTGCGTCCTACCTGTGATGACCTACGGAGTCGAGACGTGGACACTGACAATTCGGCTGGTCCACCAATTTAAAGTCACTCAGCGAACTATGGAGAGAGCTGTGCTCGGTGTTTCTCTGCGGGATAGAATCCGGAACGAAGTAATTCGCCAGAGAACTAAAATTATCGACATAGCTCAACGGATTAGTAAACTGAAGTGGTAGTCATCATCATCATAATCAGGCGGTTTCAGTCCACTGCTGGACATAGGCCTCTCCCAAGTCATGCCACTGAGCCCGATCTGCGGCTCTTTGTTTTCAGACACTGCCCACAGCTTTGTGAATGTCGTCGCTCCACCTCGTCACAGGGCGTCCTACGCTACGTTTACCGATTCGCGGTCTCCACACTAGAACCAGTCTACCCCAACGGTTATCGGTCCTACGGCAGATATGACCAACCCACTGCAACTTCAGTTTGCTAATCCGTTGAGCTATGACGATGACTTTAGTTCTCTGGCGAATTACTTCGTTTAGGATTCGATCCCGCCGAGAAACACTGAGCATAGCTCTTTCCATAGCTCGCTGAGCAACTTTGAATTGGTCGACGAGTCGAACCGTGAGGGTCCACGTCTCGGCTCCGTATGTCATGACGGGTAGGACGCACTGATTAAAGACTTTTGTGTTTAAGCACTGTGGTATATGCGACGAGAAGACTCGATGGAGTTTTCCAAATGCTGCCCAGCCCAGCTGAATTCTTCTCTGGATTTCGTTTTCGAATGTATGTTTGCCTAGTTGCAGGATCTGCCCTAGGTAAACATACTGCTGACTGCATAACAACTTCGAGAGGGATTCCATCTACAGCAATCGGTTCCGGAGCAACGTGCTCGTTGTACATGACTTTGGTTTTATCCAAATTCATTCGGAGACCGATGCGACGAGAAGAATCAGCTTGGCCATTAAACATCCTGTGTAAGTCCTGTAGCGTTTTTTGCCATAATTACGATGTCGTCTGCGAATCCTAAGTGAGAGATGTACTTGCCGTTGATGTTGATGCCACAATTTTTCCATTCCAGCGTCTTAAACATATCCTCCAAGGTGTTAGTGAACAGTTTCGGGGATATGACGTCCCCCTGTCTCACTCTTAGACGCAGGTGGTTTAGTTCGCTTGTTCTGTACTTGTACACTCATCGTTGCGGCATTATATAGACATCTCATCACTTCGATATATCGCCAGTCAACTTGGCAACGCTGCAAGGACTCCAGAATAGACCAGGTTTCGATGGAGTCGAAGGCCTTCTCACAGTCCACAAATACTAAGCACAGGGGCCGATTGTACTCTTCGGTCTTCTGTACAATCTGCCGCACCGTGTGGATGTGGTCCAGGGTGCCGTAACCGCTTCGAAACCTGGCTTGTTCACGCGAGACGGTTCGTGATGACCCTTGAAAACAGCTCGTAGACATGGCTCGGTAGTTTTTCAAGAGGGTTTTGTCTCCTTTTCAGGGTTCCGTAGCCGAATGGCATAAAACGGAACCCTTATAGATTCGCCATGTCTGTCTGTCTGTCTATCAGTCCGTATGTCACAGCTATTTTATTCCACAACTATTAGGACTACAGAATTGAAACTTGGTAGGTAGATGTATTCTGTAAACCGCTTTCCGATTTTTATGCAAAAATAAAAATATAAAAGTTTAAGGGGAGGCATCCCATACATGGAACTGGAACAAAAAAATTTTTCCTTCAAACCGTCTATGGTCTTTAAAAATGACATTGAGGTTCCTAAAATCATTATTTCTTCTAAAGTAAGGGAGTGAAAAATCTAGAAAAAATATATTCTGTAGATCTACATAAAAACTTTCAACGAAAATTGGTTTGAACGAGATACAGTCAGCAGTTGCTGAGATATAGCATTATTTTTGTAGTTGCGAAAAATCATGGTTATAGAATACTCTACTGTGTTACGGAACCATACGAGTGCGAGTCTGACTTGCACTTGGCCAGTTTATTTGAAAAACAAAACCACCTTGCTCCTGTTCCATGCCTGTGCAGTTTTCCCAGTAAAGAGAACAGAATTAGAGAGCTGTTGCAGCTGGCTTACAGCTGGAGCTCCTCCAGCTTTTAGAAGCTACGTTGTGATTCCGTCTTTAGCTGGGGCCTTTCCATTTTTGAGCTGTTTAAGGGTCATCACGATCTCATCACGACTTCGGGCAGATCTTCTGTGAAGTGGCGGGTTAAGGTGCCTCAACAATCCTCAGTATCGGGTACGGGCTTTGAAGGATGCGATGCGTAGAGCTTGCCGTAGAAGTCTTCAACTTCCGATAGAATCTCCGACTTGGATGCGACGACGTTCCCCGTTGACGTTGTCAGCTTTGTGAGGTGGCTTCTACCCAGAGGCTGGGCGAACACTTTCGACCCCCGTTTCTGCTCAATTGATTATTTAATCAAGAGCGTGTTAGAGGATCGTAGGTCGTGTCGTACCAGCTTCTTATTGGTTTTGTTGCGCACCTGGTTAGTTGAAAAAGCTGACAAATGGTCAGTTCGTCTCTCTTCCATTAGCTACTAGCAAGTGTTTCTGTTGAAAGTTTTGGCTTTTATAGTAGAGTCAATTTAATAGAGGGCACATAATATTATTTATTTTGTCAAAGTCAGAACTGCATAATTACTTAACATTTTGCAGTTACAAATACATATTTATTCTTATAATTACAAAACAAAGCGTTTTTATGTTTTTATGATTTAGTTTGACTAATAATTCATTTTAAACATAATAAACAAGTTATGTTCTAAAAAACTAAACATCATTACAAGGTTACGTCGGTGAACACTTTTTCTTTATAAACACTAGGGATGGTACCCAAAAAATCAAAAGATTGATCAGTCGATAGGTTGAATCGAATGCAATGATTACTTGTGAAGGATGTTTAACTATATAAATAACTACACCGCGATTGTAATTAAAACATAATATTATTCTTTGATTAAAAAATTACAAAAATAATTAAATAGGAACTAAAATCATAATGATGTTACAATTTTGGGTTAAAAAACTAACGATAAACTACTAAACGTTTAAACGTTTGTACATTTGAGTAGATTTTTTTTTTTTATTGGGCCCTTTTCTATGAAGCTACATTTTAATCCATAAATACATATAAAATCGTTAGAATATGTAAAATTTCTCATTTGTATATTTTGTATTAACGTGTCTTATCAATATCATATTAACGCAAAACAAACAAGTAAATAACACTGAATAATTTAAATACTAATTTTATATTTCATTTAGAGAAGCCGAAAAATTGGTTATTTTGAATACCATCAAACTAACATCATTCTTGTTTGTGTTGATGCGTATCGATAAATCAATTGAATCGATGTTTTTAAGCAAGTCACCTTACTATGAAGCTAAGACTGACAGATGTCAAATGTGATCTATTAAATTGTCCCTACTATAGTCTGTACGCTTGCTCTCTGCAAAACTTCGTTCCTTGATCCCTGAGGATTTCCACCACTTCTTCGAGTTTCTGGTCTACGTCATCTGTAGTTTCCAAGGCAGCGTATCGATTTTCCAATTTTAATGGAATGTTTCGGAACCAACAACGGTTTGGAGTAGCTTCGGTCGTAGACTTCATCAATCGGGATCTTTCGGCTTTGAAGTCGATATCGATATCTTTATCTTTTTAATTTCAATAATTGCCCGCAATATGCTGCTATTTTCCTCGATATTTCTTCCCGTCTCCCATGACAACGTTGTAGTGAGCCTTAGAGGTGGTATGTAAAGCTCTAGAGATGTCTTCATACATGCTCTCCACCTCGTCATCCAAGTATGTCGAGGTCGGTGCGTAAACCTGGAAGTGGTAGTGGGCTGTTCATATCTGCCACAGAACTGATAACCGTTCGGGTGCGGGTTGGAATACCTCCTCGTGGTGTACCCTGGGTATCGGCCGACAACTTTTCACAGTCAACTGGGTTAAGTTGTCGACTGATAGCGAAGTTCCGACGTGAGGGGCTTCTCCGCGTGTCACTCTGATATTTAGCAGAAGGCAGTGTGACGGGGCAGATGGGCTCGATGGTGGGTCTGAGCATAATGCTCGGACTAAGTGGCGGGGCCGGTAATGGCTGCAAGAGGGCTGCTCGCATGGACTTTTCATGCGAGCCGGTCGGAGGACGGTCTGCGAGTAGGGGTGGTTGCCCTTCGCACAGCTGTCATTTGAGGGATAGGACCCACACCCTCTAGATAAGATGTGCCCTGCGGCATTGCCTGCGTAATCTGCGTTATCTACCACATAACGGAATAAGAAGTATTTATTCTATGTGTAAATCCATGTAATAAACTAGCCGTCTACCAAGTTTCATCCAAATCAGTTCAACCGTTTTCGCGTTACTGAATAACAAACATATAAACATTATAATACTTACTAGCTGCGCCCCGCGGCTTCGCCCTCAAAAAGTATCCTATGGCCTAATCCATAGTACTGGCTATCCCTGTGCAAAATTTCCATGCCATTAGACCGTGAAGAAGTTCCACTACACACGCTAGGTGGCATTTGATGCGTAACTTGTACGTCGTAACGGACCTACAGAACTTAGTTTTTTTTTATTAACAAAAACAAGTAGACTGTCTTTGCTATTATAATATTGGTGTGGATAAGTGATGGTGGTAATTATAAGAGGCTTCGAACTCTTCGAAAGGTTACAGGACCAAGCCTCAAGCCTCGCACCGAGTAGTACGTCATTTAACACCCTATTATCCTATACAATAAGGTTCAAATTTCTATGCAACTTACCAGGGTAGCGGATGATAATTAGTCAGCTCCGTACAAAAGCACAAACAAATTAGAAGGAAAACGCAATTAATAATATTAAAATAAACAAGTCAATAATAGTTTCGAAATATTCTACACGTCCAATATACTAGGCCGTTGACAAAGCAATAATTATTTTGCAGAAAGCTTTAGGGAAACTAGTATTACTTCATCTTTATCTTTTTAATTTCAATAATTGCCCGCAATATGCTGCTATTTTCCTCGATATTTCTTCCCGTTCTTTGAAAATAACAATAAAATATAATAATGATGGCGCAGTATATACTTAGTATTCGTAATACAGTGCAACATTCTGCTTCGGGCAGTCACTATAAACAGCAATATTCAAAATTCTATTTGTTTCGTGTTACACAAAATGATCATCATCATCTTCCTACCCTTATCCCACTTAAGTGGGGTCGGTGCAACATGTCATTCTATTCCATTCGGGTCAATACTCTATACTCAATCGTTTATTGCGTTCATAATATTACATCTATGAACGCAATAAACGATTGAGTAGGTCTATCCATAGTCATGTCCGCATCCACTCCTTTAACATCAATCTATTATTATCATTATTATAATATATAAAACTAGAAGCGGGGCACTTCTAGTATTATATATTATAATTCGCGGCTTCGCCCGCGTTAAAACTTCTTTTATTTACTTAAAACTTTTCCTTTGTAAAAACGATTCTATCATTCATCAAATAAGAATTAGCCAAATCGGTTCACCCGTTTTCATGTTATCGCGTAACTAAGGCAATTCGGGATTCATATTTATAAAAACCGAAAAATCCTAATTTTCAGACTTTGTTACCTACCCCATTTCGAAAAATCCTACAACACGTACTTTATCTCATCTTAATTCGCCATGCAAACTTTGAATCACCGGGAGGAATTTTTTGAAAATCCTTTCTGACATACGTCATAATAACTATCTGCATTCTAAATTTCAGCGCAATCCGAAACAATATTGATTTTTAGACTTTGTTACCCCAGTTTATTCTCTTAGGGTGGCATTTTGGAAATGTCTGAAACTCGTATTTATTTATTTATTTACAGAACTTATGTGAAATGTCGAAGAAAACGACTATCCAAACTTTTGAACCCCCGCTTCATCCCCTTGAAGAGTGAATTTTGAAAAATTCTTTCTTAGCGGATACCTACGTCAAAATAACTATCTGCATGCCAAATTTCAGCGCAATCCGAAACAATATTCATTTCAGACTTTGTTACCCCACTTCACCCTTTTAGGGGTGGAATTTCGAAAGAGCCTGAAACACGTATTTACTTACTTAAGTACTTGTGTTAAGTTTCAAATATAAAAGACTATCTAATCTTGTTTCTCCATGCAAACTCTGAACCCCTGTTTCATCCCCTTCAGGGCTGAATTTTGGAAAATACTTTCTCTGAGGGAACTAACTATCTGCATGCCAAATTTCAGCTCAATCTGAAACAATATTGATTTTCACACTTTGTTACCCCATTTCACCCTCTTAGTGGTGTAATTAAAAAAACCTGAAACACGTATTTGCCTACTTATTTTTTTACGGGAGCAATTTTATGAAGTTTCGAATAGAAAATACTATCTAATCTTGTTTCTCCATACAAACTTTGAACCCCCGTTTCATCCCCTTCAGGGGTGAATTATGGAAAATCCTTTCTTAGAGGGCACTTACGTCGTAATAACTATCTGCATGCCAAATTTCAGCGCAATCCGAAACAATATTGATTTTCACACTTTGTTACCTCATTTTACCCTCTTAGGGGTGTAATTAAGAAAAACCTGAAACATGTATTTACTTATTTTTTTACTGGAGCACTTGTATAAAGTTTCGAATAGAAAATAGTATCTAATCTTGTTTCTCCATACAATCTTTGAACCCCCGTTTCATCCCCTTCAGGGGTGAATTATGGAAAATCCTTTCTTAGAGGGCACTTACGTCGTAATAACTATCTGCATGCTAAATTTCAGCGCAAGCCGAAACAATATTGATTTTCACATTTTGTTACCCCATTTCACCCTCTTTTTTTTTCTACTTAGGGGTGGATTTTCAAAAAAACCTGAAACACGTATTTATTTATTTTTTACTGAAGCACTTGTGTGAAGTTTCGGATAGAAAAGACTATCTAATCATGTTTCTCCATACAAACTTTGAACCCTTGTTTCATCCCCTTAAGGGGTGAATTTTGGAAAGTCCTTTCTTAGTACTCCCCTACGTACTAAGACAAATATACCCTCCAAATTTCATGTCTCTACGATCAGCGGTTTAGGCTGTGCATTGTCTGTCAGTGAGTCAGTCAGTCAGTATGTCAGGACAAAGATTATTATAGTATTAGATATATGTATTATTATCATTATTATTTTATATACGTTATTTATTTTCTTTCTTAGTTTTAGGTTTTTTTACAATAAAGATATCCAAACTAAAATAGAAAAAAATCATTACAAATAAACAATATTATAAAAAAACCTAAACCTAGAGTGCCGCCAGCAGCGGGGCAGGGCCCAAGCTACCGGTGGTTAGGGCTGCAGAGAGAGGAACCTCCTGACGATGCGTGCCGTGTCAAGAAGTACCGCCTTCTGTATCTGGCCCTTGATCCAGCCGTCTAGCGAGAGTCTCTTGAGATGTTGGTCGAGACTCTTCGCTATTAGGCCGTTCGCAGAAACGACTATTGGGACAATGCTAGTCGAATCAACATCCCACATGGCGGTAACCTCGAAAGACAAGTCAAGGTACTTGCTGATCTTGTCCTTTTCAGCCTTCACGAGGTTCTCGTCATGCGGGATGGTGATGTCAACTAACACTGCCCGCCGCTGGGACCGGTCGACTATCACGATATCAGGTTTATTGGCGACAATAGTCCTGTCCGTGATAACCGATCGGTCCCAATAGAGCAAAGCATGACCATTTTCAAGAACTGGCGCAGGTGCGTACTTATAGTACGGCACCTCAGACTCGACAAGGCCGTATTGAAGAGCAAGTTGCTGGTGGATGATCCTGGCTACGAGGTTATGTCTGTGCAAGTACTCGGAGTTAGCAAGATGAGAACAACCGGAAATGATATGTCTGAGTGACTCTCCGGGACGGCGGCATGCCCGACATATGTCGACCGTACCGTCCTTCATAATATATTTCCGGTAGTTGTTCGTCTTGATAACTTCGTCCGCAATTGCACAAACAAAACCTTCGGTTTCCCCAAAGAGGTCCCCGAATCGTAGCCAGTTCACCGACGCGAGCAGGTCCACATCGGGTCCCGTTAAGACTCGATAGAACCGGCCATGCAGCTCCTTGCTCTTCCATACGTCCTTGCGGTCCTCGGTGCTCAACACCTGAGGCTTGCGCCAGTTCTCTTTGCCTAAGGACAGAGGGGTGAAAGTCTTGTCAACTGACACCACATCGCAATGCATCCCACACTCGTTGTTTAGGAAATATTCCCGGAGACTGCATACCTCACGGTTGTGGAGTGTCTTGGCATTTAAAAAGCCTCGACCACCCCATTTCCTTGGGATATACAGTCTCATAACAGACGAGCGTGGGTGAAGCATGCGATGTGATGTCAATTGCTTTCGAACTTTTCTGTCCAGGGCGTCTAGTTCAGTCTGAGTCCACCTTAGTATGCCAAAGGTGTATATAAGTAGGGGCATAACCCAGCCGTTGAAGGCACGTACCTTGTTGCCTCCTGACAAAAGACTGTTAAGTACTTTCGTCAGGCGACCGAAGAAACGTTCCTTTACCGACTGTTTTATCCCCCCACTCTCGATACCCAATGACTCTGACATACCAAGGTATTTATAGGTGTCGGCTTCGGAGAGAGATCTGAAAGTCATTGTATCAGAAAGTTGTAAATTCATTGAATTAAATACTTTCCCCCGCTGCACGTGCATGACCGCGCACTTATCTACACCGAACTCCATGTTGATGGCGTTGCTGAAAGTCTCAGTGACTTTCAATAACTCCATCAAATCATGGCGCTTCGGTGCAAAAAGTTTGAGGTCATCCATGTACAGCAAGTGTGAAATGACTTCACCCTCTCTCCTAAGCCGATAGCCTAGCCCTGAATCCTCTAATAATGTGCTTAGAGGATTTAGGGCTAGACAGAACCACAACGGACTCAGACTGTCACCCTGGAAGATGCCTCGCTCAATCCTTATAAAGTCCTGCGGACCAGAGAGACTGTCCCAACCACCCGGTTGACGAAGGACTGTGGTCCACTGCCTCATACAAGAACCTAGAAAAGACCTCAGAGTTGTATCAATTTTATACAACTCCAAGATCCTCTCCAGCCAGGTATGAGGCACTGAATCATAGGCCTTCTTGTAGTCAATCCAGGCGGTGGAGAGAGCACCTTTGTTCCGCCGGACTTGTTGGCAAATGGCCGTGTCGATGAGGAGTAGCTCCTTAGTAACACGGGACCCAACCTTACATCCATTCTGAGAGGGGGCCAAAATATTGTGCGCAACAATGTGCGAATTAATTTTAAATCTCAGAATAGATGTAAGAAGCTTGTACAGCGTTGGCAAGCATGTAATGGGTCTATAGTTCTTCGGTTCCGTGGTACTACCGGACTTGTGGAGCAGGAAGGTGACACCGGTTGTCATGAATGTTGGCAAGGAACCAACCTCGAGGGCTTGTTGGAATTGCGCCGCTAAGCAGTCGTGTGAGCATCGAATCCACTTTATCCAAAAGTTGTGTAATCCGTCCGGTCCTGGACTTTTCCAGTTCTGGGCCGTACGGATCGCACAACTAACGTCTTCGGGGCTAATACTAATAGCCCCCATGGATTCGATAGGCTCACACGCGCGCTCAACGACGCTCATCCAATCGCCCTCCGTGTGTTCGACGGGCACCGACCAGATACTACGCCAGAAGTTATTCATGGTAGTAGTATCCGGACACTGCTCCTCATTCACACGTTGATTTATTTTATATATTATTATAATTATATTATATAAATAACGAATGAAAATTATTTTATACAATCCAAAACTTCTCCGTCTAGCGAGACTTGAACCCGCCTCTTGGCTAACACGACATAGCACTGTAACCAACTTAGCTACGGACGACTCACAACCAAACTTCTGGATTGCATTTTAACCAATTAGGCATTGGTCGCGCCATCTGCAATTACTGTTTAGAACTTAGAAATAATTACTAGGATAAAACTATTACAGATTTCAGATCAGATTTCAAAATTTGTCATTTTAGATTGTATGATATTGATTTATTATATACAATCTAAAATTAATAATAATAATATGTGTAATGCCAATGTTGCCCCTCGGCGTAAATATAACAACTTGCCTTTATGGGGGGCCCATTTAGTGAATGTTATGTCACCACCCGCCTTAATGTATGCAGTTATTTATGTGTAAAACTGTATAAATTCTTATTTATTGTTGAATTTTATAAATATCTTTTCTGTTGTTGTTAGATTTATGTTATTGTATCTATTTTATTGAAGGTATTATTATCGGCGAAGTCCTACTTCCGCTCTCAGGCCATTCTGAAAATCAGGGTCTTGGTTTTTGGGGTCTATGATTTTAAAAATCTGGACATTTGTGCTGATACTAGTCTGTTTCAGCACCTCATATTGCATTCCCTTTTTATTTTTGTTTAGTTTTTGTCAAGATGTAAAAATATTTTCATACTGTAACTTGAGGACGGCTGAATCAATGATTTTTCTTTCTTCTTTCTAAATATTTTGAAATGAGGCATTATTGGCGGGTGCCACACCACATTCCATAGACCAGATTATTGACAAATAAAAATTCTTAACAATAGCCCATATCTTTATAACATTTATGTAATAGATAGATATCTAGTTTACTTAATCCATACCTGCCATGTATATAATAGTATATTATTATAGTTTTAGATCGTTTAAACAACTAAAAGAACTGCCTTTTAATGCCGCGCTAGTAATTATCAGTACCAAGTTTGAGGTGTTTATCTCCATATCTAGACTTCTGGAGAGCTCTTCACATCTCGATAAAATTGAAATGAGACCACTTGGAAATTTTCTTATTTGAGTTATCAGGGCACATACATATAAAATAAAATCATCATCATCATCAGTTGGTGTCAGTCCACTGCTGGACTTAGGCCTCTCCCAAGATGCGCCACTGAGCCCGATCTTCGGCTCTTAAAAAATAAAATGTGCCGACTAATTTAGAACCTCTTCCTTTTTTTGAAGTCCGTTGAAAAGGGAATTTTAATGTTGGCTATGGCTACATTTAAGCCCAACAAAAGATCGGGCTAGGCCTGGTAGGCACATAATAATTAATAGTCAGTGAGTTAATAAAATATGTGTAAGATTATCTATACTAATATTATAACGAGAGCACATTTGTATATTTCGTTCATTAATGTTTAGAATGGATTTTCAGAATTAAAAAAGGCTATATATTACATCTTAGACTTACTTTTAACATCAGGTCTAGTATTTCTCTGTTTAGACATTAATAAAATCCTAGCGCGGCATGTAAAGCCTTTTATGTGATACCTTTTAGTCTTAAAACTATCATACAGATTAATGTTACCTAATACAAAAGAAAAAAAACCTATACTTACTCAGATTTTTCAACCAGAAGCCGACGACCTTCGTGACCTTTCCAGACGTATTGTGAAGTGTAAGATTTTTCACAGACCTAGCTACCATTCCTATATCAGTCGCAAAGGTGTTCTTCCTCTTTACATCGGCCGGTTTCTGAACTCCTTCCACGTTGATGACGTCATATCTCGACACACCCTCTTCGTAGTACAAGACATACGCTAAGTCGGTAGAATCTCGATGTTGTTTCGGACTCATAGATTTCTTCACAACGGTTCTCCTATACTCATATTGAACGAAGTCAGGTTTGTCACTCTCTGTCTCTGTCGCGTTCTCCTGCCGTCTTTTTCTGTGCCTGTGCAAGCGGGAATCTCTCCTTGATCTAAAGGAATCCATAAATATACGAGAGGAGGAGAACTCATCGTTATATTTCAGGCTGTCGCTATGGTCCGAGTTGTAAGTGTAGGGGGATTCTTTTAAAGTTTCTGGGGAGAGGGAGTCGTTAATGACGTCATCGTTTGGTGCGTCCTCTTGCAAGTTTGTTTTCTTCTCTGATTCCTTGGGTCGGTCGGTGTCCGTGGTGATGATGTGGACGTTGGTAGTCAATGGCGGAGCCCAGGATAGGTGGACTTCTTCGTCCGATATGTAATCTGCCGTGAGGTTTTGTGGAGCGGACGGAACTGTAATAGGAGCAAAGGGTTGATATTATTATAGAGAATAAATGGGCCTTTTTGACCGATTTCACAAAAAAGAAGGAGGTTCTAAATTTGCCTGTATTATTTTTTCATGTTTGTTACCTCAGAACTCGGTCATTTATTTATTAACGATTTCAAATATTATTTGTTGTTTGAGAGAGTTTGCTTCCATTTGGGCCATGTCCCATTTTATCGAGATCTGAAAACGATCTCCAGAGTGGGGATAAACCACTCAAACTTGTACTCAAAATAATTTAAGATCGTTTAAAAAACTAAAAGAACCGATTTCAAACGCGTCGCGCTAGTCAAAGTAGCCTGTAGTTAGTAGTATGTTGTCGAGGTATATAAATGCATCGTAATACAAATGTTGACATATTAAAAACGCCTCGACCGATTTCGTTAAAATTTTAATGGGACCACATGGGAACGGTTAAAGCATCTTCGAGTAATCGGTGAATATACCTAAAAAAACAACGGGTTGCACTCCGGGAGTGCCGGCAGAAGTTAAAAGTTAAAGTTAAAACTTGAACATTAAAGTTGTGCATTTGGCAACTCTCCCTCCGTCTTACGAATTTTCGATCAGGCCACGTGTCCTGACCTGACGCGAGGTCCTGACGCGAGTATAACATTTTTTACCCATCCCAAAATGTTCACAACGCCGCTAAAGAAGTTTTCACTTGAAAACAGATTCTGACTAATTGACAACCACCTACCTTTTAGTGAAGTCGGTTAAAAATATCTAGGTATATCATTATTTTTGACATATATGCTTCAGTATTACGTTTGTATGGACAAGTTAACCGTCGCAGGCGCCTTGAGCACTAAAATTATAAATGTATGTATGTACATATATGTATGTGTATGCGATTAATTTAACCATCGTTTATAAGTAAAACCGACACCAAACGTATCTATATAAGTTAACAACGTATAGGTTTAAGCAACAGTTATAAATAAAACAATACAATATAAAAGGGTGTAGGTACCAGAATAGGTACTGGAGTCAGAGGAAGGTCAAAACCATTAACCACTGAGTCATTGGAGACTATCGGGGTCTCGAGTGTGCGCCAATTTTACAAGTAGATAGTTATGCAGGTAGGTATGCAAGTACTGTGCAGATAATATGCTTATAGGTCCTAGCACAGAATAAATAATAGTACTATTACCTAGCTCTGCGGCTGGCGGCTTCGAGTGGAACCATAATCTGCCAAATCTATCGATCGATCGAGGGCAATAAGGTCAGTACACACCGCAACGCGACGCGATGTGACGATGCTTTTGGTTTCGCGCGGCGCAGCTAAACGCGCGACGCCAGCAAATTATCTCAATGCAATGTGTATCTTATAGTGTATTCAATAAAGTTCAATTGATTATCACGCGGCTTCCCGCTGCGCTGCGCGGTGCAAGCCGACGACGCGCGGTGCAGCGAAACGCCGCGGCAACTCTCATCCAGCACTTGTCAGCCACCTTGCGAAGATCATCGCTCCACTGTAGTCTGGTAGAGGATGTTCTACGCTACGCTTGCCGATACGCGGTCTCGTCTCAATTCAAGAACACGTTAACCCCAACGGTTGTCGGTTCTTCGGCTGATATGTCTGGCCCACTGCCACTTTAGTTTGCTAATCCGGTGACCTATGTCGACGACTTTGGTTCTCTGTCGGATTACCTCGTTTCGGATTCGATTCTCAGAGAAACTCCGAGCATAGCCCTTTCCATAGCTCGCTGAGCGACTTTGAATTTGTGGACCACCCCATCGTTAGTTACCAGGTCTCGGCACTGTATGGAAGCAGCTAGTAGCAGCTAGGCCATTCGGCATATGTTGTTCGTCTTGAGGAGGACTTTACACCTAGATGATATCCAGGGTCTGATGATGAAGCTGAAAGATGGCCTCAGCATCTCTGTGATAAAACAACATAACCCCACCGAGTTTAGGCTCGATTGAATCGTTTGGAAGAGGACCTCACACCTAGATGATATCCAGGGTCTGGTGATGAAGTTGGAAGGTGGCAACAGCATCTCTGTGATAAAACAACATAACCCCTCCGAGTTTGGGCTCGATTGATTTGTCTTGAGGAACACTTAACACCTAGATGATATTCAGGGTCTGATGTTGAAGCTGGAAGGTGGCCTCACCCAATGAAGCTGGAAGGTGGCCTCGGCAAATCTATGATAAATTAACGTAAATCCTCCAAATTTAGGCTCAATAGATTCGTCTTGAGAAGCACTTTACACTTAAATGATATTCAGAATCTGATTATGAAGCTGAAAGGTGTCCATGGCATTTCTGTGATAAAACAACATAACCCCACCGAGTTTGGGCTCCAATGATTAGCTTTTAATATCCGTAGAATATTTTTAAAACATCACGCCTACTCTAAAATACTTAGGTACCAGTATTATATTAGTATTATTAGTATACCTTACCTACCAAAAAGTAAAAATAAATAAAAAGTTAAAAATATTTTTTAAAGCATGCTTTTATCTAGGACAAGGAACTAAAATGTTGAAAATAAATTCTAGTAAGTAATTTGTGGGTAGGTTGCGGGTGGGTAGGTTGCTTTTAAGAATATAGGTACATACCTATATTCTTAAAAGCTTGAGGCACAGAAGTATAGTAAATACCTAACCTGTAAAACGGGTAGTGCCCTGCAAAATACTTACTAGAATTTTGTTTTTAACATTTAAGTGCCTTGTCCCAGATAAAAGCTTATTTTATAAAATATTTTTGTAATTCTAATATATTTGAAAAACAACACAACAATACTCCTATTCCACGCTTCTGGAGTCGTCCCATCAAAGAGAACAGTATTAAAGATTTTCTTAAGAACATATCTAGCTACAAAGTTGCAGCATGGTTTCAGCTTCCCGACTTTTTGCCGAATTGATAAATTATTATTATGATAGAACATTCTGCCAGTGGGATTTTCTTGGGAAAATATGAAGAGAAAATTACAGATTATTTTATGTATGCATATAAATAAAGTCTAGTCATGATTAACACTAGATTAGAAACATCTAGTTTAGATTTTTCTTTTTAATTCAAAGTTGTGCATCCGTATGGGTTCCTGCATTTCTGTCAACTCAGTGCCCACTGTGACATATATAAATACAAACAAGGGTTTACCGGCAGTTACTGTTGATGAGTTATTGAACATTCAATTATAATTAAGCGGTAATAGCCCAATAGATAAGATCTCCAACTGGCGAACGAGAGGTTGTGAGTTATATCCCCACCCATTGCCCTATGGGCGTGAATCCACTCCAGACACAAGCATATCAAGCTTAGTTGGGAGGGTTAACAAGAATACTAAAGTCCCCGTCACGAGAAGCTATAAATTATGTAAACAAACATCTTTTACTAAGTAAACATTTTATACTGCGAGATAATAATAAATTGACCATATTCAATCAACATGAAATATAGACGGGTTATATGAAAGTAACAACCTATTTAATTTAGTCGGATCATATTTTAACGACGCAAAGCGCTATCGTTTGTGTTTCTTGGTACCGGACGCAGGGATTGTAAACTATCGGGACGCCATTTTGATATAAACGCGTCATTCGAGTTTCGAATGCGTACGAGTAAGAAATTCATTTTTTTTGTTGGTTCAAATGTTGTGAACTTCTGAACACTTGTTTACATAATTTATAGCTTCTCGTGACGGGGACTTTAATAATGTGCAACTGCAACCCACATTTCTAGTAAGCTTTAAAAATATATTTATATTATATGTATTAAAGGCAATTAATTTCATTAAATTATATGTTTTTGCATTTTCTTTTAATTTGTCATATATTTTGGCAATAAAATTGATGCTCTATTTGTAGATGCACCTACAGTCAAATATAAATGCTATTGTTAGATTTAAGAAATTTAAGAATCAATTTCAGATGTCTATTTTGTAAACAACTTTAAAAGAAGGTGATTCCCAAATTTTCTTTCCTGTTCAATTTTTTGTTGTTGATTTCACCACCAATAGGGTAGATGCTTAAAAAAAGATTAATAGTCTGTAATTTATATGACAAAAAATATTGGCTACGTATTCTTGCATTTTGTCAATGAAACGAAAACTACAAAGAGATAAAACATTGAAATTCCATGTAATGTCACAGCTCAGTACACTTTTTGGGGTTCTGTAGCCGAATGGCAAAAAACCGAACCCTTATAGATTCGTCATGTCTGTCTGTCTGTCTGTCTGTCCGTCCGTATGTCACAGCCATTTTATTCCGAAACTGTTAGGACTACAGAATTGAAACTTGGTAGGTAGATGTATTCTGTAAACCGCTTTCCGATTTTTATACAATAATAAAAAATTTAAAAGTTTTAGAGGGGGCATCCCATACATGGAACTGAAACAAAAAAAAAATTTTTCTTCAAACCTCTATGAATAGGTCTTTAAAAATGACATTGAGGTTGCTAAAATCATTTTTTCTCAAAGTCAATCAATTGAAAGATAGGTGCGTCTAAAGTGGTAAAATGTGTGTCCCCCCCCTCTAACTTTTAAAGTATGGGAGCGATAAATCTACAAAAAATATATGCTGTAGATCTCAATAAAAACAACGAAAATTGTTTTGAACGAGATACTGTCAGCAGTTTTAGAGATATGGCGACCGCAAAGATAACTTTGTTTTTCATACAAACACTATGAAAAAAAAAGTTAATTTTGTAGTTGCGAAAAATCATAGTTATGGAATACTTTACTGTGTTACGGAACCCTACGAGTGCGAGTCCGACTCGCACTTGGCCAGTTTATTGGGTTTGTGACGTCATGAGCCCTCACTCCCGAACTTTAATGCACTTCATCTTTGTCAATTTCAATACAATCTGACGGAATGATTAGTTTTTTTTTTCCCAGGCAACATCCCTATTAGAAACTTTTTTTATTATAATTTTTATTTTGAGTAAGATACATCTCATAACAACCCCTTCAATACATAAGACCTGAAAAGTATCTTCATAGATATAGAAATAACCATCTCCTGCTTGCCACTTAAAATAATCTGCATGTGAAGTACCGACTACAGTTTTTTAACGATTTTAAATTTTCTTAAAGAGGTGTTTTCTCAAAAAATTAAATTAGTTACTGAAATCTCATAAGATGGCTTTCAAAATGGACGATACATTTTCTTTCATATTGTATGCATACTCATATTTTAAGCAAATAAATGATCTTTATCTTTATTTTTAAAGCAGACATTGTAAATCTGAAAAATCCTTCAATTTTTCTGTTTATTCATTTATCCCATTCTAGGCCTAGTGTACTACCATCCACAACCGCATCATTACTTACCAACACGTGAGATTGTGGTCAAATGCTAGCCTATATGATATAAAAAATTATCACATTAATAACATCATGGCGATGAAGTCATGTTGTGTGGTCTTATAGCGCAAACCTTTTTTTAAGAAAATCGCTGCTCATATATATTTATGAAAATATATGTAAGCAGCCACCTAGTACTATAGGGTTAGAGTTGTGGTTTGCTAAACACATACAAATAATGATACAGGTATATAGGTTTCCGAATTTTGAGCTTGAATATCAAAGATTATTTAAACATTTATTTTATAATAGTTCTTTTATCTGTTATAGTAAGATATCGCTCCGGAGACGAACTGCATCTCGAAACTATAATACATCAAGTCGTGGGCGGTTTGTCAATATACATAGGCGTGATACCGACAATAATTCCATAACTTACAGCCTCCAAACAAATACAACAAACAACAACTCACCGTAAATCTCCTTGATTTCGTTGTCTTTAGAATCATTATCACAATGAACGCACAAAATAAATACAATAAAAATGGCTCCTAACGAGTACTGAATATACATCTTAAAATTAATAATACGCACGAATAACGTGCGTAAGACACTTATACTATATTTACAAAACACATTTTCACTTCTTCGGCAAAATAAAAGTAGAATAACTATTGTTAATGAGCCATTTACTTCGTGCAAATCGCCTCAATCAAGCTGCCATTGAACAAGACCCCGCCGTCTGTCATTCCTCATGTCAATAAACAATTAATGTTACCATTGTATTTTAAACTTTCTACTAAAATAATATCCCAGACGATTGAAACCTACTATATGCGGTATGTTAAGGGTAAATAATGCAATGTTCTTAAATGCATCGGTATCATTGAGAAACCGATAATATAACGATATATGTTGAGAGAACATTAGCGTATGCGAATGAAATAGCTATAGAGGTATAACCCGACTAAAATGATGAACACGTAATACATATGCCAAATATAAGATAAAATGAACAACGTAATTTGGTCGGGTCATACATGACAGCGGGTGAGAGCCAATGGGTGCACTAGAACTTGGTTCCATACAGTGCTGAAACCAGTTTAATCGCATATGCAGAGAAGTGCGGCGACAAACTTTTTGGAGCTGTATACAGCCTTCATACGTTTGGCGTGATTTAAAATAAGAAGAATAAATATATTTAGGACATTGTCAGGCGGAAGAAAATTCAGATATGTAAAATAATTTGTACGAAAATTATTGTAAAACTAGCAGCCCGCCCCGGCTTCGCACGGGTAGAATATATATGCCTACAAAATTTGCATCAGTTTGTTGCATCGAATATAAAATATGAACATATTTAACAATCATCGTCATATTTCAACCAATTTACACAAAACCTTAACGAATTATGCACCTAAACCTTCCTCATAAACACTCTGGCTATTGGTGAAAACCGCATGATAATCCGTTCAGTAGCTATTGAGATTATTGCGAACAGACAGACAGACGCAGTGATGAACTTTGTTTTATAATACTTACGTATTGATATTGGACGGCCCTTTGGCGTAAAGGATAGTTACCCTGATTCTGACCCGACGGTCGTTGGTTCTAATCCTAGCTATATACCTACCAATGAAAGTTTTATGTGCATTCATGAATAATGAGTTTTCGTACAGTGGTAGTGGAATCATTAAATCTACCAAAAAGTAGCTTACCACCAAGGAGTACATCTGCCGCCGTAACCTTACGGCGTTCCCCGACGTAAAATGTAGGGGTAATATACGTTTAACGTGTGTATCTGTGTGTTTGTCTGTAGCATCTTAGCACCTAACCGGATGAACCGATTTTGTTTTTATTATTGATAGTTTTTTTTCGTTTGATAGATGTCTTCATCGAGAGATTTCTTAGCTTTGACTCATGAAAATTCGTTCAATCGTAATAAAATTATGAGCTTTTTTCTAGTTAATTGCGCTATGAAATCAACTTTCATAGGTCTGATCAATTCGAAAATCTTCTTCAACGATATTGTAAGAACATGGAAGACTCCTGGACTCTACAGAATTCTCAAATCCTCACCAACTTACAGCTCAGATTTTAAATGTCGTGTTTAGAGTCATTGGAAAAAGCTATTATACATAGATCAGTCGGAGTGGTTTAAAATATTATATTATATTATTATATATAAAGATGAATATTATTTTATACAATAGATCATATTATTATATTATATTGACTTCAAATTGATTGTGATCGGTGGGGATCTACAGCATAGCTAAGCTTATAATAATATTTTTGTAGTAACTATGACCTAATCTGTGGTTTCACTGCAAATATTTTATTAATTTTGCGATGCGTGTTTGTGAAATTCGTGATATCTTCTAGAGTTTTCATTTGAATTATATACTGTAAGTTACAATTTTGATCTATAATATGTGGCCAAGCTAATTAACGTAATTATTTGGATAAGGATTAATACTATATACTTGAAAATAGCCTTGGAAGTTATGTAATATTTTTTAACAAAAATTTTAAGATTAATATGGTTACTGTGAGTCAACCTTAAGAGATAGACATATGCTGTTGCGGACTTTTTTGTAGGTCTTATTAAGTTGTACAACTCTTGCATAGAAAATATTCTTCTATCTATTTTCAATTAAGCAGCGTTTGTAAGAAACGTGTTTTTTCGACCGTTTATTTGCCGACTTAGGTTGCAAATTAGGTCTCCACGAATGTACCTTTGATTTAAACGGGATAATATATAGCCTATTTTCATTCCGAAAGTCCATTCTATGTATTAGTGAAAGAATTTTTTAAATCGGTTCTGTAGTTTTTGAGCTTACTCATTACAAACATACAAAAATACAAAAATACAAAAATACAAATGTTCTCTCTTTATAATATTATAGTATAATAGTATAGAGTATAGATAAATGGTAAAATATTGGAGGATAAAACGTATTACAAGCATATTATGGTAATGGTTATTTATTTCAACACTCGAACGCAATCATCTATAGAAGGATATTAAAAAAATCCCACTCTCTCATACTATTGATTGTATACTTTTATCCTTCTCATATTATGATTGTTATTTGAATGCCATATCCACTTAATACTCCATCCACGATCGGTAAAAATTTCGTACTACTACATGCGCATGGACCTCGCGCACACAGCGACGGGACGACCACGATTCAATGAAATCATCTTGATACATTTATTATATTTTTTTTTACTTTACTTGCATGTACTTATTTCATATTTCCTCCCTTTTTGCAACATTTTTTTTTGTATCACATAGGCTAGCGTTTGACCATTATCTCACCTGTTGGTAAGTGATTGATGCGGTATGGTCGGGAATGGTAGCACGCAAAATTATGTAAGATGTGCCGTGTTTGGACTCGTTTTGTAAAACGTGACTAGACCTTTCTCTAGGAGTGACTTGACTGACCTGATGATGGAATTCGGAGACTGTTACTGGAACTGCTAGACGCTCAGAGTTAGAAGTACCATGTATGGGCTTTTTTTGTTAGTAGTGACGAGAGCTTTCTCGAGGAGTGACTTGAATGATCTGATGATGGAATTCGGAGACTGCTACTAGAACTGCTAGATGGTTTGAGTTAGATGTAGAACAGTTACTCATAGCTGGCATGTGTATCACGTGTTCATCATTTTAGTTGGGTTATATCTATATACTATGTCATTCGCATACGCTAATGTCTTATCTATTTAATATTCCGTCTACGCTACTAGTCTAGGTAAGAGTAGACTAGAGTGCACTCTAGGTTAGAGTCTGTGAAGAGAGTCACAGGAAGAAGAATAAGCCAAGATCTAAATAAATAGTAGATTAATATTTTTTTTTTTTTTTTATACGTTATAGGCTAGCGTTTAACCACTATCTCACTTGTTGGTAAGTGATGATGCGGTCGAAGATGGTAAGCACGCTAGGCCTAGAATGGGAACTGGCTCTCAAGGATAGCTGCCGGAACACATTAGATGTTTCGTGACAGATTTTCTAACTTGAGGGTGGTAGCTGGCCAGGCGGACACCAGATAGTGTCATACCACCATGCGGGGGTTGTTGGTTTTTTAACGATGTTTTTCCTTCACCGGAGGGCCACTGTGAAGAGCGCACATAAATTTTTCGATGGAAAAATCCATTGGTACACGGCGGTTTGAACTCGGTACCTCTGGCATCAAAGGCAAGCGTTCTCCCGATTGCGCCACCGGGCCCCCATATCATAAAGTTACGCCTACCTCTTGCAAAATTGTCATGAAAATATCGTGGTTATCATACGGACGATTAAGACCATGGTAGCTATGGCACTTTGTGGCCAAAGGCCTGGAATACAATATATTTTAAAAAAATCTGTCGTGTCTGTGGACATGACATAACTAATTTTATTCCTGGTAACACCAGTTAGTAAAATTGTTTGTTCGGCTTTGGGTGTCAGCCGCTTTATAAATTTTCTTAGTTTTCTAAAAATAATCAGTGAATTTAGTGTGTATGTGAATTAAGAATGATTTAGTGATTGTACTATGTATTTGGAATTACGAAACTGCTGTTACTGAATGTAAAAAGCGGAGCTTCCGCCATGACAATGGGTCGCACAACCGTGAGGTGGCCCGCTGTACTTGCTTTTTATTTTGTGTGTATTGGATTGTTAAATCCAATTTTTGGTAAGTTTTCAATATATTTACATCCCCCTTATAGCATTGGTATTCGATATTGGTTGCTTATGAACCGGTAAGTTTAATTTGTTCGAGATTACATGAGTTCTCGGATATCGAATGTATGCGCGCATTTTTTTTTAAATTACGTTTATCCTTAAATTTCATCATTGTTCGTTGTGAATAATCAACCGCAATGTATATGTTCCTTTTTCTTTGCCATGTAACCATAAATGGACCATTGTATTACTGTTTATCAAATATCAAACATTACTTTGAAGCAAATTTTATTATCAATGTAGTGTAAATGCATGATATAAATATTTGTTGCAGCCTCAGGAAATATTACAAACATATATTTTCTTCATGACATCAGCTATTACTACTTATATGTAAACAAAAATGACAATATAGTTGCATAGATTACATATACCAGAAGCACCTGTTAGCATTCCCTTCTTAACAACACATTCTTTCAATAAATGTTTGGTCAACTTTAAAGAACATTTTACACAACAACTGTTGTGCAACTGAAAAAATCGCTGTGTAAACACACTATAATATAAAATAATTAAGAATTAATAAATAATTAAGTTTAAAAACTAAAACAACTCCAACTTCCATGTCCCGCGAGTCAATTTCGGTAGCAAGTTTGAGACGTTTATCGTCATATCTCTGGAGATACTTATCAGATCTCAAAGAAATGACAATGAGACCACCTCAGAAACGTTTCCAACTGATTACAAAAATAATAATTGGAAACGGTTCATGGAAAACATTTTTAAACAAGAGATATATACGTGTTTTATTCAGTAGTTATTTTACACGACACTTCATGTCAACGTATCAACAACACTGTATCCTAGATACCAACTTCTCATTATATCGTCTATCATTGTATTAAAACCTTCTTTAACTTTAACATTGAGAACCTCCTTCTTTTTGGAAGTCGGTTGATAAGTACTCAATATTGATGTAATTATCTGTTTACAGTATAAATATCTTTGAGATTGTTTACATATGTATTCTAAATTACATTGAGATATCATAAAAAGAATATGTTTTGATTAGAAATATTTTTTAAAAGCAGTTCTTGATACATTTCATCATCTACCACCTTACCTTTCTCATCAGCTTCAGTAAACAACATGCAATGGTTGTGATTGAAAAAAATGATCATATTATTTTTCCCAAATTTTCTAGTTTTAATCTATTTATTTTTCATTGAGTAGCAATATATATTTGGAAAATGTTTGTTCAACATCTGTAGATGTCAGCAGATTGTACTTATACTGCAACTAGCTGTGCCCTGCAGTTATACCCGTGTAGACATCATTACCGTGGGAATATTGGGATAAAGAGTACCCTATGTGTTATATCAGGGACTAGGTTATCTACATACCAAATTCAGCTGCATCGGTAGAGTAGTTTTAGAGTGAAGAAGGTACACAAACATACACAATCTTTTGCCTTTATAATCTTCTAATACTATAAGAATCTTTGTCCTGACATACTGACTGACTGACTGATAGACAACGCACAGCCTAAACCGCTGGTCGTAGAGACTTGAGGGTATATTTGTTAAAACATAAGGGTGTACTAAGAAAGGATTTTGCAAAATTCACCCCTTTAGGGGATGAAATGGGGGTTCAAAGTTTGTATGGAGAAACAAGATTAGAAAGTCTTTTCTATTGGAAACTTCAAACAAGTACTTAAGTAAATAAATATATAAATACATGTTTCAGGCTTTTTCGAAATTCCACCCCTAAAAGGGTGAACTGGGATAACAAAGTCTGAAAATCAATATTGTTTTCGATTGCGCTGAAATGTATAATGCAGATAGTTATTATGACATAGGTATCCAATCAGAAAATATTTTCTAAAAATTCCTCCTGGATATGCAACGGGGATTCAGTTTGAAAACCGAAACAAGATGAGATAGTCTGTTTTATTCGAAACTATACACATAAGTACTTCTGTAAATGAATTGTTAAGTATGTGTTGCAGAATTTTTCGAAATGGGGTAGATAACAAAGTCTGAAAATTTTGGGTGTTTTATTATTCACATTAAAAACTCCTTTTAAAACTTTTCTTTTGTAAAAACGATTCTATCATTAAAGACATCAAATAAGAATTAGCCAAATCGGTTCACCTATTATTATGTTATGGTGTGACTAAGGCAAATCGAGATTCATATTTATATATGATTCATATTAGTCACACCATAACATAATAATGGGTGAACCGATTTGCTTAATTCTTATTTGATGTCTTTAATGATAGAATCGTTATTACAAAAGAAAAGTTTTAAAGGAGTTTTTAATGTGGGCGAAGCCACACCACTTCTAGTATATAAATAGGACAATTTGTCATTAATTTGTTTACTTGAAATTCTTTCATTATATTCTTTAAGTAAATCAATATTCAGATTTCTATTCATGATATTTTCTTTTTGGTTTCTAATAATTTGCAAATTACACTGATTTAATACACCTATGACTTGGTCAAAGTATAGGTATATATAATACAATTATTCATGTCCTTACCATTTGTTATTAGGTTACTAACTAACTACTATTAGGGAAGTCATTGTTCAGTAATTGAACCATAAATAGGTACATATCTATCATCATCCACCATATTGTGGAACTCGCTGTGTAGAAAGTATTTATTCTTATAACCCTATTTGACTCTGAAGGAACCTAATTGAAGAAAAACTGAGAAGCATGGAGTTCTTTGTTCTACCTACTTACTGTAGGCACATAGGACCTACACAGTACATCTAAAGTAATATTATAATAAGAAAAAAATAGATTTTTTGTTCGTTACGATTTAACTCAAAATGTACTGGACCGATTTAAAAAATTCTATCACTAATGGCAAGCTACATTATCAGCGAGTAACATAACATAAGCTATATTTTATCCCTGTATTCTTACGGGAATGAGAACTACACAGGTGAAACTGCGAGGCGCTACTAGTTTGGAGTAAATTGGTATAGACCAAGTTCAAGTAACAAAGAATTTAAAGTTTCATATAATTAACTGTAATACCAGATTTTATCCTCTATGGTGATGATTTTCAAACAGTCCTTATTTAGTAGATGACTAAAAATCACAAATAACACATCTGCCTATTTTCATGCTTTAAGGACCAGTTAGGCTGAGCATTTATTTGTAGGCTAGCGTTTAATCACTATCTCACCTGTTGGTAAGTGATGATGCGGTCAAAGATGGTAAGCACACTAGGCCTAGAATGGGATCAAATCAGATGTTTATCAGATCAGATTTCTACTTATCCTAATCCTAACTAATATTATAAATGCGAAAGTAACTCTGTCTGTCTGTCTGTGTCACTTTCACGCCAAAACTACTGAACCGATTTAAATGAAATTTGATACACAGATAGTCTAGAGCCTGAGAAAAGACATAGGCTACTTTTTATTGCGAAAAGAGGGTTGTAAGGGGTTAAAAGGGGGATGAAAAGTTGTATGGAAGTATCGTCATTTGAAACTTATTGTTTAGGCTGTTTGATTCGATATAAATTAATATGTCATTCAAAGTTTGTGAAGGGGAAGGGGGAGGGAGAAGGGGAAGGGTGAATGAGGAGAGGGGAGGGAGGGTGGAAGTGAGGGGAAAGGGAAAGGGAAGAGGAATTGGAGGTGAGGGAAAGGGGAGTGGGAGAGTGGGGGGCGAGGGAACTGATGGAAGGGACGTGGGGGGAAGCGGGGGGAATAGATAGGGCAGGGGAGGGAAGGAGAGGGGGGAAAGGGGAGAAAGAGAGGGTAGTGAGGGGAAAAGGGGTGGAGGGAAGAGAGAGGGAGAGGGTAGGGGGAGTTGCACGGCGTGGTACGGTGCGGTGTAGGTGGGATACGCATGTGTCTTATTTGTAAAATAATTAGCCTAAATATTTGAAAATGCTACTCAAAGACACTATTCCACGCAGACGAAGTCGCGGGTACAGCTAGTAACCAATATTATAAATGTGAAAATTTGTGAGGATGGATGTATGTTTGATACTCTTTCACGTTAAAACTACTCTATGGGTTTGTATGACATTTGGTATACAGATAGTTTATAATGTGAAATGAAATAGCCCAATGGATAAGGTGTCAGACTGGCGATCGAGAGGTTGTGAGTTCGATTCTCACCCCACCTATTGCACTATGGACGTGAGCATACTCCAAACACAAGCATATTTAGCTTAGTTGGAGGAGTTAACAAGAATACTAGTAGTAGTAGTGAAGTGCAACCCAAATTGCAAGTAATCTTTTTAATAAATAAATATAAAAAAAACTTAGGGTACTCCTCACATTGTGCTTTTTGATGCAGGTGAAGCAGCAGGGCACAGCTAGTACATTTAGAAGATATAGATTTATAAGTACAAAGTAAAACTTTGTACAGTGGTTAGTCTCACTCCCACGTAACTCAATTCTTGGGAAACAAACCACAGCGCTCACTTAGACTAATCATTCTTTTTCAGTAAGCAGCTTACATTCCATGCAAAATTTAACACAATTATTACAATGCTTAAAGGAAGAATTTTGATTTTGGCAGTTTGTAATTATGGTCCTTGATGCATAGGATATATAATATTAAAAAACTATACAAACCAATTTCAAACGTCGCGCTAGTCGAAGTAACCAGTAGTAGCATGTCATCGAGGAGTATAAAGGCATTGTAATACGAATACATATTAAAAATGGCTGGACTGATTTTATTAAAATTGAAATGGGAACACCACCACCTGGGAAGGGTATCATTTGAAACCAAAATAGAATTTTCTAAATCAGTTCAGGCGTCTTTGAGTAATCGGTGTATATACATAAAAAATCGGCCAAGTCGAGTTGCACTCGCCCACCGACCCACCAAAGCTGGACCTCTATTACCACTATCTACCTCTATCACCTAAGATAGACCTATATTGTATGAGCGCTCATATAACTCAGAGGCCTATCTTAATTGGCGTAAACAATGTATTGTATGGGGACACCCTTTAAGTTTCAACTATTTTTATTTTTTGGAATTTTTCCTTTATTTGTGCTGTAAGACCTTGCTTCTTGCCAAGTTTCATGATTCTAGGTCAACGGGATGTACCCTATAGGTTTTCGACCCAAAACCTATAGGGTACTTTCAGTTGACCTAGAATTGTCAATTTTGGTTAAAAACAAGGTCTTACAGCACAAGTAGAGGAAACATTCCGAAAAATAAAAAAGTTGGTAATTAAGGTATATTTTGGTACTTACAAGTTTTCTCAGGACCTTGATTTTTATACACCTAATAGGGACTATATAGGTATAAATTTCAACTTGCTAGGTCCACCCGTTCCTGAGAAAATCGGTAGTGACACACGGACAGACAGACAGACATACAGACAAACGGACAGACAGACGGACAAGAAGGGAAAAGGAAAATTTGAGGTATGGATCCCTAGAAAGATTCCAACAAATTGAGAACCTTCTCCTTTTTTGTGAAGTTGATTAAAAATATATCCTATGCATCACGGACCATATGCATATATGCACCAGACTATGGCAAAGCACATGAATCGGTATCTTATTCTGTAGTATAATGTAATCTGAAACAAAATAATCGCTAAGGATTTAGTTTCTTCATGATTCAGTCGTATATATTCTACAGGTTAAGCATTTTGTTGTTTCAGCTGAAGATAAACTAAAAGTAGAAGTGACTGCAAAAGGAACATTCGGTGAGACAGCAAATGTTGTTTGTGAGGTATTTGGAAATGAAACCGACTTTGAATGGAAGTTTAACCAAGTCCCAGTTAAAGAAAATGATAGGTAAGTAACTTCCATACAAATTTTGTATTTTCACCAGCACTTCTGAAGTGTTTAATCATTAAAAATTTAGCACTTATCAAAATAACAATGTTAGCAATTGTATGATGGTATGACTCGCACTTAGTCCACAGGTTCGTCTATTAAAATGTTTTTTCGTTATCAAATTGTTATGTTGCTAAATTTCCTTTATTTTACGAATTACGTGAAACACTGCCTCTAGAATTTTGTTGAAATATTCTCATTTAAAGTATCATAATTAGTCTCTTAGGCTCAATGAACACTGAATTGGCAGCGACGCGACGAGACGGTCAATATCAATATCAGACGAGCAGATCTTAAATTACTAGACATTACAAACCTTATGAACAATGTTACAAGATATAGAAACGCTTGGTAGAATAAACGAGATGTGGGGAGGCAAAGAAGGTTATCTTGTTATTAAAACTGATAGTCACGTCGCGTCGCTGCCATTTCAGTGTGCATTGAGCCTTAGCCTAGTGAAAACAGCCAAGCGAACTAAACCTTATAATGCCAGTCTGGTGCTAAAATATAGCACCATCATTTAATACGTAATAATCTTAAGAGCCCGTGAATATCATAACCTTCCTTATTAGTAGACCTCTGTAGGCAGACAGTGTTGTCCGATTGAACCCTTGGCCAGGTAACCATAGCATCAAACATTTGCATGGTGGTAGGACACTATCTAGTGGCCGCCTGGCCAGCTACCACCCTCGAGTTAGAAAATCTGTCGCCAAAACATGTAATGTGTTCCGGCAGCTATCCTTGAGAGCCAGTTCCTGTTCTAGGCCTAGCGTGCTTACCATCTTCGACCGCATCATCACTTACGAATAGAGATGTGATAAACAGCTTTAAATCGACAACACGCTTAAACGTTGCGCTTTTTTTAAAAGCGCGCTTAAAAAAACGTTTCGCATAAACGGCTTTTTTAAACTATAAGCAGTGCAAGTCACTATTATTGTGAAGATCGTAAGTATCGTAACGTAATAAAACGGGGGCTTATTTGAAATAGTAATGTAATGACGTAACGTAAATTAATGTTTTTATGTTTTATGGCTTTACTAGGACAGTGTTAGGATATATAAAAAAATTACTAAATACAATGCAAATTACTATAAATCAATTAACTTCCCTTCGTACTTATCAACAGGCTTACGACTGTCGGAAATGAATATCCACACCACTATCTATCTCAGATAAAGAGTTCTCGTTCTCGACATCTTAAAAAACAGTTCACATCACTCACTATAATTACACTTTACAGTTTCCTAAACTATGTTTTAGTTATATACAATGTTCAATTATTATAGTTCGATAATTGAGCAATTGAGGCCGACCTAGGCGAACGTATCACGACCTGATCGGAGACGTTTTAAAAAAGGCCAAGTCAAAAGTACCTATAACCGGCGAGCATGTATGAAGACGCTCATGAAAGTGGAAGAAGCGAAGGAGGTATGTCAGGATCGTAGCATGTGGAAAGAAGTAGTCTGCCTACCCCACCGGGAAAAAGGCGTGATTGTATGTATGTATGTATGTAATTGAGCAATTTATTGCACCATTGCGCTTAATCAGCAAAACATCGACTGCACGCAATTTTACTTCGTTCGCATACGTTCTAAATTCTAATTATATAAGCATAAAACGAGCTCGTCTTATCAAAGCAACAACAAACGTACTAACAAAAATAATCCATGAAACCATAAACATAACATTACGTTGTTCTTACAAAAATACTAACAAATCAAAAACGGGTCGTTGTCAGTCAGCCACAATGGAAACAGGCAGAATTTATTTTAGTAGCATAATACCGATTATCACATTTGGTTTGAAAATACTAACAAATCAGAAACGGGTAATTGTTAGCACACGCAAACAACCACAACGCAAACAAGTAGACTTTATTTTAGTTAATACCGATTGCGTTTCTTTTGAAATAATACTAACAAATCAAAAACGGGTCGTTGTCAGTCTGCCTCAACGAAATCGAACTGCATTTGTTTTAGTCGTATAATACTGTTTATAATGTGCCTTATTGCTGTAGAAATAAGGTAATTTTTATGGTCGAATATAGTGGTATGAAATTTTTTTTAAAGCGTAGACGGCTTAAATTCGAAAGCGCGCTTTGGCGCTTATTTTGGAAAACGTTTTAAAAAGCTTTTTCCGATAAAAGCTCCCACCGCTACTTACGAACAGGTGAGATAGTAGTCAAACGCCAGCCTATAAGATATTTAAAAAAAAACATGCAAGGCGGATTTTTGAGATAGGACCAGACCGTAAGCGCAGGTAACTCTTCAGTTGGACCTACAGTGAAACGTACTGAGGAGCGTGTTCATTGTTATTGATTTCAATTAGAGCCGCACTGTCAGAATTAAAAAAAAATACACTCTGCATGAAATGGGCAATACAACAATACTTTGAGATATATTCTGTGAACCGCTTTCCGATTTTTATACAAAAATAAAAAATATCAAAGTTTAAGGGGGGGGGGGGGGGGGCATCCTTTACATGGAAGGAACTGAAACGTCAAAAAAAATTCTAACCTATATGTGTCTATGGATAGGTCTTTAAATGACATAGAGGTTCCTAAAATTATTTTTTCTCAAAGTCAATCATTTGAAAGATAGGCGCGTCTAAAGAGATAAAAAGTGTGTGAAAAATCTAAAAAAAAATATGCTGTAGATCTCAATAAAAACTTACAACGAAAATTGGTTTGAACGAGCTACAGTCAGCTGTTTTAGAGATATGGCGACCGCAAAGATAACTTTGTTTTTCATACAAACACTATGAATAACAAAGTTAATTTTGTAGTTGCGAAAATTATTAGTTATGGAATACTTAACTGTGTTACGGAACCCTAGCGAGTGCGAGTCCGACTTGCACTCGGCCAGTTTTTTATTTATGCTAATCAGTCCGCTTTCTTATAGGAATCAACACACTATTTGACCAACTGATGTAAAGGTATTAGGAAAGTCTGATATCAGGCATTCACGGGCTCGTATAATAATAAAGATACAGTCAGTGTGCACCAGTAGTTTTGCTTTATTTAAGCGGCGGCTGCCGCGCGCTATAGGTATTAATTTCAAGGACACTGCCGAGTTAAAATACTGTGTACTTCAATGTACTATGCGCGTACTACGAAACTTTTTTTGTACCTAATTGTTCTGTGACTCAGTAACTCGGCTGTAACGTGACCGTGGTGCCGGGGATGACTAAGGATCTGTTTCCACCAAGAGGATAAGTCCTCGCGGAATGTTTTGATTTCGCTCAATAAAATACCGTATCAGTATTGCCTTTAAGGCCAGCTTACTCCAAAAAAAATTTTTTCAATACATTTTATTTATAGTACAAAACATGTTGAGTAATCAATTTTTTTACTTATGAAAGCACATATATGAAATTACTGATTTTTTTTTTCAAAATGGCGGTCATTAAAATGGCTGCGGAAACTCATCTGATTCGTAAATGGATGACATCATTTCTTGGAAAAGAATTATCTGAAAGCAAAAAACAAAACGGTTTCAATGTTCTGTATCAAATTGGCTATGGCCTCAAGCAGAATGAAACATTTTCAATTAAAAAAAACAAAATGGCGGATTTTCGTTTTTTTTTACTTTTAATTGTTTATAACTTCTTTAAATAATAATGAATATTTCTGCTTGAGGCCATAGCCAGACATCTAAAGAGTAAAATGCCGTTTGGTTCATATCGATAAGTGCAATAGTTTTGAAATGAGAGTGTTATTCATGCGAAAAAATGTGGTTCGGAGAAAAATCTGTTCAAAGTTTTTATTCGTGAAAAATCGTAAAAAAGTGAATTTTACTCACATATCCATTCCAGCTTCATACACAACTCCTTCCTGGTCTTCGTAAGCATCATTCTGAAGGATTCTTGCATTTCTTAAAGCAGTTCTGTGTTCCTTAGACCCTTCAGTAGCTTCTAGCTCAGCTCGATCAACACGTCTGTTGTTGAAAAATTTACCGACGCGCGCGCTCCCCACTCTTTTATATCTGCTTCTCGGTCTTCCTGACCTTCGGGACTAATTTTGTACTATTTCTACGAGTATACAGTAGCAATTTATGTCGAGTGAAGACAGAAAGTGATTTTTTCCTCTCAGTGGAAACTGGCCCAAAAGGGTTTATTGGGAGTGGGCGACAGGTGCAATGTTGACATAGCTCGGTTTGCTAGACAAAAATAAGCAGCCTTATTTCAAGATTCCTAATGAATATAAATGAGGGAGCCGTAGCTATAGAGCTATAGCTGCATCTCTCTCATTTAGACCATGGTTCTTCAAACTTTTCTCTTGACGTAATATTTGATTTTTATTGTAAACGCATTAATATTATGATTTTTTTTTGACAGAATAAATATTACGTTAACAAGAGAGAAAGAACATAATCGAGATGGCGATGAAAAGATTAAAAAAACAATATCTACAGTTACCATAAGCAATGCAACTTTTTTGGATGTGGGGAATTACACTTGTAACGTTGGATCTTCGGGCTCCAGTCAGGCTTACTTGAATCTTAGCTTTGAGACGACATTCATCAGTATAACTGAAGGCCCAATCAATGTGAATTTACCTGAGTCTGTTAATGTTACCATTGAATGTATTTTCGAAGGTGGGTCGCTATATTGCATTTTTTTCAGTACGGAATCCACCAAAGCCGAGTTGAGCAGAGATTTGTGTATCAATAACCGATTGGATTTCTTTCATCACGGTATCAAATCTCCTATTATTAGTAATCTTATAAGTTTTTAACCCATATTTATCTTCTCAGCTTTGGTGTAGTACAGGCTTTAGACTTTAATTATTATATTCGAATATTTTTTTTTCAATTTAATATCTTTCCTCTTGGTATAATGTATCATCATTGTTATATTTTGTTACAGTTTATGATGACAAAACGCAGGTAAAATGGTATCAAATAGGTGGTCCAGCAAATGTTGAGTGGAAGACGCCTGTACGATTCAGTCTCGGTTCAAAAAAAGTTAAAAGTACCTATACCAAACTTATACAAAATATAGATAACAATGGTACATACGTATGTGAAATAAAGGATCCGGTCACTTCTAAGTCACATAATGGAACTACTGTTATTAAAGTTTTCTCAAAACCCCAGATCATCTTGGCAACTCCTATTCCAATAAGCACTACAGAGGTCTATTTAAACTGGACAGTTTTCGCCTACAACTCTAATATAACGACATACCAATTAATGTTCCACACAGATAATTCTACTGATGGCTTCAGATATGCCACTGAGAGACCCGTCATAAATATAAAAAACACATCGTATCTATGGCAGGGTCTGAATAAGTCGTCTTATTATCAAGTCAAGATTAAAGTTATAACTAACCATGGTAACGCGACATCTAAGCCGGAGAATTTCACGACGCTGTCTGAAGACCCAATATTCATACCGAATATATCGATCAACGGATTCTCAGCAACTTCTGTGACTATAGCCTGGGACCCACCTGAGAAGGAAATTGAAAAGTACATACATCATTATATTTTGGAAGCTTATAAAAAGAATAATCCAACTGAGTCGAAACGTGAAGCATGTCATCATAGAGATGAGAAAAATTTACCGTATATGTTTGATGACTTAGAACCCCACTGCACCTATGTGTTTAAGGTAAATTTAATCTATGTATAACTATACTGTATGTATGAAGGCGCTCATGAAAGTGGAAGAAGCGAAAGAGGTATGTCAGGATCGTAGCATGTGGAAAGAAGTAGTCTCTGCCTACCCCAACGGGAAAAAGGCGTGATTGTATGTATAACTAT
Source organism: Cabera pusaria (assembly GCA_954871355.1). NCBI lineage: Eukaryota > Metazoa > Arthropoda > Insecta > Lepidoptera > Geometridae > Cabera > Cabera pusaria. The sequence goes on from OX940911.1 coordinate 12,382,327, forward strand.
AGAACCCATGTTGGGTTCAATTTTACTTTTAATCCAGGTTATAAACTATGCTTGTGGAAAATTGTATCCAAATCAGTGAGCGATCTTATCATGATCATATTATGTATTGCATACATAATCGCTCACTTTCACACGCTCACTTATTCCACATGATCCATGAAAGATCATACATTGTATGATCATGTGGAATGGAAAACACTTAACCGCTTTAGAACCCAGGTTGGACACTGCAAGGGCAACTTGGGCAGCTACCGCTATATTGACAATGGAGAAGTAGATAGCTTATGTGGTTAAAATCCCTAGACAAAGACCCACCTGCTTAGTCATGTTCAAGTATCACATTTCTGGGTCCAGCATTTAATTTATTAACTTGGAAATATGGAAACGAATAAGAAGATAGCATATTGCAATATATTTTAGCCATATTTGTATGTAATAGTTGGCAAACAAGCTTATAGTCCGCCTGATGGTAAGCGGTCAGCGTCGCTTATGAACTTTCGCAACGCAATAGGCGCTGATGATGCGTTTCCGACTTCTATGGAATTTATGGGTACCCTTTTTAAAATACTCTATTCTATATGAAGGTAAAATCGTGGCAGGAAATAATGAACATTTCGGTTTTATCCTTTTCAACCAACTTACAAAAAGGAGGAGGTTCTCAATTAGTTTTTTTTGTATATATGTAACGCATTTGCTCCATCAATTGTGAACCGATTCAAATGATTATTATTTTAATTGGTAGGTTACATTTCCAAGGTGGTCCCATATACATTTCATTGAGGTCTGATGTGTATCTCCAGAGATATGGAGACATCCATACACTTCAAACTTGGCACTGAAAATAATTAAGATAATTTTAAAACTTAAACAACCGACTTCCATGCCCCGCGAGTCAGTTTCAGTAGCAAGTTTGAGACATACATAGTCATATCTCTGGAGATACATATCAGATCTCGATGAAATTACAATGGGACCACCTCGGAAGTGAACCCTACCGATTTAAAAACAATCATTCGAATCGGTTCACAATTGACGGAGTAATCGCCGTAACATACATACAAAAAAAACCCGATGAATTGAGAACCTCCTCCTTTTTAGAAGTCGGTTGATAAGTAGCGTGGCATTTAAAGTCGGTTCTTTTACTTTTTGAAACGATCTTAAATTATTATTATACGTTTTCAGGTTAAAGCATGTTCAGATTTCGGTGGGGAGAGATGTGGTAACTGGTCAGCGGAGATGGAAGCCGCGACCCTCGACGGCAAGCCTAGCAAACCTGTCATCTACCACATCAACTGTACTAGCAGCTATATGCTCATACATTGGCATGAGCCGGAGGAACCGAAAGCTGAAATCAAAGGATACACTGTAAGTATCGTGCCATACGTGTCTCCAATTGAGTGTTTGTTTATTTGACTGTATTTCAATAATTTATTCTTCTCTGCAAATATGGACAAATTTTAAATTTCTTTTTTTTTTTTAATTTTATCATGGAGACTCCAGTCTCCATCCAAATCCAAAAATTCACAATACTCGTCCGTATTTTCAAAGATATGATTTTTAACCGTCTTCAAAAAAAGAGGAAGTTTCTCAATTCGACAGTGTATATATATATTTTTAGGGTTCCGTAGCCGAATGGCAAAAAAAGGAACCCTTATAGATTCGCCATGTCTGTCTGTCTGTCCGTCCGTATGTCACAGCCATTTTATTCCGAAACTAATATATACTACAGAATTGAAACTTGGTAGGTAGATGTATTCTGTAAACCGCTTTCCGATTTTTATACAAAAATAAAAAATATAAAAGTTTAAAGGGGGTATCCCATACATGGAACTGAAACAAAAAAAAAAATTTGTTCAAACCTATATGTGTGGGGTGGGTGTCTATGAATAGGTCTTTAAAAATGACATAGATTCTAATCATTTTTTCTCAAGTAAATCATTTAAAAGATAGGCGCGTCTAAAGTAGTAAAATGTGTCCCCCCCCTCTAACTTTTAAAGTAAGGGAGTGAAAAATCTAGAAAAAATATCTTCTGTAGATCTCAATAAAAACTTTCAACGAAAATTGGTTTGAACGAGATACAGTCAGCGGTTTTTGAGATATAACGACCGCAATGATAACTTTGTTTTTCATACAAACTCTATGAAAAACAAAGTTATTTTAGTAATTGCAAAAAATCACATTTATAGAATACTCTACTGTGTTACGGAACCCTACGAGTGCGAGTCCGACTTGCACTTGGCCAGTTTATTTATGTTTGTTCGCGGATAACTTCGTCGTTTATGAACCGATTTTGATTATTCTTTTTTTGTTGGAAAGGAGATATCCCAAGTGTGGTACCATGGTAATTTTATCGAGGTCTGATAAGTATCTCCAGAGATATGGAGATAAACACCTCAAAATTGGTACCGAAAATGAATAGCGCGGCATTAAAGTCGGTTATTTTTAGTTTTTTAAACGATCTTATTTATTTAATAATCAAAATGATCTTGAACCACTTCAAAGTCACGCGATCACAAACGCCTATTCAAGTGTAAAGGAGATCTGGAGAATGGGTTTCAAAACCTCTCAACACTCTCGGTGTAACAACAGTCCAATCCGGTTCCATCCATCCACTTGCAAACTTTCAACCATTTGCACCGTGTGCTGCAGTTAACTGCAGGCGAACCAAGCCTCTTCGAAAGTATTACTGATCTTCCTGCAGTCGATTCCGAATGACCTGGTCGCTTACGCGGGTACTTGTAGTTCTGCGTTATGCAGTTTGTATGGTGCAGTGGATTTTCGCTATGGGCCCCTAGAGAAAATCCAATTTCTGTTTTCATTCACGCTAACGTAAGTTCAAAATGTATGGTAACGACATTTATAATTCCGCAACAAAGTTGTCATTCCCATAAATGTTGAACTTGCGTTAGCGTGGATGAAAACAGAAATTATATTTTGTCTAGAGGGGCAGTTCTTGCAGTCAAACTAATGTACCGGGTTTCTTGAGCTGTATTATCCCATACTAAAGAGTAGAGTAGTATACAATACATGTTAACAGACATCGTGGCTCAAAAAGTTGAGCCACGATGTCTGTTAACATTACCCGTCTCCTCGTAATGGAAACAGAAATTGGATTTTGTCTAGAGGGGCAGTTCTTGCAGTCAAACTAATATACCGGGTTTCTTGAGCTGTATTATCCTTCACTCCGGTGTCTGTTGACATTACCCGTCTCCTCGTACTAATTTCAAATATTTTGAACCGCCCGTCACGAATATCCTTCCATTTAATCTTCAGCATGGTGACTGTGACTTATGCCAATAGGGTCGTCACTCGTCAGTTGTCAGTTGTCAAGGTAATACTGGCAACCCTATTGACTGATTTGCGTCCAAATGTTTATAAAAACACATGAAATTGTGCAAAATAAAAGCGTTATTTCCTACCGGCACTATAAGTTCAAGAAAAAAAAATGATTTAAAAGATAATAATAAAACAAGTAATATTCAAGTGCTCTCAAGTATAAAAAAATTTAACGAATATCCAACTGATACGTTTTGTCACTAGAAGTGTCGATGCTGTTACCGAGTACCTCATCATCACTTACCAACAGGTGAGATAGTGGTCAAACGCAATCGACGATCAGTCGAGGGTAGTTTTAAATTTTGAATTTAAGAATGATGTTTTGAGTAGTTTATAATTATTAGTGCACCATAGAGACAGACTGTAAATGTATTTAGTTATAATAACATATTAAGCATATTATCCTCATATTACGCATAGTATACATGTATATATATTAAACGAGGACATTATTTAGTTTGTTTGCTCTTACAGGAAAACTTAAATGGAAACTTTGTAATAATTAATTTAGGTAACAAAATCAGAACACTTACGAGTATAATTATATGATTTGGTGATTTTGAATACCTAGGGCCACTAATCAATCAATCAATCAATTATTTATTTGCTATAAATAAAGTCACAAAGGTAAAATACATTATAACAATAGGTCCTCTTATTTATACCCTTTCGGGCGTGCAAATGTTATTTGCAATTCGTTACAATACTATTGATAATTATAATATGTTCTCACCGTCTACTCAACCATTCCATGATTATGTTTTGTTCATAATTCTATTATTATTTATCAATTACAATTTTACAAGTAAGAACAACACAAAAAATTAAAATTAAAATTGGAATGTCAAAATATTAAATGTCAATGCCATGCAACTACAAATGTCAATGTCAATTAATGGTTAATGTCAAAATATTTTGTATGTCATATAATCTTCTACACTGTAAAAGTTGCGTTCATGCAACCATACATGTAACTTTATTTTAAATTGAGTCAATTGTAATTTTTTTAATGTCGATGGAAGTTTATTATATATTATTATTGCCATACAGTAAACGTTCTTAGAATATATGTTAAGTCTACATTTTGGAAAATCAAGCCTGTTCTGATGTCGTGTATGTCGCTCAAACACATCTGCATGTTTAGGAAAATGCATTTGATTCTCTCTAACAAAAATACATATCTGCTTGATGTACATACACGGCAAAGGCAACACGTTTAATTAGTAACTAATTAAATTTTAATTAGTAACTAAGTAAATTAGTAACTAACTAGGCCAAGGGGCCTCAAAAACGTATCTAATTATTATTTAGATAGTTTAAAATTAAAAACCTACTTCACACGCCGCGCGAGTTAGTTTCAGTAGCAGGTTTGAGATGTCTATCGAACATATCTCTGGAGGTACTTATCAGATATTGGTAAAATTTAAATGGGACCACCTCGGAGATGAATCCTACCTATGACATAAATAATCATTCAAATCGGTTCACAATTGGCGGAGTAATCGCGTAACAAACATACGAAAAATAAAACTGGCCAAGTGCGAGTCGGCATCGCGTCTCTTATCGCACACTTAGGGAGGGTTCCGTACAATACGAAACATAACAGAGTTTCAACCTCATATATTTGATTAATTGATATTACCATGAATATTTGGTTTGGTCGCGATCTTGAAAGACTGGGCTCGTTTACTAGCGCCATCTATGTCATTTTGCCGAAAGTAATTAGATAGATGGCGTATAATAACACGTTTTTTGTATGGGGACCCCCTTTAATTTTTAACTTTATTTTATTTTTAGTATTTGTTGTTCTAGCGACAACAGAAATACACCATCTGTGAAAATTTTAACTGTCTAACTATCACGGTTAATGAGCTATAGCCTGGTGACAGACGGACAGACAGACAGACGGACAGCGGCGTCTTAGTACTAGGGTCCCGTTTTACCCTTTGGGTACGGAACCCTAAAAAGAAGAAATAAATATACGGAGGAATTGAGAACCTCCTTTTTAGTAGTCGGTTGAAAAGAAATCTGGCTTAGCACATATTTTTAACCGACTTCAAAAAAAGGAGGAGGTTTCTCAATTCGACCGTATATATATTTTTTTTTTTTATTTTATTTTTTTTATGTTTGTTCGGGGATAACTTCGTCGTTTATGCACCGATTTTAATTATTCTTTTTTTGTTCGAAAGGAGATATCCCAAGTGTGGTACCATGGTAATTTTATCGACGTCTGATAAGTATCTCCAGAGATATTGAGATAAACATCTCAAAATTGGTACTGAAAATGAACATTGAAGTCGGTTCTTTTTTAGTTTTTAAACGATATTATGTTTGGTATTTCTTTTCGGTAAAAAATACTGTCGAAATATATACTGTTCTTCATCATATTCTATATATAATGTTATAACATCTTTCTTCACGTTGATTTTGGTTTTTAACCCTCGACGTAAAACGAAGGAGTGTTATAAGTTTGACGTGTGTATCTGTGTATCTGTGCGTCTGTCATCGTGGCATCGTAGCGCCCAAACGGATGAACCGATTTTGATTTAGTTTGTTTTTGTTTGATAGATGTCTTCGTCGAGAGTGTTCTTAGCTTTATTTCGTGAAAATCTGTTCAGCCGTTTAAATATTATCAGCTCTTTTTTGGTTAAAAAAAATTACGATAGCAACTTTCGTAAGCTCGTAGTCCTTTGACCGCGGACGTCAAAAAATCAAAATGGCGCTGTCGCAGCATCTTGTTACTTAAATGATATTGCAAAAATATGGTAAGATTGATCTAATTCTGAGACATCTCCTTGGAATGGTCTCAATGTATAAAGTTATTGCTTTGATTATAAACTCGGATTACATATACAAATCAGTCGGGGGTGGTTTTAATTTTTTGATTTTAAATATTATTGACTTCTGATATTCTTACGGTAACTGTGAGCGAGATAGAAACAAAGGTGGGGAGAATTAATTTGTCTTCACAGGAATGTTCTACCAGGCAAAGTCTTGTTAATGTGCAAAGTTTTTGAGCATACCTAATATTTTTTGACATGACATGACGTTTGACGAAGATGGCGGCCATATCAGTCCCGCCCGCGACACTGCATACATAAATAACTCAGAATTATGAACGTACTTTGTACCAACCAACACTGCAAAAAAAAAATTATAAGCATAATACCACAGATTATATAATAGGTACTACGTAAATAATATTTTTCGTTGTTAGGTTGGCTACACAGTGCTTTCATAATTCAGGTATCAACAATGTAAGGAAGTGCCAACTCTTATAACGTAGTAGAGGGATTCAGACTGTGTGGGCCCCATATGGCGGCAATTAATGTTTATATTCGCAAATAATACTTTTTAATTTTCATATTGGAATACAACTAGTCCGTGTTATAAAAGTATTTGGAATTATTGTAATAAAATAGACAATTAATTATCGTGTGTATCAGATGCTTTTATTGCACAGGGCCATTTTGGACATTGTCCTTTGATACTTTGATGACATCATTATGACTAGTGAATATTTACACTATCGCGGCATTTTAGGGTTCTGAACCCAAAGGGTACCAAATGAACACTTTCTGAGACTTTGTTGTCCGTTCGTCCTTGTGTCTATATGTGCGCACTTAACAGATGTACCTTCTTAACCGTAATAGGTACATACTTGAAATTTTCACAAAGTATATATCCGTCAGTGTATAACGGCCCAGACACGAAATTTTATAGATGCATGTAATTTAATTAAAACTTTTTGTAAATTGTTAAACACAATCCAAAACTTCATCGTACCGACGGGACTCGAACCCGCACCCCCGGATTACACGTCCAGGTGCTCTGCCAATTAAGCCACGGTTCGATACATCGATACGACGAGATTAGTGGATTGCATTTTGTTAACCCAATTATGCATTGGTGGCGCCATCTATGACTACTTATTACGTAAGTTAATCATTCGGAAGAAATCATTACAGTTTTGAAATCCGACGAGAGATGTTGCACTGCGTAAATAAAATATAATGTTTCTTTGAAGTGTCTCACACTTTATATTTTTGTAAATTGTTAAACTTAAATGAAATTAAATTGTTAATTGTAATTAAATTGTTAAAAATTGTAATAAGTAGTCATAGATGGCGCCACCAATGCATAATTGGGTTAACAAAATGCAATCCACTAATTTCGTCGTATCGATGTATCGAACCGTGGCTTAATTGGCAGAGCACCTGGACGTGTAATCCGGGGGTGCGGGTTCGAGTCCCGTCGGTACGACGAAGTTTTGGATTGTGTTTAACAATTTACAAAAATATAAAGTGTGAGACACTTCAAAGAAACATAATATTTAATTAAAACTTGTTTTGCACTAAAAAGGGAAAATAAAATCATTTTCAAAAAAAATAAAACCGACTTCATTACCACAAACAGGCACTCTAAAGCGAAAAATAAATTACTTAATATAATTATTATAAGCGCTACCCACTTATCTATTTGAAGTCGGTGCCAGCCAAGTCTAATAGGTAGTAGATAGATACTACCTACATGTATTTACCTACTTACTACTACTACATACATAGTATCTATCTACTATCCAATAGACTTGGCTGGCACCGACTTCAAATAGATAAGTGGGTAGCGCTTATAATAATTATATTAAGTAATTTATTTTTCACTTTTGAGTGCCTGTTTGTGATAATGAAGTCGATTTTTTTTTTACAAAGATTTTATTGGTCACAAGTCATTCAGGCGGAACATAGATATAACATGCTCCTACCTCTTGTGAAAGAACACCCGTGCTAGGATTTGTACCCGCGACCTCTCGCTTAGTAGTCAAACCATCTATCCTTTGCCAACGGGGCTCTCAATGCTACCGGTTTTTTTTTAAAATATCATATAGGCTAGCGTTTGACCACTATCTCACCTGTTGGTAAGTGGGAACTGTAAGTGGGAATGGGAACTGGCTCTCAAGGATAGCTGCCGGAACACATTAGATGTGTGGCGACAGATTTTCTAACTTGAGTGTGGTAGCTGGCCAGGCGGACACTAGATAGTGTCCTACCACCATGCGGGGGTTGGGGGTTTCTTAACGAATGCATAATTAGTTAAAAATGCAATCCAGTAGCTCGTTGAAACGATAAAGGCGTACTGAAATTGAATCGGTGCAGCGCCTGGGCATTGCTTTGTTCGGGAGGCGGGGGTTCGAGTAAAATTTTGGATTTTTTATAACTAAGTACAAAAATATATAGTGTAGTAACTCTTAGAAACAATATTTGGCCTTAAAAGATTATCTTATTTTCAGATGGAGCTGACGGGCACTGCCAATTACATAGATGTGCATGGCAAACCTAACAAAATTACATGGGGGCCGCTTTCCAAGTTCAAAACGAGCGACTCTAGAAGTGCCAGGTATGTAAACAAACTACCTACTCGTACATATCCAAGTACCTTTTTTAGGATTCCGTACCCAAAGGGTTCCAACGGGACCCCATTTCTGAGACTCTGCTGTCCGTCCGTTCGTCCAATATCCATTGAAATTTTCACTAAGTGTACATATAACTATTTCCACTACAACAAATAATAAAAACCAGGTAAAGTTAAAAAATAATTTTCCCCACATAAGAAAAGTTATTTTTTCCGGCGCTTTTTGCTCGATTTTATAAACCGTAATAGGTACTTGACATTTTCATAGAATGTTCAATGCAACCATATTACTACGGTACCTATATCGACAAATAATAAATAACATCGAAATGTTGAGAGTTGTATGCTGTAGAGCTATTCTGTAAGCTAATCTCGGAAGCGAAATTCGCAGTGAGATTTTAATTTCGTGTTACGAAATTCAACCGTATTACAATCGTGTTACGCTTTTAATTTCGTAGTACGATTCACCGCGGATTCCGCATGCGAGATGCGTAAACTAGCTTACAGAATAGCCTGGCTGTATACAAGAAACGTGAGCACAGATTATATAATAGTTACTAATTTAACAGATACTTCACTCCCCTACAAAAACACAATACCAACGTTTATTTCAGACAATACAATGTGTCTAGGGCGCTCGACCTAGCGTTGTTATTATTAGTTCGTTCAGTGCGCGATGTACCGGCGCGCGCTTGAAACAGTGAAGGGTTGACTCAATGAAATTAAAAAAAAAGTTTACGAATTTTTTTATTTACCTCACAAAATAACACCAAAATTCCTAACTTATAGTCGAATTTGAAGTCGAGAAAGTAAAATTTACGCCGTTTTGTCATTTTAGTATCGTTAGCATAAAACAATGAAACATATTATGCTTGTTTTTTGTCAAACCCGCAAAATGACAATGAAAAACTTAAATCGTTTCTAATATAGAATACGAAGGCGCAGTTATCCCGTCATTAGAATAATAATATACGTTGCGCGCGCGTGAGCAGTGACAACCGACTGGCATATAGTACCGCCGGAGTTGACGAAAGTTTAGGTATTAAATCGCAGTAGGTATGGGCGAGTGAGGGAGGCCTGACGTGAGATCGTTCAGCATTTTTTGCTTGATCTTACATAATGTGGTACGTAACCCTACGTGTGTCACGTTAAGTGACGATGCGTTCTAAGATGGAATCATTCTTGTCTGGAAATGGGGGATGGCAATGATACACGGCGCGGGACAATATATTTTAGTATAATCCATAAATCACAAATATCAGCCCGTGTTTCTGCTGCTGCTGGTTCATGCCAAAAGTCGGCGAACCAATTGGCAAAATCTTCGATCTTTTATTTTGTTAGCACCACCGGTGTAAGCTCTTAGTACGAGTTTTCATCGTAAACGCTTTTGACAGACCTCACATAGTTTTCGACTTATTCTGGATCCCTGATTGGTCTAAATTTAGTTAAGTGTGGTGTGAGAAGCAGTAGAGGCGCTGTACTGTTTTTAATATAAAATTTGTTCGATATACGATATCGAGTTTTGTATGAAAACTCGTACTAAGGGTACTGACCATATGTATGATTTATACGATGCTAGTGCATGCTAACTAGACTGGCGCCAGCGACTGGCACCGTGTAAACTAATTAATAAAATTGTGCTATTGTGTGATTTATTTTTCGGAATTTTTCCTTTACTTGTGCTGTGAGACCTTGCTTTTAACCAAAATTGACAATTCTAGGTCAACCGGAAGTATCCTATAGGTTTTGGGTCGAAAACCTATAGGGTACTTGCCCTTGACCTAGAATCATGAAATTTGGCAAGAAGCATGGTTTTGAAGCACTTATATAGGAATAAATCTGAAACCCGTAAATATGTACTACAATACAAACTTATGATTTGTAGTTGGTGCAATACATTTTCAATGGAGCGAACTACAAAGTTAAGTTTGTCCCTGAACCTAGTCTGAGAAGTTGGTACGGAAGCCTCAGTAGGCGAGTCCAACTCGACTTGGCCGGTTTTTTTTCCTTTTAAGGTACGGAACCCTAAAAATGGTCCCATGTTCTTGAATTGCAGATTCGATGACTTACAACCGTACACCCGGTACGAGGTCCGTCTCAGCGCCATGACGCGGTCAAGGCGGCGCGGTGAAGAGAGCAACGCTACTTGTACCACTGAAACAGCCCCGCCTGACCAGCCGCCTAGACCTAGGTGGAGGAAGGTAACTTACTAATTATACTTTTTTTTTTTTACCCTAGACCCTCCAACATAGTCGGAGCTTTTACTACTCTACTCTTATCTATAATTGGGTTAACAAATGCAATCCACTTATTTCGTCGTATCGATGTATCGAACCGTGGCTTAATTGGCAGAGTACCTGGACGTGTAATCCGGGGGGTGCGGGTTCGAGTCGTCCCGTCGGTACGATGAAATTTTGGATTGTGTTTAACAATTTACAAAAATATAAAGTGTGAGACACTTCAAAGAAACATAATACTCTACTCTTCTCTACCATTCCAGTTTTCGCTAATTTTCGATACTCACACGCCGCATACTTTGATCTATCTTTGATTCATCCCTTGCATTCTATAATTGGTGGGTGCCAATTCTACATCCCTAGTCTACGACTTTTTATTTTCATTTCTTATTATTGTTATTAAACACAGGGGAAAATATTTTTTTCAGTGGTGTTTTCTTGCTTGTTTCGAAAATATTCTTACTTCTATTTATTACTAATTAAGCATAATTAGTAATAAATAGAAGTAAGAATATTACGTGTACTATATCATATATTCAAATATGTAATATATCATTTTTTCTACTATTTATTCTTATTAGCTACTTTTATTGCAATATCCATACAATAATCTATAAACTTATTACTAATACGCTTATTAGCCATTATTTTACTAATATTATTTATATTTATATCTACATTTATCTCATGTGACTCAATAGTTCTAGCCGAGCTCAATAGCTCTAGAAACACCAAAACTTTTTTTTTTAAATATCTTATAGGCTAGCGTTTGACCACTATCTCACCTGTTGGTAAGTGATGATGTGATCGAAGATGGTAAGCACGCTAGGCCTAGAATGGGAACTGTGGCTCTCAAGGATAGCTGCCGGAACACATTAGATGTTTGGCGACAGATTTTTTAACTTGAGGGTGGTAGCTGGCCAGGCGGACACTAGATAGTGTCCTACCACCATGCGGGGGTTTTTGGTTTCTTAACGATGTTTTCCTTCACCGGAGGGCCACTTTGAAAAGCGCACATAAATTTTTCTATAGAAAAATCCATTGGTGCACGGCGGTTTGAACTCGGTACCACGGCATCAAAGCCAACCGTTCTCCCGATTACGCCACCGGGCCCTCAAAATTCAATCAACAAATTCAACTGAAATAAGGGAGTGAGCATTGGTACAATTGACCAGACTATGAGCTAGTAAAGGAGTCGGAAGCGGACCTTAAATCCCATCTTAAAGGTGAGAAGGGACAGATAAAGAACTTAGATAAACCAAAGGAGAAGGAGCCTGTTATCCCATCTCTCACGCCCCAAATGTCTCCGGAGCAGATTGAATTTTGCAACAGATTAGAAGACCATACCCGACTCATACTGGAAAACGCAGAATATATTCTAGACCTAAAACAAAAACTGGCAAGCCACACTAAGACGATGGAAGGGGCCACTTACGCGACTGTAGCGGCTGGCAGCACCAGGAGGAAACCCCTGATGCCTGCGGCGCTGCACTCGGTAGTGGTCACGTCCAGGGACGAAACGGAGTCAGGGGAAGAAGTGATGGAGAAAATCAGAGAAGTAGTAAATACTAAAGATGGAGGAGTAATGATCGATAGGTTTAGGAAGGCTAAGGATCGGAAAATTATTATTGGATGCCGGGATGCGGAGGAAATACGAAAAGTGAAGGCAAGAATTGAAAAAGGCGAACGATTCATAGTAGCGGACGTAAAAAATAAAGACCCCCTCATTGTTTTTCGAGACGTCCTTCGCGTCAATACCGATGAAGAGATAGAGAAAGCTATTAGACGGCAAAATGAAAACCTATTCCAAGGCGTTAGCAAAGCAGAGGATGGAATAGAAATCCGCTATCGAAAAAAGGCACGTAACCCACTCACAGCTCACATCGTAGCTAGAGTGTCTGCAATAATCTGGCAGCGGATGACCGGCGCAGCAACAGTACACATCGATATGCAGAGGGTCAGAGTCGAAGACCAGTCCCCCCTTATTCAGTGGTCACGCTGTCTAGGGTATGGACATGGGAAGCTACGAGGGTCATTCAACAAGTACGTAGCCTCATCGCCCGATGGCACTGCGATTACAAAAAAACTTTACCATAGTACAGTGCAATGTTTTTGAAGCCTATTGTCAAAGTTTTAAACAATGACCTCTATTAGTTTTGTTTTAATAGCCTTTGAAAGCGAACGTGTCGGTCAGTTTAACAAAAATGGAAAAAGAGCAGTAATGTTCGGTGATTCGATTTTTATTTTTGGAAGGTAAAACGCGCAGTGAAATTAAAAATCGCTTGGTTGCTGTGTACAGTGACTCTTCTCCTTCGATGGCAACCGTCAAGAATTGGTTTAACGAGTTTGCTCGTGGCCGCAAGTCGGTTTTTGATGAGCCACGCCCAGGTGCCCCGAAAACGGCTACTACGGAGGAAAACATAAAAGAAATCCACGATCTCGTGTCGGCGGTCGGCGGTCTGCCAAGACCGCCGATTGAAGGTTCGCGAGATAGCTGACACTGTGGGCATTGCAGAAAGAACGGTACATCATATTCTCCACGAAGAACTGGGCATGAGAAAGCTGTCAGTGCGATGGGTGCCGCGTTTGCTCACACTGGACAACAACCACGACAACGCGCCGGCTCACACCTCTGCCGTCGCCATGGCCAAATTATTCGAATTGCGCTACGAATTGCTGCCCCATCCACTTTACTCTCCAGACTTGGCCCCCTGTGACTTCTTTTTGTTTCCAAACCTGAAAAAGTCTCTCGCCGGAAAAAGATTTGGGTCGAATGAGGAGGTCATCGCCGCCACGGAGGCCTGTTTTGCAGACTTCAGGAAAACGTATTTTTTAGACGGGTTAAAAAAGTTGGAGCATCGGCCAAGTGTATTGAGTTAAAAGGAGATTATGTAGAAAAATAAATCGGCACTTTTCGAAAATTTTCGTTTTTCTTTTGTAGGCTAAGTATTTATTGAACGAGCCTCGTATTCTGCCGTGACGCTGTCGATGTGTGCAGTCACTGCGGCGGCCAGCACCTTTGAACGGAGTGCGCCGAATTACTTTCGGACACCACCTAGCTTTATCAATTGCGTAAAGGCAAAAATTGATAAAGTGGATCATAATGCCTTTAACAGCGAATATCCAGTAAGAAGAAGATGGGAAGCAATGGCCAGGTCCACGATAGCCTATTGCTAAAGTGGACTAATATGCAATCTTACAAGCAAACCTCCAGAAAAAGAAACTGGCGACCAATGAACTTTTAATGGAAGCAGTCAAGCGTAAAGCAGCTGCGGCACTTATTCAAGAACCGTATGTAGGTGGGCAAAGAGATATGAGGAGCCAACGAGGAGTAAGAATCTTCCAGAACACCGGGATAGGAGAAGGGTCTGTAAAGGCAGCAATAGCCATCTTTGACTCAAGCCTTGATATTAAACAGTACCCAAAACTCACCACGAATAACATCGTCGTGTTGGGGATCCGAACCGGAGCCTGGGAGGTTACCTTGGTCTCGTATTACTTCGAGCCGGATCCACCGATAGGCCCATATTTGGATCAACTAAACAGGATAAGTGCAAAAATAGGAAACAAGAGGTTGATCATCGGAGGTGATGCTAATGCCAAGAGTACCTGGTGGGGTAGCACTAAAGTTGACAACAGGGGAGAGGAAATGGCCGGAACTCTAAATGACCTGAGTCTTCAGGTACTCAATATCGGCGATACGCCAACCTTCGATACTATCCGAGGCGATATACGGTACCACAGTTACATCGACGTTACCGCTTGTTCGACTGACATGCTGGATTTGGTGGAAGAATGGAAGGTAGAGGTAAATCTCACGAGCTCGGACCACAACGGGATAATTTTTAATATTCGGCTTAAAAAATCCAAGGGGACACATATCACTAGAACCACTAGAATTTATAACACCCGGAAAGCGAATTGGAAACAATTTGATAATAAATTGAACCAATTAAAATTAGAACATAACCTTACATTACAGAAAATAGAAGAAATAGATACCAAACAACAAATAAAAATTGCAATAGAAAACTACACCAAAATCATCACAGAATCATGCATAAAATCAATACCATTAAAGAAAAAAGAAGAAGTACTTACTATCGCGTGGTGGAATGCCGAGCTCGATGAGATGAAGAAGAGAGTCGCCACCCGAAGACGCCGAATCCGCAACGCAGCGCCGGTCCGAAGAGCAAAAGTCGTCGAAGAGTACCTAAAACTGAAAAATGAGTATGAACTGTAGGAACAGAAGGCTCAGGTAAAGAGTTGGAAGGAGTTTTGTGGTAAACAGGAAAGGGAAGGGGTCTGGGACGGGATTTATAGGATTATTGGCAGAACAAAAAAGAGAGTCGCAGATCCACCGCTACAACAGGAAGGTAAAGTGCTAGACGCCAACGGTTCCGCGAAGCTAATAGCTGAAACCTTCTACCCGGAAGACCTATTAGACAGCGACAGCATGGAACACCGCCTGACGAGAGAGCGAGCAAAGATGGTAAACAATGAGCAACAAGCTGAGACTCGTGACCCACCGTTTACCCAAATAGAGCTCATGATAGCGTTGGAGGGCTCTAACCCCAAAAAGGCACCAGGAATGGACGGATTTACGGCAGACATCTGCAGCCGTGCAGTTAGAAATGACCCTGACGTATTTCTAGGTCTCCTCAACAAATGCCTGGCACATCACTTGTTCCCCAAAACTTGGAAAGTGGCAACGGTGATTGTTTTGAGGAAGCCGGGCAAGGATGACTATAGTACAACAAAATCATACAGGCCAATAGGGCTGTTACCGGTTTTAGGTAAGGTGTTTGAAAAGATGATAGTGGCACGATTAAAGCACCACCTAATACCGAGGTTGAGTACCAGGCAGTATGGGTTTACGCCTCAAAGGAGCACCGAAGACTCCCTCTATACACTTATGAGACACATTGGCGCTAAACTTGATGAAAAAAGGATAGTAACAATGGTGTCACTGGATATAGAGGGAGGGAGGGAGCCTTCGATGGAGCCTGGTGGACACTGATTAAATTCCGGCTAGCCGAGGAAGAATACCCTTTTGACTTGAGACGGACAATCGATAGCTATCTGAACGACCGAAGAGTTAGGGTAAGATATGCCGGCACGGAGTACGAAAAAACTACTAGCAAGGGCTGCGTACAAGGCTCAATAGGAGGTCCAATACTTTGGAATCTACTACTAGACCCTCTCCTTAAAGGCCTTGAGGAGAGAGGAAACTACTGCCAGGCTTTTGCGGACGACGTTGTCCTAATCTTCGATGGGAAAACCGCCTTGCATATAGAGGGGCGTGCCAGTGCCGCGCTTGAATATGTTCGGGCGTGGGGAGTCGCCAATAAGCTTAAATTCGCACCTCAAAAAACCAACGCTATGGTGATCACGCGGAAGCTAAAATATGACACACCACGCTTGAGCATGGGCGGGTGCGGCATTGGTATGTCTAAGGAAATCAAGGTGTTGCGCCTGATCATTGATGAGAAACTCACCTTCAACACACACGTGGGCAGCGTCTGCCGCAAAGCCTTAAATTTCTACAAGCAGTTGTCTAGGGTTGCCAAAGTACAAAAGGGGCTGCAGCCTGAAATAATCAGGACTATCTACACTGCAGTAGTTGAACCTACCATTATGTACGCTGCAAGTGCGTGGGCACCGGCATGCAACAAACTGGGCATTAAAAAGCAATTGGACACCGTACAACGCGGATTTGCCCAAAAAATCGTGAAGGCCTACAGGACGGTCTCTCTCAACTCGGCACTATTACTCGCTGGGCTGCTTCCTCTAGACATTCGTGTCAGAGAAGCAGCCTTGCTTTATGAGATAAGCAGCAACATCCAGCAAAGCAGGTTAGATTTAATTTCACATTTTTGGCGGACAGTGCAGCAATGGAGCAACATGACAACAAGGGCTTCAAAATATTTACCGATGGAAGCAACCTAGAGGGGAAAGTCGGCGCAGCACTGTCTCTATGGGACGGTGATGCGGAGACAAGTACCGGAAAGCCAAAACTTGAACCTTGCTGAACTGTCTACCAGGCAGAGTTGTTGGCCCTGTTTGAGGCTTCTAACTATATTTTGCGTAGCAAAATGTCTAGCTTCAACATATACTGCGACTCGAGGTCCGCATTGGAATCAGTTACGAACAACTCCTGCCTCCACTCCCTTGCCGAAAAGACCAGAGCAAATCTAATGAAACTAAGCGAAAGCAAATCGGTGAACCTCTTCTGGATCAAGGCTCACGCGGGACTTCAAGGTAATGAAAGGGCTGACGAGTTAGCTAAAAACGCGGCACTTCGGTTAAAACTAAACCAGCATACGATAGATGTCCTATTTCATTCGTCAAGCGACAAATCCGAACGGAATCGCTTGAAGAATGGAATAGGAGATACAAAGATAGCGAAACTGCGGCAACCACCAAGGCTTTTTTCCCGACGCAATAGCGGCCTATCCACTAATAAGAAAACTGAACTTAAATTCAACCACGACCCAACTTATTACAGGTCATGGTGGTTTTTTATCATACCTGCATAGGTTCAAACTTAGGGACAGTCCTGCATGTCCCTGCGATCCTCTTAAAGAGGAAACTGCTCTGCACATAGTAACCGAATGTCCAACCTATGCAAAGAAAAGGTTTGATATAGAACAAGAGATAAATGTACTAACTATACCTAGGCATATTGACCTTATCCATACTAATATTATTTACATCTCTCATATTCGGTAAGTAGGTCCTTATTACCCCCAGATGGGACTTGGAGGTAACCAATTAGCGCTCTAGGGTAAGCTAGAAAAGCCCTAGGGCGGTAAGTAATTTAAAAAAAACTCTTCACTCTTTCAAAAAGTTCGCGTACATCTAACCATCATACTGGCAATAGACATCATGCATTCAGCCCAATGACAAAAGAGGTCGCTTCGCTATTCAGCCTTGTCTTCGTATGAGTATAATAGTCATCAATTTTAAATGTCGAACGGATGCTGGGACTAACTTAACCACTATAAAAAGGCACGGTGGGTGGAAATCCAGCAAGGTGGCTGAAGGTTACATTGTAGATTCCATACAAAATAAAAGTAAAATTACCAACCAAATAACGGAAACTATTCAGCTTCCAAAAAATGAAACATCTTTCTCAAGAGATGATCCGCAACCATCAACTTCTGCTGAAGAAAGCTTCATCCCGTCAGATTTTGTCCATGACCAACAAATATCACAATCTCAAACTATTAACATACCCATAAAACACCTGTCCTTAAATTTGAAAATTGTTCTCATTTCACTATAAATTTTAACTAATAAAATGTTTTATTCTTGTAATGCCGGTTTTTTTTCTACTTACCTCACAATCGAGATGTAAAGCAGAGTAGTTAGCTCGGGTGTAAGCATCAATTGCACCCTCGAACTATAGGCGCCCTCGCTGCGCTCGTGCGCCTAAATATCTCGGGCTGCAATTGATGCCTTACAACCCTTGGCTACTAATCTACTATAAGACGTTTGTAACTCTGTCACTCTTGTCTGTTTGTTACCTAATCACACCTAAACGGAATATCTGATGTAACTGAAATTTAACAAGGAGATACTTTATGGCATGAGGATGAACATAGGCTACTAAATCCTTTTTGTACCTGAACGAAGTCGCGGGTATCAACTAGCATTATTATAGACTCGTGGTCCTTCCATGCAACGCATTTTAAACGTTACTGCCCGCGTACCTGCGAGATGTGGAATGACGTTTCCGATGTTTTCCCACAGAATTTTTATCTGAGCTGATCTTGCTTATAAAAGAGAGTCAAGAGATTCCTCCTTCATAAGAGCAGGCAACACACCAGTATTGCATTTGATATTGCAGGTGTCAATATGCCGCGGTAACCACTTACCATCTGGGCCGTATACTTGTTTTTTTGGCTATAAATATAGGAGTTTTTTTCTTAAACAGGGTTTGCAATTTTTTTCCTATAGGATAAAAGTTTTATCTATGCAAAAGTTGCAGGAATGTATCTGCTTTCTGCGGGATGATAGTTCCCATATACCTACTTTTATACATTTTCTCAGATTATAAGGTTGATACATTTTTTTTTCATGGCTAATCAAAATGCATCTAATAACGATCAATTTAATTAGCCATGAAAAAAGTTTCTTGAACTGCCCATTTCGTTGCTGTCTGTCCCATTTCTGACATTTTTTCCAAATTCTGTAATTGCAACTCAATATGTTGTCAATAATATAAGTGATAGATATTCTTCTAAAAACATTTTGTAGCTACAACGGAAGACTTACCTGACCTTATGTTTGATTTATACGATACCACCTGGCATGCTAACTAGACTGGCGCCAGCGACTGGCACTGTGTTCACGGCTTTTCGTGACATTCCAGCGCCGGCCGACTTATATAAATAGCATACCAGCACTGACATCCAGCTGGGATGCTTTTAGAAAACTACGTCGAGTCTTGTCATCGCCGATACGACAAAGCCTAAAGACAAAAGTCTTTAATGAGTGCCTCTACCTGTAATGACATACCATAGATTTAATAAAAAGAATGGTGCACTGCAGATGTTTTGACAAATTCAATTTAATCCGTATGCTTTAACAATAAGGTTGTAATTGCTTTGTAGAACAAAACGGCCCAATTGTGAGACACCAGTGTGGGAGTATGTCCTTGTCTAACCTGATAGTCCTATATATGTTCTATACTACATGTATGGTATACGTATCTTTTATATAAAAATCAATTGCTGTGCGTTAGTCTCGCTTAAACTTGAGAACGGCTGGGGCGTTTTAGCTGATTTTTAACCGACTTCAAAAAAAGGAGGAGGTTTCTCAATTCGACCGTATTATTTTTTTTTTTTCTTTTTTTATGTTTGTTCGCGGATAACTTCGTCGTTTATGAACCGATTTTGATTATTCTTTTTTTGTTCGAAAGGAGATATCCTAAGTGTGGTACCATGGTAATTTTATCGAGGTATGATAAGTATCTCCAGAGATATTGAGATAGACATCTCAAAATTGGTACTGAAAATGAATAGCGCGGCATTGAAGTCGGTTCTTTTTTAGTTTTTAAACGATATTATTATAGTTTTGAAATGTTTGTCGTTGACCAGGGAAAGTTTAAACAGTGAGATAATATGGCAAAATTGCAAGGAAGATAATAAACACAACAATTTCATGTTTCCATATAAATTGTTTTACCAACTTTCCAGTCAAACTTTTGACCTTCTAGGGGTTTTGAATCGACAACCTTTTATATCTACATTACTCGGATCACGGAGAATAGACTCTCTGTCTTTATCCGTGACTCGAATTATCACGTAGGTATTTAAATTTTAATATCTTGAATTTTGATGGTTATCCCAAGTTGTCATTGTTGGTTCGTTTAGAAATTTTCGTCATTGTATTGACATATTTTGATGGTTGTCTTTAGGACGCTTCCATAATACATGGGTATTCACTATTTGTGTATAAAAACCGATAAAAACATAATAAAATTATATAATAAAGGGGGCCCCCATACAAGAAACGTGTTTTTGAGGCTTTTTATGCTCGATCAAATAATAAAATCTAAATTAAATTAAAAATTAAAGGTCCCCGTACGAGAAACGTATTTTTCCGGCAAATATTGTTCAATCTGAACCCTGCGTGTGCGGGTCCAACTCGCACTTGGACAGTTTATTTATATTCGCGGTACGAAGTTCGCCGGGTCAGCTAGTGGTGTATATATAAGTTGTCCATACAAAAGAAAGGGACAAACTCCGTTCAAGGTCGGTCTCATGGGGGCCGCAGTATGCGATCGAGTTTAACATGTAGCAGATCTGTGTGACATACTTAGCCGAGACGTGGATACTGACGGTGCGACTGATCCACCAATTCAAAGTCGTTCAGCGAGTCGTGGAAAGGGCTATAGGAGGGCATAGGAGAGGCCTATGTCCAGCAGTGGACGAATACTGACCGTTAATGATGACTGGCATACTGGCACTAGCATCGTATAAATCAGCCTTAACGGTCCCATTTTAAAATTCCGCTCTGTACAAAACAAGCAGCTTCCCGCGTCTATTATGATTTTATGGTAACCTTTCTATGCCTTACAGACAAGAACTTGACCGCTATTTCACCTGCTTATGATGTTAAGTGATGATGTGGTCTAAGATGATCTTGCTTGTCTGGAATTGAAAGAAAGCACTAAACGATTGAAATCCAATCCATAGAGGACAGTTATCCCTAATCATCTTCAATTGTCAAATGTTGTAATTGTTTTCAGATTTTAGAAAAGGACAAGTACATGTTCAAAATGCATCTGCCGAGGGTATCGGAAAGGAACGGACCGATATGCTGCTACAGGCAAGTGCAGGATAAATATAAATAATTATAAGGAAAATATGTGACAAACATTGTCATTACGTCAATCTATCGTTGTATTTTTGTTATGTATATATTGTTGTCACTGTGTTATTCATCCGTGTATGGTGTTGTGTACGGAACCCTATTACTGAGACTTCGTTGTCCGTCCATCCGTCCGTCCGTCAGAGGGCTGTATTTCAAACTTCAACACTTCCTTAAATCGCTTACATAGAAAGACATCGACGACCACTTCATAGTTGGTTCTTTATAATAAAAATGTTTCAAACTCAAAAACTATTTGGGTCTAAATAAACTCTTGATTAACTATTGCCTCAGACTATGTAGGGCGATAATTTCCGCTAGGTGGCTGGCATGAGCTGGATGAGAGGAGCCGATAATCGTGTCGAGCAGTTGGAGAGGCCTATGTCCAGCAGTGGTATAGACTGATGATGATGATGAAACTATTGTCTCATAAGGACATCAGTGGCGGCTCAACCAGTCGAGCTTCAAACAAACTGTAATACAGCACCATGAAGGGTGTAAGTTTGTTACTTCTTCACTTTAAAACAATTTAACTGATTGAGCTGAAATTTGGTATGTAGAGAACCTAGAACCTGGAATAACATATAGGGTACTTTTTATCCCGATATTCCGATGATGATTATGAATGATGTCTACGCGGGTAAAACCATGGGGCACAGCTAGAAACAATAAAATATGTTTTATATTTCAGGGTGTACATGGTCCGTCTTCTACCAAATTCTGACTGGAAGAATCTGCCAGATCCTAAAGACATCTCAGTGATGGACTACAGAGGGGCCCACGCCGAGAGATCTAAACCCGTCGCATATATCACCGACATATTTTCTCAGTATGTATACACTGCCCTATATAATAGATATATTTAAAATAGTTTTAAAAACTAAAACAACTGACTTCCATGCCGCACGAGTCAGTTTCAGTTTCTTTTTTAAACCGAACTGGGTAGCACTTGACCACTATCTCACGTCATGTTAAGTGATGATGCGATCGATGATGGAACGTGCTTACCCAGAAGATACGTATTCACTCAGTTGCATGTTTATCGACATATCTCTGGAGATACCTATCAGATCTCGATGAATTTACAATGGAAATAAAAAAAAGAATCATCAAAATCGGTTTATAAACGACGAAGTTATCCGCGAACACACATAAATAATTTGGAAATACCCTAGGAAAATCTCCTTTCCAACAAAAAAAGAATCATCAAAATCGGTTTATAAACGACGAAGTTATCCGCGAACACACATCAATATTTATATATATCTATATACGATCGAATTGAGAAAAATCCTCCTTTTTTGAAGTCGGTTAAAAATACAATTTCTGTTGCCGTTTACGCCGAACGCAACTTTAAATGTATGGGAATGACATTGACAGTGACTTTTGTTCTGGAAAAAGAAAAGTCGTTCCATACATTTTGAAATTGCGTTTGGCGTGAACGCTAGCTGGTAATTTAACTCAACCCTAAATTTTTTAAAATTATTTGCAATTTACTAGTAGCTGTATCAATTTAATTTACATAGGTAACATTTCTGAACATTTTAAATACACGTTATAATGTAAAAACATTCGTTTTATAATAAAAAATGTCGTTTTAACGAACGCTTCTTACTAGAGATGTTACGGAGTTCCGGCTTCGGTTCCGATATACTGAAACTTTCGGTTGATTTCACACCTCCGGTTTCGGTTCCGGTTCCGATTGATTTGAAGCAGAGGTTATATATGAATAAATATAGCATTGTTTTTTTCATTTATCTGACCCGGCCTTAACATAGGTTCTCATTTGTCCCCAACACTCCATGGTTCGCCTCCGGTTCCAATTTCAGTTTCGGTTCCTATAAAACCACCTTCGTGACATCCCTACTTCGTACTAACATACGTATAAACATTTTGGTCGTTCGGATTTTTGAGGTTCTGCTGTATTAGTAGTGGTTTATCATAATTATACTGTTCTCTGTCTGTGCAAAAAGAGAACCGTCGTAGCTTTACGATAAATTAACATTTAAAGGCAAGGAAGGAAGGTATATACCTACCTACTACCACCCGATAACGATAAGAGTAGGTATCAAACATTTTTAGTCGTATTGGCAATGACAGAGCAATGTTATCAACGCAACAAAAACAGTAAATTAGAAACATCAACACGCGCGCCCTCAACTTCTGCGACGGTTCTCTTTTAGCACAGACTCTAATGTAATTTTTTTTTTTTAACAGGGACTATTTCCCATCATCTGAGCTAGTGATGGGCGATGGCGTGTCTCATTTCAACAGAAGCGAGAACAAGTTCCATGACTCTTGTAGCAAGTGCTTGAGGAAACGTCAGGTTGAATTTGTGACCGCTACTCCTGTCCACACTACGTCTACCACTGCCACTCCTGTCACGGTCACTGCTACAAGTAAGTTCATCATCATCTTCCTACGCTTATCCCACTGACTAGTCCGCCTGGGGCGGTACCACCACTTTGACAAAAGTTAAAAAAGTCAAAGCATTTATTCTGTATAATATGGACAAATTAAAAATTTGCTCTTATACACGACAAATAACATTAAATAGATCATATGAATTATAAATATTCTAAATATAACAGACACATAACTTATTGCTTGGAATTTAAAAATAAAACCTAAGTTCAAGCCATTCAGCTTTCATCTAAACGTCGGAACGTCACACTTAAAAAAAAATTAATTCCCCTGATTAATGTAGGGTTGCCAACCATACTATAACGTGCACCCCCAATGCATGTTCCAGTTCTTCAGACAATTTTTATCAAAAAAAATTTGAAAACCCAAATGATTTTCAGCCGTGAAATAGGAATGTTTTTCAGTTGAAATGGCAAAGTGTCCAGTGAAATTACAGGGCATGTGAGACTTAACATCTTTATGTCTCAAGGTAACAGGCGCGGTGCACTAACAATTCCGGTTATCAAGAATGTTGCATGCCGCTGTATCTGTAGTAGTAAACGTCATCGCTTACCATCAGGCGAACGTCCTGCTTGTCCTGTTACCTTATATGAGTGTTTTTCAACGTGTGGGTCGCGACCCCCTGGGGAGACGTGAAGCCTCCATAAAGGGGTCGCGGGGAGTCGCGAAGTCTCAGTAAAAAAAAGGAAGTTTGTAAATATACTTTTATTAGAAAAATATTATTTAAAGAGCACCATAATAAATCAACAAAAATCAGTCAATCAATAATCAAAATGTGACTCGTAGAAAAGTGATACCTATTGGGTCATGGCTCGATAAAATACAAAGTATAAAACTGGCCAAGTGCAAGTCGGATTCGCACTCGTAGGGTTCCGTAACACAGTAGAGTATTCTATAACTATGATTTTTCACAACTACAAAAATAACTTTGTTTTTCATAGTGTTTGTATGAAAAACAATGTTATACTTGCGGTCGCTATAGATCAACAACTACTGACTGTATCTCGTTCAAATCAATTTTCGTTTTTATTGAGATCTACAGAATATATTTTTTCTAAATTTTTCACTCCCTTACTTTAGAAGTTAGAGGGGGGGGGGGGGACACACATTTTACCACTTTAGACGCGCCTATCTTTTAAATGATTGATTTTGAGAAAAAATGATTTTAGGAACCTCAATGTCATTTTTAAAGACCCTATCTATAGACACACCCCACACGAATAGGTTTGATGAAAAAAAAAATTTTTTTTTCTATTTCCATGTATGGGATGCCCCCCCTTAAACTTTTATATTTTTTATTTTTGTACAAAAATCGGAAAGCGGTTTACAGAATACATCTACCTACCAAGTTTCAATTCTGTAGTTCTAATAGTTTCGGAATAAAATGGCTGTGACATACGGACGGACAGACAGACAGACATGACGAATTTATAAGGGTTCCGTTTTTTGCCATTCGGCTACGGAACCCTAAAAAGGGGGTCGCAAAATTTTTCGCGTCTTGAAAAAGGTTGAAAAATACTGTCTTATATCATGAAATACAAGTACCGTATATTAATATTTATAACAATGTATGTGTTCAGATCACGAAAGTTCACTAATACGGCTCTCGTAAATTTTATTTCTCCATACTCAGTTTGAATGTTGAAATTATATTCTTATTTTGTTCATCAGTGCCAGTGCTGATAGGTGAAGATGATGTCGAGGGGGTTGGAACGGAAGATGTGGAGGATGTCTTCACTACGCCGTCTCCACCACTGCCACTCAGATCGAGGAGGTCGTTTTCAACCAGGTTATTATTTATTTCTAGAGTCCGACGGAAACCGGTTTTCCGGCCGAAACCGAAACCGAATATTCGGCCGTGGCTTCAGTTTCGGCCGAAACCGAAACAGAAACTCACGTGGTCAAGTATAAAATTCCTTAAAATACTGAAATTTGGTACATTTTACCCATAATTATTATTTTAGCACCATATCTACACTAATAGTCCCTTCTACGGTTGCTACAGAGCTATCCGAACGGCGCACAACAATTCCCGAACAGTGCCGCCAGCGTCCGCCACAGCGTTACCGCGAGAAACGAAGTTAGGCGAGCGTGTACGAACTTTCGAAATCAGTTTCGGTTTCGGCAATTTTGGCCGAAACCGAAACTGCCGCCGAAACTTGATTTTTAGCCGAAACTCGGCTGAAACCGAACTTTCGGTCGGACACTTTAATTATTTCATTCATTCATTCTCGCAAAGATCATAACGCTGTTAATTTGAATTGTAATAATCACAATCTGTCAATTTAAAGTCTAGTCATAATTCAATTAATTTGCTGTCAATTTGAAGTGTAATCACAATTTGTCAATATAAAGTGTAATAATTGTGCTGTCAATAGGGAATATGCATGTAGTATACATTTACTTGAAATCATTTATTATCGAATCATTATTGATCTGGTGTTGTTTGTTAAACATTTTTTCATAAATAAAGTACTCTTAAATGTGTTAAAATATTATCCGAAAAATGCAAAAAAATCGTGGGAAATTTTAATTTGCAAAACACATAACCACTTGTCAATTAGAAAGTGACGTCACAGGGCACCACACGGTCTCCACAGATTAAATCTTTTTCATAGAAATACTATGCACTGTTGTAGGAATACTTACTATTTCTAATAAAAATATTTAATCTGTGGAGACCGTGTGGTGCACTGTGACGTCACAAAGGCGCGCGAAAATTTGGCAGCGTTAAGATACCTAATATTTTTTCAATGCTAAAACTATTTTTTTAGCTTAATTTGAACACTTTCAGTATTATTTCATTTTTTTACTGTGTTAAATGGATGTAATCAGTGAATTAAAAATATTTTTTAAAAATGATGCATATTCCCTATTTAAAGTGTAATCAATTTGCTGTCAATTTAAAGTGTAATCACAATTAAATTCAACTTAATTTAAAGTGTATTCAAAATTTGTTATTATATAGTGTAATGTCCCACCAATTTAAATTGTAATCAGTTTACTTTCAATTTAAATTGTAATCAGTTTACTTTCAATTTAAAGTGAATTCTCTATTTAATTCAATTAAAATTGAGTGAGATAGTAGTCGAAAGCCATGGCAGTCTGGCAATAATAAGTAAGTTATAATGAGTCACTATACACACTTATATTAAAAACATCATTGTTTCAGTAATGAATTATCCGAGCCTGACCCAAAGGAAGTAAAACCGGAGGACGGGCCGTTAGAACCGACTTCAAACTATACAATGTTCGTCGAGATTATCAGTAAGTTTTATGTTTAATTCATTAGCAAAAGTGTACTTGCCGCTAGAAACTTTCTAGACTTCAACATGGTAGTCTAATCATGCAATGTCAAACGCTGGCCTATAAGATATAATAAGACTGTACTCAATGGAGCTTGCATGTAGATTAATCTTGTGTAGACTGGAAATATGACCTTGAATGACGTCAGATCGTGTTTTTGCTCTTTGCGTTGATTTTAGTTTGAATTTTACACATTTTTTTAATTTTCTACTAGATAGGTAATCATTTGAACATCAGGTGAGATATCACCTGATGTTAAGTGACGATGCGATCGACGATGTAGCACGCTTATCCAAAAGACTTACGGTAAGTGCGAGTGGGATAGAAATAAAACTATGGTTAATTAATTTGTGCCCAGTGCAAAGTATTACTATGCAAGCTCCAGTTAGAGTTTAACATTTTTGCACGGAACACTTCACCACAGACCTGCTACATTTTAAACTTGATCGCGTACACCGGCCCCGATGAGACCAACCTCGAACGGAGTTTGTCCTTTTCTTTTGTATGGACAACTTATATATATCATCATCATCATTATCAGCCAATTTCCGTCCACTGCTGGACATAGGCCTCTCCCATACATATAGTATAGAATATATATAGGACTAGCAGGTTGTTAGACAAGGACACACTCCCACCCTGGTGTCTCTCAATTGGGCCGTTTTATTCTACAAAGCAATTACAACCTTATTGCTAAAATATACGGATTAAATTGAATTTGTCAAAACATCTGCAGTGCACCATCCTTTTATATTACGTCTATGCACTTGACTGCCAACGTTTCCAACCACGTCGACCAAAATAAATATAGTACAAGTACAGAAGATGCACTCTCATGAGCAAAAATGCGAGATCAAACTTAGTTACAACGTCGGTAACGTTCAAAATACGCTACACGCCTAGGATGTGTGAACGGCGTGTTGTGCACCGTTAGTCCGCGAGGCGAGATTCTGTATCACTTGGTCAGCTCGCGGGCTCTTAGCTCTCTTACTATTAGTATGAGTGTTGTGAGAAAACAAATTGAATAGTAAGTAAAGGCGCGCGTCCGATCGAAAGCGAGCGTGACGTGACACTACTGACTGAACTTGCAACTGGCAAGGTGTCGCGGGGGTAGTAGCATTTTCATAGCTACAGCGCGGAGAGTGACAGGCCTGACCACGTGTAGTTGATCCCGTTTGGTCTGGTCCACAGTCCCGGGAGACAGCCCAATGTTCAGCCACTACGTGAATGTTCTGATGCCTGCACCGACGCCCACTGCGCCGCAACCGCCCAGCTCACTCGAAATAGCACTTCAGGTAAGTCTTTTTCATCCCATCCATTCGAAAAGTGATCGTTTGTTCCCCGATAATTTTTTTACAATTTTTTTTTTGCCCTTGGGGACAGGCTAAACCCTTACGGTCATACCGCCAAGTCATTGGTTTATTATGTTTTTATTAAATTTATTTTATTGTTATGTATATTAATTTCGTTTTTTTTTTTAATTTTAATTTATAAATCATTGACAGTACTAATTACAAATGTATACAAGAGAGGGTACGTTGAAGCATTCATAAGCAGTTGTTTGATACAGCGCGGGACCAATTCTGAATTCTTATAAAGTTCTAAAAGTCCATCCATTAGCACAAGGCGCTGAATGCCAAATGATGGACATTCAAAGAAGACATGTTGCATCAACTCTATCTCTTGAGTTTGACAAAAGGCAGAATCAGCCATTTTGATACGAAATAGATGATAATTTAATCTACAATGACCGAATCGCATACGACAAAGCGTTGAATAAAACTTTCTGTTAGAAATAGAACTTCCTACAAAACCATGGTTTGGAATTAATTGGAACATCCAAAGCGGCGTACCAAGAACCTTTGTTTAATACTTCAGTTTGTTCATACGAATGTCTTCTCCATGTTTGACACAGTCTTTCTTTTAACAGAGGGACAACATCGGTGAATGGTAATAAAATATTAACATCAGTATTATTTTGTTCAGGGATAACATCTGAGAACTTAACAATAGTATTAGCCAATTAGTCTGCATTTTCATTTCCTTTTATTCCTTTGTGGGAGGGTACCCACGTAAAGGTCACATTTATATTGCTGTTTAGTAATTCCATCCATAACTCCTTTATAAAATAAATAAGATAGTTGGTGTCAGCATGTAGTTTATTATTCATTAGATTGTTTAGGACACTCATGCTATCACTAACTATCACCCAATTGCAATGACCTTGATTTTGGATTTGGATATGTTTTAAAGCACTATACATTGCCGCAGCTTCGACGGTAAAAATGCTAGCGTGTTTGCCAATTTTATGGCCAACACCTAAATTCAACGACGAGTTTTATACTGCAAAGGAAACAGCGATATCATTTTTGGATCCATCGGTGTAAACAAACTTGTGGTCTGTGCACTGCGAAAGCAAAGCATGTGCTTCTTCTTTATTCGATATCGATTTATCAATAACTACATTAATCGGTGGAAATTTGCTGATATAAGATCCTTTATAACATGGAGGACTGTACTTAGATTGAAGAATATCTAAACTTTTGAGATATCTCAAAAAATGTTGTAACCCTTGGAGCATGTAAAAAGGTTTCATCGCTTACACTGCTTGAGGATTCAATAAGTTTATCAAAAGACTATTATTAGAGGTACTGTAAAGCTTAAGAAGAAACTTTTCCCTTAGAAAATCTAATCTAATCTTAACAGGAGGAAGTTACCACACTCAATTTGCATTGCATTTATGGGCGTACTTATAAATGCTCCTGTGATCAAACGCAGACATTTGTTTTGAAAAGTATTTAGAATATTTACAAGTTTTTCATTTGCAGCAAAGCAGAAAAGCCCAAATTCAAAGTGGCTACGAACTAAAAATGTATATAAGGTTAATAGGACTTTTGGATTTGCTCCCCACCATGATCCACTTTTTACATCCACAAGCTTTGTTAGCTCTATTGGTTATGTGTTTTATATAGTTACTCCACGATAAATTGTGAGAGAATATTACTCCCAAAAATTTTGTTTCTAGGGCAATATCCAATGGGACGTTATTATAATATATATTAGGCATTACACCAGTGTGTCGTTTTCCGAATAGTACAACTTTCGATTTTGACGGATTAACGTCAAGATCTAGATATGAAAAATACACATGAAGTTGTATTAGATGATGCCCTAATACAACTTCATGTGTATTTTTCATATCTAGATCTTAATAACGCTAGCTACTTGCGATACATTTTTACCAGATGCATATATAACTAAATCATCGGCGAATTGTAAATTTGGATTTTTTGAGCCTAATATCACATTTAAACGTCTTATATAGAGAATTAAAAGTAGAGGTGATAAAATACCTCCTTGGCACACCCCCTTTGATGACAGTCTAGGACCATACAAATGTCTATTAAATTTGACAAAGACATTTCTATTGGAGATGAAGTTTCTAATCCTACTTGTCATTTTGCTTGGGATTCCTACCAAAAGTAATTAATCACAAAGAATATCAATATTCAAATTGTTAAATGTACCTGTAATATCAAAGAAAACTGCAATCATATGATGCTTAGCACCTAAGGCGTTATGAATGTCGAGATTAAACTGACATATAGACTCCCTAGCCGAACGGTTTCTGCGAAAACCGTACTGATTAGAAGGTAAAATACCATTTTGTTCAATATAGAACTCTAATCGTTGTTTCAACAATTTTTCAAATATTTTCCCTACACATTAAGTAAGTGCTATGGGACGATAGGAGTCAGGAGACAACTTAGGATTGTTAGGTTTCAGAATTGGCACTAAGCTATCCGATTTCCATTCCTTTGGTATTTTGTTAAATTGCCAGAGCAGATTCAGTATCTTTAAAAATGTTTCTAATCCATTACTATTAATGTTTTTTAAAAGACAATATGGTATTCCGTCTAGACCAAAAGCGGAATCTTTTCTCGTTGAAATAGCAGATACCAGTTCGTTGATTGAGAAAGGAGAATGAAGATAGTTAGCAATTGAGGGCCTTCTACTATTGCTGTTACAATGCTCAATGTTGTGATTGGTCACAAAATCCGGAGTATATATACTTAAAAATTGTGGAATCCATGTACCAATTTCATCATAGTTAAATATATATGTTTTATTAAATTTACGCATATATCTCCATATAATGGACATTGGAGTATATCTATTAAAGGATTCACATAAAGTCTTCCACTGGCTTTGCCTCTCTTTTCTCAAAGTTAGTTTTTTAAAGGCTCGATTTCTTTAAAATGCAAGATAATTTTCTTCAGTAGGTTCGTTTTCAAACTTTAAATATAACATTCTACAATTAAAAGCAACTTCTGAGCACTTTAAGTTCCACCAAGGAAGGGAGTTCTTTTGGGATTTTGATGACTGATAGCACGATTGGTTATTTTTCACAGGATCTTTGGAGCTAGCATAGTAAGGAACAGATTTAGCAGCTGCTTCCTTTAAGTAATTACAAAAAGCCTCGTAGCAATCTAAAGGATCTGAATAATTCAGAGGAAAATCTACTAACAAAAAATCTACGCAGACAGCAAACATTTTCCAATCCACCCGTCTATAATTGGTGTGGATGGGCAAATGATTACCATTACAACGACTACCGTCAGAATTAACACCATCACCCCCAAGCAATAATTTCATTATTACTGGAAGATGATAGCTAGTGCGAATAGGATGATCAAGGACTGACCAATCACATTGAAGTGGTAAAGACGATGAAACTAGCGACAAATCTAAAGCATTTGGTGGCCATGTTAATGATCTCACTGTTGTTGGTTGACCATCATTAAGAAGAACCAAGTTATTGTTGTCAATTATGTCTAATACATCTCGTCCCCGAGGAAAATCACAACCACATCCCCAGGAGGTGTGATGAGCATTGAAATTACCTGCTAACATAAATGGTGCAGGAATGGATTTAACTAGACTGTCAAGTTAACTTTTGCTAAACACATTATCAGAGGTAAAAACCTCTGTAGGTCCCTGTAGTCCAAAAGGACTACTAGTATTCTTGTTAACCCCTCCAACTAAGCTAAATATGCTTGTGTCAGGAGTGGGTTCACGTCAATAATGCAATGGGTGTGGTGGGGATCGAACTCACGACCTCTCGATCGCCAGTCCGACACCCTATCCATTGGACTATTGCCGCTATCATTGCGTTTATATTGTAATGTTTGATGTTAAATTTTTGTTGTGTTTTAAACCATGTTTCAGAAATTAGTGCAATATGTATATTATGTGTGTAAAGATAATTGACAAATATGTGTTTATTGCTATTTAAATTCTGTGCATTCCATTGTACGATATTTAAACTATCCATTATAGATTATATTTTAGAAATTTTTATACAGAGGGTGGTAATTTATATGAAATAATGTTTTTTTAGGGTCTCCCTGTAGGACCCAGAGTTGATGGGAGCGTTTTTATTGTTAACAATTTTAATTATTGTATTGACTAGTATATTTATTAAAGTCTCGGATTTCATTAATTATTTACTTGGGCATCCAGTGTGCGTGCAGTCAGATTTGGGAAAGCTTTGGCATTAAATAAGTCTGAATCGGTGGCAGACCGGGATTTAATTTTGTTTTCCTCAATTTTTTGTTGTTTAATTGCGCAGGATGCAGAATTGCCATATGATTACCTTGACAGTTAGCACATTTAGCAAGCTTCGTATCAACAGTGCATGTTTTAAACTATGATTTTCTGCGCAAATAGAGCACACTACCGTATAACGACAAAATTTCGCGAGATGCCCAAAGCGCATGCATTTGAGGCACTGTTTTACAGGCGGAATGTATTGCCGTACTTCATGTCGCCGGGAATCTAAATATACGTGTTCGGGTAGAATAGTCGATGCAAAGGTTACAGCCACTGTTTGGGTGGGGATAAACGACACTGCTCCCCCATCATCCCTAACCCTGCGCATGAATCGTCGCACTTGGATGACATTTTTAGAACTACCAATAAGCGAGAATACTTGTTTATTCGACCCAGATTCTCGCCATGATGTTCAAGGAATACGATAAATTCACTTATTTGTGAATCATCGGGATATTTGCGAAAGTATCCCGGTACTTTATAAATATCGTACTTATCTTTTTTCGGCTCTTCCAAGACCACCGAGGATACCGACTCTAACGACTCTGAGTCCAAATCGCCGGATCCCGCAGCAGATTGGCTTGGAGGCTGCTCCTCCTTTCTACGCCTTTTCTGACCTATCTCCGTAACCCGCACACAGCGGAAAATCACTGAAAAAAACCAGATAAAATTTAATATAAAATATAATTTGAAAAAATTGCGCCTTTCTTCAACCGCGTGTTCCGCCTTTTTCCCGTTCCTCGATAAGTGCGCGCAAAATAGGTCTTTTCCGCCCTAGGGAGGGAAAGAAATTTTTTAATTTATGGCTTATGACTGGTTCTTTTATAGTGCCATGTCTAGGGAGGTTCAATAATAATATTGTACGGGAAATGTTACTGTCCTAAAATAGAGAGCATGTGGCGTTAATTAAGTTAAAAAAAAATGCCGCAACGTCATATAGACGGGGAAACAAATGAAAAAAAAAATTAAGCGCGCAAAGTGGCACAATGTACATATCTTGTGGTGGCCAAGAAGAAAAAAAAAGCCCTAGAATTATTAGCAGTTTTAGTCTGTGGTCACAGACTGTCATAATAACACATTTAACCATGGAATAGGAAATACATACAGACATGGAGGTGCTGCGATACATTTGCTTATATGGATATAACTTCAAAAAAAGTGCTTAGAAGTCATAATGGAACCTAATATGACTGCCATTGATTGTCCCTAGGATGATGGATTATAATGGATGGCGCCATGTCAGCCATGTGACGTTGTCAGATCGACTTTCATTCTATCAACACATTGTCCTACCCTTTCTATCACAGGGGTTGCGAGATAAGAGTAAACGAGAAAGCTAATATCAAATTGACAACCTCGCGCATGGGTGATCGTGTCCATTTTTGACCAGCTAGCAGGCCATAATATAGCGACGCATCATACTTATAAATTAAAAATTAAATAGAAACATAGCTTTAAAGACTGAAACCCTGTTATATGGTTAAATTATATCGTGTTGTGCTGTGTTTTATCCATCAAGAACAACTAAAGGAGGCGTAAAAGATCCAGAATTATCATTTCACACGTAAGTCTTTGTGGGCATTTATTCTCATATATAACCACTTTTTGAATCAAAATATTTATTTTGCTTACATTATATACATCTTTTTCGTCATATAACTACCGAGGTGGTAAATGGTTATCATTTTAAAGCTTTAATTTATGTAAATAACAAACATTATTTTACGCCGCCCGGCTAGTGATGTACGAGAACCCTCCAAAACTTTGTCGATAAATATAGGTGATACCCTTATAAAAAGGAATATATAAATACCTTTAAGTGTAATATTATAATATTACACTATATAAATATATAAATCATTTATATACATTTTACACTAATTCTATACATATAAAAAAATTGAAGTGTCTGTTTGTAATTTCAAATTAACAGCTTTTCACTAAATGCATATGAAAGAATATACGGTACTTACATCAAAAACAAAATTTTAAATGTTTGTCTGTCTGTCTGTTTGTTCCGGTTTATCTCTGAAATGACTAAACCAATTTAACGGGACTTTCACTAGTAAAATGCTGATGTTAAAATATTAACTACCAAGTAACTTGGCTACTTTTATTTTAGAAAAAAATAAATTTCCGCGAAATCTAAATTGAAGCTAATGAAATAGGGAACAATATCTGATTCAAATAGGGAATGTGCAAATAAGCAGTGTTTTCTACCGCGCACAGCCCACGCGCATGTTGCCGCTGTCATTAAACGCGGACAAAGGCGCGGGACCCTGCTAGTTGATTTATAATATGAAGATTTTTTTAAGGATGGAACGGTTAGCTTAGGGCCTTGATTAGAACGAAATTTGAACATTTTTAACAGACTTCACAATAAAAAGATGAGTTTCTCAGTTCGCCTTTTTTATGTTTGTTATCTCATAACTCCGCAAGTTCTTAACCGGATTGGAAATTTTTTTTTTTCGATAGATTATTCTGCGCGTTTGGTCCCATTGTACATTTTTTGAAATCTGATAAGTATCTCCAGAGATATGGACATAAACACCTCCAACTTTATACTGAAAATGGATAGCGTGGCATTTGAAGTTGGATTTTTCGTTTTGTGAACGATCTTAAAATATTATAAAAAGTGATCAAAGTAATTATGCGCAAAATTAGTAGTAACTAGGTACCTAATTATATTATCAGCACTGATACTTACTCGTATTCAATCTATCATTACTTATGATAATGCCAATATATTATATATTTTTATGAAAAATGTGTCACAGTTTACCACATTAATATATTATATCATTTTTTTGTAGGTTTCCAAAATGTCCGAAAATCCAATCAAGTGGATAAAGGCAGTAAGGCGTGAAAATTAGGATCCAACTAAACACTTCAAACTTTGTTCTAAACATTTTGAAAAATCAATTTTGTACCTACTAGATTATCAATCAAGCTGGAACTGACACCGAGGAAACGGAAAAGAATAGAAGCTAGTGGAGTCAAGATAGAAAGTCTTCCTATAAGTCTTCCTATAATATTCCTCTGCGCGCAATGAAGGATGATGAAACGGTTTTGAAAGTGTTTTAATCGAAAGTGTTATAAGCTCTGATACATGAAAATCTGTTTAGCCGTTGTAAAAGTAGTAGTAGTAGCATTTTTCTAGTTGATGGCGCTATGAATTCAACTTTCATAGTGATTAATTCGAAATTCGGTATCCTTTTCTTCAACGACAAAGGACACTGAAGCATTGACATGATGCTGGGATATCTTCTGGAATCTGCTGAATTCTCAACTCCTCGCCAACTTACAGCTGAGATGTCGTATTCAGACTCATTGGAATATTTTTAATTTTCATTATAGATTATACATAGATCAGTCGGGGTGATTTCAAATTTTGAGTATTGGAGAGTGGAGATCGCGAAACGGCAAACGTAGCGTAGGACGTCCTGTGAGAGGGTGGAGAGACGGCATACGCAATGCGGTGGGCAGTGATTGGAAAAGAAGATCTGAAAATCGGGCTCAGTGGCGCATCTTGGGAGAGGCCTACAGTCCAGCAGTGGACTGACACTGGCTGATGATGATGATACAATAGATCATACTATATTGACATCAAATTACTTTATATCGTTAGCATTTACAAAAGAGATGAGCTAATTTTTCTGTAGTGGTAGAACTTCTGCTAGTCCGCCTGGACCGGTACCACCACTTTGCCAATTAATTTTCATAGGAATGTTTTTCGGTTGAAATGGCAAGGTGTCCAGTGAAATTACAGGGCATGTGAAACTTAACATCTTTATGTCTCAAGGTAACTGGCGCAGTGGAGTGACATGCAAAATTCTGGACTGCCAGAATTTTCCTGTATCGCTGTATCTGTAATAGGTAGACGTCATCGCTTACCATCAAGTGAGAGTTGTGCTTGTCCTGTTACCTTTTACAATAAAAAAGCTGATTAATGTTTACAAAGTAAGTATGGCCTAATTTGTGGTTTCACTGCATATTTTTTATTATTTGCGATGCGCGTAGTTTTATATGATAATTTATCTAATACTATAAGAATCTTTGTCCTGACATACTGACTGACTGACAGAGAAATTTAAAGAGTATATTTGTCTTAGTACGCAAGGGTGTACTAAGAAAGGATTTTTCAAAATTCACCCCGTTGGGGGTGAAATGGAGGTTCAAAGTTTGTATGGATAAACAAGATTAGATAGTCTTTTCTATTCGAAACTTCATACAAGTGCTTCAGTAAAAAAATAAGTAAATACGTGTTTCAAGCTTTTTCAAAATTCCACCCCTAGAAATGAGGTAACAAAGTCTGAAAACCAATATTGTTTCGGTTTGCGCTGAAAGTTGGCATGCAGATAGTTGTTTTAACATAAGTATCCGTGAAGAAAAGATTTTTCAAAATTCACTCTTTAAGGGGATGAAACGGGGGTTCAAAGTTTGGATAGTCATTTTATTCGACATTTCACACAAACTGTACTTCTGTAAATAAATAAGTAAATAAGTAAATACGAGTTTCAGGCTTTTTCAAAATGCCACCCTAAGAGGGTGCAGTGGGGTAACAAAGTCTGAAAATCAATACTGTTTTGGATTGCGCTGAAATTTAAAATGCAGATAGTTGTTATGACGTAGGTTGCCGCTGAGAAAGCATTTTCTAAAAATTCCCCGCGGATATAACTTATTATTTATAATTATATATATAAAAACTTATAGATTTACGTAAGTACTTCTATAAATAAATAAGTAAATACGTGTTGCAAGATTTTTGCAAGGGGTTGGTAAAAAAGGCTGACAGTCAATATGGTTTTTTGGGTTTTATAAATATTAATCCCTATTTCCCTTAGTCACGCAATAACTTAAAAACCGGTGAACCGATTTTGCTTTTACTTCTTTGATGTCTTTTATGATAGAAAGGTTTCAGAAAATAAAAGTTTTAAGTAAATAAAAGAAGTCTTTAACGTGACCGAAGCCGCGGGGCACTTCTAGTATTTTGATATAAATTATATACTGTAAAGGACAATTTTATTCTATGATATTGGGCCAAGATAATTAGCGTAATTATTCAAATAAGGATTAATACTGTATAGAAGAAAATAGCCTTGAAAGTTCTGTAACATTTTTTATTAAAAAATAAAGATTAAAATAGTTACTGTGAGTCTGTGCGATAGACATATGTTATCGCGGACTTTTTTGTAGGTCTTATTAAGTTGTACCACTCTTCGATACATACTTCTATTTCAGATTAATCATCTTTCGTAAAAAACGTGTTTTCTCGACCGTTTTATAGGCGACTTAAGTTGCAAAATAGGTCTTCACGAATATACCTATCTTTTAAACAGGATAATATATAGCCTATGTTCATTCTAAAAGACCATATATATATTTATATATGAGAGAAAAAAATAATAGTCCTGTAGTCCAGTAGTTTTTGAGCTAACTCAATACAAACATACATGTTACCTCTTCATAATATTAGTATAGAAGTATATATAGCTTTGTAGCTCAAATTTGTAATATTTAATTGACGTATTGAAAAGGCAAAAACATTTAAGATTTGTGTTAAAGAAAAGCTAAGAAATCTATACCGCCAGATTTAAGGTTGCCTAATTACAGTTAAGTACTGTAGCATTTTTATCAATAACTAATTTCCATAAGTTCAATAAAGTAACTACGTATTTTATCACATAAATTGTTTTCTTTTTACATAAGTTTTAGTTTTCTACATTTTTCACCTTTTTATCGATGTGTTCTACACTAGCGATCACTTCCCTACTCAGGCACACTCTAGCAGTTCTAGACACTAACACAAACAGAAAATGGACATGCTGCCAAAGTTTTGACGCCATCCATTATAATCCATCATCCTAGGATTGTCCATTGGTCCATTGATGACCTTGATTGACACAATTCTACCAATGACAATTAATGGCATACGTTTTAGGTTTAGATATGCACCTTTTTTTTGTAGGTATTTCATGTCCTTATGTATAATATGTTAATGGGTTCAGGGTAAAATGTTTATCGGGTGAAAACTACAAAATGTGCGAAGTTTTTTTCGGAAACTGTATGTATTTATTGGTTTATTACGTTTGTTTATGTTAGTCAGCGTCTTTTACAATATTATGCTCTTGAATTGCGATATTATATAGCCTTTTGTCTATTCCCTTTTCTCATAGAGGGGGATAAAAAGCAGAGTGTAAAACTCGGCTGCAATATTATTTTCTCTCGGCCGACGTACTTTAAATCCCTCGCTACGCTCAGGATTCAAAAAAGTGGCCTCGTATAAACGTACTATATTACACCATTGTTATACAATCTACTATTTTTTAAGTTTCATTATGTCTCCACACGATTGGTGTATTAAGCCAGTGTCAAGGATTAAAAAAGTTCAAGTTTCCAGAATTCAAGTCATAAAGATGGGTCAAAGTCACATTTCAGATCAAGTTGAAGTCAAAGTCTAGTCCAAGTCATACCCTCAGTAAAGATGTGGATTTTATTCAAGATTTTCAGTGGAATTTTGGTGATAACTCAAATAGCATGTTTTTCAACATTGTGCTGTTTCCCTACACTCGCACACATTCACCGGCACTATAACAGAAGTTTTAGGAAAAAATACTTGTGAGAGCACAACACAACAACTTTTTCACTTTCCTACAATAACTCTATAGTAATAATTAACCATTGGATCATTTGTTCCAGGCAACCTGCGGTGTAGCAGCGTTAGTTCTGCTGCTAATGATAGTAGTGTGCATTCGACAGACGAGAAAGTCGCGCAAGATGCCGCCGCTCGCGCATGTGGAGTTAGATCCTATTAGACGAGCTTACCGGTAACCTTTTTTTTTATGACTATGCGGTCTAGGAATTCGGAGGGTGCAGTCGGAGAATGGTTGGCTTTGACGCCAGAGGTAGCTTGTTCAATCCCCCAACTCTTGCATCATGCTAGGACACTATCTACTGTCCGCCTGACCAGCTACCACCTTCAATTTGGAAAATCTGTCGCCAAACATCTATTTGTGTTCCGGCAGCTGTACTTGGGATGCAGTTCCTATTCTAGGCCTAGCATGCTACCATCCTCGTTCGCATCATCATCAGTTACCAACAGGTGAGATAGTGGTCAAAAGCAGCAAACAAGCATGTGGCCCACCTGATGGTATGTGGTTACCGCCGTTTTTTAGGGTTCCGTAGTCCTGACAAGGAACCCTTATAGTTTCGTCATGTCCGTCTGTCTGTCTGTCCGAGGTTTTGCTTAGAGACCGTTAATACTAGAAAGCTGTAATTTTGTGGGGGTATGAATATAAATAACGCCGACAAAGTGCAGAAAAAAAATTTGAAAAATATTTTTTTTTATATATGTGAAGTGGGGATGAATTTTTTTTCTTCGTCTACCCTAGAATACTCTGACTCTCAAGGGCTGTTTCTCCTTGACGGTTGTTCCTTGTTATAAGCTACTTTTTAGGGTTCCGTAGCCGAATGGCAAAAAACGGAACCCTTATAGATTCGTCATGTCTGTCTGTCTGTCTGTCCGTATGTCACAGCCATTTTATTCCGAAACTGTTAGAACTACAGAATTGAAACTTGGTAAGTAGATGTATTCTGTGAACCGCTTTCCGAATTTTATACAAAAATAAAAAATTAAAAGTTTAATGGGGGGCATCCCATACATGGAACTGAAATAAAATAAAAAAATATATTCAAACCTATATCTATACGTGTGGGGTGGGGTGTCTATGGATAGGTCTTCAAAAATGACATTGAGGTTTCTAAAATCATTTTTGCTCAAAGTCAATCATTTGAAAAATAGGCGCGTCTAAAGTGGTAAAATGTGTCCCCCCCCCCCCCCCTAACTTTTAAAGTATGGGAGCGAAAAATCTAAAAAAAAATAATTGGTAAAATAAACTAACAATTGGTTGAAAATTGGTTTGAACGAGTTACAGTCAGCAGTTTTAGAGATATGGCGACCGCAAAGATAACTTTGTTTTTCATACAAATACTATGAAAAACAAAGTTAATTTTGTAGTTGCGAAAAATCATAGTTATGGAATACTTAACTGTGTTACGGAACCCTACGAGTGCGAGTCCGACTCGCACTTGGCCAGTTTATTTGGTAGCAAGTCAAGCGGAACATCGATATAATATGCTCTTACCACCTGTAGATAGAATATGCTTCTACCACCTATTAATATTAAATTAAAAGTTTATTCAAAGTGATTAATGTTATAAATGTATTCAACAGTAAATACTTCGGCGAGCGTCCACAGATGATCCCAGCACCGCCGCCAGACATGCCGCCGATCGCGCGGGAAGATCTCGCCGCCGCATATGCTGAGAAACAAGTCGACTCTGACTACGGCTTCCAGAAGGAATTCGAAGTATGTATCTGAGATTCTGCCTATTTCTATTGATGTTTCTTTAACTTCTTTAGCGGGGTAGCTAATCAGTCTCAATTCTGCCAGCCCATAGGTTCCAAACTTCTAAATGTTGGCACTGTGATACACAATTTAGGCACATGTTTAGCTAACAAAATTGCTAGTCATTTTGCAATAGGTTTCCTCATATATTTTACATTCGGCTGCTGGTTTGACAACTATCTCAGTTAATAACCACTATATTCATACTTGATGCCAAGCTCCGTACTACTACTCTTACAAAGAACCCATAAATATATCTATAATGTTCGTCGGTCTTGTCGTCGAAAATTATTTTTCTATATTTAATTTATTTAAACAGATTAAAACTAGAAATGGGAGAACCTTTGTATTTTTTTTACATTATAATATCTATATATATAAAAGAAAGTCGTGTTAGTTACTACACTTATAACTCAAGAACTGCTGGACGAATTTTTATGATTTTTGTATTTTTAGAATTGTCTTTGTCAGGAATAGGATAATAAGTATTAAAAACAATGAATAATTGACCTAAAAAAATTATATGAGATAAAATATTTTGCCAAAATGTTCCTGGGTTTAATAACTGTCAATCATTTGATGTTCAATTGTTTTTGTTATTCCGCCGTATTTTTTTTTTTTTGTATAATTATGGCTCCACACAATTAGTGTATTTAGCCAGTGTCAAGTAGTAAGTAAAGTAAAAATTCGTAGTAAAGTAAAGTAAAAGTTTTTGTGAAATCAAGTCATGTAGATTTTAAAAATGTCTGTCAAATATGCGTGCGTTCAGAAATGTATGCTTACAAGCAACTTAAAAATGTTTATATTTCCAAAAACCATTTTTACCAATTTTTATTCTATATCTGTATTGCCATAATACATTAATAAATTTAATATGTCTTAAAGTTTGCATTCATTTACGTTAAGTTCAGCCGTACAGTTCGTTCATAAAAGCCTAAATTAAGTTCATCTAAAAGGTAACACGATATTCATTGTCTGTTAGGTGGTACGAAGTTCGCCGGGCCAGCTAGTAATAAATATAAATGAGATAGAGTCAAACGTAACGCTTATATTATAAGCTACGTTTGACTCTATCTCACTTGTTGGTAGTAAGTGACGATGTAGTCAAGACGGTATTATGCTAGGCCTAGAATAGGTAACGGCTCTAAAAGATAGCTAACGGAACACACCGATAGATGTTGCTAGACAGACACTAGAGTCTAGTGTGGAGTCATTTATTGATTAGTATAAGGTACTCAAAGACGTGTAGATACACGTAAGCTGGCAGGATTGCCATCTTACTAAGCCGGGGGTTGCCTAATTTCCTCACGATGTTTTGGTTCACCGGAACCTGTAAATGTTACGAAGCGTTTAAATCCACGACGACCCTTTTGATTATAAAGTGTAGCATTCGCCGTCTCATGTTTCGCGACAGTCTTTGCAAAAGAGAACCGTCGTAGAAATTTGGTTCTAATTTACTTTGTTTGTTCCGTGACAACATAGCTATGTCATTGTCATTACGACTAAAAGTGTTTGGTACCTTGGTAGGTACCTACTCTTAACATTATCAGGTAGTACTAGGTAGGTATATACCTTTCTTCCTTACCTTTGAATGTTAGTTCATCGTAAAGCCACGACGGTTCTCTTTTTGCACAGACTCTATGTAAAACATCATCAACACATGCTGAAAGACACAAATATTTC
Source organism: Cabera pusaria (assembly GCA_954871355.1). Classification (NCBI taxonomy): domain Eukaryota; kingdom Metazoa; phylum Arthropoda; class Insecta; order Lepidoptera; family Geometridae; genus Cabera; species Cabera pusaria. The sequence goes on from OX940911.1 coordinate 12,425,123, forward strand.
ATGGTGCAGTCCCAGATAGAGTCGTGATTGTCTGAAAGTCACCCAGGCAATCGGCGAACTATTTGACGATTTCTTATTCAGTTGGTGAAAGTTCGGGACACTTGCACCACCAGTGCTCACCCTTTTGGCACCGTTCGGACGATCACGTATTAATGGTCATTATTTTGTCAAAAGATTACTCCACGCCTTGCCCAGGCAAGCATCCCGCTTAATCTTGATAAAGTTCAATGACCCGATATTAGTCTAAAAAAATGTGAAAACATTGTAAGCAATCTATAACACCGTTAAAAACAAGAGCCCCGCCAATCATCATGTGTTTCCCAAAAACTCTAGGGGTCTTTAAGTAGCGAGTGAATAGGTATCATCTAGACAAGCGTGCTACATCTTGGACCACATCGTCACATAGCGATAGCGAGCAAAAAGCTAAGACATTGCGATTTCATTGTACTGTTGTCATCAGAGTACGAAACAAACGCTGTCAAAATCGGCAAGCGTGATGCAAGTAGCTTGCTTTATAGAGGTGCCCTAGCTTACAGCATTGAAGTCCTGGTTGACAGGTCTTGTAGCCAATCGTGTAGATGATCCTAAGAAGACCTCTCAAATTACCATACCAGTAAATAGTATGGTAATTGATAAATTAACACGTTTCTTTGTCGTTTCAGTTCATAAATATGCATCAATTCAATGCTGAACGCGTCCAAAAATCTGCCAAGTTGTTGCAGATGTTGCCAGATTGCTACCCCGATCGGACCACGCACGCTTCGGAAGCGAGGGAGAATCAACCCAAGAATAGGTATCCTGATATCAAGGCATACGACCAGACCAGGGTCAAGCTGTCCCAGATTGACAGCATCATGGGGTCCGACTATATCAATGCTAACTATGTTAATGGATATCAGGTGAGAACTATCACTATATAATTTTATTTTTAGTTTTCGTGAGTTTACAAGGGTCTCGACCATTTTTCGTGCATGTCCGATGCACTCACTTCCTTATGAGACTTACGCAGCGAGATCGTGACGAATTCTTTATTGCATTAAGAATAAATAAGCAATAACAAAGATATTTTTGCAACAAAATTAGAAATGGTTGGCATTTTAAAGCATTTCTAAACTATCCATATCAGGAAGATACAATCTTCTACATTACTCGAAGACATTGTACTATAAACTAGAATGTGCACACCAGATTTTTGACAAATTCAATTTAATTCTTATGATCTGAACATAAGGTGGTAATTGCTACGATACATCAAAACAGGCCAAGCGAAAGGTTTGTAGAACAGAGTGTGTCCTTGTCTAGCAACCTGCCATTGCAATATGTGTACTATATTATAAAGTATCTATACATACTACATCGTCACTTAACATCAGGTGAGAAAGTTGTATAACGCTTACCTATTAGTATTTAAAAAAATCCTTTGTTTAGTTTTTTTAGTTACCATAAAAGAAAGTGACAAACACCGTACAAGTGTCGGTCTCGTTCACTGCGGTTTTTGCGCCTAGTGAACAATCAAGTACATAGTACAATGTCTCTGATATTACTTGACCACTATATCTAAGAATGGATCATACTATCTGCAAATGGAAGATGGCGATGAGATTAGGCGCTTCTGGGCAACTGAGCTAACTACCACAGCGCGACTATCCCAACCCGTCTTCCAAGACAGTCTTGTCTTCGAATTCTTCGAAGTAGTTGATCCCTTAACCCTTTAGAAATCTAGAAACCTGACTGTTGGCTTTACGTTTCTGGCTGTTATGTATGCTTTGTGTACCTAACTGTATGTTTGTCTGTCTGTCCCTCTGCTTTCTAAGGACCCTTCGGAATTCGAGCAGGTATTGCATGGAGCGAATCACTTGATCCTATTTTCATTCTAAATCTTCACCATTGCTTTTGCACCATGTTTTATAGTTCAATGGTTTTTATGTTCTATATGTTCCATAAATTCCTAAGTTATATAGTTTTGTGGGATTATCAGTGGTAATTGGGTTGGGAGTATTGGCAGAGGCCTATGTCCAGCAATAGATGATAGGGCCTGATTATGGTGATCAGGAGTTCGTTATACGTCCGGGAAAACTGTTGTCCACTTTATATTATTGCCTTAAAAGTGTGCGTGTTAAAAAATGATGACAAATCTAATAATAACGAAAATGATAAATTAACTTTTTTTTTATGTGTAGGCAAGCGTTTGACCACTATCTCACCTGATGTTAAGTGACGATGCGGTCGACGATGCTTACCTAGTAAACCTGTACCCCGAGCACGAACGACTTGCAAAAAAGTATTCGTATCGTCATCGACGTAAAAATGTATCAAAATGGTACAGCGCCCCGTCGTGCGTAAAATCGTGCGTAAAAGTAACTAAATTCGGCAGCACGAACGATTTTGATTTACTTTCGTATCGCAAACGTATCGTTACGTAAACGATACTTGAGATTTTATAAACAAAATGCGAGCATAAACTTAATTTTGACGTACGGTAATGTAAATTTCGAAGGCTGGCTATCGAGCATAGTCGAATATTTTTTCACTTAGGATTTTCCGGTGAGAAAAGTTTCGAAACTTTTTTTAACTGCATAAAACATATTTTATTGCGTTTATTTAATGCAAATACCGCCCGCTTTACCAACGTCGTCCTCTTTATTATGTTCTTGCTGCAAGTTTACCTGAAATTAAGGGAATTGAACATTGAGGATCTAGGGGACGATTTTCTCAAATCAGAATAACCTATTCTATCTTCTAAAAATCTCTTTATTTATTAATAATATATTGAATCAAACATAAAAAGAACATAAAAAATCTTCCCTCATATTAAAACCTCCTTAAAATTAATAAAACCTTCGTTCCAAGTTGACAAGTTTCATCGTTGTCAGCGACCATATTTAATTATCAAATTTCAAATTCGACACTGTCACTATGTCATCCATCCATGTAAATAAATAAAATATACCAAGTGTAAGTCGGGTTCCCACTGAGGGTTCCGCACAACACAATGTTATAATAAATATATGAAACACTTAATTCACCACAACACTCTTCAATTATATGAACACTGGCTCAATGCACATTGAATAGGCAGCGACGCGACGCGCCAAGACGATCAGAAATCACCAGACATTATAAACCTTATGAACAATGTTACAAGACAAAGAAACGCTTGATAGAATGAACGAGGTGTGGGTACGTAGTATTATTAAGTATTCTGTGATGTGGGGAAGCCTCGAGCCGTCGTTTTCCTTTCGAAATACGGAACCCAAACTCCTAAGAATCAAGTCTTTGGTGACGCTATATCTTTCGTTCATAAACTGATATATATATTTTTAAAGGTATTAATAATTATTCTAGTTTTCAAATAAAATGCATTTTAATATCACTCATACCGTATTTGAAGATGTTTATTCTGTTAAAGTACTTTTTTAAATATAATTTCCGATAAATAGAAAGCTAAGTCAGAAGTAATAAAAAGTTCACTGTTCAATTTAATTTTTGAACGAATAATTCATTCAATGAGACGTTCATTTCATTCACAACGGCTCGTCCCTACTTACATTAGGATGACGCTACTAACATAATCGTATCGACCTCTCGATAGCTGTCAGAGTGTGCTTCGTGCTGCCGCCTATCGTAACACCACGTTATTGTATCGTTGACTCGATACCTTTACGATACGAATTCGATGATTTTTCGTGCTCGGGGTACTGTTCACTCGCGATTGAGAAAAACTTGATTGTCATATTTACAAATTTGATCCTTATTGGAATAATATTAAACAAGGTTGAATTGAAGTAACATTTAATGTAGATAATCTTTCGAAATGGGTTCAACTTCAAACAAGAGTATTTCATTTTAAAATTTAAAACAGGATTTTTGTAATATTTGATCTAGAAGACGTAATAGTAGATTACTGCCATACAAACCATATCCAAAAGATTCAGACTAACACTTCTGACTGGGTCGCTCATATAATTGATCATATACTTAGGTGCATACACTATTGTGATAACAAAACTATATTAATGACCAACCTGTAATACTTATTGCACACTTACACTTTACACTTACATAAAAAATCAACAAGATCGGTATTCTTGGGATTGTTTTATTCAGTTGAAATTGTTTAATACGCTTTCACTTTCTTTGTTTATACATTTTAATACAACTACTGCATACGTTTTATACATTTAGCAGAATTTGTCATAAATTCATAATATTAGTTCAATATATTTTATCCATTATGTTAATGCTCATTGTAGGAAGATACTGAATTCTCACAACACAGCATTATCCTAGTGTGAGAATCAGAGATCATATAAGCTTTTTTTTTTTTTTTTTTTTTTTTTTTTTTTTTTTTTTTTTTATACGTTATAGGCTAGCGTTTGACCACTATCTCACCTGTTGGTAAGTGATGATGCGGTCGAAGATGGTAAGCACGCTAGGCCTAGAATGGGAACTGGCTCTCAAGGATAGCTGCCGGAACACATTAGATGTTTTTGGTGACAGATTTTCTAACTTGAGGGTGGTAGCTGGCCAGGCGGACACTAGATAGTGTCCTACCACCATGCGAGGGTTGTTGGTTTCTTAACGATGTTTTCGTTCACCGGAGGGCCACTGTGAGAAGCGCACATAAATTTTTCGATAGAAAAATCCATTGGTGCACGGCGGTTTGAACTCGGTACCACGGCATCAAAGCCGAACGTTCTCCCGATTACGCCACCGGGCCCTCAAAGCAGCTCTGTTTAGTACCTAAGCTAATTTAAAACTCCGTGTTTGTTGTGCTAAGTGTGCAAATAAAAATTAAATTAATTAATTAATTATATATCGGCCGCAAAATAGTACGTTTCTGCAAAGCCGCGTTTATAAATCCAGAGCAGAGCGAAGGATTCTAGAGTAGAATCCCAAGCGTAGCGAGGAATTCATAAATAGGCCTACGTCCGGCAGTGGACTGATACCGGCTGATGATGACGAAGGAAAATATCGCCCTGTTTATATTTGACCGCATTTCGTACTTAAATCGAGACTATTAAGCCGATTTGATCCTGTTATAACCGCTTTTGTGTTGTATTAATTATTTCTTGTTGTTTGTACTTGTTTTTAGTTTTTCATACTTGCATGCTTAGCTTTGTTTGCAAACATGTAACCAAACGGTACAATCATAAAATAAAAATATATTTTTTTATTAATCTCCAAAGCATTTTTTAAGCCAGAAAGAACAAATTTGACAAGCACTTGAACATCAAGAGAGCGGGACTTTTGATGTTGAGTGATGATGCGAAGTGATCAAACGTGCTTGCCTAGAAATGGGTGATGGGATGGTAATGGGTTTTTTGAAGTTATACTTATTTTGGCGCGATAGAGAAAACTGATGAGAGTGAATTTTACGATGCGCGCGCTCACCGACACCTAAATTTAACATCATGAAGTTAGTTCTAGGTGGTACGAAGCGCGCGCACACCGACACCTAAATTCTACACCGTGAAGTTAGTTCTAGGTGGCATGACTATGTTGAAGTTGTATATGTCATATTTAACGTCATATTTATACGTTGATAAAACCTTTTTTATTTAAATAAAATCTTTTTTATTAATTTTAGTATTTATCGTTAATCACTACTGCATTTTAGTTATTTTTTTTCCATACGCCACAGAAGTATAACTTCTAACGCGTGTATATAAGTACACACACTCTTTTTTTTATCTGATAGACTAGCGTTAGTACAGTCTCGCCTGGTGGTAAGCAATGATGTAGACGAAGATGGTAAACACGCTAGGCCTAGATTAGTCTGGATCTCAAAGGCTGTGTGATATCGGAACACAGTAAGGTTATGACGGCAGATTTTCTTCAGACCTTGGTGATAAGCTACTTTTTAGTAGCAGTTCCGTCAGACGAGACGGAACATCGATAGACCGACAATAATGCTCCTGCCGCTTGCGGAGCAATATCCATGAATGCACATATTGGCACAATGGCTAGGATTTGACTCAATTACTTCTCGGTTAGAGTAAGCCATTTACGCCAACGCACCGTCTGGATAAGGCGCAGGTCTAATGGGATTTACTTTCGTTCTATCCACATAGTGCAATCATCTCAACGCGTCTTACGAACCAGTCTATCCAGTACCATCTGCCAGTACCCTTAGTACGACTTTTCATACCAAACTCAATATTGTATATCGAGCAAATTTTGTATGAAAAACAGTACAGCGCCTCTAGTGGTTACTACACTTAACTAAATTTAGACCAATCAGGGAGCCAGAATAAGTTGAAAACTATGTGAGATCTGTCAAAAGCGTTTGCGATAAAAACTCGTACTAAGGGTACTGATCTATATCGTGTTAAAAATAGGATAAGATTCATAATAAAACCAACTTTATGCCTGTATAAATATAGATGATTTTTCCACAGGAAAGAAAAAGGTTCATCTGCGCGCAAGGCCCAACCGATACAACAGTGAACGATTTTTGGAGAATGATCTGGGAACATGGACTCGAATTGATTGTGATGTTGACTAATTTGGAAGAATATTCTAAGGTAATTATCTGACTTCCAAAAAGGGTTAAAAAGGTTATTCATTCTTCCAAAAAGGTTATTCATTTTTGAGTGTATATGCCGCGATTTTTCCGCCAACTGTGAACCGACTTGAATGGCTATTTTTTTCATGAGCACGAATTGTGCCAAATCACCTTACAACCAATTTATTTTAAACTCCTATATTTTTTTCATCTTATTTTATAGCTTCTATGGCATTATTTTTAATCTTCCTACTACTTTACAAGTTAGAATACATTTTGTATACCAGAAACTTTAACAATCTAAACACAATACATAGTCATGTTGTAATAATCGGGACTTATCGCGGTATTAACATTATTTACTTTGGCATTTCGTTAAAATTGCGTTGACCATGGTTACGAGTAGACTGACTGGAAGTGCATATTTTTAATTTGCATATTTCTAAATCGAAGTTTGTTTGAACTAACTTCTCGACCAATGTTGCCAATGAGACGCAATTTTAACGAAAAAGGCAGATTTATCAACTGAGTGGTGAGGCCATAAACGTCAATAGAAATAAGGATGTGCAGCGCGTCGGGACCGTTATCTGTAAACAGCTACCTGTCGATGGTATGTGTAAGTGCGTGCGAGATAGATATAGGGAAATGATTTATGGCCTCACGACTCAGTTGATATCGCGCCCACTATAGTGTGTGTGTATTGGAGAGACCTATGTCCAGCAGTGGGCTAGTATAAGCTAATGATTAGATCCGTTGATACCATATGGAGCTCCCAAGTTAAGAATGCTAGGCAATGCAATTTAAGACGGCTTAAATGGAGATTAAATGTGTTTTTCAGGTAAAATGCTCAAAGTACTGGCCGGACGAGCTACGAGGATCGCGAGCTTTCGGAAGCGTCACCGTTCAACATGTCGCTGAAAAGAGGTGGGTTTGACCCTTCTAGAACTTAATATCTAGTTCCTTTTCGTAAGAAGGAGCATATTATATCGATGCTCTGTCTGATTTGCTGCCAAAAAGTATCTTGCCACCATCAAGGAGAAAATGTGCCGCCATAACTTTACGGTTTTCCGGTAGCACACAACCCTAGAAAGTCAGTTTATCACTTACCACCAGGCAACCAGTCGTACCACCAACAAAATGTATACAGCTGTATGTAGGGCAGCTGTGTCAGGTGATATATTAGGTGAGATAGTGGTTAAACGCTAGCCTATTTAATATTAAATAAACTTTTGTAAACTTTAAACTTTCGCGATTTAAACACATAGTTATAAATATGAAAATACGGGACTTATCGCGCCTAAAACATTAATTTTATTTAACTTGACGTTTCGACCTAGTTGCATTGAACGTGGTCACGAGACCACGATCGTCTCGTGACCACGATACCACGTCACTAAACATCAGGTGAGATTGTAACCAAACGTTTGCTTGTGTTATATTATTTACTACTTCCGTTGCATTCGGAGCGTGACGCTACGTCACTTCCGTTGCATTTTTACCCCAGTGCACCTATACAAGTTTCAGTTTAAAAAAATGGATAAATTGACTTGAATATCTGTTTCAGGTTCTCTGACTACATAGTGCGAGAACTCAGGATAACGAAGCAGCCGATTACGGCTGACGGTCAGCCTATTGTGGACAATAATGGAGTTGCCAAGAGGAATGGAGGTATGCTAAACAGAACTTTTTAACTAGAAGCTGACTAACACTTGACTTGGGGGCTGCCGTTTTTCCGTTCACCAGTTGGCGCCACTGGGTAAAATGGTCCCGATGACAGCTGTCAAGCTGTACTATTTCATAATTAAATTTCAAAATGTATGTTATGTCAATATTAGTTTGAGGTAAAGTCTTAACTATAAATGGCATTGACATTTCAAGGACCTTATAGCACGCTAGTGCTTCTAGAAGACAATTCATATGCTATAGCCCCCATTGATCTTGAAATTCAAATTCATTTTAATTATATTATTTTGCATATATTTTGAGGTTTGCTTCATTAAATGTTATCAAGACCTATCGTTTCACGTAAATGCTAATAGAAGTAGTGTTTTGTCCAGGAGTCTAAGAGTGCTGATGCTCATTTAAATTTAAAAAAAACATGCATTATCATGATCATCATCGCCGGTGTCAGTCCACTGCTAAACGTACGTCGTAGGCCTCTCCTAAAACGCCACTGAGCCTTCGGCTCTTCTTTTCCATAAAATAAACATGCCTATAAACACCACTGAAAATGACTCGCGCGGCATATAAAATCGGTAAATAATCAACGGCGTTAGATAGGGATAGGTGAAAGAAAATGGGGGAGACCTTTGCCCAGCAGTGGGATCAAATAGGTTTGTTAAATATAATAAAATAATAATAACATTTTTGTTAATACTGCTAGATTGCAAAGAAGCAGCAGAAGGCAGCGCGCCAACGTCCCCGCGGGAAGTGAAAGACTCTGAGTCTCGCATTGTGAAGCAGTACCACTTCCTTATGTGGAAGGACTTCGCCGCGCCAGAACATGCGTATTCCATTCTCAAGTTTATCAAGGTGAGTTGAAATTCCTTTAGATTTAGAAGTCGGCACAGGACTAATCAATTGAATCCTCCATTCACATGTAATAGTTAAGTGTACCTCACTACCTGCCAGTACAAACCTTTTTGTTGGACGTATAATAATAGCCATGGAGACTAGCGGTCTCCATGGCTACAATATAAACATGATTGTAGCCATCTTTGATTTTCATTTAATTTCATTTATTCTTCAAAACATTTGTACCTTATTTATTACAAAGTTTCGGTCTTAAATTAATTAGTTTAAGACTCACAAAACTTTGTAACGAATGTTTTGGGATGTAGTCGAGGCAGTCCTCTTTACCCAAGCTGGGCGCGTGGGGCGATTACCCTACGGGAACGGAGTGGGTTTACAACCCTTTTGGTATCCGATATGGTCGGTGGCCATATCTTGGCGTAGGGGTTATACTTCGATGGCCGTCTTGGCTTAGAGGTCGTGTGGGCCATTCTTGGCGTTGTGGTTTCTGTGCCTCTTCTAAGGGTTGCCGTCTACTGCCTCGTTGTCATCCAAAGTCGGCGGGATGATTTCTCGAGGGAGTGCACGCCTGGCCGTTACGTCGGGCGGTCGGGCGTGAAGCGGCGCAATGTTCCAGAGATGCGAGTGCGGCCCGTTGTCTGCGCGGTCGTACATGCCACGCGCCAGCCGGACAACAAACTTCTCCACGGACTCGATCTTGAGGTCTCTGGCTATCACGTCATTGCGAACGTAACGGCCAGCTCCTGTGCACATCCGCAGGGCGACATTTTGGACAACTTGCAATCTGTGCTTATTACTTTTAGAACATAATGCATACCACGATGGTGCAGCGTACGTGAGACGTGTTCGCACATACGTCTTATATTTACCAATCTTGGTTTTTAATGGCAACTTCGAGTTAAGGACCGGTCTTAACATGCCCCTAGCCGCCTTGGCCTGGTTCACGGAGTGGGTCATGTGGTCCCATTCTTAAAGACCGGTCAATGTGGATTCCGAGGTATTTAACCGAATTTTCCCATCGGATGTCTTCACCTCGAAGTTGCAGTGGAGGGGGCAGAATACACTGTGCACCGGTAAGTAGCGCGGCTGTTTTTCCCACATTGACAGCCATGCGCCACTTGTCTAGCCATTCTAGCAGAAGGTTTAACACCCGCTGTATTCTGCTTGCGGATATGGTAGCATTTGTTGACGAGGCAAGATAGGCGCTGTCGTCAGCGAAGAGCGCCAGTGTGACTCCCTTTTCCCCAGGTCGAAGATACTCCTCTTCCAGGATTGGGATGTCATATGTGTAGACGGCGTAGAGTGCCGGGGACGGGCAACTTCCTTGCGGTTCCCCCGCGACGATCTGTCTGTATCCAGAGCTGACGTTCTCGACGGACACGTAGAACTGACGATCGGCGAGGAACGACGCCACGATGCTAATCAGCGCTTTAGCTTTTTTGTAGCCATCTTTGAATAAATTGTCAATTTCCTAAGAGAATGTAATCACTGCGTTTTGTTTGTTCCACATAGCTTTTCGTAAACCTGTAATTTGTATTTCAAATGTAAAATCTGAATTGTTAAAAAAAATGGATCTGCACGGTCTTCATAATGTTTTCTTTTTTTTTGTCTCCTCTATCTCCCAATGGTCAAATATGTCGAAATAATTTGTGTAATCCATTTCAATGAGAACAAATCTAACACATACAAACGATTCTCAAATAACAGCATAATTTTTGAAGTTTGAAGAATCAAAACGTTTATTCACAGAATACTAGACACATATTCAATAATAGTTACTATGTCTAGACATGATTTCGATCAGCTGATAATCCGCCATTTTAATCCTTACACACTCGCTAAACTAGGGTCCCAGGCTGTTTAAGAAATGATTAGCCTCCTTTGATAAGTGCACATCTGAATACCAACTTTATCCAACGCTTACGTCAAAAATATTTTTATTGGTCAGCTTTTGTGGTATACAACGTGTATACAGAGTGAAAAAAACTTTATTAGTAAGGCCGTAGATGTTTGGCGATAGATTTTCTAACTTAAGTGTGGCAGCTGGCCAGGCGGACACTAGATATGTGTGATGATCTATGTCAGCTTCTGTAAGTAAGTTTCTAACCGCAGCTCTTCAGCAGAGAGTAACGTGTTTTCTTTTACAGAGGGTAAACGAAGCGTGGTCGACGATGGTGAACCGACCGTGCGTAGTTCACTGCTCGGCCGGCGTGGGCCGCACGGGCACCTTGGTCGCACTAGACCACCTCCTCGACCAGCTGGAGAACGAGGGTCACGCGGCTGTCTTCAACACCGTCGCTGAATTGAGGCGCCAGAGGAACTTCCTCGTTCAGTCCTTGGTAAGGAATACCATCGCTCCACCTAGCTTGAGAGGTCACAAATATTACTGAAGTCTAAAGCCGGCTTTTCACTATGGGATATATTATTATTTTGAGATGTAAAATGTTATCGCTCGTTATACATTTTGTACGAGACCGTTTACACTGTGCTATAATGGCAGCGTTCAAGTATTACGTAACGCAATTTTTGTCTCGTAAAACGTTACGATGCGTTACAGGGGCGAGAGGGGGTCTTTCTTACAACACGTTACGTAACATTATTTCTTTTTTTATATAAAAAATTAGGGAATTAAAACTCCCAAATTGGCAACCCTTTTCGTTTACGTTTTACGGGGAATCCCTCGATTGTATAAAACTATTAAAACTATACCAAGAATAAAAACTATAACATAACTTTTTGCGACCAGGGTAAAAATGATCACTTGAGTGTTACGTAACGTTTAGAGAGGGGGGGGAGGGGTACACAAAAACGTTACGGAGCGTTACAGTGGGGGGAGGGGGGGTCAAAAATCTTCAAAAATTGCGTTACGTAATACTTAAACGCTCCCTAATTTATATTATTATAAAAACTCACGTTCATTTTAAACTTATAGATTTAAAAACGGGAATTTAACGTGACTTACAAGTAACTTAAGTCGTCTTAACGTGACGTAAGTCACGTTAAATTCCCGTTTTTAAATCTATAAATTTATATTACATCCGAAACTATACATATTTTTTCAACCGACTGAGCGATAGATATTTTTGAAGGTATATATTTTACCTCACGTCCCCGGACACCGCGCTTCCCCTTGCCTCGCCCGTCGTGTCGCGTCTCGTCTCGGTGTAAACTGACCCTTCGATTAGTGGCATAATATATTGTCTCATGTCACGTCATGCCTACTTGTTTTTAGCTAAATTGTCTCTGAAAATGATGGCGATGAAAACTACCGCAGCATGTCTGTCATGTTTATTTATTCGTTTTTTAAACCATTTCTCATCTCTTTAAGTTCTAAAAAGTCCCGATTCTAACAGTATTTTATGTCATCCACAGAAACAATACGTGTTCGTATACCGAGCATTAGCAGAGTACGCGCATTACGGCGACACCGAGATCCCGGCGTGTCGTCTGAAGAGCTGCATCGACAGACTGCGCAACACGCCGCCTAACGCCACCACGTGTCTCATGGAATTAGAGTTTGAGGTGATATACATTATATAATAATTTTCAATATTTTATATCTTCTAAGTATATACATACTTCCCCTCCGTGTCCCATCAACTTTTAATTTTTACTCACGACGGAACGGAGACAGTATATGCGTTTGGTGTGAGAGGATGTTTGTTTGTTTGTTTGTGTGTGCAAATCTATGTTGCCATTTTTCTCCAAAACTACTAGTCCGATTTTGATGCAGTTTTCAGTTATGGGTTCGGGTGTAATTAGTGTATGTTTTTAGATAGGTGTTACGGAGACAACTAACCAGGGGGTGGTGCAGTAATCATTTGTTGGTGCAAATCGATGTTGCCATTTTTCTTTCAAAACGACTAGTCCGATTTTGATGCAGTTTTCAGTTATGGGTTTGTGTTTGATTGGTGCATGTTCTTAAATAGGTGTTACGGTGTCAAATCACCAGGGGGCTATGCTGTAAACATTTGTTTGTGCAAATCCATGTTGCCAATTATCTCCAAAACTAGTTCGATTTTGTCTTTAAACGGTTCGTAATTAATCAGTGGTGGTTCTTAGATAGATGTTATGGCGTTAATTTTCTAAAGGACATTGTCGTTGGTGTTTATTCAAAATTTTAATTTTGTTACTTGTATTATTAGTAGAAAGTCTAATCGCCCCACTACCAACTAGCCCACTACTAAGTAGCCATCCACTCTCATGCTTATCATCTACCTTTACACGCCACGTCAACATATCCATACCTCATACTAATATAAAAACGTTGGTAACTCTGTCTGGTGTACACCCTTAGTACGAGTTTTCATCGTACACTTTTGACATATCTCACATAGTTTCCGAGTTATTCCGGCTCCCTGATTGGTCTAAATTAGGCGCCGTACTGTTTTTTATACAACATTTGTTCGATATTTGATTAGAGTTTGCTATGAAAACTCGTACGGGTACTGTTTGTTACCTAATCACGCCTAAACGGACGATGCGATCTTACTGAAATTTAGCAAGGAGACACACAGACTGTACAACTAAATTATATGATATTTTCCAGAAAATTCTAAACAATCCAATCGCGGAGCCGGTGAAATCTTGCGCCGCGGGCGCCGCGGAAGAACTTAAAGGGAAAAATAGAAGTCAAGAAATACTGCCGTACGACAGGAATCGAGTCATTCTAGCGCCTATACCTACGAGGGAGTACTCTACTTATATCAATGCGTCATTTATTGAAGGTCAGTTATAAAATAGAATAGAGAATATTTACTGTAAAAACTGTTAACACAACTCTTTACATACGGGAAATCACATTTTACTACATAATTTGATTAAGTTATATGAAAACTAGGATCGAGATCTTAATTCATTTCTATGAATATGTGAGTGAAGTGTTTACAGTGTCGTACGATAAGCTAATCAGTGTGTATTGCCGCGATTGTGAGACGTTGCCAGATCGTGCGATCGCTGAAAAGGAGACGTTGCCAGACCGCTGACACGCGAATCGCGCGCTTTTACCACTCTTTCAGGACTTTCACGTCTTTATTACCATTTCAGTAAGAGCCGATTTTTCATTTCTCGGTTACACGATCAGATAGGGTTTAGACCACTGATAGCATATTTTGGCATTTTTCAATAGACAGATAGAGGTATTCCAGGGAATAAATTCCTTACCAGAGGAGTTAATTTATTTAGCTCTTTGTGCCTCAGATAGCCGTAGACGTACACGTACAGAACAGAAGTTTGAACGTCAAAATTCGATGTTATATCTTTTTTTTTTAGTTTCATTATGGTTTCACACAATTAGTGTATTTAGCCAGAAACTAGCTATTTAGCTAGTTTAGTGTAATTACACGATTAGTGTATTTACACTAATCGTGCAGAGTCATAATAAAAGTTTAAAAAAAGCATCAATGTCATTCGTAAAGATATATCTATCTATGGTCAGCACAGGACGTATAGGCTTAATGAAAATATTTATTTTTGTTTCAGTTCCATGTGTGCTTTCTTAAATCTTTTTTATTTTTGTATGGAAATCGTAAAGCTGTTTACAGAATACATCTACCTACTAAGTTTCAACTGAGTAGTCCTAATAAGCTTCGGAAAGACGGACAGACAGACAGACATTATAAAGGTGACTATATCCGTTTTTTGCCATTTGGCTACGGAAGCCTAAAAGTACCTATTTATCACAAAACAATATATAATTAATGTTGTTCCAGCGTACGACAATTCAGAAGGATACATAATAACGCAAGATCCGCTTCCCAACACCATCATGGACTTCTGGAGGATGGTGTCAGAACACAGCGTCACCACCATCGTAATGCTCAGTGAGGTATGTTTTAGATCGATAGACCGACTTCTGAATCAAACCTATCAGTGGTCGCCCATCGAATAAAGGACATGGCCAGGAACGCCCATCTTTCTTCGACTACGTTGATTCATTCGTTTGCCGACTAACGGTGTAATGTTTAACGACTTCGTAAACTATTCGTACATTATAGTACATTATGGTACAAGTGTGTAATGTTTGTGATTATCGCTGAGGCGCAATTGAAACCCGAGCCGTTATGTGAGGGTCTTAAGAGAGCCGAGGACGGTAATCATCAACGTTTATCATACGACGTTTTTCAACACTCTTGTGAAGAAAATAATACTAATGTATATATATATATATATATATATAACTATAATTTTATCAGTGAAAACGAGTTGTGAAATTTCGCAATGTCGGGAAAAAATAATTAGTTTTCCTATGCGCGCGCATCTAACAATGGCGATCGGCCATAGACTAAAAGAATGCGGTTTCTTTTTTTTTTGTTTGTCGCGGATAGCGTATTAGCCACGTACAAAATGGGTAATTTATAGTTTTTACAGAGAAAACAAAAGTTATATTTGTGTGAATGTTTGTATATTAAACACGTACAAGTTGAAATGATCTATTTAAATACGAAGGTACATGACATCAGCAAACAATAGGTATATTAATTTATTTGTACTATTGAACACGATCTTTTTTGTATCGAAACTTTTTTTAAGAACAAAGCAACTCAAAAAAAAATTTAAAAAAGTCTATAACTCACTCGTGAATACGTACAAGTTGAAATGATCTATTTAAATACGAAGGTACATGACATCAGCAAACAATAGGTATATTAATTTATTTGTACTATTGAACACGATCTTTTTTGTATCGAAACTTTTTTTAAGAACAAAGCAACTCAAAAAAAATTTAAAAAAGTCTATAACTCACTCGTGAATAATAGCAATGAAAAAGTCACAGTTTGATTACTTACAGGTGTCATTGCAGTGTGCCTAATTGCAGTGCAATTAGAGCCACTTTATGAGAAAGTGTGTTGAAAATACCTTCAATAAAAAATATAGCACGGCAAGACGGTATAGAGCCAGTTTCCATTCTAGACCTAGCATGCTACCATCCTCGACCGCAGCATCACTTACCAACAGATGAGATAGTGGTCAAAAGCTAGCCTATAGATATAAATTAAAACTTAAAAAATATGGGGAAATGCAGCATATATTCAAACTTAACAACCTGAATGCCCGCCTTTTTTACCCGACTGCGCGACGCAAAGGAGAGGTAATGTGTTTATCAGTCTATATATGTATGTATGTATGTATGTATGTTTGTTCCTTTGTGGCACACTAGAGACCAAACGCGTGGGCCGATTTTGATAATTGGCACGTCAATAGATTCGCCATGCTAGCGCGAGTGTCAACGAAAACATAAAAAATTGAAAATTCAAAATGGCGGATTTCAGACGCCAAAATTTGGGGTCAAAAAAATTTTTTTTTTCAAAACCTATCGAGTGGGGTATCGAATTAAAGGTCTTATAATGGAGATTCGAAATATATTTATAACAAATAATTTATGATCGTACAAATCGAAAAAAAAAACGATTTTACATGCCGCGTTAGTCACTTTCAGTAACAAGTTTGCGGTGCTTATCTCTGAAGTTACTTATCAGATCTTAATCAAATTACAATGAGACCAAACGAAAATCATATTAACTCAAACAAAAAAAGAATTTTCCAAATCGGTTAAGAATTGATGGAGTTCTGAGGTAACAAACAACCTCTTCCTTTTGGTATAGTCGTTTAATAGTACAACTGTAAATACTAATGTAAATACTCAATAATCCACATGACATCAACTCTTTAAATGAAATGAGAAGATTACGGAATTTGCCGTCCTTTACTTAACTAAAAAGTGTAAAATAAAACATTACGGTTTACGGTTTAAGATCTATTTATTTCTCAAAAGATTCAAAAATCACTTACGAGAAATACAAATTATAACTTAAAAACTAAGTATTCAATAAAAGCGATCCGAGCACAATAATATAAATAAAATAACTAAAAGTGGGTACATTAAAAAAGTCACAAAACACTGCACTGGTAACAACTGTAGGTAACAAACAAGCGGACGGCTTATTTATTAAGTTGCGTTTACACAGGCGAGCCATTTAAAATGTGGCGTTTTAAAAAAAGTTTGTATTTATGTAATGTTTTTGTTTCTGTAATATAATTTGGTAAAGAATTATACATTTTTGCTCCCTCCGACAGTATATTTTTCTTTCCGTAGTTAGTTCTAGGTTTATATAAATGTATTTTGTTAGCGTTTCTTAAGTTGCGCTTGTAGATATTTTTCTTTTTTGTTAGTGTAATTTGCGAATGCATATCTTTGTTTAAGATTTTACGTATAAGAACACATGTATTGTAGTGGTATAATTGGTTCATGATCTTGGTTTCGCTATAAATTTTTTGAGATGAAGTTCGAAACTTATAGTTGAACAGAACTTTGATTATTTTTTTTTGGGTTACTTGGAGTTCACGGATATTAGATTTGTATGCTGTGCCCCAGACCTCAATTAGGTAATCAAGATGAGATTTTACGAGAGAGTTATAGATCGTATAACGAACGTCTAATGGTAAACATTTTACTATACCTCGTAGGCAGCCCAGAAGTGAGGACAGTTTTTTATTGATTTTATCAAGATGTGGCTTCCATGACAGTCTATTATCCAATACTAATCCTAGGTACTTTTCTTTATTTACTTTATTGATTTCTATTCCATTTATAGTGAGAGGTTGGAACTCCGGTATTCTTTTATTTTTAGCAGAGAAAACTATGTAGTTAGTTTTAGATACATTAATTGTGAGAAGGTTGCTTAGGAACCATTCTTGAAGTAGGTGTAAGTCTTTTTGGGCAGTTTCTGTAATAGATTTTATTGATTTATAAAAATAAAAGAGACAGGTATCATCAGCGTAGAGAGTAATGTGTCCCTTAAGGCCTATTCCGTGTATACTGTTAATATATATTAAAAACAGTAACGGGCCAAGAATAGAATCTTGAGGAACTCCACAGCAGACTGATCTAGGGTCACTTACATTATTGTTTAGTTTTACCACTTGAAAACGGTTTGAGAGGTACGATTTCATCATCTTTAGTACAGTTCCAGAGATTCCAAGGGCTGACAGTTTGTTTAATAAGATGTCATGACTAACTGTGTCAAATGCTTTTTTTAGATCAATGAATATACCGAGGCCTACATGTTTTTGATCAATTTCAGTTTTAAGTTTTGTGATTAGATCTATAGTTGCAGCAAGTGTGTTAGACTTAGATCTAAAGCCATATTGGTATTCTGACAGATAGTTATTAGTGTACAAAAAATTACTGAGTCTCTTGTGTAAAATTTTCTCAAACACTTTTGAAAGAGTGGGTAAAACGGATATGGGCTGGTAATTACCAGGATCTTCTTTACATCCTGATTTAAAAATTGGAGTGATCTTTGCAAGTTTGAGGTTTTCTGGAAAATAGCCTTCCTGTAAACATTTATTTATACAGACTGTCAGGCACTGTAGTATTGGATTTTTAATTGATTTAATAACTTTGGCATTTATTCCATCGATACCAGCACTGGTGTTACTCTTTAAACCGTCTATAATTTTACCAACTTCATGGTCAGTAGTTTGACAAAAATGAGTGAGCTCACAATTTTTTTCACGTGTGGTTTCAGAAGTTTTAGACTGTGAGTAGCCGTTATGATTCTGTGAGTTACGAATTTCGTTTGCTAATTTAATGCCTATATCCGCGAAAAAATCATTTAAGTGTTCGCAGATTTGTTTTGGATCAGTAATTGTACCTTTTTCAGAATTTAATTTATCGGGGGCAAAAGAGTCTCTAACTTTATTATTAGATAGTTTGTTAATAAGATGCCACATTTTAAGAGGCTTACCTTCACATTCCTTAAAAGCCTTGAGATAGTATTCCTTTTTTGTGTTTTGTATAAATTCAAAAGTTCTGTTTCTTTCTTCTATAAAGTCTTTCTTAATTTTTAAATCATCCGAGTTTTCATTTGCTTTCTTCCATAGTTCATTCCTTGCATTTATTTTCCCTAATACCTCTTTGTTAATCCAATCTTTTGTCGGTGGGTTTAAAATCTTAGTTTTTGAAATTTTATTCTTTTTTAAAGTATGTTCAATGTATTTTTCTAGGTTTGCGAATTCAACTGTATGTGTGTAATCTATATTTGTCATGTCATTCACCAGTTTTTGAAAGTCTATAGACTCATAATGTACTTTCTCTAGTCGTTTAAGCTTATATTGTTTAAGCTCAAAATAAATTTGTTTATGATCTGATAGTGACGAGTTTATGAGAGCCATGTGAAAATCATGTTATTTTAGGTTTGTACAGATATGATCCAAAATAGTATTCGTACTTGAAGTTTCACGCGTTGAAAACTTTTTGTTTGTCTTGTTCAGTATAGTGTATCCACACTGTGTTAAAGTATTTTTATAATCTTTAACGGACTTGTCTTTCTTTCGTAGATCGTAGTTAAAATCACCAAATATTAATGCTCTTTTGCGGTTTTCTATTGTTTGTGTTAACGTATCAAGAAAGTTTTTGTGATTTGTCCTTTCTGGCTTGTAAATCACAGAAAAAATCTTAAATCTTAAATCTTCTCTTAAATCTTGTATCTCACAGTAACCATTTTAATCTTAAAATTTTTGTTAAAAAATATTACATAACTTCCAAGGCTATTTTCAAGTATAAAGTATTAATCCTTATCCAAATAATTACGTTAATTAGCTTGGCCACATATTATAGATTAAAATTGTCCTTTACAGTATATAATTCAAATGAAAACTCTAGAAGATATCACGAATTTCACATACACGTATCGCAAAATTAATAAAATATTTGCAGTGAACGCACAGATTAGGTCATAGTTACTACGAAAATATTATTAAAGGCTTATTTTATTAGATATCTATGCTGTATCTATGCTGTAGATCCCCACTGATCACAATCAATTTGAAGTCAATATAGTATAATAATATGATCTATTGTAAAAATAATATTCATGTATATATATAATAATATAATATTTTAAACCACCCCGACTGATCTATGTATAATCTTTTCATTAAAAGGATTCCAATGACTCTAAACACGACAATTAAAATCTGAGCTGTAAGTTGGTGAGGATTTGAGTATTCTGTAGAGTCTAGATGTCCCAGCATCAGGTCAATGCTTCCATGTTCTTACAATATCGTTGAAGAAGAAGATTTTCGAATTGATCAGACCTATGAAAGTTGATTTCATAGCGCAATTAACTGGAAAAAAGCTCATAGTTTTATAATGATTGAACGAATTTTCATGAATCAAAGCTAAGAAAACTCTCGATGAAGACATCTATCAAACAAAAAATAACTATCAATAATAAAAACAAAATCGGTTCATCCGGTTAGGTGCTAAGATGCTACAGACAGACACACAGATACACACGTTAAACGCATATTACCCCTACATTTTGCGTCGGGGAACGCGTAAGGTTACGGCGGCAGATGTTCACCTTTTTTTTTATATCTAATAGGCTAGCGTTTGACCACTATCTCACCTGTTGGTAAGTGATGATGCGGTCGAAGATGGTAAGCACGCTAGGCCTAGACTGGGGAACGGACTCTCAAGGATAGCTGCCGGAACACATTATATATGTTTTTGGCGACAGATTTTCTAACTTGAGGGTGGTAGCTGGCCAGGCGGACACTAGATAGTGTCCTACCACCATGCGGGGGTTGTTGGTTTCTTAACGATGTTTTCATTCACCGGAGGGCCTCTGTGAGAAGCGCACATAAATTTTTCGATGGAAAAATCCATTGGTGCACGGTAAGGTTTGAACTCGGTACCACGGCATCAAAGCCGACCGTTCTCCCGATTACGCCACCGGGCCCGGGCTCCTTGGTAGTAAGCTACTTTTTGGTAGATTTAATGATCCCACTACCACTGTACGAAAACTCATGATTCATGAATGCACATAAAACTTTCATTGGTAGGTATATAGCTAGGATTAGAACTAACGACCGTCGGGTCAGAATCAGGGTAACTTTCCTTTACGCTAAAGGGCCGTCCAATACTACTACGTAAGTATTATAAAACAAATTCCATCAGTGCGTCTGTCTGTCTGTTCGCAATAATCTCAATAGGTACTGAACGGATTATCATGCTGTTTTCACCAATAGCCAGAGTGTTTATGAGGGAGGTTTAGGTGCATAATTCGTTAAGGTTTTGTGTAAATTGGATGAAATATGACGATTATTGTTAAATATGTTCATATTTTATATTCGATGCAACAAACTGATGCAAATTTTGTAGGCATATATGTTCTACCCGTGCGAAGCCGGGGCGGGCTGCTAGTATTGTATAATTTATTTTATGAGTGTATCGACCGAGAAAGAATTTAAATGGTATAGTTTTTTGATATCCCTAAACAGAAGTCTAAACTACTAGACTTACTTGTTTTTAACCGACTTCACAAAAAAAAAGGAGGTTCTCAATTCGTCGGTATATATTTTTTTTTTTGTGTATGTTACTCGATTTCTCCGTCAATAGTGAACGGATCCAAATGATTCTTTTTTTAATAGGTAGGATACGTTTCCGAGGTGGTCCCATTTTAATTTTATCGAGATCTGATAAGTATCTCCAGAGATATGGAGATAAATACCTCAAACATAGGAGAATGTACTGGTTTTAGTAGAAGAGTCCCAAGAAGATTATACACAATAGAGGTTGCTATTGGATATACTTTTGAAGACTAAAAAATATGACCTTGAATAATGTTTTCACATCTTTCTTCTCGTTGATTTTGGTTTTTGACAGATATTCTTACGGTAACTGTGAGCGAGATAGAAATAAAGGTGGGGATAATAAATATATTTTTTTTAATATCTTATAGGCTAGCGTTTGACCACTATCTTACCTGTTGCTAAGTGATGATGAGAACTAAGCTAAGTGATGATAAGTGAAATGAAGATTTAAACCTCTTGTGTCTACTTGTCCCACAGAATATATTAATACATAACAAGGTAATAATAATATAATAAGTTAATATTACTGTGCCTTATTATTAATATTTCTGTGACTGGTCCCAACATAAATGTATGAACTTGATGTTCTTCTCCCCGTGAGTAATGTTTCGTCCCGTACCAAATTTGCCTGCTCTATGGCATAATGCGACTACGCGCGCGTGACGTTTGAGCTGACGACTGTCATGTGCTGAGCTGTGTGAATCATTCATTCGGGTGACGATTTTGGTTTTTGTTTTGGCATCGGAATGCATTAAAAAAACGACACGGGTTGAATTATTACCGATAGATTTGTTGAAAACGCGTTAATTTGATCCCATTGGGACGCGACTTTTGGAATGGTGAATTTGTGATTGAATGCGACTCGTGCGCAACCGGGCGCAGTCGTAATAAACTTTTTGTGAACTTTGCCTGCGGACGAGTAAAGTTGAACTTTAGAGTTACCATCAGCCACGTGTACGTCGAGTCAGGGAAGTACCCAAATACATATTCATTGATTTAGCCAGTGCGGTGGATAGGTAGTGGGAAACCCCACTTGTTTATGTGATTCATAATTCACATCAGGTGAGTGAGATCTAACCTCACATTTCGTCAGCTCTTAGCCTCAAATTTAATCACCCTTACAAAACGCCGCGAAACGCGGTGAAGTTGCCCAGGAATCGAGGTTACCACGTCGTAATCCACGACACACGCTACCACTCTTAAACAGGACGTGGTACATCTCCCTTTTGGATTTCCTGGACGTAACAAGTAGTATTCTTCTGTAGTCGTACGCGTGTGGCGTCCTTGCTCACGTTAGCTCCTCGACAGCTCAAGAATCGGTGGCGAGGTGAGGAAGCCCCGATTGGTGGGGGGAACAGAGTGTCCGTTCTATACGTAGTATTAGTATCTTTTATATGGTGTCGGTAATATTGCTGCATCTCCTTCTATTCCAAATTCATTCAGTAAGAGCTATCGATGAAATTCTCCGTAAGAGACAACTTTTTAGAAATCAATGGTCATATAATTTTTATCCTTAGAATTTATCACGAATGTCTTGTTTTCCTAAAATAAATTAATGTAATATTGAACAATTTGTCCACAGCTTGGCGAGGGCAAGTGTCCACGGTACTGGGACGACGGTACAGCACAGTACGAACATATCTCCGTACAGTATGAAGAGAGCGAATCTTGTCCCTACTACACGAGGCGCCAGTTTAGAGTCTCTAATGTTAAGGTAAAGCATGTTTGTTTATGTATCACTTTACTATCTTTACAAAATGTAAATATGAATACTATCTACAATTTTAATTCATATATACATGTACACAATTAAAATTAATTTATTACTATATATACAATACTCCTAAAATTATAATACAGACTATATAAAATCTACAAATAAAAAACTGAATTAAGGTCGCTGTCCGCTGGTAGGGTACCCAAAAAGCTGGCGACATTACCTCTTTGAATGGCAAGACTAATTCGTTGGCCGAGGTACGCGCCAGCTCTTTGATCATGGTAGACATCTATCAGACGCCTGGACAACTCCTTTACAAAACCGCGTGCTTGTTGACCCCACGAGCCCATGGTCTCGACTCCAAACGGAAGAAATGCGTAATTGTCTCCAATGTCTGCATATTTCCTCCGCTTGATGGCCTCTGCCGCGTCTGCGGCTGCTCCTGCAGCCCGTGTGGTACTGTTAAGGTGGGATGCTGCTAACGTATCGGCGCACGTTGCATCCCACACTAGCGGCTTTCCACGACACCAAGGAATCAACGTCATGCCGTCAGGTCTCTTTCCATCGTCACGTGAAATACCGTTCGGCTCTAAAATAGCCGGCACGTTGACGGTGGCAAGGGCCCGACGGATAACGTCGTTTAGTGAAGCGTGTCGTGAAAACCGCCCCGCACTGAGGCGACATGATAGGCCGTGGTGGCCCAGGTGATCAACCTCGTCGCCACAGCAACAGCGGTGTGTCTCTGTTCTAGAGATGCCCAGACGCAGTCCCACGGCGACGGAAAAACTATTGTTATCCATAAACGTCCCTATATTGGACGAAGGTAACGCCTGCAATATCCTGATTCCCGTTCGCGCGTGGCAAGAAGACGAGCCCGGTCCCTATTATCTAAACAACTGTCTAAAAGATATTTCTGTACATTTTTGCATAGGGGCTCGTCCCATTGCCGTTGCGAACGGAGACTTCTCGGAAAGGCTTCCTCCGGGCATGCCAAGGACCAGGCATTTTTAGCTTCATCCATTACAGTGATCGATATTTTTGTTAAAGAATTATTTATTATTTTATCAAAAATACCGGTAATACCGGTACATAAGAAATGATGATCTCCATCGGGACCTTAAAGTGGAACACGTCGCTAAAACGATAAAACAATATGCTGAAGCTCACGATCGCAGACTTCACCATCATGTGAACGTCGAGGCTATCCAGCTCCTCGACAACACGGACATAGTTAGAAGACTAAAAAGGGTAAAACCGTTCGAATTACTTTAGTGATATTTTACTAAGTGAGCATAAGTGTAGTGATAGTGAACGCTATATAAAAGAACACAATAACAAAGTGTCTACCCCTTAATAGAGACATTAGGAAAAGTGTTAATGGACACATTCTTAGTAATATTTTAATAGTAAATTAAGTTAAAATCAAATTACTTATTAGCCTAATTAGAAGGCTAGATTGTAATAGCAGTGAGACATCTACGTGAAGTAAATGAATAACTAAAAAAAAAAAAAAAAAAAAAAAAAAAAAAAAACATAAACGTCCCTATATTGGACGAAGGTAACGCCTGCAATATCCTGATTCCCGTTCGCGCGTGGCAAGAAGACGAGCCCGGTCCCTATTATCTAAACAACTGTCTAAAAGATATTTCTGTACATTTTTGCATAGGGGCTCGTCCCATTGCCGTTGCGAACGGAGACTTCTCGGAAAGGCTTCCTCCGGGCATGCCAAGGACCAGGCATTTTTAGCTTCCTCCATTACAGTGATCGATATTTTTGTTAAAGAATTATTTATTATTTTATCAAAAATACCGGTAATACCATGGACAGAAGATAAAAAAGCCGGTAGCGAAACACTGGAAATTTTGCGTATGCCTATGCCTCCGAACCGAATAGGCAAGGAAGCTTGACACCACGAATTGTCCGAAAGAGAGCAATTTAGAATTTTGGTAAGGATATTTTTAATAGTCTCATCTAATCGCTCGATAGTAAGATCAAATGGTTCCAAAACGGGCAGCAGCGAAATATGTAGGTGAATTTTGGTACAAAAAGACAAAACCGAATTATGTGAAATGCTATGTGGCAATGCATTTTAGTAAGACGCTCTGATGCCTCTTCAAATTTTTGGCGCTGTTCATGAACAAAAGCTGGAAACGATTCTTCTAGAATTGGTGCACCAAGGAGGCGAAGATTATTTTTATTTAAGAGTTCAATATTTGGTGCCAGACTGTTAAATTTTGCGAACATCTCATTTTTTTTTCTATAGTTAGTGTCCGTAAAGAACATTTCACATTTAGAAAAATTTAAATCCAAACCAATCGAATGAAATTTCTCAATTAATATTTGTAAATCCTTCAAAACAATGTTTGCATCGCCTCCTAGGGTCCCATCATCTAGATACCACATATTCAATGTTGAATTTAGACTCGAATTAATCAGGTGTATGGCAAGACCGAAGATAGCAGGTCCAAGAGGATCACCCTGTTGACAACCAGAGCAAGACTCAATTAAATGGTCTCTGTAAAGTAATTTTGAATCAACACCATAACATTGCCAAAGATACTTAAACGTTTCTGGTATGCAATTTTGAATTTCGGTTAAAAGAGTGGTTCGGTCAACAGAATTAAACGCATTTTTAACATCAACCTTTAAAATCACATCACCAGCATCGTGATTGAATGATCGAAGTGCATGAACGGCCGCCTCACAACCACTTTTGCTGCCGAATCCTAACTGAATGGGCTGAAATTTTTCCGTTAGTTTCCGATGTATATAGCGGCAGCAAACTTTGGGATGTGATTCTCCTATATGTGCAACCTACGGCTATAGGCCTGATACCGCCATCTTTTTTATTTAAGTTAAGTTTGCACCGTATAGAAGAGGGGCGATCTGTTCATGCACTTTCCCTGCAAGCATTAAGTTTATAAGCTCCGTGATGTCTCGTAGGAGGGTCCGGCCAGCATCTCCAATAGCACCAGAGATTAAATCTTTTAGATGTTGAGGTGTAAGGCCGTCCATGCCGCCAGCCGAACCATTCTTAAAAGACATCACAGCCGCTTTAATGTCTTTATCTGTTACCTGCAGTGGGTTAACCTGAGATTCTGATGACGGGCTGAGAGGCTGGGGGGGTGATAATGAAGGAGGATGGTTTTCAATTAAAGCTTCCAAAGTTGCAGGCGTATCCAACGCTATGGTATCGTTGGAAAACAACAGCGGAGCGGCGCCTTTTAAGTCCCCGTCGCTTACTTTTAATTCTACTTTGTCATAAACATTGTGAGTTTTCTGGTGAGAAGTGTTTCGAGATAGGACATTTTGCTGGTTATATAAACTATTGTCTAGATCAGTATGAGAATGGACATCAATGAGGGAAGGAGAACAGTTACTTTTAATTGTTGCAGTCAGTGATTTTTGTGTACTATCAGAATGTAGGACTTGAAAAGCAAATGTCAACAACTGTTCCCAGGCGCTTCCGGAATTTTTAGTGATAGATTTTGTGCAACAATGATACATGCACCTGATGTTGTCGATTTTAATTTCCATAATGTTTGCCAAAACGGTTGAGACCTAGAAGAATTTGTCTGAGAAGAAGAGTTCGCCAAAGATTCAGATGCCAAAGTTCGACAAAGATTTGTGTGTCTTACCAATGTGCACATTGAGAACAGGTTGCCTTTTAAAAAATCGCACCTGGGGACAGTGAGGACATTGTACTAACCCGACGCACTCAGCATTCCTTTGTCCAATAAGGGAAGTGCCAGCGGACTGCGACGTATTAACACGATTATCCGACCGATTATCCATATTAATTATATAAACTGTAATAAAAAACACAACAATAAAAATAAAAAACCACATGCACAACAGTCAAACTGACAAGCTCCGTTTCACAGGTAACATTAGCACAGGCGCACAAGGGACGCGCTCCAGCGCGCCCCTACTCTGTGCCATGCAGGAGTCTTCTTTATAAGATACGATACGATATTATGGCAGGAAGTGGATTTATTTAGGCTTTCTTTATCATGCTTTTCGTTTCCACGGCAACCTTTACAATCTTACAAACCTTGGCAATCTTTACATAGATAAAACAAAGCCGCTCCCGCTGTCTGTACGCTTAGGTCTTTTAAACTACACAATGGATTCTAATGCAGTTTTGATCAATAGATAGAGTTATTCAAGAGGAAGGTTTATAACCAGGATTAAACGCGGGCAAAGCCGCGAGGCGTAGCTTGTGCATAATAAACAAAGTTATCTTCTACGTATGTATGAGATCCTGCATCGTGCAAGCGATATTTTTGCAATGATCATCATCATTATCAGCCGGTATCAGTCCACTGCTGGTCGTAGGCCTCCCCCAAGACACGCCACTGAGCCCGGTCTTCGGCTCTTTGTTTCCAGTCACTGCCCACCGCTTTGCGAATGTCGTCGCTCCACCTAGTCACCGCACCACAGGGCGTCCTACTCTACGTTTGCCGATTCGCGGTCTCCACTCTAGAACCAGTCTGCCCCAACGGTTATCGGTCCTACGGCAGATATGACCAGCCCACTGCCACTTCAGTTTGCTAATCCGCTGAGCTCTGTCGATCACTTTAGTTCTCTGGCGAATTACTTCGTTCCGGATTCGATCCCGCAGAGAAACACCGAGCATAGCTCTCTCCATAGCTCGCTGAGCGACTTTAAACTGGTGGACTAGTCGAACCGTGAGTGTCCACGTCTCGGCTCCGTATGTCATGACAGGCAGGACGCACTGATTAAAGACTTTTGTCTTTAGGCACTGTGGTATAGGCGACGAGAAGACTCGACGGAGTTTCCCAAATGCTGCCCAGCCCAGCTGAATTCTTCTCTGGATTTCCTTCTCGAAGTTCTGTTTGCCTAGTTGGAGCGTTTGCCCTATGTAAACATACTGCGTGACAACTTCGAGTAGGATTCCATCTACGGCAATCGGTTCCGGAACAACGTACTCATTGTACATGACTTTGGTTTTATCCAAATTCATCCGGAGACCGATGCGACGAGAAGAATCAGCTAGGTCATTCAACATCCTTTGTAGGTCCTGCAGCGTCTCTGCCATAATGACGATGTCATCTGCGAATCGTAAGTGAGAGATGTACTTGCCGTTAATGTTGATGCCACAATCTTTCCAGTCCAGCGTCTTAAACATATCCTCTAAGGCATTAGTGAACAGTTTCGGGGATATGACGTCCCCCTGTCTCACTCCTCGACGCAGGTGAATATGTTTAGTACGCTGGTTTTGTACTTGTACTGACATCGTTGCGGCATTATATAGACATTTCATCACTTCGATATATCGCCAGTCGACTTGGCAACGCTGCAGGGACTCAAGAACCGACCAGGTTTCGATTGAGTCGAAGGCCTTCTCATAGTCCACAAATGCTAAGCACAGGGGCCGATTGTACTCTTCGGTCTTCTGTACAATCTGCCGCACCGTGTGGATGTGGTCTATGGTGCCGTAACCGCTTCGAAACCCGGCCTGTTCCGGAGGTTGAAACTCGTCGAGTCTTCGCGCAAGACGGTTCGTGATGACCCTTGGAAACAGCTTGTAGACATGGCTAAGAAGCGAAATCGGGCGGTAGTTTTTAATAGGGTTTTATCTCCTTTTTTGAAAAACAAAACCACCATGCTTCTGTTCCATGCCTGTGGAGTTCTACCAGTGAAGAGAACAGAATTGAAGAGCTGTTGCAGCTGGCTTACAGCTGGAGCTCCTCCATCTTTTAGAAGCTCCGTTGTGATTCCGTCCTCACCTGGGGCTTTTCCATTTTTGAGCTGTCTAAGGGCCATCACGATCTCATCTCGGCTGACTTCGGGCAGGTCTTCTGTGAAGTGGCGGGTTAAGGTGGCTCTGCAATCCTCAGTATCGGGTTCGGACCTTGAAGCATGCGATGCGTAGAGCTTGCTGTAGAAGTCTTCAACTTCCGACAGAATCTCCGGCTTGGATGCGACGACGTTCCCCGTTGATGTTGTCAGCTTTGTGAGGTGGCTTCTACCTAGAGGCTGGACGAACACTTTCGACCCCCGATTCTGCTCAATTGATTCTGTAATCAAGAGCGTGTTAGAGGATCGGAGGTCGCGTCGTACCAGCTTCTTAATAGTTTTGTTGCGCACCTGGTTAATTGACAAAGCTGACAATGGGTCTGTTCGTCTCTCTTCCATTAGTTGAAGTGTTTCTGCCGAAAGCTTGGACTTTTCGCCCGTACGCTTGCTCTCGCAAAACTTCGTCCCTTCTTCCCTGAGGATTTCCACCACTTCTTCTAGTTTCTGGTCTACGTCATCTGTGGTTTCCAAGGCAGCGAATCGATTTTCCAATTTTAATTGGAATGTTTCAGACCCAACAACGGTTTGGAGTAGGTTTGGTCGGAGCGTGGACTTCATCAATCGGAATCTCTCGGCTTTGAAGTCGATATCCAGAGAGCCTCGCACAAGTCGGTGATCAATTCCAGTATTGAACCTAGTGATCACAGAGACGTCTCTGAATATGCGCCGTTTGTCCGTAATGATGAAGTCAATCTCGTTTTTAGTCACAGTGTCGGGGCTTTGCCACGTCCACTTCCTTTGGGGCTTTTTCTTGAAGAACGAGTTCATCAAGAAAAGCCCCTCTTTCTCGAGGAAATTGACGAGCATTTGCCCCCTGTGATTCCTACTCCCAAATCCGTGTGGTCCTAGACTCGATTCACTGCAGGTCTGTACTCCCACTTTGGCGTTAAAGTCTCCCATGACAACGTTGTAGTGAGCCTTAGCGGTGGTATGCAAGGCTCTGGAGATGTCTTCGTACATACTTTCCACCTCCTAATCCAAGTGTGCCGAGGTCGGTGCGTAGACCTGGATAACCTTGAGGCTGTACCTCTTGGTTAACCTTATTATAAGGTACGCAACCCTGGTCGACACACTGGAGATTTCTACAACGTTGTCACTGAGAGCCTTGTTGACTAGAAACCCGACGCCGCCTTGGGATGGCTGGTCACCTTCTCTGTAATACATAAGATGGCCTGATTCTAGAGTTATGGTGTCCTCTCCCTGTCTTCGGACTTCACATAACCCCAGAATGTGCCATCTTATGTGTCCCAGCTCCTCCTCCAGCTGCGTCAGATGCTCATCCAGCCGAATCGTGCGTCCATTAAACGTAGCGAGGGTCAGTTTCTTTTGGCGGCCTACCGTAACCCGGGGATTCTTAGCACCCCCTGCCCTGCCGTTACCATGACCGCCGCCGTGGTCAGGAATAGCAGGGCGGCCGGGAACTGGGGGCCGCGGCTTATTGTGACTTTCCATGATGGGTGGGGGGGGGATGCCCTAATCGCCACGCTGGGCAGGCGTGTTGGCGATCGCAGGACGTAGCTTCTCGCACCGGTGACGCTGCTGCCCGTCACCGGCCTGTAATATTTAGCTACGCCATAATTTTGAAATGGTTATACCACCATTTGTCGGTCGCCAGAGCCTCGTTGGTTTGTCAGCAGGATGCACCACGGGCAGGTGAGGTTGGCTGGGAGCACTGAGGTGGTATTTGTTCTCCCTTACATCCCATACGTACGTACTATACGTACATATTACGTACCATAAAATATCTAAAAAGACGAACTCTTTATAGAAACATTTTGCATGTATAATGTTGTTGTTGTTTTTCATACAAAATTTGTTCGTTATACTATATCGAGCTTGGAGTGAAAACT
Organism: Cabera pusaria; assembly: GCA_954871355.1. Taxonomy (NCBI): domain Eukaryota; kingdom Metazoa; phylum Arthropoda; class Insecta; order Lepidoptera; family Geometridae; genus Cabera; species Cabera pusaria. The sequence continues at coordinate 12,455,934 of OX940911.1, forward strand.
CGTATTAAGGGTACAGGCCGATAATTTTGTCTGTATTTCCTGGCGGATATTAGCATAGATAGACCAATTATCATCATCATAAACAGCCGGTATCAGTCCACTGCTAGACAGATAGGCCTTACTCATGACACGCCACTGAGCCCGATCTTCGGACTAAAAATGTACTTATTTCCAGACGACTTCTAGACCTTCGTAGCATAGTGTTATATTGTTGTAATGACTTGCAGATGGGCAGTACTGTGAGCGTTCGTCAACTGCAGTATCAGGGCTGGCCCACGGCGGCGGGCGCGGTGCCCGAGGTGACGCGCGGGCTGGCCGAGTTGGCGGACGTGTGCCAACCCTCGCAGCGGGACGGCTCCATGCTGGTGCACTGCTGGTGAGTACTCTCTCGTACCTGGACGCGCGTCGAGTTCGGTACACACTCGGTACACAACTCACGATAAATGTGGTTGCCCGCAGTGACGAACGAACCGTGTGAAGGTACGGTCGTGTAATGGCGGTTAAAGCAGTAACTGTAGGCGGGCAGCCCTATCGGTGCCGCCGGTTGCCGCGCGGCTTTAGCTTTTGATCTCAAGGCCAGGGCCGAGTCACAATACTGTATTATTATATCACCGTGATGCTGGTGCACTGCTAGCGTGTATTCTCGCTACTTGGACACAGTATACTTCCTCTGTCTGATAGAATCTCCGTCCCCAAGCCGATTCCGATTCCACAGTCTAAAGACGAAAGTATTCAATCAGTGCTAAGTGAAGATGTGGTATAAGATGAATTCGTGCTTGTCTGGAATGGAAAGACATAACTGAGTTACTTTTGCCCAATCCAGAGAGGAATTTTCCCAATACGTCTCTCATTCTTTTTTTTTTAACTATGCTATTTAATCCCACAGCTGAGACAAGGTATCCCCCATTTTTCCACCGTTTTTTTTTTAATGGTAAAAGGTAACAGGACAAGCACGACGCTCGCCTGATGGTAAGTGATGACGTCTACCTATAACAGATACAGCGTCTCAAGGTAACAGGCGCAGTGGCGCCTGTTACCTTGAGACATAAAGATGTTGAGTCTCACATGCACTGTAATTTCACTGGACACCTTGCCATTTCAACCGAAAAACATTACAGTTTCACGGCTGAAAATTAATTGACTAAAACATATCCCAATGCCGTTTGTGGCCAATCTTTGTGAAAAATATTTAAATCACTCAGTCGCCGCTTTTTGGGCCTTCCTCTACGTCTCCCATACAGACTGATTTTCCAGGCGCCACTAGACAGTGCTGTACTGTACCACCATGCAGCGTGAGCCCAACACCTGTATCCTGCCAGCATATATGTACTAATAATGGTTTTTTTTTTTTTTTTTTTTTTATACGTTATAGGCTAGCGTTTGACCACTATCTCACCTGTTGGTAAGTGATGATGCGGCCGAAGATGGTAAGCACGCTAGGCCTAGAATGGGAACTGGCTCTCAAGGATAGCTGCCGGAACACATTAGATGTTTGGTGACAGATTTTCTAACTTGAGGGTGGTAGCTGGCCAGGCGGACACTAGATAGTGTCCTACCACCATGCGGGGGTTTTGTTGGTTTCTTAACGATGTTTTTCCTTCACCGGAGGGCCACTGTGAGAAGCGCACATAAATTTTTCGATAGAAAAATCCATTGGTGCACGGCGGTTTGAACTCGGTACCACGGCATCAAAGCCGAACGTTCTCCCGATTACGCCACCGGGCCCTCAAAAATGGTAATAATAATATTGTGTATCATTTCAGCCTGGGAACAGAACGGTCGTCGCTGTTCGTGGCACTCTGCATACTGATCTGCCAGCTGCGCACAGAACGACGCGTCGACGTCTGCTCCGTAGCGAGGAAGATTAGATCGCAGCGCGCGCGGACCATTGACACATTTGTGAGTATATCTGTAGTTTTAGTTGGTGAGAAACACGCAATGTATAACTTACTACTCTTTATAGTCGACTTATTGTAAGTCAGGCTGTAATGTGCTCGGACCATCTACACATTTGTGAGTATTTCTGTAGTTTTAGTTGGTGAGAAACACGCAATGTATAACTTACTACTCTTTATAGTCGACTTATTGTAAGTCGGGCAGTAATGTGCTCGGACCATCTACACATTTGTGAGTATTTCTGTAGTTTTAGTTGGTGAGAAACACGCAATGTATAACTTACTACTCTTTATAGTCGACTTATTGTAAGTCAGGCTGTAATGTGCTCGGACCATCTACACATTTGTGAGTATTTCTGTAGTTTTAGGTGGTGAGAAACATGCAATTTATAACTGTCTACTCTTTATAGTCGACTTATTGTAAGTCAGGCAGTAATGTGCTCGGACCATCGACACATTTGTGAGTATTTCTGTAGTTTTAGTTGGTGAGAAACACGCAATGTATAACTGTCTACTCTTTATAGTCGACACATATGTTAGTAATTTACAGCTAAAAGTGATGGAAAATTCTAAATGAAGATAGTGGTCAAATGCTTGTCTGTCTGCAATAGGTTATAAAAAGATCCAATCTAATATCGCATTATATTTTTTGTTCCACAGTTACACTACGAATTTCTACACCGTGCCATTCTGAACTACGCAGAACTACATAATATAGGCGACGATAGTTAAACGTGGCAACATTTTGTTGTCGCGGAATTGTACCTACCTGTAGACTCTTTACAAAGTTCGTTGGTTACTGAAACGATATGAAGATAAAATTCAAGAATCGTACAAAATATTAACCATATACGTAAATAGTTTGTTAAATTCGTCTACTTATGGTTTTTGTATGCTCCAAATTATTATTGAATATTGAAAAGCAAAATATTTTTTCTTATATATAGTATTTAAAAAATACGTTTAATTTCAATGGTACAAAAATTCTCTATATTATATTTTACAATTTATTTTTTCGGCACCTTCAGGATGTCTGATAAAAATGCTATTTTAGCATGAAGTCGTCTGTGTACAAATTTTATGTATAGAGATTTTGGTCCTAACTGGGATCTTCAACTTCTGTATTGTTGTTTTTACTGTGTATATTTTCAGTTCTGTTTGTTTTTAGTTCAAACCAAGTTGCGCCTTGAGCGCTTGCTCAAACAATTAAAAGAATTAGAATTATCCAATTATTCCGTTCAAATATTTGTCATATTCATTTCAATAACCAACATCGAAGAAGGGCCTATTTATGAACGTTGATTTAGCAATATATTACCAATGCTCACTCGACGATTTGTTATAATTTTATATCCTAGATCATAAGCACCTTTTGTATATTTGGTATTTTTCTTACATTCATGTGATTTTATGATTCACTTCTGTACAATTTTTAAGCCTCGAGATTGAAGAGTTTGTTGGCTGTTGTTTTTATTATTATTTTATTTTTATTTTTAGCATGCATATGCTATTCCAAGCCCAACCAATAAGTTTATATGACAATTGACGTACAAAATGTACAATATCTTTTGTATTAAAATATTACTTTGTTTTTAAGTTATAACTTACGAAATACCGCTTCAGCTTATGACTTATTTCCGCCAAAACGAATGTTTCTTAAATAAGTGTCTATTTGTAATTTTGTATGAAAACTTTGGGTGAATTTGAAATTTCGGAAAATATATAACAAAGCTTAAGGTTTTTTACTATTCTAGCTTTTACTATCAAGTATGTTACTTTTAACATAGTAAGTTATGTAATTTTCCATAATTTCAAATTGACTCAATATCTAATGTAGTTTTAGATCTGTCTAAGTTTAATTAGGTTTTTTATAATTTTTTTGGTATAAAAATACCAAACAATAATCTTGTCCAAAGAGAAGCGTGCTAGGTGTTAAAAAAATATCATGAAGTTAAAAAAAGTAAAATAAATTCTACGTATTTATTTTGATAACGAAAGAGGCCATATTTTATTGCATTTTAAAACATGTTTTTAAGTTATTTATAATATATCAGAGACTATTTGGTGTAACTTGCGAGGTTTTGTGAAAACCTGGCTTTAAAATAAGGCCAAAACATTTACCCCAATTAAGCACAAATTTTGGAGGTGCGCTCATATATAAGAGTGCGTGAATTTTGTAAATAAATGTAATCATCACACAGCTTATCTATATCCTGGCTTTCAAATATAACCAACCGTTGAATCGTGCCGTCTAAATCTCGAAACTGAATTGAAAAATACAGTATAAATTATCTAATATCCCTTTTATATGACATAGACAAAATAACCATAGATATCGTTAATTTTATTAGTCTTTGATATGCACATCTCTTTAGTGAACATTTTCGATGTATTTACTATTTTTAATTTCGATTTATTTTTTTGTATGTTAATATGTATGAGACCAAATATTATGGTCTTTAAGTACGACTGTCTATACTTATTTAGGTATTGTAAGCTGTAATTAGATTTTGTATGAGCTAAATGAAATATACACTATGTTTTGAATGCGCGAGTGACCCTTGTACAGTTTCGATATTTTGTATTAACTAAGTCCTAATAAAATTATACACAAAATATTGCATTATTCGAAAAAAAAGTTATGAATCAATGTTTAATACACTGATTTCGTCTATCCATGCCACATCGCATTTTTGTTTTGCTAGAACGTAAAACCTTTGTCTAAGACTAGGGCAATTTTAAACTAGAAAGATCCAAACGTAATTTAACTACATTATTGCCATATATCAACTGTAACGGACAAAAATATATCACAATATGTTTTTTTATCATTAATATAAAATATCAAAACTGTAAAACTTGGAATATTAAAATGTTTCCTTATTAAAATAAATATCGTCCAAATCAAATACTTGTAGGGTTGGGTAAGAGCAACGTTATCGATATCGGTAAAACTATTTTTAAACGCATGACATTTTATCGTTGCTAAAATTTTAATGTACTATAGTGTAATAAAATGTATCAAGTTATATATTATATAAATATATATATAGTTAACAATTTTGAATGGTTGCATGCGAAACATAAGAACATAGATAGATTCTTTAAAAGTTTACACATATTTTTTATGTACATGTAATATTCTTTTAAATTTCTGCAATTAAATATCAATACAGTTGTTTCCAAACTACCCTACAAGTAGCGTAGATAGAGTAATCTGTCTAAGCATGCGGTATTATTGGATTCTACGCTTTAAGTCTACCACTTAAAGCTTACTATTCAATGGCACGGTGGAATTAAATGCAAACGTTAGGAGGGGACTTGCATCGAGTATTATTTAGAATAAATAAAAAAAAACAATTAGAAAACTGACTGCATTATTGAAAAAAGTTTTCCATATAACTCACCGTTAAATGATCTCTTTATAAAGTGTTCATTTATAAACTTGTTACAAAAATGCAAGTCCCGTGAGCGACTGATATCGAGTGTTTTTTAGCTTTTTTATATCGATAACTAAACCTCGTAGGGATGTTGTTTTATATATAAACGAAATCAGAATTAGATAGTAAGTTTTAGGTTAGGATGATCAGAGACAAATAAAATCAAGATGGCGCCGAGTGGAACGAATCCATAGACAAAGTAGATGGCCACGAAAATACTCCTATGTAGAACAAAGTAATATAGTAATCGAGAGATCTGAAATAGTTAAAATATTAACTTAACAATATAGATTTATAAATAAATAGATTTGCTCCACTCGACTCCCTTTGACATACTCCGAATTGGAGCGCGAAAATTATTACTTTAAAATAAAAAAAAAAACAAGCTCAGACCGCTTTTAGATTTGTATCATTGCGCTTTCTTATATTTAAATGGGGCTAAATTAGAAGATATTTTTAGTATACAATTTTTCTAGAATTTAGTTTCGTTTTTGGATTTATTCGATTTTATTAAAATTGTACATCACTAATTTAAGTTCTTATATAATCATTATTTTTAGAAATATATCTTGTTATAACGAACGATATATTTTTGTTTCAACTTAGTATAATTTCAAGTGGAAACTCTTTGGCACTGATATTGTATCGATAAATCTAGATAAATAGATTGTAATTGCCTAAAAAAACTTTTAATAACTGTTTGTTTTTAAGCAGAGGACTTTGTTACCATAACTTGCCAACTATCTCTAGTAATTTCGCATGAAACTAATAATGATAAGATGAGTATTAATAATAGCATGAGATGATTTTTACAGCATCTAATGGTATTTTTACAGTATCTAGTGGTATGTTTACAGCATCTAGTGGTATTTTAACTCATTCAAGTGAAATGTTATTGTAACTGGGCGCGGTTAGAGATGGTAGACAGACAGACATCACCACAAAGAAATATTAATACAATGATCAGTGTCATAGACTATCCACAATATGGCCCCAGATTCTGTGCTCATAATGTAAATATAAATTATATTGCACCGCAAGCCCTACACCAAAATAGAAACATTTATAATAATTGTCATTATTTTCTCGAGAGGTGTGGCAAGCGAAGAAACTGTCGAAAAATTATAGGTAGCTCAAAAATAAGAAGTCACGTGAAAAAAAGGCTACGAAATACAAGTTTATATTTAACCTGGGGATGGCATTTTTGAATAATTAATTAAATAATCGGCTTTTTCTACGCTTGTACATCTCTTGTTTAAGCTATGTTATGCCACTTGCGCGTGTTTTATAAACGCCCACTACACGTAATCAGACCAAAAGGAAGTCTAAAATCTATTTGGATTCGTTAGAGCACTTGTATACGATTCTATTACTCGACGTGTCCACTCCGCATAGTTAGGGCTGTCCCTTGAATATTTAACTATGCGGAATGGACTTTTAGATCTTGTAGACACCAGCAAATATGTAACAATTTTATTGGAAAAGGAGATACGAACTTAAATATTTACTAGAAAGAGCACGCACACAGCAATATGTTCAACAACCGACTTCCAAAAAGGAGGAGGTTCTTAATTCGTCTGAATTTTTTTGTTTTTTGTCTGTATGTTACGCGATTACTCCGTCAGTTGTGAACCGATTCGAATGATTCTTTTTTTAATTTGTAGGGTACATTTCCGAGGTGGTTCCATGGTAATTTCATCGAGATCCGATAAGTATTTCCAGAGATATGACGATAAACGTCTGAAACTTGCCACTGAAACTGATTCGCGGGACATGGAAGTCGGTTGTTTTAAGGTGGAAACGCACTAGAGCGGCGCAGCAGCGGCGCGGCGGCGAAGCGGCGCGGCCAGAAAAATATTCTTTCTACTGTTTCCTAAGAAATAAGACGCACTACGCGGCGCGGCGCGGCGTAGTTGCCTCCTGGAGAATATTTTGCCGCATCGAACCGCGCCGCGCCGCTCCGCTGCTGCGCCACTCTAGTGCGTTTCCACCTTTAGTCTTATTTTTTTTAACAACGTTTTAACTAAACAACAACTTTTATATTCATTATAACGTCTTATGTCGTAACGTCCAACAACCATATTCAGAAACATTACTATGAGTATCACAGTGCATTTTTGACAATACTTCGGTGAAATCCGTTACTTCTTGAATACGTTAAGTGTTAAGTAAAACCATTGAATAATGATGAGATGACACATGCAATTTATTTATATACAATTTTTTGCCATGTATAAGAATTGTAGTAATAATTTACTAAGGCTGTGCCCCGCGTCTTCGCCCGTGTTTAAAAGTATCCTATAGCGTAATACATAGTAGAGTCTGTGCAAAAAGAGGACCGTCGTGGCTTTACGATGAACTAACATTCAAAGGTAAGGAAGGGTGGTACTAGGTAGGTACCTACCTAGTACCACCCGATAATGATAATGGGAGGTACCTACGAAGTATCAAACATTTTTAGTCGTATTGGCAATGACAAAGCAATGTTGTCAACGCAACAAAACAGTAAATTAGAACGATCAACAATTTAACACTCGCGCCCTTTATTTCTACGACGGTTCTCTTTTTGCAAATACTCTGGCTATCCATGTGCAAAATTTCACCTAATTCGGTCCAGCTGTTTGACCTTGAAGAAAAGACCGAAAAGTCCCAAATAAACAAACTTACTTTCACATTTAAAATATTGGTGTTTATTATGCAATATATACATTTAACAGTTAATACGCGCGCAAATGGCATTTTAGTTGACAAGAAATTAATTATATAAGCCTACAACAGTTTGTAATGTAATAATGTAGTCTGTGGCGATAACTGAGAATGATTTGAGTTATTATGTTATTATTTTTTTGTAAATATATAATGCAGGTCATGTAATTCGATATTTTTGAAAATATACCATTATTTAGAACGTGGGTCTTTTATTTTATTATTTTTACCCGTACCATACAATATTTGTAATTGAAGGACTTCTGATATTCTAGGGCGGTACCACCAATTTTTCCATTGCCTTCGAACCTAGAGGTAGCTGGTTGAAATCCTAACCGTGCACCAACGGATTTTTAACGTGCATTTATGGTGGGTGCTACACCACAGGTTGTAGTGGTCTGACTTGCTACCAAAAAATATCTTACCACCGTCAAGGAGAAAATCTGCCGCCATAGCACAGACTATATATAAGTTACTACGCCATAGGCCCAGCGCACATCGCTGGAAGCGCGGTGGGGCGCATTTAAATAATGTCACTACATGACTACAATGTCAAATACAGTTATGTAGATCGAAACAGGTCTTCACGATACAGGCTTGCCTAGTGTGAAGATAACAAATCATTGTCACTTTTTAACCGACTTCAAAAAAAGGAGGAGGTTTCTCAATTCGACCGTATATTTTTTTATTATTATTTTTTTTTTTATGTTTGTTCGCGGATAACTTCGTCGTTTATGAACCGATTTCGATTATTCTTTTTTTGTTCGAAAGCAGATATCTCAAGTGTGGTACCATGGTAATTTTATTGAGGTATGATAAGTATCTCCAGAGATATTGAGATAAACATCTCAAAATTGGTACTGAAAATGATTAGCGCGGCATTGAAGTCGGTTGTTTTTTTAGTTTTTAAACGATATTATGTTTAAATAAATCAGCCTTAGATATTAATTATTGTAGTACCTAATACCGAGTTAACCTTAGTCTATTTGTATTATTGTTCTATTGCTGTAAATAAAGTGTTTTTCATTTCATAAACCTTCAACTACCTTGACATACAGTCAATAATTGTATACCAAGAATAAATTCGCCCTTGGCGCTCGGAGAGCTCTCAAGCTATCACAAGAGCATGCGCGCTACTGCTCCAGACGCCGCGGCGCTGCTCTGCGCTACGCCGCGCTACTCTCGGTCAGATGGCCGGTGAGAGAACGCGTATCTCCGCTCCAGGGCGCGGCGCGGAATCCGCACGAGCGTATCAAGAAAATGCGGTTCCAGCGGTGTACGGTGCACTGGGCCATAGGTTTACGGTGTTCTATCTAGCAGCACACTTCGATCACATCATCGCTTGTGGACAAACGCTAACCTAATCAGATCAACCCCCCCCTAATCCCAATTTCTGTAACATATATGTTTCCGCACCAAAGTTGTCATTCTCATACATTTTCAAGTTGCGTTCGCGTGTATGATTACAGAGATTGGAGTTTGTCTAGGGAGCCAGATTTACATGTTTTTCGATTTGTAGGGCAAAGTCACCCGTGAAATTACAGGGCAATGTGACGGTAATCGGTGTTATGCAGCATAGACAACGTCAACCAAAGAGTATAACTGTCCATAACGTCAACTAAATCCGTGCTATAAATAAAAAGTGACCTGCCATTCTGACGGACACGGCTACCATGTACCACGGATAAAGACAGAGTAGAGTCTATTCTCCGTGCATGTACCATCTAGAACCACAGAATACTTAATAGTACTATGTACTAGCACCACATGAGTAAAGAAGCTATAGTCTGGCAATCTCGTGCGCGACCGTCCCGCGGGGTGTCAGACGGTGGCGGGGACGAGGTACCCAAGATGTCAGTGGGTAGCGGGGAAGGGAAGTGTGTTTAGCTGTGTCACAGATTATATAATAGTTACTGCGTAGCCGTGTGCTAGAATGACCGCTACCTCGTCCCCGCCACCGTCTGTCACCCCGCGGGACGGTCGCGCACGAGGTTGCCGGTCGTTAGCACTAGGTACAATGAATGTAATCATGTGCCCCGTAGCCGTACATTTTACCTATGTTATGTCCTCTGCCCATGCACTATTTACATTTAGTTATACTATTCGACGCCAGATGTCGCCCTCGGTATGAATATTCAAATATTGCTTAAGGATCTTGCAGTTGCAACAATTGCATTGCAATTATTCTACAAGACTACGAAAAACTTTGAATTATTTGAACTAAAATATTACATTTATTTTCATTTACAACTGATAAATGGCAAAAGGTAAAACTTTTGCTCGAATAAAAGCCCTACGTTGCAAGTTGCATGTAACCAAATAATCTCAACGACGAAATTCACCCAAATTGGGACACGGATGCATTTTAGGGCTCTCACTACCCGATAGATGTCCATTCAATATCTAGTTCTTTGTATAGCCTAGACCCGCAGTAAAATCAATACCTGGCGCCGCCTAAACGTGACTGATTTATTGCTACAGGAAAAGTGATCAATCGTTCATAATGAGGGTCTGTCTAGTGTTTTCTATTGTAATAATCTGCCTCACACTCACAGTGCAAATTAGGGCCGTCGATGAGTGCCGGGAGAAAACCAAACACATGATCGACGATTACTACGCGTCATTGCTTCGGCCCTACATGTCCCGTGAAATCCGCCCGTGGAGATACCCATCCGCCCCAAACCATCTGGAAATGAGCTTGAAAACCAATGGAGAAAAGTTCCAGTACAGCATCGACGTTATGTACTTTGACCCTTCAGATTTGACTGTGAAGATTCACGACGGATTCGTGGTCGTCGATGCGAAACACGAAGAGAAAAAGGATGAGCATGGTTTCGTATCCCGTCAGTTTGTGCGTCGATACCCGCTGCCGGATGACGTCAAACCGGAAGAGATCATCGCCGAGCTGTCCACTGATGGAATACTTAGCGTCACCGCTCCAAGAATAACCAAGGACAAAGCCGCCAAGGACAGACTCGTGAACATCATCATCACAGGGCCGAAGCGCAACGAAGACAAATCCGTGCCGCAGGACAAAGCTGATAAATCTTGCAATGATGAAAATTGTGCTGACGAGTAGATATTATAACATCTCTCGATATTTCGTAATATTAATTACTGTACACATTGATACACTGTACTCCATTTTAGATTATCTTACAACTTGCATGCTCATTGAATAAAGTAGTTAAATCAGTACTTAGTCAAAACATTTTGGTTTATACCCTACCACCTACTTAAAGCTCATTAAGAATATTAGATAGTTACATCGATATAATTTTTTTTATCTATGGATAGTTAGGTACATTTAGCTTACGAAGTAAGACTTTGCTAAACAAAATTTTGATGTGACACCGATAGATACGAGATAATATTTTTATATGCCGCTATGGCATTTAAGGCCGTGGCTCGAACCACGCAGTGGACAAAGACATGTCGCCAATCGTTTTGCCAAGTCCTAGTATAATGTTTTTTTTTTTTATTATATTTTCCGCGTCTCCTCTGACGATGTCAGAGACCTTTGTCTTCAATTCTTGTTTTCAGCAATGTATTTATTTTCAATTTAATGTAATAATATGTGGTTGATCAAAATTAATAAAACGTATTTTAATTAAATTATAATGCGGGTTTGTATAAACAAAATTTTCTATCGCTTATTTCTTTTTGCCACCTCATTGGCTATGTCTGTGCAGTATTTTATAAATTCACTTCTTCTGTGTTTATCCATCATTATTTTGCTAGCGTTTCCTTGTGATATCGTTATTCCAAGTTGTTGTTCTAAATTAAACTTACGGAGGGCATAGACCGGGCACTCAAAAACAACACGTAAAAGTGATTCTGCCTTATTTGGCTCACAGATGCACGATGGGTCGTCCTTACACTTGAAGCGATTCAAGTATTCGGAGAACCCACCGTGCCCTGTGAGCACTTGTGTGATAACTCCAGAAAGCTCACTTTTCCTAATTGTTTTGTATCCTCTTTTGCGTCAGGGAGGAAAACCTTTGTGACTGAAGCCGTTTCGCCTGTTTTATATCTTCGGTTCCACTCGTCAAGCGACTCTTGGCGAATTTGTCGCTTGACGAATGAAACCGGGCAACTGTCATAATCCGGTTTTTTATTGAGCTTCAGCGCTGCGTCCTTGGCCAGCTCGTCTGCTCGCTCGTTGCCAACGAGACCGACATGAGCTTTAACCCAAAACAAATGCACTGTTTTGTTCTGCAGATTAATTTGTCTCAGGATTTCGCGAGCTTCCGCGGCCATGAGTCGTACATTGGTTGGTGAGGGTTTCTAACGCAGATCTCGAGTCACTATAGATCCCAAATCTCATTTCTTTGCGTTTCAGTATCTCCTTCGTGGCATAGCATATGGCCAAGAGTTCAGCCTGATAGACCGAGCAGTAACTCGATAGTTTCAGCTTGAGGGATTTTGTCTCGCCTTCGCTTGTCCATATATACAGCGCAGCTCCGACTTTTCCCTCAATCCTACTACCATCCGTGAAGATACGCACGTCCTGGTTGTTGTTCGCGTCTACTTCCTGCTGGTCTTTCAAGGTTTTGAACTCAAGGCGCATATGCTTCGATGGGTGGGGACCGTTGGCAAACTGTACCTTCCGCTCAATTTCCCGGTCTTTTAGTGTTGACTGCGATACTCCTTTCTTTGCGTCGTACAAAGCAGCGGCTTCTTGTATCCGAAGATCAAGTGGGAGTATTCCAGCCAACACTAATGCCGAGTTAAGTGACACTGTACGGTAGGCCTTCGTGATCTTCTGCGCGAAACCTCTCTGTACCGCGTTGAGTTGTTTTACTGCCCTTATCCTTCCAGCAGCCGGAGCCCAAGCGCTTGCTGCGTAGAGAATGACGGGTTCGACCGTCGCCGTGTAGATTGTGCGGATGACTTCAGGGTGCAGGCCCCAGCTGATTCTGGCAGCTCTTGATAGACTTTTATATATATTAATTGTCTTCTTGCACACGGATGTAATGTGGCTTTTAAATGTCAAATGTTTGTCTATCACGAGCCCCAGAACCTTGATTTCGCTACTCATCTCGATGGCAGCCCCGTGCAATAGGAGCGGTTCGGGTGGTATACAAGTGAAACCAATGAATGCTGGAGTAACACTGTTTATTTAATATAGATGTGATTACATAAAGTAGTAAAGTAGTAAGCTATATATGTTTATACACCTCATCTTCCCTCAAAAAGATAAAAAAAAGAAAATTACACAATTTTACTTTTTTTTACACGTAGATAGTATGATTACTACAAGGCAAGATTATACATTTCTACAAAAATATATAATATTGTATTTAGAAACTAGGATTATACATATTCTTAAACTAGTTATAAAACTTATGTAATAGTTAGGATTATACATTTTGCTAAAATATTTACAAAACTTATGTAATAGGCATGTTATAAGGCTTAGTACGATTCTTATGCAAAATGTCTACTTTATTATTTTTAAAAAATTTTACATTACAGTCCATATCTTCTATTACTGTATATGGCCCTAAATACAATGGATCCATTTTATTGCCAGATGGATTTTTTACAAGCAAATAGTCACCTCTATTATAATACACAGGTTTAGCTAACATATCATATTAATTTTTTCTTTTTATTTTACTCTGAATTAGATTATCGTGAGCATGTTTTTGAGCTACTTGAAGACGATATTTTAACTCTAAGGCATAGTTATCATGAGCATACAAAGGGTCAATAACGCCATTGGTAAAATTACACGGCAGTAAACACCGTTTACCGAACACCAACTCGTGTGGTGTATATTTTGTTTCAGTGTGTACTGTATTGTTGTATGCAAAACACCAATACGGTAACCAACTGCTCCAAAATCCCGGTTTATTCTCACAATTAATCCTTAAATACGCACCCATAGTTTTGTGTGTGTTCTCCAAAGCTCCTATGCTCTCATGATGGTACGCTGTCGAAGTAAGATGTTTAACTTGTAAGATTTGACATACTTCCGTCATCGTGGAACAGATGAATTCGGAGCCCCTATCGGTTCCGATTTCACGAGGTATGCCATACCTTAAAACGAAGTTATCGACAAAAGCACGAGCAACACTTACCGCATCTTTGCTGTGCAGGGCGTACGCCTCGGTGAACTTAGATAGTTCGCATTGTAACGTGAGAACATAAATATAACCATTTGCGTCTTTTGAAAGTGGTCCTAGTATATCTAAAAATACCTTATCTAGCGCTGAATTAGCAGTTGATGTTACTTCCATATTTTGTTTAATAGGTATAGAATACTTTTGTTTTTGGCATAAATCGCATTTAGAAACATAATTCGCGACATCTTTTTCTAGATTAGGCCAAAAGTAAAACTTTTTTATATTATTTGACATTCTCCTGATACCTGCGTGGCCACTCGTAGGCAACAAGTGAAAATCATTCAATATTACCTTTCTATCATCTAGATTATCTATTCTTTGAACGTCTCTCACTATACATAACCTTGGTCCGGACCAGACCTTACTATTATTTATTAATTGTATAAGCCCGTCTATAAACTCTTTATTATTTTCTTTTCTAAGTACGCATACTTCCTTTATTTTAAATCTTTTACATATCAATAACAAATCTCTCACCAACTCGTCTCGCGATATTGATGATCGAGAAGTTGTTTGTAAGTAAATAGTAGACTTACTGGGCACGTAAGAAAAATATTTTCCTTTCTCTATGAAAATACTTTTTTTTATCAATTTATTTAAATTATTTTCTGTGATAAAGGAAAGCTCAGTAAAGTTATTCGGCTTTTTAATAATCTCTACAACTCTTGGTTGATCAGGCCTTGAGTTTGTATCAATATTATCAACCGAAACGTTACTGGACTTATTATTCTCGTCACAAGTCTTCATTTTACGAAGTTGGCCTCTAGTCATTACATTAATAATTCCCTCATTCATGCTCTTTAAATCGTCTGAAGTTATAATTATTTGTGACAATGCGTCTGCAACCGAATTTGACTTTCCTTTTATATATTCAATAATAAAATTATACTCTTCCAATTGAAGTCTGAATTTTAATAATCTACTAGATGGATCACGCATGCCAAATAAATAAACAAGTGGTCTATGGTCGGTCTGTATCTTAAATCTTCGTCCATACAAATAAGGTCGAAAATATTTCACACTCCATACAATGCTTAAAAGCTCTTTTTCAATTGTTGGGTAATATATTTCAGCCTTATTTAGAGAACGACTGGCATAAGCTACAGGGCGACCGTCTTTATTACATAGTACGGAACCTATAGCTTTTCCCAATGCATCTGTTTGCAATAAAAATTCGTTATTTTTTGTAAAATCAGGATATTGTAAAACAGGTGGTTTGGTAAGTGCCGTTTTCAAAACTTGAAATGACTTTTCGCATTCTGTTGACCATGAAAATTTGATATTTTTCCTACATAATTGGTTTAACGGTATAGCTATATCTGCAAATTTAGGAATAAATTTACGATAGTAATTGGCAAACGCTACGAAGCGTTTTACTTCGTCAGTATTTTGCGGTCTGGGGTATTGTTCTAAAATTCTAGTTTTTTCGGGATCAGGTAAAATTCCATCTCCGGAAACTACGTGACCTAAGTAAAGTACTTGCTTTTGCAAAAAATTACATTTAGACGGATTTAATTTAAGGTTTACTTTACGAAGCCTTGTGAAAATATCCAATAAATTTTGATTATGACTTTGTATATTTCGTCCAAAAACTACAAGGTCATCTTGATAACATATACATTTTTCGTAATTCAAGCCCGACATGGCTATAGTCATCATTCTACTGAAACTACTAGGTGATGACTTTAAACCCATTGGTGTCCTTGTCATTTGATACTGATTTTTGGCAGTGGTAAATGCTGTACACGGTCTACTGTCCTTACTTAGCTGTGCCTGATAAAATCCTTGATATAAATCTAGCTTTGTATAGTATATTGCCCCTGATAAAGAATCTAAAATATCAGTGATGTTAGGCAATGGAAATTTATCATCCTGTATTTGATTGTTTAACTTTCGGTAGTCTATAACGACACGCCATCGTTTCGAACCAGTATTATCTGTCTTTTTCGGAACCAGTAATAATGGGCTAGACCATGGGCTCCTTGTCTCCTCAATGATACCATCATTTAACATCTCCTTAATCTGTTTATCTATTTCAGCTTTTTGCGCATGTGGCAACCGATAATATGTTGGCTTGGTATAAATCGGAGTAGTATGTGGCTTTAAGTCAATTGACTGCTGATATATTGTGGTTGTACCTAATTTATCTCCCGGTAAATAAAAGACGTCTGGAAATTTAGCACAAATATTTTCAATAGATTTTTGTTCCTCTTCATTTAAGTCCTTTAAGTTTAACAATGAAAATAATTTTTTGATTCGGTCTGAATTCATTGATGGTTTTTCGAATTTACAAATAAAATATTCATTCAAACTACAAGTACTGATTTGAAAACTACTCAACTTAACATCTGTTTCTCTAGTATTTAGAATACGAACTGGTATTTTAGTGAAAATCCTTGTAATATTTTTAACACTTAATCACGAACTTATAGTCAATGTCATTAAAAGGTCTTTTTAACGTAATTATAGGTAAACGCATGAGAAAATCCGATATGGGGACCGAAATGGGAGAAAAATGATAAGAATTATAAGACGCACACACACTTTTTTCTTATAAAGCCGCACTTTATACGCACTGCACTTGAATTTATACGTTTTCGACGTTGTTAATCTGACGCCGACGAAGGATGCTGGCGTATCTCTGAAGCGCTGCCTCATTTAGGTGTCTTTGTACAAGCTCTGTATGGCAACGTTTGTACATCTTGTACAGAAAAATAACCATGCCGATTAACAGCAATAATCCAATAGCCGTTAGTATGGCTAAAATGCTCCTTTAGTTCGTCAATTTTTGCTGTACCTGCGGCGTTCTGTATAACGAGAACGTCTTTCTCCTCTTCTTTTGTTGTTGTATTTCCCATTGTTATGTTTTTTTTTTTCACGTAGATACAAGTAAAGTCAAGCAATCCGACGAACATTATAATTTTTAATTTATATTCAAGCTTAGATCACTGATGTTTATGAAGCACGGTCCATATTTGGTGCGCGATTCCTATTTCAGTGGCAAGGTCGCCATGCAATAGGAGCGGTTCGGGTGGTATACAAGTGAAACCAATGAATGCTGGAGTAACACTGTTTATTTAATATAGATGTGATTACATAAAGTAGTGAAGTAGTAAGCTATATATGTTTATACACCTCACCCGCCCATCCTCAGAAGTGGTGTGTCATATTTAAGTTTCTTTGTGACCATAGCTTTGGTCTTATGAGGCGCAAATGTTAGCTTATTACTGACACCCCACTTCTTAACATAGGCGAGGGCAACGTTTGCCTGCTCCTGCACCTGTAGAGCTGTGTCCCCGTCGAAGATCAGCACCACGTCATCCGCAAACGCCTGGTTATAATGGTTCTGCTCCCCAAGCCCTTTGAGTAATGGATCTAGCAGGAGATTCCACAGTATTGGACCACCAATTGAACCTTGGACACATCCTTTGTTGGTGGTCTTTGTGTACTCCTGCCCAGCGTACCTCACCGTCACCCTCCTCTCGGTGAGGTAACTATCCATCACTCTTCTGATGTTTACTGGGCACTTTTCCTCAGCCAATCTGGTTTTTAATGCTGGCCACCATGCATTGTCAAAGGCTCCCTCTATGTCCAGCGAAATCACAGTCACCAACCGTTTCTGGTCCAGCTTTCGACGTATGTGTTGCATCAGGTCATAGAGGGAGTCCTCAGTGCTTTTTTGGGGCATAAATCCATATTGGCGAGTACTAAATTTGGGGATCAGATGCCATTTTAAGCGAGTCACTATCAATTTCTCCAATATTTTGCCCATGATAGATAGCAAGCCGATCGGTCTATAGGATTTGGCGTTGGAGTAATCTTCCTTTCCTGGCTTCCTCAAAACCACCACTATGGCCTCTTTCCATATAATCGGAAAGTGACTCACTTCAAGGCATTTGTTGGCCAGAGACAACAAGAGTTCCGAATCCACATGGAAAGCCTGAATGCAGATGTCTGCAGTAAGACCGTCTCCACCCGGGGATTTTTTCGGATTGAAGCTCGCCACCGCGGTACTCAGCTCTTGCATAGTAAACGGAGGGTCATGGATTTCACCATGCCCCATCTCGTTTGCATTTTCTGCTGTTGTTCGGATCCGTCGGTGGTCTGCGTTATCCTCAGCTTCTAAATCCTCCGGGTAGAAGGTCTCCGCTAAATGTCTTACTGATTCACGTGGATCCAAAACTCTTCCATCCCTTTGCAGAGGCAAGTCCGGTTGTCTTTTAGTGGTTCTGCCAATCACTCTGTAAATGCCTTCCCATAGACCCTCCCTATCTTGCTTCCCGCAGAAGTTTTTCCAGCTTTCTATCTGAGCACTGGCACATCTCGTACTTTTCCTTGTGCTGCAGGTACTCACGAACGACCTTCTGTCTTCGCACCGGCGCTGCACAACGGATCCTTCTCTTTCTGGTGGTGACTTCTTGTTTGAGCTTGGCGAGTTCCGGGGACCACCACGGCAAAGTGTGTCCTGAGCTTGTCTTCTTTTTAGGTATAGTATTGTCACTAGCTTGGATTATTGATTTTATATAAGATTCTACTTTGTTATCCAAATCAGCTTTACTTTCTATGTTGTCCACTTCTATTTTGTTAATTTTGTTCTGTTCTAGTAATTGGGTCAGTTTCTCACGAAACTGACACCAATTCGCTTTTTTCGTGTTATAAACTCTTGTGCTAGTAACAATATCTATACCCTTAGCTCTACTCAGTTTAATTTTGAACGTAATACCGTTGTGGTCAGAACTCGTCAAGCCCTCATCCACTCTCCAGTCCTCTACCAGATTTAGAAGCTCCGTTGTGCACGCCGTCACGTCCACAAAACGACTAAAGGTCTTTCCTCCTCTTATAGTAGTGAAGGTTGGTATGTCTCCTTCATTGAGCACCTGCATGCCCAACTCATCCAGTGTTCCGGCCAGATCTTCACCTTTTTTGTCTATGGTCTTGCTCCCCCACCAGGTGCTTTTGGCATTGGCATCGCCACCGATCACTAAGTTTCTGGTCCCGACTCCTTGCTCTATCTATCTCAGCTGTGCTAGATATGAATCCAGGTTTTGCACCAAAGTGTTTCGCACGTCCGGCTCAAAGTAGAAGGAAGCTACGACGATCTTCCAGGCACTAGTTTTAATTTTTACCACAACGATGTTATGCGTGGTATATTCTGGGCATAAGATGACGTCTAGGTCCTTGTCAAATACGGCTATTGCCGCTTTGACAACCCCGTCTCCTTGTCTAGTGCACTGGAAGATCCTCACTCCTCGGTAGGCCTTCATCCTACCCAGAGCCCCGACGTACGGCTCCTGGATTAAAGCAAAGGCCATCTTCTTCTTGCTTGCCTCAAGCATTAGTTCTTGCGTTGCTAGGGCTTTCCTTTGCAAATTTGCTTGGGCTGCGAAGTATGGCCTTTGTATTGCTGGGGAAGATGATGCGCCTGGGACCACCTTAGCAATAAGCTACCGTCGCCCGGGCCAGTGCGTCCCACTTACGTCGCACTGCACATTCCTGGCTGAATGCGTTGTGGCCTATTTGGTCCATCTTAGCATTTGTGCAGTTGCAGCACTTGGGGGCCATCCCAGCCTTCCAGTCCTCGCATTGGGATTTCATGTGAGGCCCTCCACAGTGGCTACATTTCTCTACAGACTCCTTGCAGAAGCGCCTGCCATGTCCGTAGGCCAAGCACAGCGAGCACTGCACTAGCGGCGACTGGTCAGCCACCCTTACTCCTAGTATGATTACTACCTAGTATGATGTTTGGTGCCAGTTTGAAAGACTGGTTGAGGAAGCAACTATCTTCTTTCAACCAACTTCCAAAAAGAGGAGGTTCTCAATTCGTCTTATGTTCTTTTTATGTTTGTTATGCAAGTATTAATTACTCCGCCAATAGTGAATCGATTTATAATGATTATTTTTGCCATGGATTCTTTTCCAATATTGGAATTTCTGTTTTAAAAATCTGTTGGAATTTCAACAAGATCTAATAAGAGCCTCTAGAGATATGACGATATGTGGAGGGGGTAAGGAGGTTTGTACTAAGTGCCCTGAAGCAAAACTTGCTGCCGGAGATGCGATAATATATTTTATATTATTTTTCTGAAATTACGTAAAGTCCTACCACACCCCGGACACTCGCTAAATCTCCGTACAAACTAGCGTTTTAACGACCGACACTGTGACACCGACACAGACACTACACACGGGTCGTTTTTCTATACGCGCATTTGAGTGCGTGATGTCTAAGGTTGTCGCCCGTAATCACCGTATCACAGATTATATAATAGTTACTTCGTACATACGTACTACGTACTGACCGTATGAATATTTTTTGTACACTTACCCAAAAAGCTTTTAACACTAAAATATTAGTCGCTATTTCGTAAACCATCGTCTACAGAAACATTAAATCACAACACTTCAACAAGCAAAGAAAATATAAATAATACGTAGGTACTTACATCAAGTTCCTAATTGCTGTGTTATAAAAATGTTTTACCGTGAAAGTTTTTTTAAATATTTTACAAAATAAATGATATTTTCGCACGAGTAACTATATATCGTTGTTTCATTTATGAAAATGAATTCTAAAATACGAATATATAGGTAGGTATATAAGTATTTATAATATACCTACATAATAAGAACCTACGTAAATTTGAACCTCCGGTGTCTACTGGTCTTAACATAAATGTAAGAAGTTGATGTTCTTCTCCTCGAGAGAAGTACCTATTGTTCTGTAGCAGTACTACTACTACAGAACCATAGAAAAGATAATAATACTACGTATACAACGGACACTCTGTTCCCCCCACCAATTCCAGGCTTCCTCACCCCGCCACCGACTCTGGAGCTGTCGAGGAGCTGCGCTGAGCAAGGACGCCACACGCGTACGACTATAGAACAATTACTACTCACGAAGAACATCAACTTCATACATTTATGTTGGGACCAGTAGACACTGGAGGTTCAAATTTACGTAGGTTCTTATTACGTAGGTATATAATAAACACTTAATTATATTAGTATACCTACCTACATATTCGTATTTTAGAATTCATTTGCATAAATGAAACAACGATATATACTCGTGCGTAAATAACATTTAGTTTGTAAAATATTTAAAAAAACTTTCACGGTAAAACATTTTTATAACTCAGCAATTAGGAACTTGATGTAAGTACCTACGTAGTATTTATATTCTCTTTGCTTGTTGAAGTGTTGTGATTTAATGTTTCTGTAGACGATGGTTTACGAAATAGCGACTAATATTTTTAGTGTTAAAAGCTTTTTGGGTAAATGTACAAAAAATATTCATACGGTCAGTACGTAGTACGTATGTACGAAGTAACTATTATATAATCTGTGATACGGTGATTACGGGCGACAACCTTAGACATCACGCAAACAAATGCGCGTATAGAAAAACGACCCTTGTGTTGTGACTGTGTCGGTGTCACAGTGTCGGTCGTTAAAACGCTAGTTTGTACGGAGATTTAGCGAGTGTCCGGGGTGTGACAGAACTTACAAATGTGTAAAACGAAACGTAATTATCATTGATTCCTTAACAATTTCAGAATTGTTAAAGTGCGTGAAACGAAACTAAGCCGCCATAATGTTGACATTGATAGATAATTCTCTTAAAAAAAACTGGCCAAGTGCAAGTCGGACTCGCACTCGTAGGGTTCCGTAACACCGTTAAGTATTCCATAACTATGATTTTTCGCAACTACAAAATTAACTTTGTTTTTCATAGTGTTTGTATGAAAAACAAAGTTATACTTGCGGTCGCTGTATCTCAACAACCGCTGACTGTATCTCGTTCAAACCAATTTTCGTTAAAGTTTTTATTGAGATCTACAGAATACATTTTTTTTAGATTTTTCACTCCCTTACTTTAGAAGTTAGAGGGGGGGGGGGGGGGACACACATTTTACCACTTTAGACACGCCTATCTTTGAAATGATTGACTTTGAGAAAAAATTATTTTAGAAACCTCAATGTCATTTTTGAAGACCTATCTATAAATACCCCACACGTATAGGTTTGACGAAAAAAAATTTTTTTTGTTTCTGTTCCATGTATGGGATGCCCCCCCTTAAACTTTTATATTTTCTATTTTTGTATAAAAATCGGAAAGCGATTCACAGAATACATCTACCTACCATGTTTCAATTCTGTAGTCCTAATAGTTTCGGAATAAAATGGCTGTGACATACGGACGGACAGACAGACAGACAGACAGACAGACAGACAGACAGACAGACAGACAGACAGACAGACAGACAGACAGACATGGCGAATCTATAAGGGTTCCGTTTTTTGCCATTCGGCTACGGAACCCTAAAAATGGCAGTAAGACATCGATATGAACGTACTAAAACTTTTTACGTACTAGATTTCGGGTCGTGAACTCGCTCTCCGTCCCAATGACCTGCAGTTTTGAATCTGCACTTCGTTTAGTTACGTTATGACGCACGTCACGTGCGGACGGTAGTTGCCGAGCGGCGGACGAAACGTACCGAACCGGAAAAACCAGTAGAAGTAAAAGGCCTTATTCACGATCCATCCCGGCTGTGCGTCAGCTCAAGGCCGCGGCGCTGGATGTAGCATACTGACAGTCGTGCGCGCATCAAGCGAGCAGAGTAAATAGAACGAAAAATGTTTTAAATTATAAATGTATATTATACGTACATGTTAAATCTGATGTACAGCAAGTCTATACACCATCAAGCCGCACGATGCTGGACTGCTCTGAAGTACGTCCGCGTTATTCACTGTCCATCTGCACGACGCTCGCGGTGGTGGGGGTGCTCGCTGGATGCAAAATCGGTCCTGCAAGTCCAGCAAACAATTAATAATAGTTATCGACGTACGTCAAGCCTATTCACGGTACTTTTGCATCGTGCATGTCTTTGAGCTGACGTACAGCCGGGATGGATCGTGAATAAGGCCTTTAAGATTCCACAACTACGATTCAAGAACTGTCAAATATTTTAAGTGTCACGTCACCCCCATCCCATTATATAGTGACGTAGTATTTATATTCTCTTTGATAGATAGTACCACAAAATATCTTGTATAATACTGGGCACACATATATAACTGTTTACAATGAAAATCAAATATTACTTGAGGGCCCGGTGGCGTAATCGGGAGAACAGTCGGCTTTGATGCCGTGGTACCGAGTTCAAACCGCCGTGCACCAATGGATTTTTCTATCGAAAAATTTATGTGCGCTTCTCACAGTGGCCCTCCGGTGAAGGAAAACATCGTTAAGAAACCAACAACCCCCGCATGGTGGTAGGACACTATCTAGTGTCCGCCTGGCCAGCTACAACCCTCAAGTTAGAAAATCTGTCACCAAACATCTAATGTGTTCCGGGAGCTATCCTTGAGAGCCAGTTCCCATTCTAGGCCTAGCGTGCTTACCAACTTCGACCGCATACGTAGTATTATTATCTATTCTATGCCGATAGTAATTAGTATTATCACGGCAGAGTAGTAGTGTTCTGTGAGTATTATATCACAATATAGTAAATAATAAAGTAATCTGTGTATTATATTCTCTTTGATCTGTGTCTTTGATAGTAATCTGTGCCACAGATTACTATATGTGATCTGTACTGCAAACAAACTTGTAAATAAATTTTAATATTTGTAAACAGCTAAAATTAAATTTAATTATAATTGAAAATGGTGAATTATTGTTGTGTAGTAGGCTGCGGCCGTAATAGCAGAGATAGCAAACAATTAAATTTCTACACCATACCTAAGGATTGTCACCGGTAAAGAATTAAAGATGAAAAGAAATTGTTTACTTTAGAGCTTTTTATTGGTAGGACTTTTGCTAGTCCGCCTGTTACACACTTGCACACCACGGATACCGCTGATGCCATGTATTCTATATTCAAGTCCCACGGTGCTGTCCCACGGTATAGCCGACGCAGCATTCCTGCAACTGCATCGACCACCTGCGAGTCTGAGACCATCGCGGCATCGGAACTTTATTCGACACTTCTGGTTCTCACATCGACCAGTCGACACGTCTTTAATTGTACTTTATATTAACTTTGTAATATCTTTATAATTAAACTAAGTGAAATAAATCAAGGTTTTTTTTGCGACTCCTGGGCTCGCTCTTTATAATTGGCGCAGTCTCACGGATAATTTAAAAGTAAATTCAGTGGAATTTCGAGAATTAAAAGAATCTACGCGAGTGATAGTCCGGGAGTGATCCAAAAATAGATCGCGCAGACACCAAGATGCTGATGTAAGTGCTAGTTTCTATCTAGAATTGCTTCCTTTTCTATCCCATAAGTGTATCCTTAATTTTCCAAAATTTTCCATTTAAGGCAAATTCGGAACCGTAGGTTAATTAGTAGTAATCGTCAAAATTTGCAGGACGCAAATAGAAGAGTTTTAGAGTATATTGCAGAAGAAAATAATTTTAGTTATAATAATTCTAGTGATAATAATATATTAGCAGATCATCGTGAAAATATGTCGGACTCACTAATTGACCAAATTTACAAGGCGCTCCGGCTTTTGCCTGAATTCGACGGAAACCCGAATGTTTTAACGCGGTTTATTCGGCTATGTGACCAGCTAGTAGTACAGTTCATGAGAATAGAACCCGAATATACATTAAGCAACTTATCATTGTTAAATGGTATTTTAAACAAGGTTGTAGGACCAGCCGCCCGCCTTATAAATTCCAACGGAATTCCCGAGTCCTGGGATGGCATTCGTTGTGCTCTCGTGAATAACTTTTCGGATCAGCGCGACGAAACATCGTTATACAATGACCTCGCGCTACTGAACCAAGGCTCGTCTACCCCACAGGAATTTTATGACAAATGTCAAAACTTGTTAAGCACTATTATAACATATATAAGCCTGCATGAAACAGTCCTGAGTACGATTGAAGCTAAGCGAACTTTGTATAAAAAGTTAACCCTGCAATCGTTCTTACGGGGTCTCCGTGACCCATTGGGATCTCGCATTCGTTGCATGCGGCCTGATACAATAGAGAAAGCGCTAGAGTACGTGCACGAGGAGGTGAACACCCTGTACCTGCAGCAGCGCAACGAGCATCTTCCCGATAGGAAGATGAACATGCTTCCTCAGGTAAGTCAACCTAGATATAACTATGGCTATGTTCCACCCCCTGCCGCTATTCTGCCGAGATCGTTTGCACCGCAGCCTCCAAGACCTTTCAACATGCCTGGACCATCGCGGCCCATGTTCGTCCAGCCTCAGAGAACTTTACCTATCTGGAGGCCACAGCCACCTCAGTTCCGAGGACCGACACGAACCCAGCAGATGTTTGCCGCACAGCCGCCGAACTACAGACCCCAGAGTAACTTATTTAAATTACCTCCACGTAATACAACTTACCCGCAGCCTATGAGTGGCGTTAGCCACTATGTAACGAAACCATTCCCCGCGCCTGCACGTCAACCTCACGATTGGAGCAAATTCGGTAATCCTCCTCCTTCAAATTATTTTAAGACTAGAGAAATGAATTTTAATGAGTTTTATGATCAGCAATTTTACAATGACGCACAAGACTATTATCAGCCCGATGACTGTGACTATTACCAAGACTATTACGAACATCCCGACTCTACCTACTTGTACTCGCAAGACCAACACCCCGGGTACTCCGATAGTTACTCATACTGTGTAGAAGCGACACAGGAAGATGTCCCTACACCTGATAATGAGGATTTTTCCAAACCTCAGACGTCAGACAAGTTAAAATAGAACTTAATTTACAGACACAAAGACAATTACCATACATACAGATACATGATCCTCCTCTTAAGTTATTAATTGATACAGGTGCGAACCAATCATTTATTAGCCCTGAAGCAGTTGCTCAATTTTACCAGCATGTGCAATGCAACTATGACCCATTTGAAGTCACAAATATTCACGCCACCACTCGGAATGATTATTCAATTACAATACCGTGTTTTCAGGAGATAAATGAACAAGACGAAATAACGCTGTTCATTTATAAATTTCATGACTATTTTGACGGTTTGATTGGGCTAGATTTACTTGAAAAATGGGAATCAAACATTGACCTAAAAACTAAATCTTTAGTGACGAGACAATCGACTAACCAACTGAAAATGTACGATTCACGTAACTGCAACTTGTATGAAGAAATTATACCAGCCAATACTTCCAAGTTAGTTAAAGTCCCGATTAACTTTCATGACGGCGAAGCATATATCCCAGAGCAATCAATATCTAATTGCGTTATAGGTGATTGCATAACTACAATTAAAAACAGTCGTGGTATCATAGAGATATGCAACCCGTCACGGCATGATGTAGTATTTTCAATGGACCGCCCTGTTAGTGCAGAACTATTTAACATGCAATGCGAACGGTCTAGTGAACAACCACTGGATCGTGTTAGTGAGGTGTTATCGCGCTTACGCACAAATCACTTGAACCCAGAGGAACGGATTAACTTAGAGACACTTTGTTCTCGCTATGCTGACGTCTTTTACATAGACGGCGAGCCACTTACTTTCACGAATAAAATTAAGCACAGCATTCGGACAACAGATGAAGTACCGGTACATACAAAATCTTATAGATACCCGTACATTCACAGGCAAGAAGTACAAGACCAAATTTCAAAAATGTTAGAGCAGGGTATAATCCGCCCCTCTCAGTCGGCATGGAACTCACCTATCTGGGTTGTTCCCAAAAAGGCAGATGCGTCTGGGAAAACTAAATGGCGTCTAGTGGTGGATTTTAGGAAGTTGAATGAAAAGACCATAGACGACAAATACCCTATCCCAAATATAACTGACGTACTCGACAAATTAGGCAACTGCCAATATTTTACGACGTTGGATCTCGCCAGTGGCTTCTACCAAGTAGAAATGAACCCTGACGACATCCCAAAGACGGCATTCAATGTAGAGCACGGACACTTTGAATATTTGAGGATGCCAATGGGCCTCAAAAATTCTCCATCAACTTTTCAACGCGTGATGGATAATGTCCTCAGGGACCTCCAGAACGTGGTGTGTCTCGTGTATCTTGATGACATCATCGTTTTTAGCGTTTCGTTGCAGGAGCATATGGTCAACCTTGAAAAGGTATTTCACAGACTCAGGGAATCCAACTTCAAAATCCAAATGGATAAATCCGAATTCTTGAAACTAGAGACCGCTTACCTCGGTCACATTATAAGTAAAGACGGTATTAAACCAAATCCCGACAAAATCAAAGCCGTCGAAAATTTCCCAATACCCAAAACAACCACCGAGATAAAACGATTTCTCGGGTTGCTAGGGTACTACCGAAAATTCATACCAGATTTTGCCCGTGTAACGAAGCCTATGACGCAATGTCTCAAGAAGGGGTCCAAAATCACCTGTGACGACCCCGGCTACATTGCCTGCTTTGAGAAGTGTAAGACTTTATTGACCAACGACCCCATTCTACAATACCCAGACTTTGAAAAGGAATTCGTATTGACAACCGACGCATCCAACTTTGCAATTGGCGCTGTTCTATCACAAGGCCCAATAGGTAGCGATAGACCAATAGCTTATGCCTCTAGAACTTTAAACACCAGCGAGATAAATTACAGTACTATAGAGAAAGAGTTGTTAGCTATAGTATGGGGAACGAAATATTTCCGCCCCTATTTGTTCGGACGAAAATTTAAAGTCGTAACTGATCATAAACCCCTTCAATGGGTTATGAACCTGAAGGAGCCAGGTTCAAGGTTAACACGATGGAGACTGAAACTAAGCGAGTATAATTTCACTCCAATTTACAAGCAAGGCAAACTCAACACCAATGCCGATGCTCTCTCTAGAATCGAGATTAATAATGAGGATACCAGCTCTATCGCAGTTAATCTATCTGAAACTGGACAACCACCCTCAGTGGCCAGTTCTACAACACTTTCCGCGCACATGAGTGTAGATGACAGTTCCGTAACCCTTTCGGCTGATAATAGCCGAGGTAGTTCCGCCACTGCCACAGTTCACACAAGCGAAGAGAATCCTATCTTAGAGATCCCTATTTCAGACGACCCGCTAAATAAATTCAGTAGGCAAATATGCTTTGTGATAGTAGGAGACATCAAAAAACGACCGACTGTGACAAAACCATTTGAAACCCATACCAGAATAACTATTCAACTATCTGAATCAAACTTGGAGAATGACGTTATAAATGCAGTTAGAGAATTCGTAAATCCCAAAATAAAAACCGGAATAATAATAAATCCTCCCTTGGCCATGTACAAAATTATCCCGATAATTCAAGACAAATTTAAAAGCTCTGCTATGAAACTCATTTTAACCAAAACCGAACTTGAGAATGTTAAAGAGTACCTTCAACAACAAGACATCATAAAAAAATATCACGAGGGAAAAACCAACCACCGTGGTATTTCTGAATGTTTCTTAGCTCTGTCTCGTAGGTATTACTGGCCTAAGATGAGAGAGTCCGTAACAAAATACATAAACGAATGCTATATCTGTGGTCAAGCCAAATATGACAGACACCCAGTAAGGCAGCGGTTTTCAATAGTACCACCACCTACTAAACCCTTCGAAATTCTTCATCTCGACCTTTTCACAGCTCAGAATGAAAAGTATCTAACACTAGTAGATGCTTTTTCAAAATACGCCCAAGCCTACCATCTTAGAGATGGTACTGCTTTGAGTGTAATTCAAGCTTTTCTAAAATTCTGTACGCACCATGGCGTCCCTCTAACTGTAGTAACTGACCAAGGACCAGAATTTACCAACTCGCTATTTTCTGAATTTACACGACTACACAAAATCCAACACCATAAAACTTTAGCTCATTCACCCAATGACAACGGAATAATTGAACGCTTTCATTCAACTATTCTAGAACATCTCAGAATCCTAAAACTAGAAAAAGCAAACGAACCGGCTATAAATCTTATGCCTTACGCAGTATTGGCCTATAATAGCTCCATACACAGTTTCACAAAATGCAGACCCATTGACCTCATCACTGGACATTTTGATCCACGTGACCCAGTTGACATTGACATAACCGGACATTTACTTCAACAATACATGCAGGATCATAAACAACGCATGAGTAAAGTATATGATTTAATTAACGAGACGTCTTTACATAACCGAACAGAATTGACTGAATATAGGAACAGAGATCGCGAACCTGAAATGGAATACATCCCTGAGCAGCAGGTATTCGTTAGGAATCCTAAAGCTTCTAGACAGAAGCTCGCTCCACGGTTTACGCAGGACACAGTCCTAGCAGATCTCCCGATTCACATATACACTAAAAAGAATCGCGGCCCAGTCGCTAAATCACGCCTAAAACGCAGTTCTAAAAATCCTGTATTGTTGCAGGATACTACTACTGACGCTATTGCTGACACCTCTGACTCAAGGACAAGATGACATAACGATTGACTCTCTACAAGACGGACCAGGCATACTCCCATTTAAATTAGGACAAACAAAAATCGTGTCTCACTATCATTCTTTTCTAAATAATATAAATCTTGCTGATATTCACGGTCAGATAAAACGAGTTAAATTTCAGCTATCTAAACTTAAACCTAGGCTTAATAATAAAACCCTATCTTTGTACGATCCGCATATCGAGTATTTAAATCTAAAACTAGAGCGCATATCTGAGCAATTGCAGACTTTTGAACCTAGCCGCAAGAAAAGGGGACTAATTGACGGACTTGGTTCGGTTATTAAAAGTATATCCGGTAATCTTGACTATACAGATGCAATGAAATACAATAATGCCATCAAAGTGCTTGAGAATAATAACCAAAAACTTGAATCCGAAATAAAAAGTCACATAAGTTTAAACAAAGAATGGATATTATGCAACACTAAAATATTAAAAAATATAACGTTAAATCAGGATAAAATTGTTAAAGTTCTCAACCTCATCATGAATAGCGATAGTACTAAGGAAACTGAGTTAATAAAATACGCGCATTTAGCACAACATCTATTAATATTGGGCGATAATGTCGATAGATTGTCTGAAGAGATTTATAGGTTAGAAAATACCTTAGCCTTCATTAGAGTGTCGGGTGCTCCTCATTCAATATTAAATATAGCAGATTTGAAGATGATGTTAAGTAAGTTAGTTACTATGTACTCTAAGGGCGAGATCCTTAACGTAGATATTAGGTATTTTTACGATATGATAAAACTAGGCTATTTTTATATTGATAGCAAAATAGTATTAGTTTATAAGATACCGATTGCCTTTCCTATAACCTATGACCTTTACAGGTTATCCCTTGTTCCCAATAGAAACCACCAAATCCTCCTGCCTACCCTTCCATTTATAGCAATTTCTAGAGATGATTCTCAGTACATGGAGGCAGAATGCCCGAAGGTGAATGAGTGGTATATCTGTGCACGGACATCCAACTATAAGCCACAGCAAAATCCTGACTGCATCCACCAGCTGATCACCAAACAAGAACTCCTGCCGTCCTGCCAACTTACCTCTGTAACCTTGACACGAGCAGCCATTGAATACCTAGATGACAAGCACTACACCGCGAGTTTCCCTAACCACACTAAGATCCAGACGTCCTGCGGACAGGAGCAACATAGAGTCCTGTATGGCAGCTACCTCATCGTTATCCCGCTAAATTGCTATTTCAAGACACCGTTCTACACCATTTCAAATACGAACGACCACATCAAAGGCCACCCGCTGAAAATTATAGAACTACCTACTTATAATAGCACTCAACAAGCAGGCACCGAGAAGTTATCTACGATTCTGAATTCCATTAACCTTGAAAACCTTCACGCCATCAATGAGAAGATATCACTGCAGAAACCGCTACAGCTAGAACACAATTCAACAAGAAGCTTTTATCATACTACGATTCCATTTTATCTAATTCTGTTGACCGCAGCCGCCCTATCTATATATATATTATATCGGAAAATTAAGAGTAACCCAGCGAAACAATCAGCATCACCAGAATCCAGATGTCATCCCCGCGAGATAAGAGTGGACCATGACAACATTTCATCGACTCTATCCAGTATCTAGGAATAGTCGCTGAGCTTCGGGGGGAGGTGTTACACACTTGCACACCACGGATACCGCTGATGCCATGTATTCTATATTCAAGTCCCACGGTGCTGTCCCACGGTATAGCCGACGCAGCATTCCTGCAACTGCATCGACCACCTGCGAGTCTGAGACCATCGCGGCATCGGAACTTTATTCGACACTTCTGGTTCTCACATCGACCAGTCGACACGTCTTTAATTGTACTTTATATTAACTTTGTAATATCTTTATAATTAAACTAAGTGAAATAAATCAAGGTTTTTTTTGCGACTCCTGGGCTCGCTCTTTATAATTCGCCTGGGGCGTACCACCATTCTGCCAATCAACCTTGAAATAGGAATGTTTTCGGTTTGTATGGCCAATGTAATACCAAGGCCAATACTTCCAACTTACAAGACCTGTCACCTGTGAGACTTACTCCGGTGAAGGAAAAACATCGTTCAGCAACCAACAACCCCCGCATGGTAGGACACAAGTGTCCGCCTGGCCAGCTACCACCCTCAAGTTAGAAAATCTGTCGTCAAACATCTAATGTGTTCCGGCAGCTATCCTTGAGAGCCAGTTCCCATTCTAGGCCTAGCGTGCTTACCAACTTCGACCGCATCATCACTTACCAACAGGTGAGATAGTGGTCAAACACTAGCCTATAAGATATTAAAAAAGAAACATCGCTTATTCATTTAATTTCATTATCAGGCGAGCGTCATGCTTGTCCTGTTATATACTAAAAAAAGTCTTAAATGCTTTATTGTAGACCTATAGGCTATGACGCGGCCAGGTCCCAACTCTGTATGCTGCCACTGTTTGTGGTCTGTCATGTCTTGTTTATCATCGCTTGAATTGGACTTACTACATCATCACAATCAGCCGGTGTCAATCCACTGCTGGTCGTAGGCCCAAGATACTCCACTGAGCTTAATCTTCAGCTCTTTTTCCAGTTCCTGCCAACTACTTTGCGTATATCGTTGTTCTACCAGGTCACAGGACGTCCTACGTTACATTTGCCAATTTGTGGTCACACTAGGACAAGTCTAGCCCAATGGTTATCAGTCCTGCGGCGGATATGACCAGCCCACTGCTATTTCAGTTTACTAATCTGTTTAGCTACGATCACTTTAGTTTTCTGGCGAATTACTTTATTCTGAATTTGATTCTCTCTCCATAGCTAGCATAGTGAGTGTCCACATCTCGGCTCCATATGTTACAGGTAGAGCACACTGATTAGTCTTTAGACACTGTGAAATAAGTGAAGAGTAGACAGTATTTTAGTGATAGCATAAAATGAACATTGTTATTTTTCAACCGACTTACAAAAAGAAGGAGGTTCTCAATTCGTCTGTTTTTTTTTGTATGTGTATGTTACGTGATTACTCCATCAATTGTGAACTGATTTGAAAGATTCTTTTTTTAATAGGCAGGGTACGTTTCCGAGGTGGTCCCATTGTAATTTTATCGAGATGTGATAAGTATCTCCGGAGATATGACCATAAACGTCTCAAACTTGCTACTGAAGTTGACTTGCGGGGCATGGAAGTTGGTTGTTTTAGTTTTCAAACTATCTTAAATATTTAAATGTTTTGATTGCAGCACAGAACGGTGGTTAGTGGCAGCTGGTCGACAAGACTTGTTAGACAAACCCCAACAACCTGGAATAAGGCCGCACAGGATTTGCACTCGCCATTTTGCTCGAGAATGTTTCAAAAATAAGCATTTGCGTAATGATGCTATTCCTACACTTTATCTGCCAGGTGGTGATGGTTAGTTTTCAATAATTTCTTTGCTCCTTCAGGATGACTAGCAGAAAATACTATTTTTAATACCGACTGTCTCGACCTAGATTTCGTGCATGTCCGATGCACTCCCGAGGAAGTGCATCAGACTTGCACGAAACCTAGGTCGAGACAGTCAACATCAAATAGTCAAATAGTAGTGAGTATAATAGTCGGTACTATTATAATCATGATTCAAACTCACTATTATAAAAATATTTTAGATTTACTAACTATAAATCTAATATATTTTTATGTAAAGTAGACTACAAGTTTACTAGTTTTTAGTGCAGTAAAAAAATAATAATGAATTAAGTACTTACTAGGTGCATGGATGATTTTAGCAAGCTGTCAGACCTCTTTGAATGTGCATTATAATTAATTGAGCTATAAACTATCTGTGTGCCAAATATCATCAAAATCTGTTTAGCCTTGTTCGCGTGATTGAATAATATTCATGCAAACTTCTAAAGTCCCCGTCACGAGAAGCTATAAATTATGTAAACAAACATCTTTTACTAAGTAAACATTTCATACTGCGAGATAATAATAAATTGACCATATTCAATCGACATGAAATATAGACGGGTTATATGAAAGTAACAACCTATTTAATTTAGTCGGATCATATTTTAACGACGCAAAGCGCTATCGTTTGTGTTTCTTGGTACCGGACGCAGGGATTGTAAACTATCGGGACGCCATTTTGAAATAAACGCGTCATTCGAGTTTCGAATGCGTACGAGTTTGTTTCATAATGGAAAAAATGGAAATGGAAACATCTGAATCTGACGAATAATTATTCTTAAATAATATATGTTAATTAATATTTGTTACTTAATAATTTATTAAATCTTAAACAAATTCATTTTTTTTGTTGGTCCAAATGTTGTGAACTCCTGAACACTTGTTTACATAATTTATAGCTTCTCGTGACGGGGACTATACTTTGTTGAGACACATTTTGCTGTGACTTTACAAAAAAGGAGGGAGGTTCTTAATTCGACTGTATTTATGTTGGGTTGCCTCAGAAATCTGTCATTTATTCATAGATTTGGAAAATTTATTTTTTGTTTGAGAGAGTATGTGTCCATCCTGTGTCCAGTTCCATCCCAGTATGCGTCCCATTATAATTTTATCGAGATCCGATGAGTATCTCCAGAGTTATGGAGATATATACCTCAAACTTAGTACTGAAAATTACTAGCGCAGCATTCATTTTGTAAACTTTCTTTAATATTTAAAGGCCCTTTGTACAACGAATAAATCATAAGTCAGAAATTCTAATTCAGAACAAATTCCACTCAAAAAGTGAAAAGCCCTCCTTCAAACCAAAACGACATGATTCAAAATAAGAATCACTTTCGAAGTTACAAATGATTGAATTGGAGTTCGATGTAAATTCGGAACAAAAGCAGTGTTTGGTTCACGCGTGTGCTGCAATGTCTGTTACGACAGTTGAGTCAACAAGACAAATGTCCGACTAATGAGGTGCTGGACACGACTTTTAACCCCGCCTACTTGGACACGACTTTTGTTGGGTCATTTTTATAACGCAGCTACTTTTCCTGACTTATGATTTATTGGTAGCCTTTGTACCCAGTTTTTACAATAAACATATTTCATTTAGGACCAAAAGAAGAGCCTGTAACAGAGCTGAGAATCCATAGAAACATTTATTGCAACAGCTGTGGTTATGTAGTCACCGGGTTCCGTTACAAATGTATGGTATGTCCTCACTATGACATTTGTCCACGTTGCGAAATGATGGAGACTCATGGCGAGCATTTCATGCTGAGGATTCCTACAGATGCTAAATTTGTAAGTATATGGACCTTGCACTTGATTTTGCATTTAGCTACTTGTAAACCGATTTGAGTGATTCTTTTTTTTTAAATTGGTACCTAGTGTACATTCCCAAGGTGCTCCCATCGTAATTTCATAAAGATCTGATAAGTAGGTATCTCCAGAGATATGGAGTTAAAAACCTCATTAGTACTGAAAATGACTAGTGCCATTATTTTTCGTTTTGTGAACAATCTCATATTATACTTATTATTGTGTATCAAATAAAGTTTAATTTTGTATCACTCTCTTAAAAAAGGCGTTGTCATGTCGGAAATCGGCGAAATGTTTGTTTACGGTGGGTGTTTTTTTAGGCCTGAATTCCTCTGTCGCTGACGTCGGTCGCGTACGTCGGTCGCGCGTACGAATATACGTTGTGTTCTATATAGCACCACACTGTGACGCTGACATCAGCGGCGCGCGAGTTGCTACGCGCCGCGTATGGTGCGCGTCGGTCTCGCGCGTCAGCGTCGCGTACGTCGGTCGACTGACGCGCTATAGAACGCTATGAGGCCTGAATTCCTCTGTCGCTGACGTCGGTCGCGTACGTCGGTTTCGCGTACAAATATACGTTTGGTTCTATATAGCACCACACTGTGACGCTGACATTAGCGGCGCGCGAGTTGCTACGCGCCGCGTATGTACGCGACCGACGTCAGCGACAGAGGAATTCAGGCCTTATGCTATCGTTTGAACACTATTTCGCTAGGTGTTAAGGTAAGAGATGGTGTGGTTGAAGGTTAACACGCTAGGCCTAGAATACTGTCTCTCAAAAGATGTGTGCTGCCAGAACACAGTAAGGTTATGCATGGCGGCAGATTTTCTCTTTGACGGTGGTAAGCTACTTTTTGGTAGCAAGTCAGGCGGAACATCGATATAATACGCTCCTAACATTTGTGGACGAACACCTGTGCTAGGGTTTGAACCGGCAACCTCTCGCTTAAAAGTCAAAGCATCTATCCTTTACGCTAATGAGGCTCTCAATAATTGAGGGGATTAAGAACACTAACCCTGCTGACTTCAGTCTTAAATATAAATCAGTTGGGTAACTAAGTATATAACCCTCGCACCAGTGTCGAAGAGAATCAACTAATATAATAATATAACTATGAATAATTTGTAACTTTACTTACTTTAATAATTACAGAAACTTGTCCAAGATATGATAGAGAGATGGCAAGATTACTGCAATGAAATAAGCAAGGAAAAATCAGAGGATTCGAGTGATGATGAACCAATCACAAAATATGTAAAAAGCTATGATAGTGGTGTAGACCTAACTGAAGATGTTAAAAAATCAATATGCGACGAAGTCGCCAGAGTATTATCAATGAAAAATAAAGAAATCATCCCTGATAAAGCCAAGTTGACTCATTTAGAAAAATCTCGTAAATCAGCTACAGCAAAGAATAAAATCTGCAAGATTGAGACTGTTGACCTCTCAGCCCTGTTTCCAAGTGCAATAAAACTAGTGGATGAAGATAATCAAAATGAAGAAGCAGGAAGCAGCCAATATATAGTGAAAACTGAGTGTCCAATCACATTCGAAGAGGATTTAGGTAATAATACCGTTTTTAGGGTTCCGTAGTCCTGACAAGGAACCCTTATAGTTTCTTCATGTCCGTCTGTCTGTCTGTCCGAGGTTTTGCTAAGAGACCGTTAATACTAGAAAGCTGTAATTTTGTAGGGGTATGTATATAAATTACGCCAACAAAGTGGTGAAATAAAATGGTAGCTCCCCTCCATGAGAAGTGGGGATAAATTTTTTTTCGTCGTCTACCCCATCGTGTGGGGTATCGTCGTTGAATAGGTCTTTTAAAATGACTTAAGGGTGCTAAAACCATTTTTCGATTGAATGCTCCATTTACGAAATAAGCAGTAATAGTCGTTGAACTTGGGTGTTGGATAATTTTGTACCAAATACAAAATCCTTTAAAGTGACAAAGACGAAGTATCTAGTTGCTTGTTTATAACGGGTAAAGACTTGCAATGAATAACGGGCTACTACGGAGCCCTACACTGCGCTTGACCGGTTATTTCTTTATAATTAAGCCCGTTGTTAATTTCAGCGCATGACTTGTAACATTATTGATACCTACACATTTTGTCAATTCCTAAATTCCTTAAATCTTCAAAATGTGGCAGTGGGTTGCAAGCAGTGGGCATGTAGTAGTTGGGTTGGTCACATTTGTCATACAATTGATAACCCACACAAGGTGAATGAGTTCTGGAGTGGTGACCATATTTTGGGAAAAGTGTAGGATTTTTTTTTTTTATATGTTATAGGCTAGCGTTTGACCACTATCTCACCTGTTGGTAAGTGATGATGCGGTCGAAGATGGTAAGCACGCTAGGCCTAGAATGGAAACTGGCTCTCAAGGATAGCTGCCGGAACACATTAGATGTTTGGTGACAGATTTTCTAACTTGAGGGTGGTAGCTGGCCAGGCGGACACTAGATAGTGTCCTACCACCATGCGGGGGTTTTGTTGGTTTCTTAACGATGTTTTTCCTTCACCGGAGGGCCACTGTGAGAAGCGCACATACATTTTTCGATAGAAAAATCCATTGGTGCACGGCGGTTTGAACTCGGTACCACGGCATCAAAGCCGAACGTTCTCCCGATTACGCCACCGGGCCCTCAGATATCTTCCCAGGTGTTAACACTAGCTGCTGATGATGTTATGGCCAATGATTTTGTATTTAACCTTTCATTAATGAAATACATATTCTGGTTCAAATGATTTTGTATTTAAATACAAAATCATTTGAACCAGAATATGTATCGAATTTTTATTGTGTCTTGGGGTGAGGACATAAAGATGCAGGTTCCCGGCGCAGCACACAACCGGTACCTATCCGTACAGCCCCCCTAGACAGTCTAAATTCTGCTTTCATTCACGCTAACGCAAGTTCAAAATGTATGAAATGACATTTATGTTTCCTCAACTAAGTTGTCATTCCCATACATTTAAAAGTTGCGTTAGCGTGAATGAAAACAGAAATTGGATTTTGTCTAGGGGCCCAGGTTAAATATTCCATTGCTCATCATTTTCTGCAACCTGTTTCTTTATGTGCGAGCGCATATAATTACATTGGAATATTTTACCAGCTCAGATCGGTACCGGTTTGTCTGCGCTGGGAACCTGCCTCTTTATGTCCTCACCTCAGAGTAACAATTACTAAAGTATAGAGCGCGCCTACTCGAGCGCGAAAAGTAAGCACAGGTCAGAACATCGTCGCTGTCCACCGGCAAGCGCAAACAGTCCGCTCATAGGCGCGCTCTATACTTTAGGAATAGGGAATATGCATGAAGCTGAGATTTATTGGAAATAATTTTTTTTCGATTCTTTGTTGTCCTGGAGTTATATGTAAAACTTTTTTTTTTATTTCATTCCATTTTATTTGCTTAAAATAATAATTTAAAAATGCAATTTAAGCGAGGGAAATTTAAGTTTGTAAAACAGATCACCATTGGTCGAATCGAAAGTTGACGTCATTATGCACTAGTCCACGTGATAGAAACATTGAGCGCGGGAACATAAAAATAAATGTATGGTGTGGTCTTATTGTATTTATTTCCAAATATTGTGTTTGCCGCGTATTATTGTGCAAAAATGTATATTACTAACCATTTAATATAGATAAAAATGAGTACGAGATTAGAGAAACTGTATAATTTAATAAAAACATGCCATTGGCTAAATACAATAATCGCGCGGAGTCTTAGTTAAAGAAAAAAAGCTATTTTGCTTCAAGCGGCGTGTGCCTGACGTAAGTGCGTGACGTCACAATGCATTACCAAAGAGCCCGGGAAATGATGGCATTTAAACTGCTCAAATTTATTTGTATATTTAAATGTTTATTTAAAAAATAATTAGACTAATTCCAGCAGTATTTTATTTTGTATTATGTTATATGGATGTAATGAGTGTAATAAAAATATTTAAAAAAAACATGCATATTCCCTATTGTTACTCTGAGGTCCTCACCCTAGAATCCCCAGCATATGAGTTATAAGAACTAGTAGATATACCATTAACGATGATTTTGACACATGTCTCATAAAAAAGGATTTTAGGGCTTCAACTCTTGAAACTATTTTATCTTCTAACACTATGAACATTCTTCCACTTAATGCTACACACCATTTTCCGAACTCGACTCCTTCTCTTCTAAGACTCACACTCTTCATGGTACAACACAACGGCGGGGGTTCCGCAAGGTGGCGTTCTCTCACCTCTCTTATTTTCCATTTTTATTAATTCTATCTCCTGTGATATTTCCTCTTCTTACCACCTGTATGCCGACGATCTGCAGATTTATTCACAAGCCCCACTTGTTGATCTCCGAAGTGCTATAGACACCACTAACGTGAACCTACGTAACATTACCGAATGGAGCAAAGCTTATGGACTAAAAGTTAATCCAACAAAGACGCAGGTCATGATAGTTGGTAGTTCTAGGATGTTATCCAAGGTAGACTGGTCGTCAGTGCCTCAAGTTACCTTCGATGGTGTACCTATACCTTTCAGTAAAACTGTCAAAAATCTTGGATTAATAATGGATCAGTGTTTATCTTGGGGTCCTCAGCTGGAACATGTTAGTCGCAAATTGTTTGCGTCTGCAGGTTCTATTAGAAGACTTCGAAATTTTCTACCTACAGCCACTAAAGTTGCTCTGGCGCAGTCTCTTCTGCTTCCTGTTCTCGACTATGCTGATGCCTGCTATCTTGATCTCACAGAGGACCAGCTAAATAAACTTGAGCGTCTCCAAAACTTCTGCATAAGATTTATTTTTGGCTTACGTAAATTCGATCGTATTTCACAATACCGTACTAAACTCAAGTGGCTTCCTATACGTCTTCGCCGGGACACTCACATACTTTTCCTTCTGTACAACATACTTTTCTGTCCTACACCACCATATCTTACAGAACGCTTCAATTTCCTATATTGCACTCACACTCATTCACTCAGGTCATCAGAAAATCTTGCTTTGTTAATACCACAACATAGTAGCTCATTTTATGATTGTTCTTTTACTGTAGAAGCAATTCGCCTGTGGAATAATCTCCCCTCTACTATTCGCCATGCACAGTCTCTTTCAATATTCAAAGATCAGGTGAAAAAGTTTTATCTAACTGAACTACGAGACTAAAATGTTTTATGGTTTTACAATCTTCTTGTCTGTTCTTATCTCTAGATATCAATTATTATTATTATTATGGTTTTTTTTTTCAATACATGCCAAATATGTATATAGTATGTATTTGTGTATGATCTATATGATATAAGTATGATGTATGAATATATATGTATGTCTTTATTTATATATATAATGACTATTTATTTATCCAAGATGCATATAGTTATAATATAATTATATAATAATTAACATAACAATTTGTTTTATGTTATATATATATATATATATATATATATATATATATATTAATATATATTTTTTCTTTTCTTTTTTTAACGACACCGCGCCGTCGCTTTACCGTGATTTGTTTCTTCTCCATCCAAAGGTTGTCTGGAAGAGATCGCTCTTTTAGCGATAAGACCGCCCATTGTGCAACTTAAATTAAGCCTATTGTAGTTTAAGAGTTTCATGTAATTTGTGGTGTACAATAAAGAGTTATCTATCTATCTATCTATCATTAACAAGCTCAATGACATGTTATATTATAATAAACTGAATGAATCATGAGTATAATTCAATGTGATTATTTGTCTGGTAAACCCAGACTTCAACCTTATCACATGAGTAGTGTATGAATAAATATTAAAAATAAACTGAACAGTGTGTTTTTGACATTAATTACACATTATTTTAAACATGTTTTGTCAGTGGAACAAAATGAACTCCATATGCATTTATAGGACAAATCCATGTGGTGTTCATTTTATTTTATATGTATTTGTAGGATAAATCCTACAAAGTAAATCCAAGAAGGATTTGTACTAAAAATATAATAAGTACAAATATAAATATAATAAAAAATCGTTGCACTTAGTTGTATTACCTATTTGATTGTGTATTATTTCTGTTTCAGGGTCTTCTTTACCAGAGGACTTGTCAGAGTTAATGATGGAAGTCACTGACCTCACTTGAAATTAGCAAAATTGTGGTGGCATTTATGCCAAAAACCATTACGTTAAGAATTAAATTGATGTCACTGATCATCCATGTATTAATGTAAGATGTATCAATTTATTGACAATAAAATGTGATAAACAATCGATTATCATTTTTTGATCTATTCTTTTGATACTCTATCTGTAAATACAACAATGTGCATCCTGTTAGCAACTTATCTCTCTTATGTACTCTGAATCCGATGTCTATGCAATGCCACAGAATAAATAATAGTACAAGTAGTAATGCTTTCCTAGTGCTGTATCTGTTTATAGAAACTAAAATTTAATCAACAATCAATCTTTTGATCTATTCTTTTGATATTTTTGATACTCCATCTGTAAATACAACGGTGTGCGTCCTGTAGGCAACTTATCTCTCTTATGTACTCGAATCTCATGTCTATGCAGTGCTTTCTTTGTGCTGTATCTGTTACCACAAATTCCACAGCCGAAGTCTTTCATGCCGGCATGGTCTGACCTCGCATGAATATCTAATACTTGCTGAGAATAGAATCCTCTATCACATTCAACACATTTGAACGGCTTCTCCTTCCCATGAGTCAGAAGATGCCTATTGAGATTGCTTTTGGTTATAAAACGGCATTCACATTTATTACAGGCATATGGTTTCTCACCTGAATGAGTTCTCATATGCAATCTAAGAGATTCAATAAACCTGCCCCGATATGGACACACCTGGCATTGAAACGGCAAGTTGTTATTGTGAAGCTGAAGATGTCTCAGTAGATTATCTTTCCTGCAAAGTTTACCGCAAACCTCGCACACGAGATGAGTCTCTAACTCGTGCGTATGCAGATGCCTACAATAGAGATGCGGTGCAAACAACTTCAGGCATACTTTGCATTGGATGAAAACATTCTTGTGTTTCTGCAACTTACTATGGATAATGAATGCTTTTAAAGTGTTAAATTTTAGTTTACATATCTTACAAGTTATGTATTTCTTGCTTATTTCAGTGATTTCTATTTCAGAATTGTCTATCATATCATCTTCACTTATTATGGGAGTATCATGTTTGATGTTGAATGTTCCTTTAGTTTCTTCATGTTTGGTTGTTCTCCGCAAAGCTTCATCACTTTTTTTGGCTGATTCTCTGAATATAACTGCTGCCTTTAAGAGCGAATGACATTCTTCACACAAAAACTTAGGATACTCATCATTTTCACTTACATCTATGCCACCAATAGTACAGATAGAATAAGAGAGATCCATAGTTCCTTCAGACCCATAAATTGGTATAGTACCATTTTTGAGACAAATTCTGCATTGCTTATTGATATCTTGGGTCAAAGAGCTGTATGCATTAGGTTTTGAAGCTCCTTTTTGTACAATTTTAGATCTCTTATTAATTTGTTTGTTTTTCAACATATTTAACATGAAATATTTTGCTGCCATCTCAGCAAAGGTAATGGAAAAACAGCTGCAACAAGAAGATTAGTAGGTATTAATTTATTAACTAGCATTCATCATGTAAATACATAATATCATACATATGGATATCTTCGCTACTGAAAATAGAGTATGTGATTTTATCGGCATTATTATGTATAATACACTACAGACTACTGCACATTGCAAAATTGTAGAAATTTAAATAAGTATAATAACCGTAAATAATGGATAAAATTGTAGATAACAATACACAAGAAGCAGCAAAGCAACAATGAGAATACAATACTACCTATGCAAAGCAAAATACACACACATTATATGTCTCACCCACAGATCAATATGTGTACCAAATTACCAATCTTTATCTGATTCCAGAAAAGTAATAGCTAGGTAACAGTAATCTTCCAACTTGAAGAATATACAGTTTACAACTTTACACTGATATGATAGAACTGGATATGCGTAGCAAATCTACTATTAGTCTGGCTGTGAACAGATTTAGGCAACAGTAGGGCACATAAGGCACATTTTTATTCAAATCCAGTGGAATTTGAGCCTTGAGCTAGGACCACTGATTACTATATGTGTTAGAGACTAGGC
Source organism: Cabera pusaria (assembly GCA_954871355.1). Lineage (NCBI taxonomy): Eukaryota > Metazoa > Arthropoda > Insecta > Lepidoptera > Geometridae > Cabera > Cabera pusaria. The sequence continues at coordinate 12,498,978 of OX940911.1, forward strand.
TGGCTAGGACAATGGATTACAAAATACAAAGTTTGAGGGTAGAGTGCAAAGAGTAACATAATATATACTGACTGTAGAGTGATTCCGTAAACTGTGTGTAGATAGAGTACGTGAAGATTACTGAAGATAAATAGAAATAGCGATTTTTTTTTGTTTCATTAAGGCGTAGCGCCACACAATACGTGTATTTATCGAGTGTCAAAATTTTACAAATGTTCAAGTAGATAGAGGTCTAATAAGACGAGTCCAAAGTAACATTCCAGTCAAGTGTTGAATCCATAATCGAGTCACGAGTGCTTTCTTCTTGTTACGGCTTTAAACGCTGCTTGGCGAAGGCCAAGTTGGCTTTATCTGCCAGTATCGAAAGCATAGATTATTGACTAAAGCAATAATCTAAGGTCGGAAGCGTGGCCAGAGTGGGACTATGGAATATTATGGCAAAAATGCAAATGCAAGCAATGCATGCAAATTGCAAGACTTGCAAGCTAAATAGTATGCAAAAATTCAGATTTAGATTACATTACTATATATATATTATTTCTTTGTTTTTGGCTTTTGCGAACTATATATATATTATTATTATTTCTTTGTTTTTGGCTATATATATATATGATGTCAAAGGTTTATTTAAAAAAAAGAATTTGACAAAGTCAATGTCAGTTACTTCTGCTGTCGTCGTCAGTTGAGTCCACAGACCTCCTACATATTAAACTTGATCGCATACACCGGTCCCCATGAGATCGACCTTGAACGGAGTTTGTCCCTTTCTTTTGTATGGACAACTTATATATACACTATACATATAGTATAGAACATATATAAGACAGCAGGTTGTTAGACAAGGACACACTCCCACCCTGGTGTCTCTCAATTGAGCCGTTTTGTTCAGCAAAGCACTTATAATCTTAATGTTAAAATATACGGATAAATTGAATTTGTCAAAACATCTGCAGTGCACCAACATTTTATATTACGTCTATGGTTGAGTCGTATGCTTGACAGCACGTACGTAGAGATTTGTCAGCTGTCTGTCAGTGTGCTGTCATTGTCACCTGTCCTGCCGGCTGTCCACAGGCTGTCTCATCATGTGACAATTGTGACATGTCATTTCATTTCTGACTGTATTGTATTCTGTACACGGATGCTCGATTCTGTATTTCTGTAATTTCTGTCGTTTTTTGAAGAACGCGAATCGCGATTTCATTTCTGTTCTGTCTGTGAATCTTAATTTTTGCTTGCATGCATTATTTTATTTATTATTTATCAAATAAATAGCTTGCTGCACCTAAAGTATTCTGTGATCGCCGGTTTGCTTTGCATTAAGAAATAACGTTATTTGCTGTATACCCCAACTATTTACCCGAATATTAGAGGATAGAGTTATATATAAACTATAAGATTAATTCCAAGTGTATAATGTCTGCCATTCAGTAACCAGTGACATGTTTTGTGTATTGTACTGCGGTGTTTTAATTCAATTATTAAACCATGGAGACCGGAGACCCCAAGTTGGGGTCCGAGTCGCAGAAGTCCGACGATTTACCGGCCGCGGGAACCTCTGGACATGGAAGGGTAAGTACGAAGTAACTGACGTCCTGAAGACAGTATCCGTCCATTCCATTTATTTATCAAATTCCATATGCATCAGTCATGTCGTTGGATTTAAAACGTAGGTAATTCCTATGTCTAATACAAATTATATGTAGATAGTTTCTTAGTTTAGGGCTTCTGTGGCTTTTTGTCACAATTCTGCCAATGTCTGTTCATGGTAGTTTCATAAAGCATGTGGAGAGTGTCGGTAAAATAAAAATACGGTCGGTGTTCAGGAGTCAGAATCGACCAGAATTTTACACACCATGATTATTCAATCTAAAACAAAAGACAACACAACTAAATACAAACTATGTTACAGTACACATAAACTTAACTAATTACACAAATGATACTCATTATTTTACAATATTAACATCCAATATAGTTTAAAATCTAATCTTATTTATTCTAATAAATTTACATAACAGAGGGTTAACTAGAGGAGAGAAGTTTAGGGATAGGAGGTATTTAAATGTAGTTGGACGAGGAATACTAGGAGGAAGAAGATCGTACAAGGAGCAATTAAGTCTAGGACAATTAAAAAATATGTGGTTCACGCTCCCTTCCTCCAGACCACATTCACACATTGAGTGATCCCTGATCCTTAGTTTGGCTTAGTGAACAGGAGTACATGCATGACCCAATCGAAGACGGCAAATTGTGGAAGTCACAGTTTTATTTGCTTTTTTTTTAAATTTTAATGTATTTAGGCATTCAGTGTGTGGCCCATTCCAAGAAAAATTTCTCCCTTCTTTTCAGACATTTTCATTTCATTCAGTCTTTTCATTTTCTGTCGAATTTTCATTAAAAGGTGTGATAATACATGCATTTAAATCATAAACAAAGAAAGCTATCTTCTAAACACTTATGAAGAAACAGGGCCAGTTTCACCGGTTCCTGATAATGCATCAGAATGACACATGACACTATATAAAAGCTGTCAAAAATCTGTTAGATTTCTTCATTTTAGCACTATCAGGAACCGGTGAAACTGGCTTACAGTATAAATGGCAGCAGTATTATAAATTGATGTGTTGATATTAAAAATGCAAGCAGTGTTTAATTCATCATCATCATTAACAGCCTGTATTCGTCCACTGCCAGACATAGGCCTCTCCTATGGCACGTCACTGAGCGCAATCTTCAGCTATTCGTATCCAACCATTGCCAGCCAGCGTATATCATCGTTCCACCTAGCTGGAGGGCGGCCAGGCTCCGTTTTCCGTAGGTATTTAATTAAAATGTGTCTATTTTTCAGCCGCTGATCAAATTCTCAACGGCTGACAACAAAGTCAATAAGAATGTTCCACTCACACCAAAAGGTGTAGAAAATGCTAAGAAGCGACTGCGAGCATTTTCTATACAGAAGAAATCATCTCTGTCACCAGTGCCTGTTACAAAGCCTATCAGTTCTGGAGGTAAGATTAGAAGATTAGAAGAATTATATAGATACTAGCAGTCGGCAGACTTTGTCCTGCCTCGGATTCTGCTTAACCCTTTGATATTGAAGTAAGACATTGCTGCTTCACTATAATTCCAAATATATTATTACGTGCGGGGTGGTATTAAAATGCTAATCCGATGAGATGAATGTTTATTTCCACTGAACACTAGGTTACACAATGTTCTACAGTAGTTGTCCAAATCGTCTTGCACAATTATCAAAAGTCCGTTAACACACACTGAGGTTGTTGGTAATTCACAATCACTGATTTCACTGTTCACAACACTAGTTCACTGATAACACTTTCACTTCACTTTACAATCACTTGGTCACTATCCGCTCTTAGATATTTACACTGTCACTTCCAAAGAATGACTGACTCAACACTGCAGTACAACACTTTATATAGGGCACAATAATTAGCTAGATCTTTCCAGCATCCAGTAGAAACAAAATGAAAGAGACAATAGCACGTCTTTCCATTGAAACATCTGATGTAAACAACTTTTTGATCTCTAATGCCTTAAGAATAAGGTTCAATCTGTGTACTTAATTACAAAACTAGGTAGTTCGACCTTGACCAGGGTCGAAATTCCAGGAAGGTTACTTTTGTGACGGTCGGGTGTTTATGGCGGGTAATTAGTCAGGTGTTATTAGTCTATTTTTTCCCATGAATGTTTCTCTAGAATGTTCTGGCCTAACAATATAATACATAGTAAAATCTAGTAAAGGACTGTTATCAGCATCGACTTCATAGCAATTAGACCCCTAATCATTATTGGCGCGCGGTACAATCAATTCCGCAACTGGCTGAGGTATGCAGTCGCAAAGTAAAAATATATAAGTATACAAACATCAGGTGCACTATCAAGGTTTGGAGAAATCATAATATATGAGTGAGCTAAAGTAGCCGTCAGCCTAAACTCATAATTTTGTTAATTATCCTATTTAGCGCGAGAGCAAAAGTAATAGGGGCTTACTTATAAGGGGCGGGAGGAGTAGAACTCCCCACTTGAAGGAAAAGTTGCGGAATTGTACGTCCAGCGGTTTTCGAGATTTCGTGATGAGTAACCTTTCGCTTCTATATATATATATATATATATAGATTATATAATATGCCAACAAACTTATGCATAAGTACTATTATGCCATTAAAAATTATGCATTAACTGTTATGGTAAAGTAAATAAAACTGGTCAAGTGCGAGTCAGCATCGCGTCTCTTATCGCACACTTAGGGAGGGTTCCGTACAATACGAAACATAACAGAGTTTCAACCTCATATATTTGATTAATTGATATTACCAAGAATATTTGGTTTGGTCGAGATCTAGAAAGACGGGGCTCGTTTACTAGCGCCATCTATGTCATTTTGCCGAAACTAATTAGATAGATGGCGTTTAAAATCACGGTTTTTGTATGGGGACCCCCTTTAATTTTTTACTTTATTTTATTTTTAGTATTTGTTGTTCTAGCGGCAACAGAAATACACCATGTGTGAAAATTTTAACTGTCTAACTATCACGGTTAATGAGCTATAGCCTGGTGACAGATGGACAGACAGACAGACAGACAGACGGACGGCGGAGTCTTACTAATAGGGTCCCGTTTTACCCTTTGGGTACGGTACCCTAAAAACTACGTAGAATTTACTAAAACTTGAACAATTTTAATACACTGGCTAAATACAGTAATCGTGTGGAGCCATATTAAAACGTACTTACTTTATAGATCTCCATAAATGATCTGTGGGATCAGGAGACACACTACATCCAAATTTACAAATTATACCTAACTAGCTGTGCCCCGCGGCTTCGCCCGCGTTAAAAAGTATCCTATAGCCTAATCTATAATACTGGCTATCCCTGTGCAAAATTTCAGTTAAATCGGTCCAGCCGCTTGACCGTATAGAAGTCCCAAACAAACAAATAAACAAACTGACTTTCGCATTTATTATATTGGTGTTGATTGTAAAATGAATGTCGATAATATTCCTAGTTTATCGATATGTATCACTGCAGCAGAGGCGCAACACTAAATCCACGCAAAAACGGGATAGAACTATTAATCATCGCCCGTGACAAAAAGAGAAAGTGATTAAAGACAACTGCCGACCGAAAAATATTAGCTGAGCTTTGCCTAAAATGTATTTTGAAGATTAGATACATTCATTGACTTACCGGTGAAATGTTATACCGTTTGCCTTAAAATTTGAGTTTGTACTGGTTTTTCCACACCATCTTACACTGCAAGGAGCCATCACAACGACTTTTTAAGTAATTTAAGTATCTGAGCGCGGAGGTGTTTACAGGTCACCGTACTGGTCGAAACTAACATCGCGTTTGTGGGCGTGGATTTATAAAAGACTTATAAGTGACCGATGATTTAGTGGAAAGTACTCGCCTTTCAAGCGGGGTCTAATTGTTATGAAGTCGATGGTTATCAGATAAAACAATAAAGAAAAATATTAATTACATATTTTTAACTTGACTTTGAATTTTTTGTTCAGTCCCACTGAATCTTCTGAGGGCCCGGGGGTGGAGTGGGAGAATGGTTGGCTTTGATCTCAAAGGTGCCAAGCCATTCTGCCCCCGCTGTGTAACATTGTATTTTTCTATCGAAAAAAATGTATGTGCGCTTTTCACAGTGGCCCTCTGGTGAAGGAAAAACATCGTTAAGAAACCCCCAACCCCCACGTGGTGGTAGGATACTATATAGTTCTAGATACTATCTAGCCTGGCCAGCTACCACCCTCATGTTATAAAACCTGTCGCCAAACATCAATTGTGTTTCGGCAGCTATCCTTGAGAGCCAGTTCCCATTCTAGGCATAGCGTGCTTACTATCTTCGACCGCATCATCACTTACCAACAGGTGAGATAGTTGTCAAATGCTAGTCTATGCTATATAGCTAATTATTTTTTTTATATCATATATCATATTTTTTCTATATGATATAAAAAAAATAATAATACCTTGTAATCTCTTTTCCCAGGTGCAACAGTGTTCATTGGCAAGCTAACTTCAGTGAAGACTCTGCCGAAGGTAGAACCTGACCCCTTAGCCGAGGTCAAGAAAATACCCAAACCGCGCAAACCTGGTTCTAAACAGACACAAGGTAACTACTATTATATTTTTTAATTGTTATATTTATATTCTAATTCTTATTTAATATTGCAATATATCCTGAAAATCTATTTGAGACCCAAGCCAACGTAGCTCCTTTATGAAGCGAAGCAAAATCTTTCTTTTACGGCTATATTCATGAAGATTTTGATCTCTTAGCAGTGGATTTGACAGAAGTTATATCAATAATGCATTAGTTTGAATGATACTATCCATTTGCGAGCACTGCAATATTTCATAGTGTTGTTTGTTAATATAGGGGTTTATCATCATTATTTATCAGCCATTTTCATCATTATTTCTGTCCACTGCTGAACATAGGCCTCTCCCATGGCACGCCACTGAACTAGATCTTCAGCTATTCGTTTCCAACTGCTGCCAGCAAGCTTGCGTATATCATATACAGTGTGGAAATTAAACTCAGGCCCTGGAGGGAAACTACTTTAAATCCTTAAGCTAGCTCATTTTACTTAAAAGAGACATTCCTTTATTTTTGAAAAGAAACAAATCTGCATTAAAAGATTTTTTTAAACTCGCTTGCTTCGCCCGGGACTCGAACCAACTAAAATTAAAAAAAATAAACACTCTTTATTTTAATATACTAATCGGTAGTATTAATATTCAGGATAAAGTTTCTCTAACAAACATTAGGTCTTAAAAATAAAAATAATCGTTAAATCTAACATCAACTTTATTTTACTATCAATTTTGTAACACTTAAATTATTTAACTGATAAATTGTTCGAAATGAGCCCCGTCGTTCCGGCTACACAACATTAGTTGCCGTTGAAATTCATTTCTTGTAGCCTTCAGCAAAGTGTTGTGGTGTATGCCCCTAATAACATTTTCTATCGCAATCCTTAGCTCTTCAACGGTTTCATAGCAAGTTTCATAAACAACATTTTTTACATGACCCCATAAAAAGAAGTCCATGGGCGTCAGGTCTGGACTTCTTGCAGGCCATCTAATCGTCCCGTTTGTTGTCTTTTGCATTGCAAACAAAGTCAAACGTTCCATTTTTAAACTTCTCCACTGAACGCCTCGGATCATGTAAGAAGGAAATGTGCATAGAGGTATTACCACCATTGAACAATTTTCTTATCGAAGATTTCAACAAGGTACTTAACGATAAATTAGCAAGCGTGTACTTCATACGAAGTCTTTGAGTGTTGGAGAGATAACAGAACTGTTACGTGTCTTTTACTTGTTAAAAGTGAACAGTAACCAAACATTTTTAGAGAAACTTTATCCTGAATATTAATACTACCGATTAGTATAATAAAATAAAGAGTGTTTATTTTTTTAATTTTGGTTGGTTCGAGTCCCGGGCGAAGCAAGCGAGTTTAAAAAAAAAATCAAATAAAAATAAAAATCTTTTAATGCAGATTTGTTTCTTTTCAAAAATAAAGGAATGTCTCCTTTAAGTAAAATGAGCTAGCTTAAGGATTTAAAGTAGTTTCCCTCCAGGGCCTGAGTTTAATTTCCACACTGTATATATGGGGAGTTAGTTTGTTTTATTTGTCACTGCTTTTTTACTTCTCTAAACATGGTTTTATTTTATATATATATTCATAGTAACGAATAAACTTGAGTTTATCTATTTGTATATGTAAGCAGGTTGCAAATAATGGAGATGAGATATTCTGGATTTGACAGCTGCTATTGTAACTTCGAGCTTAAATTACCTGTCCGAGCCTCACACAGTGCCGTGTAATTCCAACTTTAAGCTAACTATATTCCTACCCACATATATCATACTACACCCTGTAATAAGATATTCACCATACATACATACAATCACGCCTTTTTCGGGGTACGGGGTAGGCAGAGACTACTTCTTTCCACATGCTACGATCCTGACATACCTCTTTCGCTTCTTCCACTTTCATGAGCGCCTTCATACATGCTCGCCGGTTATAGATGTTTACCATGATTTTAGTAAATAGAAACTTCTGATATGTTGTCTTGGTTGCAAGTATCATTGTTCACACATGTATGTGGTAGATTGGTGTAGAAGTAATGATTTCAGAAAAACACAATGAAATAACCCGTTTGCAGCCTAAGGGTTGAAAAGTAAAATCTTGTATCATGTTAGCCGTCTGACGCTACCAAAAAGTAGCTTACTTACCATCAAGAAAAAAATCTGGGCAAATAACCTTACATGTTCCGCGCACAGTTGCTGAGAGTCAGAGTATTCGAGGCCTAGTGTGTACTGTGTTCACCATCTTCGACCACATCATAGCTTACCACCAGGTGAAACGCTACACTTTAATTGCATTAGTATTGATGGTGACTAATTGTAATAACAAACCAACTGTGTATTCTAGGTATATTTTTTTTAAGGCTTACTAGCAATGTGGGTTTCACAATACTAGTAGTCTGCTTAACCTCTCCAACTAAGCTAAATATGCTTGTGTCTGGAGTGGGTTCACGTCAATAGTGCAATGGGTGCGGATCAAACCCACAACCTCTCGATAGCCAGACCGACACCTTAGCCATTCGGCTAGGAGCTTCACTACATCAATAGACCTCGCAAAATCAACTTATATTGAAACCTATATTATTAATAATCAACCTTAAAATCCACAGAGTCATATATAAATAATCAGAAGAAGATGTTAGCGGAGATCGAAGACATGAAACGTCAGATGGAGTTGGTTGAACTAGGCATACCCCTGGGGCTGATCTGCCCCGCTCCCAACAGTGATAAGGCAATGCCTACCAAGGCCATGCCACCGATCAAATCGTTTATAGGTACTACTCATAAATAGGCACAGTTTTGGACGCTGGAATGATGCTTTGAATGTACTAATACTGTTTGTTTTGGTGTTTGGTATTATGGAGAGACAAAGGGACCATCTTTTAAGGCGATCAGACTGACAATATATATTGTGTATAGGTATATTTTTTTCATAAATTGAAATCAAAGGAATTTTGTTTTGGTTAACAAAAGAGTTTTCATACAATTGGGTTAAACTAATGTCATGCAAAATTCATTTACTTAAAATTAAGTTACTTAACTTAATTAACAACGCAGGTATTATGTTTGTCGGAGACTTTTGCATGTACAAGATAGTCCCTCTTGCTTCTCTGCTTTAAGTTTAGTATGTGGCAAAGAGAAGAATTTAAGAATTTAATTCAATAACGGTTTGAAGATTGTGTTGCCAGCTATAAGGCTCGGACTCCAACAAAGCGGAGATGTGCGAAGATGTCCGGAACGGAGACGAGAAGAGATGTTTATCAGCTAGGGTGTATCTTCCGAAGCGGTGCGGCAATGCGTACTGTACCCTTAGTATGAGTTTTCATCTTAAACGCTTTTGACAGATCTCACATAGTTTTCGACTTAGTCTGGCTCCCTGATTGGTCTAAATAAGTGTAATAACCTCTAGAGGCGCTGTAGGTACTGTTTTTCATACAAAATTTGCTCGTTATACGATATCGAGTTTGGTATGAAAACTAGTACTAAGGGTACTGGATAGACTGGAGCGGAGATATGTGCTAGCTAGAGCAGAACCGAGTTCAATCACAGCGAGGCATAGCTCACATTTCCGCTTCGATCGCGCCATAATAATAGATACATCTCCGCTCGGTTGTATTCACGGAAGCTGAGTGGAGACGAGATGTGTATAATAAGCGTCACGTAAAAAGAACGTTGGTTGAGAGTGGAGCGGTATGTTTGTGCATGGGTACACTCGCGCACGAATAGGTACACAGCGCGGGAAAGCAAAGACCGACTGACGAGCCAATAGCGCACCTGCAAGCGGCGCGTGACCTACTCACACGTCATACCATCCCACATCCTCATACCACCAAATATACCGATAAATCGCCTAAGGCGCAGCTTGACCGCCAGCGTTCTTTTAACGTGACGCGTATTATAATTAACGAAGTTCTATTGGTTGTATTCTATCTCTCCTCTCGTCTCGTCTCCGCTTTGGTGGAGTCCGGGCCTCATGTCTCCATATAATTCCAGGCTTTGACCTACGGACTTTATCCTTCCTTCTATACTTAAGATAGTTTAAAAACTAAAACAACCGACTTCCATGCCGCGCGAGTCAGTTTTAGTACCAAGATTGAGACGTTTATCGTCATATCTCTGGAGATACTTATCAGATCTTGATGAAAATATAATGGGACCACCTCGAAAACGTACCGTATCGATTAAAAAAGGAATCATTCGAATCGGTTCACAATTGACGGAGTTATCGCGTAACATATATTAAATAAATTTTAATAAATTTTAATTATGAATAGTGTAAAAATTTCAATAAATATAAATTAATAATAGTGTGAATAAAAAAAATATATTTTATTTAAAAAAAGCGTGAGGTGCATGGTGTCAATAGTTATAAATATTTTATTGATAAATATGAGTAGAGTGATTATCATTTTGATAATATATTAAAAGCACCCCACTCTTTTTTTAAAATAAAATATTTTTTTTAATTCACACTAGTATTAATTTATATTTTTGTAAATTGTTAAACACAATCCAAAATTTCATCGTACCGACGGGACTCGAACCCGCACCCCCGGATTACAAGTCCAGGTGCTCTGCCAATTAAGCCACGGTTCGATCCATCGATACGACGAAATTAGTGGATTGCATTTGTTAACCCAATTATGCATTGGTGGCGCCATCTATGACTTTTTAATCAAATTAGTGTATTGTCATCGGTCCTCGATAAATCTACAAAGTTTGAACGAAATCTGGCCGCTTAAAGTGGGTCAAAATCGCGCCCAAAGAAGTCGGTTACAAACATACAAACATACAGGTGAAGCTAATAAAAAACACAGACGAATTGAGAACCTCGTTCTTTTTGGGAGTCGGTTGAAAATAGATTTAAAATCTGGAGGAAAAGAGAAATGGCTCCGACTATTTTTTATTTTATTTATTTATTTTTTTACTATTGGTCTCGGGTAAACACTCCATTATATTTTAACACCTTTTATTTAACACTATCATGGAATATGACCTTCGAGCATTTAATAATAATTTAACTATAGAGCTATGCAGCATAATATATTCAAGTCAAGGTTTTAATTGCCAAATGATAATTACTCAATTAGTTTTGGTTATATTGACTCTTACACTTACTAAAACTATATATATATATATATATATATATATATATATATATATATATAAACTGCTATGCGTATGCGTTACTAATATTAATTAAGGCAGCCATCCAATGCTGCGTGTGAATAAACTTTAACTGTAACCTAAAGAAGTAGCAATATTTGGATACAAAAGCTGATGACGTGCTTGTTGCAAATTATTTGTGATGTTGACACCAAATTTAACAGAGATATGCAAGGTAGCTAAGCGGTAAGCAGTTTTGGTAGCCTCGCTGAAATGAATTGATTTGTTACTCGCTCACAGCTTAGCTAATTCAAATATCTGAAAATGCAGCCGTAGGCATAGATTGTTTGTGGCATTTTAACACCTAAGGGCCAGTTTCAGCGGTTCCTGATTAGTCTATTAGAAAGTTATTTATAGAATTTTTGACAGTTTTTATATGGTGTCATCTTTCATATAAATTATCTGATACTAGTTATAAATATGAAAATACGGGACTTATCGCGCCTAAAATATTAATTTTATTTAACTATGTGTTCAAACTGCGAAAGTTTATAGTTTACAACTATCTGATACTATATCAGAAACCGGTTATAAATAATGGCCCTAAATAATATTAAAAATTGCAGTAATTTTTGTTATTAATCAATAAAATTTTACATAAATTCATACGTAGCACCGGAAGGTAGTCTTAAGTAACCCATTTTCCATTTGTCCGTTTGCTTGTTTACCCTTATCCTGCACTAAATGCTTGCACAGATGTACGCACGAACACCGCAAGAAAAACGCACGTTTTACGCAGCTCTCGATACGTAGCACTTCGTAAGTTAATCGTTTTGTTTTTGCAATTTAATGCTTTTTTGCAATGTTTTAGTTGATGTATTTCTAGTTATGGTGAATATATCAGACAGGTTTGTATTTGGTCTTGTTACATAATTTTCATTCTACAGAATCATGTTTATAAATTATTTACAAGCTCTATGTTATTAAAGCCAGTACCTAGTTTTTAAAAATACTTTCAAATATTACTGTTATTTATTTATGAACTTACAGGTTGGCAAAATAGAGTAGAAATAAATAGGAGCGCCACTATTGCTATATACTAGTAACCCCGATAGCAGAGAGAGTGGCGGTAAACTTTAAAATGACTTCTTTAGTGGAACTACGGATAGTCTTATTCATGTTAAAACATCTTTAAGTCGCGTAGGTTACGGAAAATATAAAAATACTACAATAAAGTTGCACAAAAAAAAATTTGTTCAATATTGTGTAAAAAAAAATTTCAGTCAATGACCACAGTTAACATAGAAAATTTTATCACAGATTAGATTATTGCCAGTCCAGAAAAAAAATTGTTCCGTTTCAAGACTTTTTTGCCAACCTGTACTTATACGATTTTGTGTTATTTTTCAATTGGCACTAATCGTAGTATCAATAAATAGTAAAACAGTAGATGCAACATGTTCCAAAATACTTTTGTTATTAACTATTGTTTGTGATAATATTATTTCAGATCCATCAAAGGTAGATGAACTGATTCGCGAAGCCAAGAAAGCTAAAGCCGAAGGAAAAGAATTCAAATTTGACTATCACAAACTGCTACCTGATTACGATAATCCTTTTCAAAGGAAAAAAGGCGAAGATGTATATGCCGAATCTAAATCTGAAGAACAAGAACAGAAAATAGCTATTGAAAAAGATAAACGAAGAAGTGAAAAATATGAATTTAGGAGACATTTCCCTCAAAAAAGACATGAAAAAGAACGATACAAAGATGACAAATACCGCGATAGACCGAGGGAAAAAGAGAGAGACGCTGATAGATCAAAATACAGAGAATCCAAGCCAAAAGAAAGAGATGTTAAAGAACAGCGTAAATCTAAGGACAGAGAAAGATTACCCTCAGAAAGAGATAAGAAGGAAGTTGGAGAAATAAAAAAGCAAGAAGAAGAAGAAACGAATGTTGATTTGAAAGATTTCGTAGTTTGTGACAGCTGGTCGGACAATGAAGAGAAATCGAAGGATTCGTCTAACAAAATTGAAGAGAAACCAGCCAAGGAAAAGACACCCGTGCCGACATCTATAGACCCAATGGATCAATTGAAACAAGTGCTCGGTAAACAGAACAAACCAGAAAGTCCAAAACCTAAACTAAAATTGAAACCAGTAATGGACTCTTTCAAATATGAAATCGAAGATTCTGAAGAAGATGATATTCTGGACATTTTTGACGAGAAGTCTTCGACAAATAAATACGCTAAAGTGAAGTCCAAGAAAAGCAAACTGTACGACTCACCGGTAGACGTGAAGCTATTCGATTACGAAACTAAAGATGCTATTTTGGACGACATGGCTGACGACACGTTTTTGGAGTCGGTTATTAACGAGATCAAGCAGGAAGAAATGGACGAGACGAGTCAAGATAAAGCTTTAGTTGAATACGACGAGTCTCCTTCCAAAGATGGAGAATTAAGAGGTTCAGTAACTCCCGAAATGGATGAAAGGTTGAGGGAAATCCATTCGAGTCGCAGTGACTATTCCGATGGCTACAAGTCGACGGAAAGTTGCGGCAAGTCGGTCGAAAGTGGGTACAGATCTACTGACAGCTTGAAATTGTCTGAATACAAATCTGATTGTGATGTGGAAGTAGGAGAGAGCAAATTGGCAAAGTACACCGTGGATTCGCTCGAAACTTGGAGCTTTGTGCTGAAGATTTGCCAGCCATTGTTGTTTAGGCATGATAAGAATAAGTGTTATCGGTGAGTGAATACTCATTCATATTACAAATGTTGCAATTTGATTGTTTTAACTCAAGAGAGGTCTGCATACGTAGCTTTTTTTTATATTGAAAGTAACTTTTCGACCGCATCAAAAGTATTCACGGTAGTTCCAGAGGTAGCGGATTGAAGTCTCCGCCGTTCAGCAATAAATTTTTCTTTCGAAAAATGTATGTGTGTATTTCACAGTGGCCCACCGGTGAAGGCAAAACTCTCGGCATGGTGGTAGGATACTGCCTAGTATCTGTCTCGTCAGCTAATACCCTTAAGTTGGAACATTTGTTGACAAAACATCTAACGTGTTCCGGCTGTCCTTGAGAGCCAGTTCCTATTCTAGGCCTAGCGTGTTAATATCCTCAACCACATCGTCTCTCATCAACAGGTGGGATAGTGGTCTAACGCTAGGCTATACAACAATAAAAAAAGCAATAGGATACAAAAGCTTTGTTTATAATGAGTTAAAGAAATTAATATGTAGCGGGGGCTAAGAGGTAGCGCACATTACACGTTAACGGTCGTCGCCCACTTACAGGACCCTGTTCCAATACCGCTAGCGCACAACACCGTCTTAAACGGAGGTGACTCGATGTCCACGTGCGGACAGCTAGCAGGCCACCAGCCACGCGCTTACAGCTGTCAGTCTACAAAAAGTAACGCGCGGGCCGCTCGCTTGCAGCGCACAGTAAGCGAGACGTGTAGTACGATGGCGGTAAACTCGGCTGTCGTTGTAGCGAGCTGTCTGCTAATTTGTGTTGTCAATGTAAAGTCTATCTACAGAGGACGTCCTAAGGCTCACATATTAATGAACATTATTTTGCCGGGTGGGAGCGGGGTCGTGTATGTGGGCGACGTCCTTAAGGAAGCGGAGCGTAGCGGATCAGCATCACTGGCAAATCGCCGCGCTTTCGGCAAAGCATTACCTGGGTAAATGGCAGCGTATTTTCTACCTTAACAACCTTATGTCAATGCCGTAAGACTGATTTGTTAGAGTTCCGTACCCGAATGGCAATAAACGGAACCCTTATAGATTCGTCACGTCTGTCTGTCCGTATATCAAAGCCAGTTTATTCCGAAACAATTAAGACTACAAAGTTGAAACTTGGTAGAATGGTGTATTCTGTTAACCGCTTTACGATTTGTATACAAAAATAAATGAAATAAAAGATTAAGGGGATTCCCCATACATGGCACTGAAACTAAAAAAAAATGTTTATCAAACCTACACGTGCAGGTTGTCTATAGATAGGTCTTTAAAAATGACATTAAGATTCCTAAAACCATTTTTTTCTCAAAGTCAATCATTTAAAAGATAGACACATTTAAATTGAAAAAATGTGTCTGGTATGGTATTGTAAAATCTCGTAATCATCATCATTATCAGCCGGTGTCTGTCCACTGCTGGACGTAGGCCTCTCCTAAGGTGCGCCACTGAGCCCGATCTTTGGCTCTTCTTTTCCAGTCACTGCCCACCGCTTTGCGTATGTCGTCACTTCACCTGGTCACAGGAGGTCCGACGGTACGTTTGCCGAATCGCGGTCTCCACTCAAGGACAAGTCTACCCCAATGGTTATCAATCCTGCGGCAGATATGACCAGCCCACTGCCACTTCAGCTTACTAATCCGTTGAGCTATATCGATAGCTTTAGTTCTCTGGCGAATTACTTCGTTCCGGATTCGATCCCGCAGAGAAATACCGAGCATAGCTCTCTTCATAGCTCGCTGAGCGACTTTAAATTAGTGGACCAGTCGAACTGTGAGTGTCCACGTCTCGGCTTCGTATCACAGGTATGACGCACTGGTTAAAGACTTTTGTCTTTAGACACTGCGGTATAGGCGACGAGAAGACTCGACGGAGTTTTCCGAATGCTGCCCAGCCCAGCTGAATTCTCCTCTGGATTTCCTTCTTGAAGTTGTGTTTGCCTAGTTGGAGCGTTTGCCCTAGGTAAACATACTGCGTTACAGCTTCGAGTGGGATTCCATCTACGGCAATCGATTCCGAAACAACGTGCTCGTTGTACATGACTTTGGTTTTATCCAAATTCATCCGGAGACCAATGCAACGAGAATAATCAGCGAGGCAATTCAACATCCTTGGATATGACATCCCCCTGTCTCACTCCTCGACGCAGGTGGACATGTTTAGTTCGCTGGTTCTGTACTTGTACGTACAGTCATCGTCGCGGCATTATCGCGGCTCATAACTTCGATATATCGCCAGTCGACTTGGCAACGCTGCAAAGACTCTAGAACGGACCAGGTTTCGATTGAGTACTCTTCGGTCTTCTGTACAATCTGCCCCACTGTGTGAATGTGGTCTATGGTGCCGTATCCGCTTCGAAACCCGGCCTGTTCCAGAGGTTGGAACTCATCGAGTCTCTGCGCTAGACGGTTCGTGATGACCCTTGAAAACAGCTTGTAGACATGGCTAATCGGGCGGTAGTATTTCAAGAGGGTTTTTTCTCCTTTTTTGAAGAAAACAAAACCACCATGTTTCTGTTCTATGCCTGTGGAGTTCTCCCAGTGAAAAGAACGGAATTAAAGAGCTGTTGAAGCTGTTAAACTGCTGGAGCTCCTCCGGCTTTAAGAAGCTCTGTTGTGATTCCGTCTTCTCCTGGGGATTTTCCATTTTTAAGCTGTTTAAGGGCCATCACGATCTCGTCTCGGCTAATTTTGGGCAGATCTTTTGTGAAGTGGCGGGTGAAGGTGGCTCTACACTCCTCAGTATCGGTTACGGTCCTTGAAGCATGCGATGCGTAGAGCTTGCCGTAGAAATCTTCAACTTCCGACAGAATCTCCGACTTCGGAAAATGGTAAAATCTATCTGCCTTCATATAAAAAACAGTAGGTAACAAGCTAATATATGTATTTCTTTTATTCATACTTTTAGTGAGACCCGTATGACGCCTAAAGTATGGTTCACTGAAAACCCAAAATTGTGCAACTGCGTGAAGGACCGCCGAGTGGTCTATGAAGAACTAGAGATGTGCAAAATGGATCTAGTGGACAGCTTGTATAGCACTCATCAGTAAGTTATAATATTATATTAATGATTCCACACTATAGTGACTGTGCCACATCAACACACATGCCACCGCAGGGAAATAAGAAATCGATTATATAAATCAACATTTTATTTGAAATTGCCTCTTACTTGAAAGATTTGGTCTAACATGATTTTCATTCGATTAAACCCTAAAACCCGTAACACAGCTCGCAAAGAAAGCATCCATGGCATCAAATTGGTTATTTTGAGCTCAGTTTACATTACATTTTAAATTACTTATATTAGTTTATTATGATATCGTATTCGAAAGTTTTTCCCACTGTCCAAATATTAATTTGGACATTTTGGACATTATCTCATTTTATGTATAGGATAACTGAAGCAGCCTACCCCACCGCTCGTGGATGGTACCCTCGACTGACCCAGTGTCTCGCTGAAACCAACCCAGTGCAGCTATGTAGCGAATGGGAGGCTGAGGACAGTCAGACTGAACACAGGACCATGACGCCGGAGCGAGGGGCGAGACAACTTGACCAGGAGTATCAGAGGTGAGACTGACACACTCAGTGCAGCGTAGTCTGTAGAGTAGTTTTCACAAAAATGAGGGTATATTCGAAAATCTAATCCTTTACGATAATAGTATGACAGGATATCAGAAAGAAAGAGGGTAGTTGGAATAAAACATTAAGAATAACACAAGTTGATGTTTTCCATCGAAATACTGTTGGTATGGTATGTATGTAACAAAACTTTGTGTAAAATGAACTTTGTGTATTATTTATCCGTTGGTGTGAGTTCGTTTCATTTATTCGTTGGTTATCAGTGATTTAACATGAAATCCATTGATTTAAGGTAAGCGTTTTAAAATATGTTAAATTTGTTCTTTTCGTTCTCAATACTCAATACTTTATTGCTTTATTCTCTTTCGGTCTCGATTCTCGATTCTTTGGAAAAACTTTAAAGATTTTGTTAATTTTGTAAAAAGCATCTTACCACCATCTAAGAAAATCTGGCGCTATAACCTTACGGTGTTCCGGCATTTCAGAGTGAGGTCTGGTCTAGGTCTAGCGGGTCACCGGATCTTCGACCACATCATCGCTTACCACCAGGCAAGAGTGGTCAAACGCTAGTACGTTGGTAGTGGCTATTCATAAAATCAATAACTCCCAGGTTTATGGAAGCAGTATGGCCAGACGTAGTGGAACCATCATCAGAGACCCCGCGGTCCACTCCCGTCCGTCGCGACACGAAGAGATCTGATGATGACCTGGACAAGCCGAAGACGAAGAAGATGAAGCTCAGCAGCGAAGGATGGAGCCAGGAGTCGGAACTTGAAGAGGAAATTGATAAAAGGTATCTTCTTTACCTATTTTTATTTTACAAATACATTCAAAAGGGAGTTTTTTAATTCATCGGTTTTATGTTGTGTGCGTATTATACTCCATTTCTTCGCCAAAGGTCTACTGATTTAAATTTTATTTTTCAACCGACTTCCAAAAAGGAGGTGGTTCTCAATTCGTCTGTATGATTTTTTTTTGTATATATGTTACGCGATTACTCCATCAATTGTGAACCGATTCGAATGATTCTTTATATAATCGGTAGGGTACATTTCCGAGGTGGTCCCATTGCAATTTCATCGAGTTCTGATAAGTATCTCCAAAGATATGATGATAAACGTTTCAAACTTGCTACTGAAACTGACTCGCGGGGCATGGAAGTCGGTTGTTTTAGTTTTTAAACTATCTTAATTACTAATCAGTATGTATCTTACGTGTATGAAAATGTCTTTCGATTAACTCGCTATTTGATAAAACCTAACTAATATTATAAATGCGAAAGGAACTCTGTCTGTCTAGCTGTCTGTCTGTCTGTCTGTCTCACTTTCACGCCAAAACCACTGAACCGATTTAAATGAAATTTGGTACACAGATAGTCTAGAGCCTGAGAACGGACATAGGCTACTTTTTAATGCGAAAAAAGGGTTGTAAGGGGTTGAAAGGGAGGATGAAAAGTTGTATGGAAGTATCGTCATTTTATGAGCTAGATGCTTGAAACTTATTTTTAGGCTGTTGATTCAATATAAATAAATATGACATTCAAAGTTTGTAAAAGTTGTACCCTCAAGGGTGTAAAATAACAATAGGGCATGAATATTTGTATGGAAATATGTAAGATTTATGTGAATGTTCTCCTGAACCGATTTAAATGGAATTTGATACACAGATAGTCTAGAGCTTGAAAAAGGGCATAGGCTACTTTTTAATGCGAAAAAAGGGTTGTAAGGGCTTGAAAAGGGGGACGACATTTTGTATGGAAGTATCGTCATTTTTAGAGCTAGAAACTTGAAACTTATTTTTTGGCTGTTGATTCAATATAAAAAATATGACATTCAACGTTTGTGAGGGGAAAGGGGACCCTTCCCCTTTCCCCTCACAAACGTTGGGAGGGAGAGGAGGGGAGGGGAGGAGGATGTGGGGGGAAAGTGGAGGGGAGAGGGAAGTGAGGGAATGGGGAAGGAAGGGGAGTGGGAGAAGGAGAGAGGGGGAAGAGAGGGGAGAGGAAAGTAAGGGGGGGGGAAGAGATAGGGAAAAGGAGGGGTGAAGGGCAGGGAGAGGGGGAGGGGGATTAGCGCGCTGTGGTACGGTTCGATGTAGGTGGGATACGCATGTGTCTTATTTGTAAAATAATTAGCCTAAACAATTAAAAATGCTACCTAAAGACACTATTCAACGCGGACGAAGTCGCGGGCACAGCTAGTTGAAGAATACATGCAGAAAAACCACAAATATTACTACAATACTACGCCTCTAAAAGGAAAAAACATCGTATTGTATGTACTTCAATTTCACTCTGACGTTTAAAGGATTTTCTCTACGTCGAAAATGTTGTCCATACAGGCTGGAAAATAAATCCTATATACCTGAAGTATACCAGGGTATTTAGACATCTAATATCGATGCAAAACGTTGAAGTTTATTATGATTAGTATAGGCTGTTATTATTCTTGTGTAATTGTAAATTAATTTATTATTTTTTAGATGATGATCCTTTGACATTTTAGAAGATGATGGCGCCAAGATAGTGAATGGAAGAGTGTTTTTTGTAATGTCAGATAGGCTGACATTTGATATATACGTATAGTAATGTTTCATGAAGTTCTATATTTTTAGTTCTAGTAGAAAAATGAAGCTGAACAAACAAAAACGCAAGCGGAAACATTCGACATCGACTTTAACTGACAGTAGCGAGGGTGAAGCTAAGAAGAGGAAGAAAATGCAGAAAAAGCAGAAGGTTAGTAAATGGTTTCAGTTTTTTTTTATAAACTGCAGCAGCTGCCCTTGCTAGCAAATATATCTTAACCAATATTCCGATCTTAGATTCAGCTAAAATATAGCAAAAAACACATTGGTCACCGTTGTGCAAGTTGCAGACCGAAAACTTAGCTAACTTAGTTTAAATATTATTTTTCTTTGAAATGTTCCACACTTTATATTTTTTGTAAATTGTTAAACACAATTAATTAACTTAGTTTAGCTTAGCTTTCATAGCTTTCTTTTTTATATCATATAGGCTAGCGCTTGACCACTATCTCGCCTGGTGGTAAGCGTTGTTCAGTGGTGTAGTGGGAGAATGGTCGGCTTTGACAGCAGAGGTACCGAGTTCAATCTCCACCGAATTTTGCGCAATTATTAAATTTTATCGCAATTATTTTTTATCGAAAAATGTATGTGCGCATATCACAGTGGCCCTTCGGTGAGGGAAACACATCGTTAAGAAACCCCCCAACTCCGCATGGTGGTAGGACACTATCTAGTGTCCGCCTGGCCACCCTCAAGTTAGAAAATCTGTTGCCAAACATCTAATGAGTGAGGACTTTCGTAGTATAAATTATATAATTATTTGTTTTTAGCGCAATATATATTTATTTAGCTTTTATAATTAACATATAATGTTTTATATCTTATTGTATTAAATATTACACATATATCACACATAAACGCAATACATTAAAACGGATAAAATTTGTTATTTTTATTTGAAATGCCATGTAAGAAACTGTTAAAAATTGGTTTTATAAATGCGGGCTCGCTAAGTACAAATCATGACGATTTCATTGCTGCCATGGATGGGTATGATGTGGACATAATGGCCAGTAATGAGACGTGGCTCAGAGCCGGTGAGGTAGGGCGAGCGCCACGAGTACCTGGCTATCGCTTACGTCATATCCCTAGGCCCCAACATATTTGTGGTGGTCGCGGGGGTGGTGTAGGATATTATATTAGACACGGATTAAATGTTCGCACTCGTCCCCACCCCGCCGACCCACAGCACAAAAATGTAGAACAAATGTGGCTATCGTTCACTATTCATGGCAAGAATATTGCCATTGGCACTGCCTATCGTCCCCCATGGTTAAATGTAGAACTATTTCTGGATGCGCTGTCTGACTCTGTAAATTTTTTCTCAGGTTGTGATAGCATTATTGTTGTATATATATTGTAATATTGTTAGGTGATTTTAATATAAATTTACTAGATATTAATGATAACAAGACAAAACTTTTCAACATTACACTACAGTGTCTAAACTTATCACAGATAGTCACATCCTCTACACACTTTACAGCAAATAGCCAGTCGCTCATTGATGTGGTGTGTACAGATTTACAACCAACACTGGTCACTGTTGATCCTGTGGGGACATTAGGCCATTCCTTTATTATTTGTGAATTCAATATAAAAAGAGAGAAGTTAATACCTTACACGATCTCATACAGGCCTTTAAAAGACATTTCACATGAATTATTTACAACTGATTTAAATAGGATATGCTGGGATTCAATATGCTTGCTTAGTGATGTAAATGAAATGGTGATGCTTTATAGCAAATATGTAATTAATTTATTTGATATGCATGCACCTTTTAAAATGATAACTATAAGAGACCATTCTTATCCATGGATAACAGATAACATCAGATTTATGATGCGACTGCGTAATGACGCACTGTCTGAATACAAACGCACTAACCTAGACGTAAAACTTAATTATTACAAAGACATAAAATCCCTAGTAAATAAGTCAATATTTTTTGAGAAAGTTGCGTACTTCAAGCACAATATAAACAATAAAATTAAGGAACCTAAGACACTTGGAATAATTTAAAATCTAGCGTATTACATTTTTCTGATGACAAGGAACTTCCAGCACATTTTACAGATGTTAATGCAATAAATGCTCATTTTCTGAATGTCCCTGGCATGTCTGATGTACATCTGTCACAAATGACTTACTACGAATTTTCCCACCACAACATAGGAAACATATTCTCAATTTCAACAATAAGCCCCGATAGTATTTACAAAATACTAAGAAATTTAAAATCCAACGCAGAGGGCTGCGATAATATCACACTAAAAATGTTATTTCTTACACTTCTTAATTCTATTCAAGCAATTACATCACTTGTAAATACCTCAATTAACACCTGTACTTTTCCAGACATTTGGAAAATGGCTAAAGTAGTACCATTACCTAAAAAAAATAACCCAGTTGAGCTAAAATCCTTGAGACCAATCAGTATTTTGCCATGTCTATCCAAAATAATGGAGAAAGTAGTGTGTCAGCAGTTAACTACATACTTAGAAATTAATAAAATTCGCCCTGAGGTACAGTCGGGTTTCAGACGAGGCAGAAGTACTTCAACTGCCTTACTTGATGTCACAGATAACATTTTAGCATCAAGACCAGGGCAAGTGCACACTGCTGGTACTGTTGGACTTTTCCCGTGCATTTGATGCCATACATATCCCACGTTTATTATCAAAACTAAAATATTATGGCTTTGACACTGCTGCTATAAAATGGTTCAACAGCTATTTAAGTAATAGGTGCCAATATGTCGAGACCAAACAAATGTCCGGTGGTCCCTTCAAGTCCTCTCTGTCTGAGCTGTGTACCGCAAGGTTTTATTTTAGGTCCAATCCTCTGTATACTATATAGTGCTGATATAATTAAATGTATACACAATTCCAAATGTCATATCTATGCAAATGACATGCAGGTTTACATCGATTTTGTACCAGGGGAACTAGATAGGGCAATATATAAGCTTTATCAAGATCTAGCCAGAATTGTAGATTGGTCTGAAAAAAATTGCCTCTTGTTGAATCCATCCAAGACGAAATTTATGGTTCTTGGTAGCAAACACCAGCTCTCACAGCTCCCAGATGATATTGACTTAGAGCTTATGGGTGAAAAGGTTGAGCGAGTGTATGTGATACGCAACCTTGGTTTAAAAATTGATGTACATTTACGTTTTGAAGAGCACATTGCCGATTCAGTAAAAAATTGTTTTTTATAGATTAAAAATGCTCTATAAACTAAGACCATACCTCAGCGAAGAACTTAGAACGCAACTTGTTGAAACATTGATACTTTCCAAGCTGAACTATGCTGACACTGTGTATGGCACAAGATTGCTGTCCAGAACACAACATCTGATACAGAGGGTTCAGAATGCCTGCGCGAGATTCTGTTACAATATCCCAGCTAGAAGCCATGTCACACCCTTTTTAAACAAGCACTATGCCTTAAAGATGAAATCGCGGCGTAAACTCCATCTTGCATCTCTTCTTTTTGGCATTATAAATTTTAAGAACCCGTCGTATTTGTATGATAAGCTCAACTGGATCGCTAATACCAGGTCGTGTTCTGCTAGAAATGTATCTCAGCAGCTCTCCACACAGCATCATAGAAGAGTCTGTTTTCGAGGCTCATTCATTTAAACTTATACTCTGATACAAAAATAAACATCACAAAGTTTTAATTTATACTTACATTTTAGTCGTAACTTTTTTATTTTATTTTATCTTCCAAAATCAATTCCGAAAATCCAATAATATAAAATATACATTATACATAATTCAATGAAATAACTTGTGTTGTCTTTCTTGTCACGAATGTCATGATCAATACTTGTCAATGTCAATTTCAATATCCGTTGACATACAAATTCGTACCTGTTTCCCACAGATTGTCTATTACGTGTCCCTACATCACTGTCTTTGCTCAGCAGTGGCGCGCATTTAAAAAGTTGGTTCCGGTTCTTACAACTATGAGTAGTTTAATTTTTTATGTTATTTATATTTATCCGTTATATGTTATATTATACTATGTACTATTATATATATATATGTATATATATATTTATAAATATGTTATCTGTTATTGTTAATTTATGTTATTCTATCTATTTTATTTAAGTTATTGTTATCGGTGTTAGTCCTACTCCCGCTCTCAGGCCATTCTGAAAATCAGCGTCTTGGTTTTGGGGTCTACGATCCAAGAATCTGGACATTTGTGCTGAGACTGGTCTGTTTCAGCACCTCATATTGTATTTCTTTTTGTTTCTTGTTTTATTTAGTTAAGTAAGTTTTTTGCTCAAAATGTCAAGTATATTTTTCATCTGTACTGTAACTTGGGGACTGCTGAATAAATGATTTTTCTTTCTTTCTTTCTTTCTTTCTTTCTAATGTGTTCCGGCAGCTATCCTTGAGAGCCAGTTCCCATTCTAGGCCTAGCGTGATACCATTCTTGACCGCGTCATCACTTACCAACAGGTGAGATTGTGATCAAACGCTAGCCATATATAGCTAACGGCTATATATCTTATAAGATATAAAAAAGAGCGATCAAAAATGAAACCCTTCTCAATCTTAAACAAGAACGAAAAGATGACAATACCGAACACTTGGGGCACACATTATCTTTAGTTCTACTCACTTCACGACCCTACCTTGTTTATCCGATTTCCGATGTTTTTTTTTAAATTGAATAATTATTACAGGATAGTAAAAAATCAAAGTCAAAGGAGGCTAAACGTCGTCGTGTTATAAAGAAAGGAATAAAGAAACTCAAAGAAAAACAGAAGAAAAAGAAGAAAACCATTAAATTGGATGCCGATACTGATTTACAGGACTTCGACAAGGCTAAAGAAAAAGGTATGTTTTATAATTTTACATATTTTTAACAAAAACTGCCTTAAGTACTGAACCATAAGGTTGCGTGTTATCAAACGAACCTTGGCTACTCCCATTCAGTTTTTACACACAGATGCCAATTCTATAACGTGTTATAGAAAGTTGAATGAAACTTTTTGTGCGACATGTGCACATTGGAATGAGTTTATTTACAAAATTATGGATAAATAATGATTATATTTATGTTTCATACAAATTAAAAAGTCAATAACATTCTTGTCTGACACCCAACTATGCATTATATCCGAGTAGTTATAGGTTCTTCGGCTAATATTTGGAAAATGCTTGCATATCAGCAAAATAAAAAAGCTATTAATGTTGTCTACATTTTCTCTTTGCTGTACGATTAATTTTAACTAGTTTCTTACAATATAACCTTATTGCCCATATACCATCTCCTTTACTAACTTTTGCAACTTATACAGAAAAGAAAAAGAAGGATAAGAAACTCAAGAGGAAAAAACAATTAAAACTCAAAAAGAAAAACCAAAAGAAGAAAAAGTCCAAAGCTAAAAGCTCTTCTTCTAGCGATAGTTCTTCAGAGTCGGAAGCGGAAAAAAAGTCCAAAAGTAAGAAGAAATCGGAAAAAAGAAAGAAGAGAAAAAAGTCTTCTTCTGAATCTACTCAAGAAGAATTATTTGATGTGAATATTCTTAACAATATCAAAAAAGAAAAGACCGATGACGAAATGAATAAACAGTTAGATTTTTCTCCTAGACGACAGAAACCTAGAGAAATTATTAATGTTAAAGAATTACAAAACGATTTCGTAGGTAACATACAGATAAAGCAAGAAGTAGAAGACAGATACGTAGAAGAAAGTGAGAAAAGACATGAACAGGAGAGAGTGGCAGAAGAGAAGAGAATAGATGAAGATAAAGAAGAACAAATGAGAGTGGAAAAAAAGAAAGAAGAACAGGTGAAAATTGAAGAGAAGAAAGTAGAAGAGATTAAGGAGCAACGTGTGCTAGAAGAAGTAGTGGAGAAGCAAGAAGAAAGCCAAGAAGCTCAGAAGGTAGAAGTGAGTGAAAAAGAGCAGCAAAGTCAGTTTAAGGTTCGTATAATTTATTCAGTTATTGCGTAAAAAAAATATGAATTTAGTATTGACACAGTGACGAAGATATATCTGTTCCTCTTTCACACGTCCAGTAAATATCGAGGTATATCCACCTTAAACCATACTAATATTATATTATAAAAATGTTTGTAACTCTGTCACTCTGTTTGTTACATTTTTTTGTAGTAGTAGGACTTCTGCTAGTCCGCCTGGGGCGGTACCACCACTTTGCCAATTAATTTCTAGCCGTGAAATAGATTTGTTTTTCGGTTGAAATGACAAGATGTCCAGTGAAATTACAGGGCATGTTTTTTTTATTTACTGGAAAATTAACTCCATATTAAAGTTTGTAACTGCTATTATCACTTATTTTTTTTTCTTTTATTTACCGAATTAACTCCGACCAGTTTCAAACATTCTTGAAGTTCTTCTTCTGGTAACACGTTACGTGCCGAGACCCGAGCGTCGCGAACGGGCTTGTAGGCGAAACTCCTAGAAGAAGAACTTCAAGAATGTTTGAAACTGGTCGGAGTTAATTCGGTAAATAAAAGAAAAAAAAATAAGTGATAATAGCAGTTACAAACTTTAATATGTGTAACTTTCACGATAACTTTAATAATCAAATCTGTGTTAGTGTTTATGTTTGTGTGAGTCTTTGGCGCTAAATTACAACCATTTCCTGGCGTTCTTTTGAACTTAAATTTGGTATACTTTCATCTAACAATGCAATAATATGGTACCATCGAGCTGACCTAGCTAGGCTGTAGGCTCTGGAACTTCGGATTCGCAAATGGTAGGCCAGTCGATTACAATACAATACAAAAATTCTTTATCGATCACCATAAAAGAAAATGACAATGTACAATATCTTCATTAATAAAAATAACATGGTGACACAATCGGCGGTCTTATCGCTTAAAGCAATCTCTTCCAGACAACCTTTGTAGGGACTGGATAAATGCATACGTAATGGCGGCGTATTTTGGCTAGTATGAACATCGGTAGGGTTCGTTTCCGAGGTGTTCCCATTTTAATTTTATCGAGATTTGATAAGTATCTCCAGAGATATGACGATAAACGTCTCCAATTTGCTACTGAAACTGACTCGCGGGTCATGGAAGTCTTCTTACTTCTCATAGAATCTTAATTATCATTACACATAATAACGTATTTACAAAAAGCTTGTGATTAATTAGTGTTTAACTCTTAATTAATGATTAAGATTAATACAATAATAAAATTTCAGGAACCAGAAGAACCTCAACCAACGCCCCAAATCGAACCCAGACCAGACGAGAACTCCCAATGTTCATCACAGGAATCTATCTACAGTCTCAAAGACCAACCCACCTACGAAAAAGACGAAAGTCATCTTCGACCGTCTTCTCAGAATTCCAACTACAGTTTCCATGATGTAATGGCGTCTGGCCATCACAAGCATGGCATGGATCATGGCTTGGATCATAGCATGGAGCATGGCATGGATATGGAGGGCCAGGAGTATGAACAGGGGAATTATGAGATGTATGAACAAATGGCAATGGCTTATCAGAGCGATGTTGCTAGTCAGGTTAGAAGCTTTTTAAAACTATACTATTGCTGACATATTAATCTTAGTAACTTAGACAAGACAATTCGACCTAGGCGAACGTATCACGACCAGATCGGAGACGTTTTAAAAAAGGCCAAGTCAAAAGTACCTATACCGGCGAGCATGTATGAAGGCGCTCATGAAAGTGGAAGAAGCGAAGGAGGTATGTCAAGATCGTAGCATGTGGAAAGAAGTAGTCTCTGCCTACCCCAACGGGAAAAAGGAGTGATTGTATGTATGTATGTATGTACTTAGACAAGTATATTAAATTGTTTATAAAGTTCCGTACCTCAAAAGGAACAAGAACAAAATACAAATTTTGAATAAACACCCACGACAATGTCCTTTAGATCATTAACGTCATAACATCTATCTAAGAACCACCACTGATTAATTACGAACCGTTTAAAGACAAAATCGAACTAGTTTTGGAGAAAAATGGCAACATCGATTTGCACCAACACATGTTTACTGCAGCGCCCCCTGGTGAGTTGACACCGTAACACCTATCTAAGAACGTGCACCAATCAAACACGAACCCATAACTGAAAACTGCATCAAAATCGGACTAGTAGTTTTGGAGAAGAATGGCAACATGGATTTGTACATACAAACAAACAAACAAACAAACATCCTCTCACCCCAAACGCATATACAGTCTCCGTTCGGTCGTGGGTAAAAAGGAACCCTTATAAGTCCGTCTGTCAAGACCAAGACCCTTTTCTCATGAACGTGTAGAGATATCAAGATTGAATTTTATGTCAAATACTCTGGTCTACGGTATCTTACAGCTATGAAAAAAATAAACTTGTAAGTCAACGCGATCAAAAGATATGACAGTTTATGTCCTCAAAACCTATAGGGTACTTCCCGTTGACCTAGAATCATGAAATTTGGCAAGAAGCAA
Organism: Cabera pusaria; assembly: GCA_954871355.1. Taxonomy (NCBI): domain Eukaryota; kingdom Metazoa; phylum Arthropoda; class Insecta; order Lepidoptera; family Geometridae; genus Cabera; species Cabera pusaria. The sequence goes on from OX940911.1 coordinate 12,527,602, forward strand.
GGTCTTGCCGAAAACGAAATCACACACAATGACAGACGAAAATCTAAAAACCGTAAATTAAATATGTAGTTTAATAAAAAAAACTAATTTACTAAAACAAACTTATTTTTAGTTGCGGTTAGTGCATTAACCGTGTCTAGGCATCTGTCGGGATCGAACTGCGTAGTAAAGTTTGTCCTTTAACTTAGTTTCACAAGTTTGTACTGAAGCCTCGGTGCACGAGTCCAACTCGCACTTACTACTCTTATTACTACTGCACTGGCTGTAATGAGAGTGTGAACGCTAAAGTAATGAGAATTGACCTCTACACCCTAAAAAATCTTGCTTCTGTCAAAAATGCTACAACAGTGACAGAGAAATCGGTTCGTTTTTTAACTTTTTTTTTAAATCCAGCTAAGTTCCCCGGGGCCTCGCACCGAGCACCGCATAGAGACAGTGGTACACTCCCGCGCGCGCGGAGAGATCAAGTGTGACTGGCGCGCCGGCCGGGACTCCGCCGCCACTACGCCGCTTACCATCACGCGGTGGGGTATGTTGATCACTAACACTCTGTGAACAAAACCGGCCAAGTGCGAGTCTGACTCGACTCGCGCATGAAGGGTTCTATACTATTATCTATAAATACACCAAAAAATCATATCTGTTGTATGGGAGCCCTTTTCAATATATATTTTATTTTAATTATTTATTTTTAAAGTGAATGTATATCTAAATATTCTGTGAATATTTCAAGTGTCTACGTGTTGCCGTTATCAATATCAAGTAAAAACGATCAATTTTTTGCTCGTTTTTTCTTGATGAATCACGTTTGTTTGGGAGCCCCCTAAATATTTATTTTATTCTGTTTTGTAGTATTTGTTGTTATAGCGGCAACAGAAATACACCATCAGTGTAAATTTCAACTGTCTTACTATCACGGTTCATGAGATACAGCCTTATGTCAGGCGGACAGACGGACGTACAGCACGTTCACCCTTTCACCGACCAAGCACGCGTTCACCATTGGGTATGGAACCCTAAAAAATAGTTTAGTTAGATTCGGACCTTATTAACGAGTGCTAACCAGTATTGTTTCATTTAAAGTGACTTAGATTGTATTTTTGTGGAATGATGTCTGGAGGGATTCCTTCCCCCCACATAATCTAAATGTACTATGTTTTATTACTGTTTTATTCTACTATTTGAGTATAGTATGTGATTAATATTGTAATATACTTTGCAGGACAAAAGCCTAGTGAAGTGAACATCGTGCTAACTGGCGGCAACGATCAGTATCCGATACGTAACGTGGTGGAGCCGGTGTACAAAATACAGAGCCTCGCCAACCGCTCCGATACCTGTTCTACCGAGTAAGTTACATGGCATCAGTCTATACTAGTCCACTGCTGGACATGCTTCTCCAACTGCTCGCCACCATAGACGTAATATAAAAAAATGGTGCACTGCAGATGTTTTGACAAATTCAATTTAATCCGTATGCTTTAACAATAAGGTTGTAATTGCTTTGTAGAACAAAACGGCCCAATTGAAAGACACCCGGGTGGGAGTGTGTCCTTGTCTAACAATTTGCTAGTCCTATATATGTTCTATACTATATGTATAGTATATATATAAGTTGTCCGTACAAAAGAAAGGGACAAACTCCGTTCAAGGTCGGCCTCATTGGGGCCGGTGTACGCAGTCAAGTTTAATATTAAATAGCAGGTATTTGTTCGCCACTGAGCACGATCCTCGGCTACTCTCATCCAGCTCTTGCCAGCCACCTTGCGACGATCATCGCTCCACTTAGTCTGAGGACGTCCTATGTTACGCTTGTCGATTCGCGGTCTCCACTCAAGAACTCGTTTACCCCAGTGGTTGTCTCGGTTGTTGTCTTGACTGATACAGCCGTCCCACTGATACTTCAGTTTGTTAATCTGCTAAGCTATCTTGATGACTTTAGTTGTCTGACGGATGACCTAATTTTAGATTTGATCCCTCAAAGAGATCTGGGCATTGCCCTTTCCATAGGCGAATGCTACACGCTCGATATTTATCGTGATATTTGGATCGTAATCCAGGATAACGATATTTATCGAGTGTGTAGTGAAGCGTATCACGATAAATTGTCACGAAAAATTTATTACTCGATAAATATCACGATAAATATCGAGCGTGTAGCATTCGCCGTAGTTGCTGAGTGACTTTAAATTTGTAAACCAGCCATAACCTTACGGCGTTCCGGCACGCAGCCTTTGAGGATCAGAGTATTCTAGGCCAATAGTGTTCACCATATTCGACGGCATCATCGCTTACCACCAGGCGAGATAGTGGTAAAACGACTAGCCTATCCTACTATCCTACTAATATTATAAATGCGAAAGTAAGTGTGTGTGTGTGAATGTTTGTTACCACGTATCTCGATAACCGCTAAACCAATTTTGATGACATTTAAAACGTAGATAGTCTAGGTTCTAACTTAAGACATAGGCTAATCTTATTTTTGAAAATCATCCCCTAAAGCGGTTAAAAAGGGTGATAAAGTTTCTATAGAAAATTTTATTCATTGGGCTGATTTACTCAAAACTCGGTACAAATAAACCTTAAAACAAATAATGATATACGTGTATTTCATTTTCTCAGAACTACCCCTAGGGGGCTTGAAAAATGAAATTTCTTTGTAAAAATTATAAAAAAAATAATTAATATTTGTTTTCACGAATTCCTGTGTCTGATTCACTCAAAATTCGGTACAAACAAACCTTAAAACAAATAATGAGACACGTGTTTTTTATTTTTTCAAATCTACCCCTAAGTACCCTATACTAAGGGGGGTGTAAAATGATTTTGTTTGGAAAAGTCATAGAAAATTCAGTAATGTTTGTTTCCACGTATTCCTTGGTCCGATTCATTCAAAACTCGGTACATATAATCTATAAAACAAATAACGATACACGTGTATTTCATTTTTTCAAAACTACCCCTAAGGGGCATGAAAAATGATTTTTCTTTGTAAAAATTATACAAAATCAGTAATATTGGTTTTCACGTATTCCTTTGTCCGATTCACTCAAAACTCTGTACAAATAAACCATTAAACAAATAATGAGACACGTGTTTTTATTTTTTCAAATGTACCCCTAAGGGGGGTGTAAAATAATTTTGTTTGGAATAGTCATAGAAAATTCATTCAAAACTCGGTACATATAATCTATAAAACAAATAATGTGACAGGTATTTTTTTATTTTCCAAATCTACCCCTAGGAGATGTGCAAAATGAATTTTGTTTGGAAAAATCATAGAAAATCCGGTCATGTTTGTTTCGACGTATCTGCATAACTAATTAATCGATTTCAATAAAATTTGAAACTTAGATAGTGTAAGTTTTGAAATTACACATAGGTTAATTAGATTTTCAAAATTCAACCCCTGAAGGGGTGTTACACACAGGGTGATAAAGTTTCTATGAAAAATGTTATTCCTTGGATCGGATCACTCCAAACTCGGTACAAATAAAACTTAAAACAAATAATGAAACATGTATATTTTATTTCTTTCAGATCTACCCTTAGGGTTAGTGAAAATTTAATATTATCTGGAGAAATAATAGAAAATACATTAACGTTTGTTTTCACGTATCTGCATAATTACTAAATCGATTTTGATGATATTGGAAATGTAGATAGGACCTATACGGTCCTGAATTAAAACATAATAAGGTACTTTAATTTTAAAAATCATCCCCTAAAATGGTTAAACAGGGTGGGTGATAAAGTTTCTATGGTAAATTTTATTACTTACTTTGTTTGATTCACTCAACATTCGTGTGCAAAATGAAATTTGTAAGCATAGAAAACATATTGTATTTCCTGGTTCCATCACAAGGTAGGAAAATACAGTTTAACGTAAATAATGAAATCTGTATATATAAACGGCAAACGTTACCGACTGACCGACTAACTGACTGATCTATCATGAAATTTGGCATGCATATAGTTTTTATGAGTTATAATGTAGGTATCCGCTAAGAAAGGATTTTCCAAATTTCACCCCTTAAAGGGATGAAACGGGAGTTCAAAGTTTCTATATAAAAACAACATAAGATAGTCTATTTTATTGGAAACTTCTCACAAGTACTTCTGTAAATAAGTAAGCAAATATGTGTTTCAGGCTTTTTCGAAATTCCACCTTTAAGAGCGTGAAATGGGGTACAAACAAACGAAACAAAGTTTGAAAATCATTATAATTATTTTGGGTTTTATATAAATGAGTCTCTATGACCCTTGGCCGGGCCATAACTTGAAAACGGGAAGACCGATATGGCTAATTCAGTTTTTCATGTGTTTTTACGAAAAAAAATTAAAGAAATGAATGAAGTTATTAACGCGGGCGAAGCCTCGAGGCACTGCTAGTAAGATATAAAAAACAAGCCCCATTGTGAGTGTCCTGTGAATGTGTCCTGTGAAATGCAGCCGAAAGGGGCCATGCTTGACCTATTTACTTACTATTTTGAAATAACGGCTTTGTAATGCCGAGTTCACACTTCCTAGGTTTCCGGTTGTTGTTCAACTTTCTAGGGATGTACTTTTCTTTCGATTTCAAGTACTTTTAGTATCGATACTTTTGAATCGATTCGATACTGAGTAGGTAGCGGTTAAAAGTACTCGTCTCGTTACTCAATTTTTTTGTCACCGAAGAACATTTAGGCTGGCATTGCCTAGAACCTAAATAGAGCGATAATAAGGTTTAAAATTAAGATATTTGATTGGCTAATCAAGCGCGATTTAATCTAGTTTATATAATACTAGCTGTACCCGCGACTTCGTTCGCGATTCCAACAAAAACTTAACAAAACCTTAACGTTAGTGTTATTTACACTTAATTTTTTATTCGTCGAGAAGTTATATCTGCTACGCTGTAATTTTTTTTAATGTAACAATTCATGTCTTAATTTAAATAATCCACACTAACCATCAATATTTGGGCACTATTGCATTGCCCAGTTTGGTAGATAGGGTTACAATTTTAATGACAATGTATTTTAAATAAACAATGTTTAATTGCATATACTATTACATAATATATTGTCTAACGAAAATTTGCCAAATATAGTACTTTGGTATGTAGATAACAACGTCGTTATAATGTATCAAGCCGCACAAAAATCCAGCCTCATAGAGAAGCGCTCGTCCAACGTTTGATCTCCTACATTTAAAGATATACCTATAACGACAACTAACCGCCTTGATATTCTCGGCATCTCTAATGAGAAAAAGCATCAACTTTTAATTTTACTTTCATATCACTACATACTATAAAACAAAGTCCCCTGCCGCGTCTGTCTGTCAGTTTGCGATAAACTACAGAATTTGCGGTTTTCACCAATAGATAGAGTGATTTATGAGAAGGGTTTATGTGTATAATTCGTTAAGGTTTTATGTAAAGATTAATTCATACTCGACGCCACAAAGTGATGCCAACAGAAGTTTAACTAACGTGAACTAAAATTTAGTCAGCCACTTGGCGTTTTGACTAACGTTAGACAATATTTCACCCGGGACAGCAGTTTAATCTATATCTATATGTATAAGCTAGGCTCACTTTAAGTTTCATTAAAATCCGTCCAGTAGTTTCGGCGTGATGATTTTTCAAACGGACATACATACAGACAAAAAATTTAAAAATTATATTTTGGGCATCTGTAGCGTTTATAATGCTTCCCTTAATTTAAATTTCAAAAAAATATTCAATGTACAGTTTTCGCTTAGTTACTGTTTTATTATAGTAATAATAATAGATAAGAGTATTTGTTGTAAGTCGTATTGTACATCCATAGGAAGTAGAACAACAAAACTCGCCTGGTCTGAACCTGCTATGAACTGGCAGAATACAGGTGTTGGGCAAGTTAATATCAATCTAGTAACACACCCTACATGCACATAGAACACTGTCAAGTGTCTGCCTGGCCAGCTACTACCCTCATTGCAAAATCTATCACCAAACATCCAAACCAAATATCTCTTCTATTTTTGACCGCTAGAGGCGCTACCCGCTCAGTTAGACGCATCATGCAGGTTTTATTACAGCAAAACGCTAACATTAGTGTACCGAAAGCTGTCCTTGAGAGCCAATTCCTATTCTAGGCCTATCGTGTTATTGTACTCGACCGGAACGTGACTTACCAACAGGTGAAAGTTTAAGGTGTAGTGATTAATTGCTAGCCTATGTGATATAAAAACTTAGATCACGAGGTTACCGCCATTTGACATGTTTACGCGACAGTCATTGTCCCGATAGTCGTGTCTGCAAACGGCGAAGGCGAAGAGTCTCGACCAACATCTGAAGAGACTCTCGTTAGACGGCTGGATCAAGGGCCAGATACAGAAGGCGGTACTTCTTGACACGGCACGCATCGTCAGGAGGTTCCTCTCTCTGCAGCCCTAACCACCGGTAGCTTGGGCCCTGCCCCGCTGTCGGCGTATATATATATATATATATATATATATATATTTATATCTTATAGGCTAGCGTTTGACCACTATCTCACCTGTTGTTAAGTGATGATGCGGTCGAAGATGGTAAGCACGCTAGGCCTAGAATAGGAACTGGCTCGCAAGGATAGCTGCCGGAACACATTAGATGTTTGGTGACAGATTTTCTAACTTGAGGGTGGTAGCTGGCCAGGCGGACACTACATAGTGTCCTATCCACCATGCAAATATCTTTCTTACTAGTACAATATCTTTCTTACTTACTTCCTGCGGCGCTTAAACCATACGTGGGGTCTTGGCCTCCTCTAGTAGTTTCACCCAATGAATCCTATCCCTGGGTGCCTTCTCCCATGTCCTTTTGTCCCAGGGCTTTTTCATTCTTCTCCAATCTTTCTCCACACCATTTTGCCAACTTTTTCGGGGTCTTTTTGCTGTGGTGTCCAATCTGAGAGGATTTAAACAGCCTTGTAGGGTTTTATTCTCTATCATTCGAAAACAAATTCGGATTAAGAAACTGCCTTTACTTCGACTTGGGATCTTTGCAATTTATAATGCTCCGATTGGTTACTTTTGAATTTATAATTTAAAAAAAACAGTGATTCTAATTGGAAATGTTTCCGCGACAACATAGCTTACAGATTTATCAATATTCAACATTAAAGAAGAAGCTGCCGAATTCGAAATTTTTTTTTCATAATCATTCGAAAGGTTTTCGATTGATTGAGAATCAGGGAGCTGGTGTCATCCATCCTAGCCATGTGGCCTACCCCTCTCAAGCGCTACGCCTCAGCGGACCTGACGCTGGTTCGTGTATACTGACTGTGGCTCGATATATACTTCTATGTTGTATCATCATCGTTATCAGCCGGTGTCCGTCCACTGCTGGACGTAGGCCTCTCCCGAGATGCGCCACTGAGCCCGATCTTCGGCTCTTGTCCAGTCACTGCCCACCGCTTTGCGTATGTCGTCGCTCCACCTGGTCACAGGACTATGTTTCTGTGTTGTATATTAATTGAATATAATTTTTTTATAAAAAACCAAATCTTAAGAACTTAAATGTATAAGTGAATATACAAATGTGTGTAATATTCCAGTTACGACGCTGCATACATGGACACATACGGCGCGTTAGACAAGCTACAGTACGGGGACTGTTTCTCTAGCGGTGCGGACGGGACCGACCGCCCGGAGCGTCGCTCGGCGCTCACCGTCGCCAAGCTCACCAGCTCGCTCGATGATAGGATCGACCTGGCATTGAGGACTACTGGTAATACTTCACCTCATTTTTTAAAGGAGTTGTTTAAAGAGCCTCACAGACTTATCAGTTTACGTTAGTTACTTTTAAACGTGTCTCAAAGTTTGAGCAATTGCTGCACTATTGATCAAGGAAAATCTCACTCATAAACAGTAATCAAAGTTGAGAGGCCGTTGAGAATTGCATATACAGCTCTCGAAGTTAACCACCACCGGGACCTTCTTAAGCACTTGCTGAGAGCCAAGATGGCGCTGGCAGAACCAATCAGCTGATATATGCCAAGTCTAGACTGGCGCGGATTTCGCGGTATTTTTTTCTGTCACTTGCTCTGCCAAATCTAGTCCGTTACAGATAAATAAAATTGGCCAAGTGCGAGTCAGACTTTTGTCCCGCACACGGAGGGTTCCGAACGCCATCTATCGAATTTCTAACGAACTTCTAACACCAACTAAGTAAACGTTAACACAAAGGTAGAATAGTATTATGTAATAGTAGTAATAGAAATTGTAGTAATTAATAATATTAAATATCTGGTTGACCGGTATTTTTTGCCACTTAAACAGACAAATATGACTCTTCCCGACATCTATTGACAAATAATAATACTTTTTTTTTAAATTGAGAGCAACTAAAGGCCCATTTAGACGGGGAGAGTTTCTCGTCTCGAAGATACGATTATCGGAGGAATATATAAAAAAGATTATATGTCTAAACATTCACACCTCTCGCTCTTCCACTCTGGCGACAATTGACTCGCAATAGAATATTGATAGTGTCGGTTTAACAGAATTTTCTCGTATTTCGATTCTCGCACTCAAAACGGTTCAACCCGATTTGTACGATACTCGTATGAACTTTAAAAATGTCATACGAGATCGTGTTTATACAAGTCGAGACTCCCATAAGTAAGAATCTGCTTACTATACTTTTGTTGTGTAAACAAACTTAGGCAATTATCGCCTAGCGATAAGTCATATGCGAATCTCGTATGACATAAGCGTAGGCGAGATTTTAGTTCTTGCCTGTATGTAAACATTTTGATACGATTGTGTTATGGCGATTATTGCTTGTGATAGTAGCGTATGGTTTCTCGTAAGGAAACGTACGGGAACTCTCCCCGTCTAAATGGGCCTTAATTGCTTTACCGACACAGTACTTCTACTCGCCAATAGATGTCGGGAAGAGTCATATTTTAAGTTGATTATCAATAAAGTTGATTATTGAAAACACGATAAAACAACATTTTCTGAAAATGACTCCTAGCTAGATCGATTTATCGCCCCCGAAATCCCCTGTAGGTATACTAAATTTTATTTAATCGTTGGAGCCGCTTCCGAGATTCAGATTAAGGTGGTTGCTCGTCGTCAGCTAACCACAACAGAGCCAATAGATGGCGCTGATACTCTTATTTGGTGAATTTAATTTTTTAATGACTGAAATAGTATTTGGTGAATAAAAAATATTGATTTTGCGAGTAAAGCGTATACATTTTAATTTATTCAGCTAAATTTGAAGTATATATACACTCTCTACATACTTTTATTTGTAAACAAGCGTGGCGTCAGGACTGAACACGCACACACGCGAAAGTATTTTCGTAACACAGATTATTTAATAGTGTATTTGACGTTTACAATAGTATATTTCATTACAAGTGCGGAAAAGCTGTCATTGCAAAGAGTTCCGACAAATGTCTACCCGAGCCGAGGCGCAGCCGAAGGCGAGGGTTGACAGTCGGAACAAGTTGCAATGACGGTTCCGCACGTGTACTGAACGACTATTTTTAATACAGTTGCGAAAAAATAAAGCAATTTAATAAAATAATAAAAACACAATAAACTCAACTAACTTTCTGAAAAAGTATTTGTTTTTTTCTCTTCTCTCCACGCAATAAATTCGTCGTATGCAGATATGTAGCGACTTTTTGACTTTTCCGGTAAAATGTTCTCCGAAGCATTTTGTGCAATTATACTGAGTTCCGGTGGTGTTAATTCAAAGAAACTAGGGTCGAAATTACTCATTTTGTGCAACAAACAACTAAACTCGCAAAGAAAATTTCTGAAAAATGGCGCCAACCGTAGAAATTAGAATATAAGCAGAGTTTTTTTTTCTTCACCCATTTTGGTAGGCAAAGGGAACTATGCCCATATATAGCCAAGTCTTCAGTAGAATTTTTTTATTGATATGAAATGAAAATGAAATTTAATGAGATGAAATGAAATGAAACCTAACCTAACTCATTCCATCAAATCATTAAATCTGATATGGAAACAAATTAGTAGCTTCTTTTTAGAAATATACGTATTTGCATGTATCATAAAAACTTCTTTGAATTTTGTGAGTATTCATGGTTGGTTTTTCTTTTTAATAGACATTATTTTGACAGTTGGGAAAGAGAACGCACGAGTTCGGGAAAGGTAAAAAAAAGCACGAGTGTGTAATAGCCTACATCCCGAACGCTATACGTCCCTGCAATACGCCACTTTTTGAGCAACTGTACTCGTATTAAAAAGCATTTGCTAATTTTGTCACTTTGTAAATGAGTAATGTAGCCGATTGGTGAGAACTACTGGATTAAGCGCATCAGGGACCGGTTTCGAACCCTTCGTTACCAACAAACTTTTTTCGTTTTCCATTCTAAACATTACCTTTTTATTTATTGTTATTAGTTTACTGTCTACATTACTCTCGCTAATAACAAAATATCATATAGATTTGTAGCACTTTTTGATGTGAACTGTACCTACTCATACTAAAGCTATTGGGTGGTTTTTCGACGAGGTTCAACGTACATTTCGTTGCTGCATGCTGGAGTCTGTTCTGTAGATCCCAAAGCACAGAGTACTAAGGACCCAAAGTGAAGCATTTGGCGTACTAGTTGTGCTTTGCGGTTTTACCCACAATCTAATAGAAACTGCTATTTGCGATAAAATGTAGCCTATGTGACTACGAGAGCGAGTAGAAGGCATTTGCTGATTATAAATTACAAACAAAATAAAAACAGTAAGTCATATGTAAGGTATATTAATTACCCGACTACGGCGAAGCAAAAAGGAGAGTTATGTTTTTGACCGGTATGTGGGTATGTATGTATGTATGTATGTATGTTTGTATGTATGTTCATCTGTTCCCTCATAACTTCTAAACTACTTATTATAATTTAACAAATGAGGTGTCGTTGGACACGTCTTATTTGTCTGCTGGTTATAGGCTATATGACGTCACAACAAATTGAATGCGGCGCCCCCTAGAGTTGACGAAGTCCAAAACTAAAAAAAAAATCTCACCCCACCCTATTGTGTGTGGTATCGTTGAATAGGGATTTTAAGATGAAGATAGGGTTTAGTACATCATATTTTTGTAGGGAGAGTGTGTGTGTGTATATGTTTGTTGATCACTATGTAAGTATGTTAACATATATACATGTATCCATCTATCCAAAAACCCCAAAATGCTTTAAATAAAAAATAAGTTCAAAAACTTAAACCCGACTACTGAAAAATCGTTCTCTAAAAAGTATGAAACAAGAAAATATTCTCATCTGAGATCGCGAAGTACAAACTAATCAATATGTATCGTGTATTATACAAACAACTAACTTGGTTAACAATACACTCTGCAAAGTAACATACGACCACGGGTATCCACTGAACACTGTAAGAACCCCCCCTTAAAACTTTTTGGTTTTTAATATATTTGAATTCGACTTTATTTGTTTACATTAATGAATGATACTGAAATATTAGGAATATTAATGTATTAAAATATTTAGTATTGGAATATTAATCGAACCGGAATACTAAAGAGATTGGAATAAAATATTGGCCATTTGTAATCGTCTAGTTAATGGTAGGACCCATTGTGAACCGTTGATGTAACCTAAATCCTTTTCGGGGAATCTTAAGACAGGCTATCTATACAATCCTAATCCTAAGGTAAATAATTATTTATGTAAATATTCCTAATAGCGTAACTCGAAAGTAGTTATATTGCATAATATTACACAGAACACATTCAGAACTTCCACTCGTATGAACAAATATTGGTAATTAAAATTTAGCTGCAGATTTTATTGGGAATCAATTATTAATAGTATTTTAAGAAAAGGGATATGCAGAATATTTAATATAATAATATATATTTATTATATATAAAAATTTATATTGATAGTAGTGGTAGAGAAAAAGAAGCCTATTAAGCAACCAATATCGATGAAAATTTCGTCGATATCTCGGAAAATAGGTCTCATATAAAATTATGGTGAATAGGGGTGATTAGGGTGACTCGGATGGCCATGGATGAATGGTGTCGCGCCCCTCCCCGCGCAACACTGTATTATCGGCTTCCTGACTGGACTAATTCCACCTCAAAGTAAGAGGCATCCATCCATGGATCACGAGATCACTCCCCTCTGCAAACGATTATGAGTTGAGTGATCCCTACTACTCGTGAAAACATGACTTCTATTTCCTTATCGCAGTGGCGACTGGAAACAAACCCAGGGTTTCCCGGTTGTCCTAATGTACTTCAGTAAGTCAGTCTGGTATTGCAGATTTTATCAAATTAATATTAAAATATTGTTAACTATTTAACTGCGTCACAACGAAAAGTAGTAGAGGACTTATTTTTTTATCAAAGGTTGTGTCTGCGTCTGTCCGTCAGTATAGCTATCACTCCATCATACTCGCATTCCGTTGGGAACCAAACCTCGCGTACTCCGAAGGATCGAGTAGCCGATGGACGAAGCTCTCTATGATCACGGCAAGTACCTCATTCATACATCACGCTAGGGTTCATGCGGATATTACTCACTCCTGCTACTTAAGAGTGAGTATTATCCTATCGGTTTTCCTACCTATACTACCTATAATTCTTTCTGCTGCTTATTCCTACCTAAACTATATTCGATCCTAACCAATCCCGCAATGTAATTACTGTAAGTATAATTCAAACAAAGGAATAACTCAATGATCCAGGTAAAATCGTAGTTATTGTTTTAGTTAATGAAGATATTTATGCAATATTAGAGGTGCCAAGTAGACTAAATTCGCCTGCATTATGATTGATTTTATTTCTCCACTCCGAAATGACCCAGCGGTCCAGGTTCGCTTTTATTCTCGTAGCTGATGATGATATCGTTGCGTGGTCGTCATGTTAGAGGCTAGGAGAAAGTCTTAATTATTATTTCAGCTTCAAACAAGTTTCCCCGGGTTGGGCCACCCATAGCATAACACAGACTTCCACGATCCCCACAGGGAAGGTAATTCTCGAACATGTAGTAATAAGTGAATCTTTCTCACTGAATTATTCCGCAGGTTATATAGGCTTGAAGTTACGTTGCGTGGTCATCTACGTCACGAACTAGAGAAACTGTAACTATTCTTTCAGTGTACAAGTCTTCCCAGGGTTGTGCCACCCTTAGTGTGACGTAAACTTCCACGGTCCTCGCAGGGAAAATAGGTAAGTCTCGAACAGATAACAGGCGGTGAACCCGTACCACATGAACAGCTCCAACCAAGTAAATGAGTCCCGTAGGAAAATCAATCTCGAACATATTAACAAGTGAACCTTTGTCATTAAGTAATTCCAGTGAAGCAGGTACATGAATTGTATTAAGGATGCTAATGCATGGTTATTTAAGCCAGGGTTGCTACCCTTAGTTTGACATAAACATCCCATGACCCCGTAGGGAAACAAATCTCGATCAGTTTATTTATTTCTCACATAAGTAGGTATAATCATTTAGTATCACTATGATGTATTATGGCGTACTGCATTATATTATGCGAGGCTTTAATTTCATTTATACAATTTATTGTATACGGCGCATTAACACGAACTATTATAACATCCCGACTTACAGACTACACACGGATGTATATATTCAATGAAGCTAAAACGCTGCAGTGTTCAGTCACACATTTGACTTGCTAAATAAAAGTTAAATATTTTGAAGTTTAAATACTACAAATAAAATAAGAACGCGGAACTAACACCGACAAAAGGGGTAATGATTTAGTAGTATGAATTTCTATGTTGGTTAATCCTACACGCACTTGTCCATTATGACAAAGCTACTGTTGTCAAGTTTAATTACAAGTAAAATAAGATCACGAGGCCAAAACCTGTAAAAAGGGTACGAAGGAATTTTTACGCGCATTTTTATAAATAAAAGTTCGTAAACCCGACTCGCACTTGACTGTTTACAATAAATATATTATTTTGATCTTTAATCATAAATGAAATAAGTACGCGGATCTAACACCAATACGTAAGGTAATATAAAATTATAGGTTTGTAAATCCGACACACACTTGACCGTTACATTAAAGTTATTATTTTAATCTTTAATTATGAATGAAGTAAGTACGCGAATCTAACACCGATACGAAAGGTAATATAAAATCATAGATTTGTAAATCCGACACGCACTTGACGGTTTACAATAAATATATTATTTTGATCTTTAATCATAAATGAAATAAGTACGCGAATCTAACACCAATACGTAAGGTAATATAAAATTATAGGTTTGTAAATCCGACACGCACTTGACCGTTACATTAAAGTTATTATTTTAATCTTTAATTTATAAATGAAATAAGTACGTGAATCTAACACCGATACGGGGTTCATCACGAGACGGTATCGTTCGCGCGGGGCACGGGGAGGAAGCGGTTGCTGCCATAGATAAACAGTCGACGAACAGATGTGACAAATTATAGATTAAACACCTATCGCCTTACCGTCCTATCTGACACCGACCAAAGTATTTTTGTTAAAATAAAAGGATAGAATACAACAAAGTATTTAATACTCATTCAAATAAAAGAATTCTCCCAAAACGGTTAACAAATGACGGAGTTATGCGGGAACGTAACACACATTCAAAAACCACAATCGAATTGAAAACCTCCCTTTTATGTCGGTGTCATAGAAAAGTATGAATAAAAAATATAAATAAAACGAAATGAAAATCTGATCCGGTCTTTTGGGTTTGGGACTAAGATGCTACAGACAAATATATGTATTCATACATTATATAAACATGTAAAACTATTTTCTTCAATAGTTAAAAATGGGCAATTAATTTTCGCTATAATGTCACATCTGTTTACTTAGACTACGAAGTTACTGTGAATTTAAATAAAATGGCGCCGACCGCGGCGTGAGAAATGTTTGTAATTAGAAGAATTTGACGAAATAATATTTTATTTTGCATGTTTTCATTCGAAAATCTGACAAACCGTATGGATTATTAAATTTAGATCGGATAAATCTAAACCTAGAATCTTAGCGAAGTTATGAGTGATGACGCAATTGTTATGAGATCTTACGCGGAGATTTAATACGAAACGTTTTACCTATATTTTAATCGAAGCGGTGTCGAGATACCTACAAAATGGAGATTTCTAGTAATGCGAGACTAACGGTAAAAGGTTTTATTACTTACTTGCAAACACGAACACAAATGGGTTTTGAATGGACGTTAAAGAATTCACAACACGTATATTTGTCCGACTTCAAATTCAAGTTTTACACTCTTAACACACGCACAGTGACTTTGGTTACGAATATTTACCTATAAAATGCGATGCTTAGTTATTTACTTCCCTAGCGCCCTAGCCCTATCATATTTTGACGAAATATATAAATAAATCAGGAAGCCTGGTGCCATGAGACCTAAGACACCAGACGGAAGTGGTTAGGAATAAAAGGATGGTACGATTTTCTCACGCCAATGACGCAGGCTCACGCCATTGATCACAGAAGGTGACGCTGCTAGGAATCTTGGCTACGTGAGAGGAGAAGGTAAGAGGTAAACCTACCCCATCACAGCGGATTAGTACTGGACAGGGCTCCAGACCACCAGCGGCGGCTAGCGGTCCGGATAGCGGTTGAGGTAACACGACGTAGGTAGGATGTGCACATTTAAAGGACGTGTACACGCAGGATCCTTACGCTGGTGACTCGGACTCTCGTCACCAATCACCCGAAAGTGACGGCATATTAGTCTAAGCCACGTAAGTCGGAAATAGGGGGAACACTTGCCCTGCCCAGCGGAGATGCTGTCAGGGCGGCAACTTCACTGCCTCTTCTTACTTGCTGACTACTTGCTGTATCTTGCTGACTACTTCTTTCTTCATTAAAAATCCGGGACTGAATAATCAATTAATAGCCCAGTACCCCCTTTTATAACCTCTTCTACATGTACATCACTATTCATACATATATGTCTATCGTATGATTTCACTAATTACCAACCTCAAGGAAAATTGGCGGCATCAGGAACATTATTTTACATTTAGCCATAGAGAACTGTTTTTTATTCTATATTTCTCGTCACGTGATCACATTACGTGATTTACATACTGCCAACCTCCAAAAACATCAATATCTTCCCGTTATATTTCTCGCCACGTGGCCACATCACACGATTTTACATACTACTAATTCTTTTTAAAACCCTTAATATCCTTATCACGCGACTTTACAAACTTCCAGCATCTCAAAAAACATAGATATTCTATCGGTAAAAAGACCACATTACGCGGGAACATCGATATCCAATCACAGCATTTTACAAACTGCCAGCCTCTACCCTCTAACTCTCTATATTATTGACCATAAATGAATAAAGCAAAATCTAGATGAAACAATTTGCGTTACGATAATCTTTTAACAAATAATCTAGTAAATTTGTTTTACTGTAGATTAACCGATTAGTTTTATTAAGATGTAATTTAAAATCACATAAACAATCTTTGTTCAAATTGTGACAGCGTGTTTAAAGTAAATGGTCTACAATTCAATAAAAAGATATGAGCGTCTAGAAGAAAAATTTATATGTCAGCGAATGAACGAAACCGAATTCAGCGAGTATTTATTACCTGTATAAATATTAATAACATTTTAGTCCCAATTATTTACACTAGATGGCGCGGATACCTTATTTTCGCGGAAAGACAAACTAGATTTATTTGGAAGGAGAGGTGATATCAGCGAAACACGCTGGTGTTTCGTTACAACACCACTATGAATATTTATGAAATACAATAAAATATTTATTACAAGTTAGTTGTTTGTATAATACACGATACATATTGATTAGTTTGTACTTAGCGATCTCAGATGAGAATATTTTCTTGTTTCATACTTTTTAGAGAGTGTATTTTCAGTAATCGGGTTTTAGTTTTTGAACTTATTTTTTATTTACTTACTAAGGTATACTTTCCTTTTATAAGTATGTATTTCAAAAATATTGTACACGACAATATTTTATTTTCATTTACAATATTTATATAAAAATAATAAATATATCCTAAATGATAATGGAGCGGTCCTAATAGAGCAATGCATGACCATTTTCGAGATCTGGCGCTGGTATCATCATCAAAATCAGCCGGTACCAGTCCACTGGTAGACATAGGCCTTTGCGAATATCGTCGCTCCACCTGGGCCCCTAGACAAAATCCAATTTCTGTTTTCATTCACGCTAACGCGTCTTTAAAGTGTATGGGAATGACAACTTTGTTGCGGAAACATAAATGTCATTCCATACATTTTGACCTTGCATTAGCGTGAATGGCAACAGAAATTGAATTTTGTCTAGGGGGGCTGGTCACAGGACTACGCTACGTTTACCGATTCGCGGTCTTCACACTAGAACCAGTCTACCCCAACGGTTATCGCTCCTATACGGCAGATATGACCAGGCCACTGCCATTTCAATTTGCTAATCCGGACATCAGGAAACTATATGCCTGATACTTCTTCTTTGGTCCTACCACAAATAAAATATCTAAACAATTTAGTCAATTAGTCGTACTCTCCTCAGTACACTCTCTGGTAAAACACATTTTTTATAAAATGTCACTAATTTTAGTAACATGTTTGTTATAAAATCTTCGTCACGTTAAATTTTGAGAATAGTGATGTCATGTGTGTTTCGCTAATATAGCCAACATAATTTATAATCGTACAAAATTAAAAATCCGACTTCACATGCCGCGATCGTCAAAATAGCCAGTTGCCATAAACATGTCATCAAGGTATACAAATTTGTTTACATTGTTTATCTCCATATCTCCGGAGATAATTACACGGTAATATTATAATATTACCGTGATGACTATCAGATCTCAATAAAATTTGAATGGGACCAAACGGGAGGCGTAATCTCTCAAACAAAAAAAATAATAATTTGAAATCGGTTAAGATTTGACGAAGTTCTGAGGTAACAAACATGAAGAAAAAATACCGTCGAATTGAGATCCTCCTCCTTTTTTGTGAAGTCGGTTAAAGAGTTATTCCGTTAGTTAGTCCGTTTATTGGTATACAAAGACGTATTTGAGAATGATCTGACAGATGGTCTGACAGGATCGGATCGATTTATCTATGAATGAAAAGCTGATGTTGGTTTTGAATTGGCCTCTAAAATATCACCATCATCAGGCTATCTCACCTACAGCACGCCACTGAGCTCGATCTTCAGCTCTCTGTTTTCAACCACTGCCAACCAGCTTGCATATGTCTTCGCTCCATATAGCTGGAGGGCGCCTTACACTATTACGAAAAATATACTTTTAGTGCGTTTATCGAGCCGTGGTCTCCACTCTAAAACACGTCTACCTCAACTGTTATCGGTTCTACGACAGTTGTGAACAGCCTACTACCACTTCAGCTAGCTAATCCTTTGAGATATGTCGATAACTTTGGTTCTCTGACGGATGACTTAATTTCGAATTTGATTCTTCAGACAGACTCCCCAAGCATAGCCCTCTTTATAGCTCGCTGAGCGATTTTGAATTGGTGAACCAGTCGCACTATCAGTGTCCACGTCTCGGCTCCGTAAGTAATAACAGGCAGGACGCACACGTTAAATACTTTCGTATCGAGGCTATTTCGTATTCGTATAAGAGCGATGAAAAGACCAGTCGGTGAATACTACGGTGTGGAACCTAGTGATCCTGATCACTGTGAAATCTCTAAATATACGCTTCTTGTCCGTTATAATAAAATCAATCTCGTTTTTACGGTTCCGTAGCCGAATGGTAAAAAACGGTAGCCTTTTCCTTTGAGTATTCAGCCAGAATACTCAAAGATGTTCACCTATTATTCAAAGATACCTAAATCGATTTGGAAAATTCTATTTCTTTTTTGTTTTAAAAGCCCTTCCCAGGTAGTCCCAACTAAAAGAAACGACATCAAATGCCGCGATATTAATGTTCAGTACCATGTTTGAGGTGTTTGTCTCCATATCTTTAGAGATACTTATCAGATCTCAATGAAATTACAATGGTACCACCCTTGGGATATCTCCTTTCCAACAAAAAAATAATTATCAAAATCGGTTCATTAACGACGAAGATATCCACACACATAAAAAAATACTATACGGTCGAATTGAGAAACATTTTTTTTTGAAGTCGGTTAAAAATATCGAAATTTCAAAACTTGGGGTACCTATCAATTTCAATATTACAAAAAATGCCAATATGGTCCAAAATTTCCAATAAACACTAAGCGATAAAAGATCGATAAAAAAAAACTTAAATAAAGAGAACCGACTTCAAATGCCACGCTATTAATTTTCAATACCAAGTTTGACGTGCTTATCACCATATCTCTGAAGATTTATCATACATACATCATGTCTCCTTTCCAACAAAAAAAGAATCATCAAAATCGGTTCAGAAACGACGAAGCTATCCGCGAACAAACATAAAAAAATATGTACGGTCGAATTGAGAAACATCCTTTTTTGAAGTCGGTTAGAAACAAAATAAAACTAAATTTGAGTTTGTTAGAGCCTAACCTAACCGATAAACCGACGAAATATTTGAAGGCCACAAACTATAATAATAGGTACTGTAATGCTAATGAAAACTTGAAAAAGTCCTGAAAAAGCGGCGACCCGCATGTAAGCGGTCTGGCAACGTCGCCTTTTCAGCGAGCGCACGGTTTGGCAACGTCTGACAATCGCGGCAATACA
Organism: Cabera pusaria; assembly: GCA_954871355.1. Classification (NCBI taxonomy): domain Eukaryota; kingdom Metazoa; phylum Arthropoda; class Insecta; order Lepidoptera; family Geometridae; genus Cabera; species Cabera pusaria. The sequence continues at coordinate 12,547,323 of OX940911.1, forward strand.
CACCAATGAGTTTAGCGTATGACACTGTAAAAACTTCACTCACATATTGACAAAAATTAATTAAAATCTCGATCCTAGTTTTCATATTATTTAATCAAATTATGTAGTAAGATTGAATTTCGCGTATGTAAAGAGTTGTATAAAAACCAATAGATGTGATTTCATTGCAATTTTTTGATCCATTTACTCGTATTTGTCAATATACTTTTGTATGGAAATCGAACCACCTTAAGGTAAAGACGATAGCGCCATCTTTGATGCTAGGTAGATGGCGCTGCGCTATCGTAAAAAACTATTTTTGAACTTTTCTTTAATTTTTAACTTTGTTCTGTTCTTAGTGTTTGTTGTTATAGCGGCAACAGAAATACATCATCTGTGAAAATTTCAACCGTCTAACTATCACGGTTCATGAGATACAGCCTGGTGACAGACGGACAGACAGACAGACAGACGGACAGCGGAGTCTCAGTAATAGGGTTCCGTTGGTACCCTTTGGGTTCGGAACCCTAAAAATGAATATCTGGGACCTGGAATCGTTCTTTAGTATCTCCAGAGAGACTAACACCTCAAAATTGGTACTGAAAATTAATAGCGCGGCATTGAAGTCGGTTATTTTTAGTTTTTTAAACGATCTTATCTAAAATAATGAATACTTTATCTAGAATATGAAAATGTTTTTAACATAAATAAAAGGATATTTTGTCCCTATAGCAATTATCATTGTATGTTATATATATTATAAGAGCCTCCTTAATGCTCTAAAAATCACATAGATGTGAATTTTAAAACATATACGTGTAGAAGAAGAACACAATTGTATTCCAGAATGTACTTATAGTACGAGATACGGTCGTAATAGTATATACGATACGTGTGATTTAAGTAGTCTATTATTGCACGGCATGAAGTGCAACGCCGTGCAATAATAGACAACTTAAGTCACGTGTATTGTACATTATTTTATAGATAGCATTGCGACTTAAACCCGCACTGTACGCTTACGCTACGCTTTTCCGTCAAATAGTCGACTATTTAAGTTACGGAATCTTGATAAAAATTACTAATAGACCACACCTACTCTAGATCTCTAGAGATATGGAGATAAATATCTGAAACTTGATGGCGTCTATTTTCTGGTAAAATTCTATGTAAAAAATATGTATAATAAGTTGATTAGATTATATATAAACCATTCTGTTTTATTTGTCCCCAGTGCTGGGAGAGGTAGCGAAGGTCCCAGAAGATACTGATGATAAAGATGGACCCGAGAAAGGAATTCTAGTCACGTAAGTAATTTTAGGGCAAGTCGTACAAGTTGGGAAATATACTGTCGAATCCTTGAGAGCCAGTTCTCATTATCGGCGCAGCATTCTACCATTCGTCACTTACTTAGGTGAGATAGTGGTCAAAACATTATTTCTAGTGTCTGACCGAAATTTCGGTTTCGGTTTCGTTCAAAAATCAAGTTTCGGCGGCAGTTTCGGTTTCGGCCAAAATTGGCCGAAACTTTTGCCGAAACCGAAAGTGATTTCTGAAGTTGTCGTATACGCTCGCCTAACTTCGTTTCTCGCGGCAACGCTTTGGCGGACGCTGGCGGTTTTGACAACGCACAGCCGCTGGTCGTAGAGACTTGGAATGTTGGAGTGTAAATTTGTCTTAGTACGTAAAGGTGTACTAAGAAAGGATTTTCCAAAATTCACCCCTTTAGGGGATGAAATGGGGGTTCAAAGTTTGTATGGAGAAACAAGATAAGATAGTATTTTCTATTCAAAACTTCACACAACTGCTTCAGAAAAAAAAGTAAATACGTGTTTCAGGTTTTTTTTAATTCCACGCCTAAGAGGGTGAAATAGGGTAACAAAGTCTGCAAATTAATATTGATTCGGATTGCGCTAAAATTTGCCATGCAGATAGTTATTACGACGTTAGTTCCCTCTGATAATTGATTTTCAAAAATTCACCCCAGAAGGGGATGAAACGGGGGTTCAAAGTTTGTATGGAGAAACAAGATGAGATAGTATTTTCTATTCGAAACTTCGCACAAGTACTTCAGTAAATAAATATGTAAGTAAATACGTGTTTCAGGCTTTTTCGAAATACCAACCCTAAAAGGGTGAAGTGGGGTAACAAAGTCTGAAATCAATATTGTTTCGGATTGCGCAGAAATTTGGCATGCATATTGGTATTTTTTCAAAATTCACTTTTGAAGGGGATGAAGCGGGGGTTCAAAGTTTGGAGAGTAATTTTATTCGATATTTCGATTTTAGTAAATAATAGTATAATAGTAAATACGAGTTTCAGGCTTTTTCAAAATGCCACCCTAAGAGGTGTGAAGTGGGGTAACAAAGTCTGAAAATCAATTGCGCTGAATTTTAGAACGCAGATAGTTTTTATGACGTAGGTATCTGCTTAGAAAGGATTTTCTAAAAATTCCCCCCGGATATTACTTATTATTTTTTATTATATATATTAACTTATAGATTTACTTAAGTACAGTAAATAAGTGTAGCAAGATTTTTGCAAGGGGTTAGTAAAAAAGTCTGAAAATCAATATGGTTTTTCGGGTTTTATAAATATGAATCCCTTTTTCCCTTAGTCACGCAATAACTTGAAAACGGGTGAACCGATTTGGCTTTTACTTCTTTGACGTCCTTTATGATAGAAAGGTTTTTACAAAATAAAAGTTAAGTAAATAAAATAAGTCTTTTATTGCAGTATAATGGGTAAAATGGACCAAATTTCAGTATTTAATGGAATTTTATACTTGACCACGTGAGTTTCGGTTTTGGTTTCGGCCGAAACTGAAACCACGGCCGAATATTCGGTTTCGGTTTTGGTTGCGGCCGGAAAACCAGTTTCGGTCGGACTCTAATTATTTCATTATTAATTATCTCTACATTTTATAAAACAAAGTCACACGCCGTTTCTGTCTGTATGTATGTATGTTCGCGATAATATCAAAAAAGGTTTGTGCTAGCAAGGTTTTGAGGATAGCATTTGACCACTATCTTGCCTGGTGGTAAGTGGTAAGCGATGATGTGGTCGAAGATGGCGAACACTCTAGACCTAAAAGGCTCTCAAGGGCTATCTATGTGCTGCCGGAACTCCGTAAGGTTATGGCGGCAGATTTTAATGAAATTATTTTTTTGTTATATTTTGGGATGTAAAGGAGCAAACTTCCACCTAATTGCTCCCAGCCAACCTCTCCTGCACGTGGTGCATCCTGCCGATCAGCGAACGAAGCTCTGGCGACCGACAAATGGCGGTATATCCATTCAGAACGACGTAGCTAAATACCACAGGCCGGTGACGGGCAGCAGCGTCACCGGTGCGAGAAGCTACGTCCTGCGATCACCCAACCCGACTGCCCAGCGCGTGGTGATTATTTGGGCAAAACCTGCATGGCAAGCAAATAATTACAACGGCCCCCAGTTCCCGGTCGCCCCGCTATTCTTAACCAAGGCGGCGGTTACGGTAACGGCGGGGCAGGGGGTGCTAAGAATCCCCGGGCTACGTTAGGCCGTCAACACCGACTGACACTGGCAACGTTTAATGGACGCACGCTACGGCTTGATGCACACTTGGCGCTACTGGAAGAGGAGCTGAAAAACATACGATGGCATATTCTAGGGTTATGTGAAGTCCGAAGAGAGGGAGAGGACACCGTTACCCTAGAATCGGGCCATCTTATGTATTTCAGAGAGGGAGAACAACCATCCCAAGGCGGCGTCGGGTTCTTGGTCCACAAGATCCTCTCTGACAACGTTCTAGAAATCTCCAGAGTGTCGACAAGGGTAGCGTATCTTGTGATCAAACTCACCGAGAGGTATAACCTCAACATTATCCAAGTATACGCACCTACTTCGGCACACTCGGACAATGAAGTGGAGGAAATGTACGAGGACATTTCTAAGGCCTTGCATACCACCCAAAAGGCCCACTTCAACGTTGTCATGGGAGATCTTAACGCTAAAGTGGGAGTACAAGCAAGCGGCGAATCGGTAGTAGGACCACACGGATTGGGAAGCAGAAATCATAGGGGGCAAATGCTCGTCAACTTCCTAGAAAAAGAGGGGCTTTTTCTAATGAACTCCTTTTTTTAGAAGGACCCCCAGCGGATGTGGACGTGGCAAAGCCCCGACGCTATGACCAAAAACCAGATCGACTTCATTATGACGGACAAAAAGCGCATATTTAGAGATGTCTCAGTGATCACTAGGTTTAAAACCGGCAGTGATCACCGACTAGTCCGAGGCTCTCTAGATATCGACTGCAAGCTTGAACGTGTTCGTCTAATGAAGTCCACGCTCCGACCCAACATGCTACAATCCGTGGTCGGGTCCGAAACGTTCCAGCTGAAACTGGAGAACCGATTCGCTGCACTGGAAACCACAATTGACGTTGACGTTGACCAGGATCTCGACCATGTGGTGGGTATCCTCATGGAGGAGGTGTTCAAGATTCTGTAAGACGCGAGGTGCTGGCAAGAATTCTAAGTATTCAGAAGAATCTCTACAGCTAATGCAGAAGCGACGTGAAAACCCCGCAATCACTTCGTCAGATCAACGGACTCTCAACAAAAAGATTTTTAAATTGGTACGACGTGACCTCCGGAACTCCAACATACTCACAATTAAAGAAGCGATAGAGCAAAACCGGGGGTCAAAAGTCTTTGTCCAACAGCTGGGCCGAAGCCATCTGACGAAGTTGACCACTTCTAGCGGGAGTGTCGTCGCTTCTAATCCGGAGATTTTTAAGGAAGTAAAAGACTTCTACAGCCAATTATACACCTCACAAGCGTCCCTTCCCCAACCCGGTATTGAGGATCCTAGAGCCACTCTAACCCGCCACTATACCGAAGATCTGCTAGATATCAGCCTAGATGAAATTGTGATGGCTCTCAGCCAGCTTAAAAACGGAAAAGCCCCCGGAGAGGATGGAATTACAACGGAGCTCTTAAAAGCCGGTGGAACTCCTACGCTACTACAGCTTCAGCGTATTTTTAATTCCGTCCTCTTTTCGGGGAGAACTCCGAAGACATGGAGTAGAAGTGTGGTTGTTATGTTCTTCAAAAAGGGAGACAAAACCCTTTTGAAGAATTATCGACCTATCTCCCTCTTAAGCCATGTCTATAAGCTTTTTTCTAGAGTCATTCACAAATCGTCTCGCGCGCAGGCTCGACGAATTTCAGCCTCCCGAGCAGGCTGGGTTTCGAGGAGAATACGGCACCATAGACTTGAGGCACTTTTTTTTTTTTCTTTACCACCCTCAAAAAGTAAACAGTGTTATATATTTTGCTCTGCATATTTATCGAAATATTACGTTAAAAATATAGTAAAAGTGTTAAATTTTTGTAAATATAATGACCTAAGACATAGACTTACCGATATACATATAAAGTTTGAGTGCCACGGCGTTATTTGGCGAATGCTGCCTCATTGAATCAAACAATCACGGACAACTCACATAACAGGCAAAGTTATTTAAAGATTAAGTACAGTGTATTTATCTCACACTGGTAAGTCACCGCAACACTTCGATTGCACCACTATTGTTATCTTTTAACTTGTGCATCTTGGATATAAACACTTCACACTTCACAAAAGCAATGGATAAATGCATCGCTTGCACGACGGATATAAGAGCGGACGAACTGTTAAGATGCTTGCCGTGTCACGGAGCGTACCACTACAAATGCCTTAATCTGGATATTTCTACGTTTACGCATCTATGTAAAAACTTTAAAGCATGGCGGTGTCCGACCTGCGTGAACGTAACGAACCGGCGGCGCGGTGACAACTCCAACACGCCCGTGCGCAACTCGCTGTTATCTCTAAATGAGTCTATGATGTCCTGTGACGACGCGCTGGACCGGTCTGGGTACTTAGACGCACCGTCCACGTCTGCAGCAGCACACGATACAATATCGTTATCTCAGTTTAGCGCTTTGTTGGATGCCAAGCTTGATAAATTTAAGAATGACTTTTTCAAAGATATCAAGGCTACTGTTAGACACGAAATTAATAACGCCGTGACGACCCTGAAATCGGAATTCACAAACACAACCGATTTTCTCGCCGAGCGTCAAGACACGTTAGACTCAAAAATAGAAGTACACAATAAATACATATCTGATCTTAAAGCTGAAAGGGAACAAATGCAGACAGACCTGCGGTCATTAGAACGACGTCTTAATGCGAGTGAGAAAATCTCCCGAAGCATGAATTTAGAGATACAAGCGGTGACTGAAAGGCGAAATGAGAATGTTTTGAGCGTACTTAAGAATTTATGTGACGTCATTAAGTGCCCAATCTCCAGCACAGACATCCTGGCTTGCCGTCGAGTGGCTAAAATAAATCCTGCTTCCGACCGACCTCGAAACATATTAGTGACGCTGCCATCATCACGTCACCGCGATAACATCATCTCCGCCGTCAGAAGATTTAACAAGGCGCACCCTACGGATCCGCTCAACAGCTCGCACCTGGGTATACCCGGCGAGAAAAAGAACGTGTATATCGTTGAGCATCTCTCTCCCGAATGTAAGGAACTACATGCCGCTACCAGGAAGATGGCGAAAGACAAGTCATATAGGTTCGTGTGGGTCAAGTATGGCCAGGTATTTGTACGTAAGGATGAAAAATCGGGAGCTATACTAATCAAAAGTAAAGAATGTTTGAGTAAGTTAATATGATTACGTAATTATTAGTTTGTTAAGTTATTATTTTAAGTGTTTGATTTATTTTAAGCAAGTATTACTAACACTGTTAATAATTTTTTTATGTTTGTTTATTATCAGAATGTAAACCGTTTTAGATCTAAGACTACCGAATTTTACTTGAATTTATTAAATAATGACTACGATGTACTTTGTTTGGTTGAGACTAATCTGAATTCTAGCGTTTTTGATGAGGAGCTGTTTGACGCGCGTTACAACGTATTTCGCAAGGATCGTTGTCAATCCACCGCGTCGGAAAAAACTGAGGGTGGGGGTGTATTGATAGCAACTAAGAAACATATCAGCATAATTCGACAGAGTTCATGGGATAGTTGCTATGAGGATATTTGGCTGACACTACATGACCCCAATAAAAAAATATTATTTAATATTTGTGTGTGCTACTTGCCACCTGACATGACCGTGCAAAATATTCATGTGTTCTTTGCTCACTTACAAAATATAATATTAAACACGTCAAGTGCGGGTCCGTTCCTCATTGTGGGAGACTTCAACATACCGAATATGAGCTGGGATAGGGGCGAAGGCTCTTTTGATCTGAAACCTAGCGGGGCCTCAGGCGGTAAATCACTACCTCTGCTTGAAACACTTTCTACCTGCAACCTTTCACAATATAATCACATTTTAAATGCTAATGGCCGATTACTAGATCTTGTATTGTATGATCACAGCAATATCAGCGTTAATAGCTGTGAACCGCTGAGCCGGTTAGACGTCCATCATCCCGCTATAGCTATTGAAATTGAACCGATAAAATGTACTAAAGGCATTTCCCAAAACCCATTCGCGCAAAAACTAAATTTTCGTAAATGTAACTACGAGCTTATTAGGCATGACTTATTAACGACGGACTGGGTAGATCTTCTATCAAATCTAGACACAAATACTGCTATTAAAAAGTTTTATGAAAAATTACATGTCATTATTGCTCAACACACCCCTACAATGAAAATCAAGCCTTCTTTTTATCCTAAATGGTTTAGTTTTCCACTTATAAATGCCTCGAAGAAAAACTCAAATATCATAAATTGCATAAAAAGTATAAAAACCCTAGAGACTACGACACGTTCGATCTACTTCGTAATAGAAGCAAACGGTTGTTAAATGAATGCTACCGAGCCTATACATCATCCGTTGAGGATGGTTTACAAGATAACTTGAAACTTTTCTGGAGTTACGTGGATAGCAAGAAATCCAGTTACACCATTCCCCAGACCATGACGTATAAAGATGATACCGCCAATAATACCCAGATGATCTGCGAGCTATTTGCCGAGTATTTCAACTCTGTCTACGAAGAGAACAACGGTCCCGTTGTGCACCCTGACACATATACTAATTTGATATTGTCTCAGGTAAACATTTCTAGAGGTGATATCATTAAAGCCATTACTAAACTGGATCAAAATAAGGGCGCCGGGCCTGACGGCATACCATCTTATTTTGTTAAAAAATGTGCTCAGGAGATGAGTGTCCCTTTAGATATTTTATTTAAAAAGTCGCTTACGACGGGAGTATTTCCTGATATGTGGAAGTGCGCATTCATAATACCAGTACACAAGTCTGGTGACAAGTCGAAATGCGAAAACTACCGACCGATTAGCATTTTGTCTTGCTTGGCTAAATTATTTGAGTCGCTCGTATACCCCTACATTTATAGTCATGTAAAACACCTTATTGCACCCGAACAGCACGGCTTTATAGCGGGTCGATCTACGATTACTAATCTATTAACTTACAAGCAACATATTTGCTCAGCTTTTGAAGATCGATATCAGGTAGATTCCATTTACACTGACTTTTCTAAGGCCTTCGACAAAGTCAATCACGTTTTACTCGTTAGGAAGCTGTCTATGTATGGTATCCATGGCGATTTACTTCGATGGGTGGAATCGTATGTTACCAACCGCAATCAAGTGGTTGCTTTAAAAGGATACTTCTCGGCACCCTCTGCAATAACATCTGGCATCCCGCAGGGCTCCCATCTCGGTCCCTTATTTTTTGTTTTATTTATAAATGACCTAGTTCAGACTATACATAGCAATTGTCTTTTATACGCCGATGACCTAAAAATTTTCCGAACGATTAAGAGTGAAAATGACTGCATTACTCTTCAAAGAGATATCGACTCCGTCAATAGGTGGTGTCAATGGCACGGGATGTTCCTCCACATCAATAAGTGCTTCGTGATATCTTTCGCAACCAGACAATGTAACTTTATATACAACTACAATATTAATAATTCGACGACGAAAAGATGTAGCAAAGGATCTGGGTGTCTACATTGATTCGGAGTTGTCTTTTCGCCCTCACTATGACCATATTATAAAAAGAGGTAACCAATTACTCGGTTTTCTACTTAGAATCACGAAACAGTTTGCTAATGCCAGGACTTTAATATACCTATACCAGAGCCTCATCCTGCCAGTCGCCGAGTACGGCTCCATCGTATGGTCACCATATTACATAACGCACTCGGATAACGTCGAGCGCATTCAGCGCCGATACACGGCTGCGGTATGTCGTCGATTCGGTATCGCTCGTAAGTATCATACCTATACATTACGAAATGAACATTTCAAATTAAACACATTATCCACCAGAAGGCAGGTGAGTGAATTAATTTATCTTTATAAAATTATCAATGCTAGAATTGACTGTCCCTATTTGTTGGGACTAATCGATTTTAATATAAAGATTCGCAGTAGGGTTCCTCGTATATTTATTGTAGGTACGTATAGAATCAATATATCGTGGAATGGTCCCATCCCACGCATGTGTCGATCCACGGATTAGACAAAGGAGGTTGGATTGGCAATGTGGGCGGGGCAGGCGCGCCACTAGTATGATTAGACAATCATAGATTCATAGAACCACGCGATCATACTTTTTAGTGGCTCGTGGTTTGCGTCGCAGCGCGGAGGTGCGCTAAAATCGTCTCAAAATGCCGTGTTGTGCGATTATTACGTGTAAATTAAAGAGTCAGACATCAAGTATTAAACAAGGAGGAATTTCTTTTCATCGGTAAGCATAAAATCTTCGTATTATAGATATTTTTGTCCAAAAACTATTTTTAATTATGAAATTCTTTGTTCAAACGACAACATACCCAGAGAACAGATAACTATACATTGCTGGTAAAGTACGAATATTTCTACCTCGAGACGCAGTTTACGCGCAATGGATTGCAAAGCGAGCGAAATCACCACGCCTCTCCGACTCGTTATATTCACGTTCGCGTCGGTCGCCGGCCGGTCGGCCGCGTGTGATTGTGTGTAACTTATAGAGTCTCGAAGTAATGTGCGTAACAATTGCAGTAGTGTGCGAAGCAATTGCAGCCCCGTGTTCTATGTGTAATTTGTTTATTAGTTTGCGTAATTCGTGTATCTATTTGTATTGTTTATGTTGTGGAATCGTTTGGTGGGAGTAACGCGGCGACGCTGGTTTTCAAACAAAAGTGTGATTATTGCCAATCCAACCTCCTTTGTCTAATCCGTGTGTCGATCTTTCAACGACCTGCACCGCGCTGTCGTCCGTGCGTCCAAGCCCTCCGATAAAGACCATGATGATGATAAAGTTGTTGATCTAGATATTTTCGGTATTGGTCTCAATCAATTTAAAAACGCAGTATATAATGTTATATCAAATACTCTTACTACAACATGATATTCATGTTGTATTTTATCAAATTATCTGTTTTTTGCGTTATTATTGTCATTGAATTAATAATTTTTAATACTGTATTTTTACTTAATTTTAATTAACTATTTGTATATATTGCTATTTTTCTATTGAAATGTATTCAATGCTATGACTATATGTATGCTAAATGATAATTTTAATTTTTAATCTTAGTTGACATTCTTTCTTAGGTATTCAATTCTTAGGTATGACTATTATTAAATGCATTAAATCTTCGGAACATAAATATTGTATTCGTATTAATTTATTAAATTTGAATCACAAAAATTTGTAATGGTATATAAGTTAATGTTTAATATTTGGGCAAGTCTTCAACACTGTAAATCCATGTTGTGTGCATGTAACTTTGGTCTACAGAATTGTTCGATTTCACTTATGTATATGTTATTTAAAATGTATGTTCTGTATACTGTAATATGCACCTAATAAATAAATAAATAAAAAAAATAAAATAGACCACATTTACACAGTGCGGCAGGTTATACAGAAAACCGAAGAGTATAACCAGCCCCTGTGTTTAGCGTTTGTGGACTTTGAGAAAGCCTTTGACTCCATTGAAACCTGGTCTGTTCTGGAGTCTCTGCAACGGTGCCAAGTTAATTGGCGATACGTGCAAGTGTTGAGAGGTCTGTATGACGCCGCGACTATGACCGTCCAAGTACAAAATCAGCAGACTGAACATATCCACTTACATAGAGGTGTGAGACAAGGGGACGTTATTTCCCCCAAATTGTTCACAAACGCTCTAGAGGATATGTTCAAAACGCTGAACTGGAAAGGACGGGGCATAAATATCAATGGCAATTACCTCTCACACTTGAGATTTGCAGATGATATCGTCATCATGGCTGAAACCGTGCAGGACTTGCAACACATGCTGACCACCCTTGCAGCATATAGAAAACTACGTCGAGTCTTTTCATCGCCGATACCACAGAGCCTAAAGACAAAAATCTTTAATGAGTGCGTCCTACCTGTAATGACATACGGAGCCGAGACGTGGACACTGACGGTGCGACTGATCCACCAATTAAAAGTCGCTCAGCGAGCTATGGAAAGGGCTATGCTCGGAGTATCTCTGAAAGATCGAATTCGAAACCAAGTCATCCGTTAGAGAACCAAAGTTATCGACATAGCTCAAAGGATTAGCAAGCTGAAATGGCAGTGGGCTGGTCACATCTGTCGTAGAACCGTTGGGGTAGACGAGTTCTAGAGTGGAGACCACGGCTGGGCAAACGTAGTGTAGGACGCCCTCCAGCTAGGTGGAACGATGATATACGCAAGTGGGCTGGCAGCGGTTGGAAACAAATAGCTGAAGATCGAGCTCAGTGGCGTGCCATGGGAGAGGCCTATGTCCAGCAGTGGACGGAAATTGGCTGATAATGATGATATTTTGACAAGCTAAGGTGATTAAAAATCAATTTAATTTAGTGCAAGCGGACATAAGAGTTCGAACATTCCTACTGAAAAACCAGTTGTTCTAAACCATGGATTTGTTAAATGATCCAAGGGAGGGCAACTACTGCTGAAGCAACTGCGGACCGGTATTATAGTCTGGCCGTAACTGCTGTACACTCCCTGAAGTATGCGCGGCGAGGTGGGAGCCGGGGAAACAGAGGCAGACTGACGGAGCGCGTCCCCCCCGTCTCGCCGCGCGCATACCTGCGTCCTCCCCGTCTCGCCGCGCGCATACCTGCGTCCCCCCCGTCTCGCCGCGCGCATACCTGCATCCCCCCCGTCTCGCCGCGCGCATACCTCAGGGAGTGTACAGCAGTTATGGCCAGACTATAAGCAGCCACAATGTGTCATATGTTACGAGGTGTTAAGTAATGATGCGTTGCGACCTTCACGACTCATGGACATCTTGAAACAAAACACGCCGCGTTAAAAATTAAACCGGAAGAATACACACATCAACACTGTCTAGGGATATTTTGTAAAAATTTCTTAAACGCATAAAATACTGGCCGGTTTAAAAGTATTTTAATGAAAGCGTATTTTATAGGTCTCAGTCAATGATTCCAAATTTGAATTTTAAAAATATATTAAAAACAAAAGATTTGCGCGGCATAATTGTAGGGAAGTTCTAATGTTTTTATTTACCTAACCTAGTTTTTGGCATTTTTTTTGTTTCAAATTAAAGTTTTAATAAAAATTATCGGTTAATTTTGAATTTATGTAACTGTATGCATCATGCAGCGGCGCCATTTAACGAGAGACGAGATGTTAAGGGCAGAAGGCATGCTTCAAGCTGGGGCTAGTCAACGGAGTATAGCCGAGGAGATTATAGCCGAGGAGATTAGAACAAGACAAGACGTGATATAAGGTTGTGGTCACGTTATTGTGCCACTGGTGAAGTGGCTGAAAGGCAACCAGGCGGGAAGCGCATAAACACTCAAAGACAGGACCGGTTTTTGCAAGTGATCGCGAGAAGACAACCTAATGTTACGGCCATGCAGTTAGTTCAAAGGCTCCAGTCAGAACACCAGATGCTTATCCGACCAAACTGTGAGGGGAAGACTGCATGAGGCTAACCTTCATGCTTGCAGGCCGCTTCGTACTCTAGCACTACGCAGAGGAAATCGCGGATGAAGATTAGAGTGGGCTCGAGAACATTTGCTCTGGGAAGACAACCAATGGTCTATAGTGCTGTTTACCGATGAGTCTCGATTCGGTTTTTATCCTGATTCACGAAGAGTACGTTTATGGCGAGCTCCTGGACGTGAGAAGCGTCTGCAACACCTTCAGGAAGTCCATCCATACCACGGCGGAACAATTAAGGTTTGGGCGGGTATTCGTGTTGGTGGAAAAAAAGACCTCGTTTGGATCAGAAACACCATGACTGCAGAAAAATACCGAAATGAGGTGCTAGCACCAATAATCTATCCCCATCGAATGCAAATGGGCCAAGTTTTCACGCTCATGCACGACAACGCCCGTCCGCACACTGCGCGAGTGGTCACCAGCTGGCTACAGGAGCACAACGTGTCGGTCTTAGACTGGCCCGCGCAATCACCAGACCTAAACCCCATAGAGCACGCGTGGGACATGCTCCAAAGAAGGGCTTTTAGGAATTTTCCTCTAAACGTTGCGACTGAAGAACGACTTTTTTTGTATCTTAGCAGGACCTGGGACAATGTCCCGCAGCAAGACTTTGATAACTAGATTCGAAGCATGAAAAATCGTTGCAGGACCGTGGTTAACGTCATGGGTGGTTTTACTGACTACTAATTTTTCGGATAACTGCAAAATACCCGATAATTTCGCTTTAATTTTATTTTCTTCTTAAAAAGACATTTATATTTAGGTTTACAATTATTTAACATTTTGTCTTTATTTCAATAAAAAAATATTTACGCAAATTAAATAACTTTGTTTTATTCTAAAGCATAGTCTGATAAATGGGCTCTTTAAAAATATATACATGTTGTATGTTAGTTGTAAATAAATTGGAATAAATTAAGAAAATCAGAATATCCCTAGACAGTGTTGATGTGTGTATTTTGCGACGACAGCGGCATCGTATGTTTTTTTACCTTTGTTTTTTCATCGTAGTTGGGACAAAACATAAACTTGAGTGAGGCGCATAGGGTAAGAGGTTGGGAATCCCTGTTCTAAACTGTGATTTATAAATGTGCCATAGGAGAGGTCTATGTCCAACAGTGGACGAATACTGGCTGTGAATGATGATGATGATATAAACGTGTGTTACAGTAAACCTGCCCCATCGAGCGAGCCCCGCGGCACGAAGCGAGTCAGCTTCGCGGACGGATACAAACCTGGCCAGGACTCTGATGTAGAGGAACCGCCCGTTAGGAAGGTAATATCATACAGATACATACATATTATTTATACATATATATGTATATATATATTACATTTAAGGCGGCAATAGCCCAATGGATAGGGTGTCGAGAGGTCGTGAGTTCGATCCCCACCCTACCCACTGCACTATTGACCTGATCTGACAAGCATATTTAGCTGAGTTGGAGTGGTTAACAAGACAACTAGTACTTGCAACCCAAATTGCTAGTAAGCTTTCATAAGAAAAAAAATATAAAAAATTATAGACACGTGGTCCACCCACACAACGCGTTTTAAGCGGTTGTTCTTTCCGCGTACATGCGAGATGTGAAATGACCTACCTCCTGATGTTTTCCCGTAGAAAGTTGATCTGAGTGGCTTCAGAACTCCTTCTGAAGTTAACAGATTCCTCTTCTCTCAAAAGAGTAGGCAATGCACCAGTATTGCCCCTGGTATTTCAGGTGTTTATAGACGGCGGTAACCACTTACCATCAGGTAGGCCGCATGCTTGTTTGCTTCTCTTAATAAAAAAGATACAGATTTGTTATTAGGTTAGTTAGTTAGTTAGTTATAGGACATTTACCATGGTTTTCACTATTTATGAGCTTCCTGCTGTAAAATTTGGTTAATGGTTGTAAGGACAAATAAGTACATGGTATCCAGTTTGGAAATATTTGGGGTTGCAAGTGTCGATCGTGACTAACTGCGCCCATTTTTTTTTCTAACCAATCAGAAGAGATCATTCATCAATCAGAATCTTTATTTTACATTTGGACTTACATTTATCCAATAGGAAATATGTATGATATTATTAAATATTTTTATTTCACTGATTACATCCGTTTAAGATAGTAAAAAATGAAATAATACTGAAAGTGTTTCATAAGAAATAGTTTTAGCATTGATCAAATATGAGGTGTTTAAAACGCCGCTAAATTTTCGCGCGCCTTTGTCACGTCACAACATACCACAGCTGTCACCACAAATTAAATATAAATCTGTCGTAGAAATAGTACGTATTCGTACAACAGTACTTACTATTTCTATGACAAAGATGTAATCTGTGGTGACAGCTGTGATATGTTGTGACGTCACTATCTAATTGACAAGTGGTGTTTTGCAAATTCAAATTTCCCACGCTTATAAATATATTATAATATAATATTTTAATATTTATAATAATATTTAAACCAATTTAAGAGTATTTTATTTATAAAAATTAAGATAATTTAAAAACTAAAACAACCGACTTCCATACCCCGCGAGTCAATTTCAGTAGCAAGTTTGAGACGTTATCGTCATATCTCTGGAGATACTTATCAGATCTCGATAAGTTTACAATGTCAAACTATATTAACATACAAAAAAAACACAGGTGCATTAAGAACCTCCTTCTTTTTGGGAAGTCGGTTGAAAAAAGCAGAACCATAATGATTCGAAAATAAATTATTTGAAGTAAATTTAAACCACATTCAGCCCGATTCAAATTTAAAGGCGGCTGTGAATTACGCGCGAGGTGCTGTGCAGTAATGAATTCTAGGTGTGAGCGGGTCGCAGAGAGGTGAGGGGGACGGACACCCGCCCCGCTCTCCGCCGCACACCCGCGCGCTCCCATAGCGAGTGTGTGCTTATGTGAGTGATACCTCTGTTCGCGACTTTGATTGGATGTAGTTTTGAGTTTTTTTTTAATTTACGACTAAGCATACGTTTGACTACAATCTCACCTGATAGTAAGTGACGATGTAGCCGAAGATGTAGCACGCTTGCTCAGTAAAAACCTATTCACTCTCGAAATAATATATCTTAGAGTTTAGACTACCTGTGCGAAGTCGATTGTGCAGCGGTACCTTCACAGACGCCATAAAGACTGAATCGCACTCTACATATACCCTATTGTGTAAATATGTTCAGAAGAAGAAGCTCCGTCGGCTGGGGTGCGCGTGGCCGTGTCCCGCCACGCACGCGGACCACGTGCCGCTGTGGGACGCGCTGCCCCCGCCCCCGCCGCCCCCCGGCTCCCCCCCGCCGCCCGCCCTGCCCCCCCCGGGGCCCCACACCGCGGGCTTGCTGCGCCAACCTCGCCCGCACCACAACATGCTGCCGATACCGCCGCATCCGATGGCTAAGTTTGGTGAGTTTTATCTATAGAAGTAATATAAAAGGATGTTGCACTGCAGATGTTTTGGCAAATTCAATTTAATCAGTATGCTCTAACAATAAAGTTGTAATTGCTTTGTAGAACAAAACGGCCCATTCGAAAGGCACCCGGTTGGGAGTGTGTCCTTGTCTAACAACCTACTAGTGCTATATATGTTCTATACTATATGTATAGTATATATATAAGTCGTCCATACAAAAGAAAGTGACAAACTCAGTTCTAGGTCGCTCTCATCAGGGCCGTTTTGCGCAGTCAATTTATATTACGTCTATGGTTTTATCAGATATTTTTACATAGTATTAAACAAAGTCGCTTCCCGCCGTCTGTACGCTACGATTAGATCTTTTAAACTAGAGTCTGTGCATAAAGAGAACTATCGTAGAAATTGAGGGCGCGCGTGTTGATAGTTCTATAGTAGAGTCAATTTAATAGATCACATTTGACACTTGATCAAAATTCAACAACGTGACCTTGTAATGAGGGGCACATAAAATTATTAATTATTTCAAAGTCAGAACTGCATAATTACTCAACATTTTTCAGTTACAAATACATATTTATTCTAATAATTACAAAAGAAAGCGTTTTTACGATTTACTTTGACTAATAATTCATTATAAACATAATAAACAATTTTTGTTCTAAAAAACTAAACGTCAGTACAAGGTTACGTCAGTGAACACTTTTTCTTTATAAACACTAGGGATGCTACCCAAAAAATCAAAAGATTGATCAGTAGATAGGTTGAATCGAATGCAATGATTACTTGTGAAGGATGTTTAACTATAAAAATAACTACACTGTGATTGTAATTAACACATAATATTATTATTTGACTAAAAACATACAAAAATAATTGAATAGGAACTAAAATCAATAATAATTTGGGTTAAAAAACTAATTATAAACTACTAAACGTTAGATCTATAGGTACATTTGAGTATGTTTTTTTATTTTATTGGGCCTTTTTCTATGGAGCTACATTCTAATCTATAAATACATATAAAATCGTTTAAATATGTACAATTTCCGATTTGTATAATTTGTATTAACGTGGCTTATCAATTTCATTTTTACGCAAAACAAACAAGTAAATAACACTGAATAATGTAAATACTAATTGTATTTCTCATTTAGAGCTGCCGGAAAATTGGTTATTTGGAATAACATCAAACTAACATCATTCTTGTTTGTGTTGATGCGTATCGATTCATCAATTGAATCGATGTTTTTAAGCAAGTCACCTTACTATGAAACTAAGATTGACAGATGTCAAATGTGATCTATTAAATTGACCCTACTATAATTTACTGTTTTTGTTGCGTTGACAAAATTACTCTGTCATTGTCATTACGACTAAAATGTTTGATACCTTGGTAGGTACCTACTCTTATCATTATCGGGTGGTACTGAGTAGGTATACCTTCCTTCCTTACCTTTGAATGTTAGTTCATTGTAAAGCCACGACACTCCTATTTTTGCACAGACTCTACGCAACGGACTTTAATGCGGTTTTCACATGGATTTACAATATATGGATCGTGCAGTACCCCTAGTACGAGTTTTCATCGTAAACGCTTTTGACAGATCTCACATAGTTTTCGACTTATTCTAGCTCCCTGATTGGTCTAAATTTAGTGAAGTGTAGTAACCACTAGAGGCGCTGTACTGTTTTTCATACAACATTTACTCGATATACGATATCGAATTTGGTATGAAAACTCGTACTAAGGGTACAGAGCTGATGTTTTACAAATTCAATTTAATCCGTGTGCTCTAATCATAAGGTTGTAATTGCTTTGTACAACAAAACGAGTCCTTGTCTGCCAACAACCTGCCAGTGCTATATATGTTATAGTATATATATATATATATATGCTGGTCCATACAAAAGAAAGAGACAAATTCCATTCAAGGTCGGTCTCTTTAGGCCGGTAATGCACCGTCTTCATACAAAACGTGTTTGGGTTTTCATCAATAGGTAGAATAATTCAAAAGGAAGGTTTATAACCAGGATTAAACGCGGGCAAAGCCTCGGGGCGCAACTTGTTCTGAATAAAATAATGTTTTAAATAGTCATTATTATTTACCTTTATAGAGTTCCGAGCCCAAGGGTGCAAACGGGACCCTCTCTCAACGGCGATACCAGGGGGGGGTCATGGGGGTCATGACCCCCCCCCCCCCGAGCTGGTTCCAGGACATAGGTGGACCACTAATTGAACATAATGATTTTATTTATATATTTTGTCATCATACAGATTTTATGTAATTACATACCTTCAATATTTAATTAATTTAATATAATAACTTTGTATGATGGCAAACGTTTGGGAACGAACGCATCGCCGCAAATTATATCGTATTTAGCCAGTGTCAAGTGTAAAAATTCTTCCCATGTGTGGATAGCATTACAATCACGGATACAGACAGAAGTAGAGTCTATTCTCCGTGATTGCAATATTCGGATTATCGCGTTATTTTTTTTTTGTATAATTATGGCTGCATAAGATTAGTACATTTCGCCAGTGTCAAGTATAAAAATCCTTCAAGTTTTTGTGAATTCAAGTCATGTAGATTTAAAAAATGTCTAATGACATATTTATTGACTGTCAAATATGAGTGCGTCCAAAAATGTATGCTTACAAGCAACTTAAAAACGTTTATATTTCCAAAAATCAATTTCTATGATCTATCAAGGAGGTTAGGTTAAAAGATGAAGTTTTTTTTTTGTGCGAGTGTTATTATTAACTAGCTGAGCTCCGCAGCTTCGCTTGCGTGGAAGTTGATGCGTAGAAAGTTGAGAACAATATCAGATTCACACACGCTTACTTTTGCATTTCTACATAAACTTCCAATGAATTTTGGTGGTTGTCCCAGGTTGTCATTGTTAGTTCGTTCAGACATTTTTGTCATCGTATTGACACATTCTGATGGTTGTCATTATGGCGCTTCCATACATGGGTTTTCGCTATTTGTGTATAAAAACAAAATAAGTTTAAATAATAAAGGGGGTCCCCATACAAGAAACGTATTTTACATGTATACTGCAGCTCAGACCCATTTTGCCTACAAAATTTTGAGTAAAATAAGGTTTTGTATTCCCGTGTTTTCTCCTCGAAAACTGATCCGATTAAATTATTTTTTTCACGATATGTTTGCAGATGAGTGCATCCGTGCTTCTATCATTTCGTTTTGTCTTATAACCCTTTAGAACTTGTCTGGTAGCCGTCTATATCAGGGCAGTATAATGGGTAATTTTTTCAGGTTTTTGAAGGGTCATATTTCTTTTTGCAAATGTATGATGAAAAAAAGCAAATGATAGGGCATAGCTACAGACGACCTTGATTATTCGTAGAAAAAAAATTTGCTCTAGAAACATTTTCCAGGGAGGAAAATGGGGAATGCATTTGTATGGAAAAATGTACCCCGCGTTTGCTCTTAAGACGACTACTAGTAATGTGCAAACTCACATTGCTAGCAAGCTTTATAAAATAAAAATAATAATTTAAGATCGTTAAAAAAAACTAAAAGAACCGACTTCAAACGTCGCGCTAGTAATTTTCAGTACTAAGTTATCGATTACGAGGTATCTCGAGGAATCGATTACGAGGTATCTCGAGGAGATACTGAAGATAATATCTCGATAAAATTTAAATTTAAATGGGACCAGCTGTGAATTATAATACCTAATATAATACCTATTTTAATTACCCTTTCAAATAAAAATAGTACATTACGTGCCAAGGGAGGAAAGTAGGACATTTCAACCCGCGCGATATATATCAAAAGCGTGGGTCGAAAAGTCCTGCTATCTTCCCGTGGCGCGTATACTATTTTTCATCATACCAGGACCGAAAGTTTAATGACATTGTATATAAGAAAAACGAATGTAGTTCAAATTATTCATTGAGGGGGTTCGGGGCGAAGCCCCGATGGGGCCGGGGCGAAGCCCCGGTGGGGGGTTGGGGGGGCGACGCCCCCCCAGACGAAAAAAAAAAAAATTAATAGTTTTAATTATCTTAAACTTAATAGATATTATTAATAATATTCGACATAATTAAATATTCAATTTTTTTAGTGAGAAAAATAGTATTTATTATCGAACGCAAACAAAAAACATTGAATATTGAATAGGAAATAACAATATGTACATAAAATAAGTAATTAAAACAGTAAATAATACTGTATTATAAATGTGTCATTTAATAATTATATTTCAATTTTCATTATCATAATACATAATACGATGCAATTTCTTCCAAGCAATAAATTGATTGTAACAATTTTTATATCGCTGTACCGATTTGGAGGGTGCTAAATTTTGAGTTATTTCCGCAGCTTCCGCAGCAATGTTTCGTCGCACTTCTTCATCTTCAGAGTCGTCACTTGAATAATCCGATGAATTCATTGTCGGGTTTTTTTTTACACAGCTGTATTCACTTATTTTTTATACACAAGTTTTTTTCTATGTATATTTTTGATGTAATTTTTATCAGAATCAGAAAATTTGACTCTTATTGAAATAACAACTGCACGGTTACCATGGTAATAAGTTATTTCAAATAGATAACGGGAAGAAAATTAAAACAAAAATAGACTAAATTTTAAACTGTCACTAATTGTGAGCAGTCTGAAATATGCATCTTTCTTCCCACAAACAAAAGAAGAAATTCAAACTTTCGGCCTCGGAATGATGAAAAATATTTTTCCAAATCGGGTTCAGAGGCCTAAGTACGAGTTTTCATACAAAACTTGATATCGAGCAAATTTTGTATGAATAACAGTACAGCGCCTCTAGTGGTTACTACACTTAACTAAATTTAGACCAATCGGGGAGCCAGAATAAATCGAAAACTATGTGAAATCTGTCAAAAGCGTTTACGATAAAAACTCGTACTAAGGGTACAGGCGTCTTCGAGTAACAATTTAATTAACATACATTCGAAAATATATGTTCACCGATGTGAAGAACATATATTTTCGAATGTATGTTAATTCCGACGATTTGAGAACGTCCTCTTTTTTGTGAAGTCGGTTAAAAATGTATCATGTATCTTCGTTACAGATCCCAACGCGATGCCGGCGTTCATGCCACCGGAGCCGCCGCCTGGACTGATCTCCTTCCAGAACCTGTAGCATCCAGTCTACCACCATAACTTAAGCATCTGACATTGTAAATAATAAAATAATATTGATATTATATGAAGTTATATTTTGTTTTATTAAGAGGCTATCGAGCAATCGCGGCGCGCGGCGTGTAGGTATTTACCACGACCCGACAGGTTCTAATAAAGCCCGCCGCAGATGCTCACACTCGCATTGGCCGTCACGAGCCGCGTGCGAGGGGCTGTACCCTTAGTACGAGTTTTCATACCAAACTCGATATCGTATATCGAGTAAATGTTGTATGAAAAACAGTACAGCGCCTCTAGTGGTTACTACACTTCACTAAATTTAGACCAATCAGGGAGCTAGAATAAGTCGAAAACTATGTGAGATCTGTCAAAAGCGTTTACGATGAAAACTCGTACTAGGGGTACTGTATTTAAAACGTATGGCGCAGTACCAAACTCCGCATTTGCTCTCACGCGTCGACGCAGGCACGTACATGAGCGTGCACGCGCGTGTCGGCTAGGTGACGAGACATTTGTTTCGAGTGGCAGTGTCGCGAGTGTTCAAGTATTCTGAACTTATATCAATCGCGTCCATCTTGCTTCGTTTTCGTCTACGAACGAATGGTAGGTAGAGACACTGACTGATGTACGACTCGTGAAAGCAATTGCGGACACACACGTGTCTACCAATGCCAATGCGACATTGGCGCAGTGAGAACGAGTGCGAGTGTGAGCATCTGCGGCGGGCTTAAGTTTCCTCGAAGCCGACTGGAGTCGTGTGAGAAAAGCGAGTAACTTAGATATTTTTAATTTTGAGTCGTTTTATTGAGTTCTTACAAAAAATTTAAGGTGTATTAAGGGTGCGTTTCTTAATGCGTAGGTATAATTAATGTCTTACTTACAGTCCTACTACTACATGTGCACGGTCCAAACGCGCACAGCTAAGGAACGATACCGGAAAAAGTCAATAATCTCATCTTGATACATTTATTTTAATTTTTTTTATCACCTGAACGCTTTTTTGTTTTGATCAATAGGTTTTTTACGGAATTGCCATAGCAACTGACTTTTCTTTTAGCTGCATATTTTAATGGCTTTTGAAACCCATTGTTTTCGTTTTTGATTTCGAATGATAATTTATACCATGGGAAGCATAGATCGTAAAGAAGTTTTAATAGTTTCAATAAACAAATTGTAGGCTTCATTTGGATCAGTTGAATAGTAAACATAATGAAAAGATAGTTCATATGGTTTTTTTTCTTTTCTTATTGCAGATAGGCAAGCATTGGACCACTATCTCGCCTGGTGGAAAGTGACGATGTGATCAAGGGTGAAGCACGCTTGCCTAGAAGATACCTGTTCACTCTTGACTTGAAGAGACCCAAGTTATAGCTACTCGGAAACAAGTTAGCCGGCAATGTGTTCCATTCCTTTGCGGTTCGGATTATAAAAGTAGACCCAAAACGTTTAGTGCGGATTTCTGTGATATCCACCATGTATAGATGCCGTTTTTTAGTTTTCCTTGTTGTCCGAATGTAAAAGGGGGCAAAAGGAATCATATTTTGCAATTCCATCGCACACTCACCGAAATGTATCTTGTAGAACACATATAAACTCAAACTATCATAAAAAAGGCAGACAGATTCGTGCCGAACACACCGAATCTGTCTGCCTTATTTTTTGATACGTTGAACTTTTATGATAGTCTGAGCAGATAAACTAGCAGCCTTACGCCGATGCTCGAGGCTCTGAAGCTTGTATTTTGTAATTTCGGTTTCACCAATAAGCATTCTTGCTCATTTATCGCTGGAATCCATAGCTTCCAGCTGATATTTAGCCGAGCCGTCCCAGAGGTGGCAGCAGTATTCCATGCAATATCGGACTTATGCTTGGTACAGGCTTCGAAGCTGTCCGTGCGTGAAATACCGCCTTACCTTTCTGAGAACTGAGAACGCCAAGCTTTTGTACCGGCTAGTTTCGTTTTGGACTCTATGTAGGAGCCAACGTGCAGGTTGGAAGTAAATGTAACTCCTAGCAGCTCTAGATGGTTCGTGACAGGCAACGTTACGTTTCGGAATGTTGGTGAATGATGAACAGTACCTAATAATATTATTTTTATTTTTGACAAAACCCTAAAATAAAAGCAAGTTATGAATCAAATTGATTAAACTCCCCTCAAATACTCTTTCAATGGATCAATAGTCAATATACCTAAGTACCTTCTTTAGAAAAGCAATCTGAGATGGTCGCGAAAGCTTCAGTGGTTTTCGATGTGTAATATATATATATATATATATATATATTTTTTTTGTTTTTTAAAGAATATGTAGTACATTAGATAGAAAGATAGTCTCTTTTGTACACCAGAAAGAACCTTAATATCTAGATACGAGTATATTGACTTTATTTATTCGTTGATACAACTGCAGTCTTTTCGCATAAAGCGATCTATAAGTACATTATTATTAGATACACCATTCACTTGTATTCATAGATTATTTATTTAATCTTTGATTAACTTACCTAATTTAAACACTTAGGACACATAGCACATACTTTTTAGGGTACCGTACCCAAAGGCCGTTTGTCCACAGCACCGGCACCGGGGCGTCACCGGCAACAAAATGTCGGCGCCGAAGTAGCGGCGGTACATATGTGTTTAAAATATTCCACGGATATTTGATGTGATTATGGGTAAAGTGCTCTTCGCGGAAAATCAATCGACTCGGTAGGGCTATGTTGCTTTATAACAGAAATGCCATGGCCCCCTTACAGCTTCATCATCAGATCCTGGCTATCATTTAAGTGTAAAGTGCTCCTCAAGACGAATCATTAGAGCCCAAATTCACTGGGGTTACGTTATTTTATCACAGAGATGCCGTGGCTACCTTCCAGCTTCATCACCAGTCGCTAAATATCATCTAGGTGTAAAGTTTGTGGCGACCTCGCCTTATTTTATGATGTTCGAACTCTTTGTTGACAGCTTAATTTTCTCATCCGATATATTTGAATGTTTTCATATGTCGATGGTAGAATTGGTTGTCAAGGATTCTGACATTATTTTTCAGTAGTAATATATTTTTCTTCAAGCTGAATGCCTTTAAAAAGATATAAGAAAATATTAAGAAGTTTCGCGTGTTCTCAGCATGAAAAGTTGCTGCGATACGTCGACTGTATTTAGAACATAATATATCCAATAAATAATGATAAAGTTGTAATTATCACCAAGCATTGTTATTACGTGCTGCCTAAGCAAACGAGATGACCGGTCCACTTCTGCGTAAAGGACCGTGCACCAAAAGTTAAGTACATTTTCCTTATTAAATCTAGAAGAGGACTCCGCTCTGTTCTTCATCGGCTATTACGGACCAGTCGTAAAACGCCGAAACTGCAAGTGCCATCCCATTCCTGTCTCAGTATCTAAGTAGCAGTTGATAGGGTTGGCACACGTAAAAGTAACTGGGATTATCCCGGGAAATTTCCCGGAGGTCCCAAAAGTTCTCTTCAAGACGAATCAATCGAGACCAAACAAAAAGGGATGACAGGGAAAGATGAAAGGAGGGGGGGATTGCTTCCAGCAGGGAATGGAGGTCAATCGATTGTACTAAAGGAAAAATAAAGAAATAAAAAGTCAGAAATGCCGGTGTACTACGGAGGTTATACTGGCGGGGCCCATAGCGGTGGCCCTTTACTCGTTTGGTGGTTGCCCTCCCACCACTGGTGGTTGCGGTGGTTGCGGCGGTTGTGGTTGCTAAGCCAGGGAAGGCAATTATAGCAAATTCCTGCTGCAATAATGACAACTCTTATTACATAATTTATAATCGTGAAGTCTTATTAAACTGTTATACCTACCGATGTTTCTGAAATGCTGTAATACTACACCAAATGATTGTGGATGACGGGGACTCTCACCTTTACTAGGATACAATACAATGGACCCGAAGATCAGTGATGAACACTAAGTTTTATTTAAGTTAAGTATCGTAGAGTTTTGTAGTCAATATATCATTAAATGTTATAATCCGTGTTCATATTTTATCTTCTAGGTTCCTTCAATACACGTAATGTGAGGTAGGCGCTCCGTTTCGTTACACATTTCATATAATGAAATGACATTAAATGACATTTCGTGACATTTTCATGACATTATATGTCATTACATGACATTTTGCGACATTACATGACATGAAATGATGAGCCTTTCTTTTTTAAATATTTCCTTTTCTCATAGAGGGGGATGAAAAGCAGAGTGTATAACTCGGCCGCAAAATTATTTTCCCTCGGCCGACGTACTTTAAATCCCTCGCTGCGCTCAGGATTCTACTTTAGAATCTTTCACTCCGCTCTGGATTTAAAAAAGCGGCCTCGCAGAAAAGTACTATTTTACACCCTTGATATACAATCTACTATTTCGCATTGAGGTACACGTAAACAGTACATTCAAATAGATGTTTTTCCGGCTAAATTTGTTAAATCTTATTCATCGATGTAAGTGTACTAACTACTTACTACGTGTAACTACGTGTACCTCCATGATCTTATTAAATATTGTGCTAATTGTTCTATGTTACCACAGTTTTACAATCCACGTCCATATGGATTGTAAAACTGGGGTGGTATGGAACCCTACGTTTGCGAGTGCGACATGCACTTGGCTAGTTTATTACAAGTAGGTTTTTAACGTGGACGAAGCCGCGGGGCGCAGATAAATGACCTATGGCATAGGCCATAGGCATGAGAACTGAGTGCCTTATGCACTCAGTTCTCATAATTTATGTTCAAGAAAGAAGAGAAGAAAGAAAGTAAGAAATTAACAAACTGTACAACAAACAAACCTATATATTTTATATTTAAAGACGCGTACAGACTATACCTACATGTTATATAGCTTGTGTTTTATAACACATCCACATTATGTAACCTTGTTGTTCAACATTGCAAAATAAAACAAAACTGTACACACGATCATTTAACCTGCGCAATGTTTACAAACAAACAAAACACAACGCTGAATCGTTGAATTCTGTATCTTTCACGAAAGTTCCACGATGCAACCGGGCTGTCGGTTCTCAACCTATACTTTGCGAACACTGCCATCTAGCGGGGAGTAGAAAATTCTCGAACTTGTGAGATTGCGTCATCACGGTCATTCCGACACGGCAGCTGCAGAAGTGCAGGCACGCCGCCACACATTGATGGCTCATAATTATCATATCTGCTGTGACTCAGTCACATTGTTTTGCATGCATGGTTGGTTGGCATTAGGGCAAGCCGCCGGCTTGCATCGTGGAATTTTCGTAAATGTTATAGAATAAGTAGATACCGGTCGGTGAATTTATCAGCCTTGTATTTTGTTTGTAAACATATGGTAAACTTAGACTAGTTATACGCAAATCCTATTACGACCAGTGAGTTGAAATATATAACGTCTGAAATTAGGTCGATAATAACGGTTTTAAAATACCTAAGTAGTGTACCTCTCAGACCAAATAACTTATTTGCATTATAATGCAAATACTTATAAGGTACTTATAAGTACCTACGTACATTAGTTTATAACGTCTTAATTTTCTGCTAATAAAATGTGCCTGAAACTGTTAGCTACAACTTTTAAATACAAGTTATATTTTTATTACCTTGCTAGGTAGTACCACGGAAATATGAATAATTATAATTATTATTAATATTTCTGTGGTAGGTAATTACACTCAAAACAACTGGAAACTCTGAAATGTAAAATGCAAATTTCTTGTGTTAGGTACGAATATGTTAGGTATACCTACTTACTGTTTCATGATATTTAGTACTTAGTTATTCACATTTAGACGACCTAGAACGGCTGCTAATGCTCATGTACCTTATTCAAAGTAATTTAGTTGTATAAGTAATTCGTTTGTTTTAATAAGATAACTTTAAGGTGTCAAAATGTAATTTCTGTTTTTTGATGAATAAAAATAAATAAATAAAAAATAAATATATAGAATTTAGACTCGTTTTATCATCATCATCATTATCAGCCGGTATCAGTCCACTGCTAGACGTAGGCCTTCCCCAAGACACGCCACTGAGCCCGGTCTTCGGCTCTTTGTTTCCAGTCACTGCCCTCGTTTTATACCATGTAATAAATATAGGTACTAACCTCAAAGGGTTAAATTACTACGAAAAATATGTAGGTAGTAGGTACCTATCTACAGTGCCGGATTATTCATAGAATTGCATGCATTATTATTATCCCGCATGAACTAGGCGCCCACAGGGGTCTAGTCAATGTGGGCCACGCACCAAGAACAAATTCGTAACATTCCCCTGTCCCCATTATCACGGCCATTATTTACATCAGGTAATGTTGCCATATAAAATGATTTTACTTACTGCAAAAAGCGCTATCTTACGGTATTTGGTTGAATGTTAAAGTATTCTATCGGTTGAACTATGACCTATATGTATCGAACCATTTCATTAGGTGTAATTTCTCTTTCCTACTCCATCATAAGACCTGGATCATCACTTAACTATAACTATAATCTATTCATAAAGATCATTACTTGACTTTTGTAATAGAAAAAAAATATTTGTAAGAGTAAGAAATATAATCTATAATCCGTCAATTGTGAATCGATTCGAATGTTTTTTTTTTAATCGGTAGTGTACGTTTCCGAGGTTGTTCCATTGTAATTTCATCGAGATCTGATAAGTATCTCAAAAGATATGACGATAAACGTCTCAAACTTGCTACTGGTCCTCGATGCAAAAACAAAATATTTTTGAAAAATTGTCTCTGATTCACGTGTTATACTGATATCGGGCTAGCTCCTAAACGACGTCCACGCCCATAATGAAACTTTGTATGAGTTATCTTTACACTATTAGCTATTATCACAAAAAATATTTAAAGAAATTAAAATGGTGTTTCTCTGTGAAATTCCATTTAAAAAAAATGAAAAACGTCTCATAGCGTTAAAAAAACAAAAATACAATGCAAAAGCTCAATGATTGAAGTACAAATTGCATTGCTTTATTTATATAATCGTTACTATTTAAAACTGAATAATGAGGTTCGAAGTAACGCAGACGCGCTGAATCGTCAAAACTTCTATAACTCGTGAACCAGAGCCAATTTATCAAAAATATTTTATATTTGCATCGAGGGCTTAAACTTAATCTAACGGGTCTAACATAATAAAAAAAATACTAAAATCGGCAACATCGATTTTTTTTACCTGTCAGCTTCACGTGGAATGTACCTATTCTGTGTAGAAATTATTTCCAGAAAAATCCACACGCTTCCACACAAAATGCTCTATAGTACGTAATTAATCTGTTCTGTTTCTATAGCTATCTCCTTCTAGAAGGTTCATGCGTCGGACGGTCGTAGGTGCTCTCAATGTACGGGCCGCATGCATTTTTATTCAGGATTCGGCAGCAAAGGTGGTTGTGAGGCGGCCGTTCATGTACTTCGATCATTTATTAATCACGATGCTGGTGAAGTGATTTTGAAGGTTGATGTTAAAAATGCATTTAATTCTGTTGACCGAACCACTCTTTTAACCGAAATTCAAAATTACATACCAGAAACGTTTAAGTATCTTTGGCAATGTTATGGAGTTGATTCAAAATTACTTCACAAAGACCATTTAATTGAGTCCTGCTCTGGTTGTCAACAGGGTGATCCTCTTGGACCTGCTATCTTCGGTCTTGCCATACACCCAATTATTTCGAGCCTAAATTCAACATTAAATATGTGGTATGGTGGATGCAAACATTGTTTTGAAGGATTTACAAATATTAATTGAGAAATTTCATTCGATTGGTTTGGATTTAAATTTTTCTATATGTGAAATATTCTTTACGGACACTGCAACTAAAGAAAAAAAAGATGAGATGTTCGCAAAATTTAACAGTCTGGCACCAAATATTAAACTCTTAAAGATTACTTATTGGTTTTATTTCATCAAATATTAACAGCAAATATACAACTTAAAAATAAATAAAACTATTTGAAATGTTATAAATAAAAATTAAACTAGTTATAAATAAAAAACAGAACCTAGGTCGCAGCTTAAATTAAATTAAACTCTTAAATAAAAATAATCTTCGCCTCCTAGATTTGTCTAGATCGGTATGAGAATGGACATCAATGAGGGAAGGAGAACAGTTACTTTTAATTGTTGCAGTCAATGATTTTTGTGTACTATCAGAATGTAGGACTTGAAAAGCAAATGTCAACAACTGTTCCCAGGCGCTTTCGGAATTTTCTTTTAAAACTTTTTGAATTTTTAGTGATAGATTTTGTGCAACAATGATACGTGCACCGCGAGGTATTCGTTTTACGACTGATGTTGTCGATTTTAATTTCGATAATGTTTGCCAAAACGGTTGAGACCTAGAAGAATTTGTCCGAGAAGAAGAGTTCGCCAAAGGTATGCTAGGAGTGGCTAAATGCGCACATTGTGACAAAGATTTGTGTGTCTTACCAATGTGCACATTAAGACCATGTTGGCCTTTAAAAAATCGCACCTGGGGACAGTGTGGACATTGTACTAACCCGACGCACTCAGCATTCCTTTGTCCAATAAGGGAAGTGCCAGCGGACTGCGACGTATTAACACGATTATCCGACCGCTTATCCATATTAATTATATAAACTGTAATAAAAAAACACAACAATAAAAATAAAAACCCACATGCACCACAGTCAAACTGACAAGTTCCGTTTCACAGGTAACATTAGCACAGGCGCACAAGGGACGCGCTCCAGCGCGCCCCTGCTCTGTGCCATGCAGGAGTCTTCTTTATAAGATACGATACGATATTAAGATTGAATGTATTAAAATTCGATGGCAGGAAGTGGATTTATTTACGCTTTCTTTGTCATGCTTTTCGTTTCCACGGCAACCAACGAATGGCGTCTTCGATTTTGTTTACCAACAAATTATATGACTTTCAAATCATGGAAATTTCATTCACAGATTAGACATAACATAATTACATTAGTATGCTTGTTGTATATAATCAGGGCAATATGAATATAAGGCTCAGAAAGCTCTTTTCCTTTAAATTGATTTTTGCAAATTTTATTTATATTTTAAGGTTGTAGTGACGCGTAGAAATAATAGTAAAAAAATATGTAGCGACCCAAAAGTTTAATATTAGTGAAGTTGAGTAGCACTTTGACGTCAAATATAGCTCTCGAAATTTCTACTTTACACGAGATGGCGCTTTTCGCAATATAAAAGGGCGCGCGATGCCCCTTGAGTCGTCAGTCAGTTGAATTTCGTAAAGCGATCAACAAGCGGTTCTTGTGCTTTTGAAGCGATATTACTACAAGGAATTCACTCCGAGCAAACAATATTTTTCGTGAATTGAAGCTGCTCTTCTGCATCAGTCATCAGTTTGTTCTTGTTGCAAGTTTTGATTATAAAATATGTCGCTGCTGCCATACTTCTTTGACGACATGGGCTTCCGTCGTCCACGCCGTCTCATGGACCAGCACTTTGGACTAGCTCTCACTCCCGACGACCTGCTCGCCGCCATTTCTGGACCAGTGACACCAATGTTGAGCCAAGAGTACATCCGCCCGTGGCGTCACCTAGCCGCTGCAGTGAGAGATGTGGGCTCCTGTATCAAGGCTGATAAAGATAAGTTTCAAGTTAATTTGGATGTTCAGCATTTCGCTCCCGAAGAGATCAGCGTGAAGACAGCGGACGGATACATTGTCGTAGAAGGCAAACATGAGGAAAAGAAAGACGAGCACGGGTACGTTTCGCGTCAGTTTTCACGGCGGTACGCGCTGCCTGAAGGCTGTGACGTGGAAGCGGTCGAATCCCGCCTTTCATCGGATGGCGTCCTTTGTATCACAGCTCCGAGGAAGGTTCCAGAAGCCCTGAAGGGTGAGAGGAAAGTGCCTATCGCTCAGACAGGACCAGTACGTAAAGAGATCAAGGATAATGCTACAACCAACGGCGATGCGAAGTAAATAAATTTTTCATTTTGATTTCTAGATTCTACCTACCCCCTACTTGTTGTAGATAAAGTTAGTGACTTTTATTCGTTCCAGTAATTTTCTAATAATAACTATTTCCTTCTTATATATTATATTATACTCGCATTTAAAAGTTACTCGTTCTATGTATATTGTAATAAGATTTGCGATGTATTTTAAAGTTCATTGTTATGTTTTAAAACTAAGTAAGGTGCCACTGCTTGTAATATAATTTGAGACTGATTTAAGTATTATAAAGTTCCTTATCTTAAATATAAGCTTATAAAATAAATTTTTGTGTTGTTTATTTTTTACCTTGACTTGCCTCCATTTGAACTGAAGGGCCTCTAGGTAGATAGGTACTTAGGTAGGCAGTCGCAGAATTAGACAAACAGCTCAGGAGCTGATTAGGTAGGTAGTAGGTATAGGTCGCCCAAGATTTTCAGATTATCCAGCGGAGGTTGTTTAAATTAGCATAAGCACAGAATAACAAATAGTACAAGTAGCATAAGCAGCAAAAGTTTTTCTAATCATGTTTAGGTAGGAAGGGCTAACTATTATTTATTCTGTTGTTTGCGTAACGCGCCGGGAAACGGAATATGGTAGAATAATGCAATGAACCCAAAGAGCAATAATTACTTTTAGCATAGATGAAGGAATAAAAAATAGATCGATTATGTCTAATGAGCTTCTAGTACGACAATCAAATCTGATCGAGATGGCGTTACTAGTTCCGAATGACAAAAAGTTTTTTAGGAATAAATGAAAAAACGTTTTTTACTTTACTGATTTAACATATATATTAATTTTAGGAACAATATAAATATTTAGTTGTATTACATCCACAAAAATAAAGCGAATTCATATTTTTAATTTTTTGTGTTCGATTTGTTAAAACATCTTGAACTATTTTTAAAATCAATACAAAGTAAGCTAGTAAAGCATGTTGTTACACTAAAATCCGGTAGATGGCGCAATGTTCAAAGATTGTTATTTAGGTAATTTTAGGTGTGACTAGTCAAGTCAGTTCGACAAGATGGCGCTATTTTTCGAAGTTACATTTTGATTATTTTTTTAAAACCTAAACTTATATAAAATAAACAAATTTCTATTCTTTTTACAGTTAGCAAAATTTTAAAAGCCTATGTCTATAATTTTCATCAACATTATCATATAATTCGCATCAGATAATTTTATTGGAGATCTAAGTCAATGGACACCTCAAAACACATGCAAATATTACACTCATAAATGCAAACTGAAAACGATAGCAAATCAACTGTAAATTTCAACTTAATGTAAAACGACATCGTAGCTCAGCGGTTTAATAAGCGGTGCTAATTTACATTACGAACGTGAAGTCAAGGGATCGAATCCGAGGACAAGAAACTTATCGTGCTTTTTTCAACCAACTTTCAAAAAGGAGGAGGTTCTGAATTCGTATTTTTTTTGTTTTTTGGCTGGCTGCGTTTGGAAACAAAAAGTTAAAGATTGAGCTCAGGCGCGTGTGCGTGAGCTAGGGCGATGATGATGTAGATAGGTATATGCAGTATATGGAAGTACCAACCAGAATACTTAGTAGATACTGATACGGTAACAACTATTTGTTATTTTCTACTAATTAAGTATAACACGTGGTAGGTAATTTTAATTTTAATTAAAAATAGTAGTAGTAGTTAAAAATAGTTTGTTACCTCAGAACTCCGTTAAATCTTAACCGATTTGAATTTTTTAGGGTTCCGTAGCCAAATGGCAAAAAACGGAACCCTTATAAATTCGTCATATCTGTCTGACTGTCTGTCTGTCTGTCCGTCCGTATGTCACAGCCATTTTATTCCGAAACAGTTAGGACTACAGAATTGAAACTTATAACGTAGGTAGATGTATTCTGTGAACCGCTTTCCGATTTTTATACAAAAATAAAAAAAATTAAAGTTTAAGGTGGGGCATTCCATACATGGAACTGAAACAAAAAAAAAATTCTTCAAACCTATACATGAGTGGTGTCTATAGATAGGTCTTCAAAAATGACATTGAGGTTTCTAAAACCATTTTTTCTCAAAATCAATCATTTGAAAGATAGGCGTGTCTAAAGTGGTAAAATGTGTCCCCCCCCTCTAACTTTTAAAGTATGGGAGTGAAAAATCTAAAAAAAATAAATGCTGTAGATCTCAACAAAAAATAACAAGGAAAATTGGTTTGAATGAGATACAGTCAGCAGTTTTAGAGATATGGCGACCGCAAAGATAACTTTGTTTTTAATACAAACACTATGAAAAACAAAGTTAATTATGTAGTTGCGAAAAATCATAGTTATGAAATACTTGACTGTGTTACGGAACCCTACGAGTGCGAGTCCGACTTGCACTTGGCCAGTTTATTTTAGTTTGAGAGATTATGCCTCCTGTTTGGTTGGTCTTTTTCAAATTTTATCGAGATATGGCAATTATCTCCGGAGGTATGGAGATAAACAATATAAGCAAATTTGTATACTTGATACATGATTATTACTTTGACTATCGCGGCATGTGAAGTTGGTTTTTTTGTTTTGTACGATCATAAATTATTGATGTCTCGCATCGCATCTCGTGAGTCGAAACGGCCATGCAACGTCGCACTTGCGATTCCGCCGTCCGCAGTGGATTGGATGCAACCTCTCTCTCTCTGTCTCTCGTCCTATCTGGCAACGTCGCGTGAGTCGCGTCGTCGCTTACCTATCGAGTGGGTTACTTGCAACCACGGTAATATTATCTATATACTTTTTACCAGAGTAGGTACCTATACACAAAGGTATTTAGTAAAAACCAATAAAAACTAACTTAAGAAACAGTAAACACTAAACTTAACACAATAGTACAATGGGTGGACTTATCACTAATCTTCCAGTCAATCTATGGATCTAGATAGGGAGATGCGTGTTGAGCAAGGTCGGAGGTCTGTATTTCTTTGTACATATAAATTTGCTAATAGTGTGTATTTCTATGGCTGCTATAACATTAAAGATCGTTTGCTAAAAGAGAAAAACCGACTTCACATTCCACGCTAGTCATTTTCAGTAGGTACTAAGTCTGAGGTGTTTATCTCCTATCTCTAAAGATACTTACTTATCTGATCTCAATGAAATAACAATGGCACCACCGAGGAAATGTACTCTACCAATTAATAATAAATCATTTGAATCGGTTCAAAATTGACTGAGTAATCGCGTAACATAAATAAAAAAACATACAGACGAATTGAGAACCTCCTCCATTTCAGAAACCGGTTGAAAAAGAGGTGACCCCCTTATTAGTTATTAAAAACAACAAGAAACTTATTTTCTCGGCAAATTTTGTTCATACTCATCACATATTGTATTATATTATACTAAAAGAGTCCCGCGGCTTCGCCCGCGTTATAAACTCTTTTTATATACTTAAAACTTTTCTTTTGTAAAAACCTTTATAATATAAAATACATCAAAAAAGAAATAGTCAAATTGGTTCCA
This sequence comes from Cabera pusaria, assembly GCA_954871355.1. NCBI lineage: Eukaryota > Metazoa > Arthropoda > Insecta > Lepidoptera > Geometridae > Cabera > Cabera pusaria. Next base: position 12,582,309 of record OX940911.1, read on the forward strand.
TCGTTTTCAAGTTATCGCGTGAATAAGGCAAATAGGGATATTGATTTTGATTTTCAGACTTTGTTACCTACCCCTTTCGAAAAATTCTGCAACACTAAATGAAATGAAATGAATGTTTATTCCACAAAAAATAGAGTCAACATTAGGATGTTCCGAAATTATTCATAGTCCTTCTATTTTGTCATATTTATGACATGTGAAAATGTATAACATAAGTACTAATACATATTATTGATAGGTATATGATTGATGATTTTATTTCAGTAATAATATTATGATTTCAGTTATAATGTCAACTTATTGAAAATACAGTTTGACAATATTGAAAATTTCTGTTAACGTCAAATGCGTATATATATTTCATCGTATATTTTAAAAATCATTTAAAAATATAGTTCTATTTTATATCACTATCTTTAAAAGTGCGCGCTGCGTCGCGCTCTGTGTAAACTGACCCTTAGGAAACACGTAAGGTTTTATCAAAATTGGTTCTTTTTTGTGAAAAGGTTAATTCGTGTAAATACCTGGCTTATAGATATTATAAGATGTATTTATATACAAGATAAGATTAGGTAAAGTGAATTGGGAAACTGTGATACTCATCCTAATTGTTAGCTATGAAACAAAAAAAAAAAAAAAAGATAAGAGCTACGGGTGGGGTCCCAAAACCAAACCATCTCAAGATCTTAACATTGTATCGTCAGACATATGCGGAGTATTAACTCCTCAAACGAACCTCAAACTTGCTACTGAAAATAACTTGAACGGCATTTGAAAATAGTTAAATTCACAGTTTAAAGTCAAATTTAATTAACCCACAAGCTGAAAAGAAGTTTAGTAGGATCATCATCTATGGTAGGATTTACTTCATTAACAAGTAACAATAACATTAACAAGGACATAATTATAACCAGACTCGGAAAAATCTATAAAAAGAATTGGCCCGTGTGGGTTTCGAACTTTCGACCTTTGGTTTCGTGGTTCGACCACTAACCACTAGCCCACGTAGTTATATTACCGCCACCTATCGCTTATATATAAATATGGATTCGATGGACCTTAAGCCAAGTGTCGCCGGTAACGTCAGATAGATGGCACTAAAAAATAACACTTTATTGTACATGTTACGCCTCTAGTGGCGTTAAGCGGAACTACGAGGTACCAGCGACGATATTAAGTCTTAGGCTAAGTCTTTACGAAAGCACTAAATAAGCATTCTATGTTGTTGTTATTCTATGCTTTTAGTAATTATAGCTCTTTGAATGAACCTATTGGCCGTATTCTTGCACAGACAGAAGTAAAGGACGTAAGCAAAACCAATTTATTTATTATGATAATATGAATTGGTTTAGAACAGAATTGTTTTTTGGGGACTCTTTTAAAGCACGTTTAAATCGAGCAAACTATTTTCAACTGTTTCTGTCATTATGAAACTAAAGAAAAAACATTGAAAACATCCCATATTTAAGTTTGACTTCATTAAGATTATTGGTTGATTTACTACGATAAGGCAAAGTATAGCATTCTGCTGGGAGACTCATCTTAATTTTTTGTGCCAACAGCCACCAGTGGCGTCGGTGGGACACAAATATATTACCAGCCTAAAAAAGATGCAGTGGCCGGTAGGTAAGCATCGCGCACTTGGGGCGTTATCTCACTTGGCCACAATGGCATGGCAGCGCGTCATCATAATCAACCAGTGTCAGTCCACAGCGGGACGTAGGCCTCACCCAAGATAGGCCACTGAGAGCCCGATCTTCCGCTCATTGAGAGGGATATGCCCTAATCACCACGCTGAGCAGGCGGGTTGGCGATCGCAGGACGTAGCTCCTCGCATCGGTGACGCTGCTGCCCGTCACCGGCCTGTAGTATTTAGCTATAGCTACGCCATTATTTGAAATGGTTATACCGCCATTTGTCGGTCGCCCGAGCCTCGTTAGTTGGTCAGCAGGATGCACCACGGGCAGGTGACGTTGGCTGGGAGAACTGAGGTGGTATTTGTGCTCCCATACATCTCAACACTTAAACTTAATTTTTTTTTATCGCCGGCTAGCGTTTGACCGCTAATTCACCTAGTACATAACCTTACTGGTGCTCGTTTTAATGGGGCCGTTGGGAGTAAAATTATTTCCAATGTCCCAACGACCACCACTAGTAGCCGTTGGCACAAAAATTTGTACTTTGTCCTAACGTCCCCCACTGATGCCAGTTTCATTGGGAGCCGTTGGGAGTAAACCCGCACGCCTGATGGGAAATGATGACGTTCCTCTATATCAGGCATGCATAACTCAGCATTAGGATGTACCTTAAGACAATTAGATACATTTCCACAGGTGGTAGAAGCATATTTTATTATATCGATGTTCCGCCTGACTAGCTACCAAAAAGTAGCTAAACACCATCAAGAACAACGAACAAAATCTGCCGCCATAAACTTACGGTGTTCCAACAGCACACAGACCTTGAGTCAGAGTATTTAAGGCCTAGCGTGTTCACCATCTTCGACCACATCATCGCTTATCACCATGCAGGATAGTGGTCGCAAGCATATAATATGTAAAAAAATTACCAATTTTGGCAGCAATATAGGCATCAAGAGTAAGGCTTAATTAGTGCCATCTTAGGGTTAAAATGAAACGACAGTGTAAAAACAATAAAATAGATTTTCATTTATTGTGAGACGAAAAATACAACAATGGGACTTATCACCTAAAATGGTTAGTGGCAGACTGCTGTGAAAACAATTGGTTAGGTTTCGCGGCCCGGCGGCCCTCAGTACACCTAATTATTACTTATGTCTTTCTTTGGGAAACTCGGTAACGAATATCAACGAAACAACAGTATATTATATTATACACAAAACCATGACCTCTCTATTCGCTGAAATCATAACTAATATTAATTTTATTAAACATTGTGAACTTTCAATAGTTTTCATTTTTTTAACTAATTTTTTTAAAAAGGCTTTATTGATTTGAAGCTAATACTTAATTACTTACAAGATTGTTTAATAGTTTTGTCGATTAGTTTAGTCGCACCGGTGGTGTGAGTCCACCGTACAGTCCGTCGGTCCGTCGGTCCGTCGCGTCGGTCGCGGGCTGTGTCACGCGCGTCGACAGTACGCCTAGCTACGAACCTCACAAATAAAACGTAACAACTCTCAAATACCGCTACTATGAAACGTTCTATACAAAATTGAACATCGCCGATTCACTAGATCGTCTGACTCATTTATTTATATAATATATTACTAAAACAGTGGGCGGTGAGCGGCGTCCGTGCGACTCGATACTCCTCACGAACTCGATTAACGTACATGTTATGTCTTACGATATTACTTGAAAATGCCACTGCTGCGAGCCTAGTCGCCTATAGTGATGCGACGGACGGCCGGCCCGCTCGGCCGCGGCTGACGGCTCGGCGGCCGGCGGCCGACGGCCCAGCGGGCCGGCCGTCTCGCGACCTATTGCTCATAGAGAAAAATTCCAAAATCAATTCGTTACACCGTAGACTATATCTCGTTTAATAAACTTGAAGTATTATCAATAATCAATAAGTACATTATAATAATTGAATAATTAGTATTGTTTCATAAGAGACTAGCATTACAAATAAATACCTTCAGCTATACAATTTTTAATGTTTATTTTCTATTTAAACATATCGAAGATGTTTAAAGTGGACTACGTCGGTTCTTACACAAGAGTACCGTTCTTGTATACGACTTCTCGGTTGACGGTCTACGTTCGAGATATCACTTAATGTACACTTACATTTAGGGAAAAAAGGTCGTAAAAACAAAAAAAAAGTTATTGAAATTTATAACAAACACCTTAACTAATAGTTGAATAATGTAGTGGCGGCGCGCGCGGCGGCGGCGTGAGTGAACCAAACAACTTTATACAAAGGACACGTCGCGCCGCCGCAACTCGCGCCCTTTACACAAAAGCAATATAAAACATTTCATTCCGTGTAAGAGATGACACGATGGTATGCGAATTTTTTGTATCTTTATTATATTTTTTCAAAAAACACACTCCATTCGCTCACCCTTGCGCTTAAATCTAAAATTAATAATTAGACAATATTTTTTTTTATTTGTTCAACAGACGCGCGCGTCCGCGTCGCGCGCGTTTAATAATAAAATTTCAAAACAATCGAATAATTAAACACACTAGTTAACAATAACTCACGTACACGATGCGAGTCCTGTCAGCGTACATCGGTCAGAACGAAATACGTATCGTAAAGATATGACGTCGGCGGCGTCGGGCGTCGGGCGTCGGCGCGCGGTCGCGTCGTGTGTAATACTGATAGTTCGCGGCGGCGAGCGGGCGACGGGGAGTGCGCGGGGCGCGGGGCGCGGGGGGGCGGTTACACCGCGGTCTCGGTGTGCGAGTGGCTGGACAGGCGCTCCACGTCGAGGTCGTGCGGCGCCAGGTGGTCGCGCGCAGAGTCCGCGTAGTCGATGCTGGACGAGTGAGAGAACCGCTTTGACAGCGCAGTCTGCTTGCGCAGCGCCTCGGCCAGCGCCGCGTCCGCCAGCGAGCCGCGCGAGTCCAGCCCCTGCCGGAACGCGTTCACCACGCGGATCTACCCACAACCAATCACACGCTTGTATTACTCTCTGCTCCCGCTGCCGGCAGCATTTGTGCCTCTCTGATGCTCGGCTGGCATTTGTACACATCTCTGTTCAACTCACTGAATTAAATTAAATTGATGATACAAACATCTAAGAGGTAACCTTCGCGATTTGACACGTTCGAGTTAGAACAGCGCCATCTATTTTTGCAAAGTATAAACTATAGTTACAAATACCAGCCGCTAAAATTCATTGCGAATTTTAATCTCAAAAGGTCTCTAGCTAGAGCTGGACGTGAACTATGTGCACAAAACATCTACTTTTATGTACATTCTAAATTTGCAGCTTACTTCATTAACTTTCTGAGATTCGATCAGAGATACATAAATGCCATAATAATTGTTAAAGTACTCCCTCTGTTTCGTCAAAAACTTGACGTAAGAGAGGGAGGTTTTTGGGGCAGTATTTAGTTTTTCCATCAACGTAGCAATCCAGCTTGCATTAACAATACATAAATAATGCAAGAAAGAGAGATCAAACCATTTCATCGACAGTCAATTTCCGACCAAAGATAGAATGTCAAAAAAGTTGTTTTCAACAATCCAAGTCAGTCGAAAATATACAATAGTGTAGAAATGGTTAAGTCAAGGAAACACTAAATACACAGTTACCAAATGAACATAAATATAAGCACACCGAGCCATAGAAAAGTAGGCAAGAAAGCGTTTAGGTAGTTCAAAATTCCAGTCACAGATATGGAAACTGTCCGGGCGTCGGTCGTCGCTTCATGCCATGCTCGCAGGGACCCTCTGAATACAGACCTCCGTAGTGCTATCTAACCGTGTAAAAAGTACATGCTCAAACATAAATAAAACACTGTGACTGCATTTCAGACATCGACCTAAGTGATCTACGCGCGATCAAAAGCTCTATACTTATACGTAGTCTATAAAGCAACAACGATGGTACCCAAATATGACCTATATCCGAAATTTGGAAGCAAGCTATTAAAAACCCGTTACAACGACAAAATTTAAGCCTAAAATAGGTTTTTGTAGCTAAATGTATTTAAGCTATCTTTAATAAAAAATGATCTAATGATTTATATGGGTACGTTTTCCTGACTGATAGATGGAGCTACGGTCGATCAACCCCGAGAGAATCGTGTGCAAAATGTGTGGCAACTAAATTAACTACGTTATGCCATGTTATATGGTTGCGAAATTATATTTAAATCTACGTTTCTAATCCTTACTATACTACGGTGTTCTAATTTATTTTTTTATTTTTATTTATTTATTAAAATGTTTATTAATTAGTTTATACATATCTACACAATTATCCCCCCCAAAATTGTATAAAACATCAATATTAATATTATGTAAAAAACATCAATTAAAAAAAAACATCCCATGGACAAGCAGAGCAGTTGACGTAATAATTTTAAACCAACTTCAATCTTCACAACAGATTAATTCAAGCAAAAAACATCTTCAAACGTTAGTAAAAAAACTTTGCAAAGATTGAAATTAGTTGAAAACAGTAAAGTATTACATAAAATAAAACCTTGATCAGAGAGACAAACAAAGTCATGATCTTTCTCTGATGCTTCACTGAAACACAGAAATACAAAATATGCCGATAGACAAACAATTGGCGACCAATCGGCCAAGTTAGAGCCCTTTCGGAACAGCACTACCGACAAATTCTGCTGCAAATCCCACCATTGCCCTCGGATGATTTTCCCCAAATTCTTGGATAAAACAGGATGATTTACAGATAAACAGCGCATGCGTCAGGATTCGTGCTACAATGATGATACAAGTTTAGGAAACATGCACAAATTATATTGGCCTCTTAATTTTTACAACTACTTATTCGCATACATATAGATTGTACAATCACAGCAAGCTTTCAATCTGAAGTTATCCAATTGGAGATAGAATTTGACATAAAGCTTTGTAGAAGGAATGTCAAAAAACAATCTCCAGTTGCAAAACATCTGAATTAATTGATTATTGAAACCGATCATAAAGCGATGCGTAGTCTAGCAAGCAGCTCATCGTAACGAAAACATATGTAGGTATAACTGTAGATCAGTCGCTTATAGAATTAACTTTTACGGCCGGTTTTTAATACTCGATCAATGTAAGAAGTGGTTTCATTGGACATAGTGCTTCATTGCAGTACATCAAAATGCAATCACCAGTTGGAGTAAATCCGAATAGATTGAATATTAAAAACGATCGCGAACAGGTGCGTTTAGCACGCTTTAATAAAAATAATATTGAGCGGTAGGTAACAAGTGAACCATAAAACAGTCACTTTTAATTTAGGCAAAAAGCTTTTCCAAACAGAAACTAACGCATCTTCAGAGCGTTAAGTACATTTTCTATGCGTACAAAAACGCTACAGAAAATTTGTAAGGAGCATCCTGAAGTTGCATTATATACGCCATCTGTTAAACGGAGCCACAAACATCAAAATTAAAAGGCCAACACGACTACAACATACAAGAGTGGGAACATCATAGAAATGTAAGGTATAGAGACAGAGTACAGTATTAGACAAATATAAAAACAAACGAACATAAAAATAGTCGAACAAAAACGTAAAATAATAAAAATGTGAGTGAAACAGCGTAACTCCGTTGGTTATATCGTTTCTTACAGCTTGATCTGTAGAAGTCTTGCTGTAGGGCACTGGAATCAACCTCTCTTGAAGTTCACCACCTATCACCTTCCGTGTGGAATGGAGTATTCATGGAAAAGAAAATAAAAACGAGAACATGAAGAAAAGGTTCACGAGACTAGAGTGAGAGGCGCGAGCGCTGACTCGCTCGGGGATACACAGAGCTTGCGGTGCTGGGATCGGGACGCAGTTCTATATCTTAGTATATCTATGGTTGATGGATTTTTAATCAGTCTGTATTAAAATACAAAAGTTATTGCTTTTTGTATGAGAAATACAGAAGCTTTTCTTGGTTGATTTAGTCTGGTATTCATTTTTGAACAACTGATGTACTGATTACATTTTAATTAATGCGAGATTTTAAATTCAAATAAGGTATTAAATCAGTCGTTCATATACCAATCCAGACTGGATATAGAATTGCGTCCGTTCAATAGCCGTGGATATTTTGGAGAGTGGACATAGAAGTTCTTGAGGGGACTGTAACGAAGCAGTGTGCCTCTGGAAGCAATGAAGATAGTAGGAAGAAGAAATACACAATAAAATAAAGGGGGATTCCTCCTATGTAGGTACCTTAAGAAGCACATTCATGGGGTGTGCACTTATTATCTATGGTTCTAAAACATTTTCCATCCAGGGCTCCGTAAACATTTTAAAAATAATTATCCATATAACAACTGAAATTAAAACCAAATAAAAACAACGAAATACGTAATAAAACATCGATTATAAATTATACATAGAACACTTCAGAATCCAATTTTATTGTGTAGCGTAAATCATTTGTTTTTTATATAATAGTATGTGTTTTTGTGCGTGTGTTGTGTATGTTCAAAATCACTCGTGTGTGTTTGTCTGTTCATGCGATCTATGGACTAGAAGCACACACATAAATATTATTATCGACGTAGTATCTCACATACCAGATATATATACTTATATATTAATATAGTTACTAGTTCAAGCTACTTGCTATATACAAAAGCGGATATGAAAATCGTGGATTTGCAAAAACAAAACTTTTACACAATCCTGTCTCATATACCAGCCCCAAAATTTCGAGAGCTTACTTAAAACGTTTGCAATGCGCTTGAAAAATAGTTGAAGCGTTGTTTCTAATCTATAAATCTGTACTATAAGTCAAAGCATATACATAGTTTACTGAGATTTCGGCGCAAATTTAAAAATAGTAACATTTCCAACATAATAATGTAATCGATTGTATATACCGGCTCTAATTCACGTACCTTCAGTCGAATTTTCTCGACCTAGGATCACAGATCATCGCGATCTCACCGCGTGACCTTACTCCTGAGGAAGAAGGTCGAGAAAATTCGACTAAACGTTCGTAAATTACAGCAGGGAATAACATCAATAATGTTACAAATTCACAATAATTTTATAACAATTTTTTTAACATAGTTCCGCATATGCATTCCAAAACAATATCATGAATATTTCGTTAAATTACTGTGTACAAATAGTCATGAACATTACAAATTGAGCTATAAATGAACACTCAGCCATAATCGGCTACAGTCGGATTCGTAGCTGTTTCCGGCGCATGAAAAACAAACCAATCAGCGATTAACAAACTGACGACGTTATGTCACAAATGTACAGCTGTCAAATATGTGACATGGGTGACAGAGACAGTGCTCTACAAATCCGAAAACAATTGATCAATTATTTTTCTAAACCATATATGTAATATGAGACGACGCCTGCTATGGATATGCAATGACGCACTAAGTCCATGCTTCAACTGGTGATATTGTTATGCACATAATCTAGGTCATCAGGAGCGTGTAAGCACTAAGCGTATCTAACATCGATCTAGACCGTACGACATAAACGGGCCGGCTGGGGCCGCCACAAACATCGGACCAACATTTAACACCAAGAATCCTACGTCCAGTTACCTTATAGTAGCTCTCCAAACGGCGCGGTTGGGTGAAATCAAAATTACTTTGGAGTACAGAATACTTTATTACTAATGAAAGAGACAAGAAGCGTTAAGTGTTACAGTTCGGAGGTAAATCATGCTCTTTCAATTTTTTATGTGACAGTTCACTAAACGGCGTGGATTATACCTACAAGCGTAACCTCTGAGACTTCAATACATCTAATAGTGGTGTACACCGACGAATTTAATAATTTAAGTTATATTTTTACGTGTAGGTACTATTCGCTAAGTATTAACAATCATGTAGCAGGCAAAGTATTAAGTTCACTACACGAAGTGCGTTTTTTAAGTATTATGTATTTAATAGGACATTATATTTAGATATTATAAGTTTATATATCTATCACATAAACAATGCAATTTACCACAAACACTTTTTTATATCATAAACTTGCTTGGTATTATTTGGTATTTTGGAAATGTGTTAGAGAGAAAACAAATAAAAAGAAGAGGAAGGAATATATTGGAAGACAAGGAAGATATCGAGTGTAGTGTGAGATATAGGTACTTAGTATACTTATATAGCTGATAGATTACAAATAGAAGAATAATTTTATCGTAAATATTGTTTTAATAACATTCATGCAAGTTCCAGTTTAAGTTCAAGTGCTGTTGAAATAATAATAGATTTAAAAATGCAGCACTACATCGTCTAAATCGATCGAACTTAAATATAATAAGTTAACACATAGATAGATAAATAGCAGAGGCAGTAGTGTGATTCGATAGTAGAGTCTGAAATATATAAATTTCACAAGCTACCAAACATTCTCACGAGCCAAAGACAAACACATAACAAAAACACTAACAGTTTAAATAGAGAGGAGACAAACACTATTATTCTAATAACTGCATTCGTTCCCATAGACAAAACAAAACACCAAATAATAAACAAGCAAATTGAAATACCATCCTTAATTTAAAAACGTTTATAAAAGCACTTGAGTAGCACAAATTGTGAATTTGTATTTTTTTTATATTATAAATATAAAAATGGCACATGAATTTATTCGTATTAAATACTTTTCTTTTTTATAGCACAACACATAACTCCATTTAAAATAGAAGATGAATTTATATGAAGAATAGATTATTTACAGAAAGAGTTAACAATCCACGTATAATTGTTAGAAATTATATATTTCCGAAAATTATTTTTTATTTAAATATATCCGGTATAAAACAGATTTTATATATTTTTTTGTTTATTTAAAACTCTAAATATAGTCTATCTAAATAATGGTGCACCATATTCATAATCTATAAGTAATATAACTTTGCAAATATTCTAATATATTTTGAACTTACACCTAACGGTTTAGTAAACAATAAACTCTCAAATCTACTTCATTTACATATTTAGAATTTAAATTAGTAGCAAGTTTCACGAAGTTTAGAATATTTTTTCTGAGTGGCAGTTTATTTGATGTCGCTGTTCAATTTTAAAGCTAAGTCGAGAGATGTCGTTTCTCGTTAGGGAACGTTTTTAAGGCTTACTCGTCGTCAGTGAAAGGTGTGTCTCTCACAAGGGGATCATGTATCTCCATTTCTATTTAAAGTAGGTTGGGGCGTTATCTAATCATCGCTTTGATGCGATGTGGGGCTGAGGGCGGGCAGAGAGCTGCCGCCAGATTGCACGCTGATCCTCCGATGTTCCGCCAAATAATTATTGACAAATATCCTGCGGCCGGCCAATATGTCCGCTTTTTGCTGCAAAACAACCACGGACGCGTCAGTCCATCGTCCGCCTAACGGTAACCAAACTGCTTTCGCTACGTGACGTGGCATTCCAAACTTCGCCTTGTTATCTATGAAAGTTATCAATGCCTCATTTTCAACCGAAACAAAGTAAACATTCTTGTTAAATTATTCGATCATTTCGTTGACATCTACAATTCAATTTGTAGATTTCTAATCATATAATACTCGCGAGTCATTCGCTACTACGTGTAAATATTTGTAATAAGGTGGTGCAACGCAAAAGCGGAATTTGAGATATATTAATGAAAATAAGGCATTACGATTTTCATTGCTAAAATGAAAACGAAACAACTCGTCATAGGCAAACAGGCTCGTAAAGTATCAAAAGCTACAGTGAAGAGTTAGTAGTTAGCTAGGCTATAGAAGGTACCAAAGCAGTTTCGTTAACAGAGAGTGCCTAACGTCTAGGACAGGGCATTCAAACTAGCGGGGAGGGTCCGGGGCATCCAATAGCGAATAGGTACTAAATATATAGAAAAAAATAATGATCAGTAAAAAATATATACCGTGTCGGAACTACTAAGTACTACGCAGAAAATATAAAAAAATCCAGTATGTGAGCTACTTCGCGATGTCAACTGTCACTGTCATCGGTGTCAACTCTCATTAGGTACCAAATAAAATAACAACGTTGCGTCAAATAAATACTTTTATTAATGAGTTTTAAGTTTTTAAATATTAAAGTGGTTGTGCCGGTAAGTTGTATTTTTTTAACAATAATTATTATTATAAAGTACGTAATCATTACAATATAAATAAAAAAAATAAATCATAAAGATTACGATACGAACTTAATAATTATAAGTACGAACACAACCGAGTCAACTAATATTATAAAGAAATTAAGTGAGAAAAAAAATCATAAGCTCTTTATACTTAAATATAAATACTTTTAATTTAAGTCTAAGCTAGTTTGGTGTAGTGGAGATAAAAATATGCTATTTCGTTTTTTATAAACATAATTCGATTTTTTAATACTAAATACAGTGTTAGTTTTGGTAGTTAAGTATATAAAATTGTTAAAATTTTAAGGAGTAGATTTTTTTACTCTCAACGTGTAAAATTCGGATATAAAACCCCTTTGGGTATCTCTGATAATATGTTGTAAGGTTTTGCAATAATTAATATGCATATTATCAGAAATCTATACAACTATTCTACCTAACTAAAAAAAAAGGAAATACAAATTGTGCATACCCACATACGTCTGTATACATGCATATAAACACTGGAACAAAAGCATGATCACACAGTAAATGCGAAGCGAAAATTAATAAAAAAAAATAACTATTCAAACAATAAAAAACACTGAACAACATTTGTACCAAAACAATATTCATTTTTTCATAAGTACTTACAACTAATCGACAGATCCGCCATTTTGTAAGTGAATCGAAAACAAAATGGCGGCCCGATATCACCTCTCGGTGTTCGTGTAATGGCTTATTGAATAGAGCTAATCTAAGTTTCGATGATATTACAACATGGCTGGTATTCAATAAGACATCGAGTAGTTCAGACCACGCGACGAGAGATTAAGTAAAGTTACAATTAAATCTGCATAGGAATCATTCAAGTCGTATGCAAATTTACTACAGGCAACTGAAGCTACTCAAATCCGACTCAACTAATAGCATCCAAATTTGAGCTCTATTGCCTGTTACATACAGTACAATTTTCAAAAGGTTATCAACGCGTTTTCTAAGAAATATCTGAACAGTTTCTCTTGGAAATAGAACAGTAAAAGACATGATATAACGCTCAAATTTGAATGCATTACGCTGAATCCAATTGAGTGATGAAGGCCTATATTCGTAACAGTTTGAAATCTGTCGAGTCGTGGACGGAACTATGACATATATTTGTGTGCAACATCGATAATACCCATGCTTTAACGTAGTTATAAGAGGTGGTACCTACGATCCGCGGCATCCGAGCATACTTACAAAGTACCTCGCCCTACGCGTCACCTAAACTTACCGTCAACATCTGAAATAGAGTGATTCTGCTAAAATCGACGGCCCCCACCATACTACCAAACGAGTGGCGAAATCAAATGCTATGGAATTTGCTTGAAAATTTATTCAATCGATGTAAATAGGTCTTCGTAACATTCGCAAAAACATTTTTTAAACTTTTTTGTTGCAACGGTTCTTTTAAAGATAATTTATTTAGTCGATTACACTTTTCCTTATCATCCCTTTTTTGATCTTCAGTAAGCGTGAGGTGTCATACTAAACTTCAGACGTATACTTAACGAGATTTAAATTCATTCCGTAGATTAATATATAAATAGATATAAGATTAACAAGGAAGGCAAACTCGGATAAACTCGCATCGTTAGATATGTAGAGAGATTGAGGATCTAGACAGCATCCTTTCAAGTCGCAGGAGGATAATTTATAGTGGTCCCAAAATTTACTATGAAACAAAACACGCAAGCTGCCCGAGTTCGGTCCTACAGGTCGTTTCACAATATGTTTTTTTTTAAATATATATTATACCCCTCGATATAGCTCTACGTAAAAAGCTAGTCAAGTCGAAATTCGAAATATTTAAAAAGGTAAGCATTATCGAAGTCTAAAGATTTAAAAAGTTACATATCGAACGAGTCGGATCACCCACTCTCGTCTCACATAGCTACCAAAATATCAGCCTCTCTCTTATACATAAAAAAGGATTCAGATTCTCAAACTTATGTACAAATATTTTCTCTCCAAAATAGCGTTTCACTCGGCGAGTGTCGATCCCGAGCGCGCGACGTACGAAGCTATCGTGTATCGGCTAACGAGACGCGAGCTCGGAGTCCGGCGCGGCGGAGTTAAGTACGGAACGTAAAGCGGGAGAAACTGAAATGTGGTGCGTTCGGGTGACGGGGTGCGGCTCAGAATATGGTGGTCTCGGTGCGCGGCGCGGGCGGCGGCTCGTCCGCGTCGATGTAGGGCACGTCGGGCGCCGCGCGCAGCCGCGAGCGCAGCCCGGCCGCCGAGTGCGCCGACAGCCGCTCCTCCAGGTCCTCCAGCGTGGACTTGAACGCGCGCACCACGCGCAGCTGCAACAACCCGCCGCCGTCAGCCGGCACCCTCCCCCTGCCCGCCCCACCCCGCCCGCCGCTAGCCCGAGTGTGGTGTGGATTACTACCTCGTCTGTATCTGTATTCAGAGTGGTCGCCGGAGCTAGACTACGACATGCAACTATCGGCGCATGCTGTGCGCCCGGACGACGGTCGCACGTGACGGGAACGACGGTGCCGAGGACGGGACGATCGGACGTGACGGGAGAGCATTCCGAGAGCTAGAGATGCGCCGGGAAGATGACGACACTCCGATCTGTTAGATGGCCGATCTGCGTGCCGCTGACGGACAAATGCGAAACGAACTCTGAACGCGTGAGTGTCGTCACGCTTTCCGAGGAAAGGATGCGATGTGTTGAGAAGATGAAGAGACCGATGTATTGACGGCAATCCGCGAGTTCGGTACCCCTCTAATCTTATGCTGGGAATCCGAAAAGGAAAGACCGACCATGTATTTACACTGATATGGTGTTGAATTTGATTTGCAAGCTAAGCGCATATTGCGAAACAAATTCAAAATGGCCGATGCGGGCAGTCCTATCACTAAATCTACTGACTGCCCTCGACTGTCGAGAAGACACCGGGTGCACGAGACTAGCAGAAGTACCGAAGTTCACTCGCTATCGACAGTAGTTTAACAGACAGTTGTCAGACATGTGCTATGGTGAAGGGATACTAGCGATGGTCGCCACACTTGCTATGTGCAACGTTTCTTAGCAAATAAATAACACACACACACATGATTGCTTACCCTGTGCAGATACATACACATTTCTGGGGGGTTCAATATTTAGCGCTAAAGTTTTGGTGTTCTTCATTTATTAAAGTTGACATGACATAAACAGAGCAGTTTTGGAATATACTATCACAGTTTACTAATTCGTTTATATTACCAATAATATATACCAAAATATACTAATGACTGCGCCAACAGATTGCTTATTATTTTTCAAATCAATATCTCTATGATACATTTGATGTTTTATGTAATTATGTACACAAATTCAATATTGACCAAGTACGAAGAAGTGAACATATTACTAATATGACGTCTTGTATGTGTGAACATATTATATTGTGTGCGTATTAAATATTTTTTGAATATTGCACAATTTATTGTATTTTCGTCATTAAATTGCACGTAAAAAAGAAAAAAACAAACGACAATCAAGTTTGAAGACGTACGCTCACTATGTGTATGTATTATGTTGAACACGTTGTACAACCTGTCTGTATAAAGTACTGCGTGCGCTAGGGTTGCCCTCACACGTGACGGGAGACTACGCGCTAGGGGTGCGAGTACCGTAAGTTTCCGTCGCACGCAGCGGGCCGCCAGCCGCCGCGGCCGCCACTACACCTCAGTCTCGAGCACGGCCCGCGGCTGCCAACATCTCTCTACGACGCGCGGCTCGGCGCTCCATTCAACCCCGTCCTACGTACGCACAGCCCTAGCTTTTACAACCGCCGGGACCGATATGGAAAGCGTTTGACGTCACCAACAAAAATAAACTTTTTTTGTTTAGTTTTCATAATGCCAAGTTTTTTTGTTGTATAACATATAGGCTAGCGTATGACCACTATCTCACCTATAAGTGACGATGCGGTCGAGGATGGTAGCACGCTAAGCCTAGTTTTAGTCATAGTGTAGTCAAAGTCATACCCTCAGTAAAAGTGGATTTTACTGGCTTTTAGTGGAATTTTGGTGTGAACTCAAAGTTGCATGTTTTTCAACGTTGTAGTGTCTTCCTACACTGCTGAATTCACCTTTATATTATCGCTCGAAACAGTTTTACGACTAGTTCAGGAGTCTATTCAACAGTATACTTGTACCATAAATTACGTTCATAAAGATATTTGTATTTATAAACATTTTATTTTGTCATGAGGTAACAAGTATATGGTTTTTTTTTATACAAAACTATTGCACTTTGACAGATTGCCTTCGAAGTTTTTTGTCATATCTACTTGAGGGCTAAGAGTAAATGAAATAAGCATAAATATTTGATTTACTGTCCAAAACTAAGATCTGGATAAGGTGTCAATTTCGATATCTTTTTTTGTGCTGTGGTGAATGATTGGCAGCATTTTGAATGCTGTGAGTTTGGTTTTAGTTCATGTGTTTGAATAAACTCCGTTTCTAAAATTAGTTTTTTATTTATTTTGGAACTCAGCTTATTACATTTTTTTCAACATGAAGATAAAACACGAAACAACATAGACCAATAGTAAAAAGAAGTGTGTTTGAATATATGCTGTAAATACTAATTTAGTGACACTTTATAATAGAAGGGTTATAAAATTTAAACTTTTATTTATGTCACAGCTACTCTTTCTAAAAGAAATAGAAATCATTGATGACGTCAAACGCACAGAAGAACATAAATGTAACACGTTTCCATTTAATTTATGAACTATTTTGTACCATATCTGTCCCAGCTGTGAGAGTAGGCCAACACGGAAAACAAAATCAGAGACCCACTAAGAGAATAAACAAATCAAACAAAAAGGAACATAAAAACCGAACCATGTGTATCGTGTCGTTAAATGCGTGTATGCGATGTTTCGGAGCCTGTGTTCGCGTGATACGAATATGACTCGAGAGAAGAGTGACAAAAACGGAACGTACAATTACAGAAAAAAACGGAAATGATAAAAGTTCGGGAATCGAATCGATAGCCGCCCTGAACACGCCGGTTACTAAGGAATCCTAGTCAACGCCGGTGACCTATGAATGCTCGGGGGAAGGGAATGGGTGCACTAAACAACCTACGCCAGTTTTACTCACTATTTATATACACAGGGTTCTATTTAGTTGTCGCATTATCCAAATTCCATTTTAGTCTATGGTGGCGGCACGCTAGTCGTCAGCTCGTGTCGATAACAACGGGTTACTTAAACTAAACATGTAACATGCCAAGTTAATCGATCCTTGTTAAAACAAACTATTTACCGGGAGCCAAGGAGGAACAAACTCACGATTGTTTTAGTTAGTTTTTTTTGACGGTTTATAATTGTGAAAAATTAAATTTCAAATTAAAATTTGTCATAATATAACACGTATGGTTTTCATTAAGGTACGTTTATTTAATATTTGCACAATTAAATCGTCAAAACGAATAGTTAGAAAGCTGAACGGAATCACTGCTTTTGTTAAACTTTTCGATTGAAATTAAATGAAATCACTCTGAATATTAGTTAGTATGTTTACTTACCGATGGCCGGTTCGAGTCGTCTTTCTATGTAAATACATAATATGGACACTACATCAAGCCTACCACGTCTAACGCAAATCAACACAAAAAGGCGATTAAACAACGCAAGGCAGTTCTACTCTATGGTTACATTAGGATGACACGAGGCAGTGTGACGCTTTCGTCTGACGGACATCACCCCGACAACACCGGCTATAGGGACGACATTCACAACCAAACATAACATATATCACAAACAAAACCAAAACAAAAACATAAAAACACTGACAACACAACGGCAACGGAACGGGGTACGACCGGAACGACTGCGTTAGTTCGAGCACACTCTGCATGCGCTACGTGTCGTTTAATATCTCTTTTCTATTAAGTTTGTTTTGCGAGAAAATCCACTCCACACTCAAACGTTGGTTCGACGTCCGACGGCAGTAACCGATCGATACAAATGTAAATGTGACAGGGATTGAGTCGGTTACTGCGCTCAGTCGGCACGCACGGGTTAGTGGCGGGCGGCGCGCCCGGTAGCGGGCTCGGGATGCGTATCACAAGCAAAAATACTAGTCTTCAAATAACAAACAAAATAAACAACACATTTCAAAATAAAAACAGTGTAAACAAATCAAACAGTCAGTATGACTCAGAGTAAAATAAAAAGATAGACAGAGATAGAGATAGTCTCATATTCATACCGCGGTGTGTTCGGTGGATACTGATATGATAATACTGAGAGTTGTCGGGAAGCCATAGTGACCGTTTGGGTTTGAGGGATAAGTAACGTCGCAGCCTAGACAGCATGCCGATAGGGGAGGGTTCGTCGGATAGTATAAATAATATATAAGGTTGGTAAAACCGACAAGCGTCAGACTGTTTAGATACGGCGGTCATGCATCGATGTGTCTACCGTGTACGAGCGTGAGCCGGCTTCATGACCTACTGTGGCAGGCGAGATATACATGTATACCTCGCGTTATGTATGCTGAGTGGTGAACGGTCACCACTCGATACTATACTACTCACTTACTAACAGAATGTCATGAAACCGACTGACAGTTAAATCAAACTCAATTTGGAAAACTAAAAAAATGCTAGTGTAGCGTTGTTCGGTTGCCAATTTCATGTGTGTTAAGGAAGAAAAACAGTTTTAGCAGATGCAAAATTAGTGACCGAACAATCGTCAAAAAACTACGTTAATTATGGGCCAAAAAATAAAATAGCATCACTACGTTATTACTATATTTGTAAAGTGTTTCTCTGTGTAGGTTCGAAAAAATTAATATTTCGAAAAACGGAACAGAAGTATAGGAAAATCGAAATGAAAATAAAAAATACATAAAATAAAAAAGGAAAACGAAATAGAAGGAAAATAATAAACAAAGTCATCGTACGATTATTTCGTTTGATATTTCAATTTATTAGAGAAATTATTTTGTGTATTTTTTTTTAAATAATTAGTTTAATGGTTTTTTTATGGATTCCGGCGTACTGTACTTGGAAATTAAAATGTGTATAATAAAAATGATTGGCGTTATCTATTATATAAATTGTTTGTATGACGATATACTCTATGGATGCATAGTATTGAAAATGGTGGTATTATTCGGTTTTTGTATATGCAAAAATATTAAAAGTATATATAAATGGACAATAATAATCTTATAACTTAGCGTTAGGATGCCCAAGGTATCCGCTCTGTTGACCTGTTGACTTTGCTTTAAATATATATTTATTATATATATAGTATATATCAGCTGTAACAACTGAAAACTTATCCCTCGTGTTACGAGTATTTTGCCACTCCCTACATTACTTAGACATTTTATATATTACCTAAATACGTATGCGTTACGAATATAAATTCACCATTGAATAGTAAAGTTATATGGTAACGAAGAGATTATATTTTCGAAATAGTCATGTTTTATAATCATGAATATAAAAACCAGTCTTTGAAAATCAGTCTTTGTTTTCATGATAAAACTCATGACCTAGTGTAAGCTATGGGGCATTAGCTAAAAATACTTAATAAAATAATCATTTATGATTCTAAAAAATTAACACTAAATATTTAGATATTGTATTTAAAACATGTTATAGGCCCGATAGCTTACAAGAAAACACTGTAACTTAGTCTTAGAAATCAGAACTTTTATTAAACGAATAATATCCATATGTATCGAAATACCATTATAAAAAAAAGTTACAGTGTTTTAATCAATTCAAATCTGACTCCCAAGTCAGAATCAAATATATTTTTTATAATGACATAATAGTCAACATTATGTCACAATGACAGTACCATACTGATATTATGTCATAATGACAGTGACGTACTGTCATTTTGGCATAATATGTGTGATATACCGAGATTTTGGTGACATAATGAAAGTTGTTATGTCATTATTTACCCCAACATAGATCCCACATAGGTAAAAATAGCATAATTATGCCAAATCTCTCTACGATACATAAGCCCCGCCTAGATTATGGAAGATGATAGAATCAAGTATAATATAAGTAAATGGATGAGTTGTGTTAACACCTAACACAAAATTTGAATTATTTCTATCATAGGCAACCATTTCTAACTTAATTTATCTCAATTACTGTTTCAAAATGAAGATTTTACAAAATTTTATTTAAAAGATAAACTGACAATAGAAATACTTATCAAAGAGACCCCCTGTAATATTTAAAATAGCAAAAGATAATATATAATTCACCCCCTTCCCCTGTTTGACACCCTACTAGCACAACTCATCCACCAATTTCAACCCCTACAATGCTACTCCCAAACTGCACATCATCCCTCAAAAAACCACAACCCCCTATTCACCCCCTACCCAAGGGCTGTGTAATGCATACCTGCGTCTGCAAGCGCGTAAGGCCGCGTATCCAGAGGATTTGTCCTGCGCGGGGCTTCTTGTCCTCAGAGTCGTAGTCCGGCCCTGGCTGGATCGATTCAGGGTCGGGCTGGCCTCGGCCCCATCTGTACCACATTGACCCAATAGGTTAAATCTAGCTGATATATCCAATGACCAGTTAAATCTTCCAAACACATATTATAAATGCAAATGTTAGTTTTCTTGTTGGAATGCGACCTCTTCGCAATATGCTTACCAATTTAGCTAAAATTATGGAGATTGATACATTGGTAGAATTCCTGGAATATTTTAGCTAAAGGGTAAACAGGCCACGCGCCTCAAAACGCCATCACTGAGCTGCGAACTGCATATCTTCTACATTTCATATAGTAATATTACTATATATTTACTATATTACTATATTTTATATGAGCATGCCGCACAGTGTAGCCGGTGGTGGCTGACACCACAAGGCGTCACTTATCATTAACTACTCGTCCAACGAGTCAGGCATGCCAGCTCATTAAGCCAGGTAAGCCTTAAGTCGCGTTTCCCCTTCCTTAACTCCTTGAAGTAGTCAGAAATATACGCCCCGGCACAGATCTAAATGTGCGCGCGAAAC
Source organism: Cabera pusaria (assembly GCA_954871355.1). Taxonomy (NCBI): domain Eukaryota; kingdom Metazoa; phylum Arthropoda; class Insecta; order Lepidoptera; family Geometridae; genus Cabera; species Cabera pusaria. The sequence goes on from OX940911.1 coordinate 12,603,074, forward strand.
CTTTTTCTCACTCACCCGGTAGCGCCACAGAGTAAAATGAGCTGTCACGGTATACAATTTATAATGAAATGTCAAATGTAATGTCAATGTCATTTTCAAACTAAAAATAAAATGGACATTTCTCGAAACTCGTAGACCACTAGCGCCCCTAGCGGCAAATTCACAAACGATAGCACTCACTGTTACATCAGTACTGTCATAATGACAGCGCACTCACTGACGGACCATTCACAGCCGCGGGCGGGCTTCCGCTCCCCTCTACCCCGCCAATCAGACCTTAAATTCGACTTATGCGCATGTGAAGATCTGATGTTCGGATCTAAGCTAGGGAGTAATAGAAGTAAACTCACGAGAGAGTCTTGGGAATCTTCCTGGTGGGCACGGAGGTGACGAGCTGGCCCCAGACCAACGTGCCGGCGCCGAAGAACAAGCACCACAGCCACTGGTCTATCGACAGGCCGGCGGTGCTGAACGCCATGCCTCCGAACTGGATTATTATTACCTGGAAACATCGTCGCGGTTTCATCATTAATAGATCATCTGTGCTAAAAGAGAACCGTCGTAGAAATTGAGGGCGCGCGTGTTGATGGTTCTAATTTAATGCTTTTGTCGCGTTGACAACATTGATCTGTCATTGCCAATACGATTTGGAATACCTTGGATACCTTGGAAGGTACCTGCTCTTATCATTATCGTAGGTCTATTATACCTTCCTGCCTAGCCTTTGAATGTTAGTTCATCGTAAAGCCACGACGATTCTCTTTTTGACTCTATAAGTCAGTTGGAAGACATCATCAGACACGGAAGGGTTGTTGATACCTGCTTGCGTCCGTTGACTTAGACCTTAATCCTACACGTGATTTATTGACTTGACCCGGGTAGAGAAGATTACACTTTATTAATTAAAAAGATTTTGGTTGATTAGGGCTCGGCAAAACCTGATATTTTAGTCCGGTTTGTCCCCTTGCTACGAGTAAGGGGGCAGCGTGATTTTTTTCCCGTTTGACCATTAAAGGGGCAGATCAAGGGGACAAACAAGAATAAACCAATTTTCGGGGGCCATTGACACACACGGAAAGTTCTTTACGTTACTTTTATTACTATCGACCCACTCCGGCTTTGCACGGGTAGAGCATATATGCCTACATTTTTCGTATCAGTTTGATATAATTAACACCTTACAATAAACAAACAATAATCGCCATATTTCAATCAATTTACACAATATCCTAACAAAATATAAACACAAACCTTCCTCATGAAACACTCTGTCTATTGGTGCAAACCACATAAAAATCCGTTCAATCGTTTCTGAGTTAAAATCGCGAACAAACAGATAGACGTGGCGGGGGACTGTTTTATTTATAATATGTAGTGATTATTTAGTGATAGTCATGCGTTTGACCACTATTTCACCTGATACTTAGTGACGCCGTGGTCGGCGATGTAGCACGCTTGGCTAGAAGATATCTATTCACTCGCGACTTGAAGACCCCCCGAAGGAACCTTTCTGGAAACTTCATCCGTTTGGGAGCTTCGATGTCACAGATAGATACACACATAGACAGATACTCACGTCAAACTGATAACACCCCTCTTTTTGTACCAAGGGTAAAAAAAACCTTAATAATAAAGTCACCACTCGCTTAAATATTTTGTAATGAGGCACAATTGGCGGGTGCCGTACCTCATCCCATAGTCCAGACCACTGACCATTAGGAATTCATAACAATAGCCTATATTTTGTACTAACTATCCATAGTTAATAATATCCTCCCATCCATAGACAATAATTAATAATTAAGTAATACATTGTAAAGGGCCTCTTGACGTTGGCTGCGGCTCCGTTAATGCCTCACAAAGGTCCGGGCGTATTACGACACAAGAGATTTCATATAAAAAAAAAGTATACAAAAAATGATTACCTGAGAAAGCGCAGTACCGATCCATATAGAGTAAAAGATGGGGTTAGTGAACAGACCCTGGAACACGTTTCGCTGGCCGTGAATCTTCCTCGCGTTGATCTCATTGAAGAGGGTCATCATCACGAATGTGTTGAAGATGATTGTGAAGTGCTGGGATGGCTCCGAGCTTAGTTGGTTGTCGCGACCCGGTGGGATGTTTAACAGTTTGTCGCCTGGAGATTTATAACGAACATGTTATGAAAGTGCGAGCGACGCTAGGTTTCCAATATAAGGTACATTTATAAAAATCTAGCCATACCCCGCGGCTTTGCCTGCGTTAAAAACTGCTTTAATTTATTTAAAACTTTTCTTTCATAATAACCTTGTCCTGGCAATTACAATACAATACAACACGACAACTTTTTATTTGCACACCAAACAATAACAAATAGAGACCGAAACAAATTATAAGAATGAGTACAAATTGCGGTCTTATCGCTAAAAATGTCTACTAGACAACCGGGTATGGAGAGGAATTTAAAAATAGATTATCAAAGGTAGTGTTGAATTAAAAACGCAACAAAAACGAATTAGCCAAATCTGTCTACCCGTTCTCAAGTTAAGGCGTGACTAAGGGATATAGGGATTCATTTTTATAAAGTCGCATGAAAAACCATATTGATTTTCAGACCTTGTTATTAACCCATTTTACGCCTTAAGGGTTTGAATTTTGAGAAAGCCTGGAATACGTATTTACTTATTCATTTACAGCAGTACTTGTATGCAGTTATGAATGAAATACTATCTAATCTTGTTTCTCCATACACAATATAGACTGTTTCATCCATTTAGGTGGTGAATTTTGGAAAATCCTTTCTTAACGGATATTTACGTCATAACAACTATTTCAGCGCAATCTATTTAATAGTTTCAGCTGTGCGTTGATAGATCAGCCAGTCAGTAACGATTACCTTTTATATATACACAAGAAGAAGATAACTCACCGGCGAAGAGTAGAGTGAAGATAATAAAAAGCTGATACAGCGCTTGTCCCAGTATATTCTTCATCATGGTGCGAGAGATGAGCGGCTTGGTCCGTCCGTAAGGCTTACGTTGTAATAAATCCGGTGTGGGCATTTCTGTGGCCAGCGCGAGCGACGCTAATGTGTCCATTATAAGGTTCACCCATAACATTTGTACTGCCTGTAAGATTACACGTAACATTGTTACAGCCCTGTTCTAAGAATGTTTCATTATTATCAGCCAATCCAAAATATCATCGTACCGACGGGATTCGAACTCGCACCTCCTGGAAAACCTGCCTAGGTGCATGTAACCAACTAAGCCACAGTACGTTCTTATCAATGCGACGAAATTAATACATATGCAATCTTTTAATTTCGTACCTGTGCCAGATGTGGATTCCTATTCAAATTGTTAACAATACAGCTGAGCCAGTCATTCTAAAACTTTGGTTTTCTAGGAAAGCGGTGCCGTCATATAGCGGCCGTAATATTACGGACGCAAAAAGGCCGCCGTCTTGACGGTGACGACATGTGGAAAGTTCCACGGCCGTTTTAACACACCGTCAGTAATTTTTTTAAAACAAACGTCAAACGAAAAGTATAAAATTTCATCGTTCTCGCTGCTCCAAGAGTTGGAACTCATATTGTACGTTGTTCCGGTAAAAAAAAAAAACACAAATACGTATTTAAAATAGCATCACCGCTATCAATGAAACGTTCACGAAAGCATATGACACTGACAAGACGGCCGTCATTCAAATGGCGGCACCGCTTTTTGTCAGTTCTAGGAAACCGCGCCATTTTGTTTACATAGACAACGTTCTAGTGACGTCATTCACCGCTGTATTACGGCCGCTATATGACGGCACCGCTTTCCTCGGAAATCAGATATAATTCTTCGAAAATATTAGTTGAATGTAGTCGCTCAATGAAGTATGTCATAATAAGCAATGTCGTAAAAAGCAATGTTTTTGATAAGGCAATCATATAGCATTCAGCTGGGACCTTTGATTTTGGTCAATATAACCTGTATGTTATTCTAAACATTGTCGTCATAAACGGTTTTCGTAACGGTTCGTTCGTTAGTTTTTTTTTCATATCTTACATGCTAGCGTTTGACCACTATCTCACCTGTTGGTAAGTGATGATGCGGTCGAAGATGGTAGGCACGCTAGGCCTAGAATGGGAACTGGCTGTCAAGGATAGGTGCCGGAACACATTAGATGTTTTGGCGACAGATTTTCTAACTTGAGGGTGGTAGCTGGCCAGGCGGACACTAGATAGTGTCCTACCACCATGCGGGGGTTGTTGTTTTCTTAACGATGTTTTCCTTCACCGGAGGGCCACTGTGAGAAGCGCACATATATTTTTTCGATAGAAAAATCCATTGGTGCACGGCGGTTTGAACTCGGTACCACGGCATCAAAGCCGACCGTTCTCCCGATTACGCCACCGGGCCCTCATATTCATAACGGTTTTTCGTCGTATCGGTAGTATTGCACCGTGGCTTAATTGGCAGAGCACCTGGGCATGTTTCCCAGGGGGGTGCGGGTTCCAGTCCCGTCGGCACGATTAAATTTTGTATTGTGTGGAACAATGTACAAATATATAAAGTGTGTAACACTTCAAGAATCATAATAATTCAAAATAAAAGTCTAATTGAGAACCTATTTCTTGTGAAGTCGTTTAATAATTTAAGATCGTTTACAAAAAACGAAAAAAAACCGACTTCACATGCCGCTATAGTGAAAATAGCCAGTAGTATCATGTCGTCAAGGTATACAAATGCATATGTCGTCAAGGTATGTAATGTGCTTGAGATGTTTATCTCTATAACTCCGGAGATAATTGTCATACCTCGAGCGAGCGAGATAAATGGGCCCAATCAGGGGGCATAATCTCTCAAACGAAAAAATATTATTTGAAATCGGTCAAGATTTGACAGAGTTCTTCTGAGGTAACAAAGATAAAAAAACAAAAATTAAGATAGTTTATAAACTAAAACAACCGACTTCAATGCCCCGATAGTCAATTTCAAGTTTGAGACGTTTATCGTCATATCTCTGGAGATACTTATCAGATCTCGATGAATTTACAATGGGACCACCTCGGAAACGTACCCTACCGATTACAAAAATAATCATTCGAATCGGTTCAGAGTTCGCGTAACAAATCGCGTAAAAAAACACACAAAAAAATATATATATAGGAAACCAAGTGAGTGGGGCACTGCATAACTTTATGAGAAGTCAGAACGTGTCTAAAAAGCACGACTGGCTGTACATAAGGGAGTGTTGGTTCTCACACTCATGTATGGTAGTGAATGCTGGGTATGGCAGAAGAAGCATGAAAGTAAAATTAATGCTGTAGAAATGAGAAGTTTGAGAAGTATGATTGGAGTGACTCTGATGGATAAGGTGGAGAACAGCATGATAAGGGAATGTTGTGGTGTGGTAGAAGATGTAGTGACAAAGATTGAGAAAGGGATGCTTAGATGGTTTGGACATCTAGAGAGGATGGATGAAGAAAGACTGACGAAACAGATTTATGATACGAGTGTGAATGGGGCAGCCGGTAGAGGCCGACCTAGGCGAACGTATCACGACCAGATCGGATACGTTTTAAAGAAAGGCCAAGTCAAAAGTACTTATAACCGGCGAGCATGTATGAAGGCGCTCATGAAAGTGGAAGAAGCGAAAGAGGTATGTCAGGATCGTAGCATGTGGAAAGAAGTAGTCTCTGCCTACCCCAACGGGAAAAAGGCGTGATTGTATGTATGTATGTAAAAAATATACACAGACGAATTGAGAACCTTCTCCTTTTTTGTGAAGTCGGTTAAAAATAGTCGTACTGAGAACCTATTTGTTATAAAGTCGGTTGAAAAATAAAAAAAAACATCTAATTTAAATTCCTCCTACCTTAAGCGGACTGTCTTGTATCGCACAGGCACCAATGAACGCGACGATAACGGCCACCACATTGACAGTAAGCTGGAACTGTAAGAACTTCGCGATGCTGTCGTACACGTTACGTCCCCACATCACCGCCTTCACTATAGATGAAAAGTTGTCGTCTGTCAGAATGATGTCGGATGCTTCTTTAGCTACGTCCGTGCCGGCGATACCCTGGGGGAAAATATTGTTGTTTTAAAAAATCATTGAAAAAACTGGCCAAGTGCAAGTCACGACTCGCACTCGTATGGTTCCGTAACACAGTAGAGTATTCTATAAGTATGATTTTTCGCAACCAAAAAATTAACTTTGTTTTTCATAGTGTTTGTGTGAAAAACAAAGTTATATTTGCGGTCGCTTTATCTCTAAAACTGCTGATTGTATCTCATTCAAACCAATTTACGTTGAAAGTTTTTAGGAGAGATCTACAGAATGTATTTTTTCTAGATTTCTCTCTCCCTTACTTTAAAAGTTAGAGGCAGGGACACACATTTTACCACTTTAGACGCGCCTATCTTATAAATGATTGACTTTGAGAAAAAATTACTTTAGAAACCTCAATGTCATTTTTAAAGACCTATCCATAGTGTAGGTTTGAAGCATTTTTTTGTTGTTTCAGTTCTATGTATGGGATGCCCCCCCTTAAAATTTTATATTTTTGTATAAAAATCGGAAAGCGGTTCACAGAATACATCTACCTATCAAGTTTCAATTCTGTACTCCTAATAATTTCGGAATAAAATGGCTGTGACATACGGACGAACAGACAGACAGACATGACGAATCTATAAGGGTTACGTTTTTTGCCATTCGGCTACGGAACGAGTGTGGTTTTATGAAACCACGATGCACAGTCACAGATTTATTAAACTAGTGCGAATGGGCCAGCCGGTAGAGGCCGATGGAAACGACGGTAGACATGTACGTCAGGATTGTAGCATGTGGACAGAAGTAGTCCTTGCCTACCCCAAAGGGAAAAAGGCATAATTTGTGTACATGTATGTAATTTAGTTTTTAATAGTTGTTTCAAGAATTTACCATAGCAAACCCAACATCAGCTTTCTTCAAGGCAGGTCCGTCGTTGGTCCCGTCCCCTGTAACCGCGACTACCTCGCGTGTGTCGAACGCCTTCGACTCTATCATTCCTTTGACCAGCGTATACTTGTCCGTGGGAGATGATCGGGCCAGCACACGGAGCTTCGGCCATACTTTGTCTAATAAATGTTGTTGCACCTGGGGAGAGAAACACAATTTAGATTGTATTTATGTGAGTATATATGTGAGTTTTCTTTTTTTTAAAGCTTAGGGAAAATCCATAAAGTACGTCACAGGATACAGAGGTGGGGGGAGGAGGTCAACGAAGTGTGACATTATGTGACAAGGGGTGGGATGGATCCTAAGTTTCGTGACGTCACTTTTCAAAATGTAATACATCTTTTCCTGATACAAGTTTCAGATCAATATAATCTGACAGATTACGACATACAAGTTGTCAAAAGTCTGTACCTTTAGTACGAGTTTTCATTCCAAACTCGATATCATATATCGAACAAATTTTGTATGAGAAACAGTACAGCGCTTCTAGTGGTTACTACACTTCACTAAATTTAGACCAATCAGGGAGCCAGAATAAGTCGAAAACTATGTGAGGTCTGTCAAAAGCTTTTACGATGAAAAACTAAAGGGCTACAAAGGGCCTGTTTAGGCACAATGTTTAAGTTTAGTGTCAAAATATATGACGTGACACTTGGGAGGGGGTCTCATATGTGATCAACTGTGATAAGGACGGTGGGAGGGGTAAAAAAATCACAAAATTAGGACTGTGGCGTTACGTGATTTTAAAATCACTAAACAAAAACCGCTACTACGTTTAAATAACGTTACAATAACTATCTATTTTCATAACTAAACACCATCCATCCTCCGATGCTATGTCTCACTCGCACAGCTTGCACTCGATCGTTTCTCGTCGTTGACGTTCACGAAGCGCGATCGCGGCTTTATCGTTTTCTCGTCGGTCGCGTTAGTTAAGCGGCTAGTAACCAAATGAGAAGCGGTAACGAAGCGAAGTTAATAGCGATTTGGACGTTTTCCCTGCGCGTGTTGTAGGAAATAGATAGTTTGTTACCGATGGATAACTAGCGATCGTTATGTGAACAAATAGCTAACGCCACAACTGTCAATGTTATATAACGCCCACTCCTACACGAAATTAGTGTGACGTACTTTATGGATGAACACGCGCGCGCAGCGTAAAAATGTTACCATCATTATTTTTCCAAACGCGCCAAAAGAAGTATAACTTCAAAAAGAATAGTTATTTATGATACTAGTGCGGTAAGTTGATTTTTACAAACGAGTAGACGAATGTAAGCCCGAGACGAAGTCGAGGGTTTACCATAGTCACGAGTTTGTTAAAACCAATATCCGCACGTGTGTCATAATACAACATTTTTCAGCGAGAGAAAACACTGCAGTTGGTAATAAAACAAACATAAATTAAATAATCAAAAAGTCGAAACAATCTTTGACGTTTTTAATACGAAAATGGCGCGAATTTGCAAATGGCGCCACGTGTATTAAAAATTAGAACTAGATCTTTCGTCTCATTTACTCTTTAGTATTAAAGTGAGACAAACGTATTAAGCAAAAGCGCTTTGAAGGAGGTTCTAACATTCAGCTTATTTATTCTCGCAATATGAAATTCTGTGATGGAATTCTTATGTAGATTTTTCGGAAATTAAAAACAAAACCAAACAGTAAAGAATACGTAATTTTTAACTTTCGAACAATGTATACAGGCTTCGTAAATGCATTTTTTGAGCAAATGTGATGAAAAGTATATTACCTCTCCGTTAGCGTCTCTGATCCTCGTGTTGAACTCCTTGCCCTCGAGTATTAGGAAGTCGTCAGTGGGTTTGAGAATGCCGCACTTCATGGCGATGGATCGCGCTGTGTTCACGTTGTCACCTGTCACCATGCGCACGGTGATGCCGGCCTTCTGACATTTGCGGATAGCTTCCGGTACCTGATGGGGACATAACATGGGTTACTATATACGTATATATAGTATTTGTAAGGGGTGGTTTTTGCAGGTAAATAATGGTTGAGGTCTGGGGCATATATTCATGTTTTTAGTCAACGGTGCGTACAGACTATGTACAACATAACATGTTATAACATTGTTATTTCACATGTTTTAGATAATGTGGACACGAAATTTTATAAAACATGTTATAATAACATATATAATATCATGTTTTGTAACATTTCGTGTCCACATTGTCTGAAACATGTGAAATAACAATTGTATAACATGTTATGTTTCATAGTCCGTACGCACCCTTACAGGCTTTTAACAACCGACTTCCAAAAAGGACGAGATTCTCAATTCGTCTGTATGTTTGTTTTTTGTATGTATGTTACGCGATTACTCCGTCAATTCTGAACCGATTCGAACGATTCTTTTTTTTTATTGGAAGGGTAAATTTCTAAGGTGGTCCCATTGCAATTTCATCGTGATCTGTTAAGTATCTCCAGAAAATGACGACAAAGGTCTCAAATTTCCTACTAAAACTGACACGCGCGGCATGGAAGTCGGTTGTTTTAGTTTTTAAACTATCATAGTTATTATATCTTATAGTCTAGCGTTTTACCACTATCGCGCCTGGTGGTATGGACGGTAAGTCATGATGTGGTCGAAGATGGTGAACACGCTAGGCCTACAATACCCTGACTCTCAAGGGATGTGTTCTGCCGGATCACCGTAAGGTTATGGCGGCAGATATTCTTCTTGATGGTGGTAAGCTACTTTTTAGTAGCAAGTCAGGCGGAACATGATACAATATGCTCCTACGACGCGTGGACGAACACCCGTGCTAGGATTTGGACCGGCGACCTCTCGCTAGGAAGTCAACCCAACAGGGTCCACAAAAATTTGCAGATGCGAAAGCAGAGTATCAGCAATAAAATATGTTTATGATGATGGTATAGTATCGTATATTATTTTATAGCTGTCAGTGTGTCAGTGTGACATAAACCCGCACTTTACTCTTGCTACGCTTTTTCATTTGACCGAAGATTATTGCACGGCGTGAAGTTGTGAAACGTCGTGCAATAATCGACTATTTAAGTCAAAGAAAACCGTGCGTCAAAAAAAAAGTGCGGGTTTAGGTCACACTGTGCTATACATTATATTTTTATATCATATAGGCTAGCGTTTGACCACTATCTCACCTGTTGGTAAGTGATGATCTTTGAACCTAAATGAGAGTAACTTACTTCGGGCCTGACGGGGTCCTCAATCCCGACGACGCACAAGCAGGTGAGATTGTTTACAATGTTGTCTTCATCGTCCCAGTTTGGCTCTTGGTCTATGTGTACCTGAGGATAGATATATTCACATCAAGATCATGTCACAATGGTCATGAGTTAGTATACTAACTCATGAGTAATGAGAGGCTTATGTCCAGCGGTGGTCGGAAAAAGTTCTTGGGTGATAAACAAATATAGGACTTAGTAGTACTTCAGAGAGTAACATGATAAGCCATTACAGTACCGAAACCAGTTTATTTTTAATGATATAAGGTAACAGGACAATCACGACGCTCGCCTGATGGTAAGCGATGTCATCTACCTATTACAGATACAGCGGCATGCAAAATTCTGGACAGCTAGAATTTTGCATGTCACTGCACTGCGCCTGTTGCCTTGAGACATAAAGATCTTAAGTCTCACATGCCCTGTAATTTTACTGGACACCTTGCCATTTCAACCGAAAAACATTCCTATTGCACGGCTGAAACTTAATTGGCAAAGTGGTGGTACCGCCCCAGGCGGACTAGCAGAAGTCCTAGCACTACAAAAGTGCGTTATGTAAATAGAAATTAATTAAATTGGATTATTTTGACGTACATTTTGCACTTCATTTTGAGCGGTGCAGACTCATAATATACCGGCACTATAGTTAAGTATCTACAGTATCTGTTATAGACAAACGCCATCGCGTATTATTATTAGTATTCGAAATAAATGGTAGGACGAAACATAATTATATTCCGTCCAACCATTTATTTCGAATTGACGACTTGAAACTACGATAACTTGAAATTATCTAATACTTTGTCACTAGCTTAATACACTAATCGTGAGAAGCCATAGAAAAACTAAAAAAAAAGTCTAATAGAACAGTCTGTGCAAAATGAGAACCGTTGTAAAAATTAAGAGCGCGCGGCGCGCGTGTTGATGTTTCTAATTGACTGTTTTTGTTGTGTTGACAACATTGCTTTGTTATTGCCAATACGACAAAAAATGTTTGATACTTTGGCAGGTACCTACTCTTATCATTATCGGGTGGTACTAAGTAGGTATAAACCTACCTCCTTACCTTTGAATGTTAGTTCATCGTAAAGCCATGACGGTTCTCTTTTTGCACAGACTCTACTACTGCACTAACCTGATTGATATCAGCCTTGCCAGGTACAAAGTCTCTGTACGCGACAGATATGGTCCTGAGTCCGTCGCAGGCCATGGGTTCAATGACCTGCCTCACGAGCCGGTCCTGCATATCACGGGTGAACTTCTCCAAGCGACCTTCGTGCCCGTAGATGAACGCGCATCTGTTGGAGTGACGGATTTAAAACTCGTGTTCATGGATGTACTACATAGGACTCGAGCACAGCATATGTTTAAACAAATTCAATTTCATAGTTATAAATATGAAAATACGGGACTTATCGCGCCTAAAACATTAATTTCATCAATTTCGACATTAATTTCGACGTTTCGACCAAGTTGCATTGATCGTGGTCACGAGAAGACTGATCAATGCAACTTGGTCCAAACGTCGAGTTAAATAAAATTAATGTTTTAGGCGCGATAAGTCCCGTATTTTCATATTTATAACTATGTGTTCAAATCGCGAAAGTTTAAAGTTTACAAATTCAATTTCATCCGTATGCTCTGAACTTAAGGTTGTTATTGCTATGTATATCAAATCGGCTCAAACCAAAGGAACCCAGATGGGAGTGTGTCCTTGTCTAACAACCAGCCAGTGCTATAATATAGGTACTATACTGTACTATAGAATATACTACAAATAATATCGTTTAAAAACTAAAAAAGAACCGACTTCAATGCCGCGCTATTCATTTTCAGTACCAATTTTGAGATGTTTATCTCAATATCTCTGGAGATACTTATCAGACCTCAATAAAATTACCATGGTACCACACTTGGAATATCTCCTTTCGAACAAAAAAATAATAATCAAAATCGGTTCAGAAATGACGAAGTTATCCGCGAACAAACATTAAAAAAAAATATATATATATATACGGTCGAATTGAGAAACCCCCTCCTTTTTTTTGAAGTCGGTTAAAAAAGGGACAAGCATCGTTCTAGTGTCGGTGTCTTTCGGTTTGCGATTAGTCAAGTTTAATATAATGAGATGTCGTTCGTTGGGATAGATGGATTTAAACCTGGTGTTGTAGAGGTAGGGCTGCGATTTGCTACTGAGATTTCGCGGCATATTCTGGTTTATCTATTGACCAAGTAGAATATGATGCAGCAGAAGCTGCGCGTCCTAATTTTTTATATTTTAATGGAATAATTAAGATAGTTTAAAAAGTAAAACCACCGACTTCAATGCCCCGCGAGTCAATTTCAGTTTGAGATGTTTATCGTCATATCTCTAGAGATACTTATCAGATCTCGATGAAATTACAATGGGACCACCTCGGAAATGTACCCTACCGATTACAAAAAGAATCATTCGAATCTGTTCACAATTGACGGAGTAATCGCGTAACTTACACACAAAAAAAAAACGTAGACGAATTGAGAACCTCCTTCTTTTTGGAAGTCGGTTGAAAATATACTAAATATACAGTTATTTAATAAGAACTTATACTCACTTCTTGAGCACAATTTCAGATGCTCCCTTGGTGTAGAGCCTGTAACCACCTTTGTACGGTATAACGGTGGACATGCTTTTCCTGACAGAGTTGAATGTGTACACCTTATGTATAGACTCCTCCGGGTGCCTCTCTCGCACTGCGTCGTAGCTCTGTCCGAGCGCTAGGACGAACCCTAGTAAGGCGCATTCCGTTTTGTTGCCTACTTGCATAGGTGGGCCGTTCGGGTCTTGTGATGGCTGAAAGGTAACGAGAGATTAGATCGGGTAAAGCCAAGGATGCGCTAGGGGACAAATTGAGCAACATGTTTCGGCGACAACTACGTGAATGTCCCGAGAGACAATGCCGTGCAACATTTTGCGTGTGCTCGATCCAAGAGCGGGAGCAAGCAACATGTCCCGCGTCACGTAAAATGTTGCGAAACTTGGTGCGGGATACTTTGCAACGTTGCAGCGACACGTGATTTAAGTGTTGCGCGTAATGTTGCGGGACAAATTGTCCCCTAGTGTATCTTAGGCTTAACAGTATCCTCTATAGATGTTTCAGCTAACTTCCTACCAAAAAGTAGCTTACAGTCATCAAGGAGAAAATTTCCGTCATAACCCTGTGTTCCGGTAGCACAAAGTCCTTGAGAATTAGAATATATTAGGTCTAGAGTGTTCACTAACTTTGACTACATCATTGCTTACCACCAAGATATAGTGGTAAAACGTAAGCCTATCCATACTAATATTATAAAAACGTTTGTAACTCTGTCCCTCTGTCTGTTTGTTGTTACCTAATCACGCCTAAACCGACGATCCGATTCTTACTGAAGTTTAACAAGGAGCTACTTTATATCATGAGGATGAACATAGGCTACTTAATTCTTGGTGTACGTGAACGAAGTCACGGGTATCAGCTACTAAGATATAAACAAAAGTACGTTTTGCATTATTGGACTGACATTTGATATCAAAAGTCAGTGAGATCACTTTCCAAAATGTTTTGTTGATTTGGTCGCCATTACTCGCATAGGACCTCTTGACGATTTATTTATGTTGGGAGGAAATACCTGGATGAGGACTACACAGGATTGAAAAGCGTCGCAAGAGCGAAAATAAAGCCAAGGATTCACCAGGGGACAAACGGAGCGACATGTTGCGGAACATTATGCTCGACAACTACGTGAATGTCCCGAGAGACAACGCCGTGCAAAATTTTGCGTGCGCTCGCCCCGAGAGCGGGAGCAAGCAACATGTTTCGCGGCACTTAAAATATTGCGAGACACTTTGCAACGTTACAGCGACACGTAGATAGAGTATCGCGCGTCATGTTTTGGGATAAAATGTCCCCTAGTGCATGCTAGGAATAAATGGTCTGACTTTGAAAGAAAACAGTCAGGCAGAACATGAAACCCCCCACCCCCACATGGTAGTAGGACATTATTTAGTGTTCGCCTGGCCATTCCTATTCTAGGCCTAGCGTGCTACCATCCTCAACCGCATCATCACTTACCAACAGGTGAGCTAGTGGTCAAACGCTAGCCTATACGATATATAAAAAAAGACGCACACGCTAACGGCATATAAATGACGAGACTCACCATAATCCTGGAAGTAAATGCGCTGTTGATCGATATCCCGTCAATCATAGTTTCGGCGACATCTGGCGGCAGGTCCCTGAAATTCGGCGTCACTTTGCACAGCTTCTCGCAGATGTAAGACTGGACCACAGTCATCCTGTTGGTGGTTAGAGTTCCCGTTTTGTCTGAACAGATGGCGGTAGCGTTGCCCATGGTCTCGCACGCGTCCAAGTGACGCACTAAGTTGTTGTCTTTCATCATTTTCTGGAATTTCATGAAGGATTAGACTCGGTATAAATTCTTTTAAAGGTATTCCATTTTAAAAATATATAATTTTCTTTCCAATTTTTTATATTTTCTATGCTATTTCTTATTATTCTTATGTTTTCTATTATTTGCAAACTTTTTTTTTAAGGAAATTTATGTTTCTTAAATAATGAAAAATATATAACTTTATTTTATTTTCATTGTGTCTGGATATTAAAAAACAAGTGACAGACCAAGTCAATGTTCGTCGCATCTCTTAAGTGCCCTACATGAGAGCTAGTTGCCTACATTGAAAAAAAAACTTTAAAAAAAATTAAAGTCGCCAACAAACAGACGGCCCTCAACGTCATTGGCGCTGTCGATGCGTTGCCGACCGTTTTAGGAATTGGTGGATAGACCTACCTAGAGTACCCTAGAGATGAGATGTGGTACCTTAAGCGTGTTCCAGACGGATGTAATCCACCTGTCAAAGCAACTTGTCATTAGAGTCAGTGCAAAAAGAGAACCGTCGTGGCTTTACGAAGACCTAACATTCAAAGGTAAGGAAGGACGGTATATACCTACCTAATACCACCCGATAATGATACGAGTAAACCTACCTAGTCATCAAACATTTTTAGTCGTATTGGCAATGACAGAGCAATGTTATCAACGCAACAAAAACAGTAAATTAGAACCATCAACACGCACGCCCTCAATTTCTACCACAGTTCTCTTTTTGTACTGACTCTACTAGTTGCTGAATGGCCGGTGGTTTCGACAGTAACTCCTACAACGCCAATCAACACCAATATTATAAATACTTTCGCATTTATCGAACTGACTTTCGCCAGTTTTTTTATTTGTTTGTTTGTTTGGGACCTCTTCACGGTCAAACACTTGGACCGATTTAGGTTAAAGGATATATTTTAACGCGGGCGAAGCCGCAGGGCACAGCTAGTTTAAAAATAAAGTTCGAATCTTTATGACTGAATATGTTATATTATATATGTTCTATGTTCTTATGACTGAAATAATAAAGTTAAAAATTACCTTGACAGAATAAGCGAGTGAGAGAGTGACAGCCAGCGGTAGACCTTCAGGCACGGCGACGACCAGTACTGTCACACCGATGATGAGATGTTTGACCAGATTGTTGATGTACGTGGCCTTCCACGGCTTCTCATCGATCACGAAAGTCTTCACGCAGAAGTTGATCACGAGGATGATGACTGTTAAAACGGCGATGGTCGAGCCGGCGTAACCGATCTGTTGGTGAAATTTTGATATTTTAGATTTATAGTTATAGCACAGAATAATGATCAGTACAAGTACAGAAGATGCACTCCCTGCGAGCAAAAATGCGAGATTAAACCTAGTTATAACGTCGGTATTGTTTAATCAAAATACGCTAAAAGCCTCTGATGCGAACTTGAATTTGCGTCACAGAATAAACTAATAGTAACTGAGAACCGCGTGCGCACCGTAAAATGCACCGTAAGACCGCGCTTCGAGAGTCTGTATCACTCGGTCAGCTGTCTCTTGCTGTAAGGTTGAGTGTTGTAAGAAAAAGATTAAATAGTAAGTAATGGCGCGCGAAAAAATAATAATTATTAGAATCGGTTCACAGTTGACAGAGTAAACGCCTAACATATATACAAAAAAGAAGATAATTGAGAACCTCCTCCTTTTTGGAAGTGAGTTAAAAAAGTTAACGAGTAATCTCACCTGAATAGCAAGTTTGGTGAGCTTAGCTTGCAGCACTGATTTTTCCTTCTTGTGACTAGTCTCAGCGGCTGGTTTCTCGCTGGCCGGCGCTGGGACGTGGTTATCATCCGGCCGGGCGTGGTTAGCGCCGTGATTGTTGCCCGAAGCCGGGAGAGTCACATCGTCATCACCTAGTATAGATCACTTATTAGAGGAGGTAGTGAGGCCAAGGCTTTAGGAATCTTTGGTAAGATAGACGGACTAATTGGTAGTTGAAAATAGAATTTTGGAGGTAACGCCTAAAACCGTTGCAAAGAAACGTATCTTGGAATTTAATAGCGATAATAAGCTAGCATACTAAAAAAAAATGTTGGTCTTTCATTTACATTATTAAAAAATATTGGATACGTTTTTTTTTTTTTTTATTAAAAAAAAAATGACGAAGATATTTAGCGTTGAAATTCCGCGTGACGTCACAAACCGCTAAAAAGTGTGCTACTTTCTAGCGGTTAGTGACGTCACGAGCCCCCACTCCCGAACTTTGACGCTCTCTATCTTTGTCAAGTAAAATAAAAAAAATACGTATTTTATGATAATCCAACTGGACGGACTAATTAGAATCACTATTTTTTGACCCAGGCAATATCCCTATTCTGTTGTGGCTTTTGATAAAGCAAATTTGACAGCATTAAAAATAGCGCTATCCTTGTCTTACCTTTGAAGTCAAATAGAGACGTCAAGAATGTTAGTGCTGTCAAATTAGTTTAGTTTAGCAAAGCTACAGCAGAATTGGAGCCAATGGATGTACAGAAATTGACTTAGAATGATAAGTTATAATTTTGTAGATCAAGAATATTTTTGTTCTGAATGTTGGTGAGATAGGGTAGTATAGATTCCTATAGCCTTGGGAATATGGGAGTATTAAAAATATTCGTTATTTTAAATTTAGAATGTCCCAAATAGTTAAAGTTAAAATACCACATGATAAATTAAATTTGGAAATTGTTGGCTTCAGTAAACTCCGGGACAAGAAAAATAACGCACAATATCCAATTAATACGAGGTGCATAATATTTGCGAGTGTTATATTTCAATCAACTCAAAATAAAACTTAAAATCATCTCAAGTGATTACTGATTAATTAAATCAATTGGGCATTTCAATAGAAGAAATTAGCAACGTCGCTGTTAGTATACCGCTAAATTGTGAAAATTAATAAAGATTAACTACAGTGATTAACTACGCTAAAGTGGTTAAAATGCTTTTATATGAAAATGAGAGGTGTAATGCAATTTTAATTGTTAGTTACAATTTAGTTAGGGTTATTTAAACTTTACACTACAGCCTACTCCATTACAATAACGAAATATAACGTCAGTCAGTATTAGAGTACACCAAAGGGCAGGTTAGCTATAATATTTAAGCTTACAAGCCACAAAGTAAGCGAGCACAACTTTGTATAACTCACGGCGTATACTTAACTCTGGCCCTCGGTGTACGGAAGGTTTAAGAAGCGGGGCATAGCAAAGGATTACTTACCAGAAAGGCTCTTGCGTTGAGAGGCTCCCTTTTTCTGCTGCTTTTTAGCCTCTACACTCGTCAATTACATTCCGTCGGTATGATTTTGTATGTCGTACAAGCATACACATTAAATGACAACGATTCGTATTTTTTATACATCATGCAGTCAACACGACATAGACACGATGCAGAATCAATGTGTATGTTTTTTTTTGATATTTTTTTCATCGACGACATGGAGAGGTGGGCGTGCAGCGGGCCGGGGTATCGAGGGGTGGAGAAAAAAAAATTGGATGTCACTGAATAGGTCACACTATACGATTGGTCGTGGCACTAGGGCTAAAGGGGTAACGCGGTCGAGCATTCGACGGTGTGTCATTTTTTTGGTCTCGATTGTTCGACCGCGCCATCTAAGACTGCATTTACAGAATGCTTTAAGGGTACATTTTAACAATACGGATTTTAAGGAGATTATTTATTTATTGAAGTCGGGGTTTACAGAATCGATGTACCATGCTCCCACAATACAGTACAGGCGATTAGTCAAACATATAACAAATATACGAACAACGTAGAACATGACCGTTGTATACGAAAAAACACAATATCATAAAATTCAACAAATATTTACGAAAAATGTTGATCGTCAATAAATAAAATAATCTCGTTGTATGAACAGAGTTGGTAAGACATTCTCGGTGTGCCTTTATTTTAGGCCTGCACTGTACGCACAATTCACTAAACAAAAAAAAAAACAGGTTGTTACTTTTAGACGATAAGATTTTTTCTTTAATTAATTTTAATTTGTTACCAACTTCGTTCATTTTGAAAAACAAAATCTTCCCTCTAAATGTGCGACAAATCAATGATGAGGGAATTAGGAGAGAGGGTATATTAAACTTCACGAGGTCACACTAAGATGTATGCGACAAAGCGTAACCGTCCTACAATGCTCATATAGAAATTTATTAATTTTAAAAATTACTTTAACACTTTAAAGTTTTATTGTACAAATAAGATAATAGTACTTAATCGGTTTTGAAAGGCTGGCTGAAACTATAGATGCGTAACGCGCATTCGTTGGTTTTCATGGAACGCTACTTGGATTCGCTTCTTATATTACCCTACTGTGTTTACTGTGGCTTGGTAAACTGGTGTCTAGACATTTAACTATTTATTTTGTTGCCAAGGTATTCAATCATTTATCAAATAGAAAATACGGTATAAGATTCAATGATTAATTATTGATTTGTCAAAAAGTATTTTGCTTTAGAAATATCGTTACAACTATTTATCATGCAGTCGTATTTGTTCAGTGGATGGACCGATATACAACACAAGCTTGATACAAGTAATAACGTATTTTGAATTAGCCAGGGATCACGTGTAGGACTAAAAACATTAGGACGCATGTGAGTAGTGCATGACCCACCCGTGGGTGACGATGTCCCACCCGTGGGTGACAATGACCCACCTATATTTGACAATGAACCACCCGTGGGTGACAACGACCTGCCTGTGGGTGACAAGGTACCATTAAGGTACCATTAAATCAAATCTTAGTCTCTTGGTCGCCTTAACGACACGACGAAGATATGGAATATGGAATATTGCTATTTATCAGTGGGCTTCATAATACTTTTATACTGCGTTATACGTATTTTTCAAGCGTAGACGCGACAAAAGCAATCTAAAAGCATTTACTACGTACAATATTATTATACTTGTCTAAATGAGCATCGTAGACAACGCTATTCTATAGTTGCGGGGGTATGTATGCTATATGGGGGTTGAGAGTTTTTGATGACAACAATTTTATATAGGAATATAAGCTTTAAATATACTAGTGATAATAATTATAATCCTTTAATTCGTTCAAAGAAAATTTGTAAATTTTTTTTTTTTTAAATTTGAAACAGATGGAGTTGCTCAGTTTAGGACGCATCACGAATTTACGACTAAGGTTTTAATACTTTAAGGGCCACTTTCACTGGTTCCTGATAGTGCTTATATGAAGAAATCTGACAAATTTTGACAGCTTTTATATGGCGTCATGTGTCAGATAAATATCTAACGCATATCAAGAACCGGCGAAACCTCTCTGTAAATTACATACCAAATATAATTAAATCATATTCTCACATCTTAGTTTGTGGCAATCTTAAAAATACCTTCATGGGTTTTATAGTTCTTGTGTTTATTTTGTTTGTAAGCAACGCAAAACTCATCTATAAATATAATTATCATAAATATCATTGACATCATTACAAATATTGTTATTATTATCACAAATATCACTGACATTATTACAAATATCATTACCATTATCACAAATATCACTAACATTATTACAAATATTATTATCATTATCACAAATATCACTAACATAATTACAAATATTATTATAATTATCACATATATATCATTGTTGTCACCAAAGAACTCTGTCAACTAGTCTACCTCAACCATGAGACATGCTCCATACAGACCTTTCTTCATTTGTTTGATCTCCTTGTCTTGTTTCTCGACCGCAGCACCGAGTAGCGTGAATATGATACCGGCTTGAGAGTTCACACCGACCGCCGCTACTAACATCTTACCCGAGCCTAGAATTGAGCTTTGGATGAGTGATGAGCATGAGTTAATGGTTCATAAATTGTATGTACGGAGACAATCATGTTTCAATGATTACGTAGTTTAAAATATTTTAAGTAAAGAATGACGACGACTGTGATTGTGACGCGAGGAATATTCTAGTTTTTTTAAGGTAAAAGAATATTGGAAACTTCAAAGGGCTGGATCTCTCTCTCTCTCTCTCATTAACCTCTATGTATTTCATTTGACATTGTCAGAAATAATAATGATACAAGTATAAGGCTCTAGCGTTTGACCACTATCTCACCTACTAGTAAGTGATGATTAGGTCGAGGGTGGTAATGGCTCAAGGGCTATGTGCTACCGGAACACCATAAGATTGTTTCCTTAACATGTGCTGAAAACCTTGCTTTGTGCCAAATTTAATGATTCTAGGTCAGCGGCAAGTACCCTATATGTTTTGATTCCTTTTTGAAATTGCAAAATATGAGAAAATATACGACATAAGCTGTTTTGATCGCGTTGACTTCGGTACAAGTTTGATTTTTTTACAGCTGAAAGAGATCATAAGAACCGATTATTTTACATAAATTTCAACTTTACACTTCAATGCGTTCCTGAGAAAAAGGGCCTTGACGTCGCATAGACGGACACCTAAATCCTATAAGAGTTCCTTTTTTTCCCTTTTAGGAGATACAGAACCCTAAAAATAAACATGAGTATTTATAGTAACAAATTCATGGTTAATCATGATCATCATCAGCCTATCTCTGTCCACTGCTGGACATAGGCCTCACATATGGTACGTTCTAATTCATGGTTATGCAGATGTAATAGGAGATGGTAATGCAAACACACCTTCCATAACGTGAGTTCCAGATAGCACCATGGGATCAAAAGATTCTCCCTTCTTGACATGGTCAGATTCACCCGTCAACGATGATTCGTCGACCTGAAGCAAAAAATACAACGGTTAAACTAAAATCGAAAGTAACTGCCCCCGTATGCTTAAATTCGATGGGGATTCAAATGAACGAATATGACAGAGATGGAGCTATAGCCGCGTCCCCGTCATTTAGTTCATTTAATAATCAATTGTCATACTCAAGCATAAGCCCCCTGCTCAAACATCTTTAAATCGCCAGTAAACAGGTAGCTTCATTCAAAAGTTACCCTTATTAGATGTTTGTTTCAGTGTCACTACACTTTATATTTTCGTACTTTGCTATAAACAATCCAAAATTTCCCAGTACCGACGGGACTGGAACCCTCGTATCCCGGGGACATGCCCAGACGCTGTACGAATTCAGCTACAGTAAGACCCTATCGTTACGACGAAACTACTGGATTTCATTTTAACTAATTATACATTGGCGGCGCCATCTGTAATTACTGTTTAAAAGTAAATTGCTCGGATAAAATCATTATAGATTTCAGATCTCCGTTAGATACTCCACTGCTTAAATAAAATATGATTCTTTTAGTATCACTGCACTTTATTTTTATGTTTATTGTTATATACAATTCAAATTTTTTAGTTTTACATACATACATACAATCACGCCATTTTCACGTTGGGGTAGGCAGATACTATACTTCTTTCCACATGCTACGATCCTGACGTACCTCCTTAGCTTCTTCCAGTTTCATGAGCGTCTTACACATGCTTAATTTTAATTTTTGTTTTAGTCTTAAAAAGGAGGAGGTTTCTCAATTTAACCGTCTATATATATATATATATATATATATATATATATATATATATATATATATATATATATATATATATATATATATATATATATATATATATATAGACGGTTGCGGTGCGAGTTAGTAGACGTAGCGTAGGATGCCCATAGATTAGGCACAGAACTGATTTTTACAAGATCGCTAGATGGATGAGAAAAGTGAATATTAGTCGCAGACAGAGTATACCTATTAAAATAGACCTATAGTTATAAATAAAATATCCAACTGAAATATTTATATTATGTTTCGGTTAAATATTACAGTTAAATATTTCAGTTGGATATTTTATTTATAACTATGTGTTCAAATCGCGAAAGTTTAAAGTTTAAAATAGACCTGGCATTAAAATAACAATAATAATAAGAGAAGGATAAAACTATACAATCACTAGTATGAGAGAGCGAGATGGACAACAATGTTTTATCCTTCTCTGCATATGCGATTATATTGTTTGGAGCCAGCTCTGGCTCCCAATTCTTTTTCGCCCATTGGCTTTCACACGCTGTCATGTATGACCCGACCAAATTTCGGTGTTCATTTTATCTTATAGCTGGCATATGTATCACGTGTTCATCATTTTAGTCGGGTTATATCTCTATAGCCACTATCTCACCTGATGTTAAGCTAATTGGACTAAATTAGGTATAAGCATACGCTAATATCTTGTGTATTAAATTTTCCGTCTACGAGAATAGTACTCAGTGGTAGTAATATGAATACTCTATGTTCATCAGTAAAATTTAGTACGTAATGTCACCACATTATCTGTTCGGTTAGTAGCATCGCTAGTGTAGCGTTTTGTCATAGCAACCTCAAATATTTTATTACAAAAAGCTTTAGTTTCAATGTTATCCGCTTGAACAGATAAGTTGGTCGCTCTTTAAAATATTAAGATGACGATGAACTAGCTGACTACTAGGCATCTTTCTTTTATATTCCAGTATATACACTTGTTACACAGTCAGTGTTAAAGAGTAATGACTGTTGCAATTTGCTATAAAACTTAAGTCAATTAATAAATTGACCAGAAATATCTGGTCTAATTCTATCTACCTTTGGTTAGAAAATATTCGTACACTCGCATCAATATGTATGTGAAAGCAAAAGGCATTGTGTTTTAACAATTAATGGTGAATCATTTGTTGTTAAGCAATTAATTCATAGAAACCTCGACTATATCAGATACTGTAAATATAATTTATAAGACAAATATACAAATAATGAAGTAAGTAAAAATCTTCGTAATAATTCACAGCTGGTATTGGGTATTATAATACCCACTATAGGGTATACGTCTCTGACGCCTCTCACCCTTTTTATGAGCTACTCATGATTTTTCCCAACTATTTCTCCATATCATCGCGCCCCACCTTTACATCGGTATTGCAAGTAACACTGTTTAAATAAAAAAGGCGACAATAATCACCATAATCAATAAATTAGATAATCGTTTAATCAATTAGGTAAAACGTTACGTAAACCGTGAGCGATAACCCAATAACCGATCAACTATCAGATTATTTACATTCAACGTGATAAGGCGAGCGCCGACAGTAATTCTTTTGCAATTGATATGAAACACTGCAGTAGCTTTGTAGAATTATTGTAAGGTATATAATACTTAAATTTAAAATTTAAAATCACCCTCGACTAATCTATGTATAATCAGTTCATTAAGGCCATTAAAATGAGCCTAAACACGACATCACTGGTGTTTGCCGATAAGGATTTGAATATTCTGCCAGCATCAGATCAAGGTAACCATGCCTTTAAAATATCATTGAAGTATAAAAGTCGCTCTCATAGCCTCATCAACTAGAAAATAGCAATTATAATCTTTAAACGTCTGATTGGATTTTCTCGGAACAAAGCCAAGAACACTCGATTAAGTCACCTTTCGAACAAAACAAAACTAAATCGAAATCGGTTCATCCGTTTAGGAGCTACGATGGCAAAGACAGACACGCACATCACAGAGACACAGACTCTTATGACACCCCTCTTTTTGTGTCGGGGGTTAAAACCTCAGAAACGGTTATTGAGCACTGCAACTATGATTACAACACAGCTTTTGCTGGTGCGGTTCCTTACTTAACTGTATTATAGGACCTGCATGATGCACCAAGGTTTATGGATATTTAGTCTTTTGGAATTAACAAAGATAACTTTTTCTATGGAATCTTTATTTCTAGATACGTAAGCAATTATTTTAAAGCAAGCAAGAACAGGGTACTCGCGATTTTAGACATCAAACCAACGAGCATTGTGAGACCTTAGATTGTTGGTAAATAGCTCGAATAACAGAACCACGTGAGGAACTTGTATTGAAAAGCAAATATAAATATTAGTCGATACCTATTACCGATACGGTAACAACAATATATCTTGAATGAACCTTTCACGTGCTGCATAATCCTAGCTCAATGAACCATCAATAACATTTTTATTACACGTCTTAACATTGTGCCTCATAACGTTACGTAACGTAGAATTGTAACGTGCATTCTGTATCAAACAACCATTGACGCACAATGCGGCATTCGATAACGTGTGGAATTAAACGTACCAGATTAATATTACTTTGATTAAAACCGGTGGAGACTTTATTTTTGGTGATTGGCACTTAATCCGACGATTAAAAAGTAATTCTAATTATTTTTGCAGATGATAGACGTCTTTATATTACTTAAAAAATGGGAACAGGGTATATTTTTATATATTATATAGGCTAGCGTTTGATCTCTCACCTGTCACTGTCTCACCACTATTTCAACTGTTGGTAAGTGATGATGCGGTCGAGGATGGTAGCACGCTATGTCTAGAATGGGAACTGGCTCTCAAGGATAACGACCGGAACACATTAGGTGTTTGGCGACAGATTTCCTAACTGGAGATTTTCTAATTTTCTTGTATTATTCAAATTAGCAAGCTTATCAACACCAATATTATAAATGCGATGGTCAGATTGTTTGGGACTTTTTGTCACGGTCAAAAGACTGGACCGATTTAGGTGACATTTTGTGCAGGGATAGCCAGTACTATGGATTAGGCTAGAAACTAATATGCACAAATGATATTGAAATTTGCTGTCTGGCTGGCTGTGTTTGCTGTTTTTATTACCATGATTAAAATATCGTACGAGATCGTCGTAAACAAAATTAGATAACCTTTATTAAAAAGTAAATGTACATTTTATTTCAAAGTTGATCGTGGAAATGAAAATCAAATCAAAATTTTTATTACAAAGTTGACCATGCATTGCAAATGCAAACTAACAATATTCACAAAAATAATAATAATACAAATATTAATTGAAACCGGATAATTTATCTTATCGGTTCTGAATTCAATGACTTTTGCAATGGTATTGACTGTGTGTGTTCATATTTAAAATTATCATTATCACCCACAAATGCCTAAACTTGTAGTATATTCCTATCTAACTTTGCTTGAAAATAGCGCAGAGCGTGTTTAAATAAATAAGTTGTGTGCCGAATAATAGCTAGCATCAGCGTTCCCCAAGGGACCATTTTAGGACCCTTTCTATTCCTGACTTTCGCCTATTGTGCAAGGGATATCCCAGGCCTATTTAACTTGGAATTTTTTGAAGAAAGCTTCTTTAGCTTACATTTAGTAATGAAATAAGGCAGTTGTTGGCATGTGTAGAGATTACAAAGACATTACAAAGAATCAGAAGACAATGCACATTACAATGAGATATTGGACTATTTAACGCTTTAATATGTGTTTAGAGTAGATTGGTAAAGATAATGAAGGGATTTACCTTTAGATCGTTACTCTGTAGCAGAATACCATCGGCGGGAAGCAGATCACCGTATTTGATCTGACATATATCGCCGACGACTATATCGCTGATGGGTATCTGTTTCACTTCATTGGCTCGGATAACAGCGAATTTGTGCTCGCCCTCTATCCGAGATTGGAGACCTCTGGAAAAATCAGACATTTTTGTGATGAGAATCATTGCACGCAGAAGTGACAAATGTGTACTATAAATGTATGTAGATACTCTGCATGACTTTAGCTCATAAGACTTGACATAAATTAGTTATTAAAATTTATATACATGCATTTCTATAGTTTCGTTAAACAAAGAATTATCTTAGAGTTGAAATACAAACTAATGTATAATGGACATTGCGGCAGCTAATTAAGAGAAGCAACAAAAATATTGAAAGAATGGGTGCTTATTGCATCCTAGATAGCCATCGCATATGTAAGTAGCTACAAGATTTAACACAGAGGTTGGCAGCATAAACAGAGCAGGTATTTACACTCACCTGAATTGCCTTTCTTTCGTGTAATCGTTGAACGCAGTGACTATAACGACGACTATGACTGATATTAAAATAGCAAGACCCTCGATCCATTGGTAGTGTCCCTCCTCTTCATCTAGATGTCCTGGAAAATACAACAATTTATCATTTAATAAAAAATCATAATAGAGCTGTTTATCACCAAAATGGTTTCAATTGTTTAAAATTTAGTCGATAAGCAACGTCCAAAATAAATGCATTTTAGTATGGAATAAATTATTATATTTATTTTTAGGTTTGATTATTTTTTATCATTATAATTTTATATCGATGGCAGTATTATTATTTAATCATTGTAGGTATTTTAATGTAGTGTTTGCAAGCTTTTGAATTGGAGTTTTTATAATTAAGCTACATCTGAGAAGCTCCTTAAGTTACAAAAAGCCTGTTAAACTTACATGATGTCAAAGTTTGATCAACTTGGATCAAGTGTTGTTACAATGTTACTCGTATTGAATCCTGTATTGACTACTCTACTTATTAGAATTACATATGTATTCCAAGCAAGTAAGTTAAAGCATATTACCGCCTATAAAAACATATTAAGCATATATTTAATATTGCTTTTGTATAGAATAAAGCTTAGGCATATTTGATATTATACGATATATTATACATATTTCAAGTTTTGTACACTGACAAGATCTTATTGCTCTTCGAAAATAATCTAAGATATGTCAAACTATTAATCCTTGCATCTTTTTTAGGTTAAAAAAGTTAATGCTACTGCTACGATATGACATAAACTAATATATTTAGTTAAACAAACTATTTATAGTCGAACGAATTCATTTAGTATGCTCTGTTTATGGCTGGCTATCAGACGATGAAATCGATGTATATGTGAACTTATTGCATATTATTAATTCATCGAGTCCAAATGCACTGCCGTCCGCGTCCGAATGCAATTAAATACGAAATACTCAGTCTGAGGTTAATGGCCTCAAAATAAGCCCGGGAAAGGTCAAAATATATTCAAGTTAAGCACCTTGGAAATTCGATCGACCGTGCCTTTCATTATAGGTTATACATATGAATTTAGCGTTACAATCATAATCTTTAGGGCATTCGTGTAAGTAGGTTATATGAATGTCTAAGAAAGTATAAAATTACTGGAATTACGGTGTTGTAAAGGTAGCCTGTACGCCAGTACGCCTTTAATTCTATTCGTAACCTGACTGCTTTTACTGCTTATAATCTTTATTTAGGACATGAGTTTAACAACAGAATACTGGTACAAAAGCTCAGGTGCTAAAGTGTACAAAAATAAATTATGTCATTAATCTTTTTAGTGTATAAATATATTTTTGTAAATATCACTCAATTTTGAAGCCGCGACGGGATCGCATTCCACATAAGTAATATAAATCCATTAATTATTTAAAGTTATATTTAATCATAGTTAACCTAGCTTATGAATTCAGTTAGGCAAATTTTCTCAAGTGCTTAACCATAAAAGTCACTATTTGTCGGCCCTACGACCGGATTATAGAACTTATGTTCTGAACTGTTATCAGTTAAAGTACTATCGTAGTAACTATTATCTAATCTGTAGTTCTAGCCTGCACTCGCCCGATTACCGAGGCGCGTTAAATTTAACTACCGGATATAACTACTTATGTTATTGAATAGTGTCATAGTTTGATTAAATAGTACCGCAAAGTTGGGAGTCAAAACACTCCGAGAAGAGGGGGCTCCGTTTTAACATGGTTGTCATAATAATAAAGCACAAAGATGGTAGGTGTTTATTTATACTCTTTTGATTCAAATTAATAATGCGATCCTATATTATATGGTCTTAGTAGCGATGAAAAGGGACTTTCAGGTCTGTCAATTGAATACCGAAAGCACAAATGTTATAAAATGTTCTTGTAATATAGGTAGGTATTATCTATGCCAGCATTCATACTCGATATACTTGTCAAGCTACTTAAAAGCATTTTAAACTCTACCCTCAAAGTAAACCTTTCCTACACGTCATATATCAAAGAGCACTGTGTACAGAAGTGCCGATTCGTACGAAATATAGTAATCGAATTTGGAATTGTCGCTCGACTGAATCGCCATACATTTGATTATGCAGATGTACCAAAGTGTTATGTTCGGTTCATTGAACACAGATAGGTACATTCGATTGTAATCTGCTCAGCCTTGTGTTCACTTTGTCTATCTGTGTATCCGTGTTTACTTAGTCTATAAAAATATCTGTCAATTTGGTGACTATGGTGATATATATTATTCTTGAAACTTATTTACTTTTAGATTTAATCACAAAAATATGCTTTTACAATTTTGTTTTGTTTTGTCTGATACGATATTAGTTACATTTTTCTTACATAAGAATATTAAAGCTACGTTGACACACAAGGCATTTAGACAGAGTTACAAACATTTTAAAAGGACATGAAGCGAAATTGATTCACTAGAATGGTGAGGTCAATTTCGAAACGAACATTCCAACATACAAGCGAACAGACAAACGAAAACCTACCAGGAAGGACAGTGGGGTGCATGTCACTACTAAATCGTGTCAGAGTTAAAATGCAACTAAACCAATCATGCTGGGTTACCATGGTTTTTGCTTTTATGACAACTCATTTGAACCTTTACATCTCACATTTAGTAGCAAAAATATATTGATATTACCATACCTGAACTATTTTATAAGAGATTTCAGTTTTAGAGTAAGGTAATGAAACCAATTAAGATATTAGTACAAACCATGGCAAAGAAGAAGGAGACACTAAGGGTAACACTAATCCAGGAAAACTATATAACATACATCCACTAAACACACTTAGAATTGATTTAGTTGCAACGTCCGTATAGGAAGTTTCCGGCGATGAGTTAGCCATTGGTCATCCCGAGTACAATACTAAATATACGAGCGGTGTTATAATTCATATTATCTTACCAGGATCATCTAAAGTTTCCATATTGTTATTGAAAAGAGAAAATACACTGATTATTAACAATACATATAATGTTAGTAACGATACTAGAACATGCAAAGGGGGTCCCTCAGCTAGAAACTTATTCTGCCTAATAACCCTAACATATAATTCAGAGTAAAGATCTAGCAGTCCTAAATATTATTATGCTGAACGTACTAATTTTAAACACATTAATAAACATAAAATATATTAGCAATTATATAAGTATACAGACACTGATACTAAACATTGACATAATAAAGCTAAATGATGATATGTGTAAGAATAGTTCGGAAAAAAATATTAATATGACTGAAACTGTACAAAATATTTATAGAATCGAATATGATGAAACATGATAGAGTTAGGAATGTAATTGATCTGGTAGCTTTGCGACAAATTGCCACAGAAAATGTGAAACAAAAGTATACAGACATCGAAAACACAAATGAATGTGAAACCTATTCAAGTAATTAAGGAAAACAGCGATAGACATCAATTACCCTAGTTACATACACGTTGTGAAAACGCAATCGATGTTCTATCTAACCGTAATGATCCTACCCATTTAAAACGACATCTGGGTTTTAATGTAATAAAAGCACTGTGAGATATTGATATATTTAAAAGACAGCATTCCAAAGAGCTATTACTGTCTTTTTCAGCGACACAATGTTACGAGTACACTAAGTAGATAAGCCCGCGATCGATATTAATTAAGTGATATTCAATGTTTATTTCCATCAAAACCCAGAATTGTTAAACACGAGTTATAAACAAAATTGTACAAAACCAAAATCCTGCCGATGTTAGCAAAATCATAAAAATCGATGATACCTAAAACCTGACGCTATTTACGAGTAAAGGTAAAACAGAATTTGCTGTCGAACTTACCAACTTCAGAGGTATCTTCAGGAGGCTTGTAGAAGCTCAAACCTAACGAGACTACGGCGGCCACCTCCAGGATGATCAGGGTCACGTCCTGCAGCGCCTCCCATACTAATGTGAGGAAAGTCTTGGGCGGTTTAGGCGGGATTAAGTTAGAACCGAACACTTCCCGCCTATGCTGCATATCAGCTTTGGAACCGCTAAGACCTGAGGACAAGAGAAAACAAAGTTATACTACTGGTTATCGTTTTGGCTATGTTTAAACTATTCTACTACGGTCTTTAGCAAAGGTCCATAAAATTTTACTCAGAAATCTGTCTTAATCAAAGTCATATTAATAATATTAGGAACCTGGAAAACTTAGACATTCGCCTGATAGTCGGCGTCATTGTCCTTGAAAACATGGATAAACATCTATTGATTACCAATGTGTAGTTGGTTATAGTTATAAATATTAAAATGCGGGACTTATCGCGCCTAAAACATAAATTTTTATGTAACTCCTCCTGGAGGAGTTCAAATGTGTTCAAATGTTCAAATCGCGAAAGTGTAGTTGGTTGTCAGACATCACTTCTTAGTTCTCAATAGTTTATTAAAATAGCTGAACATTATTACTAATCTAAAATTACTCTTCGTTGAGGAAGGTCTAGTCATACGACCGTCGTTTCCTGTATTTGTATCAATAGCGCAAACAGCTGTAAATACAACTTCAAACACGTTTGAAGCTTGTCTTGCACTTTCAACACTCACTTTCCTTTGAACCATTTCTAACATTTACACCTTTTGGCTAAGTATAAAACAAAATCAAGATTTGGTTGTAAGTGTTAAAATGTTCGAAGAGATACTTAAAGCGAGTAAGTATGTGTTCAAACGTTGAATATTCAGTTGTTGCCAGTGTCTCATAAGTACGAATCTCATCATTATCCAAAATTGTATCTGTGTAATGGGGATGAAGTATCGTAAACTTTATGTTAAAGCCAGTTTCTTAAAGAAATATTGCTGCAAAGTTACGCGTCGCCATTCATAATAGACGAGGCTGAAGAAGTCGACGATGTAAATGTACGCACACAGACAAAAAATAAAAAGTTACGCTTAAGCTTCAGCCTAAATAATAATACATTTATTTACTTGCATAATGAAATATGTACTGTTGGTAAAGACAAAGACAAATAAAAGTCTTTCAAGAGGGATACAATGATTCTAAAGGAAGTGGGTTATTATGAAGATATATTTGTAATTATACAAGTATTTCTACAAAAATGACAGCAATAGGTAAATACATTTCATTACAAAGGATTCTACTAAGTATTGTAGTGCACGTTTGCGACAATAAAGTCAACTTTGTTTATTTACTGTACCGATAAAATGAAGACAAACGTCCGACAATGTTGCACTGGCAATTAAATTATTTTGAGTACAGTAAAAACCTTGTGTTGTTGGGTAGTAACAATGAGAGGTTGGAATAATATTAAAAGCTTTAAATTATTTGATCGACTGCTTTGCTCTTCTAATAGATTTTACTGTTTTGCAACTGATATTTCTCTTAATGATGTATCTAACATTTTTGCATCATTTGAGAGATTTAGATTTATTTTCTTCAAACGAGTAATACTAAAGTAAGAGCACTGGTTTCAAAATCACAACTTTATTGGAACTGAGCGTAAATTCTCAAGTTTTATTGCATCGCATCTACGAATTCTATTTCCACCTTATAGACGAGAAATCCTTATCCTCCATCAGAGAAGCAATTTCATATTATCTTTTCTAGAATGTTTAAATTCAACCGTCTACTCTCGTTCGTAAGATGTGAGTCATGTAAAATGCATCTGAAGCCATTTTCTTCAATTTGAAATCTGTCAGTCATGGCGTCATCTAGCGAATGATCCGCTCAGTGATAGATCGATTATTAGTTTTTAATACTATTGGTTCATCGACCGACGTTCCTCTACATTCGTCGAGTATTTACGTATTCGCATCTAAAAATACTTTATTTATGTAAGCCGATGTACAATACAGAAGGCTGTAACATTTTTATGCCAGAACAAAATGGTTATTTTAATGCCGTGCGTATGGGCCGTATTTTATTTCTCTCAATGAAAAGCAGGTGACGAACATATTGCCGAGCAAAATGTTTGCGTTGCGAGAGAAAAAAAAGGACGATCGGTGTTTGTGCAAAAGTGAAAACTGAAAAGTCTGCAGTAGACAGAAACTGAATTAACGGCGTTCTGAATGTGACTGAATATGACGTTTTATACTCTCCATTCCTTTCGTTCGTTGTTTGCGTAGAGAGAGCTTACGTAGTTAGGCGATTTTTCTACGGTATTATGCTAAGGTTTTATGAATATTTATAAAAGTCGTTAACTTTGCCGTACCCGGGCGGAGAGGCCGGTAGCAATTTTAATTCAGCCCTGTTAACAGCTTACGGAATGACTCTTTAAATTATACAATTTTCTTGATTGTGAGGTTGGAGAAAGATTCAGTAAATAATATACTTCAAGAATAAGTTTTTATATTTAATAAAAGAACCGGAGAAAGAGATCGAGACAACGTACAAGGAGCGAAAGCATCAGCTACACTGATAATAACTGGCGCCATAATTTCAAGAATATGAGCCTATTTATTAAATCATAAGCAAGAACTACCTTACATCTTCACAAAACGTAACGTACCAACTTACAAAATAACTTTTTACATAACAACCGAAGGGAGAGGTAACGGGCCCTTCAAGTTTTCACACGGAATTGGTTCCTTATAATTTACCAAATAAATTTCCTTTGCGCCTTAGGGAGGGGCATTGAGGAATAAAAAAAGAAATCGTCGAGATTAAACCTCCCTTCCTCGATATAATGGCAAACTTCGGCTGGATGAATTTAGATTAAACTTTCTAACGTGTTTGGAGCAAACAATAAATGATATACTGAAGGTTGTGGGAGTCTCAGGGCTGGAAATGGAAGGCTCCAATTGTCTGTGAGACATGAATGATAGATTTTTATGAGTAGGGTTCATTGTCGTATCGAATTGATTCGTTTTACGAGGTACGCGTTATTGTTACTACTTCGATATAAAATGTTTTACTTAGCTTAAAGATAATGTATGCGTGATGTCATTGCTTTTCCAAAGGACTATAATTTATAGATATATATCATTTCGAATAGTCCTTGGGAAAACATTAAGATTTGATTGCAAAGATGTTTAAATTTAATTAAGATAGATAACATAGTTCTTAGGATAAGCAGTTAAACAATTTAAGGACTTGTTTTTCTTTAGCAATATACAGTGGGCCGCATAGAAAGCTGGTCGGTTACAAAGGTCGGTAACAAAAACTTCAATCATTTCTAAGATATTGAAGCTGGGTTTATGAAATAACGAGTGGATTGAAAACAAAAATTTATTATTAAATGTTACAAAGTACAAGCTAGTTTAGTTTGAATAAAAGTAAGTTAAGTAAACATTATCAGTTCCACAGAATAATAAATAGTACATGTACCAGTTCTCACTAGATTTAAAAAAATGTGCTATGGTGCAAGTTTTACACATTTTTAATACAGTTTGGGATGATTTTCACTTAATTTCCAAATTTATTTATAGTGTTTAATACACCAAAAAAGGTTTTCCTTCCAATATTTGTAATAAAATTACTTTTATTTTAAAATGATGCTCAAATATTTTATTACTTATTTGTATAGACGTGTACAATATAAAAAAATATATGCTAACTAGATTGACTAATAGAACAAATCAATTGCAAATCACTTATATTTATTCCCATCTCTACCCTTTCACGTGGATGTACACCACAGAGTCCACGATTAGTTTAAGACCTTTAAGTACCACATTAAATATTCTGTATTTTTCTGTAGAATACAAATATTTACAAAAATCAGTACCCATTCTAGGCCTAGCGTGCTATACCATCCTCGACTGCATCATCACTTCCTGGCAGGTAACAAAATAGTCAAACGCTAGCTTATACGACATTAATAAAAAAATTAGGTAATACTAAGATTATTCAAAGAGTGTTTCTATAAATTAAACTGTAATAGAGACGTATTAAATATAGGCTGTGCGAATATATTTCGTTTCATTCGCGTGAGGTACCGTAAAATATGCAAAGCTGAAAGTATTCGTGTAAGAAAGCGTAAAGCTTCAAGTTTATTTGCATAACCAGTTCAATAGTGCAAGTGCTTTTATACTGGAACATTCTTAGTAAGACACGCAAATTGATCTACAGCATTGCTACCAATATTACAGCAAAAGTTACAGATAGAGATTTCAATAGGCATATTCGGATGAAATACAACATAAATATAGCCATAATATAAGAAGATTGAAAGATAGAAAAACAATTTATGGCCGGTTTCTGAGGACATTAATTGAGAGTTTATCTATTCAATAACGGTACAATTGAGTACCACCCCTCAAGTTACAGATGATGTGAAAATATTTGACATCTTGACAAAAACTAAATAGAAACAAAACATAAAAAAAATGCAATATGAGGTGCTGAAACAGACCAGTATAAGCACAGTTAAAAAAAAAACTCCAGATTTTTGGATCATAGACCCTAAAAAACCAAAACTGGTAAATAAGAGGAGGGAAATATGGTTAAATAAATATCATATCTACATAATTATGGTACGTGATCTTCATCTATGAGGAAACGATGATGATGATAAAGACGAAGAAAACGAGAAGTCTAATAATGCAAACTTCAATATCGGATATTGTTTGAAAGTTAAGCCCGCACAAAGTCGCAAATAACAGCTAGTATCCCTACAGTGACAGTGTAATCAAGAAAACAAACGATTAAAATCCAACGAAGAATTTTCCAATTAATCTATGGAAGCGCCTCGCTAGGTGTGGCGTGAGTCATAAAATAAATGCAAATACTTCACACAAATACCATTAGCATTAGGCACGAATGTCGGGCCGATCAGTTGCGTAATAGGCGATAATGTAAATTTGTAGCTTCGTTATGTCTGAACATCCTAACTAATAACTGCTAGAGCTGGAGATAAGAAGATTTACTCATTAACGGGATGAAAAGACGATGGAGCCTAAGATGAAAGATGAAATGGTGGTATTGGGAGACGGAGAGGCTCTGGCCGACTATATCCAATCCTTGCAGCGTTACTTTTGAACTTATTTATGAATTGTCTACTTCTGATTATGTCAAAACATGGAGAATCACGGCTAAAATCTAACTACCTCCAGTAATTACTAATTAGATGAGAGCCTTTCCCAATGCCTATTAGCTCCTTTATTCAATGTGGAGTAAGGTTTTAAATCACCTGATCGCGCAAATTTTCAGGCGATCCGTAGACATTTTCGAGAACTTTTCTTCAGAATAAAGGGCTTAAAGACAACCCAGCAGCCATATCACGAACTTTGACAGTTGATTATTGAATGAACATAATGAAATAAATGACTAGGACGCAGCTATGCCGGCTGTATAACTCCATCTCTATCATTTCCTTTATTTCAATCCCTATCAAATTTCGTGATAAGCCCGCAGGATTCACATCAGAACTTCCGGATCAAAAGTTGATAATAATGTCCCATTGAGCCAGATAATGTAATCATCATCATCAGAATGTTTTATAAAGATCTTGAGTGCATACGAAGTCGTGCGTCAAATCCTAGTCTTTGAAGTCGTCACAACGTTTACTATGTATATTTTGATCCGTGTATAAATAAATACACATCGGTATGTATGATTTGTTTGAGCGATTGTGGAAGGTCAATTATATTAATTTGAAATGTGGCGCTTCTGACATGATGATCTATTGGTTTGAAGAATTCGCGAGATGTACTGTACACATAAAGAACAGTAAAGTAAGATTATCATTTGTTTATTATGGAACAGAAAAAAGATAGTTCGGGAGAGTTACGTACTCGTACATTAAAAGGAACTTTAGTCAGTA
Source organism: Cabera pusaria (assembly GCA_954871355.1). Lineage (NCBI taxonomy): Eukaryota > Metazoa > Arthropoda > Insecta > Lepidoptera > Geometridae > Cabera > Cabera pusaria. The sequence continues at coordinate 12,639,335 of OX940911.1, forward strand.
ATACCTCTACATGTTGTCTACATGATGTTTTTATGTCATCGTAACCATTGAAGAGGGAGATGTTGTAACTGCCTAGCTGCATCTCTTCTTTTCAATATTTGATATCATTGCAACAGTTGAGAGACTACAAGGGCTGAAGCCATGTGTTACTTCAGTCTTTTACTTTTAGAAAGTTTAGTAGGTAGTTTTCACTTAGATCACTTTGAATACTAAAGTTCTTTTCAATACGGCAAGTTGTACTTATTACATTGTATTATTGTAAAATCTATTAATTACATTGACTTATTTAGTGGCATTTCGGATAGTCTAGACACAAAATTACTTTAAAATGTGTAAGTATGTAGGTACGTATAAATAATTGAACTGTGCGTTGAATGAATTAAGTTAACTAAGTACACGTCATACCTCCTCTTCATGTACATAAACATATACCAAACTTAGAATAGGTAGGTACATACATACCTACTAATCATTCAATTAAAAACAGTGACAACCTGTTGTCGAGGTATAGTAGTATTATGCAATACGATGAATGAACGTCTGCGACTACAGGACATACAATATATATCCACATATATCTAAGACCTAACAGCGTACGTTGACTTCTGATTACGACTGCAAGATAATCTTCAATCAGTTTTTTTCCACAAGCCAACGCAAGGTTCGATTTGCGGTCATGATATGACCCCAAGACCTACGATCATTGAGGTAATGTAACTACGTGTAGAGCGTTACCTTCTATACATTGTCATCGATATTGCTGTGCCCTTTAAATGTAAAGAGAACACGATGAAGTGAGATAATGAGGACTATGGGAATAAAATTGTTTGACCTTTCGGTGCACCCATCAGGGCACAGGGTAATAAAGTAGGAAGGAATATCCTTCGTCTTGTCAATATGGATCTTGTGAAATGAACTAATTAATATGAAGAAGAAAATGGGAATGCATAGAGCGCAACAAATCATTCGTAATAACTTTTAGGTACTCTCGCTGGATAGTTAACTACACTACACAAAATCATATTACCTATACTTTAGTTAAACTATCGTGGGTTATATCGTGAGTATCGGGAAAGCGAAATATTGCTAGTGTAAACACTTCAATAATTTAAAGTGTTTAAGGTGGAAATGGCCGTTTTGCTTTCTAGTGTGACATGTGAGTAGGCAGCATAACGTAAAATATGGAAGATTGGGATATGATTGTAAATTCTCAATACGGTAAACCTATTAAGTTATCATTGACGATTATCACCTATCACTACTGCCGATTCAATAAAAAAGATGCTCTCTCTTCGATAACTGGTACTATTATTTATGCTGCGATATCAAGTCCTTGTGAATGTTTTAGACCTTGTGGCAAGCACCCAGTTTACAACTAAAGATAAAGCAAACGGCAATGCTATCATGTCATTCGCAACGATTCGATTCCTCCATCCGGTTACACGTGCCGATCGATGAAGCTTTAGAATAACTCATCCATACGCTATTTATTGACTTCGATCGGATTGGGTGGAAATAGATATAAAACCTTCTGGATGGATATGTGGAGGGGAAAGCCATTGAATTCTTCGCAAGGCGAAATTACGTATGTATGCCGAATAGCTGATTGTTTGTGATTCGAGCTCGATTCAGATTCAGAGTCAACATTGCCCGATGTTTTTGGACGTATTATGTTTTCTTTAAGTCATATATACATTTTCATTACAAATAAAATTATGATAATAATAAAATTAAAGATTTACCTTCTAACATACCAACAAGAACAAGTTTCGACCGAAAATATGTCCATATTCTGTTCCCAAATCATTTCGACCATGTTTCCTATACAATTCAAATTTAAAAGAGGTCATTAAATTCCATTTTCAGCATCATCACATGCCACTTTTAAGTGCACACGTAAAAATGTTTACTCGACATAACATCTGCCGCTGAGCGTATTAACTTTGAAGTCGATTAATTAACTCAGTGTAAACAATATAGCTTATTTATCGATTAAAAATCCAGTATTACGGTACATTTTGACGTGTGTCTCGGTTTATTGGTGATACATTTTCGTAACGAGGCCTCCCGCGACTTTGGAAGAACAGATACTGGGCTAAGAGTAAGGGGGGTGGAAAATAAGATTGTTTCGTCATAAACTTTGAAAAAAATCGACTCAAATGCCGCGCGATATCTATTAGCTATTCTGGGGCCCGTTGAGGTTTTTTCTTCATATCTCTTAATATTTCATTTGGATCTTGTCATTTTATACTGGACCACTTAATCATCTAAATCGGAGAACACTGTAAAATGTTATAGTTGGTCATATCACTCATATCTAAAATACAACACATCAACTTAAAAACCACCTCTTGCTTTCATTACTTGAAAAAGAAAACATTCCTTTATTATCAGACCTTGGGACCTTGACATGGTAATAATCTGAATTCATTATGGATTACCGAATCAACAGAATAAATTATGCGTCGGACGATTAGTATTTACCAGACTTGTCGATATCGTACGACGTGAACGATTGCATATTCTTTCGATTATACTTTCGTTGAACGTAAAAGTATTGTAACCGACTAGTGGTAGACCAAAATTATCTAATTGATTTAGCTTTACATCGGCCATGTTTTAATAGTGTTGTGATAAAGTAACCGGTTATAAAACAGAATGAAACCAGAGTAGAGTTTGGCGCCGACAATGCGGCGGTGGCCGCCAAAATTGTACAAACAACATACATTATTCATCGAATAGAAGATTCAGCTCAGGTGCTTGCTTATTTAGATTTGCTGATTTCTTTTTTACCCGGCTGGTATATACAAATTTGACATCAGACTTTGATTTCATCAACTCACGAACAAGTTTGTTCTATATTCGTTACAAATTCCAATAAATTGTATTTATGTACAAAGATCGTCCTAGCTCTATATATTGTTCTGAATTGGATCAAGGACCAAAGGAAGCAAAATGTTAGTACAAAGAGCGAACTTACTCGTTGCACTACGTCTCAGTTACCCAAATAAGACATCATCTAGAAAAGGTCTAGTTTGAAACGTAAACAATTTTATAGCCATTCAATTCGTATAAGTAGCCTCTGAACGTTTTTTGTTATTCGAAGGTCGCCAGCGCACCGGTCAAGGACAACCGTTGTTTGGACAACTTGAAGAATTATGTGAAAAGCTTTTATTTGGATTAATGATTTGTGCAAGCCCATGCTTTTTCAAGCTTTATTTATATTTAGTTAAAGTTGCAGCCGCTTGACATATTTTCGCATCTCTATTTTGAAAGGTACTGCTTTGAATTTAGGTTTCACTGATTTTTTAAAGAGCCTTTTGTATTTAGATCAGCAGATGAGTTTATCAGTATAATTATGATTGATCGGTCCGTTTCAGCTTACTATTGGGGGCATATTGCATATAGGCCTACTGTACACGAATACTGTTCTATGGTCCTACTTTCCTTATTATTTTATAAACAAGAGGAGTTATTAAGTCAATAACACAAATCAGTGTTGAGCTCTCATAAGCAATTTGTTCAAAAGTTCAAAGATATCAAAGTTAAGTCAATCTGGTCACCACAATCAGAATAATCAGAAGTGAACCTAAATCATGTGTACAAATTGCGAACAGAACCTTTCAAATAAACATTGCTAAATCTGATGTGTTAATTGCTGGCAAAAGATATCACTCCAATGAACACAATGTCAAAACACCGCCATCACGAAGTAGGCCAAGTTCGAAAGTATTCGGATTAAAGGAAATATTTGTCTACGATGGATTTAAGCCAAGGTTCCCGTGACGTCACACAATAGCCGATATTTCGAGGTGCTGACAGAGTGATGGCCCTTCATTTCCCGGATGTTTAGCCCAGTATTTTTAAAGGAGAAGTAAGTTATTACATCTAAAATACTAATATTTAAAAAACTGTATTATAGTGTAAACTGTAGATATTTTTAATCAAGTCATGTCGTAGTACATGCAACATTTTAGCCTACCAAATTTCCAACAAATGACAATACAATACGAGGAAGGATAATGCTGCATCTCATGCTAGGTAATATTCTATTGGTCTATTTTGAATTCGTTTTCATTTTCTGTTGAATGTTCTAATGTAATATTTGCTGGCGAAAATGTAATACAAAGCTCCGAAACCACGTGGCAGAGCACCGGAGTTCCCCCACGAACTTCATTCTGAACTGCCAAGATGAGGAATGTCTCAGCGACGACTTGGGCCAACTTCCTAAAGACAACGAATATTTTCGTCCATAGATCCAAGGTCACGTGACCGCACAATGGACGATATTCTGAATAACTGATGGGGCGTCACATCGGCACAGCTGTCTAGCCGTGTCGACGCAAAAATAGAACGTCGATATCGGACAACGGTGCCACCGGCGATAGTGTCGGCAACTTGGGACTTTTCATCGGAAAATCGGTATAAATACGTGTAGAGATAGCGAATCGTCGTCGTAAACGTATATAGGTCAATAGTTTATTGTGCACCAAATAGAAAGTATACAAAGTTTACAACTGCCAGTTTACGAGGTGTGGCTTTGGATGGAGAATAGATTCTTGTCAAATATTAACTAGGCGACTTAATGGTATTAATTTTGAAGTGAATAAAGATAGCTATTGAAAAGCTGCCGATATCGTTAGATTTACAAATGTAGATATGTGAAGAAAAAGTCATCAATAGATTAACCGACAAGATATACAAAATGTGTAGATATAATACCAATGGACTGACAAGATACAATGCAAAATGAATTCAACGTTGACAATACATTAAAACGCCTTCATTTGAGCAAATTCTCAGCTAATTCAATCGTATAATATCACACCCCTGACAACCATCAAAATAGGACTAAATACAAATGAGATCCCTTTGGCATAGAAAAGATAATAATACTTTGGGAAGGTTATTTTATAAATTAAAACAGGACACGAACAATTATGGATATTGACGTCAACGGATGGCGGTTAACTAACTGAAATTAGTATTAGTGACTTTAGTGTTACGAATTGTTAAAACAATATGGTAATTCTAATTTGGGACTGTTCTGACATAACACGATACGTGGGTTTGTACTTATTTTAGTTACAGATTTTCTGTCGCGACTCTAGACTTTACTCAACTGTGTCTGAATTGTTTTGGATCAATGATATATTCTAGAATTTAAAATGGCGTTGTTATTTGTATAGTTCTTTGTAACTTTAGAATCTGTTTGATTCATGCATTCATCATCAACCTGTCTCCATCCATCGCTATGAGATCATCAATAGTGCACAACAGTTGTGGCTCATCAACTCTTCTTTTCTGAATTCCAACGTTATTTGATTAGTTACTCCTTTATAGTGATTCCATGTGTCTATCCTACCCGACTTTTTGATAGATACTTTTACAAACGATCAATCACAGAATACTGGCTAAACTACAATTAAACTAGGCACGATCCAACCGCATAAATACCCCAGATTAGTTCCAAGATTTCCAGCTAACTTCTCCAGTTTTGTACGTTAATCGAAGACAACGGAATTAGGAACACGATCATTACCGGGCTCCAATAAAAGCCGAAGCCGTTGGACGGTAATAACCTAATTTCGGGACACATGAGCAAGTAACTCTGTAATAAATAGAGGTGTTGCCTCGTTAATATAGAGTTAATTTATATGTAGGAATAGGATAAAAGGTACCGAGGTCGGACGCCTTGAGGAATGGAAAGCTGTTGCCTTCCACAGAAAGACAGAGGGCATTAATGATGGTAGTAATTTATATTCAATGGGTATACAGTAAGCTTCCGCTACGTTATTCATATTAAATACTACCTTTCCAAGTACTTATATTGCTAAATAGAATGATTAATAAATCATGAAACTTGAAGATGGAGACTTTGCATGTCGGATTCTAGCAGCCAAAGTAATGTATGTACCAGCGAAATATAACTTACGATGATGACCTCTTGGGCACAGTTGTAAATGCCCCTACTTATTATGCTGTTTACAGGTTAAAAGATGAAGACAGAACTAAGTCAAGGCAATGATGAATCTGTCGAGATGTAGTAAACGTCGTCATAAAATCTGGAGTGCTTTTATCTTTAGACGACTTTTCCGAATCTATTGGTGATATTTTTAACGCGATAAGTGTAATACGAGTATAATATATATATTTTGAAATGAAAATCTCTTGATACGAAATTAAGGTGATAAGTAATCAATATTATCTTGTAGTTTCACTACTGCGATAGTTAATAACGTGTTATTATTGTAGGATATTATTGAAGTATTGAAGATTTATTTCATAAAAGCTTAACTTTCAGTGATTTCTTGAAATATTTATAAGAGACATGAAGGGAAACATGTTATCATACATTTAAGAAGACCAAGCTTACTCGCATGTTGCATTGGCTTTCCAATGAAATGTTTCTATAAACGTTTGAACGTCTAAAAACATTCGACTTTCCCCACAAAAATAACTGCGATTGACTAGAAGGCAATCACAACAAAATATCCAGGATATAACCTGTCAACTGATATTCATGGCGATAGCCATTCGCCTTCAGTATTTCCACCGCTGTCAATTTTATTACAGCCGAAACCCAGCGATTCGTGTCGAATTAGGAACGCCAGCGTATTTCGAGTGTCCGAGTGTCGGATTGTCCGACACTACGGTTTTATGGTGGTCATAAAAACGGGCCTAGATATGCCACGTGTGTTGCTGCGAGGGTGGAAACTTTCAGTTTTGTCCAATGTGATTGGAATAAGTGAAATAGTCGGCGGCTTATGTTTTTCAACCGACAAAGGTTTTCGAAATAGTTACATCTATCTGCGAAAGAGGTTCCAATGTCGTTCGAAAGCCAAAATCCGAGGCTTTGCGCGGATTAGAGTATGGCGCTGCGTGCAATACGATTTTATGACAGTAAGTGCTCGGGCCTTTTTAGCGAAATACGTTCTGATATGAAAGGTTTGGTTAAGTGCCGTTTCAGCGTGTTTTTTTTCTTCTCAAATTATAGAAAAAATTGTCGTCTTTTTGATAATATTAAGCTGCTAAATATTAAGCTGCGCTGACTAGTCAAAAGAAATACGGTGCCCAGATGTTTACTTTCCTGAAGCTAGGTACCTATTCGATGTATTGGTTGATCAGACAAATTAGTCAAGTTTAAAGTGGAAAAACCTTTGAGCAAAAACTTTAGTGGATAAACTACATCATAACAGCACCCATGCTGAGATTTTACTCTGAACATATTTAGCTTCACGGGAGCCGTCCCGTGAAAATTGCCACAAATTCTTTGCGCGAATTTCCCAATAACAATGTAAACATTAAACAAGCTTTCTGTTAGTACATTTAACGCATAATAGTTATCTACACTTGATTACCAAATTAACCGGCCGGCTCAGGGGATCGTTATTTATTTTACTTTCGCTGCGTTGTATATTATTTGTTTTATTAAGGACAGCATTTATTTTTATCCAACGCATATAGAATTGGTAAACTTGAAGCCAGTGATGGTAGTGTCTAGATACATATTTACTGACCCTGTTTGTCATTGTGATCGACTATAGCGGGAAATTCAGATTAACTTAGCAGCATCTCGTTCTATATATCGAAAATGGGTCGCAAAGCCGTCAATATCAATGAAGACACTAGCGCCACTAGCGGGGCGGGGCTGGTAGCTTTAATTTTAATTTTGATATACTTAATTATAGCCCTTCTCTCTATTCAAAATCTTATTTTGTAAGTTAATAAACGAGGGACACAACTACTACATTAATAATTAAAGTGTTTAACATGTGAACCACTACCATGCGTATATCAAAGACAATTAAAAAAACACACTCATTTTATTCGTGATAATTTGATATTCAACGGCTTGCTGTCTGTGTAGCAAAACATGAACAAAAGTGTAAGTATAAACAAAAATATAAACCTAATTCAAAGTATCTTGAACTGCACACATGCTATGCTTCCCATATGTTACTTATACAACAAATATGTTTGTGGAATAAAAATGGTCGCGTGATATCGACCAAACAAGACTGCCATACACTCCGCGATTAATTCTACCGCCTTAGTTACCTTTGTCCCTATTTGGGTTACAAATACTAGATGTAGGTAAAACAATATTAATCCAATATTATGTTTCTTTGAAGTGTTTCACACTTTATATTTTTGTAAATTGTTAAACACAATTTAAAATTTCATCGTACCGACGGGACATGAACCCGCAACCTCCGGAATAACATGTTCCGGTGCTTTGCCAATTAAGCCACGGTGCGAAGTATCGTTACGACGAAATTAGTGGATTGCATTTGTTAACCCAAATTATGCATTGGTGGCGCCATCTATGACTACTTATTACGTAAGCTAATCATTCGGAAGAAATCATTACAGTTTTCAAATCCGACGAGAGATGTTGCACTGCGTAAATCAAATATTATGTTTCTTTGAAGTGTTTCACACTTTATATTTTTGTAAATTGTTAAATACAATCTAAAATTTAATCGTACTGACGGAATAGTACTCCGGAATAACATGTTCCGGTGCTTTGCCAATTAAGCCACGGTTAAGCCACATGTTATTCCGGAGGTTGCGGGTTCAAGTCCCGTCGGTACGATGAAATTTTAGATTGTGTTTAACAATTTACAAAAATATTAATCCAGCTACACATTCTCATGTAATTTACGACGCTGAAGAGAATATTCAACCTTAATTTGTTTTGGTATCTGATTTAAATTGTTGATCTGAAATCTAAAACCAACATAAGATTTTCTCGTCATAAATATGCAACTTTTTTTTTCTAAGTGGAAGGTAACATCAGACAAAAGTCCCTAAAACACCAAGAAACGGAGACATCAACTACACTAACTACAGAAAGCACTTACAATCTACTTACACATACATGTACCCCGAACGAAAATACTGAGAACATAATATATTTAGACATGGGCTTAGCTTCCGCAATCCTTATACTGCCGCTCTGTTCTGGGGAAAATGAACTCTGCGCCCAGTAAATAAGACGACATTTCAATTAAGAAGGTAAATAAATGGCTGCGGAGGAGAGCTATATTTGTATTCTGGATCGATTTACACCGTCGCGATAAAACACAGGTGAAATTTTAAATAGCTGTCGATGTGGTATGTAAATGTGGTGTGAGAATAGGTTTATGTGCAGGAGACACAGCCATAAATGTGGACAGTTGACCCCTAAGTGCTTCACCCGACGTAAAAGACAAGTCAAAACCAGAATATCAAGTTGCGAAAGTTCAACGCTTCCGACTAGACATTGATGAATCGCTCGCAAGTCTGACGCCAAAAGCTTCTAAACATTTCCGTGATCAGATTAAATAAATCAAAGAAAGTTTCCACGACAAAAGATTTGTTCATATTTAACAATGAATACATTGTAAATTCAGAATGTGTTAGAAGCGGTGAAAGGGAACTCGAAACACATAAAATAAAGCGAAATTTTAACTGAACACAAATTACTGATTTAGAATCGAATATCGATGAACATCAAGCCTTTATTGAACCCGAAAGAAAGGTACTGAACACAACACACGCACCACCGTACCCAGATAAATGTTATTTTGTATTAGACCTTATTGCAAAGGTTTAAGGTGCAAGAGTAAGTAAACTCGGTCGATAGCACGCAAATGGTTCCGAAACTAAATTGCTTCCGCAGTGTTCTATACGAGTTTTGATGAAAGATTCAGCGTTATTGTACCCACGTAGATAGTAAAAGGGACGAACGATTCGAATGTGAATAATGTTTTGTTAACATTCAGCTGAAGAAATGAACATTGTGGACGGTACAGATAACACTAACAATGGTGTTCGTATTTAACATGTTAACTTTGCCCCAAGTAAATTCATTCCTTCAGTGAACAATTTTATTGTAGTTCAAACCTTTCTATTGTATCTAAATGTTAGCCTTGTCTTAACATCAACTTCAATTCATATATATCATGTATAAAATACGTCTTTCTAAAAAGGATCTGCAAAATAGCTCCGTAGACTTTTAATCAAGATACCCAAACCGCATACCGCTCTTCCCATCAGTCTGAGGTCCGATCAGATCGCAAAGGCGAACCTAGTCAGAACTGACAAATGATTCCGCTCTTCTGGATAAGACTAGGGATTTGATTGTTGAAGATATTTAAGAAGCTGATTTGAAAACTACTGAATATATGTGGATTAAATCGTGAAGACATTGCAGATGACATCATTGGGGATAGGAAGAGAAATGCCGAATATAGCAAAATGATGACATCGAATTATCTATAATAAGAAATATGAAAGATGCAGACAGCCAGTGAGACGATATTATTAACGTACTTCCGCTTTTATCAAAGCGATCGTAAAAACCAGAGGCAGAGTGGTTTTTTAACAACTAATTTTGTTTTCTAGCATTTTTTTTTTAAATAATTTGAGTTATGTTAGATTTTTCTAGCTGTTACTCATTCTTTATGACGGTGTTTTGTGGTGCGAGTGACAACAAAATTGTTTCGTCAGTAGGTATTTGCTTACGATATTCTGATGATGGTCGCCCTACCTGTCAAGACAGTGACAATTACCAGACGTCACATGTTTTAATTTATAGTAGCGCTAAAATTGGGTACTCTCATCATCACCGCAATGACGCCTGGAAAAACGTCACCAGACGAGACAGAATTTCTATCGAGTAATAACCAAACATTTATTTTTAAATCGCACGTGGCAAAGCCAAGTTGTCCATCGGCATTTTGTGTGGATATATTTGCAAGCGTATACTATTGTAAGAAGAGACGGAATATGGCATGAGGAAGTGTACAACCTTGTATTGTATTCATTGAATTTTTGATTTTGGGAAAATATAATTTTTTTGACACGAGTCTTTATTTTCTTTCCTAGGAGTTTGCTTTGTCTTCCATTTGAAAGGACATCATAATACGATTTAATTAATTAATTTATTACCATAAAGTATCCTACCTTCCTATAGGCTAGGAGTATTATTAACTTGGAACTTAATAGTGGCTCCCGCGGCTGTCGCTTTAGATCTGTAAAATATATTCCGTCCGACCGCAAGTCCTTACCACTACAAAGCTCATAAAGATATGAGTTTGTTGTGGGCGTCGGCATTTCGAAGCCCGTACTGGCAGTTTGAGCTTGAATGTAAACTTTATTATAACGAGCTTAGGTGCAGCCTTTATGCTATACAAGGTGTATTCAGTTTAAAATAATGACGACCTTTCCCCCATACCTATCCGTGGGGTAAACGGCAATGATAGGGGCGCGGGCGGCGGGCTGGCTCGACCTAATTAACCAGGGTACAACAATGATCACATGTAGTAAAACGAGTGTTAAGCATTCATGGCGAGCGACAAACGCTGACAAATTGGATGAGACACGGGGTTTTTATTACGGAATTCTAATGAGAACTTTGTAGCCATGTTTAAAAATAAACGAAGCGATCAACACACAGCTGTTTTGCAAAGGGCATAAACAAAACAAGCCCGTAAACAACATACGATTATTATGTGGACAATCTAATATTCATAGATATTAGAACATTGGCATTAGATCGTATATCTATTACGAAAGTGAGCACCTCCCACGTACTCCCGTGTCAGAACCAAAGACGTGTAATTAAAGGTACAACTTTTGGCAAGTTTTGGCGGAGATGATGTATGCGCAGACAAGATCAGTTACCACATGTTCGCTACATACCGCTGTACGAACACATTTGTCGGCGTGTCTGTACACACAGTATAGTTAGCAACAGAAGCGCGGGGAGCAACAAAACGATCGAAGCAGAGCATCGGGTGCCAAGTAGGGCTGCCTCGGAAGAGATTCCGACGGCGCACCACGCCTGTGAATGACAAGCCCGCCCGTACCCCACGCACGAGTACATTCTTCGTTAATTAAACCACCGCAGGCTGTATTTAGAAACTACGCAAATAAATTTAACTATGTATAACTATAGAACGCGCAGGGAAATGAGTGACCTTTACGAAACTACCACAACGGATAATCCTTAAATCTCAGTTTATCCCGGAACTAAACGTTAATCTGCCAACCCTAGCGCTATCTATAGTCGCCAGAAATGTATGAGCTTCCTCATCCCTCCACTGCGGTAACAAAACAGGTGCCAGAAGCAGAAGCCAATGAACTATTGGAGTTCTACAAAAAATGGTCATGAATTACTGGCATCGACGCCTGCCAAAGGGCGGTCGGTGTTATCAATGTACACAATACATGTACGCAAATGTATGTAGACATGAAAGTAGTGCTTGGCAACGTTGCTCTATGTTGATGTTCATGTATTTGTATAAAACTTCTTTAGGAATAAGGACTAAAAAGGCAAATACCAAAGGGCACAGTGGCGGACAGCGGTGTAAGGTCAGTCGTACAAGTATCTAATGACAAATAGGAGAATGAGAATTTACGAAACGTGACTAATGCACTTAAACAATCAGAATAAATAGTATTTTATGGCAGTTTGACATTGCAGAAAGTCACAGGTTTGTGACCGGAGCATGTAAAGTCAGTGTACAAGCAGAACATAATACATGCACCTACTCGAGAGAATCGTATTTGTAACAAATAGTTATAGAAAATAACTATTTGCATAATAGGATTTAGATTTTCATATATTCAACATAGAAACGAAAGGCTTTGATTGCATTAATGGTTTAATTGAAACAAAGCGGATTAGAATGAGTTATGAGTCGTAGTATTTAATGACGTCAAGCAACTTGACCTTACTTATAGGGCAACGACCACAAGAACATCAGGGGTAATTGCTACAATATACAATTGAATATATCACGACCCCATAAAAGCGTTTCGCTAGATCAAGCTATGAAAAATCGTGTAGAAATGTTAATGCCGGCAATAAGGCTAGCGAGCTATTTTCTAAAAATGCCGTTTTGGATGAACTTGTTAATAAATAAGGGAGGAAGGCACGCAAAGCGGCCACTAGCGACCTCTGCCAGTAATGTGCTCCATTTAGTTGGCATAGTCTTCTGGGCGTCGGGAGACAACAATAACATTACGCGTCTGAGAGATAATTCAAATAATGACATCAAACTTGCCGTTGATTAAATAAATGATAATGAAGAATACCGCAGATTTACAAATTGAAAAACTGTGACGATACAGAATTCAGAATAAAAATAGTTAGCATTCAATATAAGGTAAAAGTAACGAGTATAGCAGTGATTGAGATCGTGACGGCGAATAAAAGCCCCGAAAGCTTATTGGGAGCGTTAAACACCGCCATTTGTCGGCAGCCAATGAGATTACCCCCAGGATTACAGAAGGAATGGCAATTACCCCTGCGAAGAAAACTGAGGCCGCAAGTAAATGACACCCATTATTACATCTTGTTCCGTACCTAACGCGACGTACTCGAATGTAATACAATTTGTTACGTAATCCGAGTAACAGTTATGGAAACAGTCCCCCGATTGCTTACTGCAGTGCTACGTAACAATGTGAGAGTATTATTGCTCTATTTACGTTTTGTACCACTATAATTAGCAGTGAGACTAGTTTTGCGGTTAATACACATGTATAATTATGCGATTCCCGATGATGATGAGTTATTCGCTATTGTTGATGATAGTGACGCATTAGAAATTGTTATAAAATATCAGTCGCGGCGGTCGTGGCGATCCTTCGACAGTGACCTCGCGGTGGCTTTCGATACCGTGAACCGACTGTTTCGGACGCCTCCGACCTATTTCAGTCCGTCGCTCGGCCAACCAAGCTACACTCTGTAACAATGAACCGAGTGCGCGCGAACAGGAAAACTATACGTCCAGGTTGTAAGATAGAGCGGGACGCGAACTCACGGCTAGCGTCCCACAGGGAGCAAGTACCCGCTGCGTTCTATTTCTGATCGTCGCAAAACATGTCTCGGAATTCGTTTCTGTGTCTGGGAACATCAGAAATCATGTGACTAATGAGATCCGTGAGTTTTGCCATTCAAATTAACTTGAAGTCGACAGGATTATGTGAATTCCGTAGGCGCGGCTCGCATCCTTACGAAGAGCGCGAATCGCTTCAACAATTACATCTTCATTCTAACAATGACGTGTTCCAGCTCAATAAAAGCATCGAGCTTATTCGGTATTCCTATTAAACGTTGTGGAATGACAGAAGATAATGAATTCAGGGCTATTACCTTGGATGACATCATGGCGTTATGCAACTTATGTTGTTAAAATAATTGTCGTTTGCCAAATTGGATGTAAACACTTCGATCGGTTTACTGACACTCCGGAAAATGTTCACGATAACGCAAACGTGTAGTAACTGCTGGTTCACAAGTGCTGATACGGTTTAATTAAATAATGCACGATACAGTTTGAAGAAAGCAGTATATGAGGTTAGATAACGGAGAAACGCCTAGTGGTGTTGCAAACGCGCCACACTCTTAGACGTTATTTAATAATCTCAGTAGATTTACTCTCGCGTATAAATATTACGAAAATAGCTCGATTGTTTCGTATAGTTTACCGTACAGACCGCATTAACCTGCACCAGCTGTAAATAAAATGATGTAGCACCTCAATAACGGGCTCGTGTAACGCGTGTTGGTAGCATTTTGATTATTTGTTTAAAGCGTTACAGTGTGAGAGCCGGTCGTCCGTCTTTCGTTAGGCAAAGTTTATTTTAATCTCTTTATTAATATTGTATACGAAAATACCTGGGAGCGTTCAATCATAAACGGGCTGTACCTGGTTTGTTTCTGTTGCGCGAGTTTTAGAGTTTGGTTTCGGGTACACAGTTTACAGTTCGTGTTTCCGTCGGTTGTACCATTGCCTAATGGTGTGTGCGTGTTCCGCACCGAGTGCTCCATCATGGTTCAGAGAACTTTGAAGGCTCGCATGAAAAATTTCCTTTCAAATATTACAGCGGACGCATACTTATTTAATCCGCGCGAGGTTATTTAATTTCTGTAATGAGCCGGCTTGAACATAGCCAAACCTGTCAGCCTTGAATGTCGCTTCGTAAAACTTGATAAGATAAATGAATAGCGTATGGTTCGAATAGTATTTTTTTCTTTCTCCGAACAGAGAAAAAATATCAACACTTATGTTTATGTAAGACGAAGCATAAAGAAAAGACAGTACTGCGTAAGGAGCGGAAGTAGCCTTATTCCTGTTTCTAGGAGCGGGAGTTGCGGGGCGGGGAGTGGAAATGGAGGGAGGCGTAGGTGACGTCATCGTGGAAATTGATTCGGAGGCGAAAAACGAGGCCGCAACAAAGCCGGCGGGCGCCGTCCTCTGCGAGACATAAATTACTGGTTTATTTGTTAAGTCGGATAGGGACAAGTCCTTTATTCTCAGTAATGGTTCTGGATATTCATGTTTGAGTGCTTATCGCGTTACCATTTGTGGAGATGCATTAGGAGAACGGTAATGGTGTACGCTGGCCTTCGTTTTATTAGTGGCGGTGATCTACTATTCGGTGCGAAATTCAGTGTACATGCAAGTCAAGCGCAAATTGAAGATGAATTCGATTCCATATCTTAAGATAATGCTTCAAAACACATGGCCGAGGACGTAGTGATAACAGAAACTGGTAATTTAGTAATTTTGGTGCTCGCATTAGTTATCAATATCACAAATATACAGCGTGAATTTATTTTGGCAATTAACTCATATTGAAGGGTAATCAAACATTTAAAACATTTATAAATAACTGCTCATTTTTAATGATACACTCTATTATATCGGAATAGGGTTTAGCATGATATTTATATTCTTTGTCGATAAATATGTAAATATCGCCTGTGTATTATGTACTATTCGTACTTGAAATAGTTTTATACGCTGTCACTACATTTGCTATTACAGCGTACACGTAAAGTTGCGTTTGTTGCTATTTCATGAATCATACATTTCTAGTAATCGTTTACAATTTACTGTGTGATTCATAAATCTTATACATAGGTCACAATCTCGTTATCACTAAGTTCTTGTATGGATCAAAAACATTACGTTTCAAATAAACTTATACTACCTACAGAAAATTTAACTGTAGCAAATACAATGAAAGTGAATTTGTGACTTTCTTTTTAACCTACGGAGGCGTACGTAATTACCATACTGTACTGAACCAAACTTCAGGAAACAATGTAACTTCTTCGGAAGTATCAAATAGGTTCGACATTATACAAACCAAGGAAATCGTCGGATACTTTACAACACCACTTAAGTCCAGAACACACGGTAAAACATAAAAGCGATGAAACTGCAGCTCCTAGAACCCCTAGTTATGCCATAGAGTACTATATGAGTGATGCCACAAGTTTTAAACGCATTTCAAATCAGTTGCATTGAAACCGTCGTGCAGTAACTGCGCGTCGCATTTCATCGAATTTGGCGCAATATTTTCTCCAAAACTAATACTTAAATTCAAAATTAAAAGTCATCTCTGACAGATATATTAGGTAACAATTTATTCATTAAGACTATTCCAATAAGCCGAAACACAACATCTCTGCTGTACTGTAAGTTGGGGAGGAGTTAAATATTTGGCAGATTCCAGGAGATGTCCCAGCATCGAGTCAATGCTACCATGTTCCTTCAATGTCGTTGAAGTAATATAATACTTTCGAATTGATAAGACCTATAAAAGTTGATTTTATAGCGACATCAACTAGAAAAAAGTACATAGTAAATAGTCTTTCAAACGGCTGAACGGATTTTCATAAAACAAAACTAAGAACCACACTCCATGAAGACACCTATCCAACGAAAAAAACTAAATCGAAATCGGTTCATCTATTTGGAAGATGCCACAGACAGACACACACATACACAGATACACACGTCAAACATATAACACCCCTTTTTTGGCGTCTGGGGTTAAAAACAACAAAGAATGTGGACTGGGGAAATGTCAATTTTTAAAATGTGTCGGTGAACTTCAGACTCACTTCTCAGACCATTGAAATAATATGACTATCTAGTCTAAAATCTCAAAGTTATAGTCTCATTCAATACTTGGAAATTAAGGCGTCTGCGTAGTATTATTATCTTTTCTATGGCTTCGTGTTACAAGAAGATGAGTAATTAATGAACATATTTTTGCACAAATAATGACAATAATAAATATGACATTGCTGTTGAAACAATGTACGATTTTAATGTTAATACATCTGCAGCTTTGCATCTGAATATACAAAGTTACCGTAGATGAGTAATGTAAGAATATTTTTCTGAAATTTTCTAAATTTTACATAAAGAATTTTTTTAGGCTAGTGGAAAGATTTCTAATAAATTGAATACAGCCTGTTTTTTTAAATATCTTTTAAGCTAGCGTTTGACCACTATCTCATCTGTTGGTATGTGATGATGCGGTCGAAGATGGTAGCACGCTAGGCCTAGAATGGGAACTGACTCTCAAGGATAGCTGCCGGAAGCCGGAACACATTAGATGTTTAGCGACAGATTTTCTAGCTTAAGAGTGGTAGCTGACCAGGCGGACACTAGATAGTGTCCTACCACCATGCAGAGGTTGTTGGTCTCTTAACGATGTTTTTCCTTCACCGAATGGCCACTGTAAAAGGCGCGCATACATTTTTCGACGAAAAATTCATTGGTGCACGGCGGGGTTCTCCGTACCTCTGGCACCAAAGCCGACCGTTCTCCCGATTACGCCTCCGGGCTCCTACGCTATATTATGAGATGAAGAAAAAAAGAAGAGCAACAGGCTCACGTAAAATAGGACAGACCGTTGTCAAGCAGTAGACTAGTATAGGCTGATGATGATGATTATGATAATTATATATCTAAGGATCGAATTCTTAAAATTTTACAATTTCGTACAAAAAAAAGAGTGTGTGTACTTATGTACACGCGTTAGAAGTTATACTTCTGTGGCGTATGGAAAAAAATAACTAAAATGCAGTAGTGATTAACGATAAATATTAAAATTAATCAAAAAGATTTTATTTTAATAAAAAAGGTTTTATTAACGTAAAAATATGACGTTAAATATGACATATACAACTTGAACATAGTCATGCCACCTAGAACTACCTTCACGGTGTAGAATTTAGGTGACGGTGTGCGCGCGCATCGTACCACCTAGAACTAACTTCACGATGTTAAATTTAGGTGTCGGTGTGCGCGCGCATCGTAAAAATTCACTCTCATCATTTTTCTCTATCGCGCCAAAAGAAGTACAACTTCAAAAATAAAACATGATAGATAGACATGATTTTGGATACCCCTAATAGCCCCCTCCTACCCAAAATCACGTGTATTATTAATTTTACTTTTAACATTACCACGTATAACTAAGGGAGAGGAGGGGGTTAAGTTAAGACGTTGCTAAAACTTTTCGTAATTAATGGACGACACATAATGCTACAGGTTTGTTTTGCTTAAGAGGGGAGAAGACCAGCAGAGTATTTTCAGCAGAGTATGACACACAGTAAACCACATTTCCTATATCAATTCATACTTTGATAAATACAGTTGATACGCCATCACACAGGTAAATCCTAGTTTGGGTGTCAATGTTAAACTAGTCTAGATTATAAATACTTCTTGTATATAAGCTAGTACATAAGTTTATGTTTAAGAAAAGTTTGTTACATAAATAAATATCATTCATTCATTCAATTTATTCACAGTAGTGGCAGATTCGTTAGCTTAAATTGTACAATTATCACCAGACTTAGATTTTTATTTGTCATTGACATCATCACTATTAATCTAACACGTTGCGTATCATCAAACTTCATTCCAACAGTAGATAGGTCATCGTTATATTTGAAACTTAACCAGTTCCACACAATAGCTATTTATTCATCAAGTGACATCATCGAAACGTCATTATTCAAGTCACATAGGACTTGAAACGCGTTTTGACTACGCCTGGCCGCATACTCTACGCTCAAATATAATGTATTGTATGTAGTATGTATATATTGAACTTTAACCTTAGTCAGTTTTAACAGAGCTGCAAATTATGTGCCAGAAACAATTATGGTAAATAATAATAATTTCTGGAATGTTATTAGGTATCCTTATACATAGTATATATAAAACAAAATAATGTCGCTGCCCGCGTCTGTACGCTTAGATATTTTAAACAACGCGAAGGATTTTAATTCGGTTTTTAACCGACTTCAAAAAAAGGAGGAAGTTTCTCAATTCGACCGTGTATATATATATATATATATATATTTATGTTTGTACGCGGATAACTTCGTCGTTTATGAACCGATTTTGATTTTTATTTTTATGTTGGAAAGAAGATATCCCAAGTGTGGTACCATGGTAATTTTATCGAGGTCTGATAAGTATCTCCAGAGATATGGAGATTACACCTCAAAATTGGTACTGAAAATTAATAGCGCGGCATTGAAGTTATTTTTAGTTTTTTAATCGATCTTATCATAAATAGATATAGTCTAGAGGAAGGTTTATCACTAGGATTAAACGCCGGCAAAGCCGCGGGATGCAGGTAGGTTGAAATAAATAAGGTTCATATTCAATTAATATATATCATCATATTCATTTTACCGATTATAGTACCCGGATACAACTTTTGAACAAAGCAAATTTGTAGTAAGAAAATTTTAGAATACACTTCAATATTGTGGTCACCCTCACTCATAATCATGATTTGAACCTTATCTCATAGAGGTAAAGGTCAATGTTAGTTGGTAATATCTTAGGACTTAGTCACGTGACGGTCTACAGGCCGTATTTGTGCACATTTAAGCGGAAAGCTATGAATGTATAATTAACAATACCATAGGTTACGTAGTAACTACTATAGAATCTGTGCCATAGGTAAAACCTTGATTAACCTCATGAGTGAAACGATGATGCTCAAATTAAGCCTAGTTATTTATTCTAACTGCTATTTCTATAATTTTATGCCAAATATTTCCTCTATGTATCACATATATAATTAATCTATACTAATTTTATAAAGAAGGAAAATGTAAATTATATTTTGGGCCAGTTTCATCGGTTCCTGATAGCGCTGATGTGAAGAAATCTGACAGATTTTTGATAGCTTTTATATGGCGTCATGTGTCAGATGACAATCTAACGCATTATCAGGAACTCGTGAAACTGGCCCTTAGATAAATAAGTAGGAGGTACACTTTGGAACTATTGTTTCGCTTTATAGAAGGACTTTGTAGGGATATTATGCAGAAGGGAAGAAAGATACAAAGTAATTAATTACAGTTATTCAACTCGCACCCAAATGTATTAAAATTTACAACAACCATTACTTGTTGTCAAATTATAATGATTATTTTAACTAATAGATAGGTAATAGATGATAATAATATAATAAATTGTTTATCTTCAACCAACATGGACCATAATAATATTAGAGTGCAAAGAATTTTAAATAAACAATAATCTTAAGCAAGCATCTCATATAAATCTATGTCATACAGTAATTAACGTTAAAAAAAAATACAATTAAAATAATAACTAAGAGATAGACAGAAAAAAAATATGGCAGTATTTTTATGTGGAGAACCCTACAGAACAGATAATAATACTACGTACCCTGGGTATCCAAGCTAAAGTTGGTAAGTAATTAAATCTTGTTCGGACTTCTTGATAGCATACTATTCTAAGGGCCAGTTTTATCGGTTTCTGATAGCTCTATCTATCACTGTTTGTCACTTTATCATGAATACTATGCCAAAGATTGATTTACTTTATACAAAATCAAATAGTTAAATACTCGGCAAATCTACTAAATCTGACTAACATTTATTAATACTATCTGAATAGACTTATTTTAAATTAGCACAGAATTTTGAATAAATATACTGTGAGCTTCTCCCATCAACTCAAAATACATTAGAATCTAAATTAATATGTCTAATTCTCAAACTATCATAAAAAAGACAGACGGAGTCGTGCCGAACACCCGAGTGAACGCAAGTTCAGTAATACTAAATGCTTGAGTAATACGCTTCCGCGCTCAGTTTGTTGGCAAGCGGCAGCAGGGTCAGACGCTTCCGTGCAGTATTACTTCGCAGCGTTGCTTACGCAGTAATCATGCCGTATTGACTATGCCGGACTGAGCGCGGAATCTTATTACTCAAGAATTTAGTATTACTGAACTTGCGTTCACTTGGGTGTTCGGCACGACTCCGTCTGCCTTTTTTATGATAGTCTGAGGTCTAATTATACCAGAACATGCAACATATCGCGAATGTCAAGTCAAGCTATGATGCGATGTCTGTACAACAAGTCGAGTCTGGATTCACGATTATTTTAACACGAATGATTCATTTCAATGACATCGTTCTCAGGAGCGTGATCATAAGTCATCGATGACGTTGGTACCGTACCTACTATTAGTAAGCGTGACGTAGTTTGCAACAGTGGGTTTGTAGGAACAGTAGGTGGATTCCGAAGGTGATGTTAAACCACGTTTATTATGATGGGCATTTTCATTTGTATTTTGTACGAATATCTATTGTACTAAGGATTATATGTATCAATACTTTATATAGCCTTACGGTGTTCTTGCAGCACACGGCCCTTAGGAGTCATAGGTCAGACTGCTTAATTTAAAACTTTATATTGTTTTTGTAATACTTATTTGTTGTTATAGCGGCCACAGTACTACACATTCTGTTAAAATTTCAAGTCTCTACCTATTTTATGGTTCAAAAGATACATTAGTTTTTTGCTTTTTAACTTATATTAGAAACACCTCCGTCTATTGTCTTCTTTTCTATAAGTCCTCTCCATCCAAAGGTTGCCTGGAAGAAATCGCTTTCAGCGATAAGGCCGCCCATTGTAACACTAATAAAATAAATGATTTGTATCTTATTTTTTTAAGTTATGAGGTGTGACAATAAAGAATTTTCTATCTATCTATCTATACATTTCAACAGGGTCCCCTTGGCACCCTTTGGGTACGGAACCCTGAAAAACAACTGCACATACAATATCTCTTTAGCATTTGCCGCGTTTCGCGTTTCTTGCGTCCTGACTCTTACAAACAAACAAGACCACAGAACAGATAATAATACTACGTACCAGCTCTTCAATGTGGGCAGTTCGGCGTTCGTTTGCAGAAGAAAGCGAACGTCTTGATTAGAGAATTCAGAGCCGAGTTCAATCAAGAACTATGCAACCAATCCTACTACTATGCACTATGGACTACATACGAGCATCGAAACTCGAAAGTTCGAAACCTTAAACTTCGAATACTAGGCTGAAATACCCTATAAATGCCTAAAGATCTCTAAATTCTCATACCGCCCAACGACGCCAACTAACAAGGCATAGTGTTGGCAACTTATGTTTGTGTAACATATTGACCTAGATAGAACGTTCCTACTTTGATGTGGTTTCATAGTAGTTAACATTTTATAAGTAACATGTAATTCAACCGTACAATTAGTCAGCGATTAAATTTAATCTGATAAGGGCGTTATAAAGTTACCCCAAATATTGTGTATTGTACTTTTATAGTTGCAGCTATGGTTAAGTCAAAAGAAGTGTTAAGTTTTGAATAAAAGAGCATGGTAAAGAAGGAAAGGTTGTATCTTCTGAAGACGCTTCATTTAGAGATTTCAACTTCATGAGCCAAGCGCGAGATATTTTTTGTTGTTCGTTGAAGTGTTTTGATTCATATATTTTAAGATGTCTACAAGACCTCCGTAAAATGTATAGAAAACGCTGTTATTTATCTTTCGAAAAAAAAAAACAACTTAATCGGTTACCGTATGCCTGATATAAAAGGTACGAAAATCAACACCAATACCAATGAGTTTCTCCTTCTTGTGTTTAGCCGTTTTAAAATGCATTACATGGGACACAGCATGACATAAAACATGTGATAAGATGATCTTCTTTAAAAGCTTAACTACCTACCCACATTTGTTTACGTTTTTAATTTAATAGTCCAGTAATTCAGCCCCACAATTGAGTTAACACTGGGTGTGTTCAAACGTAAGCGACTACACGCGATTCCATGCAAATTTTATAATGCAAATTATTCTCTGAACCAAATTGAACTTTGTTACAAAGTTGTGTAGTTTATTTAACGAGTGCATCGGTTGTATTGTACTAGCATCAACTTAAATCTAATAAGTTAGGGTCAGTAATGGTTGCATTATGGTTAAGTCTAAATATTGCTTCTGGAGAACCAATTTCTTTCAATGAATGGGCGGTATTTATTAAAGAAATAGTTGTTTACAAAGGTGTATTATACTATATATTACGTATAGTATTCAGGGACAAGATTCTAAAATGTACAATTTACATTATCGGTGGCTTGATTGCTTGTCCTATCTACTTACTGAAATGCAATTTGTAACTATCGACTGTACATTATACAGTTGCTATTTCTAGCAAGATATATGAAAGATGCGTGCGTGCCTCAACATCCCTTGCACATTTTAAATCAAGAACGTCATATCATAGACCTCATCGCCAACGTTTTAGCCGAGTCTAATGCACTCAAGTTACAGTATACTAGTTTATGCTTGTCCTTTTCCATTACTTTCCAATCTCCTTCATACTACAATCATAACAATGCCCTCAAAGGTCTTAATTAAGTGTAAAATTTGATCCCAACTTTTATTACAGCCTCTAAAAGTCTGTTCAAAAATAAAATCTTCATCGGGTAAGCCAGATGATTGATTGAGAGCGAACAATAAAGCACCATCAGTGTAAAACAAAGGGTCTGAGTAGCGACGTGACTGAGCACCATTTGTGTACGCTGTCGAATACAGACATGTTAGCTAGATTCACCTATACACACTAGTGACGTCATAGGTCCCTACTCACAGTTGTCGATAGGACTTAGAAGAGAACGCTCGGGTCTGTTTTGAATAATGAGATTCCTGATCTGATAGATGGCTAACCTTTTTGGGTGGCCTGGGAACGGTTAAAAACGAGACAATTTTCTGTTTGTTGAGTCAGCGAGGTTGATATCTTGAATACAAAATGCTTTTGATAGATATTTTTTTGAATTAGGGTGATTTTTATCCAGGATAGCCTAACGTTGGATTGGAGATCGGAGAGGATTTGACCTTGCGAAATATGTAGTTGAGACTGTTGCTAGCAAAGAAGGAATAATGTATTAAAATGTTGAGCATTCGATCGATTTAGTCCTTATGAATTGAAATCATTGTCATTAACGAGGACAAATTGTATGATAGAGACAATATACCTATAACGAAAGGGTTCAAAACCTTACATGAATTGCTATAAATAAACGCCCTCCCTCATGCAAATAGAGCAAAAAATAGCCTAGTCCTCGATCGAGGCTCGATCACCAGCTAATGCGATTTGAGTCGCCTTGCCGTTCAGATCCGAACTGGTTCAGGCGAGTTACAACTTATAAGCCCAGTTCCGAGTAAAAACAGCTAACTTAATGTACTTAGTTGTTTTAAGCCGGCCGGTTCGTTTGTGTGGTTTGGAGTTGCGAGTTTCGTTACCAGTTTTGGATCTTAATTATTTAGTACGGCCCGTGGAAGGACGTTTTTGGGTCAAGTTGGGGTACGATTTGGAAGTTGTATATAGGATAGTGGCTATTGTGAATTTTGACAGGTTTACCCTGATCAAACTGACAAAACGTTAACGCTCACGATCCGAAAATAGACGTCAGCAATGTTGATTTAATTTTGAGCAAAGTCCCATCACTACTATCATTCAGTCTCGATAACGCTACAACAGCAGACATTGTGTCTACAGAAACGCTAAGCCTCTCTTTTATACAGGTTCTCTTCTAAATAGTTAGTAAGTATAGTAGTATTATATTCTAGTCTGTAAGTACCTATAGTTAAGTATTGTAATAATGTAACTTTTATTGGGTAGCCAAATAAATAAATAATGATTCCTATACAGTTTTGCTTTTGATACTCTTCATTATAATTATACTCTTTCAGTACCTGAGATACTTTGTTTTCAAATAACATGAGAGCGTCCAGCTTACACAATAATCCAGAATACTCAATGATGATGTAAGAGAGGTATAGGATGACACTGTATTAAACACAATGTGGGGATTATATTACATCCAGTCTTTATTCCAATTGTGATTCCAAGGATCCTGGATATTTAGACGTGACGGCATCTAACCTAGAAGTATTTTCTACAAGTTTCCATGCTAGTAGGTTAATATAACGCCTAGTTTCAATATATAAGAATTTCACGCGACTATAGATTTAATTTGACATTAAGTAATCATGAAATATTTAAAAAAAAAGTCGAATTTAGAACTTCCTCCTTTTTTGTGAAATCGGTTAAAAACTAGCCCATTAGAGTTAAGCAGTTAAAATTAATGGAGAAGAATTGATGATGACCCAACGATAGACATATTAATTGTATTTATTTTAAATTTTGGTAATACTTTTCTGGGCACATTTGTTATGGCTATGTAACAGTTGAATATATTAATTAGTAAATCGCATTGATATGCACGAACGGATGTTAATCTCAGGTTTATTTGTGACCGCGCCGATTTGGTCTCCATTTGTAATTATTCTAACTTCTAATCCCTTTTAGGAAGTAAGATCCCCGTTGATATAGATTAATGTATAAATATACTCGTAATGCCCACATTATTTATGCTGATATTGTAAAGGTTAATTCTAAACTATATCACTTTAGTAAGAAGTCAGGTGGGATACATTAAGCACTCATCGACTTTTCTTTTCTTTAAAAATTTTCTTTTAAACCGACTTGACAAATAGAGTATTTCTCTGAGCTTCTTAAGTCCACTTTGCTTTTTAAGTGCATTTTTGGTATAATCACCTAGTTATTTTTCAGACAGAAGTAGAACAACTTTTTATGGGGGTATAAGATGCGCTTGCCTAAAGAAATAGCGGTAGTAAGACGATGCGTACTGATGTAGAAAATTGACATTTGTCTAATGCGCAACTGTCTAACCCTTCCACCAAACCGATCTGTCTTCCCAACCGTCCCATTTTATATTGAATCCGGAATCTTGCAAAATTACTAGCATCCCTTGGGTGTCTTCCACGACATCTGGTCCTAAGAAATCGCCTCACCTAACCAGTAAATTTAACCTTGCACAAATCCTAGTATAAATCTCTTCTTTAAGAGAAACAAACGTCCTTAATAAAGGTTCGTGTACAATCCTATGCTATACTAAGACATTGTTCCACACAGGATGGCTTTTACGACTAAAGGTAATATTTGTATTGTACTAAACCTCTTACTAAAGCTGTAATAGTTCTCGCCACAGTAAACTGTGAAAATAACAAGTGGCACCATCAAGGAAAATCTGCCGCCATAACCTTACGTTGTTCCGGCAGCACATAGCCATAGCCCTTGAGAGTCAGACTATTCTAGGCTTACCGTGTTCACCATTTTCGACTACATCATCGCTTACCACCAGCTATATTTATTCTGTGCTACCAGGCGAGATAGTGGTCAAAATTCTGGCCTATAAAATATAAATATAAAAAAGGCGAAATTCTATTTTAAATCTGAAACAAGAAGATTGTGTTCATTTCCAAATGATCCAACAGAACCGTCCAAAGATACGTACATTTAATTGCTGTGTTCAAACCATCTTGTGGGAAGGTCCCTTACCCAGTACCTATAGCAAATAAGGTTAACGTATTCGAGGTGTATCCTCGCATTTAATTGGTCGTTGGATTAATCCTCAATTTATTCATATAAGGGTTTTGTTTGTGAATGGGATTTTGTAGCAGAGTTAATTGATCATTGGACAGTTTAGGATTTGGAAAGGCTAAAAGGTTCAGTGGCAGTGGTTTATGTGGATTGAATGATCCTGACAGTTAAACATTTTCCGGCGTAGAAACTCTTGTAAGTTGTATATAGCGAATTACAAACAGATACCATTTGATGACCAATGATTTCACTTATTAAAGTTTGTAACGGCTATTAACTCGTAAAACATTACTGGAAAATTAACTCCGTCCCGTTTCGAACGTTCTTGAAGTCCTTCGTTTGGGTCAACGATTTTACTGTTCGAGTCTTATTCGTTTTTAGACATTACCATTAAAAAAATCGCAAGCTAGTATATATCTAATCCTTTTACCTGGTTTAAACATTCTCAAAATTTAAGATGCAGGCATCCTCAGGGCGGATTCAGTTAGTTTGAATATCAGAGTAAGTTCTTATGCAGTGTAATTACATTGTACGATTTGCAAGTAGTTTAAGAAACGACAGTAAGCCAAGTCAATATTGGTGTTAATTTTGGAAATCATGCGTTGAACTCATTTTATAATATGGCTAGTTTTGAATTAGCTGAATAAATTGATTGGCTCGTATGTAAATGGCCTATAGAATCGCAGACAGAATATCATTTAAGAAAAATGGAGAAAGATAAAAAGAAAATATCGGTATAGTTAAAAGTATTACTATTTGGCATGCATCACCATTGCAATACAGACATTTTTCTAGTTAAATTCTTGTTTATATATATTTCCGGTGACGATGAAAACTGATTTCATGACATTCAGTCTAGACTGAGAGTTTCCAATGTCAGACGAAAATTTCGTAATCAAAATCATAATAAAATTCTTGGATACACCGTGTAGTTACCGGTTTCAACTAACTCGTTGCACATTTGGCAAAGCTCCACGTTTTATTCAAACCGGATAGACCGCCGAAGCTGTGACGCTCCCGGTGTGAAGTATGGTGAAGAAGAAGACAGAATGAGTACGATTGCACAATAGGGAGATGGATAGCATGCCGCTCTTTCGTATGGCTCTCTCATCCTAACATAAACATCAAGAGATGAGCGTGTAGCGCAGGTTAGTTAAAGTAAACTTAGTTAGGTTAGGGGTTCCGTTGTGAACAGAGTTACCGCTTCGCATATTATGCCATCCCTGGTATTTGATTTGAGATATCTTTGTATGTCACATATGCAATAGGACTGTTGATCTTCAGTACTGTGGTACTGAAATATGTGATTTAGGGCGAGGCTGCAAAGCTTGAATCTAAATAGCAAATGCAATAAGGACTGCGAAATGACGTGACTTGAAGTCCAATAATTCATTTATCAAGGATGTTGGATGGAAGGCGCAAGGCTGAACTTTATTATTGAGCAATAAAAACAGCACGTTTATATATTGAAATAACGTTTAAAATAAGTTAACTTCTTGGATAACATACTCTAATGTTTTAAACCTAATTTTTTCTTCTAGATAAAGATGTTAAAGTTATTCCTCGGCGTGGGATAAGGGGGATAATTTTTCTTGAGCGCTGCCACGAAGAAACGTTGACAGGTGCTATCTATCAGGTTACTCCAGAGGATAATAAGCTTTATAAGGCTAAAGATACGGGCTGAAATCTTTTGAGACTTGCGTTGTATATTGACAAAGTATACTTGAGAAGTCTGGAAAGGCGACGGAGGAATATCAACTTAAAATCGCTGGATTGAGAGGTGAAATTTATTTGAGATCTGTTGGATTTGCATATTTCTCGTGGCTTTAGCTGGTTGATGGAGGTTTTTTGATGGTGCCTATTGTGTGCTTACTTTATATTAACCTTTCACATGTTTCTTGGAACTTCTCTACGATTCGGATATAAGATATTGAGATTATTATTATTGTAGTATTCGTTATTCTTCTAGGTGATGAATGTATCTAGCCTCGGGGTCTATTGCTACCAAAGGTGAGCTGAGCGGAGCGGAAATGTCTATCTACAACGAAAATCAGTATTTGTCGCGCTGCGTGACAATTCCTATTTGTTGATTGGTTGATCCAACTCCGTTCTTTTCTTTTTTGTGGCTTCACGTCAATAGTACAATGGGTGGGGATCGAACTCACGATTTCTCGATCGCCAGGCCGACGCCTTACCCATTGGGCTATTGCGGCTTCTAGTAGATAGTAGCTTTAGTGGATACCAGCCCTTATAACTTCATAAGTCTATGAGATCCTCATACAATTGGCATATCTATTTAAATAGTTAAGCCGAATCGTTCTTATTTAATTTTATATTACGGTTTTCTCAAACATTAAATAAATCACAAAATGATATTATAAATCTGCTAGATTTAATGTTATGATATACTCATATATCCCGACAAATCGCTCTTCAGCTACGTTTATAAATAATGGTGATTTCATTTCACTATTTTTATAGATCAATAGATTCAATAGGCTATTAGCATGATTTGTGACTTTTAAATTGTTATGGAAATTATAACGGCAATTATAGGTTTATAGACATTAAAGTTTCATTTAACGATAAACTTCACTGTAATCGATATATGTGGTATATTTTTAGACTTTTTGTACCTAGAAGCTGGCAGATTTTTATTGATAACTCTTGACTTTGTGGAAATAAGGTTGAAAATAGCATGGACACGATATAAAATGATCAGTGCCGTATTTATAATAAAATATTAGCTGCTTTATCAGTTCATTAGTAACAGCTGACGTTTGAACGCGTACTTTTTGGTGAGAGTAAAACGAACACGTGAAAATCTAATTTTGATGAAATTTTGGAGGTTTAAGCTATTTTATCCAATCTATGACGATCACGATTATTCGATCGGTTATTCCTACACTAAATTCATGTATACTTAGTTAATATGTAGTAATCATAGGGGAAGGAAATAGGCAGATGGTGCATCACTGCACTGGCCAAGCGAAGCAGAAAAGAAAAGCCTGTTTTAGGCATTGAGAGGTTTGCACACTTATGAAGGGTGACAGGACCAAATATTGACACTGGGCTAGTTTTAAGTAGTATTAGCACCAGTTTTAAATTGCGAGTTATTGTTATTGTAATTGTGCATTTCTTAGTTCTAAGTACTACAATATAAGTACAATTAATTACTGCTTATATTGTGATAGTTGGCAATGTAAAAGTCACTCACAATTACTTATAGTTTTCATTTATTTGATTTAAAACTCAGATGCCAAAATAACTGAACCAGTGCCAAAATTTGGCCCTTTTACCCTATACATGCAATGTTTGTGAGTTTGTTACTGCACGCCTGGACGGATATGAATAAAATCTGGAATATAAATAGCTTAAATACCCGGCTATGGACATATATGTATGCCGCAGAATCGATAACCGTTGGAGTAAGCGTGTTCTAAAGTGGAGACCACTACTCGGCAAACGCAATGTAGGACGCCCTCCAGCTATGTGGAGAGACGATATTCGCAGGGTAGCTGGTAGCGGTTAGAAAAGGACAGCTGAAGATCGAGCTCAGTGGCGTGCCATAGGAGAGGCCTATGTGCAGCAGTGGACTGATACGGGCTGATAATGATGATGAAATACCCGGAAGAAAGTGGATATCACCACTGGGTGCAAAAAAGGGTGCTCTAAATCTCTGATGGAATCCTGAACGAAAGCTCCTAATATTTTTTCCATCTCTCTCCACAGCACTAGTTTACAGTCGAACTGCCAAGAAAAGTAACATACAATGCTTCGCCCAAGTTACGCCAGCGATTATTGATCGAGTTGGTTCAACGAACCACCGAAATGGATAACTGTACAATTTTTACTTGGCAAGGGAAATGAGTCGCACCAAAACAACATTCTAATGAATGAGATATTTTGAGAAATATAGATGACAGAATTAACAGAATATACGTATGCATATCTGTTAAAAAATAGAGGTTAGTTAGAACACTGATATTGTTTCTAAAACCAAATCAGACACACAGACACTCCCGCTGTATTTATTTCTGATAATGATAAGCTGCAATCGTGATCAATGAGAAGATTTTTTTAATCTTCATAGTTCTTGGAGACTTAACAGATGGCTTTTGAAATCTACGCATTGGTCTGACATTGTAAATCCGACAAAATATTTTTTTTATCGATCGCTGTCTATACCTATGTCTATATCTAGTCTTGTATATACGCTTTTATTCCATGCATTTCACGCATATATAATTTTATATAATATATATTTAATGAACACGTCAACCGTGCTGTACTATTAACAAACTAAAATAAGCACAAGCATTTTTGATAGCCTGGTTTCGTAACGAAAAATACCAATACCAAAAACTGTGACAGCACCAACCTTTTACAGCCCTGTCGTATTGTACACCCATTTTTGGAATGACATGCCCAAAAATAATTCAATGCGAATTATCTCAAGCAAAAAGAAGGCGATGTACAATACAAGTACGAGAAGGCTTTCTAAAAGGTCCCTTTACTCTGTGCATATGACTTATCTTCACCAACATTACATAATGTGAATGCAACTCGTCCTGTCTCTCTCTTACCTTGTTTAGTACCTTTCTACAACATAACTGCTGAAGCAGCCTTGCTGAAATGTACTTATATACTTGTAGTGAGTACAACTCATTGACTCTCACTACAATACAGATATAGAATAGACCTGACTTTTTGTTCGAAGGGCTTTGCGTACCAATTTTGTAAAATCAACCGAAGTTGAGCGTGACAATCAGTAATGCATATTCAAATTGCATTACCATCAACATTTGTATTAAGTATAGTATAAATGCGATAGACTTTTGTAAAGCGTTCTTGTTACCTCTCGGTCAAACCGTTTAGAATTTTTTATGCACATAGAAAGAGCCAATTCAATTGGGTAGAAAGAAACATAGTGGTAACTTGGTAAGCACAGAAATATGAATAATATGTGGCGGTAAGGATAGGTACACATTTATTTACATTTAACGCGGGCGACATTCATTTATTTATAAAATCAAGAAATTCCGAAATACTCGACGGTACATCGACGGTTATCTTAAATAATACATTTAAGTTAAACTCCTGCTATTTCGAGACATAATAAGCTGACCTTTAGATACTTGTTATTTCAGCTACGACATTTCGTTAGTGTTATTACAGAATAAATGCTTTCTCTATGAATGTTAAGATTTTCCATTTAATTTATCGACCGTTGAAGCGATTACTGAGGACGGTATTCATCATCAGCCTATACTAGTCCACTGCTGGACATAGGTCTTCTTAATTGCACGCTATTGAGCATGACCCTCGGCTACATTGATCCAGCCACCTTGCAGATATCATAGCCCCTAGGGTGTCCTTAGCTATGTTTGCCAATTAGCGGTCTCCACTTAGGTGTTTGCCCCAGGATTGAGGACGTTATTATATATATTAAAATATATTTATATATATAACAGTAAGGTAACGCACAGCCAGCACTGTCTGGGTTGTTTCATTGATAGCGACCAATGTATGTTGCATAGAATGAGAGAATGAGAATGAGCTTTACAGATGTCTAGCTCCATCTCCCTTTATGAGAAGTTTACAGAAAGTATTGCTATCTAAATAGAAAATTTCCCTAGAGACTGTCTGCACACAGTGCAACTGTCCCAATTTATCCTCCTTAACCGGCTGCACAATATAACACGTTAAAAAATAAAAGAAAAACGTCTAATTTATATTCGTTCGGAGGGTAGTACAAAAAACGTTTGGACAAGAATTGCGTGCAGGATAAAGTTAATAAGTTGTAAAGCTATTGAGATCCTTACTCATTTTGGATTACTAGCGTTTGACCACTGTCTAGCCTGGTGGTAAGTGATGATGTGATCGAAGATGGTGAACGCGCTAGGCTTAGAATGGTCCGATTCTTAAGGGCTGTGCAGCCGGAACACCGTAAGATTTTGGCGGCAGACCTTGATGTGATACTCTTTGGTAGTAAGTCGGACGGAACATTGATATAATGTGTCTATCACTCACCATTAATCGCTTCCCATCAAACTAGCGTCTTGCTTGTCTTATTTTTTCGTATTCCATGCTTCATATCATAAAAAAAAACCTTCAAGGACAGAAACTCCAGACTCACAAATCTTTTAGTAACTTTGTCAAGATTGCCAACGCAGTGTTTTGTTGCTAGCACAGTAGGAGTCATATTTGCACGTTGCAATCGAAACTTATGCTCATAACGTCTGAAACATAAATCCTAGGAATGCGACATAACAATGCGACGTTGGTCTTTCTTTGAAATATGTCTCTTCGAATACGTTGAATTCTTTATCGAGCACTAGCTTTAAAATTTAAGTATCGCACAATTCTGTATTTACTGTTTGTTTTTCTCAAGAACCTGAATTATTTGACCAGGGTCATCTTACTGCAGCGGCTATGCAGTCTCTAGTGAAAATGATGGCCTGGATGACTTTTGTGAAAAACTCTGGATTTTAGCGTGATCCACATAGTGTTGCACTAATTTCTCTACTCCTCTACTATCTAAAATATTTTCGAATACATAGAACTAGTCATACACAATAACAGAATTTTGGTACAGGGCTTGTCTGAGTCTTTGTCTATTATCTCTTATCGGTGTTTACTTCTAAAAAGGAGGAGTTTCTAAATTCGTCTGATTTTTTTGTATGTTTTTTCGCGAATAATCCTCCGGCAATTGTGAACCGATTTGATGAATATTTTTTTATCGGTAGCGTACTACATCTTTGCGGTGATCCCATTACACGATTCATTGAGATCTGATGAGTATCTCCAGAGATATGAGGATAAACATCTCAAACTTGCTACTGAAACTGATTCACATGATCTTAATTACTACCCCTTCAATTTTTTGTATATTAAAATCTATTAGCAAATATACCAATGTCTCAGTAACCACGACCAGTAGTTATAAACTCATTACACGACATTAAAACAAATTCTTGTCCAGCACCAGGTTTCGAAAGCAGTCTAGATATTCGAGAGCAAGTTTTTAAACCTACACTCCAGTCCAGGTATTTGGGTTGTCAGACGACATAGTTTAGTCACAGTATATTTTAGCCGTCACTAATTAGTTTTTGATGAGCACACAGTGAGTAAGAAGATTACGAGGTGCATTATAGGACGTGACATAAGCCTGCCATAAAAATGTCTCTATGAAGAACCGTTTAACACATCTATGACTAAAACATTTACGATGCATCCGCTGTGATATATATGACTCAAGAAAGAACTATACTTACGCGTCTTGTTGAATTTATTCTTAGTTAAAAATCTCAGTAGATAAAAAAAAAATCTTTGGTATTAAATGATTATCTAATTTCAGTCCTTTACAAGAATATGACTATAATCTTACATTTTATCACTATCAGACAATTTGGCATGTTTCGGCATATTTAAGTGTTATTTTCTTAGATTTGTGTCCAAAGAAATATTAATATTAAGGTATTATTTCGTATTCAGGATTATTAAGGTATTATTTTATTATTATATTAATATTAAGGTATTAATATTTCTGTGCTTGTGTCTTAGTTTTCCTTAACTTTGTCAGTATGTTCACCCGCCTTTCTGACCCTCGACCGCATCGTCACTTATTAACAGATGAGATAGTGGTCAATGTAGAGTATTTTCAACCGACTTCCAAAAAGAAGGCGGTTCTCAATTCGTCTGTATGTTTTTTTTTGTATGTATGTTACGCAGATTACTCCGTCAATTGTGAACCGATTCGAATAATTATTTTTATACGTATAACGTACACGTATAACGTACCCTACGTACGTTGCCGAGGTGATCTCATTGTAATTTCATCGAGATCTGATAAGTATCTCCAAAGATATGACGATAAACGTCTAAAAGTTGCTACTGAAATTGACTCGCGCGGCATGGAAGTCGGTTGTTTTAGTTTTTAAACTATCTTAATTATGACCTAAGTAAGCGAGTCGAAGGGCACCAAAATATGTTTTTCTAAATTTGCCTATTTTTTTGCTGAATGTACATTTTGTCGAATACAATGAATGCAACTTAAAATATAGGTAAAAATAATCGACAGTCTCTTCAAATGTTTGCCTATAGATATACAACGGAAACCCCTACGTTCCCATCTCAAAACTCCACATTGTATAGTTGGTATATTGAGACAAATTTAAATACCATACTTTGCTAAGCTCTCAGACTCAATTTTCGCTTACATTTCATTTAAGCCCGATACAAAATCAATAGTATCTTAATCACCAATATCCCCAACGTGAGCAAACATCGGCTTAAACATATTAGAGGTCCTTTTAAAACTGCCATTCTATATAAAAATTGCTTTTACAAAGCTCGTTAGCATAATGTCCAAGATACAGTGGATGTACGGAACCCTTTGAGATGCAATCTCGCTACAGGCAACGTACAGGTTAGCTTCGTTATGATAACAGGGTTTAATTTCGGATGCGCGTTTTTTTTCTGACTACGAGAAAATGAAAAATCCTATGTTATGTTATTTTTCAGGGGGTTTTTATAAGCTTTTTTTGTATTCTTCGATACTCATTCGATATTATCGTTATACTTATTTAATGCACCGTTTGCAGTTACTGACGGTTTTAGCATTATCAAGGTAATTCTTTTATTACAGTAGGTTTTAACGGACTTCACAAAAAAGGATGTGGTCTTCAATTTGGCTGTATTTTTTAAAATGTTTGTTTCCTCCAAACTCCGTCATTTCTTAATCGATTTAATTTTATTTTTTTTTGATAGTATGTTCCCGTTTGGTCCCATTATAATGTTATCGGGATCTAATAAGTATCTCGAGACATATACACAGGTACCTCAAACTTGATGCTGACTGAAATTACTAGCAGTTGAAGTCGGGTTTTTCGTTTAGTAAACGATCTTAACTTATGAGAAGTACAAAACCGACTGTAGTATGCTGTGATAGGATATAGGTAATATAAAAAGTCAGTTACTCTGTTGAATGACATAGACAAGAAAGTTCAACCAAATCAATAAAAAAAAACCTTGAGAGATTTTTTCTTAAACTTTACAACACCTGAATTGAATTTCAACATTCTTCACGCTGCCTTCAAATTTCCTCACATTTACTTTATAAATTATATGTCAGATTCAAATTTATGATATAATTTAGTGTGTGGGCTTCGATCTCTCACGTTGATGTGTATAGTGATTTCATTCTTTTGAGATCCCATTCATAAGAATATATTACGTCTAAAATATTACAATAGTTTTCTCACCTACAATTACGCATTTCCGGCGATTTTAAACAATTTTAAAACTATTTACTTTATCGAAATAGATTCAAATAGCAATCACCATTCTATCGGTGATTAAACATCTTCATTCGCGGAAACGTCTTAATTAAGACTATTTGTTCAAGCAGTTAAATGTTACTCGGTAATTACACCGAGCTTTTCTTTTTAAGACATTCTTGCTTCATACTATTGACTGGATTCAATTAGATTGAAAGCAAGGCTATTGTGCGAACAAAGGCCAGAGATATATTAAGGGTGAAAAAACATGTCTATACGCTATCCCCACTTTCTCAATGTAAATCCACTGTCTGTCCTTTTCCACTTTTCAAATTATCAACACTTTACCTAATAGAACCCTTTCCAATTCTGAATTGGAAGTTCGAAGGCAACGGTCAAAGGGGTCAAATAAGCCATTTGTCGATAATTTATCGAGTACTATCGTACCGATGCGATACGACGACCTTCTCCACTCTAGGGGATGTTTTATCATGTTTCCAAAACTGTGGTTCGCTAATAAAAGATGGCTGGAATTTCGCAAGTCTGCTCTTTAAACTTGGCCATTGTTGTCTTGTTATTCTGAAATATGAGTAAGTAACTTGGCACAGTATCAGATTTCGCAGTCATATCATCGACATAACTGTCTTACACAAATATACAAATCCTGCTTTATGTCTACAACTGAAATTGGCTGTAACTTTGTAAAGATATATGTTAAAGTGTGCAAGCAATACATAAGCCATGTCCGTAGTCATTATTTATAAAATCGATAGATATGTTGTTACTCGCACTGATTGAAACCTATAAATTGTTTTATCGAATTCTATAAACCGTGTCGATGTAGAAGCCGTAACGACTGGTAATCGAATATTGGCACGGGCGGGAACATTAGCGAGCGGTGAACAGCCGCTGTCACTCGTAGATACATATCGGGGGTTGCGTCGAACAATATCGATAAGTATTCGCCGATAGTGTCACAAACGGCGGAGGGTAAATGTCACGCCGTGTCCATAAACACTGATACGGCAAACGGGGGAAATAATGGGATCATTGGAGATGATACGTGACAAATAGGAAGTGAGCTGGAAATCAGATAAAAGGAAGGTAAGATAAATCAGTATTAATGAGGACGATGTTACCGGGTAAATTGTTGCTAAAGAAAGTGCCTCCTCTAATCCATCATCCCACAGAGATTGGGATAAGGCTATCCACGTACGAGATCCAACGGAAGTCACGTCCCGTAGACCATCTCCTGGGGATTTACCCGCGTCAGCCGACTAACGGTTAACTTTACTACATCGTACACTGGCGATACAAGGCAGCGTTTCGCCTCAGATTTCGACTTTAAACCTGAGAAACTATAGTTCACAGTGAAGTATGCTTTGTGCTCTGTTGTGCACGACGTTTGATCTCCGACCGAGCAAAAGTTTATATTGTTATAGGCTGATTTACGATGGCGCCGATTTCTGGCGACGTCAAAGTTATTTCGGACATAGATTGTGGAAAATTATCGCGTGAATGTGATGAATAGCTCATATAAAGTAGAAAACATTTCAAAATAAACATAACACACATTTGATCGATATCACATTTGCGTAATACGAGAAATCTGCAAAGTTGAAGCTAAAATTATGAACTAGATAATGTTGTTGCTACGCAGGATACATATCAAAACAGTTACGGTAACGAAAAAATTCTAATGAACAATGATGAAGAGGTCTTTGCTTCTATAGTAGGGAGTTTAAGATTTTCGAGCATATAGCACATACCTAAGATTACGCTACGCATCTAGACTTCTAATTCTAATCTAATTATGTATACTTCAACTTTTAAGACTAAGGATGGTTAAGCCTGGCGTGAATTAGTAGATATTTCCTTAAAATTTATAACGTGCGCATTAAGAGCATTCTATATGAGGATTTTGAATATAAGGCTCTTATGTACGAATAGGAAAAGATAACTGCCATAAATAAATAATAAATCATAGGTATATAGGTTTTACACTTGACTGCAATTTTGATATGTACAATATCAAAAATAAACATTCAAGAGACGTATTTCAAAATAGCGATATCTTTCGCTTTGTGTTGGCGTTCTCAAAGGAATCACAAAAGATAATGGTGACAGATATAAAACATGGACATTTTTAGTAACGCTACAGATATTCGGGATGGAAATGAAACTACATCAAGTACACTCAAGAGAACTTAATCCATTGATATAAAAATATAGGAACTAGGAACAGTTACTGTCGCCAGCCTGCCCGAATAAGGAGGTGCTATGAACGGAATGAGTAATAAACTAACGGTGGAAGGAATAAGTAGAAACAAAACATTATAATTCGTAGGGTGTCTACTCTGGGAGCAGTTTAGATATTAACAGAGCAGCTATTTAAGGAAACTGTTATCGGTGACATTATCAGGGGTGAAAGGGATAAGGATCTCGTAAAGAAGCCTCCCGCTTCCACCTGTTCGTGATACTTAGGATAACTATCGAATTTGATAACGGATATTAAACGCTAGCGGTAGATTAGTTTGTTGTGTTTGAGGGAAATCCTTCATTAGATGAAGGATCAACAATTTACGGCAACGAGACGAGTTATTGAAGCGCTCAGAAGTAATAGGTACTCGAGGTATCATTTTTGGTTGAGCGCTTCTGTTTGAATAAGGTTAAGCGGTTAACGGAATATTAATCTAAATATCACAATGGAGAAAATCGATATACCGGAAGTGATGTAACTAGACTAACATTTTAGTGCAAGCAAAAAAAGCAACACCAGGTGTTACAAGCAATATGATGGAAGATATGATTAATAAACAAAAAACAAGTAAAATGGAAGACAATTAATTACGAAGAATTACTGAAGTTGGAAAATTATTGTAAAGAAATTTCTTGACAATAACAAAACAAAGCCATGTCACGCGAGGGTCAACGTCGGGTAAACAATTATATGTGACAGGGATATTTATATCATAATTATAGCCATTCGATAACGAATTCGAGGGTTTGATAGGGGCACAGAATGGAATAAAAGTGTTGTCGGTATATTATGACCTTGACATTGTCATGGCGAAGATTCTATGAAAATTGTTTAGAAAGAATCGATGGAATTTCATTTTAAGCTCCTTGTAAGCCTGAACTATTGACACGCTAATAACTTTAAAATAGATAATTTAAGATCGTTTACTTAAAACGCTGCGCTAGTTATTTTAAGTAGGTAGCAAGTTTGTGATAATAATGTGTCGGAATACGGAAATAATGAATTTTACAAATCCATGTATAATGTCGAAGTTATGCTCGAGCATACATCCATACTAACCCTCACTAATATTATGAAAACGTTTGAAACTCTGTCAGTGTCTGTTTGTTATCTAATCACGCTTAAACGGACGATCCGATCTACCTGAAATTTAACAAGGATATACTTTATAGCGTGACGATGAACATACGCTACTTTGTGTGCAAATAAAATAATGATTTTTACACATAATTTATTAAAATAACTCAGATTCCACAAATGTTGATTGACAGAGCTTTACAGTCATAAAATTCTTGGTGTACATGAACGAAGTCGCGGGTATCAGCTAGTAAATATATATAAAAATATCCTCCTCCTTTTTTGAAGTTGGTTAAAAATGACCATGCGCTCTTAGCTTTTTACTTACATTATAAACATTATTTATTACTTAGGTACTATTATTACATTGTTACTTAAACCCGCAATATAATAGAGCAGAAAAGTCTTTTGATAATTGTTCTATCCAGAAATTCTGCAGCTACTGTGAAATAGGATCATCTTCACAAGAATCAGAATTGTTCTTGATCCAGAACATAAATCCTGTTCATGCCTGGCGTTCTATGCAAACGGATGATCTTCCACTACGGTCATCAGTCATATGCCAAGATTGACAAGTAAGAAATTTATCTGACACAATCGAGACGCACGCGATCTGGGGTGGAAGTCTTTACATTGATAGCGATGCGTCTTGTCATCGCAAACGTCTAACAGAGGGAGATGCAGCTAGACAGTATATAATTGCATCTCTGTTCTTAACGACGATCGTCGCTGCAAATTCATCGCTATTCATGTAAAGACTACCGGCCCTGCTCTGCTTTATAACGCTTCAGTTCCATGCTATTTGACCCAGTACATAGGACATAGATGGGCAAGGTGGACAATACCTTCTATATAACTATCATTACAGAACCGTATTGCCAGTACTAAAACCTGACTACGAACGGACATAAAAGAGACCTATGTGAACCGCAGTAGCTGCGCAAGTAGTCGAGTACTTTTTCGAGTTATTCCTAGCAGACGCTTTTGCATAACAGAATGATAGATGTATAAAAGTACTTACCATCTGTGGGCGAGGTGTAAAGCTTCCTGCATATCTCCTGTGGCCCGCCGAGCGCGTTGATCCTGGCGAGACCCTCGGAGCCACGGGACTCCATCAGCTCTCGCAGCTGGCGTAGCGAGACGCCGTACTGCGCCGGCCGCCCCTCCACGGTAGCCATGGTGCCGGGCTCGCGGCCGCCGCCCGCACCAAGCCCGACAACCCTCTAGCTCTGGAACAATATAACACATATTATGTTTCTTTGAAGTGTTTCACACTTTATATTTTTGTAAATTGTTAAACACAATCCAAAATTTCATCGTACCGACGGGACTTGAACCCGCAACCTCCGGAATAACATGTTCCGGTGCTTTGCCAATTAAGCCACGGTGCGAAGTATCGTTACGACAAAATTAGTGGATTGCATTTGTTAACCCAATTATGCATTGGTGGCGCCATCTATGACTACTTACTACGTAAGTTAGATCGCGATAGGTTGCGGGTTCATGTCCCGTCGGTACGATGAAATTTTGGATTGTGTTTAACAATTTACAAAAATACAACACATCATTGAAGTGAAACCTCTTTAGGCGCGCTAGGGAAAAATTAAACGGAAGTGACGTAGCATCACGGTCCAAATCAACGGAAGTGACGTAAGCGTCATGTTATATTATATATTTATAAATGCCCTCTATTGCAGAACGACGTAACTGCGAAGACGTATTCGCTTTCATTAGGGCATTCAAGTTTAACAGCTGGAGTTGTACAAAAAAAAAAAAAGTAATGATGTTGATGTTGAGTAATAAATTGAATGAACTTGGAAGTTTAACTTCTAACGCGTACCCTCTTTTTTTTTAACAACTTACAATTTTCTGTACGTCAGTTACTCATCAGCATACATAGTAATAAATTAGTTTAAATGGGTCTCCAAATCGCGAGTGGACAAGTATCTTCTAGGCAAGCGTGCTACATCGTCAGTCACACAAAATCAGGTGAGATAGGGGTCAACGCTTGCTTAGCATGTACAAAAAATCATTAACAAATCTAATTTTTTAATTAGTCATGGTAGTTAGATTAGAATTGGGCATCATCAATAGATGCGTATACAATATTTTGTGTCGATACAGTATTATTGTAGGTATTTCTACCTGAAGTCGGTAACGAGGTTGCATGCAGTCCAATATATGATAAAGAAATACATTACGCCAACACGAAAGAGGTTGTAGGTTGTAGATGGCTAATAGAGAAACCAGAAGAGTCAAAGAAACGAAAATAGCCGCTGCTTTGTATATTACACATACATACGATTTACAAACGCTAGCCTATATCTATACTAATATTATAAAGAGAGAACATTTGTATTTTTGTATTTTTGTATGTTTGTAATGATTTGGCTCAAAAACTACTGGACCGATTTAAAAAATTCTTTCAGTAATATATAGAATGGACTTTCGAAATGAAAATAGGCTATATATTATCCCGTTTAAATCAAAGGTACATTCGTGGAGACCTAATTTGCAACCTAAGTCGACAAAAAAACGGTCGAAAAAACACGTTTCTTACGAACGCTGCTCAATTGAAAACAGATGGAAGAATATTTTCTATGGAAGAGTTGTACAACTTAATAAGACCTACAAAAAAGTCCGCGACAGCATATGTCTATCTCTTAAGGTTGACTCACAGTAACCATTTTAATCTTTAATTTTTTGTTAAAAAATATTACATAACTTCCAGGGCTATTTTCAAGTATATAGTATTAATCCTTATCCAAATAATTACGCTAATTAGCTTGGCCGCATATTATAGATAAATTGTCCTTTACAGTATGTAGTTCTAATGAAAACTCTAGAAGATATCACAGATTTCACATACACGCATCGCAAAATTAATAAAATATTTGCAGTTAAACTACAGAATAGGTCATAGTTACTACGAAAATATTATTATACGCTTAGCTTTTCTGTAGATCCCCACCGATCGCAATCAATTTGAAGTCAATATAGTATAATAATTCTAATAATCTATTGTATAAAATAATAATGATCTATATATATAATATAATATTTTAAACCACCCCGACTATGTATAATCTTTTCATTAAAAGCATTCCAATGACTCTAAGCACGACATTTAAAATCTGAGCTGTAAGTTGGTGAAGATTTGAGTATTTTGTAGAGTCCAGGAGATCAGGTCAATGCTTCCATGTTCTTACAATATCGTTGAAGAAGAAGATTTTCGAATTGATCAGACCTATAAAAGTTGATTAAAGCTCATAGTTTTATAACGATTGAACGAATTTTCATGAATCAAAGCTAAGAACACTCTCGATGAAGACATCTATCAAAAAAATAACTATCAATAATAAAAGAAAAAATCGGTTCATCCGGTTGGGTGCTAAGTAGCTGCAGACAGACACACAGATAGACACGTTAAACGTATAATACCCCTACTTTTTGCGTCGGGGAACGCCGTAAGGCTACGGCAGCAGATGTTCTCCTTGGTGGTTAGCTACTTTTCAACCGACTTCCAAAAAGAAGGAAGTTCTCAATTCGTCTGTATGTTTCTGTTTTCTTTCTTTTTTTGTGTGTGTATGTTACGCGATTACTCCGTCAATTGTGAACCGATTCGAATTATTATTTTTGTAATCGGTAGGGTACGTTTCCGAGGTGGTCCGATTGTAATTTCATTGAGATGTGATAAGTATCTTCAGAGATATGACGATAAACGCCTCAAACTTGCTAC
This sequence comes from Cabera pusaria, assembly GCA_954871355.1. Classification (NCBI taxonomy): domain Eukaryota; kingdom Metazoa; phylum Arthropoda; class Insecta; order Lepidoptera; family Geometridae; genus Cabera; species Cabera pusaria. The sequence goes on from OX940911.1 coordinate 12,682,286, forward strand.
TGAAATTGACTCGCGGGGCATTGAAGTCAGTTGTTTTTGTTTTTAAACTATCTTAATTATTGGTAGATTTAATGATCCCACGAAAACTCATGATTCATGAATGCACATAGCTATATTCCTAACAATGAAAGTTTTAACTTTCATTGTTAGGAATATAGCTAGGATTAGAACCAACGACCCGGGTCAGAATCGGGGTAACTATCCTTTACGCCAAAGGGCCGTCCAATATCACTACGTAAGTATTATAAAACAATGTCTATCACTGCGTCTGTCTGTCTGTTCGCAATAATGTCAATAGCTTCTGAACGAATTATCATGCAGTTTTCACCAATAGCCAGAGTGTTTATGAGGAAGGTTAAGGTGCATAATTCGTTAAGGTTTTGTGTAAATTGGTTGACATATGACGATTATTGTTAAATATGTTAATATGTTACATTCGATGCAACAAACTGATGCAAATTTTGTAGGCATATATGTTCTACCCGTGCGAAGCCGGGGCGGGCTGCTAGTATGATATAAAACAAAAACATATTACACAAATATTAATGACACAACATTTGGTACCATATAGTTCAAGTTACATTCTAATTTATAAGCCTGTTTTGTTTTATTTTATTTTATAGATTTTTTTACAACGTAATAGCAGCATTAAATTAAAATAACTAAAAACAAATTTCAAACAACCTGCCTTAAGTAGCCGAACTCTTGTGTAAAAATAATCTTTACTAGGAAAAAAAAATATTGCATTATTCAAAATGCAAATGGCATTTTACTGAAAGAATATATCGCGCAGTTTAAGTCGAACAAGGTGACATTATGACTACATATACCCTAGTAACACTGTTGTTAATCGAATAACATAATATATCACTATTTGTACTAAAATCAACCGCAAATTGTGTTGGTCTTTGACTTTGACGCTTGGGCCATATTTACGGGAAACGACATTACTTACCCATCAACGCGATAAGTATTGCGTTAATTATTTAAACACGTCAAATGGAAAACTTGAACGGTCAACGTCAACGCCCATTCTCGGCAATAAAATTGGCGTTAATGTTTTATATGGGAATAATAGCGGTATTCGTCGCTAAGCATCATTTTGTGAATGATAAAATCTTTTTGTGCCTGGGATCCCAAAAACATGGCTCTATTTGCAAAATTTTGAGAAACTCAATGACTTTCTCGTTAATATGTATTATCGAAGAAAAACACGCACGTGCGACACTGTCACGCTCACGGTGCACAATGAATTGTCATTTGACAAACTTAGTGTAGTTCTCGCAAAATCTATTTTTATGTACGGTGTTCCGGCAGCATAGCCCTTGAGAGTCAGTCCATTCTAGGCCTAGTGTTCTCCATTCTCGACCACATCATCGCTTACCACCCCACCAGGCAAGATAGTGGTCAAACTCTAGCTTATCAGATAATTGAAAACATAATCGTTACACATAACATGACAAATTATATAAAACCCATCCGATGCTCCTCGATTTTGAACGTTGCATAATTAAAGAAGGGGTGGGTGATTCTCACTTTTACTTGGGATGATATCACCCCACGCGATCTATGCATAAATATGAGGAACAGGTAAGCAGGTGAGAATTTCTGCTTTAATAAGGAAACAATGACAAAGCAAAAGGACAATGATTAATGAAACAGTTGGGTTCTTGTTTACTTTACGAGTTAATCGAAAGCAAATTAAAAAATTGAGGGACTATAAAAAATTTACTTGGACTTCAGAATTATAACTCTAATATGATTGAATTTTTTTTTATTGGCTTTTTTTATTATCTTTTTTGATTGGCAAGCAATATTGCTGGTAGAAAGAATGAAGTTTACAAAGAATTGACTGATAGCCACAGGTAATAAATAAAACGATAACCCTATTAAGGGCAATCATTTTGAGCCTATAAGTATAGTGGCACATTTAGTTGAAGACTTAACAGCAAACACGCTTCATAATGAAACTTAATTACCAAACCGCAATTAAAAACAAAAGTACCTATCTATTACTACTCCAATCCAATTTAAAACTGAAACGACCCACAATATTGATCACCATTGTTCTGCAAGAGAACCGTCGGAGCATTCTCATGTCTCTCTCAGAATAGTAAACGATAGAGATAAACGATTAAAATAGGTCAACTATTAAGAATGTTGTATACACCTGCAGAAAGTATTACCTCCTTTTACGATCTAATAAATTGATCCGGCTGAAGTGTCATACATAATTTAAGATATGGTGAAATGTATAAGTGTACGGAGATCCGAAGACTTGGAAGGAATAATAGTGTATAATAGGGAACTTAAAGAATAGATTAAGTTGAAGTTGAGAGATCAGTTAAAGTTAGTTTAGGTGGTTATGTAAATGCATAGTTGGATGCTATAGGTGTAAGACATAGTTGGAGTCTCAAGTAATTAGAAGGAGTAGGTTAAGCTTACACGTAGTCAAAATTATAAACCTACGAGAGCGAGCAAAATCTACAATCTAAATAATAAGAAGCAACAAACGACAATGAAAAGAAATAGACGCTCATTTCATAGTTCAACAACATGGCAACGGCCGAAGTGAATGAGGCAAAAACCCCAGAGTACCATAGCCCACAAGTTACCAAGGCCTCAAGCGTTGCCAAAAGAGAGGGTACCTAGTAAATATGCTAAATACACAAAGTAAAAACAGAATAATTAATGATGGAGCAGCGGAGCTTTGACAAAACGACACTAAGCAAGCTGATAGTAAAATATAACTTTTGGGATATTTCATTCATATGAAAATAATGCAAGAAGAATTGAATCAGGTTTTAGTAAAGAAACATAGAGAGCTTGTTTAAAGACGATTGTTTAAAGACTATTAAGAACTAATTAATTAACTGATTTAAAGACTATTAAGATGTAAAAACACTATATATATTATAAGAGGAATTTAATGAACTCTTTAACTTTGGGACCATTAATTGGCAAATATAGCTTAGTCGTATGCAATTAGCACAAAGGATAAAGCCACAGAAAATCCCAGAGTTTGTTAGAATAGCTATATTACCTACTTATTACGCCAATGCAAATGCGAGTTAATAATATCCAATTAAATACCGTAATAATTATAGAAGTTGAATGCAATACTCGCATTTATGGATTTGGGTAACTTTCTATTAGAAAACGCATTTGTTTTCAAAACCTTCAAATATTAATAAGCTGAACATAAATCAGAACTAGATATTTGATAGTTAGCATACTCTGAACATAGTTAAGTATTTAATAATACATTTTTACTCCTGTATGATAATGTCCTAGACATCTATTTGTGTCACACTTCAGATCCGAACAGCGAACGAACATGCATCTCCGAACCGCAAAGTTAGTTAATTGACAGGATAACTTAAACTTAGAAATAAGAAAAACAATACGGCGAAGAGTATTAAAAGCAGTATATCAAGTGCATGCGCTATTAACACCGTACTAAAGAGCTAGGGAGGTTCCTAAGAGGGTTAGCCCCCACCGCATCGCGAGGGTTGCCAACGACATCCGGGTTGAGTGTCGTTGAACGGCCAGCAATTAGGTCGAGCGAGTGCCCATCTCTGTTAGATTCTGCGCGCCTGGTAGTCGCCGATGAAACTTTCAGCTATATTATCTTTGAGACTTATTTGATTTTTCTGACTGACTGTCAAAACAAAGCATCTTCAGTATTTTCGGAAAGAACGTTCCTTCTTTATTTAAACGTAATTTTTTTGTACTTTGTTTTGCATGCTCATGTTTTGTTCTATGTTTCGCAGGTCGTTTGTTTGTGACCATAACACCAATTTTGTGTGGTAAATATACCACGGGCCTTGGGTTATTTAACCAAGTCCAAAATTGTTGGTTGTGGTGTGGATGGTTTAGTACAACATTTTTGAATTCTTCAAGTGGATAAATATTTAGCAAATAGAATGTTGAAGCCCCAAGATTATGCGAGTTTAATATTTTCTGTTAGAAACTAACACACGAGTACAAAATATATGTGCAGAAACAATATACAATCAAAAGCAAATCTTTATTAACTTTACTGAATCTTATAACTCTATAGAATACATAAGCCATCTGATGTTTAAAAGAGTTGGTAGGCATGTACCTGATATTCATCATACAACATTAAATATTTCCGTATCAAGAATTTGAGCGTATATCAAGGCTGTTTTTGTCAGTCCCAGTGTTTTACCGGGCTAAGTGGGTCAATAGACGTGTTCCAGCGCAAACTTGGCACAGGCTGGCAAACAATCTTGATTGAAAGTGCGCCTAATCGGATACAGCGAACGGCTACAATCGATGTGTGCGTACCTGTACCTCTCATGATTAATGTGAAATATCGGAGCCGGATTCCCGTGGGTGAAATTATTTATGTAATCTATGTACACGGTAGTTCTTAGCTGTTTCATCATGATTTAGAATGCGAGCGATTAAGAGTCAATGTTTTAACAGGTTCGTACAGATAAGCCAAAAATTTAAAACAAATTCTGCTAGCTGTTGGCGATAAGTCGGTAGTCCTCGTCTCACTGTCGCCTGCTACTACCAGACAACCTGACATCCATCCATTCATCCGTTAATTCCATCTTAGGCTCCATCGTCACTTAACAGCAGATGAGATAGTGGTCAAGACATTTGCTATCGGCGTCTCCGCAACCTTGAAGACCCTCAACTTTCCGTCATGTGGATTTTGGTGGACACTGGCATAGAGAAAATTCTTTATACTAGTGTCTACCGTTCGCACAGCGGAGACGAGGAGACAAACAGGCTCACAAACCACCTCAGTGAGGCGGCTGATGTGGCCCAACAGAGGTATCCTTCTGCTCAATTAGTGCTTCTGGGGGATTTCAACGCCCATTATCAAGACTGGCTATACCCATACCAGAGCACTGACCACGCTGGTCGAGAGATGCGAAAGCTTGCTTTAACGCTAGACCTCACTCAGTTGGTCCAGGGAGCAACAAGGATACCGGACGTTGATGGCCATACAGCCAATTGCTTGGACCTTCTGCTGACAACAGAACCAGACCGCTACTCGGTGTCGGTTTCATCACCCTTAGGTAGCTCCGACCACTGTCTGGTGAAGTCTGTATCCGTCTACTCCCCGCCAGATCCCAGCCAAAAAGGCACCCGGCGGGTGTGGCGATACAGGTCAGCAGATTGGGATGAGATGCGTTGTTTTTTCGCGTCTTATCCTTGGCGGCAGGTATGTTTTTCTTCGAGCGATCCCTCAGCTTGCGCGGATGCTGTGACAGAAGTGTTACGTCAGGGTATGGAGTATTTCATACCATTTTCTGACGTTTCGGTGTCAAGCAAAGCTCGTCCATGGTTTAATGCCAAATGTAGAGATGCAGAAGCATCAAAACATGAAGCTTACTTAGCCTGGGCTGATGCTCGAACCCGCAAGACTAGAGATGTACGCGAAAAGAAGAAAGCCTTTAACTTAGCCGCCAAGTCCTGCAAAAAGGCTCTCAAGAAGGCTCGCTTCGATCACATACGCCGAACAGGGAACAAACTTGCTTCTTACCCCTCGGGTAGCAAAGCGTTCTGGTCCCTGGCGAAGTCGATCGAAGAGAACTTCTGCCGTCCCTCACTGCCTCCACTACTGAAACCCGATGGATCACTAGCACACTCGGCTGAAGAGAAAGCGAATTTATTTGTTACTCTGTTTGCGGAGTCTTCACGTTTAGATGCTGGCAATGCTGTACCTTCTAGTCTGCCGACTTGCGGGACGTTTATGTCGGAAATCCGCATTCGTCAGACTGAAGTACGCAAAGCGTTGCGCAATCTAGACGTGAACAAAGCTAGTGGTCCAGACGGTATACCAGCTGTAGTCTTGAGGACGTGTGCGCCTGAGTTGGCTCCTATTTTGACACGCCTCTTTCGCTTGTCTATGACGACTGGTCAAGTGCCTAAGTCCTGGAAGCAAGCAAACGTGCAACCCGTGCCGAAAAAGGGTAGTCGTGCAGACCCTGTCAATTACAGGCCTATCTCAGTCACTTCCATACTCTGTAAGACTATGGAACGTGTACTGAACCACAGGCTCCTGGCATACCTAGAAGTGAACGATCTCCTCAGTGACCGACAATACGGGTTTCGCCGAAACCGGTCTACTGGGGATCTTCTAGCGTATGCCACGCACATCTGGAGCGAAGCCATCGAGAACCACGGCGAGGCGCTGGCCGTCTCTCTTGACATCTCGAAGGCTTTCGACAGGGTTTGGCACGATAGCCTTATTAGCAAGCTTCCTTCATACGGCCTGCCCACTGGTTTATGTGTTTGGATAGCAGATTTCTTAAGGGATCGGTCGATTCGAGTGGTCATCGATGGCTGTTCTTCCGACCAATTGGCCATAAATGCCGGAGTCCCTCAAGGATCAGTACTCTCTGCAACACTTTTTCTGCTGCATATTAATGACCTGCTTAAACCCGGTATCTTTGGGTATGCAGATGACAGCACTGTTGTAGAGAGTTATACATCCAACGCACGAACCAGTGCATTACAAATCCAGTCTCATAGAGAAGCGATGGTCGAACGCTTGAACTTTTCTTTGAAGGCAGTCTCTGATTGGGGCGATGCCAATCTGGTCAAGTTCAATGCTGCGAAAACCCAGGCGTGTCTTTTCTCCGCTAAACGGAGCCCATTTCTACTGGCTCCTACTTTCCGGGATGTGTCCGTTCCGATAAGTAACAATCTCGAGCTTCTTGGCATCTCTTTGACACCAACTCTCAATTTCGGCTCTTATATTGAGTCTAGAGCCCAGCTAGCCTCAAAAAAGCTTGGCATTTTGGCTAAGGTGAGACGGTACTTCACACCGGGACAGTTGCTTAATCTTTACCAAGCACAAGTCCGGTCGTGTATGGAGTACTGTTCTCACCTTTGGGATGGTTCTGCTAAATACCAGCTGGAGACACTGGAAGCTATTGAGAGGAGAGCCAAAAAACTCATCAGCGATGACCTATTAGTAAGCAAGAGACTCCAGAGTCTCGCGCATCGCCGCAAAGTCGCTTGTTTATCGGTTTTCTATCGGATACATTTCGGAGAGTGTGCAATGGAACTGCATGATTTGATTCCACCATCCCCATTTTATAATCGGACATCCAGAGACACTAAAAGGCGCCACCGATTTATGGTGGATATACCATCTACCCGAACGAAGCGATTTGCTTCTTCGTTCATCATACGAACCGCTAAGGAATGGAATACCCTGCCTGAGTCCGTGTTTCCGATTAAGTACAATATAGGGGTCTTCAAATCGCGAGTGAATAGGTATCTTCTGGGTAAGCACGCTACATCATCGATCGCATCATCACTTAACATCAGGTGAGATAGTGATCAAGTGCTACCCAGTTCGGTATAAAAAAAAAAAAAAGAGCCTGACATTAAGACAAAAAGAGACGTCTTCATACGTTATTATTAAGGTTTAATATAATTAAGTATGACTATGCTAAGCTATTAGAATTATTTATGATTTAGACGAAACGAAAAAAAAAGAAACACATACGTAGAAAGGAGCTATAAAACTAATAAAAGGTATAAAAACGCCAATGGGTATTGGCGTTTTTATTAAGGAGAAACGAATTCCTTTTAAATAGAATAATAATCTTAGAAGAAACAGTCGGTATAGACAGAAAATCAATAGCAGCTACCAATCAACTCCCTACCCACCAATAATGTATTGCAGTAAGCGATTTAGCGGATAAATTAGTACTTTCATACGCCAAGGTCGGCCGCCTTGATAAATCAAATCCAAAAGCGTGGCCGTTACTAGGGGGGGTTGCTTATGAAATATATCTGAGAATAAGAACAGACATTTTGCATGGTTTCTGGAGAAATGTTGAAGAAGTAGCCGCTAGACGTATTCCGATATCTTGGCAAAATATCACATTTATAAGAACATCATACCGGTTTATATTGAGTTCTAGGATGATTCGGTATTTATAGCCAACTCTGAACGCAGGTTGCTTTCCTTCAACATCGTCTTCCACGTTTATCTCGGATTGCATGGTAACTTGCCATCATGTCGATATCATATATGTATTGTAATGCTGACAATAAAAAACACAATAGACCATTGAAATATTTAAGATACCACAGAATAATTAATAGTACAAGTAACGATACTAGATTACATTCCACTCAAACCAAATTTTTGGACAAGAAATCCATTCCGCGAATATTATCCAAAAATGTAACATTACATTGAAAAATATGTACTTTGTTGTTGCACTTAGATGCAACATGGATAATCGTCGTTGTTTTGGGGACACTATCAACAAGCCAAAGGGCATCATACTGACTCCTACGCTCAATGTCTGCAGAACCCCTGAAGAATAGTCCCTTACCACGTCCCTTTCAAATATCACGATGTACGGCCAAATCGCGTGCTTGTACAAGCTTTATCTTAGCCACACCTGGCTTTTGCAACTTCTAGTTATTAAAACTAGGCCGGCCTAAGCGCTAAGTGTTAGCTATGTTAATAAAGATAGTTTATAAGGCTATTGTTGGAGCGTTAGAAGTTATAAAGAGGACTTGTTTTTTTGTTGATATTTATGAACTAAACGAAAAGCTCTTGGCAACGACTGGATAAGGAAAGGGAAGAAAGCAAGATCGTGCTAAAAGGCATTCTTTAGAAGAGGCCTATATCAAGCAATGGACTAATATAGGCTGATGATAATGTGAGGGGTAACATAACTGGTAAAAATTGTGGAACAGTGAAATGATAGTTATATAAATTGTACTATTGCCAAATTGTTATCTTTACTGACGGCTACAAACTGGTTCCACAAAAACCAACAAACATAAATTTTCAAAAGAAATTAAGCTAATGATAACAACTTAGACTCTAAAGAAATAACTGAGTACAAAACAATTTTCAAATGTTTTGCAAATCTTTTGTATAAAAATAATTCTTAGATGTTATTTTATAATCATCATCATAATCAGCCGGTGTCAGTCCACTGCTGGACGTGTAGGCCTGTAGATGTCGTTTAATTATCATCAACTGATACGATGTGATTGCTTAGTAACGATTACATTTCTGTCACCGATATCATCCAACCACACTGATAGAATTGTATGATCTGAACGTAAAAGAACATTAAAAATCGGTAACTATAATATCTGTCCGAATTACATTAAATCACCAAACACATACCAAGGCCATAATGAACTATCCATCTTAAGGATCGACCACGCTCCTCTGATCTGAATACCACAGTATCACAAAGTTAAGCGCCACGTCGGAACAGTGGAAGAGATAAGGCGAACTATCAACAAGCTTAGTTCAGTGTTTGAACTTTTTCCAATCCAATCTATTCAAGTTGCCGACACTTCAACGGGAGCCACTTTGTTTTACTTCAACGTTGAATGAACTTACGTAAGAGAGAGCGAGAGCTGTAATTATCTTCTTAAAGAGTTCAGTTTAATAGAAGTGAACATTTGATTCTGATTCTGAACACACAATTCGATACAAGATACAGAAGAATTTCATAGTGTACTACACACTAGTGTATACATTGTAAGAGATTTTTTTATTGGAGTATTCTGTGACGATGTGGTCTAGGGTGGAACCTTACTTATCTTGAAGTGGAGAACGACGGTGAGTCGAGGCGTAAAACCAACTTTATTTAATCAAAATACCGCAACTACGTACAGGTGGTGTACCTACCACTGATTATATAATAGGTTACTACGTACTCTTTTTGCGAAGCTTATCCAAAAACGACATAACAAGTAAATTTTAACCTGAATTGAACAGAAGGCTACTTACGGCTTCAAGGAAATACATTTATGGTAAGACTTGATAAACAATACTCTAATTTCAAAGTTGGAAATAGTGACTACCTGGTAAAGCCAAATTGATAAGCGCTCAATATTAAGATACACTTGAAAAAAATTGTTACAATAGACACTACAAATAAAAGTCATATATTGGACCCAATTCTGTTAATTTAGTCCGATCAATAATTCAGGTGAATAACAAGCACACTAAACTTGAAAGTCGAACTGTTTAAGTGTACCTGCCTAATTTAAAGTTTAAGTTCATAACAAAGTTAAAAGTTACTGTGAAGTTAAGTGTTCATGGTTGAAAGACTGAATTTAAAGACCTTCGTTAAACTTTATACCACAAATTAGAATAATTATGTTCAAAAACGTTCTTCAAAACTGCAACGTAAACTTTTACGCTATTGTAACAAATATCTGGTATAATATCGAATATCCGTTGTAATAGCTTTATATTAAGTACCTATAGTAGAGTCAATTTAATAGATCAAATTTGACACTTCATCAAAATTCAACAACGTGAGGTCACGTTGTTGAATTTTGATGTAATTAAATAACATAAAATTATTACTTATTTCAATGTCAGAACTGCATAATTACTTAACATTTTTTAGTTACAAATACATATTTATTCTACAAATTACAAAAGAAAGCGTTTTTACGATTATTTTGACTAATAATTCATTTTAAACAAAATAAACAATTTTTGTTCTAAAAAACTAAACGTCAGTACAAGTTTACGTCAGTGAACACTTTTTCTTTATAAACACTAGGGATGTTACCCAAAATAAAACTGGCCAAGTGCGAGTCAGACTTTTGTCCCGCACACGGAGAGTTGCGAACGCCATCTAACGAATATCTAACGAACTTCTAACACTAAGTAAAATAACACTAAAGCTACTTGTACTCGCCAATAGATGTCGGGAAGAGTCATATTTTACGTTGTTTATTGAAAACACAAATAAAACAACACTTTCTGAAAATGAATCCTAGCTAGATCGATTTATCGCCCCCGAAATCCCCTGTATACTAAATTTTATTTAATCGTTGGAGCCGTTTCCGAGATTCAGATTCCGAGATTAAGGTAAACACGATAGCGCCATCTATAAAGATTTATAGATGGCGCTATCGTAAAAAACATGGTTTTTGTTTTACACCCTTTAATTTTTAACTTTGTTTTGTTCTTAGTATTTGTTGTTATAGCGGCAACAGAAATACATCTGCGAAAATTTCAACCATCTAACTATCACGGTTCACGAGATTCAGCCTGGTGACAGACGGACAGACAGACAGACAGACAGACAGACAGACAGACAGACAGACATACAGACAGACAGACAGACAGACGTACAGAGGGACAGCGGAGTCTCAGTAATAGGGTTCCGTTGGTACCCTTTGGGTTCGGAACCGATAGGTTGAATCGAATGCAATGATTACTTGTGAAGGATGTTTAACTATAAAAATAACTACACTGTGATTGTAATTAAAACATAATATTATTCTTAGACTAAAAAAATACAAAAATAATTGAGTAGGAACTAAAATCAATAATAATTTGGGTTAAAAAACATACGATAAACTCAAATTTTATGGAGCTACATTCTAATCCATAAATACATATAAAATTGTTTAAATATGTACAATTTCCGATTTGTATAATTTGTATTAACGAGTCTTATCAATTTCATATTAACGCAAAACAAACAAGTAAATAACGCTGAATAATGTAAATACTAATTGTATTTCTCATTTAGAGCTGCCGGAAAATAGGTTATTTCGAATAACATCAAACTAACATCATTCTTGTTTGTGTTGATGCCTATCGATTCATCAGTTGAATCGATGTTTTTAAGCAAGTTACCTTACTATGAAGCTAAGACTGACAGATGTCAAATGTGATCTATTAAATTGACCCTACTATAACTAAATAATAAATACATTTGCAGCGCCTTCGAGACCAATCAATTGCGCCGAGAAGGTTAGTTTATTCGACTCGAATCGTCATCATATTAGATCCTTCTAAACGAAGATCATCAGCACAGTAGAAAAAGTCGTGAAAGAAAGTGACACCAGAGACAGAAAATACACTAGTATGATATGCACATATTATGACAAGAAGTGAAGTCCACGTGACTAGAAAGGCAATGGACATGAAAGTGGACGGCTAGAGAGGAAGAGGAAGACCGAAGAAAGTGTAATGGACTGTATGATAGTAGATATGGATGTAAAAGGAGAGGATGCGGAATTGACTGCGGATAGACCCAAATGGAAGAGAATGACATGTTGCACCGACCCCACTTAAGTGGTATAAGGGTAGGAAGATGATGAATCCTCGCACACCGAAGCAACGAATGATGTTTCATTGGTAATAAATGTTAAATTATTAAAATATCTTAAAAATTAAAATAACACTTATTCTCAACCAATACAAGGTTACATAATTTATTCATATAAAGCCCCTTCGAAATGAGTTCAGTCTACGGCATCGTCAGAGCGACATCGTCGGCGGTGCAGTCGTCATATCGACAGCAATCTATGACGTAACGTCCGGTTAGTGGGACGGTTCGCAGGAAACAGTGAAGACTGACGAAGTTTAAAATGAGGGTAGAATGAAACTTGGCGATAGCTACCGTATAGAATTTAACAGCAATGGGCGTTTTTTAATATAACTGAAAAAACGTTATTGCGCCTCAAAATATAAATGTAAAGGTTGTAAAGCTATTCTATTTGATACATCATATTATACTATTATTATATTAAAACCCCAATATATATTCTACAAGCATTTCATGGTTCCGTGGAATTGAGAGGCGTTCTAACGTGTTGGAAAACGCTTCGGGCTTTTATAATTCGAAAATTCCTTTCACGTATGCGTTCCGTTCATTTTTATCTTGAAATGTTAGGTAGAACATGAGAAGAAGTTATAAAAGATATTATATAAAAAATTCACAAAATTCACAGTCATAAGACAAAATTCACTTTCAAGCTAGTGACAGACAAAAAGATGTGCAAGCAGGTGTTTTGTGTACAAAAATACGAGTACATTAACTAGCCGATGCAAAACATGTACTAGGAACACATAAACCGAAAAGAGGTATCGCGATCCGGATTATAGCGACCACGCCGACCGGTGTGTCACCGCTAATCAGACTATCTCGTGACCTGCGGTTGTGGCGTAATGACGGAATCCGAGTGGCCGAAGTTGAAAGTGAAATGTGCAAGGGAATTTCAACCATGAGACTTACTTATTGATATGTAATTACAGAAAGTGACGTGACGACTGATGAAGTGATGATGCAGGAATAGCGGTTGGAAGATTGGCGACAGATCGATGACATTGGCAACAACGCCATATTGTTCAAAGACCGATGATAAGGATGAAGTGATACTAGGAACCGACGCATGATGGAAACAGGATATGATATAACAGCTAATCAGACAAATACTATTTCGATAATACTCACTCTTATTTGAGTGGGTGAAACTAAGGATGTAAAGTTATATACCACAGTCATGATTTTTATTTTACACCAGAAAAAATAAAGAAGATCGTCATGAAGAAAAATCATCCGCGAAAATCCCACAGGAGCGAGGAGGCCAACAGTAATGGATTTCCCGAGGATTCGACACGCTCGCACCTAAAGAAAAGTGTCAGAATTCCGGGCATGGCTTCGACTCCATATCGTCATAAATCAGATACCGCAAATTCGTTTCCTGTAAATCTAAATTCATGTGACAGCCGGGGGCTCCGACACGTGTGCTATTGGTATTCAGGAGGAGCAGGGCCCGGAGTAATGACTTAGGCAGGTGGGGCTGCCCAACGCTTATGTTATGTCATACCTACCTTATAGGACATGGTTTTTATTACTACTCCGAACTTTGTCGAATGACACGATGGCTTGTATGGTATGTCTGAATTGTCATTGGTGGAGTGGATCGAGTCGTGAGTGGAAATGTTAGACAAGAAGTACACAAATGTTTTACTAAGTTAAAAAGATAGAGCTAAGTAACAACTGTGTTTTCAACTGTAAGAGTACCCTGTGATCAGCATTCCCGGTCCGAACTAACTTGGTGGTAATTTTACGTCGACGTAATCTGGTCTGCGGAAGTTTGGTTAGATATGTGAGCTTAGTCGACCAGTCAGCTCTTTTACCTCAAAGGCTAACATAAACTTATTTTTATCTACCTAGAAGAATATACTGCGCGAAGATACAGTTTACCTTCGATGCTCAGGCTTTAATTTCTTGTATCCCGGCTGAAGAAAAAACTTTAACACTAAAACTTTTTGCAAATACTTAGAAAATCATGATATAAGATTATTTTGTTACTTGTTCTAGAGACACATTCAAAGCTTAACTCTTATACTGGGCTTCATTAAAACTTGACAGATCGACGTTTTAAAAGGGCTCCATTGTCCGATGTAGGCGAAACTTTGTTCCGCAAAAGGCTGACGTGGATTACTTTTAATTAAGTGACTGCCAAAACAAAAACGTCCGCGTTTTAATTATATTAAATCCTGCGAAATAATGGCTAAGTGGCAATTTAGGTTACGATTGGGACCGAGACTTGCCTACGGGGTATACGTTTCAGCCATTTTTTTTGGAAGAAAGACGCTTGCTTTTAGTATAATGCTTCCTTATTGGGGTAGTAAAATTTTAAGTTCGACGCTAAAAGAAATGTACTTACTTTTTTCTGGAAAAATAATTTAATATGCAATATTTTACACTGGTCTTTAATGATGTTGAGATTGAACAAAATTAAGCAATTAAGTTAAATTTAGCTTGTAAGTTGCACGGAGAAAAAGATTTCTCCGTGCTTAATGATGGCGGGCGGGATAAGCCTCTTATGATGGTATGTCTTTTTGGGATAATTAAACATAGACCATTTTTTTCATAAGCAGTTAATACAGAAGATGTAACGTATATATATTTATATTTTATATCTTCTGTATTAACGAAATCAAACCATATAGAAATTATGTATTACTAAGCATTAAGAAGGTGAAAGTAGGAATGTATTCTTGTTAGGGATGGAAAAAGGTCGTTAACCTTATATCACAAGTTAAATTATTCTCATTTATTATTAGTATCAAAGTACGCGGAGGAGCTGTGAAATATAAATTCCTGGGTCACAAAATTTCTGAGGAAGTGAGTGAAAAGCATGGAATATTCAAAAACAAGGTAAAATTCGAGAATTTACGCTTGCAAAAAGGATATTGAAGATATTTCAGAGTTCTTTGAAAAATGTATCACAAATCGGGAAATGTTTCTATTAAATCTAAAGAATTTATAAGGGGATACAAAGTGCCATTGAACCGAAGTACACATGAGTTCATTGACCTTTTCTAAAGGAGTATGGGCCGTATTCAAAAATATTTTGACGGACTTGTACTATTCATTATTCTGTGGTATTGGTTTGAATAACACAAAGCGTTCGCGTGCATTGTAACCACCGTATTCATAAAACAACACTATGAGGTCTCACGGTGCTAAAGAACGAATACAATACAATACATATACTCTTTATTGACACCAATTACAAAAAGTACTTAATTAATGTAGGACTTATAAAGTAAGGTACAATGGGCGGTCTTATCGCCAAAAGCGAATTCCCCCAGACAACCTTTGTATGAACATAACATTATATAAAATGAACATTGGACGGCGGTGTGTATTTATATGAGATAATATAGTATAGTGCTAGTCAAACCAACACATTATTAACATTACTTGTGTTGGATCTACCGCTATGCGTTAGTTAAAATCTTTATGAATACGGCCGTGATACTAACGGTGGTATTATAAGAGAAATATGAATAATGTATTGAATGACCCTACAGGTTCGCAGGCACTTATATTGTTTATGAATACGGGAGTAGGTTTCAGTGAGGACCTGAATTCAGGGCAGGAAGAGAGTCTGACTGAGTTCTGACTGGTTGAGCATTAAAAACCCCCGAGAACTGGGAGGTGACAGGGCATGTATCAAATGAATTCTGCGCTATAAAATTATGTCTTTTATATAATTTACGAACGTTAATAATTGTTATGGGAACATTCACTGCGATAACAATTTCATTGGATTGTATATCTTCTGTACTTACCTATATTTTTATCTTTAATAATAATTCTAAAATTCAAAATTAAAAAC
Source organism: Cabera pusaria (assembly GCA_954871355.1). Lineage (NCBI taxonomy): Eukaryota > Metazoa > Arthropoda > Insecta > Lepidoptera > Geometridae > Cabera > Cabera pusaria. Next base: position 12,698,219 of record OX940911.1, read on the forward strand.
CACCTCCGACTGATCTATGTATAATCTGTTCATTGAGACCATTCCAATATTTTCAATGCCCCACATCTGTGCTGTAAGTTTGTAAGGAGTAGAATACATTCTGCAGATTCTAGGAAATGCCCTAGCATCAGGTCAATGCTATCCTGTTTTTACAACATCATTAAAGTAAGAGGATAGGTATGCCAAATTTTGAAACTATCAGATCTATGAAAGTTTCTCTCATAGCTTCATCAACTAGAGAAGTAGGAAGTAGTCCGTAACGGATTTCCATGAATTAAAGCTACAGCTATAATATAACACTTTCGAATAAGACACCTATCAAACAAAAAAAACTAAATCATAATCGGTTGATCCGTTTGGGGTCTACGATGCCACAGACACACAAAGATACAAACGTCAAACTTAGAACACCCTCTTGTTTTACGTCGAAGAATTAGTAAATCCTATAGGTAGGTTTAAAACCATCGGTAATGCAGGGTGCACTACCAATGCTTTTCCAATTGCAGAACAGTTTACAACGCTACTCCATTAGGGAGAATCAAACTACCCACAGAACGTTTATTATAATACAACCGCTCTAATAGTCCTAGTCTACCCACAATCGAGATTAAGTCTGTTCAATAGCATTCCCACTTAAATCTCAAAGGCACAAGTTGCATAGAAACAGCACTGCATTGCAACAAACGCTTTCATTCCATTGTGCTCAGTTATTCATTAACCAACTGGTAACTAAGCCAAAGTTAGTTTAGAGCTTCACGTGTGGTGGATAATAACTGGGAATGCAGTAGGAGAAGTAAAGTAAATGTGAGCAACGCTTTGGTAGCCATTGTTGGCGACCAATAAAACCTTACTATTTATAAAGATTCTCTATATATTTAACTTGTATTTTTCTATTCTTTTTAACCCCCGGTTTTAACACTGACACACACATACACAGACAAACAAGTCAAACTTATAACACCCCTTCTTTTTGCGTCGGGGGTTAAAAATGAACATAATATTAATAATGATAATTAAGATAGTTTAAAAACTAAAACAACCGACTTCAATGCCCCGCGAGTCAATTTCAGTAGCAAGTTTGAGACGTTTATCGTCATATCTCTGAAGATACTTATCAGATCTCAATGAAATTACAATGGGACCACCTCGGAAACGTACCCTACCGATTACAAAAAGAATCATTCGAATCGGTTCAGAATTGACGGAGTAATCGCGTAACATACACACAAAAAAGAAGAAAAAAACATACAGACGAATTGATAACCTCCTTCTTTTTGGAAGTCGGTTGAAAATATCAAGCGAGTCCTTACTGTACAAGCAGTGGTTCAATGAATGCCATATTGTTTCTACAGTTCGTGTGGGTGTTTACTAAAAGTTAAACGACCGCCTAATATAGTAAGTTGCTTTAACTTCTACAGAAATCGTATTTACTGACTTTCTGTTTCAGACAACTCGGACTGCATTGGACAATATTTTACATATTTAGTATTTGTATCGATTGACGTAAACTAGGACATTAAAATAGGGTAATTTATTTGGAATCCTTGAGGGCCCGGTGGCGTAATCGGGAGACGGTTGGCTTTGATGCCGTGGTACCAAGTTCAAATCCCGCCGTGCACCAATGGATTTTTCTATCGAAAAATTTTTGTGCGCTTCTCACAGTGGGCCACTGTGAAGGAAAACATCGTTAAGAAACCAACAACCCCCGCATGGTGGTAGGACACTATCTAGTGTCCGCCTGGCCAGCTACCACCCTCAAGATAGAAAATCTGTCGCCAAACATCTAATATGTTTATTCTATAAATTGTAAAGAGCCAGTTCCCATTCTAGGCCTAGCGTGCTTACCATCTTCGACCGCATCATCACTTACCAACAGTCACCTGTTGGTAAGTGATGATGCGGATGATGATAGTGGTCAAACGCTAGCCTATACAATATAAAAAAAAAAAAAAAAACTCATGAACTTAAAGATATGAAGTATAATGATTTACTTGTCCATTAAATGTAAAAGAAGAAGAACGAATACAAGAAGGTTTGCGATACACTAAAAGATACGAGGCCACCAATTAATAATCAGAGATATAGCTGTAACATTTCAACTCAAAAGCTATGAAAATCTATCATCTCTGTTGGAAATATAACTACCGAAGACGCCACTCGGAAGTCCAGCTAAGGTGAAGACGACCACAAATTAAGCGGCGACTTAGCTGCGCATGTGACTGCAATATCTAGAAGGCGGAAACTGTACTTGTGCTAAAGAATAAATAATAGTACAACCTGTGCCTTGTGCCTTTGAAATAAGGTTCTAAATTGCTGTGTATTCGAGAGGTTGTGTTTAAGTTTGGCGTGTTGGTCAAGTCGAGACCTTTGCGGTCGTAGCTAATCCGTTGGAATAAGAGCGATATTTGCACGATTTATTTTGACTGTCCATAGTTCTAGATAAGATCTCTAAAACGATGGAATAAGAGTTAGATTTGGCCGACACCTCAGTTGTACAGCTTAAATTGATTGCACTGAAGTTCCCAGGAGGATATGGGACCGCAAACGAGTACGGTAAAGTAACTCGACTAACACAATTGTGTCGTGTAGAAATGTATGTTGATAGATTTTTGCTTTTGGTAATCCATTAGAGCATTAGCTGGAGTGTTGATGGTCTTATTTTAGGGGGGAACGCATTACTATTGTCCTATAAATTATGCGAGTTATTATTGTTTGATTGCGTAGATAGCAAACGTAAACCAAAATGTCGGGAATTCCACCTGCATCTGAAGATATATTTTAATGATACACCTGATCCATTAAGTACGTAATATTGAGCATTGATGACCATTAAAGAATAATCAATGGGCTGAAGAAGTGCTGGTATGATGTACAGTGTAGCAAGATTTGAAGACTGATCGGCAAAGTCAGTAATCAGTCAGTCAGTAATCAAGTCAGTAGCGTCTCTTCTCACTGGTCTCCCATGTGAAAATAACACGATTTACACGATGTCAGCAACGGCATGCCAGTGCTGATAATTCTGGTATGCTATAAATATATGGTGGCCGAAATATACGAAAAGCGCATTACGCGGTCACCAATATCAGTCAGTCAAAAAGTAACTGAAGTTTACAGAAAAGAAATACTAAAAGGATGTTTACTATCTGAGACCAGTGTCCCAGTCAACTTAATGGTCTTTTCAGACCTTTTGCCTATCAGATGAAAGTCGCGATCTCGGCCCAGAATTCAATTACAGTGAGGTCAACTCGAACCACGACTGGCTTTAGCCCTACTTTTGGGGCCGATGTACTAGGCTGGATATGAAATTCCATTACTGAAATGGATAGATTTTAAATCGGCCCCAAGATCGAATGATTGCGATGGCATGGTATTAATTTAATGGAGACTCGGCGTCGAGTTTACATTTCTTTATGGGAAAATACCTTGTGATAAGCTTTTTAATTTGAATTTTCCGAGAAACTGGTTACATTTGTTAAATATTTTGATTTTTTACAATTGAGAACCTCCTTCTTTTTGGAAGTCGGTTGAAAAGGAGGAGATGTTCTCAATTCGGATATTTATATTTTATGTATATTTGAGCATAAATCCGTCTGATATTAGTTAGTCTGATGGATAAGCAAAATTTTTTTTGTTTAAAAGAATTTGATTCCGAAATGGTCCCATTTTAATTTCGTTAAGATCTGGTGAATATTTCCAGAGATATGAAAGCGAGGCAGTCACCAGCTATACTTCTTAAAATTTTAATCAATATACATCCTGACCCAAATCTAAAGTGCCAATTCATTAAAACCAATTCCAACAAGGTTTTAATTTACCTAGTCAAGTGTGTGTTTTGAGTAGAACTAATCGAATCCTTGCTTACGAACTCAGTATGTTGTGATGCACGGTCAGGGAAAGATTGATGATGATGGATCTGGGCTTGATGGCGCTGTAATTGGCTTGATGGATTTGGAGGTTCGGTATCGTTTCTTTCGTACACAGTTTTAGCGGAACAAATATTTGCAGTGAGACGAATCGCAACACATAAAAATCTGTAGAGGATTAGCATGTGAAGTTAATTATAATGAAACATAGTTGGTTGATATTACATAGCAAGCATGATCAATCAATTGCCGTGCAAGCGCTTAAACTTCTGTATGAAGAATATCGGTAGAAGAAGTATCGATTGATATTTCGAATTGTAAGTTTCTGTATAATTATCGTGTTATTGACATGTTTATTTTTCTGCTTACAACTATATTATCTATATTCGGCTGCTCCTCTTCTCTTAGAACCTTTAATTTTACTAAATTTTCATTTAGCATGAATAAAACTTTGGAACTCTCAAAAAACTGGAACTGGGTATATTTTCAATCACGGTTGCTAACCCTGCAAATTTTTTGCTATACATTTTCATAGCCATCGATTTACAAGTGCTCCAATTTGAGAGGGAATAAAAATATATATTTTACGACTCCATCGGCTGAAAGTTCGCAACATCATTTACATATCTAATGAATTATTCAGACAGTTGTTCTATTGATGATGGAACGTTGGAGTTTATATTAGGCTCATTTGGAAGATTGCGTTTTATATCCACGACAATTTTATAAATGCGAAAGTCTATTGTTTATTTGTTATAGCTTTACAAATCAAACAGTTCGAACAATTTTTCAGAGCAGTGTAGCCATATAGAGCCAGATAGAGCAGTTTTACAACAGAATAAATAATAGTACCTATTAGCCTATTAAATAAGACACAGCGGCGGATGGAGCTGGTAGAGAAATATAATGCTATAAGTTGTTTAAGCTTTGACAGCCCATTAGCGTAAAGGGTAAATGGCTTGACTTCAAACCGGGAGTTCAAATCCTAGAATGGATGTTCGTGTACAAGTAGCAGGAGCATTATATCAATATTACACCTGACTTGCTGCCAAAAAGTATCTAAACACCATTAAGGAGAAAATCTGCAGCAATAACCTTACGGTGTTCTAGCAGCACAGCCCTTGAGAGTCAAACCATTCTATATAGGCCTAGCGTGTTTACCATCCTCGACCACATCATCGCTTACCACCAGGCGATATAGTGGTCAAACGCTAGCCAATCGGGTATATAAAATTATTTTAATATATATAGACAGCTTGCGTAAATAGACAGCTCCCAACACAAACTACCTCTCAACGTTAATATAAACTACTAGCTGTGCCCCGCGGTGTTACCAGCGTAGACATCGTTCTCGTGAGAATATCGGGATAAAAAGTATCCTGTGTTATTTCAGGGTCTAGGCTATCTACATACCAAATTTCAGCTCAATCGGTTCAGTAGTTTTTGTGTGAAAGAGTAACAAACATACATCCATACATTCTTACATACTCGCGTTTATAATATTAGTAGGATAGAGATGGCGCTAGCGTAGATTTTAATAGCTTTCCTTTAATCATTGCCTAAATGTATGAGATTGAGATCCTGCATCGCGCAAGCGATATTTTTCGCAATATTGGAACTGATGCACTTGCTTCGTGATAAAACATCTCAAAAGTTGAACTCGTTACAAAACATTTTCACTTTATAATATAAGTATAGATTAGTATAGAAGTATAGACTAGTAAAACATTGAGCCACACATGAACTTCAAATTAAAAATTCATTTTGACACTCCCTAAAACCTCATCAAAAAGGAGCATCAAAGTCGTACACTTAATTCCAGTTCACTACACACTATTACAGCTATAGTTGACGAGAATTAATAGTCCATATCCATAGTTAATGCAAGCCAAATAGAAACTCCATACATTTACCCTGGGAGCCACTAATTGAATTTGCCGGGACCTCGCATCTGGCCGTAGAAGAGGTAAGGTCGTGCAAAACTGATAGAATAGTGTTATCTTTTGAAATTGTAAAGAAACACATGGACGGTATAGTTCAATATGATATTCAGAGCTAAATTACACAATAGATGAATAGATACTAAAATTATTTTTTATAAAGTGAAAAATTCTTTAGCGTTGTGAACTTTTTTGGGTTGGGTGAAAAATGTTAAACTCGCGTCAGGACACGTGACCTGATCTAAAATTCGTAAGACTGAGAAAAAGTAGACCAAATGCACAACGTTAATGTTTAAGTTTTCACTTCTGCCGGCACTCCCGGAGAGCAACCCGTTGTTTTAATATCTTTTAAGCTGGAGTCTGACCACTATCTCGCCTGGTGGTAAGCGATGTGGTCGAAGATGTTGTACACGCTAGGCCTAGAATACTCTGATTCTCAAGGGCTGCCTGAACATCGTAAGATTATGGCGACAGTTTTTTTCCCCGAACCATCAAGGAGAAAATCTGCCGCTAGGTAAGCTATTTTTGGTGGCAAGTCAGGCGGAACATCGATATAATATGACCACCTGTGGACAAACCCGTACTATGATTTGAACCAGCGACCTCTCTCTTATAAATCAATTCTTATAAAAATTCTAATGAGAATAGGAGAAATGTTGGGTTTTTATTAGTAGAAGGTATTGAAGTAATGCAGGCAAAGCATTGGTGATATCTCATCACTAAATGCATCGACAGCTTAATTAAAAAATAAGAAAGACATGAGAAAATATAAGAATTAAGTAATGAACTGAGAACATTCACGCAATATTCAATAACATCCAAGAAGCAAAGCAGACAAAAATACACGCGAAACAGAAATTACAATTCACAACAATAAAAGTATTCGAAATGTGCGTGAAAAGTAAAAAGATGTTTTCAACGCCGGCGCCGAGGGTAATGGAACTCAAATAAAACAGAAATTCGAATTGAATCGACGGCCTTGTGTTTTGTAAAAATCTGTACGAAAAGAGAAATTCTATTCAGATTGGAATCGTGTCATCTGACGTCGAAGAGAACTGACGTATTGACAACCGAAATGCGGAATTGCGGACACACCAATTATAAGCAGAAGCAAAATAAATACACGTAGTCGTATTAACTTTAATAGGCATATAATGAGAAATAAAACCGGCTAAGTCGAGTTGAACTCGCCCACCGAGGCTTCCGCACCAACCAATTAAGCTAGACCTCTAAATTGTATCAGCGCTCATATAACTCAGAGGTCTACATTAATTGGCGCAAACTATGTATGTATGGGGACACCCTTTAATTTTCAACTTTTTTTTATTTTTTGGAATTTTTCCTTAATTTGTGCTAACCTTGCTTGCTTCTTGGCAAATTTCAGGATTCTAGGCCAACGGGAAGTACCCGATAGGTTTTCGACCCAAAACCTATAGGGTACTTCCGGTTTACCTAGAATTGTTAATTTTCGTTATAAGCAAGGTCTTAGAGCACAAGTAAAGGAAAAATTCCGAAATATAAAAAAAAATTGAAAATTAAGATACATTTTGGTACTAACAAGTTTTCGCGAAAAGCTAAATTTTCCCATATCTTTTTATTGAGTTGACTCAAGACAGTCAAGACCTTGATTTTTATTTTTATACAGCCAATAGGGACTATAGACCTAAGTATCAGGTATAAATTTTAACTTGCTAGGTCCACCCGTTCCTGAGAAAATCAGTGGTGACACACGGATAGACGGACAGACAGACGGATAGACAGACAGACAGACAGACAGACAGACGGACAAGAAAGTGATCTTATAAGGGTTCCTTTTTTACCTTTTGAGGTACGGAACCCTTAAAACGCTAAACTTTAGATCGCACGTAGACGTAACTTTGAGACCAACTGTCTATATTTACAGTAGGGTTATTAAGATTTGCAAAATAAACATCATTATTTTGCAACCGACTTCCAAAAAGGAGGAGGTTCTCTCAATTCCACTGTATGTTTTTTAGGGTTCCGAACCCAAAGGGTACCAACGGAACCCTATTACTGAGACTCCGCTGTCCGTCTGTCTGTCTGTCTGTCTGTCTGTCTATCTGTCTGTCCGTCTGTCACCAGGCTGTATCTCATGAACCGTGATAGTTAGACGGTTGAAATTTTCACACATGATGTATTTCTGTTGCCACTATAACAACAAATACTTACTAAAAACAGAACAAAGTTAAAAATTTAAGAGGGTCCCCATACAAAAAACGTGTTTTCACTATAGCGCCATCTATGAATGATTATAATAACTTAATGAATAAATAATATTAATTACCTACCTTTGTGTTAACGTTACTTCACTTAGTTGGTGTTAAAAGTTCGTTAGATATTCGTTAGATGGCGATGTAGTTAATAGCATGTTTGGTATTAACACGGTAATATAATATTATACTTATATATTATTATATACTGTGGTTTGGAACCCTCCGTGTGCGAGACAAAAGTCTGACTCGCACTTGGTCAGTTTTATTTTGTATGTGTGTTACGCGATTACTCCGTCAATTGGGAACCGATCCGAATGATTCTTATTTAATTGGTAGGTTACATTTCCAAGGTGGTCCCATTGCAATTTCATCGAGATTTGAACATATAATAAGTATACATATAATAGAGATATGACGATAAACGTCTCAAACTTGCTACTAAAACTGACTCGCGCGGCATGGAAGTCGGTTGTTTTAGTTTTTAATCTTAATTATAGAAAAGTAAAATACTACGTTCCAATTATACATATTAATTATTCAATTATATATATTATACTCTTTTTAGGGTAATAAAGGTATTCTAATTCTAATTGGTAATGGGGGCGATAAGACCTGCACTGACGTCCCGCTTGGGGTGTATTGTGCATTTCCCCCTGCCAGCATTCACCCAAGCCATCCCAGCTCCTTGACGAAGCGGAGCACGGCTTTAGGTTGCTGGCATAACGCTTCCAATGGTGATGGTGATGATGTATCGGATAGTAAAGATGATGCTGTCAAATGTATGTGTGTGTGTATGGCTGCTTGTTTGTGAACTTGGATGTAGTGATAGTGGTAAAGCAGATGGTGATGATGATGACGATTGTAAATGTTGTTGCTGCTGCGACTGGTACTCTGCATCCGGGTCACGCTCATGCCCCAGCTGTGGTTCTTACTTCGTTTAAGACGGGACAATGTATTATCACAGTAAAGATATTATTTATATTATTATATATTTATAATTTAGGTAATAAACAAAAATATTGACATCTCAGTATGGTCGCATCAAAAGCCAGTGCAGCAGAACAATTTTTTTTTACTAAAACCATTTATTAGTTAGAAACAATACACGTACAAGCGTTTCATCGAATAGGGAAAATGTTATAGAATAACAGGAAATAGTACATTATTTGTCTGATCGAACACATGTAATGATAACATTATTAAGAACATAACAAGCTAAAGACAAGAAAACTACTGAAATAAACTAATTATTAGGATTCATAGTAATGATTGTGCAGATATACCTAATGATATAATAATTTACGCAAGACTAAAAGCCAGTTTCACTGGTTCCTGATAGCGCTAATATGAATAAATCTGATAGATTTTATATGGCGTCATCTGTCAGATTACTATCTAACGCATTATTAGGAACCGGTGAAACTGGCCCTAAAAACAGACCACCCAAACCATGAATAATGTTAATAAAGAAATACAAAAATAATACATACCACGAGTGCGTGTCGCACCCGTCTTTCCGCCGCGGCGTATGGCTCCCTATTATGCTGCAGGATGCGACCTAGAACAAGGAAAAACTTCCATTAGTCAAGAACGTTACTAATCTAAATATACATTTGAAATAAAACTTAATTAAGCTACATTCAGGGTAAACAATATCTCAAGTATTGAAAGCAGTTACGTACAGTTCTATTTTAATCAATTCAAAGCGTATTCGAACGTCTGGAATCTAAATGTGCTGCAGAGGGTCGTGCTTCCGCATCTTGAATAGCTACTTATCGATTAAGCGAAGGCAGGGACTTTAATAGCCCTATCGGATTACTGACTCTCCTTACTCGCTCTCCAATCTAGACATGTGAATCGTGAAACGTCTACCATCATGTTTTGATATCAGAACCAAGTGCTATTACATCGGTTCAGATAACAGCAAAGGGATTTACGTGTTTAAAATTGACTTATTCGTATTCCACCGCTTTCTCGAGTTCCTAATTTGCATTCAATGCCGCTTTACGACTAGGCTTGGCACGGGGTCCGTTAAAACATGCTATAGCAACCAACGGCTTCATTTGTTCTAAAAAGAATGGTCTGAGCGATCCATTTGCCAACAGTCGCGCTTTTACCCGTCTGACAACAAAAGACAGAAATACGCCAAATGACTAATTACAAAGCTTGAAATGTGTGCATTCAAAGTCACGGCTCGAAACGGCACCGGATGCAGTTCCCGGTATAAAGCCACGACTACAGCAGACTATAGCTCCTTCACGAGGGGTCTGCTTCGTATTGTCTCTCTATATGTTTATCGAGCACATCACTGAGTTACCCATTTATTGTGTTGACCCTCGCATTTAGTACGTCGTAACATCACAATAAATAATAGTACTACGTAGTAGCGTGACCTATTTCTTTTCACATCTGCAAATCCCATATGGTCGCGCTCTACGCTCCGTCTGTTCTGAAGCTGTTCAACATTTTTCACAATAGCAATTCTCCAATTACAATACAAAAACATTTTTCATGTGTCTCAGACGGGACGTGTCACAACAACTTCAAAGTCCATTTAATAGTTGAAACGCGAACGGCTCCAACCGAGCCGAGAGAATTTCTACGAAGCCGAATCCCATTTACATTTCTAACTCAATTCATTTCGTAGTAGTGGTGGCGGCATTATTTAGCCGTCCCATAAGGAGTAAAGCGGTTGTGCGGAAACGATGGCTTACGGAAGCTCAGTCCGTGCCGTACCTATTTGGGACAGTGTATCGGGTTCCATATCCACAGAGGATTAATGGCCATGTATCATACCCACATGTTTTAGAAGCACGACGTAAATTGAACTTGAATGGGTGAGCCGATCGTGAGTTTATAACATTCAATTTGCAGAAGTGCGTTTCGGGACGGCAAATAATAACAGTGCGGTTAATTTTGCTCTCACGGGACAGTCAAACGACACTGTCGCAGCATCACGGGTTCAGAGTCAAAGCAATATATTGTCACGATAGAAAACCAAAACCAAGTAATTTCCTCTTCCATTCCGAGTTATCTCAACCGTATCTTTTATTTACCACTACGATAAACAAACCATAATTGAAACTGAACTTATCATCAAAGATTTGGCTGGTTTCCTATCGAGCGATTTCCATCAAGATTCACTTAGTGGCCTCGAAAAATTTTATACCTAATAAGCCTTTGCTCCTTATCTAACAAGCGACTTCAAGAAAGAAGGAGGTCTCAATTCAACTGTATTTTTTAGTTACCTTAGTTTTTTAAATTTTTTTTATTGCAGATAGGCAAGCATTTGACCACTATCTCACCTGGTGGAAAGTGATGATCGCCGTCATTTATAAGCAGATTTCGAATTTTTATCATTTTATGTATAATTTCCGTTTAGTCCCAGTGTAATTCATTCGAGATCTGATGAGTATCTCCAGAGCTATGGAGATAAACACCTTAAACGTGGTACTGAAACAGACCAGCGCGGCATTTGAAGTAGTTTTTTTTTGTTTTGTGATTGCACTCAAATTATTATGTTACCTCAACGACCGGGGCGAGTACATTAAAGAGGGACCAGTGGGTAAATAAGTAAGGAAGGGGCTGCCAATCTAATATTTGCCAATCTTGCGTGCGGTGACGCATTACTGAAGCATACACATCAGTTTTACTGAATAATTAGACGTGCTTAGAGAATCTGGAAGATGAGTCACAATTAAAAAAAATGTCAGTCTCTTTTAAAATATACAGTTCACAATAAGTCTGTTTCTAGGCCACTGTATCCCCTGAAGCTTATGTATCTTAATGGTGCACGACATTTTTATGTTTTTAAATAAAACAAATAAATGGAGCGCAAGGTTTTGGTAAATTAATGTTTACACACATATTCTTTCGTTCTTATCTTTATTATTGCAGACATGTATGGGTAAATAGAGTTATTACTTCATGTTGACACAACTCAGGTCTGACTTGTAGCAGGTGTTTTATTTAACATATTATTAAATTAAAACCTTTTTTTATTACCTTCAAAGTAACTTGTTTGCAAAGTTTATCTATTATACTTATCAGTGTACGTTTTCTAAGGTTCCGAAACCAAAGGAACCATATTACTGACCTACTGACAGGGCTGTATCTCCTTAACCCGAATAGGTAGATACATGAAAGGATTTATTTCAGATTTTGTTTAAATTTTTTTTAGTCAGAAATCTTAGAAAATTGTCTTAAGTACCTCAGATAGAGGTGCGTGTAATTGTATGGCAACCCTACTTCAATCTTTTTTAAGTAGTCTGACGACGACGATTGGATGAAAGCTCATTATTATCTCATAATTTTTATCCAATAAAAAGTTAATTCCTTAATACTTAATATAATCCTTTATAAAATTTGTGAAAACCAAAATGCGTCATATAGAAGTAGGTACCTATCCATAGGTCTACCAAAACAATTACAGGAAAATATGGTGGGTATAGGTGTGCCAAAAATATTCAACATTATTATAAATTCAATTTCTGTACCATTTCTATGAATAAAACATCAATATAATCAATAAAATAAACGATGAATGAAACTTACGAACGTCTAAACATAAGCCGTAATCGTAAATATAGTATTTTTTATTTATAAAGTATACGATACGAGCGAGTAGCGGTGACCGATAAAACATGACATTGAAAAGACATCTAGAAACAAGTGACCACATCGTTATATCTGCTATTGTTGTCGAGATGAATCACCCCGATAAAGACATTATTTGCATAAACTAGTATTTCATTATATCATTAGTCAGGGACATGGTATAGTCTGAATATCTTGTTTCTATGTTACTGTTATTGATTATGTTACGTATGTAAGTATGTGTAAATGCTGTTATTACCTAACTACTATCTAATATATATATATATACTAGCTGACCCGGCAAACGTTGTTTTGCCATATAAATAAAAATGGCTATTAAAAAATAAGGGTTGATCGTAGAAGGGTGAAAATTGAGGATTGTATGTATTTTTGTATGTTGTATCATAAAAAAATAGAAATTAAAAATTTTGTCTAAAAAATAAAATAAAAATTAGGGGTGGACTACCCCTAATATTTAGGGGGATGAAAAATAGATGTTGGCCGATTCTCATAGATACCGGATAAGCACAAAAAATTTCATCAAAATCGGTCAAGCCGTTTCGGAGGAGTATGGCAACAAAAACTGTGACACGAGAATTTTATATATTAGATATATATACTAATATTATAAAAACTTTTGTAACTGTCACTTTTATCTGTTTGTTACCTAATCACGCTAAAACGGACGATCCGATCTTACTGAAACTAGGAGATACTTTATAGCATGAGGATTAACGTAGGCTACTAAAATCTTGTAATATCGTGTACGTGTACGAAGTCGCGGGTAACAGCTAGTAAGAGATAAGTTGAAATGTAATCACCAATAATTGACCGAGCAAAGCGAAGGTCTGCGTTTCAGCTTGGGCAAAAACGCTTTCGTATGTCTGTCCAGATGAATGTTCTCTTTGAGAGGTCGCATCTCTCAACCGATTCTGGTGAAATTTTGTGAGTAGGTGCGCTAATTTTATAGATTTTATGTGTCGATTAACATTCTGGAAATTTTTCAAAATGGCATGGGGGTAGAAAACGTAAATAAAATCATATTTCAGCTTTGAGTATATAGCCAGGTTGGTGATTTATCTGAGTAATTCAGTCATTTCGAAAAACGTCACTAAACTTTTTGTTTTTTGTCATGTTGACGCAACTTTTTCGTCCGAACATCTAAACATCATTTTCATCAGATAAACTACAAGAGGTCGGGGTTGTGTTTTTGGAATACGCATCTGATTGAAATAAGGGTTGAATATTTCTCTTCTGAAGTTTATTGCTTCACAATGATTTCTATATCAATCAATATTTTTTTATATTATTTCTTTTTGGATAAGGTCGCTTGCCAATTCGGTACTTACAAAAAATCCTTGACTGGACTATACCTATATTTTGTTGTAACTATAATTATCGAACTATCTATTTGTATCTAAAATTACTCGATAAACTTGTAAATAAGCTTCCCGATCACTTTACATTAGGTAAGCAATATCGACGGAACCATCGATGCAAGTAATAGACTAAGACATAATATCCAAGATTGCACGAGGCGTGGTCTTAAATCATCCATGATGTCATGCCGGCCTTATTCGCCTTGGATAGAGACTGGTTTTTAATCGAATGTTTTCTGCATGATTTGGCGTAAGTATTATATTATACAGTTATAGAGTTATAGAGTATATATGAACACAGGATGGATTCATATAAATCGCCCATCCCAGGGTTATCTTCATATGGAGAATAATATGATCGTTTAAAAAACTAAAAAAGAACCGACTTCAATGCCGCGCTATTAATTTTCAGTACCAAATTTGAGGTATTTATCTCCATATCTCTGGAGATACTTATCAGACCCCGATAAAATTACCATGGTACCACACTGGGGATATCTCCTATCCACAAAAAAAAGAATAATCAAAATCGGTCCATAAACGACGAAGTTATCCGCGAACAAATATAAAAAAATAAAAAACATATATATATACGGTCGAATTGAGAAACCTCCTCCTTTTTTTGAAGTCGGTTAAAAACATTTGAAAACGCTATTTTTATGATGCTACAGATAGACACACACATACACAGACACATATATACACACGTCGAACTTAAAACACCCCTTCTTTTTGCGTCGGGGGTTAATAAAGTGAGATGAGACAGCTGTATAAATGAATCTTGCTTGTTCGCTCTCAATACAAAACTTCGGTCGCAAAGACATCGCTATCAATGTAGAAAAGTAGATGCCGGTGCAGGGTATGGTTACAACACTAATGGAAATTTAGTTATAATATTACCAGATAGATATATAGATAGATAGTTAAACTCTTTATTTGCACACCAAAAGAACAGAAACAATTTATACATAATATACTCTAAACTTATAACTATAGCTATGCAAAGGGCGGTCTTATCGCTTAGAGCGATTTCTTCCAGACAACATATTCCATCACCTAACATGCAACAAAGAATTAAATCAATTCTAAAAACTTTAATTAATTAATTCATTTTAATTCTGGATACTCGTATGCATTTGCAACGCCATTTTTTTTATGACTACTAATAGTACTATGTAATTCTGATTAAAATGCATTTTTTAATTCCATTGCGTACCAACAAGCCCTTATCATTCTCATTATGTGACGTTGTAGTATAAGATGGAATCGTGCATAACTGAGAGACGGCAGAGAATTGAGAATCTAAAAATTTCGTCAATTCACATAGTCCAAAATATACCAACCTAAGTAAGCTATTTAATTGAGACATGTGAGGATTTCTGGCTCAGTTTTTTAAATCTACTTTTTCAATATCTTATAGGCTAGCGTTTGACCACTATCTCACCTGGTGGTAAGCGATGCTGTGGTCCAAGATGGTGAACATAATATGTTAGGCCTAGAATGATCTGACCTGTGGGTATACGACTCAAGCAAAGTGCTGCTAAATTTACTAGCACAAAATGAACCCCCGCATTTTAAACATTGTCGTATTAGGCAAGTCAAGTTGTAGGAGGTTTGCACAAGGTTTAACGATCTTTTGCGTGTGGGCTGATGGTTAGTATCTTTACTTCGAGAGATAATTGTGAGCAGTAAGACACGTAGATTTAAGTGGCAGAGTAGTCATGATTTTTTTTTCTAGGCTTTGCTAGGCGGAGTATATCAGCTGAAATACTAGGTTATTGAACGGCGTGGGACCTTTTCTGACAGTACTTATACATATACTTTAAACAAATAAGAACTTCTTTTTCAACGTTAATATTAAATCGTGGTCTGATTATTGCGTTATTCGTTTTACTAGTGTATGGGGCACCTGAGTAATTAACCCCTCGGATGACTTACGAGCCACGTGTGCTCGTAAGAATCGCCGCCACTGTAGCGACATTGCGCTCATTGGCGATTTCTTTCCTACATTGGTTTATAATGTCACAAATAAAATGTTGACACAGTGTGGTAGATTAATTCACTCACAACAATTTTAGAACGAATTGCATCATGTAGAAGGGTCATTATCGGAGAAATAAAAACTTTGCGGACTGTACTCACAGCAATCAGTTTTACGTGGGAACAAAATGGCGTCGCAAGCAAGAACGCCCCCGCGGATAAATATTGTCATTGCAAGCTACAAAAGGGCTTTTAGTGTAAACTAATGGTTAATATCTGTGAAGTGATGGTGCTAGTTTATTACAAACGTGAAATCACGGGGTGTGCGTACATTTTTTCATGAAAAAAGTTAGTTGAAATGTGAAACAAGGAGTAAGAAAAATCAAAACATTGCATTCTCCGCAGATTTATTGGTATGTAATAATGTAATTCTGTATTACTAATTATTTCATCAGCTAGTCCGTTTCAAGACCGTAATTATGGTATATAAATCTTAACATAAGATTGCATATAATACCAAAACAATCGGTTTTCAAAACGTCGTTTGACAATATTTTTTCGTGTCAATAATTTGTGGCACGTCGCGACCACTCGGTGCACGTAGGGGTAAAACATCCGACGGGTTAAATGATTATATTTGGAAAAAACCTTCTTACATAATAAGTTTAATTTTTAAGCTTTTGTAAAGACGAGCGCTCAGAGTGAAACGTAAAACATTAACAAAATCCACTGGTATTGAAAGGTTTTATAAATACAGTGGAATGTAGTGTGAATTCTTCAAAAATGTTAAATTAAGAATAGAGGCGATTTCCGCTTAAATCAATGTTATGACAGGGCCTAAACATTAACGGTTTCGTCATTAAACCGGGAGATACTATCAAAAAACAGTTTGAAACCACCAGTAGGAATACTGGGCGTAATTGCTGCGTTTAATCTCTGTGTTTGTTCTGTTGCGCAAATTGCGGCCCTGAGCTGGGTCTATGATTACAATCGCCTTGCGGTGTCGCTCGCTAATAGAACTGTGTGCAAACACCTTTAGCTTTTCTTGTTCGGTTTGATATGATTTGCGGCTAAAACATGTGTACCGGAAGTTTACCATTTTCATGATTTTTCTGCGATATTAGCAGTAATTGGTTTCCAAGCAAGCGCTGCTCTGATTGAATCCCTTTAGAAAATAATAGAGAATAATGAGAATTAGAAAATAATGAGAAGTTTGAGAAGTATGATTGGTGTGACTCTGATGGATAAGGTGGAGAACAGCATGATAAGAGAATGTTGTGGTGTGGTAGAAGATGTGGTGACAAAGATTGAGAAAGGGATGCTTAGATGGTTTGGACATCTATAGAGGATGGATGAAGAAACAGATTTATGAGACGAGTTTGAATGGGGCAGCCGGTAGAGGCCGACCTAGGCGAACGTATCACGACCAGATCGGAGACGTTTTAAAGAAAGGCCAAGTCAAAAGTACTTATAACCGGCGAGCATGTATGAAGGCGCTCATGAAAGTGGAAGAAGCGAAAGAGGTATGTCAGGATCGTAGCATGTGGAAAGAAGTAGTCTCTGCCTACCCCAACGGGAAAAAGGCGTGATTGTATGTATGTATGTAGAAAATAATAATTTAGTAAATATTCCACGACATAAATATACTAATCCGTCGTCTTTATTGGATTATAGCTACTTGATTTTCGTCAACGAAATGATCCGATGAAGCAGCCGTCATAAAAGCTGTCGTTCATTACGAGCGTGTGACCCGAATACGGAACGACTATCTTCACATTCAAAGGTACCGATCGAGGCTTGGAGGTCGTATGAAAAAATATGCATATTGTAAACGTGAATCAGGCTGCAAGGGTAGGGCGATGATGTCACCGCTATGACGTCACCGCATCTATACCATGGGCGCTCGTGTCAGCCTCATTGCTCTTAATGAATAATTCACTCACATTATAATCTAAAGTTCAAACGTTTCCGATAACTTTGTTATCGTCGAAATTGACGTGCTTTTGAACAAGGGTTGCAAACTTTGAATAAATTGAGGAACATTATTGACAGCGAATCGTACCAGTTCGATCAGTATTCGTGTGAAACAATAGGACTTTTTTTGATTATTCAACCTCGGCTGACCTCTTCGGCAAATAGTCCGAGATACGATCGACTCGGAAGACAAATTCGGATGAGTCATCTCCAGCACACAGCCCTAGTTGACTCTATGTATAATTATTATGTGTCTAGACTTCCGGCGCCATGCTACGTCTATGCGAAGACACATCTTTCTCATAATATGTCGGCATCGACAATGAGGTTACGATGGTTATATCATCGACGTATCGTAAACGTGTTCTAATACACAGACTCACCTGGAAGCACGATAAGTGCAGTAGTGAAAGAAGAGAGTGCACAGGACGGAAAACACGAAGAGGTGATGTTCTCAGAGAGGCTCCTTATCTCCATATCAGAAGACGGGACCACTTAATTGTCCTCTAAAACTGGGCAACTCGCACATCGCCGTAAGCGACATCGGTACTGCTTTCGGGCATTATAATTCGACACCTAATACATCAGGCACTTGACTCATAATTGGTGGTGAATTTTCGCGCGGTACTAAGGGGGCACACATTATATTAAGGAATAGTAACGGGGACACGTGCTATCGCGGCAGAGAGGGACGGATTCACTGAACGTCCTTGGCGAGGGGGAGCGCGGGGCGCCTGCGGCATCAGACGTTTCAATCATCCCCGGAGCGAGCGAGACGGAGGCGCGGGGGGCGCATAAGCGCGAGCGAGAGGGGCCGCACCGTGCTATTGACCGGCTCGGAGACCACGCCCACCCGGGCTAGACACGGCCGCTGCTGCTCCAAGTGAAAATCGACCGTCGGCCCGGGCAGACGCGGCGAAGCTGCTCAGCTGCACCATCAAGGTTACCGATGTACTCACGATGCACTTCCTCCGCTCGAAGTCCAGCGGCCTGCTCCAGGCTCGCGCCGGCCTCCGAGCACCGAATCCGCCGACCCTAGTTACAATAGCTCAGGAAACCCGAGTAAAATCTATAAAACTGGCTAGATCGCACGGTTCGATATACAGACTTGGCACGGAAACAATATAGGTTGCCAGAAAAGGACGTCAGCAGTCGCGGGAGTGAGAGGAGCCGAAAGAATAATCGACGCGGAATTACGACGACAGAGAGCCTTTCATTTTTAATTAAAACCTCACGCTACGGGTTTGTAATGATTTCATGAGGGAAAACGGTCAAGAGTGTGCCGACCGCAGACCGCGACCGTTATAATAGTTGCATGAATAAATGGTTAAGTAACATTGAACCGTCAACGTCCCTGTTACGTAACAGAAAGAATGCTTATTTTGACTAACGAGGAAAACGAACTATATACTCGCTAAATTATTTGTCCGTAACTTTACTTGTAAATGAGGAATAAGTTAACAGAGCTAATAGTGAGCATTTACGAGCTCCAAGTAATAAAGATTACGTAACCGCAGCCTTGCTCGCTGCTGCTTAGCTTTTTATACTTAAGCGTGTACTATTTATCAAGCCTCATATATCCATTGATACTTCTAGTTAGAACATTGAGTAAAATTTACAGATTACAGTAACTTGAAGTAGACCGATCCGATGGAGTAGCGATCAGGTGATTTTTTAAGAACAAAATACAATACAATACAATAACTCTTTATTGACACCAATTTGCACAAAACAGAAGAAACAAACATTTGCACTAAGTAAATTACTGGTACACTGGGCGGTCTCATCGCTAAAAGCGATGTCTTCCAGACAACCTTAGGATGGAAATGATATAATATATATAATGATATGAAAATATACTGACGATATTAGATAGTAATTCATATGAAAAACGAATTGGTAAGTATATAGACGAAGAAAAGGAAAACAATCAAAACCTTTGATCATCCCAAATTTAGTACCGGCATAGAAGATAAAACACTCAAATTAAAACATAACATTTCGGAGGAAGTTTTTAATTGCAAAAGCTGCGAGTTTTTGTAAGGCTCTTTGTCACCGTCGTCTCTTTTATAGAACATTTAAAGTGCGAAACAAAACCAATTTATTCACGTTCTGACCTATATTTAGGATCGGCATTTCAGTTTCTGATATTGGTTACTGAGCATACTTCGAAGGTTTTTGGAGGGTGGGTTAGGACTTGACTTGGTGGGCTTTGGTATACCTTGACCTGCTCTATTTCCGAGCATATAGCCTGTTTGAAGGTAACATCTGTACACATGTTTATGGCAATGCAAGAACGTAAATGTAGACGACAGAGTCGTGAGTGGTTGAGAAGTAGAATTTGTAAAGCTATGTGCGACAATGTCGTTTAATGGACTCAAAAACGTGTTAAAATCGCATATATCTTGGCGAAGTTGATGTTTATTTTGCCCTTGTTAAATAATTATGTTTCCTCAAACTTCTATAAGTCGAATTCTATTGTTTCAGTTTGCCCTTTATTATTGAACTACTAACATACAAATCGATCATGACGTTGCTGACTTAGTCTATACTAATATTATAAAGAGAGAACATTTGTATTTTTGTATTTTTGTATGTTTGTAATGAGTAAGCTCAAAAACTACTGAACCGATTTAAAAAATTCTTTCACTAATACATAGAATGGACTTTCGGAATGAAAATAGGCTATATGTTATCCCGTTTAAATCAAAGGTACATTCGTGGAGACCTAATTTGCAACCTAAGTCGGCAAATAAACGGTCGAAAAAACACGTTTCTTACGAACGCTGCTTAATTGAAAATAGATAAAAGAATATTTTCTATGCAAGAGTTGTACAACTTAATAAGACCTACAAAAAAGTCCGTGACAGCATATGTCTATCTCTTAAGGTTGACTCCCAGTAACCATTTTAATCTTAAAATTTTTGTTAAAAAATATTACATAACTTCCAAGGCTATTTTTAACCGACTTCAAAAAAAGGAGGAGGTTTCTCAATTCGACCGTATATATATATATATATATATTATTTTTTTTAATGTTAGTTCGCGGATAACTTCGTCGTTTATGAACCGATTTCGATTATTCTTTTTTTGTTCGAAAGGAG
Source organism: Cabera pusaria (assembly GCA_954871355.1). Taxonomy (NCBI): domain Eukaryota; kingdom Metazoa; phylum Arthropoda; class Insecta; order Lepidoptera; family Geometridae; genus Cabera; species Cabera pusaria. The sequence goes on from OX940911.1 coordinate 12,719,289, forward strand.
ATATCCCAAGTGTGGTACCATGGTAATTTTATCGAGGTATGATAAGTATCTCCAGAGATATTGAGATAAATATCTCAAAATTGGTACTGAAAATGAATAGCGCGGCATTGAAGTCGGTTGTTTTTTAGTTTTTAAACGATATTATCAAGTATATAGTATTAATCCTTATCCAAATAATTACGTTGATTAGCTTGGCCACATATTATAGATTAAAATTGTCCTTTACAGTATATAATTCGAATGAAAACTCTAGAAGATATCACGAATTTCACAAACACGCATCGCAAAATTAATAAAATATTTGCAGTGAAACCACAGATTAGGTCATAGTTACTACCAAAATATTATTATAAGCTTAGCTATGCTGTAGATCCCCACCGATCACAATCAATTTGAAGTCAATATAGTATAATAATATGATCTATTGTATAAAATAATATTCATCTATATATATAATAATATAATATAATATTTTAAGCCACCCCGACTGATCTATGTATAATTGCTTTTTCCAATGACTCTAAACACGACATTTAAAATCTGAGCTGTAAGTTGGTGAGGATTTGAGTATTCTGTAGAGTCCAGGAGGTTTCCATGTTCTTACAATATCGTTGAAGAAGAAGATTTTCGAATTGATCAGACCTATGAAAGTTGATTTCATAGCGCAATTAACTAGAAAAAAGCTCATAATTTTATAACGATTGAACGAATTTTCATGAATCAAAGCTAAGAAAACTCTCGATGAAGACATCTATCAAACAAAAAAAAAACTATCAATAATAAAAACAAAATCGGTTCATCCGGTTAGGTGCTAAGATACTACAGACAGACACACAGATACACACGTTAAACGTATACAATAAACGTACCCCTACATTTTGCGTCGGGGAACGCCGTAAGGTTACGGCGGCAGATGTACTCCTTGGTGGTAAGCTACTTTTTGGTAGATTTAATGATTCCACTACCACTGTACGAAAACTCATGATTCATGAATGCACATAAAACTTTCATTGGTAGGTATATAGCTAGGATTAGAACCAACGACTGTCGGGTCAGAATCAGGGTAACTATCATTTACGCCAAAGGGCCGTCCAATATCAATACGTAAGTATTATAAAACTAAGTTCATCACTGCGTCTGTCTGTCTGTTCGCAATAATTTCAATAGCTACTGAACGGATTATCATGCGGTTTTCACCAATAGCCAGAGTGTTTATGAGGAAGGTTTAGGTGCATAATTCGTTAAGGTTTTGTGTAAATTGGATGAAATATGACGATGGTTGTTAAATATGTTCATATTTTATATTCGATGCAACAAACTGATGCAAATTTTGTAGGCATATATGTTCTACGCGTGCGAAGCCGGGGCGGGCTGCTAGTTATTAATAAATTTGCACTTCAAAACAGGATAACCATTTGATAAATACGTAAAATCCGAAGAGGCAACCAATACAGAAACAAAAGGAACAAGGAACTCCCAGCATTTGTTACAAGAAAAGTTGAAAAGGACTTTGTAAGTAAATGATATGATAACCCTCAACTGTAATTTACTTTCATGACGGTAGTTCTATAAGGGCTGTAAAGCTGTATGAGGGATGGGAGGGCAATCCGTGGCTCATTGTTCATTTGAATTGTCAAACTTCGGCTATTACAGTAGAATTTTGATTTTGATACCAGCTTTTTGAGGAATTTTTTGGGCATGTTTATGCACAAATAAATCTTCATGTTGTCTTTACCTAGTAGAAACCGTGAGTAAATATGTGTCTATATTACTGATACTGATTGACTGAAGTTATTAAAAGTAAACATTGCAAACACGGAAAAGTATTATTTTCTATATTATTTTCTATCTTTCGACCACTTTATAAAGTCTTATTAAATATTCAAAATTGTACCTACCATAGTAAGCTGAATTGAAATAAACATCACTATCGTGGAAGAAAAGATACAAGAAGTAGTTAATACTAAAGTTCATAAGCTAAGTGAACCACAAAACAGCAAACTAACTATCGTTAATGAAAGCATAACATGGCTTACGAAGCCACCGAGGTATGAAAATAATTATGAAAATACCAGAGCCACAACGAGACCTCTCTACAGCAAAGATAGACTCAAGTGGATATGGAACGAGTAACATAATTAAAAAACTAACATTAATAAGATAAACTAGTTAAAATTAGATTTATAGCTACGCGTAAGAAAACACCGTGGTGAAATAATAGCGCATCGAAGCACTAAATATAGTTGTTTAATGAATGTAAAGTTGGCAAGGATTGTGCACCCGATTGTTTCGAATGTGGAACTGGAGCTCGATGGTGTTCATCCATTCGTGGCAAAATCGCGTTAGAATTGTTCATTGACATTTGCGGCATACTATTCACTGCGAGATGAAAGAAACGGATCAAAAAGATGTTTTGGATAAAAAGGTTGCAAATTGCAGGCGTATTTACAGTAAAGAGTAGATAATTTTACATTGAATATCAGTTTTGAAAGTACAACATCAGCAGATTGGTCTATAGAAAAAAGACTAATTCAATGAACATAGCGCCTACCACACCACAGGTACGTAGCTTAAATGTTTTACCTAAATCGAATAGTGATAATACTTAGACCTCAAACTATCTACAATTTATAGATTATTTATCCGTCAATGGTGCATGCGGGTCATTTAATTCAGAAGTGGGTCACGGATTTGCAAATTCGTTGTGTTGTGCTAATGAGCCGAGGCGATGGGTAGCGGCCTCGGCTGTCAGCATTATCAAAGGTTCCACAGACCGCTTTAGTAAGTGTTTATATTGTTACGTCATATCCTTAACAGAACATGAGACCACAATTCGTTGGTGGCAAATATATGCTAGGTAAAATTATTAAGGTGTATATCTATCGATACAAAAATATCAAAGTAATATCAAGTAAATGATTGGCAAGAAGAAAATAAAATCGTAACGTATTATCGAACTAAATAAGCAATGAAAGTCTTGAGGGTAGGACCAAAAAACAACGGTAAATTATAAAAGTATTCTAATCTATATCTTCCTACTTATTTAAGTCTTGGCGAGTACGCTACAAAATAAAATGTAATAAACAAAAACACTAAATCCATTTTTCATAATCATGTTTTGAATGTTCTGTAAATGAAGATGAATGAAGCTACCAAATTTTTCAGTCTTTATTGTTTCGTCGATCGATTTTATGCTTTGGATGTAGAGTGGAATTATTTTAGAATGCTTTGAGTCAGATAATAAGTATTAACTTAATTGATGCCATTGAAACTTGCTTTAATTGTCAGAGTTAATTAATTGAAGCATTAGTTAACTTAGCAAAAAATATAAAAATATCGCGAACAATAATATTTATCCGATAATGGATTTGATTAGCCAAGATCTAATATAATGACATTTCAGCTACCAATGCCATATTTCAAAGACTGTTTTCTAAGTTATATTAAGTGTTAAGTTCAACACAGGCACACATTTATTTACTAGATACTTCCTAGAAGCTTTGTTACAATACATCTTATTTAAATCATCTAGAGGAATTCAAAATTAATACTCGTCATTTACCTTATTAACGTTGTTGCCATAACATTTCCTTTATTCATCAAAGACGTCTTTATGTGCTTGTGATTACTTAATTTAATGGCGCTTTTATGTCATGTCATAACTTTGTAGATGGATCCAAGACGGATGGACAGTGATATCGCCTTAATTACACTTAAAGCAACCGACTTTATGAAGGCGGAAGACTACCCTGATTGCCAAAACTGGCGTGCGACATAATATAAAATATATAAAGCAACAAAATTGTTTTATGCTATTCTATAAATTGTCACTTATCCTTCGCTTCAAGCCTGTAATTGAAGAAACTACAAAGGATATTGTATCTGTTAAAGGTCAAGAGGCATTTCGAGTCACAGGTCTATCAGAATTGGCAGCCCCTTAACTGGTACTATGAAATGTTATAACATTTGTAGCGTATATAACTACACTAACGATATAATTTGATTTGAAATCATCAAAACTTTGCATGTGACGTCATAGATTCCTGTTTTTTTTCAGCTTACAGCTAACTTTATCCAGGTCAAACCTTTAAGCAATCTCGTGTTGCTATTTTTATGAACGCAATATCAAACTAGTATATTCATCTATGATATAATTAACCTTAGTTGCTGATATTTAATTTAATTTTATTGATCAGAGAGGGAAACAAATATTTTTAAAGTAACATGCTGTTTTGACTGCCAACATTATTGATTTTAAGATTTCTAGGATTTTGGTTTGTTTTATAAACAAATAACAAACTAAAATAATCCAGAACTGGAACAATAGAGAAATTTTTAAAAGTAGGTATCTCATATTAGTAGAAATTTGCTCAGAGTATCAAACTTAATCTAAATGAAGATGATACCTAACACAACATTCACTGTATTATATTGATGTATCGTAAACAGAAACACATCTCAAAACATCCGTTTAGAGAATTGGTAATAGGTTCCAATGAAGCGACATCCCAGCATCCAGCTCTCTTCGCGTGTCACACAATTCAATAAGCGAGAACGCAAACCTACAGCCTCATTCATATCGAGTAAGCAGATGATGGGCTCAACAATACCACCGACCACAATAGCCTGATCTCGGACGATATCAACATCAACTACAGATTTATACAAGCTGGAAATGGCATTGTTGCCTTTTGTTGCATTTACAGACTCTGTTGACATTTTTGGAATTGCTAGGTTTGTTTTCTTAACAGTGTTGGAGATTTTTTTGTACATTCATGCAGATATGTTGTGTTGAGACATAATCGTAGTGACTATAGAGAAAAGGAAAAGGCGTAACATAGCTTTAAACATCGATAGTTCTATGTTTATGCATGAAGCTACTATTGGAGTGAACTTAATCCAGTTTTACACGTATCCAATTTAGTAAAATATACTGAAGTATATTATCCGGTCGTCTTCTTTATAGTTGTACTTACTTGGTTCCACCACGGCTGTCTTCACTATCAGGCTCACGATTCCACCATTAAACTACTAACCATGACGTGAGATAAAGGTCTAAGTAACTATCTACAAATTTTAAGTTACACTCGGTTTATCCCCGTACACCAAAATCTAATTTAGTCGACGAAATAATGATGAAGCTACCCGTATTGACGTAAAAAATAGCAGCGATACTATGTTTGAATTTACAATTACATTATGCTGTGGAAAACAATGACCTAATGATGTGCGTGAGATTTTTTATACAGAAAAATCAAGGTCGCTTCAATTTAAGTCATGTTTTATCTTCACACCTAATGTAGTGGTTAAAGTAAGGTTTGAATCAAATATTAACGACCAACACACTGAGCATAGTAAAATACTAATATTATATTACAAAAAACGGTTTATTAAATCAAAGGAGAAAGTAACACTGCTACTATAAAGAACGCAGCTTTAGCCTAGCTTTGGAGGACAAGGTTTAAAGAATACAGAAAAAGAAGTGAGAAAGATACTATCAATGTTAAATTAACCTAAAGGTTAAAATCATATACCGACTACATGATAACCTTATTCAGATTAAAATTTTGCAAGTTATCTGCAACGATTTATCAAGCGGAAACATTTGTTCCCCTCCAAATAGGTAGGTGTTACAAGTTCATTTAATTTCGGATGACTTGGCCCAAGTCTATTAGCATCTGTGTAGTCGTTTACGAGTGGAAGTCCTTTCAGTGACGTCATTGCGAAGTTTGAGCCCGAATTCCCTGATAGCTTTTGATTAGGTAATCTTCTTACTGTCAAGGCGATTTGTACCCTCTTATTATACGCTGTAGTCCTTTCAACTTGAGGGTATTGTCCAAGTTGTTCTTTTGAAGTTCGACGTGTTTTTCAATTATTATCTGTTTAAGAAACTGATTAATTTGATTGAGAGAGTATTGTTTGAACTTCATTAAAGTCAAAAATTAATTCACTGATGCAATTGATCATTTCCATGGGATACATTTTTAAAATCACCATGAGTTTTATTTTCTCTCATTATCGCTCATCGATTCTGAAGGAATGGATTGGATAAGGAGGACTTTACTACTTCTAAATGAAGGTATATCTTCGTAATTTGACATGACAAGTTATTTAATTTAATCAAGAGAACCTTGTTTAACATCGTCAGGTATGATAATACAGTTTGCTTCTCATTGGGTGTTAAAAGCACTTGACTGTGAAATGTTTGTCGTTTGTATTTGTTCACTGTTTCAAGGGTGAATTTAATACTATTTATGTTCAGTTATGAGTTAAGGAATATTTGAAGATGTCTTTTGTGAACGGTCTTGATATTTATCATTGTTTAATTAGACTCCGGTAAGACTTGTAAAGATTTAGTCAGAAAATCTTTTTTAAGGACAATTTGAGACGAAGCTTAAGTTACTTACAAAATTTACTTGTTTATCTTTCTCGAATTTACCAGATATTTATAGTACCGATATTTTATACAATTTCCAGAACAGGTGGTCACTCGTGTTACAGTTACAGAATTCGTGTTACAGAACAGTTACCAAACATGGCCATATTTCAGCGAAACTTTAACGATCAATGCTATAATAATATCAAACTGAGCTTAAACTGGGCAAGAACTTAGTAACCAGTTTGATAAATAGCACCATTCATCAAATTTTGTTGCCTAATGCGAATCAGAATTCATAGGTCTCGAAACTATCGGTACGGCTCCGCCCGTAATACCATTAAAAGTTACATTCCGTGAATTTTATCAATTAACCTGTCTTATGTAAATACATCGTGTTATAGTTAAATCGTAGTGTACTTACAAAAAATCTTTTGAAATCACAATAACTATAATACAAAAAAGTGGATCAAACACAACACGAACATGGCCAAGTGCGAGTCAAAATCACACACGTAGGTAGGGTTCCATTCCATACCATAATATTAAATAATATTGGACAAAAATTGCCGAAAAACACGTTTTTTTGTATTCTCTGACAGACGGACGGACAGTAGAGTCTCAGTAATAAGGTGCCGTTGGCACCCTTTGGGTACGGAACAAGGTGTACGACGATACAAATGTAAATTTTTACCAAGCTGATAATTTTCCTCATTTATCGAGACCAAATCTCAGTGTATGACATTAGTAATAATTGGATTAAAATAACCAGTTTGTGGACGCTATGCAACGTTGCATAGTGCAACGTTTTTGAAGTTATACTTCTTTTGGCGCGATAGAGAAAAATGATGAGAGTGAATTTTTACGATGCGCGCGCACACCGACACCTAAATTTAACATCGTGAAGTTAGTTCTAGGTGGTACGATGCGCGCGCACACCGACACCTAAATTCTACACCGTGAAGTTAGTTCTAGGTGGCATGACTATGTTCAAGTTGTATATGTCATATTTAACGTCATATTTTTACGTTAATAAAACCTTTTTTATTTAAATAAAATCTTTTTGATTAATTTTAATATTTATCGTTAATCACTACTGCATTTAAGTTATTTTTTTTTCCATACGCCACAGAAGTATAACTTCTAACGCGTGTACATAAGTACACACAACCTTTTTTTTTATAAAACGATGGACGTCGCGTCGTTGCAAGCTGTTGAAACCAGCCCCGCTGTTTTAATAAACTCCTAATGAATAGCAACTATTTTTTAAATTCCAGTGGACTTTCCGGTTAAAATCTTTTCTCCGAGCAAACGAGACTAACTTTTAACGAAAGCTTCAAAGTTGTCAATTCTCGCACACTTGTGAAAACATCGATCGATACGAGGGAGTTTCTACTCTCAGGAAATGGATAAAGAAATGAAACACAATGAAAATCTTAATGGACGGTAATTTCTGGTAATGAAAGCGATTCGGAGCTTCCGTATGAAATGGATCCCTGAAGACTACCTTCCATATTAATCGCATCATCAACCCACCTATGACACGGTTATGACATCATATAATACGATCGCGTTCAACATTTTTGTTGGCGACTAACTTGTTTTACTGTTTCACCTAACGTCGTTGTTTGGACAAGCGGACTGATGTAGAGCACGCTTTTGAAATGTTTATGCTTTTTATATAGGGAGCTCGATTGTTCGATCGCCAGGCGAGGTGTTTTTGCCAGGCACCGGAATAAAGCAATAAACTGATCGAGTGATCGCAAATAACTGAAAATCAAAATCCAAATCATCATTGTAATAAAATTTAGGTACTGAACGGAAATTCAAAACCACACCCAAATCGTATTAATTAGGAAGCCGACTTCAACACATATTAGGTATAAATAATAACAATAACTATACTATTTACACAATTTAAAAGTCAAAATGCTTATTTTCCGATGTGTTCTACACAACTCTACAATCAAATATCTGGTAAACGTCATCACAACCGAAGCGTAAACTGAAAATTAAAGAACAGCTTATTGATCATCCTGACTCACGTACTAACAAAAAAAAGTCGCATTAATGTTACCTTTAAACAAACGAAATGTAGATAAATTGAGTGCGTATTAAAAATATCATGAGGGAATCTGGAGGAGCGAGGGTTTTTAATAAATAATGTTCCGAGTCCTCTCAGAGTATCGTCTTGCTGGGACGCAAATAGATTTCCATTTGCTAACAATACGAGAACAGGAAACTGCTGCATCCATTTAGAACACGACTGAATCTATTTGTACTTAATTATAGGAACGATTACTCGTATATCGAGTTCAGTGAAGTACAACCTGCTAACTCTTAAGTCATCGATATAAATGGACGATTTCCTATGTGTTTGCAAGTTGGTATCAATGAGGAATTTACTTACTTTAGAATAATATAACATTGGCGAGCATGTATGAAGGCGCTCATGAAAGTGGAAGAAGCGAAAGAGGTATGTCAGGATCGTAGCATGTGGAGATAAGTAGTCTCTGCCTACCCCAACGGGAAAAAAGCGTGATTGTATGTATGTAAAAAACATTGAAGAAATTAAAAGGAAGGTAGTATGAAATTCTAATGTAGCAATTTCGAAATGTCTTCAAGAAAATTTTGCACATTCTCAAACAATAAAACGTTGCACGAAACTTAAAATGGAATTTGTTGTAATCACAAGCTAGCTTTTGAAAAGTGAAAACTGGAACATTAGCATTCTACAAGAAATATTGTTGAAATAACTTATGCTATTAAACCAAGCCTTTTATGTAATGGTGTAAGTATTATGATATTTTAGCTCTGTACAATTCATTTTGTTTTAACTAATGTTCATATTTCAGTGTTGATAACGATAATACGTTCAAGTAAATGTGTATTTGATATTATTAGCCCTTTTGCTTTCATCATTGCTTCCTTTAATTTTCTATTTCATGCCAAAAAGAACCAAGATCGTTTGATTAATCTAATTATTTTAAAGCAGAATTTCAAATGTTCATCGATTTTTACAAAGCAACAATGTTATAGGTTCATGCAGTATATTAGATTCATATATTATTATACAGACGGCAAAATACATAATTTAGGATCATTAACGAAAAATACCAACTTCAAATTCTTCTTGTCATTATCAGTAGCAAATTTTTAAGTGTTTATCCCTATACCTCCGGAGATACTCATCAGGTTCGATAGGTTATTATATATATATATTATATATATATATATATATATATATATATATATATATATATATATTATAGGATTAGGATAGTTTGAGATGTTTATCGTCATATCTATTTTGATACTTATCAGATCTCGATGAAATTACAATGGGACCAACGCGGAAACGTACCCTACCGATTAAAAAAAAATCATTTAAATCGGTTATATAAAAAAATACACATACGAATTGAGAACCTCCTTCTTTTTGGAAGTCGGTTGAAAAATGCAGTCCAATTGAGAACTTCCTCCTCTCTTAAGTAGGTTAAAACTGCCGAAGTTTGGTTCTTCTTATTAACCAATTTTCGAAGTAGCGAAATGTTCTGCAGTGTTTCCGTAAAGTTTTCAGGATTGCTTCTTAAATTATGAATGGAAGCGTTGGAGTTTTACTAATATTACGAATAGAAGCCACTCCTTCGCTCTTGTAAGTTTTGATTCCGTTTCTACAAGTAAATTCTTTGCTTAAAATTAATTCAATGAATTGAATGAAGCATTTCTTTATTTAATTACACCTCCCCGCACTAGGAATCCTTGAGTCGCGAGGGAATTTAGAGATGTACAAATCACGGACACAATTAGACCCAGAATCGGAACAATTGTTTGTGGATCACCAACAAATTGTTCCTTGTGAAAATCGAACCCACGTCTTTTAGGTTTTGTGGACAGGCTCATTAACCACTCAAAATGGTGAGTCAAAATTAATGAACATCCTTGCTTTTTTAAATCAAGTTCCGCTCCGCTTCGTTAAATCGATATAATCTTACTGAGATTTAGATAAAATCAGAAATAGAAAGAGAATACATCAGAAATTGAGTTCCTGTGCTAAAACTGTTTCCAGTATAACGATGTAAGAAATTGAACTTAAAATATTCATTGAATTATATGCTTCTCTGACGTGCAAAAACTGTAGACGTGTCATTGAATTTAGAAAGGTGCTGAAGTAGCACTTTACACTTCATTCTCTGCAATTTTTCAAATCAAGGTAACGTTTAATGTTTCATCCATTCACTTTTATTTGTGTGGTTAGTTCGATAAAGCTATCTAACTCGAAGACAGCTACTTCATTTAGTAATTTGTATGAGATTCTATATTTATGTTTCAGCACATAACTTAGTTAAACACAAGATAACTCGCGTGAAAAGTACTAAAATACAACGATAGCCACGAATTCATCCTAAAAAATTTTTAAATGCGAAATGTTTCAACATAGACTTTAAATGATAAAATATTTAATGACGATGCAATTTCAAATTACTAACATCGCGGAAAATATAATTTTTACGATGTTGGATGAACGGATGTTTGTTACTTCTCTTTCAAGCAAAAAAGGCTGAACAGATTTGGATGAAATTTGGCATACAGATAGACCTGGATTAACACATAGGATACCTATTAACGCGTGCGTAACCGCGGGCGCTAGTATGATATGAATAGATATAATATACGTAATAATGACAGGGCGTGTATTAGATTACTTACTACAGAAAGTCATTAGACTACATGTTTATCACAAGAAGACAAACAATCTACATAAATAATGAATCCAATATATACCGTATTCGGTTGGTATAGCAACACTTTCCCGTTATTCGATAAGACAACAAGAATTTATCGATAAAATTATCATATCTGTACTGCGGCAATATTAATTCGATTTATCACTCGCCCCATTTAGATGTGTTCCATTGATTGTTACCCATACTTTTTCTGATTGATTTTCATACAAATTAGGTTAATGTCATAGATAAGTATTTTGCACCTGTATTTGTTGAAGTGAAGCGTTCTCAAAAGGTATTTTTGATACTTTTATCAAAGAGTCGAATATCCTATAAAAAAAGCTAGGAACTGTTCAGTTCGAGAGCAGTACAATATAGACAACACTTGGAAACAATCGAGTTGGCAAAGCGAGCTTTTATTTGTCTAGCAAATAAAACAACATAATACAAATCAGAACGAACTATGGGGGACGTTAGCATCGAAACGACTGGCGAGGATTTGTTGTACGGCCAATACGGTAAAAGCCTGAAGTGGGTTAAACTGAGAAATGTTTATTTTTCACTACCTGTGGCCGTTCGGTGGGAGATTTATTTGGACCGCTTTGAAGTTTAAATTGGCACAAGTGGTTTTAGAGACCGAGCCACCCTTTCCTATGCATTCCTGTTGGTAAAAGCAAATGGGATAGGACGTGTTTAGATCAAACAAGAGCCTGATCTCGGGGAGCTCTTGAGAGATAAGATAAAGACACCAATTAAGAGAAGGACTAGCTCGGAACTAAATCAAACTTTTGCAACCGAAGGCATCGTTATTAAATTTAAAATAGTCACGAACTCACGAATGTTTTTTCGATATTTATTGTAGACGGGGCAAAGTAACGTTAACCACGAAATTGCTCAAAAAAATCAAATTAAACTTTTTTGTCAGAGCATCAGTGCCCGTTGAGTAGGCGGTCGCAGTGTAAAATATCACCGGCGTGACAAATATAAAAAAAACTGTGGGGAATGATGTAATGCACGGCCTCGACCGCGCCGGACCTCCAATCTCAGACCACGTGGGACGTCGGATAGCACCAGACAGGTATGATTTAAATGTTGTGACCGAGGAAACTTGTGATACACGATGCAAAATACAAGTCTTGTATCAACGGTAAAGCGGTCATTGTACGTTTACCTATGTCCTATACTTTTACTCGAAGTAAGGTGCTAGTGAAATATAAAATGTCACGTGTAGTAGGAAGCAATTAAAAACATCAGAACAAAAACAATGCGGGTACCATAAAAAATGCAATTTAATTGAAACCAAAATACCAACTAGCAAAGATTGAACACGTAGTTCAAAAAGAGACACAAAAATGCACGATTTGTAAATACAAAGCTCTATCGTTAGTTTTTTAGAATGCCACAGATAATGCACGGCCCTCCGCAACGTTTTGCGGGGTCTAGCGGCTGATAATTGCTTATTGTTTCATCGCCATCTTTGTTCCGGCGTAGGACTATTATCTTTTCTGTGGTCTCGATGAGTCATACTTACGCAAACCAGTTTGTCCAGACACAGCGCGATTTTAAACAGTATATCAAAACTTATTTACACAAACATAAATTATAGTGCATCGCGTATTCGCGAACCTCCAGGGTTATCTGTGTGAATATACCAGTTACCAATTTTATGGATTGCTAAATAACTCGTTGACTCTAGCAAAGGACTCTCTAGTAAGTCGTATCTAGCAACGAATTTGGTGTCTGACTTGTTACGTTTAAAGTTATTAGAATTTTTTCTTTGATAATCAGCTTTGACATAATAATCTAATACTATAAGAATCTTTATCCTGACATACTAACTGACTGACTGACTGACAGACAACGCACAGCCTAAACCACTGGTCGTAGAGACTTGACATTTGGAGGGTATATTTGTCTTAGTACGTAAGGGTGTACTAAGAAAGGATTTTCCAAAATTCACCCCTGAAGGGGATGAAGGGGGATCAAAGTTTGTATGGAGAAACAAGATAAGATAGTCTTTTATACTCGAAACTTCACACAAGGACTTAAGTAAATAAATAATTAAATACGTGTTTCAGGCGTTTTCGAAATTCCACCCTAAAAGGGTGAAAAAAGGGAAGGTGACCAAAGGGGTAACAAAGTCTGAAAATCTATATTGTTTCGGATTGCGCTGAAATTTAGAATGCAAATAGTTATTATGACGTAGGTATCCGCGCAGAAAGGATTTTCTAAAAAAATCCTCCTGGATACGAATCGGGGATTCAAAGTTTGTATGGCGAAACAAGATGAGATAGTCTGTTTTATTTGAAACTTTACACATAAGTACTTCTGTAAATAAGTAAGTAAAGTACGTGTTGTAGGATTTTTCGAAAAGGGGTAGGTGACAAAGTCTGAAAATTTGGGTTTTTCGGGTTTTATAAATATGAATCTCGATTTGCCTTAGTCACGCGATAACATGAAAACGGGTGGACCGAGTTGGCTTATTCTTATTTGATGTCTTTATTGATAGAATCGTTCTTACGATAGAACAGTTTTAAGTAATTAAAAGGAGTTTTAAACGCGGGCGAAGCCGCGGGGCACTTCTAGTATGTAATAATATTACTTTAGGTTAATGCTTTTTAAATACAGTCAGTTGGGTTTAGAATAAGTTGTGTCGTGGGTGGGCAACATGGTCATTAATTAGTAATTAATTAATTCCATCATCGATCGCATCATCACTTAACATCAGGTGAGATAGTAATCAATTGCTACCCAGTTCGGTGTAAAAAAAAATTCAATGGACCAGAAATGGCTGTAGGTACGGTGAGTATAATCAAATTTCGTAATAACAATGTCTTCATACTAACACTATGTGTGCAACTGCGATTAAATTACAAAAACCTGAGTAAAACTCACGTTTTTGCGGTGCGGTTACCTACGTTAATAAACATATTTGGATGATTGCATCCTGCTCTCTCTTGGGTACAAAGCTGTTGTTGTCCCTTACATTAAAAGTAATATTAAATAGACGCGTAGGTGTGTACTCCGATCGCTGAATACATAATGAGGTGATTTTGCAATGTTTCAAGAGTAGCAAAGCTGTTTTTCCACGAGAAACTCGACAAAATGAGATAGGTACTTATGACTCCGGGCCGGGGTAGGTATCATGGCGTTCGTGCTTCTTTAAACCAAATGATACATTCAACAAACTGTTTCACAAGGCTCTGTTTCATCGTTGTGAAGTTTTTACTCGGATTAACGGTTAGAAAAAACTCGCACTTTAGAGGAGCTAAAATACACTATTTCGTTCTATCAACCGTCATTCGCCAATTAACGTATATATAGTTACATAAAGATACTCGTGTATGCTTTGTCGATGATATCACAATAAATTATTCAATTAGGATCAGCCATACGGATCAGTCAAGAAAGGCTATCTTAGATTAAATGTAATACGCCTACAATCGTAATTTCAGTCATTTTACTATACTATTGGCTGAATTGCTCTAGATAGAAGCTAGGACATAAAGAGCTGTGTCTATGCCCATTCCCACCCAGAATTCTGCTATATAAGAAAATGGCTTGCCTACACTTTTCTGTACCCATAACTTATCTAGAGCATAGCATATTTTTGGCACTATGCCGGGACCATGTAATCAATGTAGAAGTATTACATCATACGATTTCAATCCTATCACCAATCCTGCTTTTTTAGTTTGAAAAAAATCTGGCTTGTTTTGAGTAGCTTACTTAAGTCCATAGTTCAGCGTTTTGTGAAGGTCAGATGTAGCATCGCCTTCGCCTCATTCTGTAAAGGCCATTAACCTTTTAATTGCTAGGGTCGACGCCCACCTGTCGACGGCATGATGGCTGATGATGTCAGTGTGACTGCGACCCCTCAGCCTTTGACCCTCGTCAATTGAACTATATCAGCATTGACTGCGGCGATAAGAATGAACGCAAGTCTCGAAATAGCTGGATCCTTATCAGGTTAATGGAATCTAGGTAATTGGCACATATCGACATCACTGAGCGATACTCATAGGTGTGATTTTCTGTGATATCCTCTTAGTAATTCAACACGAGACTTGTCAATGATTCTTCGAGGCAGCTCTTTGTAACAGTAACCTATTTGGCTACGCTAGAAAAATTCATACTGAAATGTAAGAAAATCTTCGAGCTTCCGAAATTTCCCAATAGGCCCGAAAACGTCATTTCATTTTCATTATCCCTAAAGAAAATTGGCACCAAATCCGGATAGATTGACATCTTACGTTTTCGTCGCAAATTGAAATCTCGGGAGCCCAAGCCAAGTTGACAGGTTCACTGAACCGAAATAAAGCTGGGACAAGCATTACAGTTATCTATGAATCATTCGGTGCATGCTCAAATGTCCGTCATAGCTAGGAATTCCTTTTGGCATCAGCACATCCAAAAAGTGGAATGCTTTCGTCCAATGTATTCTAATTACTTAAAAGAATGCAGCGGATCTTATTTTAGCACTTCACTCTGCACTTTATTTTCAATCCATTTTTCTATTAGATTGAAGTCAATTTTCTTCGCGTCGCGTGTCGTCCACTAGTCGTCCACATGGCTAAGTACATAGAAATTGTTGAACGAAAACAATCCTGCCTTTGGGTGATAAATAGTGAATTCGAGACGTTTTTCCCCGAGCGGTTTTTATGTGTTTTCAGATGAGAAACATCATTTGTCATAGTCCTACCCAATGGCAGTTGGGCTGGCCTGAATCCACTTAGATGCTTCGAGGATCCTGATATATTTCCGTTCCTTTTCGGATTCTATCTTGCTATTTTTCGCGAAGTTAAAGATCATTTTTGTATGGAAAAAGATAAATTATTTGATTATTTTAGACATCCGTGATGAAATCTATCGTTATCAATCCATCAAATATATTTTTGAACAAAATTGGCAGTCCGTGTAATATTACTTCCTCCATAGCTTGTTTAATAATTATCAAGCATATTGTTTCATTTTGACATGACCAAATGTATTTAGCATGTCTATAGGTGATAATTGATGATGGAAGCATTGACATCCTTAAAACCTGTGTGAGGCGACACATGTAGTTGTAATATTTATTATAGCAAGACATTAGAATATTATCCTAAGTATATCTCGAGCGACCAGAAACGGAGCTACAATACATTTCTACTGAGTCATCAGAATATGTGGACAGATTCATATTAATATTATGGTAAGTATATTACTGCAGACCTAATGAGGGCAAAAATATAAATTAAAGTATATTTGCTACCGTATGTGGTGGCTTTATAAAGCACAGTATATTAATATATATTACTAGCTGTGACCCGCGGCTTCGCCCGCGTTAATACTATTTTCATTAATTTCAAACTTTTCTTCTACAAAAACCTTGTCTTGGCAATTACTAACACAACAAAGTAGAATTAGCCGAATCGGTCCACCCGATCTCAAGCTATGGCTTGACCAAGGGAAATAGGTTTTATTTTTAGTTAGGTAAGTCTGTGACGGTCGAAAGCATGGACGTTGGATGTTTGAGTGAACACAAGGATAACCAGGACATTGTCATTTTCCCTCCAGTGAAGTAACGCGAGCCCGTCACGATGCCGTCACCGTGCATGCAGCGAGGTTCACAGATTTCTATTCGCGTTGGGAATGACGCACAGTCGCACGCATGACGCTTGACTAGCCGGCCGGCTATCTCAAGCTTTAAATACTCGCACTCGATCGTGAACATATGCTCCTCGATTAGTTTTGTTTGTGATTGTTCTTATTGAAGTGGTGGAGATTTTATCTTGGCTTTATTGGAAACTTCAACGTTGATTTGCTTCTGCAATCATCGCTTAAATTTTTTCAATGTCTAATGCAGTCTTCTAGGTTGAAATATCATCATTGGATGTTGTTCATACGAGGAAATAGATGCGAGTACCTATCGGTTGATTTATATTATTGTACCAAACACCTATTCCAATAGACCGTTCTATATTGAAGATAGCTAATACCTATAAGATATAGGTAAACTGACGCCGATGATAGAATCTGACCTGCTTTAACAATGTTAATAGACCATTAAGCTGTTTAACAAATGCTAAATATTCTTGTACAGCCTTTACTGATGTCATCTTTATTGAGGCTGAGTAGCTGTCATATTTCTGTGAACATTTTCGTCACGTAATCGCTCCCTCCCTTCACATTACTCCCCCTTCCAACTCCCTATTTTGTGGGTACTTTACATAGCAGTGCACTGCCAAATTGCTTTAGCCACATATTATTTAATACAAGGAGATTGAAATCTTATATTAGGGTCACTACTCAATTAGCTATGTATAGGGTTTAGGTATTAATAATACTGTATTACTTATTAGAAAGAAAGAAAGAAGTCACAGACCGGATCGTCCAGATTCAAGTCTACATTACACATATGAAATAATAATGCTATAGAAAATAATGCTCTATGCTAAATGCATTTCTTTTTTTATTAGACAGATTTTTTTTACATCGAACTGTGTCACATTACCATTATCTTACCTGATGTTAAGTGATGATGAGGTCGAGATGGAGCGCGCTTACCCAGACGATACCTATTCAGTCGCGATTTGAAGACCCCGATATTGTATTTAGCCGGAAACACAGACTCAGGCAGGGCATTCTATTCCCTGGCGGTTCGTATGATGAAAGAAGATGAAAATCGGATGTGTCTCTGGATGTCCAATTATAAAATGGGGAAGGTGGAATCAAATTATGCAGTTCCATAGCACACTCTCCAAAATGTAACCGATAGAAAACCAATAGAATACCTAATCGAAATGTTTTAGTTTTGTTGGTCACTAAATAAATAAAATGTAGGTACCTAAGTTGTATGCAAAATGCTTAGACATCATGAATTTTTAATTGAAATGCATAGATAGTAAGTAGATTTACATTTTTAATATTCATTTTAATACACATTTTGAGTTAACTCCAACTAAATTCTAACCACAATTTCATTCTAGTTTGTTAAAGTTGCATATGCATAATAAAACTTGATACCCTACCACAGAATAATGAATAGTACAAGCTACTGAGTAGCCATACTGTTTTACTCCCAGAGAAATGAGGACAACTGTCTCCACATACCACCCTTTTATGAATAAAATAGAAAAGATTTATTACATTGAATGAATACTTAATTCTGACTACAAATTCAGCCTCCATATTACAGTCTGGCATACGGCCAAGCAAAATATCAATACACCAACATATACCAACACATATTTGTACTATAAAATATTTATCGAGAGGATTGGTGTAGGCAACACAAGTTCATTTGCCATATTACCAAAGAATAAATAATACTACTACATTCATATTACTTATTAAACTGGGGCATTACATAATTGGTTCTGTTTGTATTATTTGTTTGAAGCTCAGAATGAACCCAAAACGGTTTGCAGATATTGCTTATTTAGCTAGGCCTTTTAAATTGTTTTAGTTTTAGATGAACTTTTGTCTATGCAATAAAAGTCTGAGTTTTTCTTTGGTTAATTTAGGAATTAGATACAAATGGGTAATTCAACTATAGCAACTTGCTTTTATAAATGAGAGAGACAATAATTTGAGTATTCTTTTAAGAATCTTGTAAGTATATATTTTTTGCTTGCTTATATTCTTTTTTTGTGTTTGAGCATGAAATTGAGTTTAATACTATATATTTTATATGTGATAGGTTACCGTTCGACGCTATGTCACATGGTGGTGGTAAGTGATGATGTGGTCAATGATGGTGAACATGTTAGGCCTAGAATGATCTAACTCTTAAGTATATAAATATACATAGAAAATACTGAGAAACCATTATACTGTTTAATAAATTGCAAATTAAATTTCAGTACAAGACCAAGAAAGCGAGATGCTAATATAATGCAGATAGCT
The DNA here is from genome assembly GCA_954871355.1 of Cabera pusaria. NCBI lineage: Eukaryota > Metazoa > Arthropoda > Insecta > Lepidoptera > Geometridae > Cabera > Cabera pusaria. Next base: position 12,738,282 of record OX940911.1, read on the forward strand.
GCATCTCAGTCTTATACACAAAGTAATCTTAAAATATGAATATTTTAGATCTTATGGTATAGACCCAGTTCATACTTTTGTTAATTAACTATATACCTACTTGTGCAAATTAATTCTTTGGAAATCACAAATTAAATTATTGTAGTTTTATTCATACATAACATCAAACTTTAAAATCCATAAACATTTGTGCAAATATAGGAAATGGTGATTCATAGAAAACAATGGATATAAAATTAGCACATCATTTAATATTAACAGTTACGGGAAATTCTTTTAGTAGTGATAAATCATATAGGCCTACATATTATTGTGTAAGTAATGCATCAAATATTAGTGTAACCATGTATATGTTACAAATTCATTAAGACTCAACATCTAATTGTCTTAAAGGCTAAAATTAAAAGTGTGGTGAAAAGCAATATTCTGGCACCCTTTAGAGACAGAGCATTCTATGCCTAGTGAGTTCCTCATATTTTCTGTATCGTTTGAGCTAAATTTCGTGCAATTCTGCTCACTTTTTTGCTGCTTGAAACAAAAATGGACCCATTTTTTACTTGCAGTATACAAATTGTTAAAGAATGTGACAATTATCGATATGAATACCTACCTAGGCTTGAACTATTTTTGCACTAAATTTGGTTATATTGGCTCTTTAGTAAAAAAAAACTAAAAAACTGGCCAAGTGCGAGTTGGGCTCATGCACCGAGGCTTCCGTACAAATTTGTCAAACCTTGCTTCTTGCCAAATTTTATTATATCTATTGTCCATGTTTTCAGATTTTAATTTAGGTCAATGGGAAGTAAACCATAGGATTTGATTCCCTTGTGAAATCGCATAATTGCGAAAATATCCGACATAAACAGTCATATCTTTTGATTGCGTTGACTTACACGATTGATTTTTTCACATCCTTAAGAGACTGTAGACCCGAGGATTTGATATAAGTTTCAACTTGATATCTGTACGCATTCCTGAGAAAAAGGGGTCTTAACAGACGGACAGACAGACAGACAAGAAAGTGATCCGGGTTCCTTTTTTCATTTTGAGGTACGGAACTACATCCTTTTAGTTATAAATATCGTCTCGTGACCACGATCAATGCAACTTGGTCGAAACGTCGAGTAAATAAGTTATTTAATTTAATTTATGTTTTAGGCGCGATAAGTCCCGTATTTTAATATTTATAACTATGTGTTCAAATCGCGAAAGTTTAAAGTTTACATCCTTTTATTTCTTCTATTTCCTGAATTAACTTAGGATTCTTAAGGCATACTTTTTAACTACGGCGATGATGCAATATTAGTTATGTAATAAAAATAAGTTACTGGGTTTAGGTGTAAGTAAGACACTTTAAATGCCTCATGACATGCAACCATGACTATGAGAATTTTTTAATTGGAAAATTAATTTATTGAAATCAAATTATTTTTTTCAAACTTGGTGGGCTTAGGGTACACTATTGAATGTCAAAATACATTATCTTATATATTAAATAAAAACAGTAGATGCAATATAAAATAAACTTGCCAAATGGCCAATGTTAGACACGTTTGCCTGCGACCACAAGGGCATGCGCGCTACTGCTCCAGGCCCAGCTCTCAAGGGCTCTATGCCAAGTTAGTTAAGGTTTATATTAAATTATTATCTTCAAATGTGCTCCGCCGTGCTTCCAGCGGTGTGCGCTGGGCCTTAGGGTTTCATACCACAGTACAATACAAAATAGAAAAAAACATGTTTCTTGTGTGGTGATTCCATTTGAATTTCAATTAAATTTAATTTGTATTATTTTTTGTTACAGCAAACACAGTTATACACCCTACGAACAAATTCCAAGTCTCTATCTATTATGGTGCATAAGATCAAGCAAAAACACTGAAAAAACCTGTTTCTTATATGTAATATCTTCTCTACAACTTTTTACTTTATTTTGTTTTAAGTATTTTTTATTACACTGGCCATAGTAATTCATACTTGGTGAACATTTCAAGTGTCTACCTATTACTGTATAGAATATAGAACATAAAATATAGCCTTCTAACAGAAGGACAGACAGCGAATACTCAGTAATAGGGTTCCATTGGCAATCTTTTGGTACGGAACCCTAAAAATGTGGTTAAACATCTCCTGGCATTTCATTATGATGAAGAAGTCCACCAATATATATAAATTAAAGTTTCAGAGTTTCCAAGAAACTCAGAAACTTTAATTATTTATATGTTATTGTTGATACTACTTTTACTACTATTAATTGTCTTACAACTTAATTGGAATTGAACAAATATGATAAAGAAACAATTTGGTGTTCATGTGTTCTTATAACCAAAAACATAATTTTGCAAATCCATCGATATATTATGACGGAGTTATGCCTCAAATATACATACATTAACAAATATATAAACCGAGAGAACCTTCTCCTTTATTGCAGTCTGATAAAACATCCCAAACAGCTCAGTAAATATAATCTAAGATTTCAAAATAATTGAACTTCGACCATGTCATTGCTTGCCACCAGGCGAGATAGTGGTCAAACTCTAGCCTATCAGATATATAAAGAAAACCTTTGCTTAATGGTCTGTTCAATTATAGATATGAAGATGTGGAATGCAAAACTTTGGTTTTGGTTGTGAACATGTTTTAATTTTAACTGTTTACATAGGTAAGTACCTATTTATTCAAATGTTTTTCTGTGGTTTGTTAAAAATAAGAAATAAGCTAAAATTATAATGATATGACACATGTGTAATGTTAGTTGATTAATTAACACAATTACCAGTTAGTTACAATAGAGAGTAGCCGAAAGCCGATATTAAAGAGAGCCCTGAGCCTTGAACTCGTTGAAAATTATAAACATAACCTATAGCGTAGCATTTATTGTATAATATCGCTCTAATAATACGGTGTCCTATCGAAGCCGGTTTGTCTCAGTAGTACCCACGTACCTATTTATTTTTACACATTACGCACACAGCTGTGATTCGGTCTGACTGCTCGCGCCCGGACCACGGCAAAATCACTAATATAACGTGAACTACACAAAACCCAATTTAAACACAGCAAAAAAACAAGTAGAACTCACTCTGTCGGAACGGAACGGGGATAAAACGCGTTTCGCTATATTTGGAACGAGTTTAACGGGTACCGGAGAAATTTATGCCACAACCGCGGTAAAAGTTGACTGGTACGTAGGTAATCATTAAAATAACTCAAATACTTAATGTATAATAGCTAAAAACCTACCTCGTTGTCGTCCGGCAGTGAAATACTTCCACGAAACAATTTTCCAGCGAGAATCACAAAATTGTACACAACACGAGCGAAGCACGGGCTCTTCCACTCACAGCCGGCGTGGAAAATTCACAAATCTAGTCGAACACTCGTTATTAGAAACAGAAAAAACACAGATTACCACTTATACAAAATCTATGATTTCCACAACAATTATTTAGTTAAACTAAAACGAAAAACGCGCCAACTGTCAAACTAAAAACCTACAAGCACCAAGTAACGCGCCGCGCACCCGCGCGATCCGAGTCCGCTTTGCCGACTGGACTGGTGTGAAGTATGTGAAGTGGCGGGATACGCTACACACGGGTACGAATACTCGCGATCTTGTGCGCCTAGCGCTCAGGCGCGTATTGCCGCAGTTTACTTTTCATTTATTATTATATGAATACGAGCTCCGTTATCTCATAATTGATAAAATATTATATTATAACGTCAACGTTATCTATATCGCGATGCGACAAAAATGAGATAAACAGAACTACTGGAACATAAATTCCGGTTATATAGTATGCGACCACGGTGAAAAGATCTCAGTGGACTACGAAAGTATGTACGATCCGACACTCGTCTATATCGGTACGATAGACGTTGACCAGACGCGCATGCGTCAGGCGAACCGCGGCCGCGACGGCAGTGAAAGACAAGCAAGCCCTGCGCTTGTATTAGCCAATCGATTTCAAAAGAAATGTGATGTCTTGAGTACTACCTACTGGATTCTCGTAGTGGATCTAAATTTAGCATAACATCGATAGGTACATTGATATGCGACTGGCACCATTATTTGCAGCATATATCCCTTACACCACGGCCCGTCAACATCCATACTTCCATACTATCCATCCATACTAATATTATAAAAACGTTTGTAATTCAGTTACTCTGTCACTCTGTCTGTTTGTTACCTAATCATGCCTAAAAGGACGATCCTATCTTACTGAAATTTAACAAGGAGATACTTTATAGCATGAGGATGATTATAGGCTACTAAATTCTTGGTGTACTTGAACGAAGCCGTTATATTTGAAGTAAAATCTATATTACATTATATTATATACCATAAGAATCTTCGTCCTGACATTACTGACTGGCTGACTGACTTAGAGACAACGCACAGCCTAAACCACTGGTCGTAAAGACATGAAAAATAGAGGGTATATTTGACTTGGTACGTAAAGGTGTACTAAGAAGAATTTTCAAAAATTCACCCTTTAGGATGAAAAGGGGGTTCAAAGTTTGTATGGAGAAAAAATATTAGATGGACTTTTTATTCGAAACTTCACAAGTATTTTTATAAATAAGTGAGTAAATAGGTACGTGTTTGGGGATTATTTAAAATTCCACCCCTAAGAGGATGGAGTGGGGTAACAAAGTCTGAAAATCAATATTGTTTCGGATTGCGTTGAAATTTGGCATACCGATAGTTATTACGACGTTAGAATCTCCTAAGAAAGGATTTTCAAAAAATCTCCTCTTAAAGGGATGTAACGGGGGTACAAAGTTTGTATGGAGAAAATATTAGATGGACTTTTTTATTCGAAACTTCACATAAGTAGGCACTCTTATAAATAAATAAGTAAAAATGTGTTTTGGGCTTTTTCGAAATGCCACCCCTAAGAGGGTAAAGTGGGGTCCTTAAGGGGATAAAACGAGGGTTCACATTTTGTATGGAGAAACAAGATTAGATAGTCTTTTTAGGGTTCGTACCTCAAAAGGAGAAAGGAACCCTTATAAGATCACTTTCTTGTCTATCTGTCTGTCTGTCTGTCCGTGTGTCACCACCGATTTTCTCAGGAACGGGTGGACCTAGAAAGTTGAAATGTATTTATTTATTTGCCATACAATGCAATAGAAATAATAGAAATAACAACTTAGTGTAAAACTTCGATTAAACCTAATTATATCCATTGACATGTACCCTGTACTATTTAGGGCGTCGTAAACATGAAGTTAATATAACTTTACTAATGTATTACAATAGGAACTATAATATTATTAATTTATAGCCATTATTATACGGTACATAATATAATGGACGGTACGATACAGAGACAATACTATATTCATTATATTTAAGGTATTTTATGTACCTATATTTATTATATATACTTAATTTATATATTACTAATTTACTATATTTATCTAATATTATGTTTCTTTGAAGTGTCTCACACTTTATATTTTTGTAAATTGTTAAACACAATCCAAAATTTCATCGTACCGACGGGACTCGAACCCGCACCCCCCGGATTACACGTCCAGGTGCTCTGCCAATTAAGCCACGGTTCGATACATCGATACGACGAAATTAGTGGATTGCATTTTGTTAACCCAATTATGCATTGGTGGCGCCATCTATGACTACTTATTACGTAAGTTAATTTTAATTTTTTTAATTATATTTATCTATATATAAACTATATTTTATCACTAAGATATTCATTAGTTTTATAATCATATTTATTTAGCAGAAAACGACGTAGTTTATTTTTGAATGTCTCCTCTTTTAATTATACTCTTATAATAAATGGAATTTTATTACAAATTTGTTTGCTCATATATTTATACCACATAATGAGGTCTATAGTCCCTATTAGGTGTATAAAAATCCCGGTCCAAGGTCCTGAGTAAACACGATATAAAGATTAAAGAAAACTTGTAAATACTAAAATTTACTTTGATTTTCAACTTTTTTAGGGTTCCGTAGTCCTGACAAGGAACCCTTATAGTTTCGTCATGTCCGTCTGTCTGTCTGTCCAAGGTTTTGCTAAGATACCGCTAATACTAGAAAGCTGTAATTTTGTGGGAGTATGTAATTGAATGACGCCGACAAAGTGCTGAAATAAAATTTTGAAAAATATTTTTTTTAGTGTAGCTCCCCTATATGAGAAGTGCGGATGAATTATTTTTTCATCGTCTACCCCATCGTGTGGGGTATCTTTAAATAGGTCTTTTAAAATGATTAAAGGGTTGCTAATACCATTTTTCGATTGAATGCTCCATTTACGAGATATTAAACTTTAAAGTGCAAATTTTTGTTCCAGTAGGGCGTCCCCCCCCCTCTAAAAGCTAAACGGCTGGCTTGAACAATCTGGAAAAATTCGTGATAATAGCGCATTTCATGAACTTTAAAGGAAAATTATAGCGGTCAAGATAACTTTATTAGTTTAGCAGTAATAGTCGTTGAACTTGGGTGTTGGATAATTTTGTACCAAATACAAAATCCTTAGAATAAATCCTTTAAAGTGACAAAGACGGAGTACCTAGTTGCTTGTTTATAACGGGTAAAGACTTGCATTGAATAACATGCTACTACGGAACCCTACACTGCGCGTTGCCCGACACGCACTTGGCCGGTTATTTATTTTTTGGAATGGAGGAAAAAAATTTCGAATTCAAAGCAAGGTCTTACAACCTTGCTTTTGACCAAAATTGACAATTCTAGATCAACCGGAAGTACCCTGTAGGTTTTGGGTATAAAACCTATAGGGTACTTCCCGTTGACCAAGAATCATGAAATTTGGCAAGAAGCAAGGTCTTACAGGACAAATAAAGGAAACATTCCAAAACATAAAAAAGGTGAAAATTAAAGGGATACACACACATAGTTGCCGCCAATTAATATAGGCCTCTGAGTTATATGAGCGCTTATACAATTTAGGGGTCTAGCTTAATTGGCACCAACCTTAAATAAGGTTAAATAAATGAAATTGTGCTATTGTGTGATTTATTTTATACATAGTCGACCGAACGACTAAGTTAAGTTTGTCTTTTAACCTAGTCTGAGAACTTCTCAGTGAGAAGTTCGTTTTCTCATCACTTATCACTCAACAATAACTTACACTTATGCCGCTTTTACTATATATATTTGAGATAATGTAGTTTATTTAATTAGTCCATTTCTATGCAATGCCTCAATATTCGCCGTCTTCAATAATTATATTTGATTGCATTTCGATTTTTTAAATGATTTAATAACGAAACTCAATCACCGCCGAAGTTCACCAACCGACAATGTTATGTTCATACATTTATGCCATCAATTCATTTTGTTTCAAATCTATCCTCATAATTTGTGTAACTGATAAAAGAAGCAACACTGGTCTAGCTATTCTACTAATTAATATGCGCTCTTACTAATTGGTTCATAATGAAAGAGTGCGATATATGGGTGTGTATCGGTCTCTTTCATTATGTTACTTTCGAAATGTTTTATAGAAGAAGTCGTATGTGCATTTTTTGCTGTCAAGCTATTGCTTTGTGAGACTGCTACTGCAAATATGACCGGTACTGTACCTTTCATATGGAAGCCAATATTATCAAAATAGTGACAAGGCAAAATCATCATTAACAGTATTCGTCCACTGTTGGACATAGGGCTCTCCTACGGCACGCCATGAGCTCGGTCTTCAGCTGCCAGCCAGCTTGCGTATATTATCGCTCCACTAGCTGGAGGCACCTAGCAAAGCAAAATATTTAAATTTAATACTGTATTTAAAATGCATATTTATGGTATTATAGATTAATCATTATCTAAATAAATACTTTTATCGCCTTTGGTATGTCAAGAAGATAATTTTTGGTTACATTTATACGACAAACTATTTAGTTTGAAAGTTGTGGTGAGAATAATGTGAGTGAAATGCGTTGCATGCAGTGTATGTGATCCGATCATGGGCAGACGCGTGTTACAGATGTCATATCACAGCCACTAGAGTAGAATAGGACATAGAATACTTATACGCGGGCAAAGCCGGGATGTATATAGTATACATAGTTTATAATTTTTTTTAAAGACAACTCCACGCGCTACGAATCCCTGTCGCGAAGACTTTACAAACATACAAATCACGGGCACAATGTCTCGAAACAATTGCTTGTGGATCACACAAAGAATTGTCCCGTGTGGAAATCGAACCGACAACCTTCGGTTTCGTGGAAGGCTTTCTTATCACTTCTCCAACTGGTAACCAATACACAACAAAAATTCTAACAATCCAGAGTTTTGTGTGTATCAGTCATCACAATATCTGTTATAGGTAGATATTATCGCGTACCAGGCGAGCCCCTTGCTTGCCCTGGGCCCCTAGACAAAATCCAATTTCCTGTTTGCCTTCACGCTAACGCAAGTTCAAAATGTATGGAATGACATTTATGTTTCCGCAACATAAATGTCATTCCCATACATTTTGAGCTTGCGTTAGCGTGAAGGCAAATAGGAAATTGGTTTTTGTCTAGGGGCCCTGTTATCTTTCATCACAAAAAAAATGCAATGTGTTTCATATACATATCATATTGAATCATTACTAGGCTTTAACTATTTTAATGTAAGTTTCCTTACATTAAAATATTATTATATATTACACAGTTATATATATTATTACAGTTACATTATTGTATATTACACACTCGTCGCAGCACGTAAGAAAAAGGAACCTTGAAGAGATTAACAAACAAATAAAATAATGTATTGTTACACATTACGCTGCTTTGCAGGTACGTGTCTTATTAACTGTATGTATGCGTCAAATGATAACATTTTATCATAATTAGTTATTTACTTACACAATTATTTTTAAATTCTTTACTGAGTATAGGTATCCATGCATACTGCACACTAGAACAACGTTTATGTATTGATTAGTACAGTTATATTACAACCAAATATGATACATAAATAACATAATGAAGGCTGAATGGATATTATATTTATATATTTTTTTGTGAATATTGATGATATTACGACTATATCATCAACAGAAAAACTATTATTCCAATGTCATATCAATCCATCAATGCAGTTATTTTACTATCACAATTTCATTTGACCTACATGTTCGGAATAGAGAAACATTTGAGTAACACAAACTTGTAAATCAAATCGACATCACCGACATGATGATTTACCAAACAGGAATACAATTGAACAGTTCAAGGTTGAAAGAAGATAGAAAAAAGGGGCCTTGCAGAACAGAAATACTCGTAAAACAATATGGGATCCGATGAGATTGACAAGGTGACGCGAGTGATTGACTAATTTTAGACGTGAGATGATTGAATAATTAATATACGGTTATTGTTAAATGCTGATTGCTGACGTTGATGTTGCTGCTAGACAGTTTCTTTGGCGTAAGAATTCTGATTCGATTGTTATATAGGCTTATAAATATTAAATTATAGGTATAATTTACAACTTTTTGAGCAACTAACTAGATACTTATAATTTTCTAGCTGTGCTCCGCGGCTTAGCCTGCGTTAAATACGACTTTTATTTATTTTAACCATCCATCTCCTGACGATAAAAAACACAACAAAAAAGAATTAGCAAAATCGGCCAAGCCGTTCACGCGTGATGCCGTGACCAAGGGAAATTGGGATTCATTTTTATATATAAGATAATATGCAATGACAAAATAGGATTCCTATTGTATAGAACATAAATAAAAGCTCTACTAGATATTATGATATTCTTCTCATGTACATTGTAGATATGTTGAAAATATTGTAGTAATAAGAGGTTTTAATGACTTTTGGCTATTAGGATGTTTCCTCGAGTATTGCTTCTAAACCGAATAATTCTGTAGTGAAATATTTTTTTTGTATGAAATAAAACAACGTTTGATTTTGGAGATATCAAAAATGTACCTAACGACCTACACGTACCTGGCTTGAATACATTTTAACAAAATATATTTTTCCGAAATTTGCTCACCAGCTACATTACGTAGATACATCTAAAATAGCTTGAGTTCAAACAATACAGAGTACACAGACTAAACAAAGGAAAGTCAATCTGTCTATCCTACGATTTTATGTTCCTCGCTATATTTAGGTATTGATCAATAATAATTATCGGTATTGAGTTACATTATACAACTGGCAATTTGATATTTGATACGAAGACTGGGATAGATAATCACAGTTCCCAAGGACATCTTGATCATTATTATGTATTTGTTATCTTGTAGCTCAAAGCTCCTATAAATGTATGTTTTTGTTACGCATACATGTATAAATATATATATCTTGCGTGCATGTTATATACATACCTATGTATATATATATATATATATATATATATATATATATAGTATATATACATGCTATATGCATATGATATACCTGAATTTTCTTAGTTGTAAGTTTTTCTTTTTTAATTTTATATTTGCATTATTTATTTAGACATTTACAATGTACATTATTTTAATTTATTAAAATTATAATTCTTTGGACGTTTTAGAAAAAACAAAAATGAGAGTGAATTATTTTTTACGATGCGTGCGGTCAGCGACTGAATTTTCAAACTACACCATGAAGTTAGCCGATAAATTCAAAAGGAGATTTATATTATTATTTATTTATGTTTATTATTTAAAGTGTGAAGTGATATTCTATATTCAAGATATTTATTTCCGGTATCTCTATATATAGTGCATCTGTTTTATATTAATAAAATAAAATCTTTTCATGTGCTTTCAATAATCACATACGATTGTGATTGATATCAAATAACTGCGAATTTATACTTACTGCACACAAGAAAATTGTACACGGTGGACCTAATGCTAGAATAGCACATGAACGCATATGAACTAAATACTACCTAACATAAATTAAAACCAATGATTGTAAATACTAATATGTATTGTGAATCGTTATAATTCATTCAGAAGAAATTCATAGACGCAAGCTAAAACTAATAAAACTTATACAGTAATTATCTGAAAATTTGGGTAAAAAATCTTAATATAAAATACTAAAATTGTTTCTACCCTATGTCCGTTATAGACTTTGAAACCGAGGCGCATGCCTCAAACCAGTTTCATTAGAAAGGCAAGGCAATGATGCGAAGATTGTTTTAGACCACTAAAACAATACATTAGGCATATTCAGTCACATTTATTTACTAAGCGTAGTAGCACACGCCGAGTATCTGCTATTATTATACAATAAGTTCCAAGAACATGATATTATACAGCATTTGTGTAATTCAATAATAGGTATTAGGTTATTATCAAATAATAATCTGCGATCTTGACAAGGGACTTAAAAAGATAAGACTAAAGTAATATTTCTACATATCTACTGACGCACGGCATGCTTAGGTTTGACGCACTATTTTTGGAGATATAGATATAAATCGGAGCGTTTATCATAATTTGTTTCCTTATTTAATGCTTTGGGTGTAAACGTAATTACTCATTTAACTTTAGGTATTTATTTTTAATACCACAACGCTGAAATATAATATTGTTTTTAGAAACATGGTCTATATCTAGGTAGGTATATCATATTAATTAAAATTATTTTTCCAGAAGTCAGAAATTCCTATTGCGTTCGTATTGGATTGACTGTGCCTGTGTAAATATTTTATGTTGTTAAGCAATAAACACTGTTGTAGTATTTATTACGCTTTTAGTAGATTTTAGTGAATTGTATAATTGTAATTATTACCCGACTTCAAAAAAAGGAGGAGGTTTCTCAATTCGACCGTATATATTTTTTCAGTTACAGCTTAGATGGACAAATTGAAACATTTTAAATTAAATGGAATTTGGTTTTGTTCCTTGAAGTGATATAAAAAAGTCATACAATCTTTAGATAATATAGAGGGTATAGATTCAGTTCTTTCAAAATGATTTTGTCGGCCAACTCGGTGGTGATGACGTCACAACCGGCGCGCGCACCCTAACATCGATCCGTAGCCATCTCATTTACTGCACAGCGAAATTCCTCCTTAAGAGGAAGATGTAGAGAATACTGTCATGATCCACAAAATTCATGTGTTATCTATTACATTATTTTATTTATATGACATTCATTTAATATTCAGTTATACACAATACAATAATATAAAATAACAATAATGATTAATAACACTAAGGGCCAGTTTTAATGGTTATCTGACGGTAACGCCATATAAAAGTTATCAAAAATCTATTATACAAGTTCCTAATAGAGTTATCAGGAACCGGTGACACTGGCCCTTAGTAATATTTTGTTCATTGTGAAAAATAAATGTAGCTTGATTTTTTTAAGAACTAAGAAATGTAGTCATGTAAGTATATGCTACACTGTTAACAGTATTACCAACTTAACTAGTAAACATAACGTTAAAGGTTTATAAGATTAGGGGCCAGTTTCACCGGTTCCTGATAATGCGTTAGATAGTTATCTGACACGTGTCGCCATACAAAAGCTGTCAAAAATCTGTCTTTTAAAAAAGGTTTCTTTATATTAGCGCTATCCGGACCGGTGAAACCGGCCCTTGGAATAATTACAATTATTGTAGTGGATATGATAGTTACATTATTGATTAATCGCGCACAAGCCTTAAATCGACAAACCCAATGTCATGCTTTATTGCTTTAGCTTAAACTTTATCTATAATAATTTTATGACAAAATACATTTTCGTTCAGATTTTTTTTGCGATTTGATATACATTAGGTACTATGTAAAATAAACACGTCAGCTGCAAGATTTTATGTTTATCTAAACTAATATACAGGACTATTGTTAAATGCATAACACCTAGACCCTTGTAGGCTTGGCGTGCTCATCATCTACGACCACATCATCGCTTACCACCAAGCGAGATAGTGGTAAAATGCCACCATATCAGATATTAAAAAAGTTTCATACAAAACATCTTTTAGTAACTACCTAGTTAGATCTAGGTACTATCCTAATTAATTATTTATTTGAGATTTGAAAAATATATACTGTAACTTAATTATTTACTAGCTGCACTTGCTACTTGCCCTACGTAGATATACATTATTTAATATTTAATTCTACGCTAAAAATTTTAGCTAAATAGATCGAGGTATTCGACCGTAAAGAGATACCAAGAAACAATCATACACTGACTTTCACGTTTATATCAGTGTTATTGATTATCAGATATATCTGATTATCTGATTACTGTATACGATAGTACTATATCTGTTCTGATCTGGTACAATTTTTTAAGACAGATATATGAATGAAATGAAATAAATAATTTTAAAGTAATTTCATACGTCAACTGCTTAAGTCCAGCATCATAGCAGTTATAAATTTGTTGTTTTAATTAAACGACCGTATGTAGTGGCCTACTATATGTTTGACAATAGTTTGACATTTTGTACAAGATACATTTTTTTTAAAGTTTCATTATAGCTCCACAGGACCAGTGTATTTAGACAGTGTCAAGTATTAAAATTTGTCAAGGTTTTGAAAATTCAAGTCATAAAGATGGGTCAAAGTCACATTAGGTAGTCATAGTCTAGTCCAAGTCATATCCTCAATAAAAACATGGACTTTACATACTGTAGATTTTCAGTGAAATTTTGGTGAGAATGCTAATAGCATGTTTTTCAACATTGTGTTGGTTCTATACTCGCACACATTCAACGGCACTTAATGGTTAATAATCCACATTTATTACCTATACAAAAGGTCGTAGCCGACTTATACAACACCATAGATTTTTTGTTTTTGTTTCGAAAAATCTTAATTAAAACATAAGCATAAGCACCAGTGTAGACAGACTTTACATTGACAACACAAATGAGCAGATAATAGGGTATTTTACTCTATATGAGAAAAAAAAATATATATTATTGAGTTACAGATAGCTTAGGCAAAAAGCCTTCGAGCATTTACCAATGGAGATGTTAACGTTGTAATCCGCAAACATTTTTTTCTGCCGATACTTACGGGGAACGAGGTAAACACGCATTGCACACACACAAATCACTCACTTTAACAATTCCGCACACTAGCTTAATACACGCACACAGTATTAAAAATACAGCGTAGTTACGCAAGCTCATATGGCCATATGACCAGCAGAGGGGTACGCCTTGCAAAATTACGTTAACATCTCCCTTTGTAAATGCTCGAAGCAAAAAGCAGACGATAAATGTTAGTTTTTAGGGTTCCGTAGTCCTGACAAGGAACCCTTATAGTTTCGTCATGTCCGTCTGTCTGTCTGTCTGTCCGAGGTTTTGCTAAGATACCGTTAATACTAGAAAGCTGTAATTTTGTGTGGGTATGTATATAAATTACGCCGACAAAGTGCTGAAATAAAATTGTGAAAAATATTTTTTTTTAGGGTAGCTCCCCTATATGAGAAGTGGGGATGAATTTTTTTTTTCATCGTCTACCCCATCGTGTGGGGTATTGTTGAATAGGTCTTTTAAAATGACTTAAGGGTTGCTGATACCATTTTTCGATTGAATGCTCCATTTACGAAATATTAAACTTTAAAGTGCAAATTTTTGTTCCAGTAGGGCGTCCCCCCCCTCCCCCACTAAAAGCTGAAGGCTTGAAAAATCTGGAAAAATTCGTGATAATAGCACATTTTATGAACTATAAAGAAAAATTATAGCGGTCAAGATAACTTTATTAGTTTAGCAGTAATAGTCGTTGAACTTGGGTGTTGGAAAATTTTGTACCAAATACAAAATCCTTAGAATAAATCCTTTAAAGTGAGAAACGGAGGAAGACGGAGTACCTAGTTGTTTGTTTATAACGGGTAAAGACTTGCATTGAATAACATGCTAGTACGGAACCCTACACTGCGCGTGGCCCAACACGCACTTGGCCGGTTATTGTTCATAAAATAGAAATCTAACGTAGTAGAGTGATTCAGTACTCTGTGGTTTGAAGTTGATGTGGGTATGAGTGAACTTCCACTGGCGAGTTTTGGCGGGAACGTGGAAAAGTGTGTGTGATCTCATTGTATTTTGTCCTAAAACTTGTGTTCTTCCGCGAGTTAATGTGTAATAAATGTGGATTATTAACCATTAGTGAATGTGTGCTAGTGTAGGGAAACAGCACAATGTTGAAAAACATGATATTTGCATTCTCACCAAAATTCCATTAAACATCTTCAGTAAACACCACATCTTTACTGAAGGTATGACTTAGACTAAACTTTTACTTGAATACTGACTTGAAATGTGACTTAAACCCATCTCTACGACTTAAATTCATAAAAACTTGAAGAATTTTAGTACTTGACACTGACTAAATACACTAATCGTGTGGAGCCAGATGAAAACTAAATAAAACTGGTCAAGTGCGAGTCAGACTTTGTCCCGCACACGGAGGGTTCCGAACGCCATCTATTGAGTTTCTAACGAACTTCTAACACCAACTAAGTAAACGTTAACACAAAGATAGAATAGTATTATATAGTATTAATAGTAATAGTAGTAATAGTAATTGTAGTAATTAATATTATTAAATATCAGGTTGACCGAGCTTTGCTCGGTATTTTTTGCCACTTAAACAGACAAATATGACTCTTCCCGACATCTATTGACGAATAATAATACTATTTTTTTAAATTGAGAGCAACTAACTGCTTTACTGATACAGTACTTCTACTCGCCAATAGATGTCGGGAAGAGTCATATTTTAAGTTGATTATCAATAAAGTTGATTATTGAAAACACGAATAAAACAACATTTTCTGAAAATGACTCCTAGCTAGATCGATTTATCGCCCCCGAAATCCCCTGTAGGTATACTAAATTTTATTTAATCGTTGGAGCCGCTTCCGAGATTCAGATTAAGGTAAAGACGATAGCGCCATCTTAGCAACTAGATAGGTGGCGCTGCGCTATCGTAAAAAACTTTTTTTAAACTTTTCTTTAATTTTTGACTTTGTTCTGTTCTTCGTATTTGTTGTTATAGCGGCAACAGAAATACATTATCTGTGAAAATTTTAACCGTCTAACTATCGTGATAGTGTGAAGTTCATGAGATACAGCCTGGTGACAGACGGACAGACAGACAGACAGACAGACAGACAGACAAACAGACAGACAGACAGACAGACAGACAGACGGACAGCGGAGTCTCAGTAATAGGGTTCCGTTGGTACCCTTTGGGTTCGGAACCCTAAAAAAAGAAAACTTCCACTGGTCTGATCACAGAGACACCTGCAGAGTTATTTTCAATTCAATCTTTCTATAGCAAATTCGGATTCGGAAACTGCCTTTACTTCGACATGGATCTTTGCAATTCACAATTCTCCAATCGGTAACTTTTGGTATTTCAATTCGAAAAAATCAGTGATTCTAATTGGAAGGGTTGCCACGACAAATTAGCTCACGAATTTTTTAATGTTCAAAATTAAAAATGAAGCTTTCGAATCCGAATCGGTTTTCGAATTATTGAGAATCAGGGGGCTGGGATTCACTACGTTAATTAATCCCAGGTCCTGTGGGTCTAAAACAAAGACATTGGTCTGAGACATATTAGATATCCTGTTACTTTAATGCTACTACAAGAACATGGCAATCGTGCTTGATATACCATTCCCTACAAACTTACAGCAGAGGTGTTTAAGTGTATGGTGATTGAACTGGAAGCAACATCCACAAAAAATTTCACTGCTTTCGTTATACTCGGTCAAAAATGCCACACCGTAAATTGCACGGATAATCTACTAGTCTATTCTCCGTGGTAAATTGGTTTACTATACATCTTACTAACAGTGACTAAGATTGAGAGCTTTGACCTTAACCTAAGCTTAGAAATAATAAAACTCCTTACACATAATTAATTTATTTCAACTAGCAATCCTTGCACGTATAAAATACATTATAAATTGCGTATCTTGAAAACGGTTCGTAGTAATGAATCACCTTGTAAGAATACTAACGCATGCATCGTTCAATATATGTACTTATTACTTATCCTTGCCAAAGCCAGAACCTGACGGGGACGCAGCTATACAAGCTGTATAGCTCCATCTCTATCGTTTCCTTAATTTCAACCACTGCCATTTTCAATGATTGTCCCCCAGGCACAGAATAATGAATAGTGCAAGCCCAGGTTTATAAATGTATCATTATTTTAAATGTACTGCAAATTGTACTTATACGAGTATATGTAATTGATAAATGTATTATTATATTTTAGTAATTTCATATTCAGAATTTCAGAATATCAAAAGAAGAAACTACATGTTGCAATTCTGGAAAAGCCCATGTCCTCGATCCATGGAGCTCACACAATTAATGACGTCACAACCCCTCACGAATGGTCAATAAAATTCCTACGTCCTCAACTGTCGTTTTATTATCCTGGTATTCATGGAGGACATTAATTTACTAACTGTGAGGAAAAATTATATATTTCTATACCCTGTGTGTTATTTCATAGCAAATATTTATGTGAGGGAATTTTCATTGCTAGAACGCTTTGAAGTTATTAATGTCTTATGTTGGACAGTATTTATTTTATGCCAGCACTTAGCACTTATGCTCGCTAGCATTTGACAACTATATCTCTAGTAAAATAAGACCTGTTGCACACTATAAGATATTTTCTTGTCTATGACAGACCAGAAATGTCTTAAATGTGTACGAGACAAACATGGACGATGGACGACTAGCATGCGCGTGTCTTATCAGACATAAGAAAAATATCTTGTAATATGTATGGTCTCATAAAACAATCCAAAGTAACAATCAATGCGACTGAATTTCTCATGTCTCATAAGACACAAAAAAATATCTTATAATGTGCAAAAGGCCTAAGTGACGATGTAGTACAGGTAGCACCTAGAAAATTATACTCAATGGAGGTTGCATGTAGAATAAACTAAAGAACACTAAAACATAAGAGCGATTGTTGCATTTAGTTGGTAAAACCATTTTAGAGTTGGCCATCTACAAACCTAATGGAAAAAATGGAGCTACATATTTTGAAAGCAAATTTAGAAGCACACATCGAACTACTACGAAAATATCATTGCAAAGCAACATAATTACGTTTAACGAATATGTAGTGCCTGGTGTGCAGCACCTGTAGTCAGTTATATGATACGGATTGAATTCTATCCTACTGATATTATTACTCCAACTCCAGCGCCAACTAGATGCTTTTATATTAATTATTAAGTTGGTGAGTACATATGGAAGAAAGTTTGTTACTTTTTCACGCAAAAATGGCTGAACGGATTTGGATAAAAATTGGCATACAGATAGATAATTTTAGGGTTCCGGACCTCAAAAGGTAAAAAAAGGAACCCTTATAAGATCACTTTCTTGTCCGTCTGTCCGTCTGTCACCACCGATTTTCTCAGGAACAGGTGGACCTAGCAAGTTGAAATTTATATCAGATACTGAGGTCTGTAGTCCCTATTAGCTCTATAAAAATCAAGGTCCTGAGTCAACACGATAAAAACATATGAGCAAATTTAGATTTTCGCGAAAACTTGTAGGTACCAATATTTACCTTGATTTTCATTTTTTTCATTTTCCGGAACTTTTCCTTTACTTGTGCTATAAGACTTTGCTTTTAACTAAAATTTACAATTCTAGGTCATCCGGAAGTACCTTATAGGTTTTGGGTCGAAAACCTATTGGGTACTTCCCGTTGACCTAGAATCATGAAATTTGGCAAGAAGCAAGATCGTACAGCACAAATAAATGAAAAATTGAAAAAAATAAAAAAAGTCTAAAATCATAGGGTGTCCCCATACATACATAGTTTCACCAATTAAGATAGGCCTCTCAGTTATATCAGCGCTGATACAATTGAGAGGTCTAGCTTAATTGGATTTACGAACGTTGGTACGGAAGCCTAAGCCCGAGCCCAGGTCCAACTCGACTTGGCCGGTTTTTTATTTAACCTGGACTGAAACATAGGATACTTTTAAACGCGTGCGAAGATATAATAGATATAATAATTAAAGACATTGAAAAATTATGCAACCAAACAAAAGTATAATGCAACATAGACGGAGAGCTGTAAGCCAAAGGACTCACCTGTAAGGATTCGTCAGACGAAGACGTTCAACCTCTTCACTTCAAGTTGAGTCCGCCGTTCAAACCGCCGCATCCCACAAGCCACGTCGAACACACCCACACTCTCTTATCTATAATATACTTAACAATTACAACTACCGCACTACCAAACAACTACACGCATAATGAAAGGCAAATCTAAAGTCTGACTTAGGCTTGAATCCAATTTGAATTTACAAATCGGTCGGCTCCCGGACTATTATCTCCCACGGTTTTTAGTTTTCATACGTGACGAAGCACGCTTTCTATACCCGTCTCGCTCCATATAAAGCGTTTTCAGGGAGTGTCCGGATGTTCTGTCTCTGTCGCACGTGTGCACAACCTGAAACAAGAGATGGACTGATTAGTCCTCAAGTAGAATTTTACGCTGATTGGAATAGGTACTCATTTGTTATTTTTTAAGTAGTGGTTTGGTAGACTAAATTTTAGTTTTCATTGTTTTTTATTAGGTTTATTTGTTTGTTAGTAGTTAGCTAGTTTTAAAAATATATTAATGTATATAATGGTATATTTTCCGTAAATAAATGAATAATAGTGTTTTTTAAGCAGTCTTATTATTTGTAGGATTATATTAGATTCCACAGAGGATTTCACTTTAACGTAGTAAAATCCTAGATCTATGATAGATTCTTATTGCGAATTGCGATCGGCAATAAGTAGAATCACATTCGAAACATTCGAATCGGTGCACAATTGGCGGATTAATCACACAAAAAAACATACATACAAATTATCAAAGAGAATCAAAGAATTAATTCAGTATGTAGGCAATATTAATATACGCACATATATACGTCAAAATCATAAATAATAACCAATTATCAAGTAAACATAGCAAAAGCAGAATTTTAACGCTTTGAATTAGAAAAAAAGAAACCAAAAGCAATGAACCCTTCAGCTGTCATCCAATCGTTTACGACAGAATATTAAAAAAAATATTAAAGTAGGTTAAAACCAACCATACATAACCATAACCATAACCATACGTAATTGTGTGTTTCATTAAGAAACCTCAACCTTTTTGGAAGTTGTAAGAAAAGGCAAGCATAAGGCATGACAGAACGAACAAATCTGCACGTTTCATCCCTTAACAAAATACGCGGTCGTTCTGTTACAGTCATTATTTCAACCCCGTTTCCTCAATTGCCATTGTTTTCTTATAAAATTTTATGAAACATTCCGCGAAACATAAAAAATGAAGAAACAAGGCCGTGCAAGTTTTATGTATGGTCACAAAAAATTACTCGTAAAGCCTGAACATAATGCCACAGAATGTAGTATGAGTCTGTTGTTGGCTACGGCGTAGTCGCGTAGACCGTAGGCAAACGTAGGCCCACTGTAGCGTGTAGAGCTAATGAATTAGGGAAATAAATAAATAAACTGACCAAGTTTGAGGGACAGACGGACAGCGAAGTCGCAGTGATAGGTTTCCGTTACGGAACCCAAAAAAAGCAAAAGCTGTAATTTTAAAAGTAGTTTTAAACAGTTTGTAACGTATGTTTTGTTTGCGTCGGGGGTAAAAAATAAACCAACTTTAAGTACCACGAGGTATTTAAAATCAGTTAAGAGTTTTTTTTAAGCTTGATAGGTAAGCGTTTGACGACTCAACCTAATTTTCAAGTGTGAGTTGTTTGCGTTTATATCTCCGGAGATACACATCAGATATTATATTAAATTTATATGGGAAATAAATCTGCATATGTAACTATACCTACAACTATAATACAGACTATATAAAATCTATAAATAAATAAACTGGCCAAGTGCAAGTCGGACTCGCACTAGTAGGGTTCCGTACCACACTGCAGTATTTTATAAGATCGAGCAAAATATACCACTATCATTTTTCGCCAGCAAAAAATAATTAATAAACATTTTATTTCTTATAACGCCATCTAACGTCTAACAAAGGTATTAGGGATCGACATTTCAATATAACGCCATCTATGGGACGTTTACCTAACTAAGCGTTCATAGATGGCGTGAAATGCCGAAAAAAATACGTTTTAGTTTTTACGAACGTTGTTATAGCGGCAACAGAATTACATCATCTGTGAAAATTTCAACTGTCTAAATATCACGGTTCATGAGATACAGCCTGGTGACAGACGGACAGACAGACAGACAGACAGACAGACGGACAGCGGAGTCTTAGTAATAGGGTCCCGTTTTACCCTTTGGGTACGGAACCCTAAAAACTGAATTAAGGTCGCTGTCCGCTGGTAGGGTACCCAAAAAGCTGGCGACATTACCTCTTTGAATGGCGAAACGAATTCGTTGCCCGAGGTAAGCGCTAGCTCTTTGGTCATGGGAGACATTAACTATACATGTAACTATGCTAATCATAAAATAGTTACACCAATCGGCCGAGGATAGCAGAGGACTAATTCGCGATTTTAATACAACGTCAAAACACAATACGCACGTTGATTTATTCACAAAAAGTATCTTCGAATTTAAAAAGGCAATTATGGAAAATATTGTCTAATTTTAGTACCATTTGAATTTTACTACAAACTTAACAGATCCTTTTAATTTTTACTTTTCTACTTATATTTTTATTGTTATTTCTAAATTAATATTTTTAATCTAAAAATGTGAATTATATTTAAGAAACTTTGTTATTTGCTCATTGTTCGACTATGCAGGCAGTTTTCACCTATAATTGAAATGACACTGACCTTTTTACCATGTGCGTGCATCTTATATAATCTTATTGGTGTACTTTTCGTTGGTGTTCAATAAATAAATAAATAAGGATGTTTCTTTGACTGACTTCAGAAAAGGCAGCAAGAATAAAGCTAACGTATGCAACAAAATTCACCGAATCGAGCACCACCGCTTTTTGCGATGTCAGTAAAAATATTAAAAACAATTTTTAAAACCTCCAAAAAGTGGTCGTAGTTTTCTACATCAGTGGTTGTGAGAACTTCTCTAAACGGTCAAGAGCCAGATTTTTTTTTTCAATTTTGAGTTGTACGAACACAATCAGGCATAGGAAGTGTTGTGGACACAAAGGGCCGAGGGTTTTAATCCAGCCCCTCGATCACTGGTTCACTGTGTAGAAATGGACCACCGAGATGACCACCTAAACTTTGCATCATTTACTAAAAGCAGCGAATATTTCGTTTGCGCGATGCAGTCGCTCGATAAAGAAACCGCTTTTAAAACTCATCTTTTGAATGGTTAGGATATTTTTTTCTATTAAAATAATTTTTAAATATGTTTAAATAGGTTGATGACAGAGATAAGAAACACATTTACTTGAGTCCCTTTGTTTAAATTAAGTTTTGTTTGACATACAAGCAATTATGATAGTAATGCCATCTGTTGTGATCTATTGGATTCAAGATATAGACGATCCGTGGATCAATAGAGGGTAGTTGGAGATGTTACATTTATTTTTATTTTTTCAAAACATTTGAAATTTATTAATGTAAGTAAAAGTAGATTAATATAATTGTGTAAAGTTGTACACACATTTTATAACGTTACAAAAGATTAACGATATAAGATCAATATTCCCAAATAATTTGTTTATTAGCTAAAGGAGGGTAGATGGAAAAGACACACGTAAACTCTAAAGGTTAGCATAGTGGTTAGCATTTGTTATGAATAGGAATATAAATGTCTTGAAATATAATAGCAAAAACACTGTATACAAGAACAATACATATATAAACTATCTACCAAAGTAACTAACTAAAAATTATACTACTAAAATAGACTTTTTAAAACATAGAAAAAAGAAGATACATTACAATACAAAAAACAAAATCTCTTTAAAGTGAAGTGTTTCAAAATTAAAAAAAAACGAATTAAAAACAATTAAAATGTTGAAGAAAATATTAATCGACACAAAATACGGTAACTGTAGTGTACAGTTATGCCGGATAGGTTTAAGCTCAGGTAGACGAATAAGTACATCGTTGGATTTCAGCACAGACCTCTGGTGACGCAATAACTATTATACAATCTGTGCCTCAGTTGACAAAACGGATAATAAACATGAAACGATCTAATTTAAGATTGTTTACAAAACGAAAACAAACGATTTCAAATGCCGCGCTAGTAATGTTCAGTACTTAGTTTGAGGTTGTTCAGTACTTAGTTTGAGGTATAGATCTCCATATCTCTGGAGATACTAAGGGAAAAAAAATACAGGCGAATTGAGAATCTTCTTTTTGTGAAGTCGGGTAAAAGTGAAATCGTTGCTTAAAAACTATACATACATTAAATTAATTGTGAAGTTTGTTATTATCTTTTAGCTAAGATTGTAAAACACTTGCAAATAAGATAACAATCTAATCTATTTTCTTTGATGTACGAGTATGTCCAAATATCCAAATAAATGTCATTAATTTCATCATACATTATTTGATACTATTTCAAATTTTTAAACTACCGACAAAATATCCGAAACAATCAAAAACGTTTTTGGATCACATTCTTAGTTTTATTACGGAGTATTACTTCGTTTTCTTTAGTTTAATGGTAATTTTATTTTGTACATCACGAAATAAGAACCAACTGGCGTATTAAGAGCTCTACGAGACAGCCAGTAGTAAGAAAACTAAAGGCCAGAGGTAACTGGTTGTTCGGGCGGCCGTTATTGACGTCTAGCCAAAATGTAAATGTAGTGGCCAAGAGAAATAAACTAACAATTATTTAGACGCAAGCGCATCTCTGAATGCGTGTGCTTGCGCTTGATACTACAATATCAGGTTCTTGTACTATTCATTATTCTGTGGTTAAAGGCAGGTTTACACGAAACCAATTTAGATCAAGTGCATATAAAATACTGTAAGTACACACATTTTACCAATTTAGAATCTTTCAAATGATTGACTTTGAGAAAAAATGGTTTTAGGAACCTCACCGTCATTTTTAAAGACCTATCTATAGACGCACGTAATAGGTGAAATGAACATTTTCTAAAAATTTTCATTTCCATGTTTGGGAATAGGAAGCCCCCTATTAATCTTTTTTTTTTGTTTTCGTATAAACATCGTAAAGCGGTTCACAGAATACACCTTACCAAGTTAAATTTGTGTAGTCTTAATAGTTTCGAAATAAAATGGCTGTGACATACGGACGGACAGACGGACAGACAGACAGACATGACGAATCTATAAGGGTTTCATTTTTTGCCATTCGGCTTCGGAATCTTAAAAAGAAAGAAAGAAAGAGAAAATTCAAAATTCCGGAAAATGTTAGTATGAGAATAGTTCATGAATGTGCCTAACGCATTATTTTAGTGGTCTTAACCTGATTTCGCGTTATTACCTTTCTAATGAAACGGTTGGAGGAGAGTTTTCAGAGTTTTCAGTCTATCATTGATATTCACAACTTCAACACTCGTAATAAAGACAGGCTTATACTAACTTCCACAAAATTGAAAAAAAATTCACAATCTGTGTGGTACGAGGGACCAAAAATATATAACAAATTTGACAAAACTATTCGTGAAATAGAATCCTATGTAATATTTAAAAATACAATAAAAGACATCTTAATAAAAAAAGCATATTACACATTAAATGAATTTCTGGATGAAAAAATAAGGCTGACGTAACAATTGTTTCACAAACACAATATTTTATGTTGTTTAATGAATTTAATTCTATTCTACTCAATTATGAATTCTATAATGATGTTTACTTAATGTAAATCAAATTTATTATACTGTAAAATTGACCTATAACAAATGTTATTAAGAAATAAATGATAATAATGAATGATAATGATGGTTTTAGAGTTAATAACGGAAACAGGTAGAAACATAGATTAGGGACTACACTACTCATACTGATATTGAAAGTTTTGTATGTAATTTGTGTTTTTTTATTCATATATGGCGCGGCATACAAGCTAGCGGCCTACTTGATGGTAAGTTATAGTCACCGCCGCCAATTGACATCTGCAAATCTAGAGGTATTGCCGGTGCTTTGCCTACCCTTATTAGAGAGCGAGTGCTAATAAGGGTAATAGAGTAATGAGAGTTCATTACTTTGAAGTTACCCAGATTATTTAATGTTTGTGCCAGAAAGTACTGAAACGCATGTATATTCACCCCCAACTGAGTGTTCACGTAAAGTGCCTTTTAGTGCAACTTAAGGCGACAGGGAGCTATGACGTCACTTAACACGAGTCGCCGTCGGCAAGTGCATATTGAAATCCCTTGTACTGCGGTTATATGTTAAGTTACTCTGTACGCATTTAAGTCACAGATTATATAATAGTTACATTTAAGTACCTTTTTCTTTATACACGCATTTTATAGAAAGATCAGTCACACCACATTCGCCAAGCTTGGATTTATTGACCGAGCGAGCGTAGCAAGCGAAGCGGATCAATTTCGACTAGGCCAAAAATGCTTTTGTCTGGATGTTTGTCTGTCTGTCTAATCTCGACTACAAGTCGCATTTTTTTACCGATTTTGACGAATCAATTAAATTTGAGAGGCATACTAAGGACTTCATTCTACGTAAGATGTTGCGAAAAAAAATCCAAGAAGGGAGAGTAGAGGGGAGAGAGGGGGTGAAGTTTGCTAGGTTATAGCGATATTATATAGAAGGACTTCAATTTTTATAAGGGCACGTGAGGTCTACTATTCTCATAGAACTACTAGTTTTAATTTTCTTAACTGTCAAAATATACTTAAAACATACTAGTGATTTACTTTAGCACGTAATTTTCTTTTAAGGCTAGGCATAAAAATGTACACAAATTGTACAACATAAAATTGTTTGAACCATTCTGTATAGAGTGAGATATTTTATCAATACATTTTAATTTTTTGCAATGCCCGGTTGCTGATACGCCAAATCTACTAATACCCTTTTCCGTCTCCATCATCTTCAGACCAGCTCGACGGTATCCGTCATCCGATTTACATGTATGCAACATTTCAACTCAATCGAACACCAAGAACTTTAATTAGTAAGATTAGATTAACCACAAACACCTGTGAAACAAAATAAAAGCTTGTGTCTTGTGTTGCTTGGTCAGCTTTAATGTCAGAGGTCTTGGGTAAATCCCACCGTGCACTTATGGATTTTTCATTTTTCAATGTGAATTGCACCCGTAGTGCAACCATGAGAAAACGCGGGTACTTATCATCCTCGAGCACATCATCACTAACCAACAGGTAAGATAGTGGTCAAACGTTATATGCTATAGGAAAAAAAGCTATAAGAATTAGTTTTTCTTATAAAACAAGTTTCCCCTGCCAAGTATTGAGGGTAGGCAATCTCGACCCGTGACATCTTGAGTCATCGAGTGGGGAAGGCAGGCCTTGACCCAACGCCTCGTGCTACTTAGGGCTGCCCTTTCTGAGTTAACTCATTCTTAAACGTCGTAAAAATGAGGAGGTTCTCAGTTTGTGATTTATAATAAAACATAAGTATACTACGTTCTTGGACTAATTTAGGTAATCCATTTCAAATGATATGTTTGTAGTGTATACATATGAAATTTTTGTGACAGATATATCGAGTGGCATAAATAGTCAAAACATCATTAAAATGCAATGGAGTTGTTAAAAAACTATTACAGATTTAATTTAATAAGATAATATGAGAGATGTGGACTTGTCCACCAATTTAAAGTCGCTCAGCGGGCTATGGAGAGAGCTATGCTCGGTGTTTCTCTAAGGGATCGTATCTGCAACAAAGTAATTCGCCAAAGACTAAAAGTGACCGACATAGATAAAGCGTTAGCAAGCTGAAGTGGCAGTGGATTGGTCATAATTATATGTCGCAGAATCGATAACCGTTGGGGTTCATGCGTTTTGGATTGGGGACCACGAATTGGAAAACGTAGTGTATAAGGGTAACTGGCAATAACTGGAGAAGATGAGCTGAAGACAAGACCTTAGTGGCGTGCATTGGAGAGGCCTATGTCCAGCTGTGGACTGACTTGGGCTGATGATGATGATAAGAGATAGGTGTGATATTCAGATTACTCTAAAAGTCAGTGAATTAAGAACCAAGAGACTCCTCTTACAATCTTATTTGACCAGCTCGCGGTAGCAACAACAAAAATATACCTTCCTATGACAATTTTTTACTTTTTGTCACGTCTCATAAAAGTTGTTGCATTTCCTCCCTCCATTATATAAAATTTAATAACAAAAATATCGATAAAAATTAATAGTGAAAACCCTAAGTTGCCCTAAGGCTCGAAGCTTTAGTGATTACCTAAGATTCTAAACCGAGTCATGGCTTAATCCTTTTTAATGGGGTAGAATTTTTATCTATACTAATATTATAAACCAGTACCATGGTAATTTTATCGAGGTCTGATTAGTATCTCCAGAGATACGGAGATAAACACCTCAAAATTTGTACTGAAAATTAATAGCGCGGCATTTAAGTCGGTTCTTTCTAGTTTTTTAAACGATCTTATCTATACTAATATTATAAAGAGAGAACATTTGCATTTTTGTATGTTTGTACTGATTTGGCTCAAAAACTACTGGACCGATTTAAAAAATTCTTTCACTTATATATAGAATGCACTTTCGAAATGAAAATAGGCTATATATTATCCCGTTAAAATCAAAGGTACATTCGTGGAGACCTAATTTGCAACCTAAGTCGACAAAAAAACGGTCGAAAAACACGTTTCTTACGAACGCTGCTCAATTGAAAACAGATGAAGAATATTTTCTATGGAAGAGTTGAACAACTTAATAAGACCTACAAAAAAGTCCGCAACAGCATATGTCTATCTCTTAAGGTTGACTCACAGTAACCATTTTAATCTTAAAATTTTTGTTAAAAAATATTACATAAATTCCAAGGCTATTTTCAAGTATATAATATTAATCCTTATCCAAATAATTACGTTAATTAGCTTGGCCACATATTATAGATTAAAATTGTCCTTTACAGTATATAATTCAAATGAAAACTCTAGAAGATATCACGAATTTCACATATACGCATCGCAAAATTAATAAAATATTTCCAGTGAAACCACAGATTAGGTCATAGTTACTACGAAAATATTATTATAAGCTTAGCTATGCTGTAGATCCCCACCAAACACAATCAATTTGAAGTCAATAGAGTATAATAATATGATCTATTGTATAAAATAATATTCATATATATATATATATATATATATATATATATATATATATATATATATTATACGTTATAGGCTAGCGTTTGACCACTATCTCACCTGTATGGCTATTCTGTAAGCTATCTCGACAGCGGAATCCGCGGTGAGATTTGAATTTTGTATAATTCAACCGTATTACGATCGTGATACGATTGAAGTTCGTAGTACGAAATTAACTTACCTCCCCCCTTAAAATTTTATATTTTTTATTTTTGTATAAAAATCGGAAAGCGGTTCACAGAATACATCTACCTACCAAGTTTCAATTCTGTAGTCCTAACAGTTTCGGAATAAAATGGCTGTGACATACGGACGGACAGACAGACAGACAGACATGAAGAATTTATAAGGGTTCCGTTTTTTGCTATTCGGCTACGGAACCCTAAAAAGCTCATAGTTTTATAACGATTGAACGAATATTCATGAATCATAGCACGATAAGTAATAAACGAGTATTACAATCTGTTATGTTTGTTTACATAAGTGTTATACTATTTAGTATATCGGCATTATGTTTATTTCACCATTTTGTGATCTTTTGTCATTAAAATATTGTGACTTTAAGAAATAATTAGAAGAGTTTGAACTAGTTTAAAAATCCAAATATGGACAGTCGTCGTGCGTCCAGTGTGCTGATCCAGAGTTTGATACTTGGATCTGTGACTTTTGCAAGTAATTATGTAACTTCTTTCATTTATCACAATATATTATATTCATTTAATTGATCTCAAAGATATTAATGTCAATTTTTGTTATTGTTATGTTGATTTATGCTTATATTCCATATATGGATACCTATTCCATATTTGGTTACTCATTTGTGATTTTGGTTTTTGTGTTAGATTTTAATTTGATAACTAATATATTTGATTAAAGGCTGTTAATTACTACATATAAATGTATAACTGATTATCAAAAACATTAAACTGATTTAATTTATATGAAGTTTTTTTTATATCCCAAAAACAAAATGGTATTCCATATTTGGTGAAAAGTCACCATAGGAATACCATTTTGTTTTCTGCCTGTGACAGGACAGAAATCACAGCCTATAATAGACCCATACGTAGTGGACGTAGTCCAAATAAATGGACTTGCTTAATAAAGAAATTGCTAATTATATAGTAGTCATCTCTACAATTTTTATCATCAATTTATCGCAGCTATGTGGATAGTTATAGGCTAATGATGCGATCAATATTGTATATATATTGTCTCTCATCAATGTATGTCTCTATGTCTCTTTTAACTAAGTTATGTATACCATTATGTCCTTACGACACCAATATCATCATTTAAGTATCATCATTAAGTATAGATGCTATTAAAAGGTTATTATTTTTTTATTTGAATTCAATCTAATATTTAGGTACTTTATCTCGTTTCTAAATTCCAACAAATACATCTCTATAAATAATAAAACAAATACATACAATCTCTTTACGACAAATCTAGCGATAAAATCGAAGTGCGGCATGTCAATATATGACATCGCGCGGAAGTCTATGGCTCGGAACAAGTCCATAACGTTTCATAGGCGTGGAAATACCGCGCGCGTTTTCCAGTGTTTTATAGACATGCCCCATCATAGATATTTTATAAATATGCAGATGTTCAATTAGAAAACTTAACATTATTATTAACACTTGTTATGAACGTTGAAAATCGATTTGTCACACATCCAAATTCCACTGTATCTCCTACCACATTTAAGAAGAAAACTCTCGATAAAGACATCTATCAAAGAAAAAAATATATCAATAATAAAAACAAAATCGGGTATTCCGGTTAGGTGCTAAGATGCTACAGACAGACACACAGATACACACGTTAAACGTATATTACTCCTACATTTTGCGTCGGGGAACGCGTAAAGTTACGGCGGCAGATGTTCTCCTTGGTGGTAAGCTACTTTTTGGTAGATTTAATGATCCCACTACCACTGTACGAAAACTCATGATTCATGAATGCACATAAAACATTCATTGGTAGGTATATAGCTAGGATTAGAACCAAGGACCGTCGGGTCAGAATCAGGGTAACTATCCTTTACGCCAAAGAGCTGTCCAATATCACTACGTAAGTATTATAAAACAAAGTCTATCGCTGCGTCTGTCTGTCTGTTCGCAATTATCTCAATAGCTACTGAACGGATTATCATGCGGTTTTCGACAATAGCCAGAGTGTTTATGAGGAAGGTTTAAGTGCATAATTCGTTAAGGTTTTGTGTAAATTGGTTAAAATATGACGATGATTGTTAAATATGTTAATATTTTATTTTCGATGCAACAAACTGATGCAAATTTTGTAGGCATATATGTTCTACCCGTGCGAAGCCGGGGCGGGCTGCTAGTAATATATATAAGTAATATTGTGAGACATTTTTTCTATTATCTTAAAGCGCTGCTTGAATTTTTCTATCGAAAAAATTATGGTCGCATTTCACAATGGCCCACTAGGGAAGGAATAATAATTTAAGATCGTTTAAAAAACTAAAAGAACCGACTTCAAACGTCGCGCTAGTCAAAGTAGCCAGTAGACTTAGTAACTATTATAATATAATCTGTGCCAGTAGTATGTAGTAAATAGTCGAGATAAGTAAATGCATCGTAATTCAAATGTTGATATATTAAAAACGGTTCGGCCGATTTCGTTAAAATTACAATGGGACCACCTCGGAAACGTAACCCTACCCACTAAAAAAAGAACCATTCGAATCAATTGACGGAGTAATCGCGTAACGTACACAAAAAAAAACCAGATACGAATTGAGAACCTCCTCCTTTTTGGGAAGTCAGTTAAAAATATCCTTAAGACACCATTGATTCAAACTGCAATTTGAAGAGAATGTATAGTACCATTCGCGGTACCAAATAGTAGTAAATTATGAATGAAAACTTTATGTATTCACAATTTTTTTTAAATATTTTTTTATACTGTATAGGCTAGTGTTTGACCACTATCACAGCTGTTGGTATGATGGATGATTGTACGCTAGGCCACAGATTATATAATAGTGGCTGGATAATGGAAACCACAGAAACAGTAATAATTATTATTCCTGTTTCTGAGATGGAAACTGTCTCTCAGGGACACATTAGATGTAAGGCGACAGATTTTCCGGCCAGGCGGACTCTAGACAGTCTCCTACCACCATGCGGGGTTGGGGATTTCTTAACGATGTTTTCCTTCACCGGAGGGCGACTGTGAACTGTGATTGTGCCACTGTGATGTTTTACAATGGCACCGAACATACCCGGTAGAAAACAATTGTCGTGTTAACGCGTGCCCGCTTCCTTCAGCTGCGATACGTAGTATTTATGGAGGCTACGTGTACATTGAACTAAGCTTACGTGCTAGCTACGTTGCAACGTAGATATATTAACGTAAAAGCAGAAAATGTTGGTGAGGGCGGATGGTAGAAAGATTTATAGTGGTTGGAGTGTTGGTCCGTCTGGGGCGGTAGCACCACTTTGTTAGGTATTTAGCTGTGAATTAGGAATGCTTTTCCAACAACAATATTAATAATGTGACAGTTACCCCAGTATACTCACAAGTTACTTTTTGGTTGCAGGTCAGGCGGAACAATACCACCTGTGTTTACGTAGTAACTATTATATAATCTGTGCCTGGGTACATTTTGAGTTGGACACGTTCACCGCTATGCGTTCTTGATAATGTTTATAAATACGGCTGTTATGTTATTAGCTTGTTACTCTTCTACTAAATCGACTTGACTCGACTGATTCGGCTGAAAATTTGCTCACATATAACTTTTATGCACGTATGTACAGTTTTTTTTATTGCAACACAATGTACAGTAGTAATAAACTTAGCTTAGCTTAGTACTAATAATCTACTTATTTCTAACTAGGTATGCCCCGCGACTTCGCCCGCGTTTAAAACTATTCTACGCACTACGAATAAATAATAAGTCAGGAAGTCTAATTCAGAACAAATTCCACACAAAAAGTTCCTTCAAACCAAAATGACGTAGATTCAAAATAAGAATCACTTTCGAAGTGACAAATGATTGGCTTAGAGATTGATTTAAATTTGGAACGAAAGCAAGGATTGGTTCGCGCATGTGCTGCAATATCTGTTATGACAGTTGAGTCAAAAAAGACAAAAGTCCGACTAATGAAGCGCTGGACACGACTTAAAAGTCGTGTCCAAGCTTTTGTCGGGTTATTTTTTTAACGCAGTTACATTTCCTGACTTATTATTTATTCGTAGCCTATAGTAGCATAATACATTTCGTAGCATAATACATTTCGGCCAAATCAGTCCGCTTGACCATGAAGACGTCCCAAAAAAATAATATACAAACTGGCTTTCGCATTTATAATATACTAGCTGTTACCTGCGGCTTCGCCCGCGTTATTTGTGTCTTTAAGAGCATTGAGGTCTAGATCGATGATCTCTTAGGCCAAGTCACCATAGATGACCCTTAAAGTCGAACTCAATATCCTGTATTGTTAAAGTCATAAATTTTTTTGGTTAGGTTAGTATACGAAGTTGTGCTGTTTAAATGTTTGACTCAACACAACAGTTCCTGAAACATTTCTTACAAAGAAAATAAGGTGAATAGCTGCGCGAGCGTAGCAAGCGCTATTATTGGGCAAGTGAATTTTTTTTATGGCTTTTTATATCCCTGACAGTTTAATGATCTAATCATCAAGTCTATATAGATGACTCTTAAGTCGAACTCCATATCGTCTATTGTTAAAGTCATTAATCATTACTTGGCACTTGGTAAACCTAACCAAGGTTTACCAAGTTTTGCTGTTTAAGTATTTGAGTCAGTCTAATGTATGAGGCTGTCAAAACACGCTATTATATGCTATGTAGCGTCATTACTGCGCAAGCGAAAAGAGACATTTGTTTATGACTTTTTATGACCCTGAAAGTTTTATGACCTACTAAGTCAACACCGATGACCCTAAGGTTAAACTTAATATCCACTTATTTTAAGGTAAAAATCATTATGATTATTGAAGGTTGAACTGTTCCAATTTATGACATGTTTTGATGAATGTGGCTATTAAAATACAAAAGTTGCTGAAATGTTTCCTACAAAGTACATTTTACAAATGCTTGCACGACCGGAGCGAGCGCTATTACTGCGCGAGCGTAGTAAGCGCTATCACAGCGCGAGCGAAGCGAGCGCGAAAAATTTTAACGTCATTTTATGACCCTGACAGTTTTTATGACCTACTAAGTTAACACTGATGACACAAAGGTTAAACTTGATATCCACTTATTTTATGGTTAATAATCATTGTGATTATTGAAGGTTGTACTGTTTCAATTTATGGCCTCGTTTTGATGCATGTGGCTATTAAAATACAAAAAAAATGTTGAAACATTACCTTCAAAGTAGATAAAACAAAGGTTCGCGCGAGCGCAGCGAGCGCGAAATTTTTTTTTGTCATTTTATGACCCTGACAGTTTTATGACCTACTAAGTCAACGCCGATGACCCTAAGGTTAATCTTGATATACACTTATTTCAAGGTAAAAAAATCATTATGATTATTGCAAGTTGTACTGTTTCAATTTATGAATCGTTTTGATGCATGTGGCTATTAAAATACAAAAATTGCAAAAATATTACCTACAAAGTAGATAAAACAAAGGTTTGCGCGAGTGCAGCGAGCTCTATCAATGCGCGAGCGAAGCGAGCGCGAAAATGTTTACGTCATTTTATGACCCTGACAGTTTTTATGACCTACTAAGTCAAGAGCGATGACCCTAAGGTTAAACTTGATACCCACTTATTTTAAAGTAAAAAACCATTATGATTATTGAAGGTTGTACTGTTTCAATTCTTAAACTCGTTTTGATGCATGTGGCTATTAAAATACAAAAAATGCGGAAATATTACCTACAAAGTAGATAAAACAAAGGCTTGCGCGAGCGCAGCGAGCGCTATCAATGCGCGAGCGAAGCGAGCGCGAAAATTTTTATGTCATTTTATGACCCGGACAGTTTTTATGACCTACTAAGTCAACACCGATGACCCTAAGGTTAAACTTGATATCCACTTATTTTAAGGTAAAAATCATTATGATTATTGAAGGTTGAACTGTTCCAATTTATGACATGTTTTGATGAATGTGGCTATTAAAATACAAAAGTTGCTGAAATGTTTCCTACAAAGTACATTTTACAAATGCTTGCACGACTGGAGCGAGCGCTATTACTCCGCGAGCGTAGTAAGCGCTATCACAGCGCGAAAAATTTTAACGTCATTTTATGACCCTGACAGTTTTTATGACCTACTAAGTTAACACTGATGACACAAAGGTTAAACTTGATATCCACTTATTTTATGGTTAATAATCATTGTGATTATTGAAGGTTGTACTGTTTCAATTTATGGCCTCGTTTAGATGCATGTGGCTATTAAAATACAAAAAAAATGTTGAAACATTACCTTCAAAGTAGATAAAACAAAGGTCCGCGCGAGCGCAGCGAGCGCGAAAATTTTTTTTTGTCATTTTATGACCCTGACAGTTTTATGACCTACTAAGTCAACGCCGATGACCCTAAGGTTAATCTTGATATACACTTATTTCAAGGTAAAAAAATCATTATGATTATTGCAAGTTGTACTGTTCCAATTTATGTCATGTTTTGATGAATGTGGCTATTAAATTACAAAAGTTGCTGAAATATTTCCTACAATGTAGATATAACTAATGCTTGCACGACCGGAGCGAGCGCTATTACTGCGCGAGCGTAGTAAGCGCTATCACTTAAAAAGAAACTGAAATCACGAAAAATTTTTACGACCTTTTATGACCCTGACCGTTTTCATGACCTACTAAGACAACACTGATGACACAGAGGTTAAACTTCATATCCACTTATTTTAAGGTTAATAATCATTATGTTTATTAAAGGTTGTACTGTTTCTATTTATGGACTCGTTGTGATGCATGTGGCTATTAATATACAAAAGTTGCTGAAATATTACCTACAAAGTAGATAAAACAAAGGTTTGCGTGAGCGCAGCGAGCGCTATCACTGCGCGAGCGAAGTGAGCGCGAAAATTTTTACGTTTTATGACCCTGACAGCTTTTATAATCTACTTAGTCAATACCTATGTTAAAACACGAATGCTTTTGAAATACTTCCCACAAAGCAGATAAAACACGATGGGCAAGCAAAGCCATCGCGTAAATTTTGATGACTTTTAATGACCCTGACAGTTTTATGGCCTAATTAAGGCACTTATTAAGTTTAGTCATTATCTATGAACCTAAGCTCAAACTTTTATGATTATGCAAACCCTATGTAAAGTTAAGAAAAAATATAGGCACCAACACTTAACTGCCGAAAAAAGTATTCCTTGCCCTTTTATGCCCTATTTAATGTCTTTGTACAAAATTTCATCTGAATCGGTCAAGCCGTTTGGCCGAAAAGAGGCCACATATTTACAAAATTCCATAATAAAAATATAGACAACCGAAATTTCCACCCAAAAAAAAAGTATTTGTTGCCCTTCTATGTCTTTTTGACTGCCTGTGTACAACATTTCAGCTTAAATGTTTAACCCGTTTGACCGAGAGTAGGCCACACATTTACAAAGTTCAATTTAAAAATTTTAGACAGCTGAACTCGACTGCCAGAAATAAAGTATCCTATGTGATTCTATGCTATACAAACTGTAATATGTATACAATTTCAGCTGAATCGGTCAAGCTGATTAGCTGATAAGAGGCCACACATTCACAAAATTCAATAAAAAAAATCTAAACACTCAGACTCGATGGCCAAAAAAAAAGTATCCGATATCCTATTCTGCCCTATGAACTGTCTTTATACAACATGTCAGGCAAAACGGTCAAGCCGTGTATTTGAGAAGAGATCTTATATTTACAAAATACAATTAAAAATATCTGGACCCCCTGACTCGATAGCCAGAAAAAAAGTATCCAATATCCTATTCTGCCTTATGAACTGTCTTTATACAACATTTCAGGCAAATCGGTCAAGCCGTTTATTTGAGAAGAGATCTTATATTTACAAAATTCAATTAAAAATATTTGGACCTCCTGACTCGATAGCCAGAAAAAATGTATCCTATATCCTATTCTGCCTTATGAACTGTCTTTATACAACATTTCAGACAAATCGGTCAAGCCGTTTATTCGAAAAGAGGTCCTTTAGTTACAAAATTCAATTAAAAATATCTGGACCCCCTGACTCGATAGCCAAAAAAAAAGTATCCTATATCCTATTCTGCCTTATGCTCTATCTTTGTACAAAATTTCAGCCAAATCGGTCAAGCCGTTAGACCGTGAAGAAGTCCCAAACAAACAAACAAACAAATAAACAAACTGACTTTCGCATTTATAATATTGGTGTTGATTGATAATGCTGACTAGCTATGCCCCGTGGCTTAGCCCGCGTTAAAAACTACTCTCATTTATTAAGTTGAATCTTTTCTTTAAAATAATAAACTTTCTAATATAAAAACACAATAATGACCCAGCCGTTCTCAAGTTATGGCATGACCAAGGGAAATAGGAATTGATTGTTTTTTTGTTTGTTTGGGTCTTTCTCACAGTCAAACGGCGGGAACATTTTGCATAGGGATAGACAGTATTGTGGATTAGGCCATAGGATACTTTTAATGCAGGCGAAGCCGCGGGGCATATAGCTATGCCCCGCGGCTTCGCCTCTAAAATAAAAATACAAGATTTCCAATAAAATGCAAATGAAAGCACGTCTCGACTATATAACAACCTAATTCATGAGTTTTTGGTATTAAATATAAAGGACGGCAACATTCTTTAATAATATGCAAATTGGCTTATGTGGGCTCGAAAACTACCCCAAATCACGGAGGAACACGATACGGTCACAGAAAATATACAGTAGCAATAATCAATAGTATTCAAGTCGAGAGTACCATAGTATCTTCTAGTCAAGCATGCTGCGCTGCATCCTCGATAACATCGACCTTTTTCATCAGGTGAGATGTGATAAAATGTTTACCTATCGGCTTTAATAAAGTCTTGCTGGTTAGACCTAGGGCAATATTAGTAAAAATAAAAACAAAAAAGAAACAACGGGTTGCACTCCGGGAGTGCCGGCAGAAGTGAAAACTTGAACACGTCATTTTTGAATATTTTGGAATGACACCTCACGCAAACGCCCTGCGCTACGTCTTACGAATTTTCGACTAGGACACGTGACCTGACGCGAGTTTAATATGTTTTACCCAACCCAAGAAAAGTGCACAACGCCGCTAAAGAAGTTCTCACTTCAAAAACAAAATTCATATTATAAACAACGTTTGTAAAAAAAAAGGAGTTTTCAGATATGTTGACAAGTATTTATATATCGAGTTGACAAATATTTTTCATTTTGTTCGATATGCGTAGATCAATCATCATCAGCCTATATTAGTCCACAGCTGGACGTAGGCCTCTCCTAAGCAACGCCACGTGGCACGATCTTTTTTCGTGGCTTTGTTTTCCGCATCCAGTCGCTTCCAGTCGCCTTTCGCAGGTCGTCACTCCACCTGGCCTGGGGGCGTCCACGCGTACGCTACGCTTGCCTTTACGTGGTATCCACTCAAGGACTCGTCTACCCTATCGGTTATCGGTCCTACGTACGATGTGGCCAGCCCATTGCCACTTCAGTTTACTTTTTTTGCAAGCTATGTCAGCTACTCTGGTTCTCTGCCGGGTCACTTTCTGATTTCATCCTTTATAGAAACTCCAAGCATAGCTCGCTCCATAGCTCGCTGAGCGACTTTAAACTTGTGGACTAGCCCTACCGTAAGTGTCCACGTTTCGGCTCCGAAGGCTATAATTGCCAGGACGCACTGATCAAAGACCTTTCTCTTCAGGCATTGTGGTATGGACGACGTAAAGATATGACGGAGTTTCCCAAATGCTGCCCAACCTAGGTTGCTTTACCGTCGAAGTTGTTTTTACCCATATGTATCATCTGTCCCAGGTAAACATACTTCTGAACAACTCCGATAGGTAGACCATTGACGGTGACTGGTTCCGGGAGAACATGGGCATTGTACATTATTTTGGTTTTATCCAAGTTCATCCCGAGACCTATCCGTCAAGAGGATTCGTCCAGGCTGGACAGCATCCGTTGCAAGTCTTGCAGCGATTCCGCTATGACGACAATATCGTCTGCAGAGCGTAAGAGCGATATATAATCCCCGTTTATGATATATAATACGATATATAATGCCCGTTTTCTTTCAGTCAAGCGTCTTAAACATATCTTCCAGGGCATTAGTAAACAGTTTTGGGGATATTACATCCCCCTGTTTAACTCCCCTGCGGAGTTGGATATGTTTAGTCTGTCGTTCCTGGAGTTGGACGGTCATAGTTGCAGAGTTATACAGGTCTTTTAGCACCTCAATGTATCGCCAGTCAACCTGGCATCGCTACAACGACTTCAAAACAGACCAGGTTTCGACAGAGTCAAAAGCCTTCTCATAATCCACGAAAGCTAGACAGAGGGGACGATTATACTCCTCAGACTTCTGTTAATCTGCCTAACAGTGTAAATATGATCCATAGTGCTAAACCCTCTTCGAAACCCGGCCTGCTCCGGGGGCTGAAACTTGTCTAGTTTTCTTGCGAGACGATTGGTAATTTACCCTTGAAAAGAGCTTGTAGACGTGGCTAAACAGTGAGATGGGACGGTAGTTTTTCAGTAGGGCCAATAGATAATCGTAGACCAATATGATTATTCTCTATTTTCGAAAAGGTATGATTGGACAGTATATAACAGTATAACAATTATGACATCACAGAAAATACCTAAACAATTCTTAATACAAGCCTTTTGTAAAGACGTAATCATGTACTGGGTGGCGCAAAAGTACTGCCACTATAGATACACCAATCTGAACCAAATAGGGTAATTTTTTTTTGCGCCACCCTATATAATGAAAAGTATTAACTCTAACAATACATACACGCTCAAATTCAACTGTTCTACCTTTTGCTATTGGGGAGTTCCAGTCTCTACAGCCTGGCTCCATCATCAGTTCAGCTCGACGGAATCATATTATTATTGCATTGTCACTGAACTTACAGTAGGTATGGCAAATTTTAGCTCAAACGGATATCAGAAAGTGGTTAAAACTGTAATTATTTTGTAATACGGGCTTATTCGTGCTAAATAGTAGATTATACAACAAGTGAATAAAAAGGAAATTTAATTCGAGTGACTAAGTTAGATCCCGAGAGCAGCGAAGGATTCTAGAGTAGAATTCAGGATTCAATTAGGATTCTACTCTAGGGATACAAGGACCGAGATTATTTTTTTTATTCACGAGTCGTGTAATCTTCTTTTTACCAATGACTGCGAGAAAACAAATAGTAGTACCTACTTATAGTACCTATTTATATTTATCATATGTTATTATTAATGTGCAATAGATGTGGATTATTAACCATTTAAGGTACAGCCACACCACAGCGTCCTGCGATCTGCGGGCGCGATCTCAGTACTTTTCAATTGTTTTCTGATCGCGTTTGGTGTGAACCAGTCGGTACAAATACTACTGCGCTATCTGATCGCCGCCTAGATCGCACACGCAGGACGCCGCGGTGTGTCTGTACCTTTAGTGCCGGTAATGTGTGTGTTGGGAAACGGCTCAATCTTGAAAAACATGCTATTTGCTTTCTCACCAATATTGCACTGAAAATCTTCAGTAAAGTTCACATCTTTACAAAGGGTATGACTTGGAATAGACTGACACCCATATGCATAGTCGGTTCCTCAAGATTTCCTCCACTCGAATGTGATTTGACTCAACCTCAAGGATAAAATCGGTATGCAGAATTAAAAAAAAATCCTCGACTTAAGCAAAATTCCTCAGTCGAGTCGAGTGAAAAACTGTCAAACTCAAGGTACGTCGAGATCTACCTTAAGGTCTCCTCAAAGCTTGTTATCAGCGCTTTGTACGTTATTTCTGAGGTTATTTCAAGTTTTAATACATAATAAATATCGTCCCATAAAGCTGATGATGAGGAATTCCTTAGAAGATTTCGATTTAGAAAAGACAATAATAAATGTCTCGAATGGAGGTTCCTCACTGGAGGGTGAAGCCGTAACTGAACATACTAATTTCAAGGGTGTTTTCAAGAATTCCTTGAGGTGACCTCGACTAAGGTCGAGTGGAGGTCTCAAGAAAATAACTGTGCATATGGGTGTGAGACTTCATCTTGATCAGAAAGGTGACTTTAACTCAACTTTATGACATGAATTTACAAAATCTTGAATAATTTTCATACTTTATTCTGGCTGAATACACTAATCGTGTAGAGCAAAATGAAAACAAAAAAGAAAACAAAATTAGCGGGTTTTTTTTTATCTATACTTCTATACTAGTCTATACTAATATTATAAAGAGAGAACATTTGTATTTTTGTATGTTTGTAATGATTTGGCTCAAAAACTACGGGACCGATTTAAAAAATTATTTCACTAATATATAGAATGGACTTTCGGAATGAAAATAGGCTATATATTATCCCGTTTAAATTAAAGGCACATTCGTGGAGACCTAATTTGCAACCTAAGTCGACAACCTAAGTAACAAAAAAACGGTCGAAAAAACACGTTTCTTACGAACGCTGTTCAATTGAAAACAGATGGAAGAATATTTTGTATAGAAGAGTTGTACAACTTAATAAGACCTACAAAAAGGTCCGCGACAGCATATGTCTATCTATTAAGGTTGACTCACAGTAACCATTTTAATCTTTAATTTTTTGTTAAAAAATATTACATAACTTCCAAGGCTATTTTCAAGTATATAGTATTAATCCTTATCCAAATAATTACGTTAATTAGCTTGGCCACATATTATAGATTAAAATTGTCCTTCACAGTATATAATTCAAATGAAAACTCTAGAAGATATCACGGATTTCACATACACGCATCGCAAAATTAATAACATATTTGTAGTGAAACCACAGAATGGGTCATAGTTACTAGGAAAATATTATTATAAGCTTAGCTTTTCTGTAGATCCCCACCGATCACAATCAATGTGAAGTCAATATAGTATAATAATATGATCTATTGTATAAAATAATAATTATCTATTTATATAATATAATATTTTAAACCACCCCGACTATGTATAATCTTTTCATTAAAAGCATTCCAATGATTCTAAGCACGACATTTAAAATCAGAGCTGTAAGTTGGTGAGGATTTGAGTATTCTGTAGAGTCCAGGAGATCAGGTCAATGCTTCCATGTTCTTACAATATCGTTGAAGATGAAGATTTTCGAAATAATCAGACCTATGAAAGTTGATTAAAGCTCATAGTTTTATAACGATTGAACGAATTTTCATGAATCAAAGCTAAGAACACTCTCGATGAAAACATGTATAAAAAAAAACTATCAATAATAAAATCAAAATTCGGTTCATCCGGTTAGGTGCTAAGATGCTACAGACAGACACATAGATACACATGTTAAACGTATAATACCCCTACTTTAAATCAAAATCGGTTCATCCGGTTGGGTGCTAAGATGCTACAGACAGAAACACAGATACACACGTTAAACGTATAATACCCCTACTTTTTGCGTCGGGAAACGCCGTAAGGTTACGGCGGCAGATGTTCTCCTTGGTGGTAAGCTACTTTTCAACCGACTACCAAAAAGAAGGAAGTTCTCAATTCGTCTGTATGTTTCTTTTTTCTTTCTTTTTTTGTGTGTGTATGTTACGCGATTACTCCGTCAATTGTGAACCGATTCGAATGATTATTTTTGTAATCGGTAGGGTACGTTTCCGAGGTGGTCTTATTGTAATTTCATTGAGATGTGATAAGTATCTTCAGAGATATGACGATAAACGTCTCAAACTTGCTACTGAAATTGACTCGCGGGGCATTGAAGTCAGTTGTTTTAGTTTTTAATTTATCTTAATTATTGGTAGATTTAATGATCCCACGAAAACTCATGATTCATGAATGCACATAAAACTTTCATTGTTAGGAATATAGCTAGGATTAGAACCAACGACCCGGGTCAGAATCGGGGTAACTATCCTTAACGCAAAGGGCCGTCCAATATCACTACGTAAGTATTATAAAACAATGTCTATCACTGCGTCTGTCTGTCTGTTCGCAATAATGTCAATAGCTTCTGAACGAATTATCATGCGGTTTTCACCAATAGCCAGAGTGTTTATGAGGAAGGTTTAGGTGCATAATTCGTTAAGGTTTTGTGTAAATTGGTTTACATATGACGATGATTGTTAAATATGTTAATATTTTATATTCGATGCAACAAACTGATGCAAATTTTGTAGGCATATATATTCTACCCGTGCGAAGCCGGGGCGGGCTGCTAGTTGTTGTGTTACTTTATAAAGCTTTTATGGTATACCTCCATTTAGCCAGTTAGTAGGCACTTTCAGCAAGTCTTATTTATGTTTTGTACATAATTCGTATTTTGTGCTTGTTCCAAATTCAAAATGTTTTTATTCACCGAGTGAGTAAAAGAGCGTTTTATTCACTGCTGTCGATGAATAAAGTGCTCTTTTTTAAGTGGCAATGGTAAAAAACATATTTTTATTTATCTCGACGTTCTGACCAACCAATTAATTCGATGAGAAAAAAATGCCTCTTGGTGGGTTATGAGACCCTGGTACATTATAATAAAAACAAGATTCTTGGTTTTAGAAAGAAAATTGCTTCAAAATATTATCTGACCTACCCAATAAAAAAAAAATTTAATTGTTTTCTGACTTCCATTTTTCGTTTTCAAAAGTTGAACTATTTGGTTGTACTAGTGGAAATGAAATTTGAGAAATTATTCCCAGTAGTTCATCTGCTAAAGAAAATCATCCGCAGTTGAACTAGTGGAAAAAATATTCCCACTAGTTCAAACAAACAGTTGAACTGTTTGTTTGAACGGCGTGAAGTTAGCACCCTCGCTGCGCTCGGGTGCTACGCCATGCAATAATAGACAACTTAAGTCACGAGTATCGTATATTATCTTAT
Organism: Cabera pusaria; assembly: GCA_954871355.1. Lineage (NCBI taxonomy): Eukaryota > Metazoa > Arthropoda > Insecta > Lepidoptera > Geometridae > Cabera > Cabera pusaria. The sequence continues at coordinate 12,781,543 of OX940911.1, forward strand.
AGCTGTCAGTGTGACATAAACCCGCACATTACGCTTGCTACGCTTTTCCGTCAAATAGAAGATCATTACACGGCGTGAAGTTGGCACCCGAGCGCAGCGACGGTGCTAAACGTCTTGCAATAATCGACTATTTAAGTCACGGAAAAGCGTACGTAAAGTGCGGGTTTAGGTTACACTGTGCTATAAATTATGTTTTTAGCGCGACAAGTCTTGTATTACAGTATAATTTATGTGTGTAAATCGCGCATGGTTTAAAAATGGTTTGCAAGTTTTGAATTTGAAAAGCTTGAACATTTGAAATGAATGTGTTGCGTTATTAAACTGCGTTTCCACTATGACACGATCTCATTCACAAATGTTTTGGGGAAGTAAATGACAGCGTAGGCCAGTCATTGTCCCCGTACAATAGTAATAAAATGTAAATTAGATTAAGTTGGCTGGAAAAGTAGCTTTTCGGCGATCTGACGTCATCGTACTAATGGATCACTGGCGGCAAAATGTTTATTGCTATTCATATTAATGTAGAATAGGCCTTTTTCATTCTACATGATTTGCTTCTGGGGTAGTTTTTGTTTTTAATGTTTACTTTTAGATCGTCAGTTGTTAATACAACTCGTGTAATAACATTGTACAAGCATTGATTTTACTTTCAAAAATATAATAATTCGCAATTTTTTTAGTAGTTTTGCATGTGCATATATATGAACATATTGATAGCAAAGGGCATTTTCCATACAAATATAACTACTCAATAATGCTCATAAATGGGTTTATTTTTTTTGTTAATTTAAAAAAAGTTTCTAATAAATTAATTCAACGTTCAGTATTTTATGTAAAGACATATCCAATAATAATAAATTGATATCGTGTAGAAAATCACACTTTCCGTTGCCCGCCGTATAACTTTAATTAATTAAATGATATGACCAGGCCACCATGTTTTAACAGCTACATGTAGCCGCGCCCCACGGAGCGACGACACTAAACTTGTAATGGATTCATATAACTTATGTATACGTTTTGTTAAACTCACGTGACGTCACTCGTTAGTTCGTTTATTGAGGGGAAAGCCAAGGAACTGATCCATGACGACCAGTTTTTAATTAAGAAAGTCGCTAGAGTGTGCCGCGGAACTGCATGATTTAATTCCGCCACCCCCATTCTATGATCAGACAACCAGGGATACTAACAGACTTTACCGTTTTATGGTGGATATACCATCTACCCGAATGAAGCGATTTGCTTCACCATCAAGGAATGAAATTCCCAACCTGAGTCTGTGTTTCATCATCGACCGCATCATCACTTAACATCAGGTGAGATAGTGGTCGAGCGCTACTCATTTCATGGTTATATGTTCATGAAGTGTAAATGACTAACTTCACAAGAGCAGGACGCATTCAAGTAATGTCTATATAGGTAAAGTAGAAGTTTAATTACTTAAAACTTTTCTTTTGTAAAAACCTTTCTATCATAAAAGACATCAAATAAGAATTAGCCAAATCAGTTCACCCGTTTTCATGTTATTGCGTCACTAAGGAAATTCGGGATTCATATTTATAAAACCCAAATTTTCAGACTTTGCAACCTACCCTATTTCGAGAAATCCTGCAACACGTACTTACTTATTTATTAACAGAAGTACCTATGTAAAGTTTCGAATAAAACAGACTATCTCATCTTGTTTCGCCATAAATAATTAATTGTTTCGTCATCACGCTCATTTATTATTAGAAACTATGAATGTATGTAATTTCTCTCAGTTCAACAACATCCCAAATAAAAACAATAGGTTTTTAGACTTGATACTATTTACCTCGACATCTATACAAGTTTATGGCGCTGACCCAATTAGTCGTTTAGACGAACATCACCCGGCCTTGGTCGCTGATATAAACGATCAGTTATACACCACAGAAAAGTCTTTTAAAAGTAAAAAACAACGTCGTCTTAATTATAATAGAAGCAATGTTGAGTTAATAAGTAACGATATTTCAGTTATGGATTGGCCCTATATTATGAAAGGCAACGATGTTAACGTTATTACTAATATATTCTATTCTAAATTAAGTCAGATAATCTCGAAACATACCCCTTTCACCAAATACAATGATCAGGACTATCCGTGCTGGTTTACACCGTCTTTGATACGCAGTCTCGGCGAAAAATTAAAATACCATTGTCGCTATCGGCAATTTAAAAATCCTCGAGATTATGATACATTTTCTCTTTTAAGGCGAAGATGTAAGAGACTAATAGAATCCGATTACGCAAATTTTATATCCTCAGTTGAGTCCTCTCTTGATAATAATATTAGGCACTTTTGGAGATACGTTAACAGCCGGAAATCTTCTAGCTCGGTCCCCCAGACAATGAAGTATGGAAACTTAGTTTCATCTGATCAAAAAGAGATTTGCGAGCTTTTCTCCAATTATTTTAGTTCAGTCTTTGAGAAGGTTACCAACTAGACTTATGAAGAAACTAACGCAGTGCCCAATAATACTAATCACATACTATGCAATGTCAAAATCACGCAAAATGATATTATTAAGAAAATCATGTGTCTCGACGCCAATAAGGGTGCTGGACCCGACGGTATCCCGCCCATTTTAATCAAACATTGTGCAATAGCGCTTAGTATTCCATTGCAGATCTTGTTCAATATTTCTTTGCAAGTCGGTGTTTTTCCTACGGTGTGGAAAACTGCTCACATAGTTCCAATATTTAAGTCCGGGGATAGATCACGTTGCGAAAATTACAGACCAGTTAGCATACTGTCTTGTCTTGGTAAACTATTCGAATCCTTAGTTTATGACTCTCTTTACCATCACATCAAAAATTTTTTATCACCTAAACTACACGGTTTTGTCAAAAATAGATCAACATTGTCAAATTTGTTGGAGTACAAACACTATATTTGTTGTGCCTTTGCAAAAAGATCTCAAGTTGATAGCGTGTATACTGACTTTTCAAAGGCCTTTGACAAAGTGAACCATGTTAAGTTGTGTGCAAAATTAGCGTCGTATGGCATTCACGGAAATCTTTTGCGTTGGGTACGGTCTTACCTTGATAAAAGGAGCCAGTTAGTAGCGCTCAAGGGTTATGTTTCTAAGCCGATGGTAGTTTCCTCAGGCGTCCCTCAAGGATCGCATTTGGGACCTTTATTTTTTGTCGCATTTATAAACGACCTGATCGAATTACTAAAATGCCCTTGTCTACTTTATGCAGATGATTTGAAAATTTATACAGCTATAAACAACTTATCTGATACCCAGTCCCTTCAGTCAGACCTTAATACTGTAGAAACATGGTGCTCCGAAAATGAAATGTACCTAAACGTAAAGAAATGCTTTGTCATCTCCTTCACAAACAAAACGTACAAAGTATTGTACGACTATAAATTAGGAGAACATAATTTAGAACGGAAAGCAACCGCCAGAGATCTAGGAGTTTTATTTGATGAGAAACTGACATTCAGAGATCACTACGAAAGCATAATTAACCGCGGTAATCAACTTTTGGGCTTTGTGACGAGAACCACAAAAAAATTTAAGAATCCAAATAGCTTCTTGTACCTTTATTTCACATTGATTCGTACCATTTTAGAATATAACTCTCCCATATGGTCTCCTTTTTATGCTGTTCACTCTGACCGCATAGAGAGGATACAAAAAAAGTGTATCTATATCATATGCTACAAGCATGGCTTAAAACGCAAGTTACCATCGTATGCTGACAGACTTATCAAATTTAATTTATTACCCCTTGCTACTAGAAGAACATATTTTGACTTTACAAATATCTTTAAAATTATACATGCATACATAGATTCACCAGCTCTTCTTTCTCTTTTAAACTTTAATATCAAACCTAGATTACGTCATCCTCATTTGAAAATATTTATATTAGAAACTTGTACGAATAACACATCATTCTATAACCCAATCGTTCGGATGTGTCGCCAATATAATGATCTTCTAAAAACACATAATAATCAAATTGATATTTTTGATCTAAACTTTTATAAATTCAAGAAATATATATTATACATCCTCTCGTCAGAGGGGATGCCAAATCAACCAATCTGATTTGGTATCCTCTCTGGTGAATCCTAATTTCATCAATGTATTATATCTAGGTAATGTAACTGCTTGTTAGTTTTATCATGCTGTGTACACATAGTCCAGGAATTCTTTTCAGCTCATAAATTGTTACAATGTTTATATTTGTTTAGTTTTAAGGGAATTCTGTTTTGTGTGCCAATAAATAAATAAATAAATAAAAACTTTGAATCCCCGTTCCGTATCCGGGGGGAAATTTAATGAAAATCCTTTCTTAACGGATACCTTCGTCATAATCAATATCTGCATTCCAATTTTCAGCGCAATCCGAAACAATATTGATTTTCAGACTTTGTTACCCCATTTGACCATCTTAGGGGTGGAATTTCGAAAAAGCCTGAAACACGTATTTACTTATTTTTTTACTGAAGCACTTGTATGAAGTTTCGAATAGAAAATACTATCTAATCTTGTTTCTCCATACAAACTTTGAACCCCCATTTCATTCCCTAAAGGGGTGAGTTTTGAAAAATCCTTTCTTAGTACACCTTTACGTACTAAGACAAATATTTCTTCCAAATTTCAAGTCTCTACGACCAGCGGCTTAGGCTGTGCGTTGTCTGTCAGTCAGTCAGTCAGTCAGTATGTCAGGACAAAGATTCTTATAATATTGGAAGATAGTCCACTTCACATAGATATAATGTACGTAACTTTACATTTGTTGCAATATTAATGTGTTCAAGGCCCAGTTCGGGTAAGTTTATATAATATAACTAAGATAGTTTAAAAACTAAAACAACCGACTTCCATGCCCCGCGTCAATTACAAGTCGATTTCAGTAGCAAGGACGTTTATCGTCATATCTCTAGTGATACTTATAAGATCTCGATGAAATTAAAATGGGACCACCTCGGAAACGTACCCTACCGATTAAAAAAGACACATTCAAATCGGTTCACAATTGACGGAGTAATCGCGTAACATACACACAAAAAAAATGAAAAAAAATATATACAGACGAATTGAGAACCTCCTTCTAAGTCAGTTGAAAATACAAGTAAGTTCCTTTTCGGTGAAATTTGAAAACTTCAATATTTAATTTGAGTAATTTTCTCCGTGTCCCACTTTTCATTCCACCTTGTACAAAACCACTTTACTAGTCATTATAATTAACATTTTGCATCGTATTAAATGACGTGAAATAGCGATGCCACTAGTTTATAAATGAGCTTAGGGCAACCGTATATCAGTATATAAGTGGAAATAAAATTGGATCACTACGCATCATTAGCTAATCCGTCCGCATAGACTGCATGCATTTGCACGCAAAATACGAGAGCGCGTTTTCATTGCATCATGGCGTGTAGTGTACTATAACAAGTACCTAGTTTGTACATAGTAAAGGCACGGACACACCGCAGCGTCTTGCGTCTAGATCTAGGCCGCGATCAGATAGCGCAGTAGTATTTGTACCGACTGGTTCACACACACCGAACGCGATCAGAAAACAATTGAAAAGTACTGAGATCGCGCCTGCAGATCGCAGGACGCCGCGGTGTGGCCGTACCTTCAGTATGTCTGTATGTATATAATACTAGCTGTACCCCGCGGTGTTACCCGCGTAGACATCGTTCCCGTGTTAATATCAGGATAAAAAGTATCCTATGCACAGATATATATATACAATAGATAACGCAAATGCGTGAACTTTCCGTGTCCGAACCCCGCGCAAACGTCCAGGGGCCTTATTCAGTATGGCCAATGAGATAACGCGTTCCTTAACGCGTCACGTTACGTTATTGAAAAATTGTATTTTGTATGCCACACGATAGATAAATTATACAAAACGCGCGCGTTACACGTCCTCATATGTCACGATATTTTGACAGCTCAAAACGCGCTCATAACCGTACCCTACCGCATTTTAATTGGCATAGAGAATACCATAACGCGGAGATAACGTAACACGGCACCGTAAGACTTTAAAATGGTCATACTGAATAAGGCCCCAGGTTGGCCGCTTCTACTTAAAGTCCACGCGTGTCTGTTTTTGCAGCCAGACGGCCGCGTAAACAATAAAAATGCCTCGCTGCATGATAATTCACTGCAATAGCCCAAAAATTTCGAGCCCCCAAAGGACATATTTCCTATAACTTTTTCCGTTACTACATTTCGGCTGTGCCGTCACAGAATGTATTGAAAGGTTGACACGCTTAGTTTCAATACAAATCGTGATACTTGCGTTATCTATTGTATATACAGTGTGGAAATTAAACTCAGGCCCTGGAGGGAAACTACTTTAAATCCTTAAGCTAGCTCATTTTACTTAAAGGAGACATTCCTTTATTTTTGAAAAGAAACAAATCTGCTTTAAAAGATTTTTTTAAACTCGCTTGCTTCGCCCGGGACTCGAACCAACTAAAATTAAAAAAAATAAACACTCTTTATTTTAATATACTAATCGGTAGTATTAATATTCAGGATAAAGTTTCTCTAACAAACATTAGGTCTTAAAAATAAAAATAATCGTTAAATCTAACATCAACTTTATTTTACTATCAATTTTGTAACACTTAAATTATTTAACTGATAAATTGTTCGAAATGAGCCCCGTCGTTCCGGCTACACAACATTAGTCGCCGTTGAAATTCATTTCTTGTAGCCTTCAGCAAAGTGTTGTGGTGTATGCCCCTAATAACATTTTCTATCGCAATCCTTAGCTCTTGAACGGTTTCATAGCAAGTTTCATAAAGAACATTTTTTACATGACCCCATAAAAAGAAGTCCATGGGCGTCAGGTCTGGACTTCTTGCAGGCCATGTAATCGTCCCGTTTGTACCTATCCAGGCATTGAAATTTTTATTAAGGTATGCCCTGGCAATTCTGCTGTTGTGGGCAGGTGCACCATCTTGTTGAAAAATGATATTATTAGTAGTACTTCATACGAAGTCTTTGAGTGTTGGAGAGATAACAGAACTGTTACGTGTCTTTTACTTGTTAAAAGTGAACAGTAACCAAACATTTTTTAGAGAAACTTTATCCTGAATATTAATACTACCGATTAGTATATTAAAATAAAGAGTGTTTATTTTTTTAAATTTTAGTTGGTTCGAGTCCCGGGCGAAGCAAGCGAGTTTTAAAAAATCTTTTAATGCAGATTTGTTTCTTTTCAAATATAAAGGAATATCTCCTTTAAGTAAAATGAGCTAGCTTAAGGATTTAAAGTAGTTTCCCTCCAGGGCCTGAGTTTAATTTCCACACTGTATATATCTGTGATCCTATGTATACTTATTTTAGGGTCTAAGCTATCTACATACCAAATATCAGTTCAATCGGTTCAGTAGTTTTTGCGTGAAAGAGTAACAAATATAGATCCGTATATTCTTACAAACTCGAGTTTATAATATTAGTAGGATAGTAGGATAGGATAGTAAGTAGGGTCGGGTCATAAGATCATAAGAGGTCAGTATTTTTAACCGACTTCACAAAAAAGGAGGAGGTTCTCAATTCGTCTGTATGTTTTTTTTTTTTTTTGTGTATGTTACGCGATTTCTCCATCAATTGTGAACGGATTCAAATGATTCTTTTTTTTATAGGTAGGATACGTTTCCGAGGTGGTCCCATTTTAATTTTATCGAGATCTGATTAGTATCACCAGAGATATGGAGATAAATACCTCAAACGTAGGAGAATGTACTAGTTTTAGTAGAAGAGTCCCAAGAAGATTATACACAATGGAGGTTGCTATTGCATATAAGATATTCTTACGGTAACTGTGAGCGAGATAGAAATAAAGGTGGGGATAATTTTTTTTTATATCTTATAGGCAAGCGTTTGACCACTATCTCACCTGTTGCTAAGTGATGATGCGGTCGAAGATAGAGAAGTGGACTAGAATGGGAACTGGCTCTCAAGGATAGCTGCCGGAACACATTAGATGTTTGGCGACAGATTTTCTGACTTGAGGGTGGTAGCTGGCCAGGCGGACACTAGATATGTTCTACCACCATGCGGGGGTTATTGGTTTCTTAACGATGTTTTCCTTCACCGGAGGGCAACTGTGAGAAGCGCACATATATTTTTCGATCGAAAAATTCATTGGTGCACGGCGGTTTGAACTCGGTACCACGGCATCAAAGCCGACCGTTCTCCCAATTACGCCACCGGGCCCTCAATAAATAATTATATATTAATAATTATAATAAATAATTATACATAAATATAAATAATTTGTCTTCACAGGAATGTTCTACCGGGCAAAGTCTTGTTAGGGTGCAAACTTTTTTAAACATACCTAATATTTTTGACATGACATGACATTTGGCGAAGATGGCGGCCATTTCAGTCCCGCGACACTGCATACATAATTTAATAACTCAGAATTATGAACGTACTTTGTACCATCAACACAGCAAAAAAAAATTATAAGCATAAAACCACATATTATATAATAGTTACTACGTAAATAATACTTTCCGTTGTTAGGTTGGCTACACAGTGCTTTCATAATTCGGGTATCCACAATATAGGGAAGTGCCTCTTATAACGTAGTAGAGTGATTCAGTACTCTGTTGGCCATATGGCGGCAATTAATGTTAATAATCGCAAATAATACTAATTAATATTCATTTTGGAATACAACTAGTCCGTGTTATAAAAGTATTTGGAATTATTGTAAATAAATAGACAATTAATTATCGTGTGTGTCAGATGCTTTAATTGTACAGGGCCATTTTGGACATTGTCCTTTGATACCTTGATGACATCATTATTACTAGTGAATATTTTCACTTTAGCGCGGCATTTAAAGTCAATTTTTTTAGGGTTCCGAACCCAAAGGCTACCAAATGAACACTTTCTGAGACTTTGTTGTCTGTTCGTCCGTCCGTCCGTCCGTCCGTCCGTGTGTCTATATGTGCGCACTTTACAGATCTGTATCTTCTTAACCGTTATAGGTACATACTTGACATTTTCAAAAAGTATATATCCGTCAGTGTATAACGGCCCAGACTAGATGCATGTAATTTCATTAAAACTTTTTTGCACTAAAAAGGGTAAAATAAGTTATTTTTCAAAAAAAAAATAAAGCCGACTTCATAACCACAAAAAGGCACTCAAAAGCGAAAAATAATTTACATAAAATTATTATAAGCGTTACCCACTTCTCTATTTGAAGTCAATTTACAACTGTAAAAGATTTGTCGCAGAAGGAACTCACATGTGGTGGTATGCTTAAAGTCAGGTTTTCTGATGACCTCAAATTGTGTTGCGTGGAACAATGTAAAATTAAACCGTTCCTTAAGATAGTGTGGAAAGGAGGGAATAAAAAGGACACTGTAAAGAAAATAAAGAATATGTGTATTTCGGCGAAGACGTATAGGAAGCCACTTCAGTTTCTTGCGAAAATCAGAAACATGGTCATATTTGCGCACGCCAAATATGAACCTTATGCAGAGATTTTGAATGCGCTCAAGTTTGTCTAATTGCTCTTCACTCAGATCTAGATAGCTGACGTCAGCGAATATAGGAAGAAGGAAAGATTGTGCAAGCGCAATTTTGGTAGCTATAGGTTAGAAATTTCGCAGCCTATCCCTTTGCTAAGAAACCCTTGGCATGGTGGTAAGATACTGTCTATAGTCGGCTTGGCCATCCTCGAGAGGGTCGTCATTTATATTATACCAACACGTAAGAATGTGGTTAAACGCTATCCTATATTATACAAAAAAAGATTAAAAAAAGAGTGGGTACTCAAAGACCAACCTTGCCCTGGAGTAGAACACAACAGGAAATTAAAAATTTTAAGTACTTTTTAGGGTTCCGTACCCAAAGGGTACCAACGGAACCATACTACTGTGATATCGCTGTCCGTACGTCCAAGCGACGGGGGTCTTTGTTTTATAATCTGTAGTGACAATAGGCCTCTTCGTGAGGTTGTTGTCTCAACGAATTTCTAAAAATATTACTTATACACATTCCATTTTTTATGAGTTCTCGCAAAAATTATAATGTCGTCAGTTCGACGATTGGTGCCAAGTGACGTCATCGTGACGTCATAAATACGTGGTCAGGTCTGCTGCTCATAAAATGTGGAATTATTATGATGAATATTATAGTGTGCAGATGATTTGCAGAAATTATTAATAAAAAGTAGTTTTGTGGTTTGTTGACAAACAAAAATATAAAAGAATATTCTAGATCAACACATTTATTAAATAACTAATTTTAAAGATAAATTAAAGAAAAATAAAAACCATTGAAAAGTCACGCTTTCTGTACTACGACGGTTTGTCCGTAGTTTTTAGTTAAGTGTGAAAACCACTAGAGGCGCTGTACTGTTTTTTATACAAAATTAGTTCGTTATACTATATCGAGTTTGGTATGAAAACTCGGACTGTATTGGAGTATAACTCTTCGGAATAGAAAAAAAACATTTCTAATCGGTCCACAATTGACAGAGAAATCGGTGAACATACATAAATAGAGACGAACTAAGAACCTCCTCCTTTTTTGAAGTCGCTTAAAACTTAATCAAACCTGACTATTTAAAAAATCTTGATTGGCTACAAAAAATCTAGAATGTGACTGGCACCGAACAACTAAACATAATCAAAATCTATAATATGTAAGTACTCGTCCCAATCTTTTACATCTAAATAACTTAATTAAGAGTAATTAAGAGAAAATGAGCTTTTCCTTTTCAGACAGATTCGCACCGACTGATCTTCCCTTTAAATATGCATGTTCGGAGGCTGATGAATGTTTAATGGGGGCACGGGGCTCGGGAGACGGTTATTAGGGAAGTGATTGTGACGGTTGTTTCAAAACGGATTAGGCTTACTTTGTATCGAAAATGGACTGAAGATTTGGTGTTACAGGCCCCTTTCAATACACTTTCAAAAGGTTGACAATGTATTTTTTTTAATTGTTTGTTTTTACTTCCGAACTCCGTCACAGATAGATTTTTTTATAAGCTTTTATTTAACTTGCAATGTATGTATGTATGTTTGTATGTATGGCACTATGTATGTTCGGGTGGAATCATGGAAGCTAAATTAGACCCACTTCCCGATGTCCGATTGAACTCAAATTTGGTGAACTTATGTATCTTCAGTGACAATATCATAATATGGTACCATGGAGCTGGTCTGATGATGGAGACGGAAGGTGGCCACGGCATCTCTGTGATAAAACAACATAACCCAACCGAGTTTGGATTCGATTGATTCGTCTTGAGAGGGACTTTACACTTAGATGATCTGATGATGAAGCTGGAAGGTGGCCACGGCATCTCTGCGATAAAACAACATAACCCCATCGAGTTTGGGCTCGATTGATTCGTCTTGAGCAGCACTTTACACCTAAATTATGTCCAGGGTCTGATGATGAAGCTGGAAGGTGGCCACGGCATCTTTGCGATAAAACAACATAACCCCAGCCAGTTTGGGCTCGATTGATTCGTCTTGAGGAGGCCTTTACACCTAGATGATATCCAGGGTCTGATGATGAAGCTGAAATGTTGCCATGGCATTTCTGTGATAAAACAACATAACCGCACCGACCTAGTCTGGACTCGATTGATATGCTTTGAAGAGCACATTACCCATAATCACATCATAATATCCGTAGAATATTTGAAACATCATGCTTACTCTAAAATACTCAGGTAGTTAGTTATCTTACCTACCAAAAAGTGTAAGTAAAAAATATTTTTAAAAACATGCTTTTATCTGGGACAATGAACTAAAATGTTAAAAATAAATTCTAGTAAGTATTTGGCGTGTAGGTACTTACCTATATTCTTAAAAGCTTGAAGCACTACCCGTTTTTCAGTCTAGATAATTACTATACTTCAGTGCCTCAAGATTTTAAAAATATAGGTAAGTACCTACACGCCAAATACATATTAGAATTTAATTTTAACATTTTAGTTCATTGTCCCAGATAAAAGCTTGTTTTTAAAAATATTTTTAACCGACAAAAAAAAAGGAAGAGGTTTCTCAATTCGACCGTTTTTTTTTAATTTTTTTTTTTTTTTTTTTATTTATGTTTGTTCTCGGATAACTTCGTCGTTTATGAACCGATTTCGATTATTCTTTTTTTGTTCGAAAGGAGATATCCCAAGTGTGGTACCATGGTAATTTTATCGAGGTATGATAAGTATCTCCAGAGATATTGAGATAAACATCTCAAAATTGGTACTGAAAATGAATAGCGCGGCATTGAAGTCGGTTGTTTTTTAGTTTTTAAACGATATTATTTACTTATAATTTATTTTGTTTGCGAGGGTATAGTTCCCGTTTGATCCTATTGTATTTTTATTGAGATCTGATAAGTATCTCCAGAGCTATGGAGATAAACACCTCAAACTTGGTACGGAAAATGACTAGCGCGGCATTTGAAGTCAGTTCTTTTAGTTTTATAAACGATTTTTAGGGTTCCGAACCCAAAGGGTACCAACGGATCCCTATTAGTGAGACTCCGCTGTCCGTCCGTCTGTCTGTCTGTCTGTCTGTCTGTCTGTCTGTCTGTCTGTCTGTCCGTCTGTCACCAGGCTGTATCTCATGAACCGTGATAGTTAGACGGTTGAAACTTTCACAGAGGATGTATTTCTGTTGCCGCTATAACAACAAATACTAAGAACAGAACAAAGTAAAAAATTAAAGAAAAGTTTAAAAAACGTTTTTTACGATAGCGTCGCGCCATTTAGCTAGCATCAAAGATGGCGCTATCGTCTTTACCTTTATCTGAATCTCGGAAGCGGCTCCAACGATTAAATAAAATTTAGTATACAGGGGATTTCGGGGGCGATAAATCGATCTAGCTAGGAATCATTTTCAGAAAATGTTGTTTTATTCGTGTTTTCAATAATCAACTTTATTGATAATCAACTTAAAATATTACTCTTCCCAACATCTATTGGCGAGTAGAAGTAGCTTTAGTGTTACTGTGTGGGTAAAGCAGTTAGTGACTCTCAATTAAAAAAAATAGTATTATTATTCGTCAAAAGATGTTGGGAAGAGTCGTATTTGTCTGTTTAAGTGGCAAAAAATACCGAGTAAAGCTCGGTCAACCAGATATTTAATAATATTAATTACTACTATTACTATTACTACTATATAATACTATTCTACCTTTGTTTTAACGTTTACTTAGTTGGTGTTCGGTTCGGAACCCTCCGTGTGCGGGACAAAAGTCTGACTCGCACTTGGCCAGTTTTATTAATTATATGCGTTTTAGTCTTCTTACTATGTCCGTGTTGTCTAGGAGCAGAATAGCCTCGACGTTCACATGTTGATGTAGTCTTCGGTCGTGAGTTTTGGCATATTTTCTAATAACAATAGTTAAGCCATCCTATTTTTTGATCACGTTGAAGATCGTCGTTTCTGATGTACCATGGCCATGGCGCATTTACGCAGCCCCTCAGTAGGTACTTTATTTTTAAATTGCTGAATGATCTGGTTATTACTTGGACTGGTACAACATCACAGCTGAATTCCTAGTCCATACTGGCACAAGAACTTGCTGGTACAAAAGTAATTTGTTATGCATCGACAGCGTGAAGTGTCTTCCTAGCAGCCACTGCATCTTTTTGTAGCGAAGCTGTGCTCTTCGCATTTTTTTTTTGACGTGTGCCTTCCAGCGAAGCTTTGCGTCTAGTGTCATGCCTAAGTATTTGGCTGTATTTTCGTATTGTACTGTTTGGCTATTTACAAACACCGGTTGGTAGTGTTGTCTTTTCAAAAAGGAGGAGGTTCTCAATTCGTTTGTATGTTTTTACACTTTTTTTTTTGTATGTATGTTACGCGTTTGCTCCGTCAATTGTGAACCGATTCGAATGATTCTTTTTTTAATTGGTAGGGTACATTTCCGCGATGATCCCATTGTAATTTCATCAAGATCTGATAAGTACCTTTAGAGACATGACGATGAACGTCTCAAACTTGCTACTGAAACAGACTCGCGCGGCATGGAAGTCGGTTATATAAGTTTTTTAGTAGGTTGTCTTAATATGTTGGTGAAATTAAAAAAATAATTATAATTTTAATGTTATTCAATTCACATCACGGGCTGCAAATCGCCCGGTCCTTTGGAAGGCATTGACGGAGCCGAAGCAAACGTCAAGAGGCCCTTTACAATATTAAATTAAATAAAAATATGATTTGTGGATGGAGACATGAAAAACTATAAAAAGATGGTACTATAATTTATTATGGCTATGAATGTGTGCTGCTTGATGACTGTTTTCTGGTCTATGGGATGAGGTACGGCACCCGCCAATTATGCCTCATTTCAAAATATTAAGGCGAGTGGTGACTAGCTATACACTGAATGGACCCCCCATAAAGGCGGACCGTTATGTCGGCGCCGAGGGGCAACATTGGCGTGGATAGCTAAGGGTGTTGAGAGGTGTGCTGCACTTTCACTAAACGCTACTAGCGGCTTTATGCCTTTAACACTTCCACCCTGGAGCTTTGGTCTTAGCTCTTGCGATTCCCACCACCGGCCGGCCGGTCAAGGCAAGCCGGGGGTCAGAGGGTCTCATTTAGCCCTCACGGGATAGGGGTCCGCGGTGTCGCGGGATAGGGGTCCGCGGTGTCGTAATGTTATTTATTGTTAATTAGTGTCAATAAAGAGTAATTATAATAAATTGTATTTCTATGCGGTGCCAAGTTTTTCACGTGATGGTCTGCTAGCCAATATATGACGTCTACTGATTGTAGCAGTGATGTAATTGTTGTCACGTACAGAGGGGGAGGAGGAAAAGGGGGGTTAAGTGGGCTATTTAGGGCATAATGCTTACGTTTGATAAGTGTGATCGTTACCTCATAGTGTCGTAGCTAAGAATTTCTATTTGGGTAAGGTATCTTTGTTTATTATTACGACTGCATGTCTGCTGTTGGGATTTTATTTATATGAGTTTCTAAGTCAAATATAAAGTTTGAAACGGTTTAGCGCCGGCGCCGGTTTTTTTTTTTTTTTTTATCTTACTTGCGGATACCCGGCGTTTTAACGGTAAAATTTACCACTAAAAAAAGAAAGGTGCCTAATGCAGTGTTTTAGTGGTCTAAAGCCATCTTCGTATTATTGCCTTTCCAATGAATCCTGATTGGGGCACAATGGTTGGATAGTTTCAAAGTATATAACGAACATAGGTAGAAACAATTTTTGTGTTTTTATCTATGGATAGGCTAGCGTTTGGACCACTATCTCGCCTGGTGGTAAGCGATGATGTGGTCGAAGATGGAGAACACGCTACGCCTAGAATACTCTGTCACTCAAGGGCTGTGTGCTGCCGAAACACCGTAAGGTCATAACCTAACGGTGGAAATTATGTGTATATTTTAGCGTAGAGCTTGTAGCGTATTCGTAGCTTCTTCGTAGCTGTACCTACGGGGAACTTAGCCCTATTTTAAATTGATTGGTTGTATGATATTACATAAAATTGTGTTTTGTTTTTCGAAGTAGTCTCCGTTTGTTTCTTAGCACCGTCGCATGCTATGTGACCACTAAACGATGCAGTGATGCACTCTTCTTTAGGGATCTCTTCCACGCCTTTTTCAAACGCGGCCACGGAAATTGCAGGGTTCATAAAACGTATTCTTCTTTTTAGAAATAAATATTTAATTTTTTTAATATTTTTAGAAATAAATAAAAGCCACAAGGTGCAAGGACAGGAATGTAAGAAGGATGACTCCCAAACTCCTTAACACCTTTCTCCATACAAATATTCTTGGAGTTTGCTGTATACTCAAAGGAAATATTGGATAGTCCGTCTATGCCCTCTGATCATACCGTGAGTGACATTTACAACTGTTGCTGATGTTTTTAGACTTACAGCCGTATTCACATAGACGTAATAAAAAAGATGGTGCACTGCAGATGTTTTGACTAATCTAATTTAATCCGTATGCTTTAACAATAAGGTTGTAATTGCTTTGTAGAACAAAACGGCCCAATTGAGAGACACCAGGGTGGGAGTGTGTCCTTGTCTAACAACCTGATAGTCCTATATATAGTTAATTAAAACGGCTTTACACTCACGAGTTAAGATATCGAAACTACTCCGACACGTTTTTCAACGTAACTATATGTGTTATACTCACGATAATTTCCATAAAGAAAAAGTCCTATATATGTTCTATACTATATGTATGGTATACGTATGGTATATATATAAGTTGTCCATACAAAAGAAAGGGACAAACTCCGTTCAAGGTCGTTCTCACGGGGGCCGGAGTACACGATCGAGTTTAATATATAGCATATCTGTGCGTATTCATGAACATTTTGACCACGAAGTATACTCTCTTCTCTTTGACGAACGCATAGCGGTAGATTTGACACAAGTACTGTCAATAATTTATTGTTTTGAATCACACTATGCGTTCACGAGCACTGAGAGACCTCAGACCTCACAGTGTGCTTTATGAATATGGGGGTAAGTTCGTCAGGCAAGCTTGAGTGCCCACTATATTAACATAAACAAACTTAGCACTATTGTGGTTCATATGTCATGTAAAATTGTGTTTTTATCATGTCCAGCTTAATGTCTAGTACAGCAATTTGTAGACCAAGATAGAGTTAAAAAGGTGTAGAATAATAATGATGAAAGACTGTTATCTCGATCTATCGAAACTTTTCCACCCACGGACGCAATCTCTCATCAACATTGACCAGCAAATTAGACAATATTTACATTGTTTTCTCATTCCACAGCTATGTTATGATGTACGGTTCCGATGCATATTCTGATAGATTCTATTCTGATAAAAGATGTCTTGTTGATTGACACTGACATCGATTTCGATGCGGTAATTTGATTATCGATAGAGATATGTCTGGAATTCTTGATAATAAACTTGTCAAGTGTGTGTCAGACACGCATATTAAGGACTTCGTACTACCACCGTACAATATGTTTTTTTTTAAATTTCTTATAGGGTATAATTGTCTCACCTGTTGGTAAGTGATAATGCGGTCGAAGATGGTTAGCTCGCTAGACCTAGAATGGGAACTGGCTCTCAAGGATAGCTGCCGGTACACATTAGATGTTTGGCGTCAGACTCTAACTTGAACTTGAACTTTTCTAACTATGAATAGCGCATATAAATGTTTCGATAGAATAATACATTGGTGCACGGCAGGGATTGAACTTGGTACGGTACCTAATTGGCATCAAAGCCTACCGTTCTCTCACTTACACACCACCGGGCCCTCAATATGTTGTAATAAGATAGAGCAAAAATGTCTCAAAAAACAGGTTTTTATTATTATCTATTATAGCGAGCATAATCATGTCATATTCTGTCTAAATTTCAAGTATCCTAGTATGTATAAGGAGATACCGCCCTGTGACAGAAGGACGGAAGGACGGACGAACAAGCATTTGACCACTATGTTACTTGATGATGTGACGATGAAAAATGGTAAAAAATTGTATGGGACTTGAATTTTTTTTTTATGTTTGTTACCTCAGAATACCTTTTTTATTAACCGATACGGTTTTTTTCTGTTTTAGAGAGTATGCTTCCTATTTGTTCCCATTTTAATTTTATCGAGATCTGATATATGTCTCCAGAGATAGAGATACGGAGATTCTCTGATCGAAACCCAGCTAAAAAAAAACAAAAATGATGCCTTTTTGTGGCAAACTGGCAAACTTTAAGTTGGTTTTTAAACAATCGACTTTTATTTATTATACGCAAGCATGGTTACGAATTATTATATGTATAATTTCTATCATAAATATTTTTTTAAACTTCAAATACCCACAAAAATAAAATGCATGTTTACGGTAAATAACAGACTACCCGAATCGCGGCAAATTCGACAAAAAGTGACCGTCATCACGGACGCCATCTAGCTTTTATGTGAAGCGTTTAATATTTATGATATTGTTATTGTATGGGGCAATAAATTATCGAGCTCAGGCCTTTGTAGGATACGAGTATTTCACGTTATTGGACTATAACGATACTCCGCTGTACAGTAGTTATTATGTTTATAATACTTATATTATGGGAACCATGCCCGGCGCTGTATCAACTCAGCTACGGTACGATCCTTCCAATACAACGAAATCAATAGTTTGAATTTTAACCAATTATGCATTGGTGGCGCCATCTTACACTGTTGTTATTAATGTTAGTTTATCCTAGTAATGGCAAAATAACACGTTGTTGTTCACGCTGTTACTCGGACTCGGGTAGTGGTTTTATTTTATCCTCATTATCAATCGGCAATAGCCTAATGGCTAAGGCGTTAGCCTGGCGATCGAGAGGTCGTGAGTTCGATCCCCACCCATTGCACTATGGACGTGAACCCACTCGAACCAGAAACCAGATCGCAGCCCTGGTGCCGTGCCCTTACATTATCATGGTCTTAACACGGTCTTAACGATCGTAGGGAAGGATGGCGTTAGTATCTAACCGCCTTCCCCAGAATGATTTTAGAACTTCTTTCATCACGTATGAAACTTTTATCTGAGTGAAACTCTTATTTTCTTACAGTACCCGGCGATAAATGATGCACTTCGAGTGGAGAACTTTTCAATAGTTTTCTGATCGCGTTTGGTGTGAACCAGTCGGTACAAATACTACTGGGCTATATGATCGCCGCCTAGATCGCGCACGCAGGACGCTGCGGTGTGTCCGTATCATAACGCTCTAGAGGATATATTTGAGACGCTGAACTGAATAGATTGCGGCATCGACATTACTGACAAGTACATCTCTCACTTACGATTCGCAAATGACATCGTCATTGTGGCAGAGACGCTGCAGGATCTACAGCAAATGTTGAGTGGCCTAGCTGATTCTTCTCGTAGCATCGGTCTCCAGACGAAATTAGGATAAAACTAAAGTCATGTACAATGAGCACGTTGTTCCGGAACCTATTGCCGTAGATGGAATCCCACTCGAAGTTGTCACGCAGTATGTTTACCTAGGGCAGACGCTCCGCGGATTAGCACACTGAAGTGGCAGTGAGCTGGTCATATCTGCCGTAAGACCGATAACCACTGGGGCAGACTGGTTCTAGAGTGGAGACCGCGAATCGGCAAACGTAGCGTAGGACGCCCTGTAATTAGGTGGATCGACGACATTCGCAAAACGTTGGGCAGTGACTGGAAACAAAGAGCCGAAGATCACCCCGATCTTCGTGTGGCGTGTCGTGGGGGAGGCCTACGTCCAGCAGTGGACTGATACAGGCTGATAATGATGGTGATCATGAGTGGAAATCGACTAGTTTAGGCTTCATAGAGCGTCGTTTTAAAGTGCATTATTTACGGCGATACCCGGCGGGGTACCGTAGTTACTGCTCGGTTTTTAACAATTAAATAAAACAAAATCTTAAATGGCTAGTTGCATTTCTAGTTTCCGCAACCTGCAACACGTTTGCGCAGCGCCAAAGATAAGCCAGTAGATTAAAGGGCAGTCAGAGAGGCTAGAAGAGGCGGAGTAATGACCACACCACCCATCCTATATATGATCGCGTTCCTCTCAAATGGCCTTTATAAAATAATACCCTCTATTGTAAAAAAGCAGTCGTAGCTAGGACATTCATCTATTTCCAGCCAGTCTGGACAGTGTCCGATTGTTTAGACCTGCCGACAGATTTATTTGTTAATTGCTTTTTGTTCAGCTTGGATTTACTGCCGGTGAGGTTTATTGTACGGATAGCTTTTATTGGCGGATTTGTGTTAAATTGAATATGTGACGGATTGATGATGTGATTTTTTATATAGGAAAAGAGCTCACGTAGTTACTAGTAAGCTTATCTACGACTTTACCATGATCACCTACCTGATCTAAAGCGAAGATGTGGTAAATTTTTTCCTGACTCCGGCGAAGCAAAAGAGCGGTTATGTTTTTCTCCGGTATTTGTGTACGTATGTTCATTGTTGATCTGTTCCCTCATAACTTCTAAACTACTAAAGATAAAGATAAAGATAAATTTATTGCAAGAACTGTGTATATACAAGGTCTTAAACTTAAATTAGAGTAGCAACAGTTTTCCCATTTCGGGCGTGCAATATAAAGATATAGTAGCTAAGTAGTAAAAGGATTTGACAAAAATGTAAATATAGAATTATTTAATTTACTACTTATACATTTTATGAAACTAATAAACTTACTTATACACCTACTTATTTATAACTATGTTATTTATCTACTTTCCATAATATTAATTTACATTATAAAATACTTTAGTTATTAGCCAGTCTTTTACATGATTTTTAAATGTTTTTCCTTCCAATAGCTTAAACTCTAAGGGGAGATGGTTATATATGTACTTATCATATTTGTCAAATTAGGTGTGGTTGGAAGCGTCTTGTAGTTCGACGTGTTAGTTAATTATTGCATAGGGTCGAACCACATGAGTCTTCTTTACTCATGTGGTCGAACTTTGTCAGCAATCAGGTTCCAAATTTAATTGGGTAAATGTGACTGATATATTTAACGTGACGTCAACAGACAGCCAACCTGAAGAAAATAAAAACGTTGACATTGTAAAAAGACTGTCAAGCGAACACGAAGTGAAATATACAAGTAGTAAGTCATTAATTAGTAAGTTCAGAAACTAAAACTCGATTTCCAATAAATCACGCTCCATTTTACAATTATGCCTAGTTATTGAGAGCATGTAAAGGTACGGACACACCGCAGCGTCCTGCCTGCGCGATCTAGGCGGCGATCTAGGCGCGATCTCAGTACTTTTCAATTGTTTTCTAATCGCGTTTGGTGTGAACCAGTCAGTACAAATACTACTGCGTTTTGATACCTAACACGGCATCATTAAAAAAAAATTTTTTAGGTCATGATTTTATGTCTTTTATAGGGCGCCATATAAAGTTTGATATGAAGTCTTATAACCAGCGGACAACCAAGACGCTTTCAATGAAACCTTATTTGACAAATTATGACAAGGAATTTAGAAGTACCTAATGAGGCAATAGATGGCAATGTGGCAATACATAATGGTCAAAAATCATAGCCATCCTGTACCCTTAGTACGACCTTTTATCGTAAACGCTTTTGACAGATCTCACATAATTTTCGACTTATTCTGGCTCCCTGATTGGTCTAAATTTAGTGAAGTGTAGTAACCACTAGAGGCGCTGTACTATTTTTGATACAATATATATATATATATATATATATATATATATATATATAATTATATAGGATATTTTTTTAAAGTAAAACATTTTTATAATAAACCCCCCCTTTTTTTTCGTTCGTATCTATCGCATGTCGCAATACAGCCGGTGGGTTTAGCTTGATTGGTGGATACGATATGTTACATTAGGTCATTTAGGTCTTGCTGTGATTTGCGGACGCTTCCGCAGCCATTTTTGTATACATACATATGGGTCATGTCAACTGCTGTCATAGTAGCTAGCTACCATAGCTACACATAAACAAAAAGTTTTACATGCATCGTGGTTTCATAAAACCACACAACACTTTTTCTCATTTGATATTCCTAGAACTAGATCATACTTAATTAATCTAATAATTTCTCTTAAAACTTTAAATAATAGTCGACTATGAATACCGTCAACCTTTGGAAATTTAAATCTATGTATACTGGGGTTGAACATATTCCAAATCTAATTACTTGATTTTTTATAATATATAAATAAACTATAAATATAATAAACTAACTCAATAGACCTACTGGTAACTAATGAGCTAATAATAACACGAATAGATTTAACTTACTTCTTCTTAAGTCGGTTTAAATGTCATTGCATAAATCATCATATTATTCATATTCATTAACCGACTTCACAAAAAGAAGGAGGTTCTCAATTCGTTGGAATTATGATTATATATTTTTTTATTTTTTTATTTATGTATGTTCACCGATTACTTGAAGATGCCTAAACCGATTTGGAAAATTCTTTTTTGTTTCAAAGGGTACCCTACCCAGGTGGTCCCATTTAAATTTGCAAGAAATCGGCCGAGCCGTTTTTAAAATATCAACATTTGTATTACGACGCATTTACTTATCTCGACGATTTACTCGTACTACTAACTACTGGCACAGATTATGTAATAGTTACTTCGTCTTCTAGCTACTTTGACTAGCGCGACGTTTGAAGTCGGTTCTTTAAGTCTTTTAAACGATATTAAATTATTTATTTCTTCATTTGGGTACATTGCACACTTATGAAGTATCGTATATTATTTTATAGCTGTCAGTGTGACATAAGCCCGCACTTGACGCTTGCTACGCTTTTCCGGCAAATAGAAGATTATTGCACGACGTGAAGTTGGCACCCGATCGCAGCGAGGGTGCTAAACGTCGTGCAATAATTGACTATTTAAGTCACGGAAAAGCGAGCGTAAAGTGCGGGTTTAGGTCTCCCTGTGCTATAAACATATATACACCTCCACATCCACACATCCAAAGTAAAAACCTACATGGCCCAAAACAGCCGACAAAATTGCTTGAATAGGCAATTAAGACGCATGGCAATGCCGCTTTGGCTATTTCTAGAGACTGGCCAGTGGCCAGAACTAACTGCCACATACTCTGTGTGAGAAGTATAACGTGCAGAAACAGAATAATTAAAAGCGCTTTCAGTAGCAAGTCTGAGATTTTTATCTTCATATCTCTGGAGATACTCATCAGATCTCGATAAAAATATTAAACTTACTAATATCAATGCATTTATTCAGTATGTAGGCAGTATAAATATACGCACACACACGTCAAAATCATAAAATAAATCATAATCAATTATCAAGTAAACATAGCAAAAGCAGAATTTAACGCTTTGAATTAAAAAAAAAAACAAAAGTAGTGAACCATTTAGCTGCCATCCAATCGTTGACGTCAGACTATTAAAAAAATATTAAAGTAGGGTTGCCAACCATACACGTAACTGAGTGCTTGCTTTCATTGCTTGAGACAATTTTTATATATGAATAAAAAAATTGAAATAGTGAAACAAAACTTAAAGAAACCCCGTTAGGGACCCTGATAAGGAATGAGTGTATTTTTTTTGTAAAATTTGTTATATTATTGTTGGCGTGAGTGTGTATATAATGGGAGAATCAGACCTACCCCCATAGACAATATCCAATTTCTGTTTCCATTCACGCTAACGCAAGTTCAAAATGTAAATGTAATGGATGACATTTATTTTTCTGCAACAAAGTTGTCATTCCCATACACTTTGAAGTTGGCTTAGCGTGAATCAAGACAAAAATTAGATTTTGTCTAGGGGCCTGGGCCGGTAGTCTCTACATGAATAGCGATTAATTTCGAGCGATATTCGTTGATACGAAAAGAGATGCAGATAACAACTATCTATCTAGCTGCATCTCATTCTAGCAGACGTTTGCGATGATAGGACGCATCGATATCAATGTAGAGACTTACCCCTGGTAAGATTATAACAAAATATATTTCGGTACCTTTATTAATTTGTCTTGGGAGCTAAATGACAGTTCTGAGCTTCTTTGTGGATCCTGCTCTTAGATGAATAATGGATGATGTGTTTACCTGAAACAAAAGATATATTTTACTCATTTGATTATTTAAGAGGAAACGCGCGTTCGCAGCACGCTTCTACACGTGGTCCTTGCATAGGCGTCCTGCACAGGCTTATCACGTAGTTTCAAATGAGAGAGATGGAACTATACAGCCTGTATAGCTGTATCCTCAATCAATAGTCAAAGTTCGGCTATAAAATAAGACGGCTGGTCTTAGCCAAAAGAAGGGGTGTTATAATAGGTTTGACGTTTGTATCTGTGCATGTGTCTGTGGCATTGAACTGATTTTGATTTAATTAGTTTTTTCTATGTTTTCTAGGTGTGGGTTTATCGAGAGTGTTCTTGGCTTTGATTCATGAAAATTTGTTCAGCCGTTTTAAAACTATGAGCTTTTTATAGTAGATGGCGCTATGAAACTAACTTTCATAGGTCTGCTAAATTCGAAATACGGTATCATCTTACTTCATACTATTTCAACTTCTTCTTACTTCGACTTCATACTACTTCTTACTTCAACGATATGGCAAGAAGATCAACGATCTCCTGGAATCTGCAGAATACTAAACTCCTCACCAACTTACAGCAGAGATGTCGAGTTTCGGCTCATTGGCATCAATAAACAGATTATACATAGATTAGTCGGGGGTGGTTTTAAATTTTGAATTTAAGTATTATTTGTCCTACGGCAGATATGACCAGCCCACTGGCATTTCAGTTTGCTGATCCGCTGAGCTATGTCGATTACTTTAGTTCTCTGGCGAATTACTTCGTTCCGGATTCGATCCAGCAGCGAGACATCTAGCATAGCTCTTTAGAGTCGTGGACTAGTCGAACCGTGATTGTCCACGGCTCGGCTCCGTATGTCATCACAGGTAGGACACACTGATTAAAGACTTTTGTCTTCTGTGGTATAGGCGGCGAGTTTTTTTGTGTGTTACCCATAGAAGTAATAAAAAAGGATGTTGCACTTCAGATATTTTGACATATTCAATTTAATCCGTATGCTGTAACTATAAGGTTGTAGTTGTATTGTAGAACAAAACGGCCCTATTGAAAGGCACCAGGGTGGGAGTGTGTCCTTGTCTAACAACCTGCTAGTGCTATATATGTTCTATACTATATCCTAACTAATATTATAAATGCGAAAGTAACTCTGTCTGTCTGTCTGTGTCACTTTCACGCCAAAACCACTGAACCGATTTAAATGAAATTTGGTACACAGATAGTCTATAGCTTCAGAAAGAACATAGGCTAATTTTTAATGCGAAAAGAGGGTTGTAAGGGGTTGAAAGGGGGGATGAAAAGTTGTATGAAAGTATCGTCATCTTTAAAGCTAGAAGCTTGAAACTTATTGTTTAGGCTGTTGATTCGATATAAATTAATATGACATTTAAAGTTTGTGAAGGTGAAGGGGAAGGGGGAGGGAGGGGATGGGAGGTAGAAGTGAGGGGAAGGGGAAGGGTAAGGGGAAGGGGAAGGGGAAGGGAAAGGGAAAAGGGGGAAGGGAAGGGGAGGTAAAGGATTGGGAAGGGTGAGGAAAACGAGAGGGGAAAAGGGGAGGGGACAGGGAAGTGAGGGGAAGTTGAGAGGAGGGGAGTAGGGGTAGAGAGAGGGGGAGGGGAGGGAAGGAGAAGTGGGGGGAAAGGGGAGGAGTAGAGGGAAGTGAGGGGAAAGGGGAGAAAAGAAGGGGAGGGGTGGGACAGGGGGGGATTTGCGCGGCGTGGAACGGTGCGGTGTAGGTGGGTTACGCATGTATCTTATTTGTAAAATAATTAGCCTAAATAATTAAAAATGCTAAGTATATATATATATATATATAAGTCGTCCATACAAAAGGGACAAACTCCGTTCTAGGTCGGTCTCATCAGGGCCGTTTTCCGGTCAATTCATATTACGTCTATGGTGTTACCCCAGAACTCTGTCATTCATTAGTCAAAAAAGAAACTCGTATGAACATTAGAACATAATTGATTGTAAAACTGTGATAATATTTAGTATTTAGATATTCCGTATATATAAAACTTAATAATAAATGGTCCACGTATTTTTATTCAGTAATAGAAATCATAAACGTAAATTGTACGTAGTTATACGGCACGTCGGAAAGCAAAACGTTTTCGTGGGTGACGTCACTTCCGCGCGAGAAAATTTACTATGTAGGCTAGAGCCACCGTATTCACAAACAATACTATGATGTTTCATAGATAATTTATTCGTAGGGTTTCACAATGCTCGCGAACGCAGTGTCATTAAAACCATTAAGTAAAAGTATATTACCTATTTGTTTTTGGCGGGAAAGTGAAAAAGTGTGTGTGGGGTGGGTCTATCTTTGAGGTCCCGGTTGGTGTAAGTGGGAGAATGGTCGGCTTTGATGCCAGTGCAGAGGTACCGAGTTCAATCCCCGCCGAGCACCAATGAATTTTTCTTGAAATGTATGTGCGCTTTTCGCAGTAGCCCTCCGGTAAAAGAAAAAGTTCGTTAAAAAACCAACAACCCCGCATGATGTTAGGATACTATCTAGTGTCTGCCTGGCCAGCTCAAGTTATAAAACCTGTCGGCAAAAATCTAATGTGTTCCGGCATCCTCGAGAGCCAGTTCCCATTCTAGGCCAAGCGTGCTTACCATCTTCGACCGCAACATTACTTACCAACAGGTGAGATAGTGATCAAAAGCTACCCGATAAGATATAGATAGAAAAAAGTATTTTTCCCTAAATGTCTCATGTTCTTTCACGAGTTAATTTGTATAATAATTGGTTAACGTCTATAGTCTGAGGACGTAAATTCGCTACGCTTGGCGATTCGCGCTCTCCGCCTTAAAAAACTATCCCAATTTTCATTTAGTACGTTTTATTACAGACAATACACTTATCCACTTATGTATTATCGATACTTGGACTTAGCACACATCTCGATTCAAACGGTAATTTCTCTCGTACATTCCGCTGTTTTCCAGCAAAGCTTTATATAGCTTTGCATGGAGTCCTTCAAAAGGGGTGTTAAAAGAATCTTGACAGATCGGCAACGCATGCGTGACACCCCTAGTGTTGCAAGTGTTCAGAGGTGACGGTGACCGCTTCCCATCAGGGATGGAAGTCTCTACATTGATAGCGATCCTTCCGTCCGTCCTTTTATTATATGAAGTAGCATACAATCTATTACACTATCAACATAACATTACATTAACACTAGTCTGAAATTCGTCTGACGTGAGCGATTCACCTTGCTTTTTGTGCTTTGACTCATCGTCAATGTTTGGAAAACAGTTTGTTACCCTTCATTCGAAAAGCTAGTGGAAGCGGCCCTTTATTAATTTCTTCAGTTCTAAAAATATACAAAAAGTTATTAAACTTTTGGGAATCCCTAACTTATTTAACATTTTATCTTATGCATATATTTAACCTACTTATTTTTTCTAACAATTTTGTATAATTGCACGCCCGAAATGGTAAAAACTGTTGAAACGCTTCTAACATAAGACCTTGTTTGTACCCATGTACTTACTTTACACAGTTACTGCAATAAAGAACATTCTATTTCTATTTCTATTGTATAAAAGTAAAAACAGTCGAGTTTTCTGATATTTAAAAACTTATATCGACGTTCAGAATCCAGAACACAGATGGCGCTGTTACAAAAGCATTGTACTACCATCGTATTGTCGCTCTGACTAGTTTAAAATGATCTGCTACAGCATTCAAGTCATATGTTTCCAGGGGTCTACAACTCTGGTCTTTGGTTGAGTAAACTAAAAGCATCGATGCAGTGGAAATGCTAAGGGTCAGTGACTGACATTTTAAAGAGGAGATACAGGTTAAATGTTACTGCATTTTACCTAACTGGGTCACAGTCACTGTGTGGAAATATTTTAATGTTTTGAGAACTAATTAAATGTGTAGGTACCTCTCAGAGAAGGTCGTGTTCCATCAGACAATTCTCACAACAGCTCTCCACACCGTACCATCATTTAGCTAGTTTTAGCGGCTCTTTCCGCTACTTTGCTACCAAGTGCTAGAATACGACCCCTCCTCTGATTACGAGTCTTAAAATCTTAATCTTATCCAAGATTAAGTTATAGCAGTACTTGGTGGTTGAGCAGCGGAAACGTGCCAATATAAATAAGATATGTCAATCATTTAGCAAGTCATCTTAAAAATCATATACCTACATATACATATAATATGTCTAAATTTTTCTCATTCATTCTTATTCCTAATTTATTCAGTTCTGCTTTCACAATGATCTAGCTGTTCCATCCGAAATATTCTTCGAATGTTGCTTTTATTTTAATTTATGTAAAAACAAATCTTCATACATGTGTGGCGTTTTGCTCTACTATTCGGGTGGCAAAATACCTCCGATGCGTGAAGCGCGATGTCAAAAACGACAGCGCGCGTTCTCACGTCAAAGTGACATTGACGTGAGGACGAAAAAGTTTTCAGTCATAACGGAGTGGAACCGCCAGAATTATTACTATAGATAGCAGCTCAATTTGAATACGAACATCTTATATTGTAACGCCACTCACCAACCAGTTGTTAATCGTTTTTAAGTAGTGATAACCAGAACCATTGTGGAAAGTAATACAGTATATGTCAACGCAACAATCATCGATTTACTCGACGCAACCTCAAGATCTCGTCCTAACAAAGGCGATACCTATCGGCGCCTTTACATGTCATTTACATGTCAGATATAAAAAAATTGGCTAATTAGTGATACCAACGTGATAATGTTTGGATAAAAGACTTGCGTTTGTCCAGTATCTCGCCTGCTGGTAGGTAAGTGATTGTGTAGACCAGGATGGTAAACACGTAAGGCCTAAAATAGTCTGATTCTCAAAGGACGTGTTGTCGGAACACCGTAAGGTTATGGCAATAGATTTTCTCCGTTGGTAAGCGTTGGTAGGTACTTTTTGGTAGCATGTCAGATAGAACATCGATATAATGCTCCTACCACTTGTGTAAAAAGTACTGGCACGTTAAACTAATGAACGCTAAAGCAGCTAAATATGTACATACATATTTGAAATTAAAAAATTTAGGTAGTCTTTAAGTATAGATTACAAAAATATTATATGATTATAAGCGTACTTGGTGGTACAAACTACGCCTACCAGTCTACATATTTAGAACAATGACTAAAAAGTAACAATGTTCATTTTTAACAAACCCAAAATATCTACATGATGACAGACATTAAACTCGATAATTCGTACTAAACTAATAAAAATTACTTACTACCAACGCCATCTCTGAGTCACGGACGTAAATTTTATTTGTAAAATTTTATTGTGCACATCCGGCTTGGAATGAGATAGTATTACGTTTTTATATTTACAATTTTTTTTAGACTTTACGTCGTTTGACAGTTTTATGGATGTATTATAAAATAAGCTGATTTTAATTAAGATAATATCGTTTAAAAACTAAAAAACAACCGACTTCAATGCCGCGCTATTCATTTTCAGTACCAATTTTGAGATGTTTATCGCAATATCTCTGGAGATACTTATCATACCTCGATAAAATTACCATGGTACCACACTTGGGATATCTCCTTTCGAACAAAAAAAGAATAATCGAAATCGGTTCATAAACGACGAAGTTATCCGCGAACAAACATAAAAAAAAAAAAAAAAAAAAAATATATATATACGGTCGAATTGAGAAACCTTCTCCTTTTTTTGAAGTCGGTTAAAAACAGGCTAGGGACTTGAATCTTAGCTAATCCTTACTTCCTTACTTAATATATTTATATATTTTATATATATACACATATATGTATTTATATATTATTATATTATTTATTATGATATTATAATATATATTATAAATTTGAAAGTAACTCTGTCTGTCTGTGTCACTTTCACGCCTAAACTACTGAACCGATTTAAATGAAATTTTGTACACAGTTAGTCTAGATTCTGAGAAAGGACATAGGCTACTTTTTAATGCAAAAAAAATTTGTAAGGTGTTGAAAGGGGGGATGAAATTGTGTATGGAAGTATCGTCATTTTAGAGCTAGTATCTTGAAACTTATTTTTTAGGCTGTTGATTTGATATGAATAAATATGACATTCAAAGTATGTAAAAGTTTTACCCTCAAGGATGTAAAAACACAATCGGGAATAGGGAATGAAAGTTTGTATGGAAATATGTAAGGTTTATGCAAATGTTTTATAAGTTTGCGGCAAGAGACAAAATATTAGAGCTATCCTGATGTAACATTTACGGAGTCAATACAAAATGTGAACTGAAGTTAACTCTTGAGGGGAGCGCGGCACGATACGGCGCGGTGTAGGTGGAAAAACATATACCTAAGTGTGCTTACCTGGGGCCTTATTCAGTATGACCAATGAGATAACGCGTTCCTTAACGCGCCACGTCACGTTATTGAAAAATTGTATTCTTTATGCCACACGATAGGTAAATAATACAAAACGCGCGCGTTACACGTCCTCATATGTCACGATATTTTGACAGCTCAAAACGCGCTCATAACCTTACCCTACCGCGTTTTAATAGAATACCATAACGCGGAGATAACATAACACAGCACGGTAAGACTTTAAAATGGTCATACTGAATAAGACCCCTGAACGGGCAGACAGACGACGATAAAGTATTTATACGTATGTGTCGTATTTGTAAAATAATTAGCCTAAATATTTAAAAATGCTACCCAAAGCACTATTCCACGCGGACGAAGTCGCGGGAACAGCTAGTAATATAATATACTATATTTATACTAATATTCACATCATAGGTGGTAGATTATATCGATTTTACCCTGACTTGCTACCACAGATAAGCTTATCGCCATCAAGGAAAAAATCTGCCACCATAACCTTACGGTGTTCCGGCAGCAAACGTCAAACTTCTTTTCACAGTACCTATTTGTCAAAAGTAGACGCTATCGCTTACCGTCAGATCTATAACCAGCTCGTTCGTAATAATAATTTTCATTTACATATTAGTGGAAGCCTGAACCCTAACCCAGTTAAAATTTCATGCATATTTGTGAAGGTATGTGGAATTTTTAATCAGGAATAGCTTTCGTTTCACGTTGTTTACCATACGTTAACGTATTTAAGGTTTATTTACGATTCCTTAAGCTTTTAATTATTTATTTAATGTGATGGAAACTATTTAGAATGTTACCTGTTATATATTGTCCTGTGAAATTACATACAAGACATGTTTGATTATCTACGTATATAAAGGAAACTGTAGCTCCCTTTTTAGAATATTGCGAGCACGATGGACTGCGAGATTTGGTATTGTAAAAGTTTATATGGAAAAGTGCAGAGTGCTAGAATTTATCCATAACAAATAAACAAATGTGACAAAAAAATGTTTTTTTACTTATGTGTGTGCGCCATCGATATAAAAAGATAGATGCGGTAGACTCACTCTTATGCCACGTAAACATAAAGGAACTAGGAACAACTACATGAAAACACGAATTTCTAATGTCGAGCTTGATGTGCATGAAGAACAGAGAAAGGCATTGTTGCTAATTATTTAAATGGATCTGCGTAATGTAATTCATGATCATGTAATTCTGTACGTATTACACAAATGCTAGTTCGATTGTGACTGAGGTGAAATTAGGTCCGCGAACCTAATATGATAACGGAGATAACGGACACCGCTCCTCATTGTGGACCGTATGAACGGTCCACAATGAGGAGCGGTGTCCGTTATCTCCCTTTTTTAGGGTTCTGTAGTCCTGACAAGGAACCCTTATAGTTTCGTCATGTCCGTCTGTCTATCTGTCTGTCTGTCTGTCTGTCTGTCTGTCTGCCTATATGAGAAGTGGGGATGATTTTTTTTTCCATCGTCTACCCCATCGTGTGGGGTATCGTTGAATAGGTCTTTTAAAATGACTTAAGGGTTGCGAATACCATTTTTCGATTGAATACTCCATTTATGAAATATTAAACTTTAAAGTGCAAAATTTTGTTCCAGTAGGGCGTCCCCCCCCCCCCCCTCTAAAAGCTAAACTACTGACTTGAAAAATCTGAAAAAAATCGTGATAATAGCTCATTTAATGAACTTTAGGAAAATTATAGCGGTTAAGATAACTTTATTAGTTTAGCAGTATTAGTCGTTGAACTTGGGTGTTGGATATATTTGTACCAAATACAAAATCCTTAGAATAAATCCTTTGAAGTGACAAAGACGGAGTACCTAGTTGCTTGTTTATAACGGTAAAGACTTGCATTGAATAATAGGCTACTACGGAACCCTACACTGCGTGTGGCCCGACACGCACTTGGCCGGTTATTATATATATCGATGGATCGAAGAATTCACACTCATTTTTCCCAAACGAGCTATAAGAAGTATTACTTCAAAAAACTTTTTATAAATCTGAATTTTGGTTGAATTTAGACCTCTGGGCGATCACTTAAACATTTTAAAATATTCATTTTTCATGCAGTCTGGTGATTCGTTTTTTTTACAATAATTAACTATTTAACGCGAACGAAGGCACGGTGCACAACTAGTAATATTATTAAAATATTTTAGTGCTATTCTATTAAGTTTTAGTGAAATTTCACGTAGTATTAATATAACAGTGTCAGTGTGAAAAACAAATTTCATCTCATAAATTAACTAGAACATATTATAATGAAAAATATAAAAACTCAAATTAACCTCAATATTGCCAAAAAACATTAAATAACAATAAAAAACTTAAAGAAGTTGGTAGATACTGACTTCAAATGCCGCACGAGTGATTTTTATTGTGTTTCGCTTCATATCTCAAGAGATTTTTATCGACCTTGAATTAATTTTATTAGGTCTAAACCAGTCAAGTCAATGCATGACAGATATTTGAGGTAACGCACAAATAAAATAAGTGAACTATTAAAAAAAATGCAAACTGCGTGAAAAATATATATTTTGCAATTTTTTTACATTTTTATTCCAAATTACAATTGAACATTATAAGTTTTATATTTTTTGGTGAGCCATTTTTAAGCGTTTTCATTTGATACACATCTGGATTGATTTTCAACAAAAAACGATTTTTAACTTATATAATGTGATTTTGAAGTCCTATAATGTGGCGCCAGGAATCGGCCATTTTAATTTTCGTATATCCACGCTCATAATTAAGACGAATCTAGCGACACCTCTCAAGCTTAAATCCATGAAGCTGATTAGGCTGCAAAGCGTGGCAATGAAATATACATACATACACTCGAAAAACATAACCCTCCTTCTGCGCAGTCGAGTAAAAAAGCAATATTCTCATTACACGAAGTACCTCCCTTCTTTTATGGAGTCGGTCAAAAATACTCGTCGAGCTTACTTCATTTTTAAACTAGGTTAAAACGTTCCAATGAGTGGGTATAAATAGTATTTTTATATATAGTATTTTTATAACCAATATTATTGTCAGTATTACTTTCATATATCGCCATATAAGTTTATATAATTCCTAGCCATCTAAAGATGGTCTCAAAGTGATTGCTTTCAGCGATAAGCCTGCCTTTTGTTACAATAATTTTGTAAAATGTTACTATGTAACGTTAACCTACCTATTGATTAAATCTATGTTTCCTCAAAAGTGTAAGTACTGATAAGGGTTTCTATCTTATCTATTATTAAAGGAGGATCACAAGAGATCAACTTTACTTAATCCAACTTTCCAGATTCTTACAAACACGACACCTGCTCTACATTATATAATCCTAAACGTTAACGTAAGCCTTCAAAAAGTGAAAACTTTACTCTACTTCCGTGCGATTGGCGACCCCTGACCGAGCTCGCAAATGCCAGAGGTCGACAACATTTCGCTAAGCGCTCGTTGGGCGTATCGCAGCTTTTGTGCAGCTATCCTTTGATAGGTTTCGCGAGTAGCGTAATACCGATACGTAATATTTACAATTTACGATAGTCGTAGTAGTGCTTTACGTAAATACGTACTACTAAATACTACACGACTTACCGCCATCTACATTTTGTAGTAGGGATTAATTACACTTACTATATATTCAATAAAACTTATATATAATAACATTCAGTATTTTATAATAATAGACAAGCAATATTTCAATAAAATAATGATTATATAATTGCTTTTATACCATTACGCTCGAAAATATTTGTTGTATTTTTTTTTTATTTCCCAGTTCTTGTTTCCTGATAACGTTAGTTTAGTTTATGAACATTATTAAAACTCTGTTAGATACGTAAAATACCTATTCACGGATAGAATGTATTTATTTGGTGCCTTTTGTGCAAATATTTTGATCGTTAACATAATTTTTTTAATTTTTTTTTACATTTGTAACTATCTGGGATAAACTCATTTAGAATTATTTGTTTACCTTTAGATTGGTTGTCTAAAAGTAAACGCCTTAGCAGTAATACCGTTCCTTACATTATTTAACGAGGATGTATTTAACTATTCATATATCATATTGTGTAATCTAGCTATCATGCAGCATGCCCTGCTTGTGACAGTTAAGATTCATGGTAGTAACAGACAGGGGAATCCCCTTGGTGAATAACGTAGTTTTGCTATTGAATTTTGTGTTGCGTGTTACTGTACTTTTCCTAATCTTTGTAAATTTACTAAAACTATTACAGTAGTACCTATATGCCATACATATTATGTTATGTACTAGATTCATCGTTATTTGTTCGCTTAGCAAATAAATACATCATGTGCCAAATACATATTATACAAATCTTTATATCAGCATAAATAAAAACAAGTTAATTAAAAGTTTCTAACATGCATCGTGTTTTATTTCATCTGCCTTCATCGTCAAATGCCTGAATTGCTAGCGTCCATATTTCTTAACATTTTTATGAAATGATTATCATAACTTCTATATAAAGCGCGGATATTGGGTTCACTATTTTTTTTGGCGAACACGACTCTCTTATGAATAAAACAATCGTTATGAATAAAAGAAATTGTAGTGGAAAAATAATAGACCAAAAATAAGGCGGTTTTTCTCAGTACAACCGGGAAAGTCAATAGTTAGCTAGCGCCATCTATTAACGGGCACAGAGAAACACATATTTCTAGGTTAGGTTTTTAAAATATCTCTACATTCGATACGATTAGTGTATTATGCCAGTGTCAGTAATATGTTAAAATTAATTCTGGTTAGAGACCGTTTCGTAAGCTATTTACCTAAACTATTTAATGTAAGTATTCGTATTTATCATGTATATGTGACGTTTATTTCGGAGACTATGATTTATCGACATTAAATAACATTGATGGACTTGGCATAAGGATTAGTAAGAAGTATTTAAAATACGATAAAATATGTTGAACTATGTTATTGATGCTTCATTTAACTGTTGCAAAATGTGGAACAATATAATGTGGAAGTTAGAAATCAATAACTTTTTATGTCTTACGCGTAAAACCGGAACATGCTATGAGTTTTCGTATAGGCTCTTTTCAGTATCTTTCAGTACCTATCCAATATTGATTGGCCTCTAATATGAGTTTACATTTGTGCCATTACGATGATACTATAGAATCATTTGATATTTACGATGTTATTATGTCGTAATAAGGAAAAGCGAAAGCTCGACACGATGTTGGTCGAGGCTAGCCGACCATGCCTTTCCATGCTACGTAATCCTGAAAACCGCGGTTACATTTTGATCGAACTAAATGTGAAAAGCTATCCATTTTTCATTTAAGCATCTCGAGTTATTTGTAATCTAGTTTTCAGTGAGCTTTCAGAGCGATATGGGTCAAGTGTAAAAAGATTTCGGTAGGTACCTAGGGGAAACTTGTCGCCGATATATTCGGCTGTGGATATGTTTTCGGAATCGCCAGCTCTGTGACAGCCTCGAACAAGCCGTCAGCTCGGTTTATATTTATCACAGTGGCATCCAGACTCACAGAACACTACTTACTGCCATCCAGACACTCCCTTGAATTAGAGCAAGTAACGCAACTGTACGGGGACGAGAGACACTCAGTCACTCGCGTGTAACCACGCCGTTTCGCCGATATGTATCATAAATCGCGAATTATATTAAAACAACAACCAGCGTACGGTTCTTACATAAGTCCCGTCCGCCATTGCGTCGTGTTTGGCGCGGGAATGTCGCCCTTATTCCCGACCGGTAAGGACTACGCGTTTTCCATGCACGATGGTTTAATTCGAGCTGCGCCCGCGTTACAACCTTGAATTTGGAACGCACCTTTAATTTTAGCCGGTTAACCTAGATACGGCATTGGTAGTGAGGCGATCGATAGCCGCATGCGCTGTGGTGGTATTAATAAGTGCGGGTGTGTCGAGGGCAGGCCGGCGCCAGTGCCCGAGGCTCGCGGTCGACTGCCCGGGGAAGCGACGGCGTCGCGACGCTTGCGCCCTCTCTGCCACTGTAACGATCCGCCACCACCCGCCACAGAGGTGAGCGCCGAGGAACAGGTGTGACGTGCTCCACTTCCGATATACTCTATGTCTACAACCTACACGTAAAACATCACTATACCATGCTGGAAAATTAAAAATTTCAACTTAGCTTTTCTCCAATATCCTAAATCTTTCAACTATATTCTACTTACAAACTCTCCCTAAACACCTAAAACAACGTTTACCTATCAAATAAATACAGAAACCGCACCGATAAATTAGCTTAAACGATCCCAAGACTCAATAAAATAAATCCGCCCGTAGGAACAAGTAGCGCCGTGCGGTGGAAATGTGAACTATTCGCAAGCTCTTTTGTTTTAATCCCAGCTTTCGTTTGACATTATGTGTATATCCGTCCCTTTCTGACGTCGAAAATAGGCATAGCATTCTCAGACGTTTTAATAAAAATCTATATAGTTTCAATGGAAAGTCATGCGATTGTTGTATATTTAGATGGTACTTTTCTCGGCCTATTTTTCAGGATTTTAGTTACTTGTCTGATAGTTTCTATGATTGAAAACTGTCTATGTTTGCGTTTAGTTACTGTTCAATAAAAAGTGGAATTTACGAATTCAGTTGTATGTTCAATAAGTATACTCTATTTTTGTAATTGGTTGGCTCATATATTTTCTCTTTATAGAATTAATATTTTTAAGTACACACATATTAACTAGAAACAACCGAGTAATTAAAATACCCATATCAAGCTTACCGAGTAATATAAGGGTAAATATCCACGCTGTAAGTAATATAAAAATATAATATAATTATATTAACCTTATGCAAGCAAGAAATTTTAAATGAATTGATTTGTAAATTATTATTAGTAGGTACAAAACACGTTACAATCTGTAGTTGTATCAGTTTACTATGACTGTACTATATAAAATAAACTCGAAACTATTGAATTTAATGGCAGCTAGTGACATCTAGTGGAATTTTCCTGTACTATTAAACTAGCTGTTGTACAGTCCGGCAAGTATAACTTGGCGCGGCTGTGCACCACTGTGCTTTTACTTTGTACTTTGATAACAGTTTCTCTTAAACCACTTTTAATTACTTTTGGCATTATTGAACTATTTTAATGTAGCAGATTTCTCAACAATAATGTCGCGGTAATCTCTCAAACGTCAAACTCACAGTTTCAAGAGAGCGGAATTAGTTCTAAAAACCACCACCGCCAAGTTATACTTGTGGGACTGTAGGCTATAACGTTCACGTGG
The DNA here is from genome assembly GCA_954871355.1 of Cabera pusaria. Taxonomy (NCBI): domain Eukaryota; kingdom Metazoa; phylum Arthropoda; class Insecta; order Lepidoptera; family Geometridae; genus Cabera; species Cabera pusaria. Next base: position 12,818,749 of record OX940911.1, read on the forward strand.
TTAGTTTTCCGAGTCTGTTTTTACAGAGAGAAGGTTATGTTTACCGGAGAAATTACTTAAGTTTAAGGAGCTCGCTTGATTAAAAATAAAGATTATCATTAGATTCGGTATAATTGCTGTTATAAAATAACATGGTGTATATTTAGCAAAAAGAAAGGAGCGTAGCAGTTTTGAGAAGTTTTTAGGTTTCTCAAACTAGGTGAAACGATGACATTTTCAAGGAGGCTGGCAAAAGTTTGATTAGGCAATTTTCCATAGGTGGTAGGAGCATTATTATATCGATGTTCCGCCTGATTTTCTACCGAAAATTAGCTTACCACAATAAATAAGAACAATCTGACACCATAACCTTACGGTGTGTATACAGTACACAGCTTTTGAGAGTCAGAGCCATTCTAGGCCTAGCGTGTTTACCGTCTTCGCTTACCACCAGGCGAGATATCGGTCAAAAGCTAGCCAATCAGCTTTAAAAAAGGCGAGGATCGTGCCCTGTGGCGTTAAATTTAAGCTAAGCCGATTTTTAACAGTGGGCTAGTTAATGTTTATGGTGATGATGTTTTTTTTGAAGTCGATTAAAAATAAAATATAAAAATGATTTACAATTTTTTTTGTATTGTTTGTAATAAAAAGTGTACATGCTTTTATATTGCTGTGAAGTTATCAAGAAGAAGTTACATAGAATTGTTAAACTTCTAGCGCCAGCTCTCGCGTTTTTGCAGAACTTGTCATCATATTGCTCTGGTATGAATTCGTTTAGGCTGACTGTCAGGCAAACATTTGGTACGTTTTAAATACGGTAGAAGCAGGCTTTTATACTACCTTCTAGGAGTCACTAGTGGAATTAAATGTAGATAATTGGAAAATTGTTGTTTCATAGTAACTATACTTTGACTACACTTAATCTGACATAGACAATTATTTATATTATTATTGTTAATAATTAATTATCTATTAAATTACATTAATGTCAAATCTATACTAATATTATATAGAGAGAACATTTGTATTTTTGTATATTTGTATTTTTGTATTTTTGTATTTTTGTAATGATTTGGCTCAAAAACTACTGAACCGATTTAAAAAATTCTTTCACTAATACATAGAATGGACTTTCGGAATGAAAATAGGCTATATATTATCCCGTTTAAATAAAAGGTACATTGATGGAGACCTAATTTGCAACCTAAGTCGGAAAAAAAACGGTCGAAACAACACGTTTCTTACGAACGCTGCTTAATTGAAAATAGATAAAAGAATATTTTCTATGCAAGAGTTGTACAACTTAATAAGACCTACAAAAAAGTCCGTGACAGCATATGTCTCTTCTCTCAAACAATCATCTCATCTCTTAAGGTTGACTCACAGTAACCATTTTAATCTTACATTTTTTGTTAAAAAATATTACATAACTTCCAAGGCTATTTTCAAGTATATAGTATTAATCCTTATCGAAATAATTACGTTGATTAGCTTGGCCACATATTATAGATTAAAATTGTCCATTACAGTATACAATTCAAATGAAAACTCTAGAAGATATCACGAGTTTCACATACACGCATCGCAAAATTAATGAAATATTTGCAGTGAAACCACAGATTAGGTCATAGTTACTACGAAAATATTATTATAAGCTTAGCTATGCTGTAGATCCCCACCGATTACAATAAATTTGAAGTCAATATAGTATAATAATATGATCTATTGTGTAAAATAATATTCATCTATATATATATAACTAGCAGCCCGCCCCGGCTTCGCACGGGTAGAACATATATGCCTACAAAATTTGCATCAGTTTGTTGCATCGAATATAAAATATTAACATATTATATATATATATATATATATATAGCATAACGATGATTGTTAAATATGTTAATATTTTATATTCGATGCAACAAAAGTTGCAAAAGTTGTTCCTATTTTCAAAAGCGATATATATATATATATATATATATAAAAAAGCGAAAGCGAAAAAGAAAAAAGCGGGTAGGTCTCGCCTACATAACATTCCGCTCTGTTTATTAATTTTTAATATCATTATATTTTGCAAATAATTACTGATAAATTCGATATTATTCTTCGACTAAACCTTGACGTTCACCAGTGCACATATAATTTCAAGAAACCAATAATTAGGAAAAGAAAATACATCGTCAACATGAAGCTGATCGCAACTAGACGATTCACGACGAGTGCATCTACCTATCGCAATAACAACACCAGTGTTGGAAACTTGTGCTTTTTATAAAGTGACTATGTGCTTCAGTTAAAAAAGTGGAAGATCTTCGGGAATTATATATTTTCCAAAATTTCTCCCCTTTATATTATCGCCAAAAGCGCCATCTCTGTTTTGGATGTAGTACTACAATGTCATGATACATTCAACGAAGAATAGCTATCGATTGCAACAAGACATTGGACATCTGGTCAAACCGTTCACATAACTATTTATTAGTGTCAGTAATACAACACAGAGGGCAAGAGGTGTCAAATTTGTGTCAAAACTTCGTACGGCGGGACTTCTCAGGAAGACGTTAGACTATAATACCTTTTATTTTTATTTATTCTATTTTTTAAGTCTTGTAAAAACAATAATTTTTACTTCTGACGAGTTTTACTTGTGCTTTTTTATATTTAATTGTTGTATTCAATGAATTTAGCTGGCTTAATGCTATTCACTGTTGAATAGCGATTGTTGTATAGATAGCTTATTTTATGACATTTTTTGATAATTGGTAGCGTTTTATATACATATTATTTATAAACATTTTATTAATCCTATTTAACATCTAGAATCCTAGATAATATTGACATTATTATTTCAATTTAATTTTACCTATGACAATTTCTGAGGCTTATTTATAATTCGTTGTAATTTTCAATTCTTAAATCCATTAACAATATGAGTTCCTTATCTACGCCATTGCCATTACCTTGCCCTTACTGCCCTGAGTCTACTCGTACGTTTAGTGGGCATGGACTTAAAGTTCACATAGGTCGCAAACACAAAGACGCGCCTTGTTCGAGAGTTTCCTCTGAGGCCACTCCTATCATCCCAGTTACCGCAGTTACCCTGCAAGTCCCCCAGGTGGTTTCGCCGCTGGCGTCACAACGGGTTTCACTAGATATGCTTGCTACCCTACGAGAGAATACACCGGTACTGCGTCACATTCCAAAAGGGGCGCGAAATCAGGCGGCAGGTAAACTTTGTGCAATAATCGACAAGTGCATCGATTGCAATGGGGCTGAGGACTGGTTGTTGCTTCTCTCATTCGCTTATACTGCATTAAGAGTTCCTTCAAAAACTCTACCGGGAAATATGACGACCAAAGTAAAGGCAAACGTGGAACGTTCTGAGTATTGTCAGTTTGAGGATGAGCTTGGAGACGTGAAAGTGTACTCCAGTTCGCGTACGGTTCAAAAAACCATACAATCGAAAGTGTTCGAGGGTGACCTGAGAGGAGCCGTCCGTCTTTTGGTCTCTAACGATACGTTTGCTCAGCAGAACCCAGCCACTCTTGATGAACTGAAGCTCAAACATCCAGAACCATCGCGTCCTTTAAACTCCCCATCGGCGCCGGATGCTTCAAATCCTATAGTTTCGGTTGCAGTAGAGGACGTTGCTATGGCGTTAAGCTCTTTTTATAGCGGATCTGCAGCAGGTTTAGATGGCATTCGTCCAAATCATTTAAAAGAGCTGACTGGGTCCTCCGGTGAAAACGGACCACGTCTGATGGTATGCCTAACCAGACTCGTTAACTTTTTATTAAGCGGCCAACTCAATCCAGAGATTTGCCCGTATATATACGGGGCAGCTCTTTGTGCCTTGAAGAAAAAGGATGGCGGGTTGAGGCCCATAGCTGTTGGAAGTGTCTTCCGAAGATTAACTGCGAAGCTGGCTTGCCGTGCCGTGAAAAAAGAGATGTCTGAATACTTGCAACCGAACCAACTGGGATTTGGTACTCGATTGGGATGTGAAGCAGCCATTCATGCCACTCGAGCATTCGTGATGAACGCGGACAACTCCGATTGCATCGTGTTAAAGCTAGATATCCGCAACGCGTTTAACACTCTGGAAAGAGACGTCCTTTTGAACGAAGTCAAAGATCAAATTCCTACTCTTTACCCCTTTTTACATCAAATCTACCAATCCCCATCGAATCTTTTTTACAAAAACCACCTTATTCTTTCACAAGTTGGAGCTCAGCAGGGTGATCCTCTTGGGCCTCTCGTTTTTAGTTTAGCTATTCATAAAATTATTTTAGAGTTGAAGTCATCTTTAAACTTGTGGTATCTGGACGATGGGACTATTGGCGGCAAACATGATGTGGTCGAACAAGATCTGCGGACTCTTTTGCCACGCTTTAGGGAGCTAGGGTTGGAGGTGAATCCAACAAAATGCGAAATTTTTCCCTGCAGTGCCGGAGCTCGTACACATCTTACAAGTTTAAGTGCGCTTTTACCTGGTCTAAGGGAACTTACCCCCAGCACTTTTGGCTTGTTGGGTTCACCTATATTCCTTGATGGTGTTCCTGAGGCTATACTTTTACGCAAAGAACTTCTACTCTCAGCTCAGGAACGTCTTCAATCACTACCTTCTCACGTGGCACTTGTGTTATTGCGTATGTGTTTCGCGCTACCGAAAGTGACCTACTTGCTGCGTACTTCACCTACCTGGCTTTGTCCGGAAGAGGTTTCAGCTTTCGATGAATCTCTGAAACTCGCTGTTGAGTCTATCCTGAACATTTCTCTGGACGACTCGCAGTGGAAGCAGGCGGCTTTGCCAATACGCTACGGGGGCCTTGGTGTGCGGAGCGCTCGGGACGTTTGCTTGCCGGCATTTCTTGCCTCGGCACATGGGGTTGCGGACCTTGTCACTTTAATTCTTCCTTCCAATGGTGACAGGGCATGTATTCCTTATTTGCCTGATGCGGTATCAGCCTGGTCGGCTCTCAACTCGAGCAAACCAATCCCATTGGCCTCCTGTGCTCAGCGAGCATGGGATGATATTGAAGCAAAAAAGAACCTCGAACAGATCTTGCAAAGTGCCACAGGGACAGAATTGGCAAGACTAAGAGCTGTGTCGCAGTCAGAATCTGGTGCATGGTTGCACGCCCTTCCGTCGCCTTACCTGGGCACTCTTTTAGATGATGACTCTCTGCGTGTGGCGGTGGCTCTCCGCCTGGGCTGTAAAGTGTGTGAACCTCATAAATGCATTTGCGGTTCCATGGTGGAGGCCGATGGCCATCACGCACTTAGTTGTCGTCGTTGCACGGGTAGATTTCCGCGTCACCATGCACTCAACGACATAATTCGAAGAGCATTTATCTCGGCCAACGTTCCCTGTGTGCTGGAGCCGCCGGGTCTCAGTAGGACCGACGGTAAGAGACCAGACGGTTTGACTCTTGTACCCTGGAGGAACGGCAAGTGCCTTGTCTGGGACGCTACTTGTGTCAGCACTGTCGCCTCCAGTCACGTGAGCCGCACTTCCCATTTAGCTGCAGCGGCGGCGGAAGAAGCCGCTAAGAACAAGCGGGCTAAATACGCGACAATGGAGTCACAATATTATTTTGTGCCCATAGCCGTGGAGACAATGGGCAGTTGGGGCGTTGACGCTAAATCATTACTTAAAAGTTTAGGGCGTAAGATTTTTGAAGTGACTGGAGAAGCCCGTGCCGGCTCGTTTCTGGTGCAAAGAATGGCCATCGCTATTCAGCGTGGCAACGCTGCGAGCGTTATGGGCACCTTTTCACCGGGAACGTTGCGGGGCGGGATTCTTAACTAAATAGGTTTAACGAGCTAATTGAATTGTGATTTTATATTAAAATTATATTGTGACTTTGTTAATTAAGAATTAGATAATTATTTAATAAAAATGACGATTTAAATAAATAGCATACAATAGGTACTATAAAAAATAAAAATAAAATATATGAATATATATATATATATATATATATATATATATATATATATATATATCGCTTTTGAAAATAGGAACAACTTTTGCAGTTTTCCATACATGAGGGAAACATCCTGATGATAAAGATTCCTTGAAAATTAAGCTTAGTGGTTCAGCTAGTTGATTAGCGCAGGTTTTAATAAAATGTGGATGAATTTTGTCTGTTCCCATTCCTTTACTCACATCTAGATATTTGAGTTTATTAAGTACATCATGTGTTTCTATAAACGGTGGCCCAAAAGAAGTATTGCAGCCCAAATCATTGTCAGTATGTGTGTGGTGATCACCGTGTGCTTGCCCTGACTGTGAAATACTATCACTGTATACTGAAACAAAGTATTGTGCGAATATATTTTCAATATCTTGGCCATTGTTAGCAGTGATTTGATTACAAGACATCTCTGCTGGAATAGTACAGTTTTCCGAACGTCTATCCTTAACGAAAGACAGAAATGTTTTGGGGTTTTATTGATGTTATATTCTATGTGCGCTATGTAAGAGTTATAACACTACAGAGATAGTCCCATCTAGTATCTAGTATTTTAAGCTCGATTCCATCACGTTCATTATGATATTTATTGTATCGACAACGAATAGATTCTTTAATAGTTTATTTTATATTATATTGATTAGTAAAGATAAGAGATAAAGATAAATTTATTGCACTTAGTGTCATCTGTTAGAACTAGTCACACACTCGATGAGTCATAATTCGACTTTACACCACTCGGCACCCTGAGCGTGCCAAGCATGCATTTAGTTCAAGCGCCCATCGCTACGAGGCGCTTTTTATGTAGCCACGTTTCGCTGCATCGCGGTGACGAGATTCTCCGCGTTTTCGAGGGAGTGTCGCCGCGCAATTTTCTAATCATACTTACCTGGCGTAGGGGACAACGTGATCAAGAAGGCGGTTCCCTCAGAGCGAGGCTCTACCATTGCACTGCGGCTGGGTTGACCTCTGCGATTATCCCTAATGTGGATAACTCGGACGCGTTATTTTAGGTAGTGGGGACTGCGTACGCGCTGTCCCCCATATGGACGATGATTAATTGCATGCTCAAGAAAGACATCCAGCAAAACATTGTCACTGTTTTGCTGGATGTACATAATCGATCATGTATCACTCTATCTATTGGTGAAAACCGCAAATTCTGTAGTTTATCAAACTGACAGACAGACGCGGCAGGGGACTTTGTTTTATATTATGTAGTAATATAAAAGTAAAATTAAGAGTTGATGCTTAATGAGATGCCGAGAATATCAAGGCGGGTAGTTGTCGTTATAGGTATATCTTTAAATGTAGGAGATCAAACGTTGGACGAGCGCTTCTCTATGAGGCTGGATTTTTGTGCGGCTTGATACATTATAACGACGTTGTTATCTACATACCAAAGTACAATATTTGCCAAATTTTCGTTAGACAATATATTATGTAATAGAATATGCAATTAAACATCGTTTAAGTATTCCACATAAAATCCATTGTTATTAAAATTGTAACCCTATCTACCAAACTGGACAATGCAATAGTGTCCATATATTGATGGTTAGTGTGGATTATTTAAATTAAGACATGAAATGTTTCATTAAAAAAAATTACAGCGTAGCAGATATAACTTATCTTGGTCTTATCATAATGTAAGGCATAGATTTGAACCTTAATGAGACGAATAAAAAATTAAGTGTTGCCACACTAACGTTAAGGTTTTGTTAAGTTTTTGTAGGAATCGCGAACGAAGTCGCGGGTACAGCTAGTAGATAATAAAATTATTCTCATTTACTCAACGCGATACGCCATAACTAAGACACGAAGTTGATGTTCTTCTCCTTGTGAGTTAGTATTGTTCTGTAGTCGTGCGCGTATGGCGTCCTTGCTCACACTAGCTCCTCGAAAGCTCCAGAATCGGTGGCGAGGTGAGGTAGCCCGGATTGGTGGGGGGAACAGAGTGTCCGTTCTATACGTACTATTATTATATATTTTTTTTTTTTTAAATATAAAGCATGTTTTAAGTTTTTCGGGTATTTATCTAAAGAGAGTGAATTTAAACAATAGAAAGTCTTAACTGGCTAAGTGCAAGTCGGACTCGCACTCGTAGGGTTTCGTAACATAAGCGTTTTTATGAAAAACAAATTTATATTTGCGGTTCGGAAAATGTGCTATATCTCAAAAACTACTGACTTCAAACCAATTTTAGGTTAAAGTTTTATTGAGATCTACAGGATATTTTTTTTTAGATTTTTCTGTTTTTCACACACATTTTACCACTTTAGAAGTGCAAAACTTTCAAACGAATGACTTTGAAAAAAATGTTTTAAAAACCTCAATGTAATTTTTAACGACCTATCCAAAAACATACCGCACGTAAAGGTTTGATTAAAAAAATATTTTTTTTAGTTTCTGTTCCCATGTATGGGGAGCCCTCCCCTCCCCCCCTCCCCCCCCACTTATTCATTAGTTTTGTATAAAACTCGTAATGCTGTTCACAGAATACATCTACTTACCAAGTTTTAACTGTGTAGTCTTAAAAGTTTCGAAATAAAATGGCTGTGACATATGGACGGACGATGGACGGACAGACAGACATGACGAATCTAAAATGGTACGAAACTGCACAACATTTCTACCTAATAGAACTACGCCAGCGATACGAATTCAAAAGCTGGGAAACCCAACGATCCTGTAATATGTGCAGTTATAATGTGTAATGTAAAGTAAAACATCGACTGGCATAGCAATTCGTCATCTACTCGTACATCTCATGTTTCAAATGGAAACCTACTTCGGTTATCTTACTTAGCTTCGCTTAGCTCTCATACATAGTTAGTTGGCTTTGAGTAACTCAAAGATAGGTGGGCGCTAGTTTCTTTTCGCTTATATTCCAATAATGAGGCCTGTGTTTAATCCATCATCGGCAGAAGAACGATCGAGTGTCGTTTGCCGAACTCAGCTGATCTCCTTAAACTTAAGATAACAAAAGAGAGTGCGTATGCCACCATCATCCGAATATCTTTCTCAAAGATTTATTACTTTATTAATGTTATTTCTTGAGAGCGAATCGATTAGCGACATGCTTTTATTCAATTGATGGCTGATTCGTGCGAGTCACAACTCAAACCACCTTTTGCCACACGTAGTAGGAGCATTATATCGATGTTCAGCCTGACTTGTTGACATAAAATAGCTTTTTACCATCAAGGAGAACATCTGCCGGCGTACCCTTACGGTGTCCAGCAACAAAAAGCCTTTGGTATTTAGGATCATTTTAGGCCTACCGGATTCACTATCTTTGATGACATCATCGCTTAGCACCAGGCGAGATAGTAGTCAAACGCTAAGCCTATCAGTATGGTTATTCTCAATCATTCGAGAGCAAATTCCAATTCGAAAACTGCGTTTACTTCGACTTGGATCTTTGCAATTCACAATGCTCCGATCGGTTAACTTTGATATTTCAATTAGAAAAAATCAGTGATTCATTGAAAAGGTTTCCGCTCAAAACAGCTCAGGGATCAAAAATAGAATAAAATTAAAAATGAAGCTTCCGAATCCGAATATGTTTTCGAATGATTGACAATAAGCGCAAAATAACTAACAAATACTTTGAGTATAAAACATTACATTTTCGACAAAAATTCTCACGTGTTGAGATTCGAACCTACAGCCTTTGCTTCTTTAAGCAGCTCTGTTCCACCTGATCCAATCATTCACATATGCAGTTTGGCGAATTTAAGAATAACAATATAAATTTGCACGTATAATTATGGAACCAGGAACGATTCCCGTATCCTGTTTTTTTTTTCATGAAAACTTTGTTATACATATATGCATTTGATCAAAGTATCATTTGTAAAGTGTTTACCTAATAGATTGCATAACATTTACATAAAAATATCCTGTTTTTTCCGTGTCCCACCAAAACCTTTATGTTTTTCAGGATAACCAATATTCTAAAAGTTATTCCATAGTATAAGCTATGCTCACTTTAAGTTTCATTAAAATCCGTCCAGTAGTTTCGGCGTGATGATTTTTCAAACGGACATACATACAGACAAAAATTTTAAAAATTATATTTTCGGCATCTATAGCGTTCATAATGCTTCCCCTAATTTAAATTTCAAAAAAATGTACTGTAATGTACAGTTTTTGCTTAGTTACTGTTTTATTATAGTATATAGATATAGATAGATAGATATACTCTTGAAACCATAGCGAATTACTAGCTAGCTGCTACTAGTATAAACCGACTTCAAAATGAAGTAGGTTCTTACGGTGACATCCTTAGACTTTACGCACACAATTGCGCCTGTAGAAAAACGACAGTGTGTAGTGTCTGTGTAATAGGTCGTTAAAACGCGAGTTTGTATGGAGATTCAGTCGTGTCCGGGGTGTGCCGGTATGGCCGGTATGGCCTGCTCGTTCTCCGGACCTCACACCCTTGGACTTCTTTTTGTGGGGTATGTTCAGACAGGACAGTTGAAGGACAGAGTATATTTCTCCGATTGCCCAACGGTTGCCGAGATGGAACAGTGTGTTGGATCGGTATCACATCAATAGCACCGACGATGGTGCGAAATGCCACACAAGCCATATCCCGACGAGCGAGGTTGTGTATTGAGCAAGGCGGCGCAAACTTTGAGCCGTTTCTGTAAATTTGACGTTTATTATGAAAAAGTAAGTGTTTGTTTAGTTTGTTTCGTTAGGTTAGGTCTTTTAAATTTTTTGTCTATTCTGCGTAGTTTACTCTTTAATTTTACTGATATAGGGTTTGCACATCAGTGAAAATAATATTTATTTTTTATTTTTTGGGGTATGTTATACAGCGTACCTAAAATATTGTAAATGGACTCGTTATAAGGCCCCATTTAACCTCCTTTCGGCATTACGGGTAGTTTTGTAACACTCTGTATACACACATATTTTTATGTTCGCGGATAACTGCGTCTTTTATGAACCGATTTTGATCATTCTTTTTTGTTGGAAAGGAGATATCCCAAGGGTGGTATCATTGTAAATTATGTAAGATCTGATATCTGATCTGATATCTCCATATCTCTGGATATGGAGATAAACACCTCAAACTTGGTACTTAAAAAAAATAGCGCGGCTTTGAAGTTGGTTCTTTTAGTTTTTAATCGATCTTATTGTTTGAGAGAATAATCTCTCATGAATGATGTAAAGTTTTATCGAGATCTGATAATCATTTCCGGAGATATGGAGATAAACAATATAAAGAAATGTGTATACCTTGATGACATGATTATAGCAACTGGCTATTTTGGATATTGCGGCATGTGATTATATGTGGCAATATCCACAGAATACTTATTAATATATTAACTTTAAATAAATAATATAATTAAAATAAAACAAATATTTAAGGGGGGCTCTCATACAACAGACGTGATTTGTTTGCCGTTTTTATAGATAATGGTAGGTAAGGAACCCTTCGTGCGCAAGTCCGACTCGCACTTGGCCGGTTTTTTAAACTGTCACTTAATATTTTACTGATCACCGTTACGTGTACGAAGTTTCATAAAATATAGCACGCATACCTAGAAATCTCATTTGGTTGCAACTATGGGTCTTCTTACTATGCAACTTCTTCTCTGATGGGAGTACTTCCGAAACACCAGTAGATTCAACAGTCAATCAGTTTTCATCTTTTGTTTGCAGATCTAGGGTTGCCTGTTACGACGGTATTATGCGGCTGAATAGTCGGACAATCAGTTCCATTCGGAACATGATTTGTACTGCAATTAGTCTGCGTTTTATTTATCTATTATGTTTCATTATTTCACAATTTTTTGGATAAAAATTGTCTGAAGTACTGAAACATGCACTGGGTTGCGGGTGCACGTAATGGTACGGTTGGCAACCCTATATTAATAAGGGGAATTAAACATGTGTTTTAAGTGTGACGTTCGACGTCTAGATGAAAGCTGAATGGCTCAATACCTTTGTTTTTTTTTTGTAAATTCAAAGCGTTATGTTTCTGTTATATCTATATTTTTTGTTGAATATGATCTATTTAATGTTATTTGACGTGTGTAAGTGCTAATTTTTAATTTGCCCATATACTGAATAAATGCTTTGACTTTGACTTTGACTTTGACTTTGACTAGAAGACCCCTAGTTAATAGTTATCAAAATACTTGAGAATATTAGATGTTTAGTTTCATATCCATGTTGGCTGGCCAGTTACCAACCTCAAGTAGGAAAATCTGTCGGCACATCTAATTTAATGTGTTCCGACCAATATCCTTGAAAGTCAGTTCCCATTGAAGACCTAGCGTGCTACCGTCCTCGACCGCATCGACACTGAGCAACGGGTGAGATAGTGGTCAAACACTACCATAAAGATGAATAATAACAAAAAATATATATGCAAGTACTCACTGTGCCCCGCGGCTTCGCCCGCGTTTAAAAGAATCATATATCTATCAAGAATCTATGCTATCCCTGTGTAAAATTTCAACCAAATCGGTCGAGCTTTTTGACCGTGAAGAAGTCCCAAGCAAACAAACAAATATACAAACTGACTTTCGCATTTATAATATTGGTGTTGATGAAAACACAAGGCATCAAAGTAAAATACACAAATAATTTTTACTCATTTTATTTTTAAATACATTTACCCCTTATTGGACATCACAATGTTAGGAATATATTCATGGTACACAAATAAAGCATAATAATACTTAATAAATTATTACGTCTTAAACTTTAAAAAGCTGCATTAAAATTGGAATGTATATTTTGTCTATAAAATAAAAAAGTGGCACTTTTGGCTATTAAAGGTGTAAAATAATAATTGGTTGTGTTGTTGCAGATTTTAGTTAAAATTCGTTATTCTATGATTCTAGTTACTAACACACACGATTTCGTTTTTAACCGACTTCAAAAAAAGGAGGCGGTTCCTCAATTCGACCATATATATATATATATATATATATATATATATATATATATATATATATATATATATATATATATATTATGTTTGTTCGCGGATAACTTCGTCGTTTATGAACCGATTTTGTTTTTTTTTTTTGTTCGAAAGGAGAGATGTGTACGCAAGTGTGGTACCATGGTAATTTTATCGAGGTCTGATAAGTATCTCCAGGGATATTGAGATAAACATCTCAAAATTGGTACTGAAAATGAATAGCGCGGCATTGAAGTCGGTTCTTTTTTAGTTTTTAAACGATATTATTTATTAAAAATTGGAAATATTTCTTTTAAGGTGCACAAAAAATAGGTTAAATCGCTGAAATCTAAATCAAAATTAAAAACACAACATTAATTTCTTTAGACTCGTTTATTGGTTGGAACAATTAAACGAGTCTAAGCGAATAAACTTTACGACATCTCCAATTACATTTTCGAGCGTTTTTTAATAGCAATTGAAAATTATACCAAAATTCCAACTATAATATTTTTTAAATTTTAAATAAAAGCCGTCAGTTTTTAATTTATATTAGAGACTGATGACTTTTGTTTAATTTAGTTTATTTAGGAAATCACATAAATAATACACAAATATTGATAAACAATACATGGAATGTAAAATGAAATGCAAGAAAAATAAGAGGCGTATAAAGAACCAATCTCTATTTATACAACGAAGCTACAATTTTTAGGGTGACCTTAAAATTCTCTCTTCTGACAAAAATGCTTTAACAATGACAAACACCGTCTTTGAAAAGCGCCTCATTATTTAACGTTTAATAATATGTTTTATTATAAAATAGTTGTTAATAGAACTCAGTCCTTCGTTGCTACATTAGATGGATGAATCTCAAAAAAAGTAACAGTAAAAAATAATAAAATTAATTGTATGGTCGATGGGTAAAGAGTGAAAACTACGTTTATTCATTCATAAAGATTACTCTACAAAATGAGCCATTGCCAATGGTAACATTTCGAACTATTAAGTAAGCAGACAAATTAAATTATTTAAACTAAATGCAAGACTACTAGTATGTACAATCAGCAACAAAGAGTTAAAAATAAAAAAAAACCTAAAAATAAATTGCATCTTTTGTGATTACACCACACTATATTAAAATATTATTTATTTATTTTCTCATGGGTCTAGCCCGGTCTTCTTTTTGGGTTTTAATGGAGCCGAAGCTAAAATACAAATATGCTTATTGACATGGGATATATAGACAATATATACAATTTAAAGAAGGAGCGAGTATATATTTTTTTTAATTTAAGTAACAACTAAACAAAAATGAATAGGCCCCACATACAATTTCGCGCTTTAAAAGTTAACTATGTTTGTTGCAGACTGTACACGTTACAAAGAGGTTGCCCACGTTGATATTTTCGTTATTTATATTTAAACTTTATTAAGAATATTTACATATTCAATGGGGTCAATGAGGGATCGTTGACCTTATCTGTATGAAGCATTATACAATTTGGAAACAAATACCTATAGATAATTCGTATGGGTATCTAGGACGATTCAACCACAGAACCGGAGGGAGACTTACTCGATAAAGTATGAAATCACATTTAATAATAAAATAAGTTATCAGACAGTGACAGGCGAAAGTAGTGTCACAATATATTGTCTTAGTTGAACGTGATTTTATACTTTAGCGAGACGTCTCTAGTTCAGTGGATGAATCGTCCATAGGGTTGTATGTAAGTGTTATTTATCTAAATTATTAAAATTATCTATTTGATTGAAATAACCTAGTATCAATCTCACATTTTGAAAGGCAAGCAATTACTATATTCCACTATTCAACAGCTCATTTACTTACTACATAACAATTCACTATATACACATAAAAATCTCAGTTATCACATCATTCATTCAAAAATATACCTAACTCTCTTTACATTTCGTCACTAATTTGTGACACAGAGAAATTCCTTGTCTTCTAAGATAAACATTAACATCTGTTTATACAGTTCAAATAAGTTCTTTAAAGGAAATTTACAGAAAATATTTAACATAGTTAATTAATAAACAAATATTAATATATGTCTTTTAAATAAAGAACATGCATAATTACGATGCACAATGTCAAAAAATGCGCCACTCACGTCAGTTTAGAAAAATGTTTGAAGTGTGGGGTCAAACTCATAAAAGTTACCACCTAATTATTAAAATATTGGTAGTTTTCTAATCTTAAACCAACTTCTCGTCATAAATAATTAAAAATGCTTTTCTAACACAAACCTTTTTTAATCATAAAATGGTTAAACTAGGTTTTATCAAAAAAATTATACTTTAGGCCTCGTTACTTAAACACTACAAAATTGCTTTATTGTACTCATATTTTTTTTCAAACAAGGTTGTCCTAGTAATTCAATCATTTTCTTGATAGAAATGTTTTTGATAGAATCCCTGATATATGGCGTTATATTTTAAATATATTATTTATATTTGCTAATACATTCCTATTTATCTCACTTATTAACACTTTAGAATATTACTAGGTTTTTTAATACACAAAAAAAGTTCATATTTGTTACTGTTGTTTTTAGTTGTTCGTAAATCTTTCTTTTATTGGTCAAATAATAAAATAATAATAAAAAGGTTATAATGCAATACATACAATACAACGTAAAATGTATTAATATTATGTTCATTAATTGATAGTAAAATAAAAAATGTCCAATAACATTTTTGCTGTTGTTGGAAATATTAGCAGCTAATTTCTACGTTACGTATAATAAAACTACGCGTGCAAACCCATGATGTTAAATATTAAAATAATTATTCAACTCACTGACATCATCTATTCGAAAAGTATGTCCAATTTCAAATATATAATTGATTTTAATCACATTTTGATTTATATCACAGCTAACTTATTCTAGGGGCATACAGTGCCTAGGTTTTGTATTTATCGCCATTAAAATGGATAAACATGCATTTTAAAACGTCGTGACTGTAATAATTGTAGATTTTTCGTAAAACCAATAGAAATATATACACTCGTATCTACTCGAACGTAGGCTTTTTATTTTTTATAAAAGCCAATTGATTATAAAAATATTTTCTCAAAATAGGACAACACCAATATGTTCAATTAATTGGCACTACTTTTTCATTTATTACTGACATCAATACTGATACTGGTTTTTTTTAAAACTAGGTATATTAAAAATAAAACTGACCAACGATAACAAGAATTCGTTGGTTGAATTACAATAATTGTTTTTTTAAGATGATAACTACCTTTGGTATACTTTTCTAAAGTGTGTATTATATAAGTGCATAAAATCCTAAAGTCCACAACTGTTTTACGTGGACACGATTTAGCGTAGTCAAACTGTATCTTATAAGATGGGTGGGAGAGACTGCGTATATACAGTTAGACTCCACAATTAGAATAAAATTTAAAGTTTAAATTGTGTTTTTCAATATGTTTAAATTTACTATTGTTTTGATTAAGGTTAAATACCAACACAATAAAAGTATCTTAATAAATAATGTAAAGAAAATATAGGTACACAAAATGTATGTCTGTTTGTTGATCTTCTTCTAATAAACCGTTTAATATGGCGATATTTAATAACTTTTATCAAGTCAAACAATTTGTTTCTAAACTTTCTAGTCACAAGCTGTTTTGTAACAAAAACTTTTTGTAACTTTTTTCAGACGGTTTTTTATTTTGAAATATGTCTGTAAAACAAAATCTTACGATTCGGTAACCAGCCGTTTTAAATCCGTAACAAGTCAAGTTTCAAGTCAGTAACCAACTATTTTGAGTTCGTAACTGACCCGTTCAAAAGTGTAACTGACCCGTTCAAAAGTGTAATTGACCCGTTCAAAAGTGTAACTGACTTTTTCAAGTCTATAAATAACTTTCAAGTCGGTAGACTCACGTCAAAGAAAACTTTCCGATAAAACTAAATGCACCAGGATTTTGTTCAGACGTTGTTGCCATACTCCATGCCGAAGAGAGAGAGAATGACGAAGGCCAAGCCGAGGAAGACTGATCCCAGGAGGTCTCCTAATGCTGTGAGGTACGGAATGGCTGCATTGTCGGGGTCCTTCTTGCGCTTCCACATGAAGTGGATCAAGATCCATGAGAGGTATAAGAGAACCATGACCTGGAAAGAGACGTTGGTGATTAGCAAATATTTTACTGGAAATAATATAGTCTTATTCTCTGTAGCGTTTTGTGGCCTTTTTATTTGATGATGATGCATTAGTTCCCAGCTGTTTCTACCCTCGACTGCTTGTTTTAATCCCCGACGCAAAAATAAGGCGTGTTATAAGTTTGACGTGTGTATATGTGTGAATGACAACAAAATATGCACATGCGACCTTCTTCTTTAAAATGTTTCGAACGTAACATATCTGTGAACGCCCAAACGGATGAACAGTTTTTGATGTAGTTTTTTTTTTAAATAGGCGTCTTAATCGAGAGTTTTCTTAGCTTTGATTTATGAAAATCGGTTCAATCATTTGAAGACTGTGAGCTTTTTTTAAATGATGACTATGAAATTAACTTTTGTAGTTCTGATCAATTCGAAATTCAGTATACTATTACTTCAAAGATATTGTAAGAACTCGGTAGCGTTAACCTGATGTATGGGGCGTCTCCTGGAATCTGCAGAATACTCAACTCCTCACCAAATTACAGCAAAGAGTTGTCGAGTTTGGGCTCATCGGAATGGTCTCAATAAACAGACTTTGAATAAATCGGGCGGGGGTAGTTTTAAATGTTGAATTTCAATAACTTTGAAATGTGCTGTTCGTCTTCCATGACTCACATAACCTATTATTGCCTTAAAATGTTAAGAACAGATGGTAGCACCTGTTATACATGTTTTACATGGTGATGGGCACTATCCAGAATTCACCTGGACAGCCACCCCCCTAGAGTTAGAAAATGAGTCGCCAAACATCTATAAATCATTAGATTCTGATACCTAGCGTACCACCACCTTTCACCGTTTCGTCACTCACCGACAGGTGAGATGGTGATCTAAAGAAAATATGTGAGGATGTCGTTGTTGGCTATATTATATTCGAAGGCGAGTAGTCTTGCTCGCGGAACTAAGATCACGCCTTGACTATGCCTGTAGTCCACTAAAACTAGCAATAAGAAAGCTATCATAATTTTGAAGTAAAACTTCACCAGGCGCGCTGCGATAAAATTGACGGAATCGACGTAAGCGTCATATTATATTTTATATTTCTAAACGCCCTCTATTGTAGAATGGCGTAACTACGACGTATTCGCTAGCATTCAGGCATTCGTCCCGCTAATTTTAGCAGATGGAGTTGTACAAAAAAAAAAAACACCGGGAGTGCCTGCAGAAGTGAAAACTTGAACACGTCATTTTTTAATATTTTGGAATATAACACCTCGCGCAAGCGCCCTGCGACGCAGGGCCTGCGCTCCGTCTTACGAATGTTCGTCTTATGATCTCCTGATCGTCTTATGATTAGGACACGTGACCCTGACGCGAGTTTAACATTTTTTACCCATCCCAAGAAAAGTACTCAACGCCGCTAAAGAAGTTTTCCCTTCTATAAATCTGTAAATGAAGTTTCACTACAAGCGCGTAGTTTTCTACGCACCCTTATTTTATTTTTTAAACTCACCTGGAGCAACGCACACAAGATGTAGGTGATCCCGAATGGAAGCTGTATGGTAACCACGCCCTGGTACACCCAGTCTGCTACTACCATAAAGATGATCTGGCCAAACAGCGCGAGGACCAGCAGCATTCTGGCCACCTTCGCTGCTGATGCTGGAAAGGAAACTCTACCTTAGAATGGATGGCATTGTCAAGTAAGTATTTGTTGTAATAAATTGAAGTATTTTTTTTATAGAACTAGTTGCGAATTGCAATGTCAACTACGTTACTTAAAATAGATTTTTAACCACATTCTATTCTTGATTATCAATAATTATTATTTCAGTCAAACCAGCCGATCCCTTAAATTAAATAATAAGATTTTTCCTTTATAAGTGCTGTAAGATTTTGCTTCTTGCCAAATTTCATGAAATTCTGGTTAACGGGAAGTCTTATAGCTAAAAGAAACCATAGACCAATGAGTTTTATATTAATTTCAACTTGATTACCTCTAAGCATTCCTAAGGGTGCGTTTAGACTATATAACATAACAAGTTATGAAATTGTTTTTTAACATCTTTCAGATAATGTGGACACGGAATGTTATAAAACATGATATTATATAACATGTCATAATAACGTGTTTTAAAACATTCCGTGACCACATAATCTGAAACATGTTAAATAACAATTTTATAACATGTTATGTTACATAGTCTGTACGCACCCTAAGAAAAAGACAGACTGACAGACGGAAAACAAATGAGTCTATAAAGTTTCTTGTTTTCCTTTTGAGTTACGGAACCCTTAAAATAGTAGATTATTATGTTATATATAAAGCAAATCTTAAAGCTAAAAATTGCAGACACTTTAAACAAAATAATTGTAACATTAACATTTGATGGGTAATGAATGTGTCACTTACTTCCAAAGAACAAAGTCCTCCACGGCCATTCCACAATCTTGGTGTTTTCCGGCAGTACTCCAGGGATCGCTGTCTGGTGGAGATGGGTGGCCATTCTGGAAGACTGTACGCAGACCAGGTTGCCGCCGATACCGTTCACTATGGGCTGGAATACTTCGTATCCTCGGTAGTGATCCACTGCCTGATCGAGGACTATGCCACCAATACTGGAAGGAAAAGAGATAGATACTTGATTAGGAAAAGGTATTTTTTAGGCAGCTGAAAATTTAAATGTTATGCTCTTTTGAATCTAAGAAGAATTTTGAAAATCCGTCCACAAATGACAGACCGATCTGTCAACATACATAGTACATATAAAAAAACTTCGCACTATGCAGCGTGGCGCGGGGCACTGTGTGTATCGCCTAACAAACAGGCGGAGTGATAGAGTTACAAACGGTTTTATAATATTAGTTTGGATGTAAATATAACTTGGTTGGAAACTTACCCACTAATGAAAAGCGCGGAGATGACAGGAGTCCATCCACTGGTGAGGACCTTCTTGGTATACCTGTTCCTCCAGACCACGAACACCCACATTGGCAGCAGGCAGTAGTACACGCAGATCAGAACTATCGGCTGCCATAGCGATATCTCTGTAAACATAGGTGGTGGTTAGACATATTGGAGACTTGCTGTGCCCCGCGGTAGCCCGCGTAGACATCGTTCCTGTAGGAATATCGGGATAAAAATCCTATGTGTATGTATGTAATATGTATGCCATTTACATACTGAATTTCAGCTCAATCGGTTCAGTAGTTTTAATGTGAAGAAATAGCAAACATACACTTTCACCTTTATAATATTCGATTTAGGCAATTATTGTAGTAAAAAACCTTATATAAAAAATACTAATATCGCAAATTAATTTTAATGTAAATCAAATAAAACTCCTGACTTTTGTAGATAAATTACATCAATATCAATTACTAATCAGAAATGATATTGAAATTAATATTTGTTTTTATTTTTACGGCGACGCGGCTATGTATGGACCATCACTTGCATATTGAACGTCACAGATTATTTTTTTGTTGTGAATATATGTGATATCGGTTTTTTAAGTTTTTTAAACGATCTTTATCATTACTATTATGATTTCTGTTGTGGTAGGACTTCTGCTAGTCCGCCTGGGGCGGTACCACCACTTTGCCAATTAATTTTCAGCCGTGAAATAGGAATGTTTTTCGATTTAAATGGCAAGGTGTCCAGTGAAATTACAGGGCATGCATGTGAGACTCAACATCTTTATGTCTCAAGGTAACAGGCGCGGTGCATTCTGGCAGTTCCGAATGTTGTATACCGCTGTATCTGTAATAGGTAGACGTCGTCGCTTACCATCAGGCGAGCGTCGTGCTTGTCTTGTTACCACAGCAAAAATCGACCCATCACAAAAAAAATGAACATAATGAACTCGAATGTCCGATACAAAACTTATTCGTGAGAAAGCAAAATTTCTGATGAATGAGATTAATACTAAACTCACCAGCCGGATCACCATGTGGTCCTTTAGCATTAAAATTAAAACACCGAATTACTATACATTACATTACATTACATTACATATATTCATGACTTAGAAGTAGAAAAGCGAAAAAAAGAATACAGATTTTTGACAACGCATGAGTGAAACCCCTAGTGTTGCAAGTGCTTATAGGCGACGGTGACCACTTTCCATCAGGTGGGCCGTTTGCTTGTTTTTTTTTATGGTATAGGCCATAAAAAAAAATTTATGAAGATCAATAAAAATATTCGGTGGCGCTTTGGAAGAATGATCGATTTTGATGCTGGATATAGTGTTGAAATCCCAATGCGCATTTCACATTGGCCCTTCGGTCACAGAAAAGATAATAGTGGTGAAGGAAAACATCGTTTAGAAACCCCCCGGGCTTGGTAAGCTAGCAGGGATACACGTGTTGGGCAAGGTGTTGTCCCAGCATCAGGTTCATGCTACCATGTTCTTACAATATCGTTTAAGTAAGAGGAAACCGAATTTTGAATTGATCAGACCTATACAAGTTAAGGCCACTATATTTCAGCGCAGTAGGTATTTAACAATACCTCCATCCCCGTGACGGATATTCCGATCGCGTAGCGGGGAACTGTCAGCCAGCTAGCAAAAGTGACACAGGTCATACCTCGAAGACGCATCGCGGGCTAAGTACTGCAGTGAGGCACGCTGGCCGCTTTGTTATATAATATTGTGTAAAAAAAATAAGGACTATTTTGAAAAAAATGATCCATTAATTCCTTTTAAACTTCTTTTCCTATTTTTTTGGCATATTTTTTGTGAGTCAGAGCTTAATATACTTTAAGTTATACCCAAAAAACGATCTCAATTTCTTTGTTTTCGTAATTTTTTAAGATCGAGTGTATTCGTAAATATCGGGTTTTGAACCATTAGATAATCAAGAATGTTTCTTGAACTACATCACATATTATTTGTGATTAAAACAAATAATTTCACTGTTTGCTGTTGAATCAAAAGCTTGTCGATTTGGAATATTTACGCCTTAAACGTGTGGCGCCGAGTATGTTTCCCAGGGTTCGAATCCCGTCGGTACGGTGAAATATTGGATTGTATATTACTATGAACACAAATATCAAGTATAGATAACACTTAACGAAACTTACGTATCTGTTCATACATGTACTGCGCTGTTACTGCCAGCACGGTGTTACTGACGATGTCACCAATGGAAGCTGCCAGAGGAGTAGCCACGTTGTCAGGGTTCACTTTCAGCTTATGCGACCCGTAGATCACCATCACCATTACGAAATCTGGAACAAAACATATCTTGGTTAATAAGTACTTAGAAATTAATATCTTGAGGGCCCGGTGGCGTAATCGGGAGATCGGTCGGCTTTGATGCCAGAGGTACCGAGCAAGGCTTGAAACCGGGTTATGCGGAACCATTTCTTAAAGGTTTAATCCAGTTTTAACCGATTATTTCGCTCGAAGCAGGGCTAGAAACTGGTTTATGTATAACCGGTTTGAAATACGGCATAAGCCGGTTTTTTAATTATTTCGTTCAAAAACCTCTATAAACCGGTTTATTCACTGAGAGGCTCACGCGTACTTACTTGCATTTGGCACGGACAATAAAAAAACATGCTCTCGCACTTTTCCAAGTTTGCTTGCCAAATATATATAATTTTTATAACCGACCGCTGTTTTCAATATGTGATTTACAATTTCTAAATCGTTGTTTGCTTGCTGCCAGAGCAAAAACGGCTCTAAAGTGGAAAGTGGTCGCTGAGCATAGCTAAAACCGTTCTTAACCGGTTTATTCAACGAAACCTTTATCAAAAAGTTCATATGTCATACGCCCAAACCGGTTTGAATTTTTAACCCGGTTTCCAAACCTTGGTACCGAGTTCAATCCCTGCCGTGCACTAATGGATTTTTTAACCGACTTCAAAAAAAGGAGGAGGTTTCTCAATTCGACCGTATATATTTTTTAATGGAAACATTTATGTGCGCTTTTCACAGTGGCCCTCCGTTGAAAGAAAAACATCGTTAAGAAAGCAACAACCTCCGCATGGTGGTAAGACACTATCTATTGTCCGCCTGGACAGCTACCACCCTTAAGTTAAAAAAATATGTCGCCAAAGATCTAATGTGTTCCGGCAGCTATCCTTGAGAGCCAGTCCCCATTCTAGGCCTAGCGTGCTTACATATCGCGCGGCGAGAGTTTGGCTTTGACCTTCGGGAGGAGGGGATTACTGCGCATGGGAACGATTGGAGCGCCAATCAGAGCACCGCGTGCGCCTACACACCCGCCCCGCACCCCGCTAATTGCCCGTTGATACCCAATTTCTGATTTCTGCGCAATAACGGTCAAAGCCAAACTCTCGCCGCGCGATCTGTAAGCACGCTAGGCCTAGAATGGGGACTGGCTCTCAAGGATCGCGCATTATCACTTACCAACAGGTGAGATAGTGATCAAACGCTAGCCTATAAATTAGAAACATCGATACGAGCGAGACAGATTAGAGAATCGGACAACCAGAGATACAGGCGTCACCGTTTTATGGTGGATTAGTTGTCTATCTAGTTAGATAGACAAACTTTATATATGAATAGCCTAAGTATCAGCCAGCTAGTTCATTAAATGTTGTATAGTATTAGACGCTACGGCTGAATATCATTCAGGCCGCTAGTTGAACGGCGATGTTTAGTAAAATTGAAAGGCTTATTAGGCTAGTTGAGAGTGACAGATGTACCACCTACACGAAAAAAGCGATTTGCTTCTTCTTTCATCATACGTTCGGTCAGAGAATGGAGTGCCCTGCCTGAGTCTGTGTATCCGGTTAAGTATAATTGGGGGTCTTCAAATCGCAAGTGAATAGGTATCTTCTAGGTAAGCGCGCTTCATCATCGATCGCATCATCATTTTTTTTTTTTTTTTTTTTTTTTTATATAATATAGATCGGCAAACAGGCAAGCGGCCCACCTGATGGTAAGTGGTCACCGCCGCCTATTGACATCTGCAAAACCAGAGGTATTGCCGGTGTGTTGCCTACC
This sequence comes from Cabera pusaria, assembly GCA_954871355.1. Taxonomy (NCBI): domain Eukaryota; kingdom Metazoa; phylum Arthropoda; class Insecta; order Lepidoptera; family Geometridae; genus Cabera; species Cabera pusaria. The sequence goes on from OX940911.1 coordinate 12,842,774, forward strand.
CTTATTAGTGAGCACTCTCATTACTCTTCGTTTGAAGCTACTAAGGTTGAAGGTTTCAGGGAAAGTTTCAGGTGGGAGATCATTCCACATCTTACAGGTACGTGGGAAGAACAGTCGTGTGAAACGAGTAGTATGTGATGCCCACGTATCTATAATGTGCGGATGTGCTTTTTGACGGTGTCGGGAGTTACGATGGTAGAAACGGGACGGAGGAATGATATTAAAAAGCTCTTCAGAACATTCCCCGTGATAGTACCTATAGAAAAGGCTAAGAGAGCCAACGTCGCGACGAAGACTCAAAGGTTCCAATTTATCAGTTAGCTTGGGGTCGTCGACAAGTCTAATAGCTCTTCTCTGAAGGGAGTCAAGTGGTTGCAGTTGATATTTCGGTGCACCACTCCATAGATGAGAACAGTACTCAATGTGTGGCCGAACTTGCGCCTTATATAACAACAGACGTTGGTTCGGGGTGAAGTACTGTTTGGCTCTATTTAGTACACCGAGTTTTTTAGCAGTAAGTTTTGCTTTGCATTCCAAGTGACTCCCAAACTGGACCTCGTTAGATATGTCGACACCCAATATGCTAATTGACTTCGACAAGGTGAGGGGAATGTTCTGAAAAAGCGGGGCAACAGGAAATTGTGACTTTTTGGCCGAGAAAACGATAGCCTGTGTTTTAGTAGGGTTAAATTGTACTATGTTTCGTAAACCCCAGGCCGAAACATTTTCTAGGGAACGCTCCACCTTAGACACTAGCTCTGATCTCCTAGCATCGATGTCCGCCTTGGAGGCATTTGCTTGACCTGTGTAATGAGCATCACCCGTGCTGTCATCCGCATAGCAATGAATATTACTGATTTGCAATAGGTCATTGATATGCAAGATGAACAGCGTTGGGGATAGCACAGATCCCTGTGGAACTCCGGCGTTAATCGGCATGGTCTCAGAACAAGCACCATCAACGACGGCTTTTATGCTTCGACCATACAGAAAATTGCCAATCCACATACAAAGCCTCTCAGGAAGTCCGTAAGAAGGTAGCTTAGCAAGAAGGGCCTTATGCCATACCCGATCAAACGCTTTAGCGATATCCAAGCTGACAGCGAGAGTTTCACCTCTGCTTTCAACGATCTCTCCCCAGCGATGTGTGAGGAAGGCTAGAAGATCACCAGCTGATCGTCCATGACGGAATCCGTACTGATGGTCACTAATCAGCTGGTGTTCCTCTAAGTATCCTAAGAGCTGGGAGTTTATGACCCGTTCCATAACCTTGGAAAGAAGTGAGGTTATCGCAATAGGTCTGTAGTTTGATGGGTCAGTTCGGTCTCCCTTCTTGGGGACTGGATGGACGTGGGCTACCTTCCAGCATGACGGTACGATGCTTTTTTCATATGATAATGAGAAAAGACGCGTGAGTATAGGTGTCAATTCAGGGGCACAAACTTTAAGCACGATTGCTGGGATGCCATCAGGCCCACTCGATTTTCGCACATCAAGAGATAACAGCTCCTTCCGTACTGCACGCTGCGATATGCGTAATTCACGCATAATATTTTTACAGTACGGAAGTAAAGAAGGAACTGCATCTCCATCGTCGAGAGTCGAGTTAGAGGCGAATAGAGAACCCAGCAAATCTGCCTTCTCCTTCGCACTGTGGGCCAGAGTGTCATCGGATTTACGTAAGGATGGGAACATGGATTGGCAAAAATTTCCCTCGGCAGCTTTAGCAAGCGACCAAAAAGCACGACTGCCAGACGGGTAGCTAATTAATTGATCGCCAATCCGACTTATATGGGAACATCTTGCCTTTGCTGCAGCTTTCTTTGCGCACCTGGAGGCATGATTGAATTTCTTTTTGTAGTCAGCAATATTAGGATCCTTAAGCCTGAGAGCCTCAGTCCAGTTTTTGTAGGCTGCTAGCTTTAGATTAGCCGCTACGGCGCAGGTCTTATCGAACCAGGGCCGACTCCGACCACCAATGCGTATATTCGAATACGGAATGAAGCATTCCATACCCTGCAACACGACATCAGCCACGAGATCGGCACAAGCTGATGGTTCACCCGACAAGAAACAAACCTGTCCCCAAGGATACGAGGCATAAAATTCGCGCAGACCATCCCAGTCAGCTGAACGAAAATGCCAAACCTTACGTTTGCCCGAAGGAGACAAGCGCTCGGGGCGCTGAACTTTCACTCTGGATTTTACCAAACAATGGTCAGACGAACCAATAGGCGCATCAACCTGCACATGATAGTTGGATGGGTTGGAAGTCATCATAAGGTCCAGTAATGAAGGTACATGGTCGACAATATCTGGCACTCTTGTTGGTTCAGTGACTAACTGAGAAAGACCATATGTAACAGCAAATTCGTGAACAGTCCGGCCAGCGTGGTCTGTTGTACGAGATTTAATATCAGGTGAGATAGTGGTCAAAAGCTAGTTCAGCTAGCTACCCAGTTCAGTACGAAAAAAGTGTGTGAGAAAGAGTGTATATGTGAGTATCTATCACTGATTCTTATCGAGTACGAAGATGAGTGCATAGGAATGAGAGTGTATTTACGAGAATTTCTATCGCTGATTTTTTAATTTCTTACCGAGTACAAAGCAAGTAGTGGTGGCAGTGAAGACGGCAGAAGCGGTCAGCAACAGCACGTACGATCCGTTGATCTGTCTGTCTGTTATACTGTTCACCACTATCGCGAACATCGACACCACAGTCGCCGCCACTATCGCTTGCACCTGGAAACAAAAAAAAAGAGATTTGTAAACTCATTTCAAATAATATAATTACGGAAATCGACGGATAGGTAGATGCGACATGTCTTTGTTTAGTTAGAGGGTGGTTCGTACTGACCAAACGTACGTGCTGAGTTGATTTAATAATCAGATTTAATTTCATCAAATTGAATTGGACTTTGTGGTCCCAAAGTGCCTACACACCCTAATTCCAGTGTGTGAGTGTGGCCAAGAATGAGTGGATTTCTATGTTGAACCGACTTCAAAAAAGGAGGAGGTAAGTCGGTAACTCCGTTATGGTGGATGTGTGGAGATAAACACCTCAAACTTGCTACTAAATTTGACTAGCGCAGCATAGACACATAAAAACTAATAAACCGAATTTAAGGTTTATTCGTTATTATATGTGTCTACTGTCCCTATATGTGTATATTGGGTCCACTATATGATCATAATTCATGTGTATAAAAAATACTATGAAAGAGGCCACTCTTTCATAGTAATTTTTAACCGACTTCAAAAAAAGGAGGAGGTTTCTCAATTCGACCGTATATATTTTTATTTTTTTTATTTTTTATGTTTGTTCGCGGATAACTTCGTCGTTTATGAACCGATTTTGATTATTCTTTTTTTGTTCGAAAGGAGATATCCCAAGTGTGGTACCATGGTAATTTTATCGAGGTCTGATAAGTATCTCCAGAGATATGGAGATAAACATCTCAAAATTGGTACTGAAAATGAATAGCGCGGCATTGAAGTCGGTTCTTTTTTAGTTTTTAAACGATATTATTTTACTAAAAATATTGGTTGTATTGCACATGTTATAGTCTTGTTAACCCCTCCAACTAAGCTTATTTACTCGTATATGCTAGTGAGTGAAGTGGAGTGGGTTCACGCAAATAGTGCAATGGGTGAGGATCGAACTGACGACCTCTCGATCGCCAGGCCGACCTTAGCCATTGCCGTCGTTAAAAGAATTACTTAATCCCTTTATATTACTTTATATTTATACTATTATTCACATAACTTCATGTAACGTACCTGTACTAATGATATGTTGCCCACGACCATGGAAATGACTTCTCTCGGCGATTCCATGTTACCCAGGTTTGCTTGCGTTGATAGCCGAGACGCCAGGCACATGTCCAAATTACCTGTAGGCAAACAAACATACTCATAATCATTGTAAATTGTTAAAAACAATCCAAAATTTTATCGTACTGACGGGACTTGAGCCTGCAACCTCCTTATCCAGGTTCGATCAAGCCCTGCCAGGTTGATCCCAGTTCAGGGAAGCCCAGCGAACTGATCAGCGAAACAAAACAATACACTCTGCAAAGTAACATAGGACCACGGGTATCCACTGAAAACCACTATGAATATAATATGAAATACAATAAAATATTTATTACAAGTTAGTTGTTTGTATAATACACGATACATATTGATTAGTTTGTACTTAGCGATCTCAGATGAGAATATTTTCTTGTTTCATACTTTTTAAAGAGTGATTTTTCAGTAGTCGGGTTTTAGTTTTTAAACTTATTTTTTATTACTCTAAAGTGACGTCATTCTCTCTGATTGGTTCAGCATATCATGATAGATTGCATTATTCTGTAGGTTTATTATATGAAAATAATTATTAATCTCGCTTGTAATATAAATTAAATACGAGTTTTGTAATTCAATATTTATGCTTCATTAAATGTATTAAATACCTTAGTAATTTTATTTACTATCATAATACCTACCTACTTATTAGTAGGTACACCAGTTGTACAGTCAGTGTCCACATCTTGACTCCGTATGTTAACGCTCTTCAGCAATTTCTTTGTTACAACAATCGATCGACTATCAAAATCAACAAATATAAGATATCGATTATTGCTTACATTGTTATCGAAGAAAACGGAATTTGATCACTATATGACTGATTGCATTGTTTCCGAGTATTGCTTCAAGTAGACTTATCAATACGTTCACTTATTACAAAATATACATTGATTTGTTTCATGTTGATTGTTGGAAAGGAAACGTGAAAACGTTTCTATAATAATCTATGAAAACGATATTCAGTTGATTTTACAAGTCTGAGGGCCAGTTTCACAGGGTCCTGATAATGCGTTAGATAGAATATCTGACACATGAGTCCATATAAAAGCTGTCAAAAACCTTTCAGAATTCTTCATATTTGCCCTATCAGGTACTGATGAAACTGGCCCTCGGGGTAAGTTTCACCGGTTCCAGATTATTAGGAACTTATCTGACAGACTTTGACAGCATCTACATAGCGTCATCTGTCAAAAAATTATCCGTCACCTTACCACAAACTGGTGAAAATGGGCTTGAATAATTGGATTTGTTTTTTTTTGTTTCAGACAAATAGCGCCTGACCACTATCTCAGCCGATGTTAAGTGATGATGCGATCCAAGATGGAATCGCGCCTGCCTAGAAATGGAAGACGGTAAAGAGACGAGGTGCCTACGCCAGTCAGTTATACGCCTAGTCAGTTATCCTACCTAATAACTTTAGTTCAATCTATACAACGTAACAATCCTAGCCCCTCTTCAAAGTTGGCTAGCCGCAAACATCAAGCTGGAACTCGGCGAATCGATGATTCACTAAGAAATTGTTTTCCAACTTGATATTCATATTCAAGCAGGGAGCCATTCCAATAGAGTAAATAAAATATTTGTAGAGATGTTGTGTAGGGTAGCCCAAGAGGCATATCTATTGGGACTCTAACCAAAAAAAAATCTATAAGCGGTGGTACCGCCCCAGGCGGGTTAGCAGAAGTCCTACCACTACAATACTACTTCAAATCAGGTGAGATATCATGTGCTCGTGTGACCGAAGAAGTATAAAATAAAAAAAAATATGGGAAGAGTTCCTCCAGGAAAATTCACAAACGGGACAGGACGCTACGATAAATTGTTTTATTATAAAATTGCTTCCAGAGCACTGATTATATAAATAGTTAGCAAAAGTGAGAAGTAGAGGTACCTACATAAAGTTGTTTGTCTTGTCACACAAAGCCAAGCTGATTATATCTAAAGCGCGGCACATCTAAATAAATCTGTGATACCTATCATTGATACTGGCCAAAGACATTTCACTTTACAGACTGTGCACTACCGGCCCGAAAGAGACCGACAATTGCATGGAGTTTGTCCCTTTCTTTTGTAGGGACCACTAATTACGTCCCATAATTCGTTCCTTAATAGCGACACTATAGAATAATACAGGATGTTTTTTTTTTCAAAATTAACGGGTTGGATTCCTGGCTAGGAATATTAATTTTTCAAAAATCCAATGATGCAGTTATAGTTTTCATCAAAATCGCGCCAGAGACACAGATTATATAATAGTTACTGAGTAACAGATACTTCACTCCCCTACAAAAACACAATACCAACGTTTATTTCAGACAATACAAGCAAAAATGTGTCTAAGGCGCTCGACCTAGCGTTGTTATGACTTCGTTCAGCCATATATATATAGTTCATATATATATAATATAGTACATATATAACTCTGGCAGGTTGTTAAACAAGGACACACTCCCTTCAAGGTGCCTTTCGTTTAGGCCGTTTTGATGTACATAGCAATGACAACCTTTTATATATAGATTATACGGATTAAATTGAATTTGTCAAAAATCTGCTGTGCACGATCCAAACATAGTACTTCCATGATTACTGGCTTATCATCAAAGAGCCGCGTGGACTCTTTGTGACTCAGATTTCAGTTTATATTTATCATTATCTCTAATTAGTGTGCCTGATAATTAAAACGTGAACTTTGAATGGACAATACTGAACAATGCATTTGTTTGATTCGTTTTATGATACTGAATTTGATTCTTACGAGTAGGTCTCTTTTGTTGTTATTTGACGATGGATGATGTAGGTCTGATAACATGAATGATTTGTTCTAACAAGAAGAATAATCCTTACTAATCCTTACTAATACTTTCACGCCTAAACTACTGAACCGATTTAAATGAAATTTGGTGCACAGATAGTCTAGAGTCTGAGAAAGGACATAGGCTACTTTTTAATGCGAAGCAAGGGTTGTAAGGGGTTGAAAGAGGGGATGAAATGTTGTATGGAAGTATCGTCATTTTAAGAGCTAGAAGCTTGAAACTTATTTTTAGACTGTTGAGTCGATATAAATAAATATTACATTAAAATATTTTAAAAGTTTTACCCTCAAGTAAGGTTTATGTAAATGTTTTATAAGTTTGCGACAAGAGACAAAATATTAGAGCTATCTTGATGTAACATTTACGGAGTCAATACAGAATGTGAAACTGAAGTTAACTTGAGGAAGGGGGGGGGGGGGGCACGGTACGGCGCGGTGTAGGCGGGAAAACATACCTAAGTGTGCTTATCCGAACACGCAGACAGACGACGATAAAGTATTTATACGTATGTGTCTTATTTGTAAAATAATTAGCCTAAGTAATTATAAATACTACTAAAAGTACTTACTATTCCACGCGGACGAAGTCGCGGGAACAGCTAGTTGTTGATCATAAAAGTACAGACTACTATACTCAAAACTATTTTAAATGTCGACTGTCTCGACCTAGGTACTTTTTAACCGACTTCACAAAATAGGAGGAGGTTCTCGATTCGACTGTATTTTTTTTTAGTTTGTTACCTCAGAACTCCATCAAATCTTCACCGACATCAAAAAGGAGGATGTTCCCAGTTCGTCTTAGTTTATTTTTATTACGTTCACCAATTTATCTGTCAATTGTGAACCGTTTCGGCAGGAGATGGCTTTAAACATAATTAGACATTTAGAAAACACGTTATCTACGCAACAAGTCGTTCACAGACCTGATGATGATGACCGTCTCCGGGGCGCTTAAGACCTAGGTCTTAAGCGCCCATTCGCAATTGTTAATTTTTAACCGAATTCCACAAAGAATTTGTATGTATGTTACGCGATTACTCCGTCAATTGTGAACCGATTCGAATGGTTCCTTTTTTAATCGGTAAGGTACGTTTCCGAAGTGGTCCTATTGTAATTTCATCGAGATCTGATAAGTATCTCCAGAGATATGACGGTAAACATCTCAAACTTGCTACTGAAACTTACTCACGGGGCATGGAAGTGGGTGGTTGTAGTTTTTAAATCTTAATTATAACGTCATTGATGGACCAAATCTATCTTCCGTGGACCGTCGACTGTATTAGCGACCCGCCCCGGCTTTGCACGGGTAGAGCATAATACCTACATTTTTGCATTAGCTTGTTGTGTCGAGTATGAATATCTTCAACAATCATCGTCATATTTCAACTAATTTACACAAAATCTTAACAAATTATACACTTAAACCTTCGTCGTGAATCCACTCTGTTTATCTGCTGATTATCTGATTCTGTTCATTGGTTTTGAGTTTATCGCGAACAGACAGACAGACGCGGTGGTGGACTTTATTTTATAATTTGTAGTGATGATGATTCAGAAGCCTGAATTTTGCGAATCGATAAAAAACATCTAGAAGCATTGATACATTCTTTAGCAACACAACTGATAACCACTTAACTCAAGGATCGTTTAAAGTTAGTCCGAGGACGTATAAAATAATTATCGTAGTTTAATAAAACTGGCCAAGTGTGAGTCTGAGTCGCATCTCGCATCGCACACTTAGGGAGGATTCCGTACTACAGTACAATTTCACGGAGAATTTCGTCGCGATCTAGAAAGACGTCGTTTACTAACGCCATCTATATCATTTTGCCGAAACTAATTAGAAAGGTTGTTAGCTTAACAAATATAGATGGCGTTATAATAAAAAAGTTTTTTGTATGGGGACCCCCTTTAATTACTAACTAGATTTTGTTTTTAGTATTTGTTGTTCTAGCAGCAACAGAAATACACCATCTATGAAAATTTCAACTGTGTAGCTATTACGGTTATTGAGATACAGACTGAAGACAGGTTGACAGACAGACGGACAGCGGAGTCTTAGTAATAGGGCCATTTTACCCATTGGGTACGGAACCCTTAAAACATACAGATAAATAGAGAACCTCCCTTTTTTTTTGGAAGTCGGTTGAAAAGTGTGGCTGTGGCTAATAACGTCAAAGAAGGTAAATCAGTACTTAGACACTTAAATACATAACGACCAATACATTACTACAACTACCTTCAACCATTAAAAAGCTGACGCTAATCTATTTCCTTCAAGTGTAGCCAACACGTTTTTTAAGATAACCATCTGTCATTTTCTTCAATCGACGTAATTTTGTGCTATTATAATTTCCTATTGTTCTGGTTGACACAAAAGATGCAGCACATGTTATTCTAATGATAGTTTGGCGAAGATCACTTAGTTGAATAGAGGTGAATTAATGGCACTGAATTTTCTTTTGAGAGCCCTGTTGGCACAAGGGATAGGTAGGTAGGCTTGACTTCTAAGCGAGAAGTAGGCGGTTCAAATCCTAGCACGGGTGTGAAAAGTCTAAAACGACGTCTTCAATCAGTGCATATGTATGGAATGAAACGCACGCAAACTTAGTTTAGCGAAAACTCAAATAGAAGAAAGCAGTTACAGATAGACGACTTAGTACACTCTTCTTCCAAAAAACTTCTTCTTCTTCGTCCAAAACTTGTGTATTCGGTTTGTGTTCGGATTACGCAAGTTTGACCACATTTCTGAATACCGCAAAAAGTTACAATGGGTACCCATTCGTCTTCGTAGAAATGGTCATATCCTTTCCCTTTTATATTCTGTCCTTTTTATCCCATCTACTCCTCTCTACCTTAAAGAGCGCTTTCAGTTCCTACATCTCTCTAATCCCTTACCTCTTCGTTCCTCAGAAAACCTTCAGTTACTTATTCCTCTACACTCCTCACGGTTCTACGACAAATCCTTTACAGTGCATGCTGCTCGGTTATGGAATGAGCTACCTGTAGATATTAGACGTGCTAAATCTCTCTTGCAATTTAAATCTTTAGTTAAAAAGCACTATTTGTCCCAAACATGCTAATTCTACTGATCACACATTGTTATAGACGTGAATGTATTCAGCTATGTGTATGTATTTATTTGTATTTATAAAGTATTTATGTATTCAATAAATTTTAAAATTATATGAGTATGTTTATGTAATATATGTATATATATTTTATATAATTTATATGTATTTGTATGTATGTCCATATATGTATATTTAGTATTTTACTTATAATAATAAATAAATATTTTATTGCAGTTTCCAGTTAACATAAATAATCGCCATCGCCAAACTCCCTTTGTTTTTTGTTACTACTCCACACTTGGTTGTCTGGAAGAGATCGCTCTATGCGATAAGACCGCCGATTGTATCACCGAATTAGGTTGTTATGTCTAGATATTAAGGTTCTTTCTGGTATACAATAAAGAGATTATCTATCTATCTATCTATCTATCTACACTCATGTCTTTCTATAAAAGTTTACTAAAAAACTCTACAACATAATGCTTACTAGGCAGTCCAAATACAACACCTATTCAACGATTGAAAAAGTTAATAATCAAACATACAAACGCAGAAGTCTCAGTACTGCCTTTTTAGGGTTCCGTAGGCAACAAGGAACCTTTATAGTTTCGTCATGTCCGTCTGTCTGTCTGTCTGTATGTCTGTCTGTATGTCTGTCTGTCTGTCTGTCTGTCCGAGGTTTTGCTAAGAGACCGTAAATACTAGAAAGCTGTTATTTTGTGGGGTATGTATAAATTACGCCGACAAAGTGCTGAAACAAAATTGTGAAAAATATTTTTTTTAGGCTAGCTCCCCTATATGAGAAGTGGGGATACATTTTTTTTTATCGTCTACCCCATCGTGTGGGGTATTGTTGAATAGTTCTTTTAAAATGACTTCAGGGTTGCTCATACCATTTTTCGATTGAATGCTACATTTACGAAATATTAAACTTTAAAGTGCAAATTTTTGTTCCAGTAGGGCGCCCCCCCCCCCCCTCTAAAAGCTAAACTGCTGGCTTGAAAAATCTGGAAAAATTGGTGATAATAGCGCATTTTATGAACTTTAAAGGAAAACTATAGCGGTTAAGATATCTTTATTACTTTAGCAGTAATAGTCGTTAAACTTGGGTGTTGGATAATTTTGTACCAAATACAAAATCCTAAGAATAAATCCTTTAAAGTGACAAAGACGGAGTACCTAGTTGCACGGGTAAAGACTTGCATTGAATTACAGGCCACTACGGAACCCTACACTGCGTGTGGCCCGACACACACTTGGCCGGTTATTCTTTTTATGTGCATACAAACTATCATCATTCATTCATCAACAGACATGTATAAGTCAGTTTGTTTCTCCTCTATCAGACAATGTATGCAATAGCGATGACGGACAGACGGTTTCTTTACCTACCTAATAAGTCCCTGTTTCATTATTAAGACTCGAGGATTGTCACGAACCAGTCATTCTGTCAATCTAAAACTGCATAATTAGTTGGTAGGTATTTTCAGACAGTGCAAGATTGTCATTCCTATATCTTGTCTGTCATCATTATTTTTAATACTTACTCACACTACTAGTAATTTTGTTAACCCCTTTAGCTAAGCTAAATAAACTGGCCAAGTGCAAGTCGGACTCGCACTAGTAGGGTTCCGTACCACACTACAGTATTTTATAAGATCGAGCGAAAAATACCAATATCATTTTTCGCGAGCAAAAAATAATAATTAATAAACATTTTATTTCTTATAACGCCATCTAACGTCTAACAAAGGTGTTAGGGATCGACATTTCAATATAACGCCATCTATGGGACGTTTACCTAACTAAACGTTCATAAATGGCGTGAAATTCCGAAATAAACACGTTTCTTGTATGGGGACCCTCTTTTATTTTTAACTTTATTCTGTTTTTAGTTTTTGTTGTTATAGCGGCAACAGAAATACATCATCTGTGAAAATTTCAACTGTCTAACTATCACGGTTCTTGAGATACAGCCTGGTGGCAGACGGACAGACAGACAGACAGACAGACAGACATACAGACAGACAGACGGAGTCTTAGTAATAAGCTACCGTTTTACCCTTTGGGTACGGAAGCCTAAAAAGGCTAAATTATGCTTGTGTCTGAAGTTGGTTCATAGTGCAATGAGCGTTTTCACATTTGAAGAAAACTATAACTAAGTACACGATAACTGCACGATATTGTCGGACTGGTAGTTTAACACAACCACTACTCAATGCTTTCACACTGTCGTCCTGTGTCGTCGACAGATTTTATCAAATAACCAGTCCGACGATATCGTCCAATGTAAAAATGCCCATTGGGTGGGAATCTAACTCACGCCTTAGCCATTCGGCTATTGCCGCTTCACTTGCCAATTAACTCTATATACCACTACATAGGGGTCGATATAATGGGTTGATTATAAATAGAAGTTGACCACAGTCATGGCAAAAATGAAAATTGCACTGTTGTTGTGCTCTAAAAGAAACGTTCTTGCCTGTTAAATATAAAATAGTAAAATGAATAACTGAAATGTACCTTTTAATCCGGATAGAGACGGCACGAGGACAAATATAGCTGATATATTGACGAATACATCCCAGTCCTGGAAACATTAAAAAAAATCTTTAAAGTACACTTTATTTGCAATTATAATTCACTGCTGGTGGGTGGCTTATAAGATGGTAGTCACGGTAGGAACCATCTTCCTAAAATAGACATGCAACCAATTGGTTCGCTGAGTTCCGGTGGTATGTTCGACGTCAGCAATACTACCCAATTTTAAAGACGGTTACGAAAGTCCATTTAATGCGACTTTGAGTGCGAGATGGTGGTCAATCGCTAGTCTATAAGATATTAAATAATATGTAACTAAATTCAAAATTTAAAACCACCCCCCGACTGGTCTATGTATAATCTGTACACACAACATCTCAGCTATAAGTTGGTGAGTATTCTGCAGATTCCAGGAGATGCCCCAGCATCAGGTCAATGCCACCATGTTCTTACAATAACATTGAAGTTAGAGGATACCGAGGATAGAAAAAAGCTTAGTCTTAAAACGGCTGGACGGATTTTCATTAATCAAAGCTAAGACTCTCGATGAAGACATCTATCAAACAAAAACAACTAAATCAAAATCGGTTCATCCGTTTGGGCGCTACGATGCCACAGACATACTCTGATATACAAATACACAGCCTTCCTTATCATTGATTAAAGAAAAGGTTGATATTTTTAACCGACTTCAGGAGGAGGTTCTCAATTCGAAAGTTTATTTTTATTTTTTATGTTTGTTACCTCAGAACTCCGTCAAGTCTTAAAAGATTCGAATTTTTTTTTGTTTTTAAGATTATGCCTGCCGTTAGGTCCCACTCAATTTTTATAGAGATTTGTTAACCATCTCCGGAGGTATGAGGATAAACAATAAACAAATTCGATACCTCGATGACATGACTACGGCTAGTGGATATGTTCACTATCGCGGCATATGAAGTCGGTTTTTTCGTTTTGTACAATCATAAATTAGAAGTAAATAAGTGAGTGAGTAACGAATAATATGTTTGAATACTTTGAGAGCATTGTCCGAGGTAAGAATTCCATCGCCTCATAAAAAATACATTAAACAAACCGCTACAAACAGTATCTAGGATTACTGAACACTACAACTGAACAAATGATTGCATTTTTTATTTCATAACAATGGCCTCACTTTAACTACCAGAAATGGAAATATTTAAAAGTTGTAAGTACAAAAAAATTTAATAGTCTTCACACTAATGAAGAACTAAAGATGTTCAGCGACTTTGCTTGTTGTCGATTACAATAATTATGATAGTTTAAAAACTAAAATAACCGACTTCCATATAGCGCGAGTTAGTTTCAGTTGCAAGACGAGTGAAGAAGAGAGTTGAGACGTTTATAGACATATCTCTTGAGGTACTTATCAGATCTCGATGAAATTACCCTTAGGATATCTCCTTTCCAACAAAAAAAGAATCATTAATATCGGTTCATAAACGACGAAGTGTAAACCGTTTACAAACACATTACATACCTATTTATATAATAACTAGATGTGCCTCGTGGATCCGCCCGCGTTTAAAAGTGTGGTCCTAATTCATAATACTAGCTATCCCTGCGCAAAATTTCAGCTACATCGGTCTAGCCGTTTGACCGTGAAGAAGTCCTAAACAAACAAACTAACATATAAACAAACTGACTTTCACATTTAAAACATTAGTGTTGATGTTGATTGTATGTATGTATGTAGTCGTTATACACGTAAAATAATGTTTAAGCAAATATTAAGTAGTACGATAATATCTCTGTAATTTGGCGTTTATAAAACGATTTTGCAAGTTTTTGCGGTATATTTGAACATTACATTTATATCGTCTTCCGTTTTATACTACACTAGCTTTGCCCCGAGGTTTTACCCGTGTAGAATCGAATTTGCATAAAATTATCAACCGATCTCCAAAAAGGAGGAGGTTCTCAATTCGTCAAAATTGAAGAATGAAAATGACAGGAAAAATAAAAAAAAAGGGGAGAGATATCCTGGAGGGGAGAGACATTGTCCAAGATAATATATAATTCTTTGCATTTATCTTTTCTCTGATTAATTGCTGAAAACAGATTGTAAACATGTGGTTGTTGAGTAAATGGGTTCGCGCATTTAGAATAATGAGCCAACACGGTAGCCCGTCCAAATCAATACTTAAACTAAGGAAGATGGATGGGACATGATGAAAAAAACTAACGTTATTGACGCTAACACCGAGGAAGATGTTCGCAGGATAAAGTTGGTTTTCCAAATAGCGTACGTAATATAGACGCCGATGTATGGGCAGAAGAATTGAAAATGATCACTGAAGAAGCTAAACAAGCCAATATTAATAGGACTTCAACGAGTTCCGACGTTACTGATAATATGCAGTCGAGTATGATAAATGTGCTAAACCAGGCCGGTATTTACTGGAGCTTCACTACACCAGGATATAATGGGCCCGGAGATCATTGAAGAACATTAAGTGTTGTGGTAAAGTTAAGTATCGTAGAGTATTGTAGAGTCAATATAAATGTATTAACCTGTGTTCATATTTCCCCGTCTAGGTTTCCTCTATACATGTAGCGAGAGGTAGGTGCTCCGTTTCGTTACAGTATGTTACGCCATTACTCCGTGAATTGTGAATCAATACGAATGATTCTGTTTTTAATCGGTAGGATATATTTCCGAGGTGGTCCCATTGTAACTTTGTCAAGACACATCCAAAACTGTTTAACAAGAAAGGAGAAACTCGCCATTTTCAGACAAATTAGAATATCCTCAGTCTAGAACGGTTATCTGTAGTAGAAATTCATATTGTATGTGTGTAAACATTTTTAATAAGTAACCACCAGAAATAAAAAAAAATAAGTAGTTCTCACTTTAAGCAAAAGTTACGATTGTGGCTTTTGGAAAAATGCTTCTATAGCGTACAAGAATATGATGACTCTGACATAAAAATATAATTAAAATAATTATTTAATATTGTGGTAATTTAATGAATTTATTTGAATGTCCTAATGGCTATTGTTACATTTATTTTTTATATTTATTTATTAATGATCTTTTGACATTGTTATCTTTTAATTTAGTAGACTAATTCAAAATTAATTTTAGTATTATATTGCATGCCAGAAATGGTTGATATGTGTTTCCATAATTTTTAAAACCAGTGACATCTTGTATCCATATCATTGCAATAAATAATTGTATCATTGTATAATTGTAATTTCATCGATATCTAGTAAGTATCTTCAGAGATATGACGATAAACGTCTAAAACTTGCTACTGAAACTGACTAGCGGGGCATTGAAGTCGGTTCAAAATCAAAATCAAAATCAAAATATATTTATTGTAAATTAACTGTGTACAAAGATGGTATGTTTTGTATTTGCGTAACAACAGTTTACCCTTTTCGGGCGTACAATAAGGCTCAAAGCCAATGTTAAGGTAGACCTTAATCTATTAGTAAGTTAAGTTAAAACTAGCCAATAGTCTTAAAAAACTGGCCAAGTGCGAGTCAGCATCGCGTCTCTTATCGCACACTTAGGGCGGGTTCCGTACAATACGAAACATAACAGATTTTCAACCTCATATATTTGCTAATATATTGATATTACCAAGAATATTTGGTTTGGTCGCGATCTAGAAAGACGGGGCTCGTTTACTAGCGCCATCTATGTTATTTTTCCGAAACTAATTAGATAGATGGCGTTTAAAAACACGTTTTTTGTATGGGGACCCCCTTTAATTTTTAACTTTATTTTGTTTTTAGTATTTGTTGTTCTAGCGGCAACAGAAATACACCATCTGTGAAAATTTCAACTGTCTAACATTCACGGTTAATGATCTATTATATTTATGAGCTATAGCCTGGTGACAGACGGACAGACAGACAGACAGACAGACAGACAGACAGACAGACAGACAGACAGACGGACAGCGGAGTCTTAGTAATAGGGTCTCGTTTTACCCTTTGGGTACGGAACCCTAAAAAGTATAAATTATTTACATTATTAACTATCATATGTTATACTATCATATTTGATAAGTATACTATATATGATTAACTATTACGGAATTTAATACAACTATATTTTTACACATTACATTTTATCTTGAAAAAACTCATTAATATTATAATAACCCTTATTAATCAGCCAAGATTTTAAGTTTTTGTTAAATTTAGGGTTTTTTAGCGCCTTGATGTCAACTGGCAGATGGTTGTATATCTTGATTGCTGTGAAATAAGAAGTTTTATGGAAGAGAGTGTTATTGTCTTGAGGCATATATATGTTATACTTATGTTTTGTACGTAATATGTCTGAACGACTTGATTTGTTTGCAAAAAAAAAAGGTTGTATTTTCTTTAACAAAAGAACACATTTGGATAAAAATACAAGCTAAGGTTGAAATTTGCGGTTTTTGAAAATAAGGTTGTTTTAGTTTTTCTAATCTTAATTATTACTATGTAAATATGTAATAAGATCTTAATTTAATGTAATCTGTGTATCACAGATATTTTGTTTGACCGAGTTGTACGAAACGGTTGAAAAAAGAACAATTAATGTTGAGTCGTGCAACGATAAAAGAAAGAAGGAAAATCATTTATGTGATGTTGTGGGTAGTAACAAAATAGAAGGTAACTCACTCTGACGGTACCCAGCACGAGTCCAGCTCCGATGGTACCGCAGCCGGCGATGAAAAACGGCACAGCCACCTGCATCAGCGTCGTCCACCATCTTTCTTCCTTCTTCTAGAAAGAAACACAATAAACTTCAATATAAGTGCAACAAAAATTCAGCTACACAGTTAGTTACAGAACTATAAAGTCAGTCGGGAGTTTTGAGGTGAACTATAATTTATGTATTTACTAGCTGAGCCGGCGAACTTCGGACCGCGAATACACGGACGTACCACCCAGTGGTACTGGGTGGTACGTCCATGCGTGAATATAATTATTATTTAATTTCATTTTGTTTTTATCGGATTTTATACATAAATTGCGAATACCCATGTATGGAAACGCCATAATGACAACCTTAAAAATATGTCAATTAGTGTATTCGGCATCTTTTCCACTATTTATTATTAAGATTAAAAGGTTTGTACTTTTATGAGCCTACAAAATCTTGACGACCAGCTATTGCGTATGAAAAAATACACATAGGCGCAGGCACTCGAATATATTCCAGCCAAAAAAACAGTTTACAAATATTTTACAAGCATGTGATGTATGTATATGTATGGGTGTTGGTTAACTAATATGATGCCATTGAGCTAACCGATGGTGCTGGGCTGTAGAGACCTCCCCCCCCCCCCCCCTCTATTCACAGAAGAGACGCTAGTCCCACGGACCGTAATAGCCAATAGTGGGACAATGTAATGTTATCATTAGTATTTTATTTATTTATCTAATAAATTGCGAATACAGGTCAAACATTGTATAACGTGCAACTGTGTTCTACCACATGTCATGCAATATATAAGTATAAGGTACATGATGACAGACTGACATGACGAATTTATAAGGGCTCCGTTTTTTTCCATTCGGAATTAATTAATCTCAATATCGTAACTTTTTGCATAATGTCAATAAATTAATTAATTAGTTCATCACGATTTATTAAACTTTTCATTTAAATATTCATTCACGCACTCACTAATATTAAATATTCTCAACTTATCATCAGTACTTTTCATTACACATGATAGACGATAAAATGTGTAATGAAAATCATCATCATCATCATCAGCATATCTCTGTCTACTGCTGAACATAGCCCTCACCTATGTCACACCACTGAGCTCGATTTGCGCTCTTTGTTTTGAACCGCTACTAGCCTGCAGCCTGCGTACTTTTATAATTAAATATTCAAATATTACAAAACAATTATGCTTAAAAAAAAACTTTTAATTTATTTTCTTAATATTTGGACAAACTGTTTGTAGTTAATAGGTTATACGCTACGTAGGTAAAAAGTAAAGTTTACATTCAATATAATACCTATATAACACCTGTGCAAACTTTACATTTTGGCAAACAGTCATAATAACTTATTTTCTTGGTAGGTCATTCTTTGTATTTTATTTTAGTTGTAAAGAAAGACGATATGACGTCTGAATATGATAATTCCCCCCTCCTCTCACTTCCACCTCCCCTCCCCCTCCCCTCCCCTTCCCCTTCCCATCACTTCCACATCCACTCCACCTCCCCATCCCCTCCCCTCCCCTCCAGGAAGGAAGGATTACTTGTTAAATTATTCAACAAGAAACATCGGGTAACGTATCTTATAACATTATTCATGTTATATACCGACAAGATCGGAGACGTTTTAAAGAAAGGCCAAGTCAAAAAAAACCTATAACCAGTTTCGAGCGAGTCCGTCGCTCTTCCTCGGGAGTGAGGTCACGCGGTGAGATCGCGATGATCACAGAACACTGAGTGCTGTATGCCGTAGCTGTATATAACATTAGTATTGCATGCCCTAATGAATCAATAAGCCACTATATAACATCCATAATGTTACAAATTAACGATAATTTTAAAACAAAGATTCTATAAAAGTTTGAGAAGCCGAATCTAAATTGTAGAATATAGCCACGGAAATAAGAGAGCACTTACTTAATTTAATAATAGATATTAAAGGTACGGCCACACCGCGATCTGCGGGCGCGATCTCAGTAGTTTTCAATTTTTTTCTGATCGCGTTTGGTGTGAACGAGTCGCTAGCAGGACGCTGCGGTGTGTCCGTACCTTAAGAGAGTTGGGTTCTTTTTCACGTTTTGTCTCATCGTAATTTCATCGAGATCTGATGAGTATCTCCAGATATATGACGATAAACGTCTCAAACTTGCTACTAAAATTGACTCGCGGGGCATGGAAATGTTTGTTTTAGATTTTAAACTATCTTAATTATTTAGTTTTGTATACGATCTTACATTATCTGTAGCAACTATTATTTATTCTGTGACTGAGGTTGACTCGTTTGATAAAATAAGTAGGTACCTCTGATTCTAAATTTTTCGGTACATCCGGCCTCCTTCTTGAAGAAAGTCTGATTTCCACATCTTCCACTTGAGATTCCGAACCTGGACCAACCATATTCCCAGACGTTGGATAGACCACATCTGACACTAAACTTTGTTCTACATTTTCAGTCAACATATTGTTTAACACAAATTCTATAATAACTTTAACAAACTTAAAAATGTAATAAAAATTTTATCCAATATATCGGAACTAAGATTCCAATATATTTTGTTAATTTGCGAATGAATTTAATAAATATCTTTTAATACTAGCAAGCTAATTTTGTTGAAGTCACATTATCAAATACACTAATCTTTAAATACTCATAAAAAATACCTAAATTCTTTTATATAATAAAATTAAGGGATTGGTTTATCAATAACCGATAAGAAATCGATAAAATACTTCTTTTCATAGAACTGTGTTAGTAATTCTGACTCACAACGGAAATCCGTGTGTGATGTTATAACAATGACGATAGGTGATATTCTTGTATTTAAATATTTCGTTGAATTTTTAGGGTTCCGAATCCAAAGGGTAACAAAGGAACCCTATTACTGAGACTTCGCTGTCCGTCCGTCCGTCTATTCGCATTTCACAGGGCTGTATCTCCTTAACCGTTCTATGTAGGTAAGTGAAATCTTCACAAAGTATGTATTACTATGGTCGCTATAACAACAAATACGAAAAACAGAATAAAGTTAAAATAAAACTGGCCAAGTGCAAGTCGGACTCGCACTCGTATAACTATGATTTTTTGCAACTACAAAATTAACTTTGTTTTTTATAGTTTGTATGAAAAACAAAGTTATCTTTGCGGTAGCTATATATCTCAAAAACTGTTCACTGTATCTCGTTCAAACCAATTTTCGTTGAAAATGTTTATTAAGATCTACAGAATATATTTTTTATAGATTTTCACTCCCTTACTTTAAAAGTTAGAGAGGGGGGGGGGGGGGACACATTTTACCACTTTAGACACGCCTATCTTTCAAATGATTGACTTTGAGAAAAATTATATTTGGAACCTCTATGTCATTTTTAAAGACCTATCCATAGACACCCCACACTTATAGGTTTAAAGAAAAAAAATTTTTTTTGTTCCAGTTCCATGAATGGGATGCGCCCCTCCTTAAACTTTCATATTTTTTATTTTTGTATAAAAATCGGAAAGCGGTTTACAGAATACATCTACCTATCAAGTTTCAATTCTGTAGTCCTAATAGTTTCGGAATAAAATGGCTGTGACATACGGATGGACAGACAGACAGACAGACAGACATGGCGAATCTATAAGGGTTCCGTTTTTTGCCATTCGGCTACGGAATCCTAAAAAGGGGTTCACAACACAAAAAAAACTTATTTTTCCGGCAAATTTTGTTAAATCGGAACCCTGCGTGTGCGAGTGCGACTCGCACTTGACCAGTTTATTAGAATTTTGTATTTGTCCTCAATGACGCAACAACCTCGACTGTTGGTTTTGGCGGCAACTTTAAAAAGTGTGCGTGTTCTCTGTTTTTCTAAAACTTGTGTTCTTTCGCAAAATGTGGATTATAAGACTGTGCGCACACTACGATTTCTAATCGTTACGATTTTTTAAATGCGCGATGTTGGGGGGCGCTGCTAGTATTATATGAGGGGCGAGGGCCCAGTGGCGCCGTGGGAGAATGGTGGGCTTTGACGCCAGAGGTAGTGGCTTCGTATCCCCGCCGTGCACCGATGGCTTTATCTATCCAAAAATGTACGTGCGCATTTCACAGTGGCACTCCGTTGAAGGAAAAATATCAATAAGAAACTTCCAACCCCCCACCACGGTGGTTGGACACTGTCTAGTGACCAACTGGCCAACTACCACCCTCATCAAGTGCATTAACCACACTCAGAAATCTGTCCTCAAAACATCTTATGTGTTCCTGCAGCTGTCCTTGAGAGCAGTTCCTGTTCTAGTTCAAGCGTGCTACCATACCCGTTTCTTTACTCATGTGACCATACCACAGTACAGTTTAAACTACGATCATACTCGACCGCAACATCTTAATGACAGTGACATAGTGGTCATACGTTAGCCTATGACATATAAATAAAACCGTCCAAGTCGAGTTGAACTCCCCCACCGAGGCTTCCGTACCAACTTCTAAAAATTAGGTAAAAAGACAAAACTTAATTGTGCAGTTCGATCCATAGAAAATGTACAGCACCAACCGCAAATAATAAGTTTAGTAAATTAACTTTTTTTTTGTTTTTTAACTACATTTTTACGGGTTCATTCCTATATAAGTGGTTCAAGACATTGCTTCTTGCCAAATTTCTTGATTGTAGCTCAACGGGAAGTACCCTATAAGTTTTGAATCTCTTGTGAAATCGCAAAATATGCTAGCTACATAAACGGTTATATCTTTTGATAGCGCTGACTTACAGGTTACATTTTTTCACAGGCGAAAGATACTGAAGACCCAAGTATTTAGTATAAGTTTCAACTTTTGTCCTCTCAAACTGCGCACCACTAAGCACGATCCTCGGCAACTCTAATCTAGCTCTTGCCAGCCACCATGCGCACATCATCGCTTCACCTAGTCTGAGGACTTCCTACGCTACGTTTTGCCGATTCGCGGTCTCCACTCAAGAACTCGATTACCCCAGTATACCCAATACTCGGTATTGATAATATCGTTATTGATAGTCAAATGGATTAGAATCTTATCGCATTTAAATATGAAGAAAGCCAAGAAAATGTAAGCGAGAACAATAATTTTCAGTTAAAGGTTCCGTAGAAATATTACTACATTTTCATTTGTGGTGAAAACAGTTCGCGGGTATTCGTTGGATATATAGATGACTCGAAATGTTCACGCACGTTTAAATGGGAAAAGCAATTAAAAAATGCGTTTGTGATAGTAGGTTTGTACCCCTCATATTTATATTTATTTCACAGGTGGCAGGCGCTTTACATCGATGTTCCGCCTGACTTGCTACGAAAAAGTATCTTACCACCGTCATGTAGAAAAACTAAAGTACATCAAATCAAATTAAAGCATTTGTTAAAACTTTTATTTTGTAAAATCCTTTCTATCATAAAATACATCTATGAAGTAAAACCGAATCGGTTCACCATTTTTTAAGTTACTGCGTGACTAAGGGTAATAGGGATTCATATTTATAAAATCCGAAAAACCATATTGATTTTCAGACTTTTTTACCAACCCCTTGCAAAAATCCTGAAACACGTATTTACTTATTTATTTACTGAAGTACTTGTGCGAATATGTAATTATATAAATATGTTTCGAATAGAAAAGTCTATCTTATCTTGTTTCTCCATACAAACTTTGAACCCCCGTTTCATCCCCTTCAGGGGTGAATTTTGGAAAATCCTTTCTTAGTACACCCTGACGTACTTCTATACCCTCCAAATTTCAAGTTTCTACGACCAGCGGTTTAGGCTGTGCGTTGTCTGTCAGTCAGTCAGTCAGTCAGTCAGTCAGTATGTCAGGACAAAGATTCTTATAGTATCAGTAGGCAGTAGGTAAAGTTCCCAAAATGCTGGCTGAATACTCCGTTGAATGGCGATGCTCAGTCAATGGTAGGCTAGGGTGCCTAGAGCGGTACCACCACTTTGCCAATTAATTTTCAGCCGTGAAATAGGAATGTTTTTCGGTTGAAATGGCAAGGTGTCCAGTGGAATTACAGGGCATGTGAGACTTTTTTTTTAACATTTTTTTTAATACGTTCTAGGCTAGCGTTTGACCACTATCTCACCTGTTGGTAAGTGATGATGCGGTCGAAGATGGTAAGCACGCTAGGCCTAGAATGGGAACTGGCTCTCAAGGATAGCTGCCGGAACACATTAGATGTTTGGTGACAGATTTTCTAACTTGAGGGTGGTAGCTGGCCAGGCGGACACTAGATAGTGTCCTACCACTATGCGGAGGTTGTTGGTTTCTTAACGATGTTTTCCTTCACCGGAGGGCTACTGTGAGAAGCGCACATACATTTTTCTATAGAAAAATCCATTGGTGCACGGCGGGATTTGAACTCGGTACCACGGCATCAAAGCCAACCGTCTCCCGATTATGCCACCGGGCCCTCAGACTTAAACAATTCAGTGACATGCAAAATTCTGGCAGTCCAGAATTTTGCATGCCACTGTATCTGTAATAGGTAGACGTCATCGCTTACCATCAGGCAAGCGTCGTGCTCTTCGTGTTATATATACAATAAAAGAATATATACAAATATGTTTTGGTCCCGTGTCGTTTCAACCAGACTTGCGGAGAGTTATTTTTTTAACGGAACCCTAAATTAGTAAGCATATACATTGTAGCTTGTCAAGTGCTGGACATGTTACGATGTGATTTCATGATACTAGTACATACGTGCTACCCACCACACATTAGATTAGATATAATGCTATCACTCAGACGAAAATAAAAATCATATTCAGGCCCTGTCATCTTTTAAGATTATGAGAATCTTTACCTAGATACTGTGCTCTTTTTAACCGACTTCACAATAAAGGAGGAGGTTCTCCATTTTTTTAGGGTTCCGTAGCCGAATGGCAAAAAACGGAACTTATAGATTCGTCATGTCTTTAAACTTTCGCGATTTGAACACATAGTTATAAATATGAAAATACGGGACTTATCGCGCCTAAAACATTCATTTTATTTAATTTTATTTATAGTCGTCTCGTTCGTAAACGTCTAGTTAGTCGTCTCGTGACCACGATCAATGCAACTTGGTCGAAACGTCGAGTTAAATAAAATAAATAAAATAAAATTAATGTTTTAGGCGCGATAAGTCCCGTATTTTCATATTTATAACTATTTGTCATGTCTGTCTGTCTGTCCGTCTATCCGTCCGTAAGTCATAGCCATTTTATTCCGAATCTATTAGGACTACAGAACTGAAACTAGGTAGGTAGATATGTTCTGTGAACCGCTTTCCGATTTTTATACAAAAATATGAAAGTTTAAGAGGGGGCATCCCATACATGGAACTGAATAAAAGTTGTTTTTTTCCTCAAAACCTATACGTGTGGATAGGTCTTTAAAAATTAAATTGAGGTTCTTAAAATATTTTTTTCTCAAAGTCAATCATTTGAAAGATAGGCGTGTCTAAAGTGGTAAAATGTGTCCCCCGTGTCTCTAACTTTTAAAGTAAGGGAGTGAAAAATCTATAAAAAATATATTCTGTAGATCTTAATAAAAATTTTCAACGAAAATTGGTTTGAACGAGATACAGTGAGCAGTTTTTGAGATATAGCTACCGCAAAGATAACTTTGTTTTTCATACAAACTCTATAAAAAACAAAGTTAATTTTGTAGTTGCGAAAAATCATAGTTATAGAATACTTTACTGTGTTACAGAACCCTACGAGTGCGAGTCCGACTTGCACTTGGCCAGTTTTTTTATGTATGTTCACCGATTACTCGAAAATGCCTGAATCGATTTGGAGAATTCTTTTTTGTTTCAAAGGGTACCTTTAATTCAGTAGCAAGTTTGAGAGGTTTATCGTCATATCTCTGAAGATACTTATCAGATCTCGATGAAATTACAATGGGACTACTTCGTACCCTACCGATTACAAAAATAATCATTCGAATCGGTTCAGAATTGACGGAGTAATCGCGTAACATACAAACAAAAAAAAAGAAAAAAAAAACATACAGACGAATTGAGAACCTCCTTCTTTTTGGAAGTCGGTTGAAAAAGAAACTAATGATTAGTAAAGATGCAAAGTTTTGGCGGAAACATGAAAAAGTCTGTGTGCTCTTATTGTATTTTTCCTAAAATGTGTGTTCTTCCGCGAGTTAATGTGTAATAAAATATTTATTATATCGGTGAATGTGTGCGAGTGTCAGAAAATAGCACAATCTTGAGAAATATGCCATTTTGTGTTGACACCAAAACTCCAGCGAAAGTGTTTATAGTAAAGTAGCCTTTAGCGAGTCCACATCTTTGCTGAAGGTATGACTTGGACTAGACTATGACTTAAACTTGACTTAATTGTGACTTTGACTGGACTTACTGATACCTCTTGTGTCTGCATAATTTAAGATCGTTTACAAATCGAAAACAACCGACTTCAAATGCCGCGCTGGTCATTTTCAATACCAAGTTTGAGGTACCACCTTATTATCGCCATATCTCCGGAGATACTCATCAGATATCGATGAAAGACAATAGGACCAAACAAGAAGTAGGTGGTATATTCCTCTCAAACAAAAGAAATCGGTTAATAAATGAAGAAGTTCTGAGAGAACAAAGCAAAAAAAACCAGACAAATTAAAAACCTTCCTTTCTTCCTTTTTTGAAGACGGTTAAAACCTTGCATTTATGTTTATACTGGGACACTGGCTGAGTAAACTTATCGTGTATAGCCTTAATGAAAAAAAAAATGTAAAGATGCTAAGATGGTATTATTGTTCATGTCTTTTAGATGGTACGATTTTCACCCAAAAGAATAATGCACAAATATGAGTAAATGGAGCAAAAATTTGCACTGAATTCACATCTATTGGTCTTATATAAATACATAGTTTGTTTTTATATGATGGATACTTACCCCAGAAAGTGGTTGTTTCTCAGCATCGGCCTCTGCTAGTTTCTTGTCTGGAGGATCCCCTGGACTCTTCAGGTCCCCGTTCGAGGAGTTTATCGAAGACATGTTGTAGTTGCTGTCACCGTTGCCAATTTCATCTGGAACAATGGATAGGTTACGTAAGTTTATTGTTTTTAAACGGTTTTATTTATTTTAATTTTAAAGAGAAGAGGAAGAGCGACTGACTCGCTCGAAACCTAGGTCGAGAAAATTCGACTAAAGGTACGTGAATTACAGCCGGTATATAACAATAATAATACGGTTTTATTTAGTTTGAGCTCAGTGGCGTGCCATGGGAGAGGCCTATGTCCAGCAGTGGACAGAAATTGGCTGATAATGATGATGAGGATGATGATTTAGTTTGTCCTGTTTGTTGATAAATAGGTCACATAAGTTAATTGTTTTAAACGGTTTTATTAACCTTGCCCTAATTGTTAATCTTAATTGATAGGTCACATAAGTTAATTGTTTTAAACGGTTTTATTTAGCTTGCCCTGTTTGTTAATGCATAGATCACTGACATAAGTTTATTGTTTTCAAACGATTTTATTTAGCTTGTTCTGTTTGTTAATAAATAGGTCACAAAAGTTAATTATTTTAAACAGTTTTATTTAGGTTGCCCTGTTTTTTAATGCATAGGTCACTGACATAAGTTTATTGTTTTTAAACGGCTTTATGTAGCGTGTCCTGTTTGTTAATGAAGAGGTCACATAAATTAATTGTTTTAAACGGTTTTATTTAGCTTGCCCTGTTTGTTAATGGATAGGTCACTGACATAAGTTTATTTTTTTAAACGGCTTTATTTAACTTGTCCTGTTCGTTAATGAATAGGTCACATGAGTACATTGTTTTAACGGTTTTATTAGCTTGAATTTTTGATAATGGATAGGTCACACGAGTTAATTGTTTTAAACGGTTTTATTTAGCTTGTCCTATTTGTTAATGGATGGGTCACATTAGTTTACTGTTTTTAAATTTCTTTATTTTGCTTGCGTTGTTTTAATAGATAGGTCACGTAAGTTAATTGTAAACGGTTTTATTAAGCTTGCCCTGTTAGTTAATGGATGGGTCACATCTATATAAGAAAAATAATGCAACGCAAGACCGGCATAGCTATATTTTATATGTGTAACAAATAGTGAATTAGTGTACGCTTCGAGCATTTACTAATGGAGATTTAAATGCAAGGCGTACCCGTCTGCTGGCCATATAGCCATTATTGGCCATATGAGCGTGCGTAACTACGCTGTATTTTTAATACTGTGTGCGTGTTTCAAGCTAGTGTGCGGGATCGTTAAAGTGAGTGATTTGTGTGTGTGCAATGCGTGTTTACCTCGTTCCCCGTAAGTATCGGCAGAAGAAAATGTATGCGGATTACAACGTTAACATTGGTAAATGCTCGAAGAGTGTACGGTATATTAGCAAACACGTGAGTGTTCCTAATGAGCGGATAATTGCGTTTATCTACTTCGTTACAGATACCACGTATGGTGTGAAGGTATTAGGGAAGTTCTCGTTTTTGTTATTACAAGTATTCTAAAACAGATAGGTACATTTGAATGCCTCATTTCGAATATTTTCGGTCGAAGAACCCTTTCCGATTAGAATCATCGGTTTTTATAAATTGAAATATCACTAGTGGCTCTGTGAGTCTGTCTTTGCATAGCATACAAATGAATAACTAACCCTCGACCCCTTGAAGTTTATCGGATGAAAAAGTTGTTCCTACAATAAAGTATCGTCCTTAACAAAAAAGTATTCAAAATTCAAAATTCAATTTTATTTTTTCATTCACTTCATATCAATTCACTTTTATTGCTGAATGTAGTAGATATAAAAAAGATGTAAATACATTAGACGGACTTACATTCTACCAATATTGACAATGGGGTGCAATTCATTTATTTTTTTGTTTACATAAATAGAGAGATGGCATCAAATTATCTTAAAGACTAAGAGTAGGTATTACAATACAGGAAATACAGGAAAATTAATGATTAAATTATTATTAGAACAGATATAAATGAATGAAATATGAATAAAGCAACAAAGTTTTGTCAAATACATTGTGGTGAGGAAAAAGTTAAATAAAATGAAAAATAAACAATAAAACTGTCATAAAATACAATGTCACAAATAAGAGTTACGAGTTAAAATCATTAATATTATCATTTAGAAAACCGTCAATCGTATAGTAACATTTACTAGCCAATAGCATTTTTAATTTATTTTTAAATAATATATATATAGTGTAATAATATATGCCGGCCGGTGGTGGGAATCGCAAGAGCTAAGACCTAAACTCCAGGGTGGAAGTGTTAAAGGCATAAAGCCGCTAGTAGCGTTTAGTGAAAGTGCAGCACACCTCTCGACACCCTTAGCTATCAACGCCAATGTTGCCACTCGGCGCTAACATAACGGTCCGCCTTTATGGGGGGTCCATTCAGTGGGTGGCAAGTCACCACCCGCCTAAATATTTTGTAATGAGGCATAATTGGCGGGTGCCGTACCTCATCCCATAGACCAGCTGTTCACCCAATAGTCTCATAAAATAATTTACCATCATTTTATAATATAGTTTCCCATATCTCTTCCTCATCCATTAATAATACCTAAGTAAATATTGTAATGGGCCTCTTGATGTTGGCTTCGGCTCCATCAATGCCCTCCGAAAGACCGGGCGTGTACGACCTGTGAGTTAAATTGAATAAACGAATAATAATATATACATATATTGTAATATATTGTATTGTGACTTTTTGAATATTTTTTAATGATATAAGGTAACGGGACAAGCACGAGGCTTGCCTGCTGGTAAGCGATGACGTCTACCTATAACAGATACAGCGGCATGCAATATTCTGGCAGTCCAGAATTTTGCATGTCACTGCACTGCGCCAGTTGTGGTCAAACGCTTGCTTATCTTTGTGGTCAAACGCTTGCTTATCTAATATAAAAAAAAAATATAAAAAAAGTTACCTTGAGACATAAAAATGTTGAGTCTCACATGCCTTACACTGGACACTTTTCACCGGACACCTTGCCATTTCAACCGAAAAACATTTCTATTTCACGGCTGAAAATTAATTGGCAAAGTGGTGGTACCGCCACAGGCGGACTAGAATATTATGAGATTGAGCGAAACGAGGTTTATACTTCACTATCGACGCGCCCCGGCTTCGCCTAGATAGACCATATATGACTACATTTGTTGCATCGGTTTGTTGCGTTGAGTAACATCTGCCTTTATAGTCGTATTTTACCAATTTACACAAAAACTTAACGAATTGTGCACCTGAACCTTCCTCACGAGGATGAACTCTCGTGAATCAATCACGTCTATTGGTGGAAAACACATGAAAATCCGTTCAGAAGTTTTTGAGTTTATCGTGAACAGACAGACATAGCGGGGAAATCGTTATATAATATGTGTATTCCATGAATACGGCGGTAAGTTACCAGTGAAGGTAATATAAAGAGCGTTTGACATTGATTTAAATTTATATATCGATGGCGTATGAGACTTATTAACAGTAACAGTAGAGATATACCCAGCAATTGGGTATATCTCCCAAATAACTGATAACCGTTAGGGTAGGAAACTTCTTGAGAGGCCACTTTTTTATACCTTACAGACTAGTGTTTTACCACTATCTCACCTGTTGGTAAGTGATGATGCGGTCGAAGATGGTAAGCACGCTAGGGTGGTAGCTGGCCAGGCGGACACTAGATAGTGTCCTACCACCATGCGGGGGTTGTTGGTTTCTTAACGATGTTTCCCTTCACCGGAGGGCCACTGTGAGAAGCGCACATACATTTTTCGATAGAAAAATCCATTGGTGCACGGCGGTTTGAACTCGGTACCACGGCATCAAAGCCGACCGTTCTCCCGATTACGCTACAGGGCCCTCAAAATTATTACGTTGAAGCAAACATTGTTTGTGACAAGTTTGGCAAGCTTGTATCAAGTACTCTCTAGTTTCCTCCAGGCTAGCTAACACCCTCAAATTAGATAAATCAGTCGCCATACATCAAACAGTGTGTTCCGGCAGCTGACTTTGAGAGCTTGTTCCCATTGTAGGCCTAGAGTCCATACCATCCTTGACCACATCGTCACTTACCAACAGGTGAGATAATGGTTAAACGCTAGCCTATATATTTATTTATTTAAAGTTTTTTTCATTTTTAACTTTTTCTATAATCTATCAAGTAAAATACATACCAGGAAGGAAAATTTCAAGCAAATGTGTCACTGACATATTGATAAATTGCAATATGATTCAAATAGAAAGAAAAAAAAATCAAATAATATCTACATCTCCAAAAAAAAACACAACTCACTCCTATTACAAAAATAACCGTTTTTATATAACTAAATAACCTTAACCCATTTTAATGTAACTTTAATACACTACTAACGACTGTATGGGGATAACACTGAATAACACAATGTGCTGTACTGATGTTATTACAATAATAATTATTATAATAATGTAATCCGCGGGTACATAGTGACGCGTTTTCGACACGTACGTAGAACGTGAGGCAATCATTGTTTTTCTTTTATTGATTTCGCTTCACAAGTATTGTTTAACCAGTACCACAGAATAGTAGATTGTATCACGGGGTGCAACATTTTTTTTTGCGGCCGCTATTTTGAATTAAGAGAGGAGCGAGGGATTCTAGAGCGGAATGCCGAGAATGAGTTTCGAGCATAGCGA
This sequence comes from Cabera pusaria, assembly GCA_954871355.1. Taxonomy (NCBI): domain Eukaryota; kingdom Metazoa; phylum Arthropoda; class Insecta; order Lepidoptera; family Geometridae; genus Cabera; species Cabera pusaria. Next base: position 12,873,401 of record OX940911.1, read on the forward strand.
GGGATTCAAAGTACGCGTCGGTCGAGAAAAAATAATGTTGCGGCCGAGTGATACAACTTTTCAACCCCCTCTATGGGAAAATGGAATAGATAAAAGGTTCTTAAGAGTAGCAGTTCCAGAGTAGTATAAAAGACACTGACTAAGATAAATTAACATAATAAACCAATGAACACATACAGTTACCGACGAAAACAACGCACCTTTTGCACTTTTCACGTATTGTTTTGGGCAGGCAGCAGTAGGTAATATATTTCACATGACATTCGTTAGCTGCGTCGTTTCTTATACATTCAGGTGTTATTAATACTTTAACAAACTATCTGACCTTTTTTCTTCAAAATTAAACATAATTTGTAGTGCACTGTAAAATATACTGTTGTTTAATAGGTAAATGTACATACTACTAAGAAATATCAGAATCTACGTGTGGCTAATGTGATGTGATGATATGATACGTAGTAAATATTTAAGACAATACTATATAAAATAATAAAATAATATATGAATTACGTGTAGTCATAAGACTAGAATATCGTGACATAAATTCGCGCACAATTTTTATTTCTTCTTGGCCACCACACGCTTTGTATAAGATGCCATTTCGCTCGCTTAAATCATTATTCTTTACCCCGTATTTTTAGCCTTGCGGGATTTGTTTACTTTATTAGCACGGCACGCTCTCTATTTGATAGAACAGGTACAAGTCCCACACAATATTATTATTGAAACTCTTTAGGCCGGGCACTATAGAAGAACATTTAAAATCATTTTACCGCCGGCTCAAAAGGTTTGAAAGAAAATACCTAGTTTGCACGCAGTTATCAAGAACCAATCAGCTATAATATTGATGATCGATTTTTATATAAGTAATTTATTTATAAATCATATCGATTCTATATCAATAATAAATAAATAACTGAAACAATACTCTGTTGCTATGCAATAACCTACATTTCACCACTGTAGTTACAACATTGCTGAGAAAGCTTAATCATGACGGAGTGCGAAGGTCACGAGTGACAACACTGTGGTGTCAAGTGTTTGTGGTGCCACTGGTAGTACGGGATTAGTACATTCTTTTTACCCGGCTGCGTCAAAGATAATAATGAAGAAAGAAAAAAGAAAAAGAAAAAACAAACAAACCGACATAAATGCCGCGTCATTAACCGACTTCACAAAAAAGGAGGATGTTCTCAATTCGTCTGTATGTTTTTCTTTTTTTTGTGTCTATGTTACGCGATTACTCCGTCAATTGTGAACCGATTCGAATGATTCTTTTTGTAATCGGTAGGGTACGTTTCCGAGGTTGTTCCATTGTAACTTCATCGAGATTTGATAAGTATCTCCAGATATATGACGATAAAAGTCTCAAACTTGCTACTGAAACTGAGTCGCGGGGCATGGAAGTCGGTTCTTTTAGTTTTTAAACTATCTTAATTATTTTATATCATATAAGCTAGTGTTTGATCACTATCTCACCTGTTGTTAAGTGATGATGCAGTCGAGAATGGTAGCACACTAGGCCTAGAATGGCAAATACTCATCAGAACTCAATGAATTTACAATGGGACCAAACAGGAAGAATGCTCAAACAAGAATTTTCCAAATTTTAAGAGCGGAAGGTTCTAACGGAGTTCTGAGGTAACAAACAAAAAATAAAAAACAGTCAAATTAAGAACTTCCTCCTCTTTTGACATCGGTTAAATAAAAGAAATATTATAATTTTCGCAGTCTATGGCTGGTCAGCTAGAACGATAAGTTGAGAATTACGACAACCATTAGATCAACAAATATTTGAAAAAAAAAACACAATATAAATTATTAATCACTCACTTATGTAGTTCTATTTACGTCATCCCTGATAAAGAATAAATCGAATTTTATTTACCTATTACAAGCGTAAATAAAACTAAAAGTCACGAGTTCAATATTTCCTCACGTGCACATGTAATTAAATATAAATAATTATATGTTATAGTTGTAAATAATAATTTAAATAATTATTTTAAGTGTAGTAACGAGTTTAAATCGGTTAAGTTTAAAGACTGTGTTAGAAACGATATCTTAATGAGTAATGCAAGCATTTAGTGATATACTATTATTATCTTTTCTATGGTGATATGTAGGGTGCATAGTCATAGTGCCCGTATTTATAAATGTAGATTAGCTAAAACATAAAATAAATACTAACTGCGCTTCGCGTCTTTTGCCGTTTTGACAAGGTATCCTATGACCTGTTCTACTCTTTTGCTTATTTATATTCGTAAATTTGAGCCAAATCTGTTGAGCTGTTTGACCGTGTTCGAAGTGGTAACAATGAAACGAATATATTAACTAGCGTACTAAGAATATTGGTGTTGTTGTCACCCAAGATTGTAAGTGTCCACAATACAAAACAATATAATTTATGATCGTACAAAACGAAAACATTATATAAAAATTAGACTTCACATGCCGCGATAGTGAAAATATCCACTAACTATAATCATGTCGTAGAGGTATCAAATTTGTTTATATTTTTTATCCTCATATCTCCGGAGATGATTATCATATCTCGATAAAATTTGAATGGGACCAAACGGAAGGCATAATCTCTCAATAAAAAAAATAATTTTTCAAATCGGTTAATTTGGTGGAGTTCTGAGGTAACAAACATAAAAAATAATAATTAGGAGTAAAAAATATTTTTAAAAGCAAGCTTATATCTGGGACAATGAACTAAAATGTTAAAAATAAATTCTAGTAAGTATTTGACGTGTAGGTACTTACCTATATTCTTAAAAGCTTGAAGCACTACCCGTTTTTCAGGCTAGGTAATTACTATACTTCAGTGCCTCAAGCTTTTAAAAATATAGGTAAGTACCTACACGCCAAATACTTACTAGAATTTATTTTTAACATTTTAGTCCCAAATAAAAGCTTGTTTTAAAAAATATTTTTTACTTAAAATTTATTTTTAACTTTTTAGTAGGTAGGTATAGATACCGACTACCTACCTCCTACCTAAGTATTTAAGAGAAGGCATGATGTTTTAAAATATTCCGCGGATATTTGATGTGATTATGGGTAAAGTGCTCTTCAAGGAAAATCAATCGACCCGGTGGGGTTATATTGCTTTATAACAGAAATGCTATGGCCACCTTACAGCTTCATCATCAGATCCTGGCTATCATTTAAGTGTAAAGTGCTCCTCAAGACGAAGCAGTTGAGCCCAATTCACTGGGGTTACGTTATTTTATCACAGAGATGCCGTGGCCACCTTCCAGCTTCCATCACCAGTTGCTAAATATCATCTAGATGTAAAGTTCTCTTCAAGACGAATCAATCGAGCCCAAACTCGTTAGTGTTTTGTTTTTTTATCACAGATATTCCGTGGCTGCCTTACAGCTTCATCATCAGACCCTGGATATTATCTAGGTGTAAAGTTCTCTTCAAGACGAATCAATCGAGCCCAAACTCGGTAGAGTTACGTTGATTTATCACAGAGATGCCGTGGCCACCTTCCAGCTTCATCATCAGACCAGCTCCATGGTACCATATCATTGTATTGTCACCAAAGATACATAAGTACACCGAATTTGAGTCCAACGGACATCGGTAAGTGGGTCTAATTTAGCTTCCAAGATTCCACCCGAACAAACATAGTGACATACATACATACATACATACAAACATACATACATGTATTGCAAGTTAAATAAAAGCTTGTAAAAAAATACAGTCGAATAGAGAACCTACTCCTTTTTTGTGAAGTTGGTTATAAATATAATGGATATTGACACCAATTACAACAACAAGTGTTTACATTGATATCGAAGCGTCGTGTCATCGCAAACGTCTAGAGATGCAGCTAGAAAGTTGTATATTTGCATCTCTTTTTAACCGACTTCACAAAAAAGGAGGAGGTTCTCAATTCGTCTGTATGTTTTTTTTTTTTTTTTTTTGTGTGTATGTTACGCGATTTCTCCATCAATTGTGAACGGATTCAAATGATTCTTTTTTTAATTGGTAGGATACGTTTCCGAGGTGGTCCCATTTTAATTTTATCGAGATCTGATTAGTATCACCAGAGATATGGAGATAAATACCCCAAACATAGGAGATTGTACTAGTTTTAGTAGAAGAGTCCCAAGAAGATTATACACAATGGAGGTTGCTATTGCATATAAGATATTCTTACGGTAACTGTGAGCGAGATAGAAATAAAGGTGGGGATAAATTTTTTTTATATCTTATAGGCAAGCGTTTGACCACTATCTCACCTGTTGCTAAGTGATGATGCGGTCGAAGATAGAGAAGTGGACTAGAATGGGAACTGGCTCTCAAGGATAGCTGCCGGAACACATTAGATGTTTGGCGACAGATTTTCTGACTTGAGGGTGGTAGCTGGCCAGGCGGACACTAGATATGTTCTACCACCATGCGGGGGTTATTGGTTTCTTAACGATGTTTTCCTTCACCGGAGGGCCACTGTGAGAAGCACACATATATTTTTCGATAGAAAAATTCATTGGTGCACGGCGGTTTGAACTCGGTACCACGGCATCAAAGCCGACTGTTCTCCCAATTACGCCACCGGGTCCTCAATAAATAATTATATATTAATAATTATAATAAATAATTATGTATAAATATAAATAATTTGTCTTCACAGGAATGTTCTACCGGGCAAAGTCTTGTTAGAGTGCAAACTTTTTTAAACATACCTAATATTTTTTGACATGACATGACATTTGGCGAAGATGGCGGCCATTTCAGTCCCGCGACACTGCATACATAATTAAATAACTCAGAATCATGAACGTACTTTGTACCAATCAACACAGCAAAAAAAAATTATAAGCATAAAACCACATATTATATAATAGTTACTACGTAAATAATACTTTCCGTTGTTAGGTTGGCTACACAGTGCTTACATAATTCGGGTATCCACAATATAGGGAAGTGCCTCTTATAACGTAGTAGAGTGATTCAGTACCCTAGTTCAGTACCCTGTTGGCCATATGGCGGCAATTAATGTTAATAATCGCAAATAATACTTTTTTATATTCATTTTGGAATACAACTAGTCCGTGTTATAGAAGTATTTGGAATTATTGTAATAAAATAGACAATTAATTATCGTGTGTCAGATGCTTTTATTGCACAGGGCCATTTTGGACATTGTCCTATGAGACCTTGATGACATCATTATTACTAGTGAATATTTTCACTTTAGCGCGGCATTTAAAGTCAATTTTTTTAGGGTTCCGAACCGAAAGGCTACCAAATGAACACTTTCTGAGACTTTGTTGTCTGTTCGTCCGTCCGTCCGTCCGTCCGTGTGTCTATATGTGCGCACATTACAGATCTGTATCTTCTTAACCGTTATAGGTACACACTTGAAATTTTCAAAAAGTATATATCCGTCAGTGTATAACGGCCCAGACACGAAATTTCATAGATGCATGTAATTTCATTAAAACTTTTTTTGCACTAAAAAGGGTAAAATAAGTTATTTTTCAAAAAAAATAAAACCGATGAAGTCGGTTTTATTTTTTTTTCCGGCACCGACTTCAAATAGAGACGTGGGTAACGCTTATAATAATTTTAAGTAAATTATTTTTCGCTTTTGAGTGCCTTTTTGTGGTTATGAAGTCGGTTTTATTTTTTTGAAAAATAACTTATTTAAGTGACGATTATCCTCCGAAATTCATCGCTATGCATGTACACTAACGGCCCTGTAGACCTCTCGAGCTTTTTTAGGGTTCCGAACTCAAAGGGTACCAACGGAACCCTATTACTGAGACTCCGCTATCCGTCTGTCTGTCTGTCTGTCTGTCTGTCCGTCTGTCACCAGGCTGTATCTCATGAACCGTGATAGTTAGACAGTTGAAATATTTACAGATTATGTATTTCTGTCGCCGCTATAATAACAAATACTAAGATCAGACAAAGTTAAAAATTAAAGGCTTTAAAATAAAATAAAAAAGTGTAGTTTACGATAAAAATCTATGAATCTTCATAGATGGCGCTATCGTGTTTACCTTAATCTCGGAATCTAAATGTGAATCTTGGAAACGGCTCCAACGATTAAGTAAAATTTAGTATACAGGGGATTTCGGGGACGGTAAATCGATCTAGCTAGGATTAATTTTTAGAAAATGTTGTTTTATTCGTGTTTTCAATAATCAACTTTATCGATAATCAACTTAAAATATGACTCTTCCCGACATGTATTGGCGAGTAGAAGTAGCTTTAGTGTTATTTTACTTGGTGATTAGAAGTTCGTTAGATATTCGTTAGATGGCGTTCGGAACCCTCCGTGTGCGACAAAAGTCTGACTTGCACTTGGCCAGTTTTATTTTACTCATGTGTCAGTCTTTAAATTCATATGCAGGGCTAGCATGGCCTTATCCCCGGGGGAAGACAACATTATTTCCCTGTTTTTCGCCACTGACAGGAGATCAATACAACAATTTAAACGCTTGGTGAAGTTTACCCCGAGTTTTGATTTTGTTTCGTATTAAAAAGTTTAAAAAAAGAATTGATTAAAAGTCAGCGGGCGGTTATAATTGTCGAAAAACTTTAAGTACTTATAATTTGCCATCTCCACCAAACAAAAACTCGGATAGGTGGAAAGACAAAATAGTCCCCTTGCCATGCTGTAGATCTTTATGACTTGTTTCGGGTTAAACTTTATTGGATCCGTATCACAGAATAATTAATAGTACTGCGTATAATACGCTCGTATAATACGCCCGTATAATATTTTGACAAGGTATTGACGTACATATTGTACTTTGAAGGACATAGACATTGTTTTATTTACTACCACATCATCACTTGAATATTGTTAAAGTAGGTATGTTTTGTACAATTAATTCAATTGAAATTCGTGTCAGGATTGCCAGGAACTAACTAATTCAACTCGTCTTTTCAACTTATTCAAGTTGTTAATTTATTGATATAATGTCAATGACTTCTATCAACCCAAGAAGGTTTATACTCAATGGAAATTGCGTGCTGAACAAAGTCTTGAATAGGAGAAATTATGTAGGTTAAAGGTAAGGAAAACCATCTTCTAGAGCGATCAAAATAAAAAACTATCTGGGAAAACAAAGTAAAAACTGCGTTTCCCGATAAGTTTTTTTATATTATTTAGACTAGCGTTTGACCACTATCTCACCTGTTGGTGAACGGTGATGGGTTGTGGATAATAGCACGCTAGGCCTAGCATGGGAACTTTCAAGGACATGTGCCGGATCACATTAAATGTTTGGCGACAGATTTTCCCACTTGAGGATGGTAGCGGGCTAGGCTGACACTAGACAGTGTCCCACCACCATTCCGGGGGTCGGGGTTTCAGAACGATGTTTTTCCTTCACCGGAGGGCCACTATAAAATGCGCATATATATTTTAATATTTGGAGAGATAAATCCATTGGAACACTACGTGGATTTGGACCCGCTACCTCTGGCGTTAAAGCCGACCATTTTTAGGGTTCCGTAGCCTAATGGCATAAAACGGAACCCTTATAGATTCGTCATGTCTGTCTGTCCATATGTCACAGCCATTTTATTCCGAAACTATTAATACTACACAGTTGAAACTTGGTAGGTGTATTTTGATTACCGCTTTACGATTTTTATACAAAAATAAAAAAAAAAGCCTAATCAAACCTATAAGTGTAAGTGCGGGGTGTTTATAGATACGAGTAGACCTACTCGACTACTTAAAATGACATTGAGGTTCCTAAAACTATTTTTTCTCAAAGTCCATAATTTGAAACATAGACACTTCTAAAGTGGTAAAATATGTGTCTTGCACTTGGATAGTTTAATTTATATATTTATCTTATGGGCTAGCATTTGACCACTATCTCGCCTGGTCGCAAGCAATGATGTGGTCGAAGATGGTGGACACGCCAGGCCTAGAATATTCTGACTCTCAAGGGCTGTGAGCTGCCAGAACACCGTAAGGTTATGGCGGTAGATTTTCTCCATATGGTGGTAAGCTACCTTTTGGTAGCAAGTCACGCAGAATATCGATATAATTCACTTACCACTTATGAAAACGTCATGATAAAATTATGATGTATGACCCGTATCTATGACAAGATCTAGATCAGATAGATTTTAACAGGAAATCGAAATATTAAATATCTATGTAAACATGATTATGATCTTAATTAGGCGCTTTAAATATGTATAGACATTAAAAATGGCAAGATAATCTATAATGATTGAAGTAATTAAAGATTATCTTGCCATTTTTAATAAAAGAAAAGACCTTAAGAGCGAACGCGGAGCAACTTTTCCATACAAATGTATCCCGTTTCCTCACTGGAAAATGCTTCTAGACCAAAATTTGTTTCTACAACAAATCAAGGTTTGTTGTAGCTATGGCCATATCATTTGTTTTTTTTAACAAGCAATTGCAAAAAGAAATATAAGTAAGCCTTTTTATCTCCTCTTTAAGATTTTTGAAGGGTCATATTTCTTATTTGCAATTGGTTGGTCGAAAAAGCAAATGATAGGGGCGAGGCGTAGCAACAGCAGTCCTTGATTTTTTGTAGAAAAAAATTTTGCTCTAGATGCATTTTCCAGGGTGGAAACGTGGGAGAGGAATATGTTTGTATGGAAAAGTGCACCCCGCATTCGCTCTTAACGAAAAACACAGTTTTTTCTTTGTTGTCACAGATAGCTTTTGAGTTTGGTTTTCTTAGAAGATGGTTCTCCTTACCTCTAACCTACATAATTACTCCTACTCAAGACATTTTTCAGTATGCAATCTCCATTGATTATATACCTTCTTGGGTTGATCGAAGTCGTAAGTTGAAATGACGAATTGGATAAATTAGTTCCTGGCAATCCTGAAACGAATGGTGAATGTTTGCTTGTCTTGATTATCGAAATAAAGATGTTTTTTACTCTTGCAGGCAAAAACGTCTAAACAGATTTGGATAAAATTATGCATACCGATAGTACCTATATTACTTATCTTATAAGTCTTATAACAGAGCTTAACACACATATGAGACTTTTTAGGGTTCCGTACCTTAAAAGGAAAAAAAGGAACCCTAATAGGATCACTTTGTTATCCGTCTGTCTGTCTGTACGTCAAGTCTTATAGCCTAGCGTTTGAGCACTATCTCGCCTGGTGGTAAGCGATGATGTGGTCGAAAATGGTGAACTCGCTAAGCCTAGAATACTCTGACTCTCAATGACTGTATGCTGCCGAAATACCGTTAATAATAGTATCATCATCATCATCATCAACCGGTATCAGTCCACTGCTTGACGTAGACCTCTTCCAAAATGCGCCACTGAACCCGATCTTCGGCTCTTCTTTTCCAGTCCCTGCCTTGGGGCCTTGGCTTTGTGTGCGACTTTTCATCTTTGGGAGGAATATGCCATAATCGCCACTCTGGGCAGGCGGGTTGGCGATCGCAGGACGTAGCTTCTCGCACCGGTAACGCTGCTGCCCGTCACCGGCCTGTAGTATTTAGCTATGCTATAATTTTGAAATGGTTATACCGCCATTTGTCGGTCGCCAGAGCCTCGTTCATTGGTCAGCAGGATACACCACGGGCAGGTGAGGTTGGCTGGGAGCACTGAGGTGGTATTTGTGCTCCCTTACATCCCCATAATAATAGTATATAATACTAATAGTATAAATATAACACAATAGGGAATATGCATGATTTTTTGAAATATTTTTAAGTCACTGATTACATCCATTGAACACAGTAAAAAAATGAAATAATACTGAAAGTGTTCAAATGAAGCAAAAAAAAATCGTTTTAGCATTGCAAAAATATGAGGTATCTAAAACGCTGCCAAATTTTCGCGCGCCTTCGTGACGTCACAGTGCACCGCACGGTCTCCACAGATCAAATATTTTTATGAGAAATAGTACGTATTCGTTCAACAGTGCATAGTATTTCTATGAAAAAGATTTAATCTGTGGAGACCGTGTGGTGCCCTGTGACGTCACTTTCTAATTGACTAGTGGTGATTACTGGTGATGTTTTTTGCAAATTAAAATTTCCCACGTTTTTTTTGCATTTTTCATATTATATTTTTACACATTTAAGAGTATTTTATTTATAAAAAAATGTTTAACAAACAACACCAGAACAATAATGATTCGAAAATACTACACTACATGCATATTCCCTATTAATAGAAAACTAAAATGCATCCATACCAATGATGATATATCCATCGGACCGCTTCAAATATTTATAAAGCGATCTCTCCAATTTCGCTCCAATATTTCCCAGCGACATTATGATGAAATTTGTATAGATTAACACTATTTCTTACAGAAACTTTGTATTAAACACGATCACTTCACACAAAACCGATTAGGACACTAAAATCGATTAGAACATTCATCTAAACGACCGCGGCAGAAAATTTCCGCTTCCTATTTAAGAAACAAAATCTTAAAGAAACTAAATTGCATTTTTTGTATTTAGTTACTTTGTTATCAATGGTTGTTATCAGTTACGGTGATGATGATTGATAAGATGTTTATTCAATTGTTAGTAGAATTAAATTATGTTTTAAACGATTTCAAAATGATGAGATTGGTGTATATAATATATTAAATTATATTTGTGTTATTATTTTCTGGGCATATTCTATGTGTTTTTTGTGCCGGGTTTATTTTTGAGATGGACAAGGCAAGTTCAAAAACTGTTTTCATTTCAAGCTTGCTGTAAAAATTATACAAATTGTATGAGAAAAGGTTTTCGTGATATCTGACATTCTAGTAATCGTACCTCAGTCGTTCCTATACAGTGTTTTGATCCTATAAATAAACAGTATTGATTGAAATAAAAAAATAGAACCGGCCAAGTGCGAGTTGGACTCGCGCATCGAGGGTTCCGTACAAACTTGTCAATCTAGGTTGAAAAACAAACTTAACTTTGCCTGTTCGATCCCTAGACCAATCCCTAGACACGTTTAATGCACCAAACGCAAATAATAGGTTTGTTATAGCAAATTCGCATTTTTAACCGACTTCAAAAAAAGGAGGAGGTTTATCAATTCGACCGTATATATATATATATATATTTTTTTTTTTTTTTTTTTATGTTTGTTCGGGGATAACTTCGTCATTTATGCACCGATTTTGATTATTCTTTTTTTGTTCGAAAGGAGATATCCCAAGTGTGGTACCATGGTAATTTTATTGAGGTCTTATAAGTATCTCCAGAGATATTGAGATAAACATCTCAAAATTGGTACTGAAAATGAACATTGAAGTCGGTTCTTTTTTAGTTTTTAAACGATATTATTTATTAAACTACAAACTTACGGTTTTCTGATTTTTTTTCTATAAAAAAGGTTCAAGACCTTGCTTCTTGTCTAATTTCATGATTCTAGTTCAACGGGGAGTAGGTATCCAATAGGTTTCTACTCCCTTGTGAAATCGCAAAATATGCTAAAATATGCGACATAAACCGTCGTCATATATTTTGATTGCGTTGACCTACAACCTACATTTTTTTACAGCTGAAAGATACCATAGACCCGAGTATTTGATATAAGTTTTAAACTGACATCTTTACGCGTTTCTGAGGAAAACATCTTGAAAGTCAGATAGACATACACAGAGACGGACAGACGGACATACAGACAGATGGACAATAAAAAGATCCTATATGGGTTCCTTTTTAGGGTTCCGTAGTCCTGACAAGGAACCCTTATAGTTTCATCATGTCCGTCTGCCTGTCTGTCCGAGGTTTTGCTAAGAGACCGTTAATACTAGAAAGCTGTAATTTTGTGAGGGTATGTAAATAAATGACGCCGATAAAGTGATGAAATAAAATTTTGAAAAATTTTTTTTTTTTAGGGTAGCTCCCCTATATGAGAAGTGGGGATGAGTTTTTTTTCACTCTCTAGTTAGTAGGAGTACCTAGTTGCTTGTTTATAACGGGTAAAGACTTGCATTGAATAACAGGCTACTACGGAACCCTACACTGCACGTGGCCCGACACGCACTTGACCGGTTATTATTTTCTTTTTGAGATACGGAGCCCTATAAATGCAAGTAAATGCGCAATTTACACAAGATTGCGAAAACATTGTGGCGCTGTAATATTTTACATAATTTACAATCACGTTTTTAACTATTCTTTTATCTTGTCTCATGTTGACTTATGTTACATTATAATCTTTTGTATACATGTTTATAACTTGTATGTAGTTGCACCCTACAGTAAATTTAGTTTAATCGACGAATTTGATTTGATTAATGATTAAAAAATACTATAAAAATGTATAGTATTTTAATCATTTATCTAACTTTCATCATTTAAGGTACGGCCACACCGCGGCGTCCTGCGATCTGCGGGCGCGATCAGTACTTTTCAATTGTTTTCTGATCGCGTTCGGTGTGAACCAGCGGGTACAAATACTACTGCGCTATCTGATCGCCGCCTAGCTCGAGCACGCAGAACGCTGGGGTGTGTCCTTACCTTTATACTATGGCTACTTCGGTTCGTCAATAATCTTCGTCGAAATGGAAATTCACAGATAACGGCGAGAAATCGGTTGACAGAAATCGAATCTGGCGCGTTTTACGGTAACTACCATCACAATGATTCATTCTGTATATTATACGACTAAGGCGTCCATTAAACGGTAGGCTATCCGTCAATCAAAACCATCAATCTTGACTTATGGTTGCTGATGCAGCCATCAAAAGTATGTAAATTTCGGTCGAGCACCGTCAATCACCCCATTAGACGATAGGTTTTCCATCAGTCACGCAAACTGACAACAAAACCTATCGTGTAATGGACGCCTTAGGACCAAGTTTACTGAACTATTTCTTTGCTTTTTATAGGAGTTTATTTAGATAAAATTATCTAATTCCCATTTTACACAGATCCTAAAACATAACCCTCAAATATCTAAATTATTTATTCTATGCTAGCGCATCATTTTGAAATCGATTTTTTTAAGTTTTTAAACGAAACCAAATACAAACTTTTCATTTAACTAGTCACCTTCACGCGTTTACATTTTATGTCGCGTTTACAATAAAATAAAGATACAATTTCACATTTTTCACTAAAATTTAAAACAGTCACATTTTTGTGTTAATTTATTTAACCGCACGCTCACTTCACAGCAACACAATGATGTTTGTCAGTTTGTGATCTACCCTCATTATAGTATGTTATATCAGTAATAATGTAAACATATTAAATTGTTACTGTTAGTATGAATTTATTGTTTGAGATAATGTTATCAAGCAGTCGAGGGCGCGTGGAAAATATGATGAGACGAAGTTCATTGTTTCTGTGAACTACTGAGTAATACATGGAAAATATTTATGATCGATTTTTTTTTCCTTTATAGATTTATCTACATGACGTAGATATCTCACTACCATAACAATCTAGCCTTTTATCAAATTTGGTTTTGTATATATACTAAATATATGTACTTATATACCTTTATACACTATACCTATACACATACATAACATCCATATAGGTATACAAAACATGTACACATTATAAAATAGCGATAAATAACGTAATTATGTAATAAATAGTAAATATTACATACATACACATTACAATAATAAATATATATTATATTATGAGTGACAAATAATTATTTTTCACCATGTTTTTGAAAATCGGTAAAGATTTTGCTCGTCCCACGTCTAAGGGGAGATCATTCCAGAGTTTTGATGCTTGTACTGTAAATGAATTGGCAAAATATTCCGTAGTATGTGCAGGGATCTTTAGTAGGAGGGTTTCATTGGAACGTAAAGAGAGAGAATGACATTGGTGTAGAAATTGAAAGCGTTCTTTCAAGTAAGGAAGGAGGAGTAAAAGGAATGAAAAGAACAGAATAGAGTAGGGATAGAATGTGAGCATTCCAGCGCAGACGTATGGGTAACCATTCATTCTGGTAATTTGAAGAAACCCCAGTAATGCGTTAATAACAATAAAGTGCGATAAATTAAAAGGGAATTATTAATATCGTTATCACAACAACAACAACAACTTTGAAAAGGGACAAGTCTGAGTAGAAATTTAATTAATGAGTTCCGTAATGTCGCAATAAATTAATCTCCAAGGTCCGCTACCTATTACGGAATTCCGTTTCCAAAAGAACATTTCGAACGGAAAACTACTGTACGTTTGTGATAGGTCTATAGTTTTGGATGGATTAAATGCGTTCGAAATTACGAAACGATATTCCAGATATGTTGCCGGCCTTATGAATTATTTATACAATGATTAATAAGATAGTTAAGGTACGGCCAAACCGCGAAGTCCTGCGATCTGCGGGTGCGATCTCAGTACTTTTCAATTGTTTTCTAATCGCGTTTGGTGTAAACCGGTCGGTACAAATATGTACTACTGCGCTATCTGATCGCTATAGATCGCTTACGCAGGACGCTGCGGTGTGTCCGTACCTTTAGACACTTAAAATAGTTTAAAAATAAATACCGGCCAAGTAGAGTAGGACTCGCCTCGCCACCGAGGCTTCCGTACCAACTTCTCAGACTATGTTAAACGAAAAACTTAACTTTGTAGTTCGATCCATAGCAAATGTATTGCACCAACTACAGATATTAATTTATTCAATTATTTTATTATTTGCTACACACCTTCTCCACATGATTTTTGCATTTAAGACCTTGATCCAGCTCAAAACCTAAAAACGTAGTGGACATGGTTTGTTCGAGCAGTCACCCATCTACATAAACATTCAGTCGTCTGTAATAACGGCCTAAAAGGTTAAACATGAGAAAATGCGTCTTGTTTTAATTTAAAGTAAGCCCATTAAGAAGAAACACTGAGCGAGCTGTAATGTGATGCCGTTTCATTCAACTTTTCCTGCACTTAGTCTACGAATGAAGCAGTGACGATCGCGGCTACATCATCAACATAGACATACATCATCAACGTCAGACAGATGATTGAGCGTCTAGGAAAACAACAAGTTTGTAGACGGATGATCCTTGCGCAACACCCATTGTAGATCCCATTGGTTCGGACCTTTCTCTCCAGATAATGAGTTTGTAATAGTAAAATATCTTTTTAGGGTTCCGTACCCAAAGGGTAAAACGGGACCCTATTACTAAGACTCCGCTGTCCGTCTGTCTGTCTGTCTGTCTGTCTGTCCGTCTGTCACCAGGCTATAGCTCATTAACCGTGATAGTTAGACAGTTGAAATTTTCACAGATGGTGTATTTCTGTTGCCGCTAGAAGAACAAATACTAAAAACAAAATAGAGTTAAAAATTAAAGGGGGTCCCCACACAAAAAACGTGTTTTTAAACGCCATCTATCTAATTAGTTTCGGCAAAATTACATAGATGGCGCTAGTAAACGAGCCCCGTCTTTCTAGATCGCGACCAAACCAAATATTCTGGGTAATATCAATTAATCAAATATATGAGGTTGAAACTCTGTTATGTTTCGTATTGTACGGAACCCTCCCTAAGTGTGCGATAAGAGACGCGATGCTGACTCGCACTTGGCCAGTTTTATTTTAGTTATTACACTAAATATGTATGGTTTTCAGGTTTATTCCTATATAAGTGGTTCAAGACCTTGCTTCTGGCCAAATTTCGCGATTCTTCATCGATGCTTCATTCGTAGACTAGGTGGAGGAAAAGTTGAATGAAACGGCATCACAGCTCGCGCAGTGGTGCTTATATCTTAATGGACTTGCTTTAAATTAAAAAAGAACGCATTTTTTTATGTTTAACCTTTCAGGCCGTTATTACAAACGACTGAATGTATATGTAGATAGGAAACTTCTCGAACAAACCATGTCCACTACATTTTAGGTTTTGAGCTGAATCAAGGTCTTAAATGGGAAAATCATGTGGACAAGGTGTGTAGCAAAATAGGCAGTGCGTGCTTCGCGCTAGGCCGGGTCACTCGAACCGTAGATATGTTGTTTAATAACAAATAACTGGCCAAGTGCAAGTCGGACTCGCAGTCGTAGGGTTCCGTAACACAATAGAGTATTCTATAGCTATGATTTTTCGCAACTACAAAAATAAAAAATATATGTTTGTATGAAAAACAAAGTTATCATTGCGGTCGCCATATCTCTAAAACTGCTGACTGTATCTCGTTCAAACCAATTTTCGTTGTTAGTTTTTATTGAGATCTACAATATATATTTTTTTAGATTTTTCACTCCCATACTTTAAAAGTTACAGGGGGGGGGGGCAACACATTTTACTCTCCTGTGTTTCAGTTCCATGTATGGGATGCCCCCCCTTAAACTTTTATATTTTTTATTTTTGTTTAAAAATCGGAAAGCGGTTCACAGAATTCATCTAAGTACCAAGTTTCAATTCTGTAGTCCTAACAGTTTCTGAATAAAATGCTGTGACATACGGACGGACAGACAGACAGACAGACATGACAAATCTATAAGGGTTCCGTTTTTTGCCATTCGCCTACGGAACCCTAAAAAAGGTAAATTTACTATTACAAACTTATTTGTAGTTGGTGCAATACATATTCTATGGATCCAACTAAAAAGTTAAGTTTGTCCCTTAAAAATTAAATCCCTAGTCTGAGAAGTTGGTACGGCAGCCTCGGTGAACGAGTCCAACTCGACTTGCCCGGCTTTATTTTTAATTGGTATCCTTATTTTACTGGTTCAACGAGATTCTGATAAGTATCTCCAGAGATATGGAGATAAACAACTCAAACTGGTACTGAATATGACTAGAGCGGCATTTGAAGTCTTTTTTTTTGGTTTTAAATCGATCTTAAATTATTATTATTTTTAGAACAAGTAATTAATTTAAAAACAATTAAATAACTTCGTACTTGACTGACTATCTGATAAGTGAAATTGATTGCGTTCCAAAAATAAATTTATCAACAATTTAAGCTGCTTACAAAATATTTCATTAAGTATATTTTTCAAGTAATATACCTTTATCGAATGTGATTACCAAATAACGTCATTTGATAATAATGTTTATCAAATGATTCAAATCTTGGATGAATCATAAATTTTAAATACATTGATAGCCTACCGTTTGACTACTATCTCGCCTGGTGGTAAATGATGATGTGGTCGAAGATGGTGAACGTGCTACTTACTAGGCCTATAATGGGCTGACTCCAAGAACTGTGTGTTGCTGGAACACCGTAAGGTTATGGCGCCAGATTATCTCCTCAATGGTCGTAAGCTACTTCTTGGTAGCAAGTCAGGCTAAACATCGATATAATGCTTCTACCACCTTGTGGTACCACCAAGGGTTTTCATACATTCACATAGGAGATGTGTTATTATTATTCTATTTAAAATCCAATATTTAAAAAGGTCCGTATTATATATAAACAACAACCATCGTAATTCGAGTGATAGGTAATATAACAACGCAATACAAGATTCGATTCCAAGTAAACACACTCTGTATATTATGATATGACAAAAACGTGGGAATCCACCGTTTCTCATTGAATGTTGGATGTATAAAGGAAAGTAATACAAACTATTAGATTGAAGAGTTATTGTTTTTTTAATCGACCGATAAGTTAAGCACTAATGTTTTTTATAGCTAGCGTTTGACCACTATCTCGTCTGGTGGTAAGCGAGGATGTGGTCGAAGATGGTGAACACGTCAGACCTAGAATACTCTGACTCTCAAGGGCTGTGTGCTGCCAGAACACAGTAAGGTTATGACGGCTTTCGAGCATTTACCAATGGAGATGTTAACGTTGTAATCCGCAAACATTTTTTTCTGCCGATACTTACGGGGGACGAGGTAAACACGCATTGCACACACAAATCACTCACTTTAACGATCCCGCACACGAGATTGAAACACGCACACAGTATTAAAAATACAGCGTAGTTACGCACGCTCATATGGCCAATAATGGCTATATGGCCACCAGAGGGGTACGCCAAGGCGTTTGACATCTCCATTGGTAAATGCTCGAAGATGACGGCAGATTGGTGCTAAGCTACTTTTTGGTTGCAAGTAAGGCGAAACATCGATATAATGCTTCTACACATCGATCGTGGATGAACACTCGTGCTGGGATATGAACCGGCGACCTCTCGCATAAAAGTCAAGCCTTTTTAACCAACTTAAAAAAGGAGGTTCTCAATTCGACCGCATTTTATATTTTTTATGTCTGTTCGCGGATAACTTCGTCGTTATAAACCGATTTTCATGACAATTTTTTTGTTGGAAAGGAGATATTCCAAGGGTGAAACCATAGTAATTTGATCGAGATTTGATAAGTATCTCCAGAGATATGGAGATAAACCCTCAAACTTGATACTGAAACTTAAACAGCGCGGCATTTGAAGTCGGTTCTTTTAGTTTTTAAATGATCATACGCCAACAAGTCTCGCAATTACTAACTTCTCGCAAAGTCAATGGCTTACAATTCAGTGGTACCTACTACCATTACAACCCTGGTATGACATAGCATAATTTTAACTACTATAATAAACTACCTGTGCCCCGCGGCTTCGCCCGCGTTAAGAAGTATCCTATAGCGTTATACATGCTTCTGGCTATTCCTGTACAAAATTTCAACTAAATCGGTCCTGTCGTTTGATCGTGAAGAAGTCCAAAACAAACAAATAAATAACTGACTTTCGTATTTATAATAGTGGCGTTGACTATATCCGAATCCATACCACAGAATAATGAATAGTACAAATATCCATACAACTGGCTAGCCCCATTGATAAAATCACCAGACATGGGACCTGTCTAACGCCACGAAAACAAAATGGGACTAAAAACAACTACCTACATGAAACACACACTACCTATAATTATGTATATTTCTAATGTCGAGCTTGATGTGCATGAAGAACAGAGATAGAGAGACATACACGGACTGTAGCGCGAACGAGATAGCAATAATTTTGACTGTTACGTACAACATTCTTGGCGATCGGCCGTCGGCTATCTCCGTAAACCGAACATTGCAACAGTCATAGATTAAGTGTGCAGATGTAGTAACATTGCAAAATGGAATATACGTAATGTTTATGTAAATTATTATAAATATTATGTGATTGATTTGATTCAATAAACAAAACCAAATACATCTATTATGTTAAGAAAACGTTTCATTATTTTTTAAACCCACACTCTATTGTTATGGTGTGTGTCTTAGCTTACGTGATACCGTTGTGCCCAACTGACATATATTATGTAATGCAGCCATTATTATTACCAGGTGATTTAATATGTACCTATATGTATAACCGAAAATGAAATATTATGCTACACCTCTTTTTTTAGGGTTCCGTAGCCGAATGGCAAAAAACGGAACCCTTATAGATTCGTCATGTCTGTCTGTCTGTCTGTCTGTCTGTCTGTCCGTCCGTATGTCACAGCCATTTTATTCCGAAACTGTTAGGACTACAGAATTGAAACTTGGTAAGTAGATGTATTCTGTAAACCGCTTTCCGATTTATATACAAAAATAAAAAATATAAAAGTTTAAGGGCCCCCCCTGAAACTTTTATATTTTTTCCCCCTCATATTTTCCCCCATCCCATACATGGAACTGAAACAAAAAAAATTTTTTCTTCTAACCTATACGTGTGGGGTGTCTATGGATAGGTCTTTAAAAATGACATTGAGGTTCTTAAAATCATTTTTTCTCAAAGTCAATCATTTGAAAGATAGGCGCGTCTAAAGTGGTAAAATGTGTGTCCCTCCCCCCTCTAACTTTTAAAGTATGGGAGTGAAAAATCTAAAAAAAAATATATGCTGTAGATCTCAATAAAAACAACGAACATTGGTTTGAACGAGATACAGTCAGCAGTTTTAGAGATATGGCGACCGCAAAGATAACTTTGTTTTTCATACAAACACTATGAAAAACAAAGTTAATTTTGTAGTTGCGAAAAATCATAGTAATGGAATATATAACTGTGTTACGGAACCCTACGAGTGCGAGTCCGACTTGCACTTGGCCAGTTATTATTTTAGTTCAATCTAAATCCGTTGCATGATATTTTTGAATGGGGTAGAGTAATTTTAAGTTTACTGTTTGCTTAATGTAAAATGATCCACTTTAAATCATAAAACCTTTATTGCTTAAAATCTTAATCTAATACTAAAAAATAATTTATAATACAACCACATTATACTATACAGCAGGGCTAGCATGGCAAGGGGACTATTTTGTTATAAATATAGATATTAAACACTACATAATATGGTTAGTTAACTTCTATATATGCTAATCATACATACATTTTACTATAAAATTGTACTTATTATTATTATATTATTTATACTATTTTTTACAAAAAATCAGGTTACGTCATTAGAGGCAGTGGCGTATCTGCACGACCAATGTGTTTTACTCTTAGGCCGCATGCTCCGATGCTTGTCTCTTCGCACTCATCCGAATGTATATTTCTATTTCTTTCTACAAATGGCGAAATTAAAATCGGAAGAATTTTAAAGAAAATTATTAATTTTGGTATACTTACGAGTGAAAACTTATGCCATGGAACTTGTTTTTGGTTTTAGAGCTATTTGTGCACCTTTTAAATGCGCAGGAAGGCATTGTTGCTAATTATAAATTGTGATCTGGAACAAAACTGTGCACGTGCTACACTAACTACAATTCGATGGTAACTAAGGTCGAATTATGTTCGCGAACCTAATTCATGCGGTCCACATCAAGGAGTGGGGATTTTATCAATCCCGGTACAAAATTTCAGCTAAATGGGTTCTGTCGTTTGACCGTGAAGAAGTCCCAAACAAACAAACTGACTTTCGGATTTATAATATTAATGTTAATAGCATATGTTCCCTTCCTCACCATCTGTACGAAGGTTTCAATAAAAATACGGAAGTAAACAGGAAAAAATCTAAAGAAAATGTAACTTCCTGGCACTTTCTTTATAATTGCTCGTGACGATGATCTTTTGTTACAGACGTTAAATTTAATTGTGAGAATGTTGACTATTCTTTAGGAAGGTAATGCGGTATTTTTACTTCGTTTTCATTTCGTTTCTATTTCGTTCTGTCATTATTTATGAAAGAGCTAGCTG
Source organism: Cabera pusaria (assembly GCA_954871355.1). Lineage (NCBI taxonomy): Eukaryota > Metazoa > Arthropoda > Insecta > Lepidoptera > Geometridae > Cabera > Cabera pusaria. The sequence goes on from OX940911.1 coordinate 12,894,451, forward strand.
TTTCAACGCGGTTTTACTTGCGCAAATACTGTCATTAATACAATTGACACTAAAAAGTAGAGATAGCCAGTTTTAAACTTTTAATATTTTTTTTAACTGACTTCACAAAAAAGGAGGAGGTTCTCAATTCGTCTGTATGTTTATTTTCTTGTGTATGTAACGCGATTAGTCCGTCAATTCTAAACCGATTCGAATGATTGTATTTGTAATCGGTAGGGTACGATTCCGAGGTGGTCCCATTCTAATTTCATCGAGATCTGATAAGTATCTCCAGAGATATGACGATAAACGTCTCAAACTTGCTACTGAAATTGACTCGCGGGGTATTGAAGTCGGTTTTTTTAGTATCTTAATTATATTGTTATTATATTGTATTTAGAGTTCCGTTAGCGTAACGGATTGATGACTTGACTACTAAGAATGAGGGCGCTGGTTCAGATCCTAGTAACGAGTGTTCGTTCAAAGGTGGTAGGAGCATGTTTTATTGATGTTCCGCCTGAGTCGCTACCAAAAGTAGCTTACCGCCATCAAGGGGAAAATCTGCCGCCATAACCTTACGGTGTTCCGACAGCAAACAGCCTTTGGGAGACAAAATATTCTACGCCTAGCGTGTTTAATATCTTTGAACACATCATTGCTTACCACCAGGTTACATAGTGGTAAAACGCTAGAGATATAAATATACTTAAATAAGTATACTAATTTTTATTAAGTAGGTACTGTTGAAAATAAGATAAGTTGAAAATAAGTTTTGAAGTTAACTTAAAAATTCAGTCGAATTAACCGGATACTAGTTCCATTGAATTTGCTATAACGTTACTGATCCTAATCGAAAACCTCCCCCTGTTTTGTGAAGTTGGTTAACAATAATAATAGGTAGCTACCCAGATTATCGTCTTAGGTAATTAGTTAATTAAAGTGATTTCTATGATTTTTCAATACGATTAATTACGACATATCAATTTAATTTCTAGCACTGATATAGAACAAAGCTGATTGATTAGTGTTTTATCATTTTGGTAAACTATACACGTGGAACTTGAGTAGGGCTGAATGGGTAACCACTGGTGGGTAGGTTTCGGCAGTGGCGTAGCGTGGGATTGTGCCGCCCGAGACTGAGGCAAATTTTGCCGCCCCCTTATATATGTATAAAAATTTCAAACCTAAAATAAACTTTTCACCAAAATAAATTTGTAACAGTTACAAGTAATAAATAAAAAAAATGCATGCTATGTATACATAATATGTATAATGTATGGCAAAAATGTCTCGTAAACCAACTTAAAATCAGCAACAGGTGATATGGTGACACTGAACACTGAAAATTTAGCCGCCGCCCAAAATGTGCTGCGCGGTTTGGTTCGTGTCAGCGCGAAGGAACGGACTTTTTTATTTTTTACTTTATTAATCGCGGCTTGCTGCCGCCCCTTTTCATATGCCGCCCCCCGGCACTCCCCACGCCACGCCACTGAACTTCGGCCAGGGTTCGAATTGAATTGAATAAGTATAATACTTAAATTCAAATTTTTAAGCCACCCGCGTCTTATCTATGTGTAATCTATTTATTGAGACCTTTCCGATGAGCCCAAAATTGACATCTCTGCTGTAAGTTGGTGAGGAGTTGAGTATTCTGCAGATCCCAAGAAATCAGGTCAATGCTACCATGTTCTTATAATATCGTTGAAGTAAGAGGATATCGAATTCCGAGTTTATTAGACATATTTTTCGATCTCACAGCGTCATCAATTGGAAAAAAACTGAAACGGCTGAACAGATTTTCATTAATAACATTACATTACATCATACATTCATGATTAAGACACCTATAAAACATAAAAACAAAAACAAAAAATCTAAATCGGTGCCTAAGACAGACATAGACAGATACAAACGTCAAACTTATAACACCCCTTCTTTTTGCGTCGAAGTCTAAACATCCGTAGGTAACCAATATGTAAATATCATACATTTGTAACTATCTGTCTCTTAATCTCACTATTTGTATAGTACGTTTTCATGACTGAACGGCTGGATCGATTTGGTTAATTTTTTTTACAGAGATTACTCGACTGCCCAAAAGGAGGTTGTATGCTTCTTCTAAGTGACCGTCTGTAGCTAAAACGGTTTGGCCTATGATCAACCAACTTCAAATAAGGAGGAGATTTCAATTCATCTGTTTTTTTGTGTTTGTTACGCGGTTACTCCGACAAATTTTAATCGATTTGAATGATTCAATTTTTCATGGGTAGGATCTACGGTGGTCCCATTATATGTGTACAAGGCGGCAATAGCCCATTGGATAGGGTGTCGGACTGGCAATCGAGAGGTCGTGAGTTCGAATCCCACCCATTGCACTATTGACGTGAACCCACTCCAGACACAAGCATATTTAGCTTAGTTGGAGGGGTTAACAAGAATACTAGTAATGTGCAACCCACATTGCAAGTAATCTTTAAAAAAAAAAAAAAAAAATGTATAATTCATTTTCATTTCATTTCATTTCATTCAATTAAGGGCCCGGTGAACCGGTAATCGGGAGAATGGTCGGCTTTGATGTCAGAGGTACCGAGTTCCATCCCCGCCGTGTACCAATGGATTTTTCTTTCGAAAAATGTATATGCGCTTTTCACAGTGGGCCTTCGGTGAAGGAAAAACAATCGTTACAACCCCCGCATGGTGGTAGGACACTGTCTAGTGTCCGCCTGGCCAGTTACCACCCTCAAGTTGGAAAATCTGTCGCCAAACATAATAATGTGTTCCGGCAGCTATCCTTGAGAGCCAGTTCCCATTCTAGGTCTAGCGTGCTTACCATCTTCGACCGCATCATCACTTACCAACAGATGAGATAGTGGTCAAAAGCTAGCCTATAAGATATTTTAAAAAATCATAGAGATCTGATGAGTATCTCTAGAGATATGGGGATAAACATCTCAGACTGGCTACTTCATCTCTCAAACTGGCTACTTTAGTTGTAGTTTATTCCCATTGACTCGGGCGGCATGTGAATTCGGTTTTTAGGGTTCCGTACCCAAAGGGTGAAACGGGACCCTATTACTAAGACTCCGCTGTCCGTCTGTCTGTCTGTCTGCCTGTCTGTCCGTCTGTCACCAGGCTGTATCTCATGAACCGTGATAGTTAGACAGTTGAAATTTTCACAGATGATGTATTTCTGTTGCCGCTATAACAACAAATACTAATAAACTGGCCAAGTGCAAGTCGAACTCGCACTCGTAGGGTTCCGTAACACAGTAGAGTATTCTATAACTTTGATTTTTCGCAACTACAAAATTAACTTTGTTTTTCATAGTGTTTGTATGAAAAACAAAGTTATCTTTGCGGTCGCCATATCTCTAAAACTGCTGACTGTATCTCGTTCAAACCAATTTTCGTTGATAGTTTTTATTGAGATCTACAGCATATATTTTTTTTAGATTTTTCACTCCTATACTTTAAAAGTTAGAGGGGGGGACACACATTTTACCACTTTAGGCGCGCCTATCTTTCAAATGATTGACTTTGAGAAAAAATAATTTTGGGAACCTCAATATCATTTTTAAAGACCTATCCATAGATACCTCACACGTATAGGTTTGAAGAAAAAAAAATTTTTTGTTTCAGTTCTATGTATGTAAACTTTTATATTTTATATTTTTGTATAAAAATCGGAAAGCGGTTCACAGAATACATCTACCTACCAAGTGTCAATTCTGTAGTCCTAACAGTTTCGGAATAAAATGGCTGTGACATACGGACGGACAGACAGGCAGACAGACAGACAGACAGACATGACGAATCTATAAGGGTTCCGTTTTTTGCCATTCGGCTACGGAACCCTAAAAACAATAAAGTTAAAAATAATAGAGGGTCGCCATACTAGAACCGTGTTTAATTCGGCATTTCACGCCATCTATGAACGCTTAATTAGGTAAACGTCCCATAGATGGCGTTATATTGAAATGTCGATCCCTAACACTTTTGTTAGACGTTAGATGGCGTTATAAGAAATAAAATGTTTAATAATTATTATTTTTTGCTGGCGAAATATGATAGTGGTATTTTTTGCTCGATCTTATAAAATACTGTAGTGTGGTACGGAACCCTACGAGTGCGAGTCCGTTTATTACTGTGTACTTGGCCAGTTTATTAGTTATTAAACAATCTTTATTACGTTTCATAGAAAATCTCCAGCAAAATAATCCGTTTTTTTTTTATCGTGGTTTTCCTTTATTAGTCTAGGTAAATAAAGATATTTTCATTCTGTGTTGTAAAGTCGGCTAAAAATGAAAATTCTCAATTCGTCGGAATCTTTTTTTTAATACATGTTCACCGATTACTCGAAGATTCCTGAACCGATTTGGAAAATTCTTTTTCGTTTCAAAGGGTACCCTTCCCATTAGTTTTTTAATTACAGTAGAATCCGTTTATTATGACTCCGCCTATATTGACCAACCGGTTATTATGACGTAACTATACTACGAAGTTTGGTTTTCATATGAAATTCTTTATAAATAGTCGGATATAATGACTTCCCACTTCCCTTACAGTGACATGTCGCTTATTATGACCCATTTTTAATACAAAAATGTAAATTATGTCCGGTTATAATGACCGACATGATTCTGTACACCTTCGGTAATGTTCGTTGATTCCCGACGACGTTCGGCACGTGGCTCGTTTTTGTTTTGAACTATGTTTATGTATTAAACTACTTAAGTACATTCATATTTACATAAAAAAGGTTTTTCATTTCACAAAACGCTTTGTATGACGTCCACTTATTATGACTTGTTTGTCAGTTCCTTTCGATGTCATAATAAACGGACTCTACTGTACATTCAAAGAGAAACCAAATCTTGCATCAGAGTGTAAATTTATTGTATATTTAATAAACAATTAGACAAATGGAAAATACGTAAACATCAATATAGATAGATAGAAGAGCTATCGGATTATGTAGTAAATGAATGAATAAATAAAATAAGCTTGATTTATTGTTTTATTCTTATCGAATGATAATGATAATTACATATCTATCTATCTTTTAGTGTCTTATCTGTCACTTTTTTTACTGATTTACAAAAACAATTACTGAATTCGTGTAAACATTTTTATGTCCTTTAGCCACTGTACAATAGTAGGTACTTACTTTAAAGTACTGTGTTTTAGCTGATATTTTCGGCTTACGTTACTAATTTTGTTTATTATTATCATTTTGTTTTGGATGTTTGTACACACAAGTATGGTAAGTAACTTATAAATACTGGAAGAAATACTTCAACGTCAAAAAGATCATTAAGTTAGTATAAAAACAAAAACCGACTTCACATGTCATGCGAATCAATTTCAGTAGTTTAGTTAGTAGTCAAGTTTGAGGTGTTTATCTCCATATCTCTGGAGATACTTATCAGATCTAAATTAATTGTATATAGAAATCACCGTCAAGATGTATCTATCCTATCTCATAAATTATGAAGTCTTAACCATTTTTTAACCGACTTCAAAAAAAGGAGGAGGTTTCTCAATTCGACCGTATATATATATATATATATATATAAATATTAACCGACTTCAAAAAAGGAGGAGGTTTCTCAATTCGACCATGTATATATATATTTTTTTATTTATAGATATTTTTTATGTTTGTTCGCGGATAACTTCGTCGTTTATGAACCGATTTTGATTATTCTTTTTTTGTTCGAAAGGAAATATCCCAAGTGCGGTTCCATGGTAATTTTATCGAGGTCTGATAAGTATCTCCAGAGATATTGAGATAAACATTTCAAAATTGGTACTGTAAATTAATAGCGCGGCATTGAAGTCGGTTTTTTTAAGTTTTTAAACGATATTATTGATAATTAGGTAACGTTGGTAGCGTTTTGATCATCCACTGCTTATATAATTAAATGCTTATCTTATATATTATAATTTATGATCGTACAAAATGAAAAAACCGACTTCACATGCCGCGATAGTCAAAGTACTGGCTTGTTAAAATCATGTCATCTAAGTAGGTATATAAATGTTCTTATATTGTTTTCGTATATCTTCATATCTCCGGAGATAATTGTCATAGCTCGGTACAATTTGAATGTGACCAAACGTGAGGCATAATCTCTCAAACAAACCAGTTCTAGACCACATCCACACTAATCCAGACTATCCATGCAGACCAATATTACAAAAACGTTTGTAACTCTTTCACTCTGTCACTCTGTCTGTTTGTTACCTAATCACGCCTAAACGGACGATCCGATCTTACTGAAATTTAACAAGGAAATACTTTATGGCATGAGTATGAACATAGGCTACTAAATTCTTGGTGTACGTGAACGAAGTCGCGGGTATCAGCTAGTTAAGTCATGAACTAAATAAAATAACTTTAAGACGCTTTTTAGGGTATCAAATGAAAGGGCTTACTTTTAAATAAAAAAACATGTATATTATTAGCTGTTGCTTGCGGCTTCGCCCGGATAATTAGGAATCATTTCTAATACATTTCTAAAATTAGAGTGTGATTCTGCAGTAGTCGGATTTTAGTTTTTGTATTTACTTATTATATTTATAGGCGCTCATGAAAGTGGAAGAAGCGAAAGAGGTATGTCAGGATCGTAGCATGTGGAAAGAAGTAGTCTCTGCCTACCTCAACAGGAAAAAGGCGTGATTGTAGATAGATAGATAGATAGATAAACACTTTATTTGCACACCAATAATTACAGAAAAATACCAGAGGAAAATACTTATTCTAAGTAATGCAAAGGGCGGTCTTATCGCTTAAAGCGATTTCTTCCAGACAACCGAGCTGAGAGTAATATTGCGAGACTGTGACGGACGGTGGTGTATCTATTTTAATTGTTACTTATTTATATAGTTATACATATACATAAATACTCGTGTATACACAATCATACATGCAAATCATATACATTACATAAACATCTACACAACATCTACACAAATACATATATACATACATATATACCAGTATCCATATTACATATTACTTACAATTACAAAATTTTATACATTATAACAATAAAGAAAATAATGATACAGATAGTAAATTCCACTTTAGAAAAAAAAAAAAAAATGTTACTGGATCAGCAGTTATCATTGGGCAAGTAGAATTTCCTTAATCTTTCTTTGAATGTATGGGATGATGGGGATTTTCTTATTTCGACTGGGATACTGTTCCACAGGCGTGCAGCCTGTATGGTAAAGGATTTGTCATGGTAAAGGTGTTGTATGTATGTATGTATTATATTTGTGTATTATAATATATCGACGTCATGTATTATTATTTTTTTTCTTCCATGTATAGTTGTTTTAAGAACAAACATCCAAGACCTACGATCAAACACATTACATATCATAATTCTAAAATGTCTAACTACGTATAATAGATAAAAGTTGATATTTCATTAGTATTACTCGATCGGTTTATGATTAAATGTGATTATCCTTTATTAGGTACTTTTATTATCAAGGGATTATTCGATTGTAATAGACACGGTTTTATAAATCTGAACGTTCCATTCTACGTTATCCTATAATACGTATACAACATTGAGGTATTAGTGTATATTTAAGGTGACGTAAAATTAAAAGTATTTTTTAACCGACTTCAAAAAAGGACGATGTTTCTCAATTCGACCGTATATATGTTTTTTTTTTAATGTTTGTTCGCGGATAACTTCGTCGTTTATGAACCGATTTTGATTATTCTTTATTTGTTGGAAAGGAGATATTCCAAGTGTGGTACCATGGTAATTTTATCGAGGTCTAATAAGTATCTCCAAAGATATGGAGGTAAACACCTCAATATTGGTACTGAAAATTAATAGCGCGGCATTGAAGTCGGTTCTTTTTAGTTTTTTAAACGATCTTATTTATAATGACAAACAATTTTTTTTATCTTTTCTATTGTTAACCCCCAACACAATAAGAAGGGGTGTTATAAGTTTAACGTGTGTATCTGTGTACATATGTGTGTTTGTCTGTGGCATCGTAGCTTCCAACAGGATGAATCAAATCTGGATGAATTTAAATCTGGATGAATCAAAATCGAAATGGATCGCTTGTGAGCCCCGTTGACGTAAAGGTTAAATGGATTGACTTCTAAGCGAGATGTCACTGGTTCAAATCCTAGCACTGGTGTTCGTCTGACTGTAGGAGCATATTATACATTTTCCGCCTGACTAGTTACCAAAAAGCAGCTTACCACCATCAAGGAGAAAATCTGCCGCCATAAGCTTGCAGTGTTCCGGCACCACACAGCCCTTGAGAGTCAGACCATTATAGGCCTAGCGTGTACACCGTCTTCATCATCGCTTACCACCGGGAGATATAGTGGTCAAACGCTAGCCTATATGATATAACATAGCCGAGAAGTATGTAATAAATAATGTGACTAGGTGGAGCGACGACATTCGCAAAGCGGTGGGCAGTGCCTGGAATAAAGAGCCGAAGATCAGGCTCAGTGGCGAGTCTTGGGGGAGGCCTACGTGGACTGATACTAACTGATAATAATAATGTAATAAATGATGTACTTACCGCTAATTGTGAAGACTGGGTTGTGAGGTTTCTGATCATCGACCTTCTCTGAGGGCTTGATAACATCAGGTGCACCGACCATGCCTGGAACAAACACAAACATCATTAGCAATGATCATAATCAACCAATAATAACGTAACTATTAGTTACTGTGTAAAATGTTTGTAGTGGTAGGACTTCTGCTAGTCGCCTGGGGCGGTACCACCACTTTGCCAATTAATTTTCAGCCGTGAAATAGGATTTTTTTCGGTTGAAATGGAAAGGTGTCCAGTGAAATTACAGGGCATGTGAGACTCAACATTTTTATGTCTCAAGGTAACAGGCGCAGTGCAGTGACATGTAAAATTCAGGCAGTTCAGAATTTTGCATGCCGCTGTATCTGTTATAGGTAGACGTCATCGCTTACCATCAGGCAAGCTTCGTGCTTGTCCTGTTACTTTTTACCATAAACAAAACTGGCCAAGTGCGAGTCGACACGATGTGTCAACGAGTTCACACTTGAAGGATTCCGTATCACCGGAATTTAAGAAGATCGAGCTGAAAACGCCAAATAAACACGTTTCTTGTAAATTGTTAAACACAATCCAAAATTTCATCGTACCGACGGGACTTGTACCCACAACCTCCGGAATAACATGTTCCGGTGCTTTGCTAATTAAGCCACAGTGCGATGTATCGTTACGACGAAATTAGTGGATTGCATTTGTTAACCCAATTATGCATTGGTGGCGTGCACGTTTCTTGTATTTTAATTTTATTTATATTTTTATACTCCGTGAAAATTTCAAGTTTCTACCTATTATGGTTTAGAAGATACAGCCTTGTGACAGGCGGACGGACGGACAGTGAAGTCTCAGCATAGAATAATGAATAGTACAAGGTTTCAGTAGCAGGGTTCCGTTGTGGCATCCGTTGGCATCCAAACATAGAAAATTATTTGCATTCATATATAAAAACTACTTCTTACATACATAACTAAATCCAATTTAATCTATACTAATATTATAAAGAGAGAACATTTGTATTTTTGTATTTTTGTATGTTTGTAATGATTTGACTCAAAAACTACTGAACCGATTTAAAAAATTCTTTCACTAATACATAGAATGGACTTTCGGAATGAAAATAGGCTATATATTATCCCGTTTAAATCAAAGGTACATTCGTGGAGACCTAATTTGCAACCTAAGTCGGCAAAAAAACGGTCGAAAAAACACGTTTCTTACGAACGCTGCTTAATTGAAAATAGATAGAAGAATATTTTCTATGCAAGAGTTGTACAACTTAATAAGACCTACAAAAAAGTCCGCGACAGCATATGTCTATCTCTTAAGGTTGACTCACAGTAACCATTTTAATCTTAAATTTTTTGTTAAAAAATATGACATAACTTCCAAGGCTATTTTCAAGTATATAGTATTAATCCTTATCCAAATAATTACGTTAATAAGCTTGGCCACATATTATAGATTAAAATTGTCCTTTACAGTATATAATTCAAATGAAAACTCTAGAAGATATCACGAATTTCACATACACGTATCGCAAAATAAAAAAAAAATTTGCAGTGAAACCACAGATTAGGTCATAGTTACTACGAAAATATTATTATAGGCTTAGATCTATGCTGTATCTATGCTGTAGATCCCCACCGATCACAATCAATTTGAAGTCAATATAGTATAATAATATGATATATTGTAAAAATAATATTCATGTATATATATAATAACATAATATTTTAAACCACCCCGACTGATCTATGTATAACACGACTCTACAAAAAAATTTTCGTTCTTTGTCCTAAAGTTTATACTATTATTTTCCAGTTAGTTATGCACAAAAACGAAAAGAAAATACCTTTTTTCGGTATAAAGTTTGCTTTTGTGATAGTTATAATAATAATACTCATTTTTCAATTTTTTCATAAATTTTAATTGATTTTAATATTTTTAAAAAGACCGCGCGGTGAGAGTGGGGTATTAACGTTTACACTGTGCCGCTAGATGGCACCCGAGTGATAAACAACCATCAGGTGTTATTTACAAGCCCAGAATAACTTAAAATGTCGTCACGATATGCTAACAACTTACTATATGCTTACAAATTTTAAGGCCATGGGCTGCAGGATGTCATTAAAAGTACATATGCTGCATGCTCATTTGGATAAATTTAAAAACAATATGGGAGCCTATTCCGAAGAGCAAGGAGAACGTTTCCATCAGGACATCATGAATTTTGAACAACGCTATCAAGGCCAATACAATGAAAACATGATGGGCGACTATATTTGGGGTTTATTGAGAGAAAGTAGCTATGAACATAAAAGAAAAAGTAAAAGTGTGCACTTTTAAGTTATTTTCCACTTTTCTGTAAGCTAATTTGATAGTAAAACTTAATAAAAATAATAAACATTTTTATTTCAATAGTTTTATTTTCAATCAAAAATTAAAATCCGAGATTTTTAAAAATTTCGTTCAATCAGTCTTCTAAGCACAAAAGCAAAGTTTTTCATGCCATATATTTTTTTTCCGTCTAATTACGACCTAAACTACCGAAATTTAATGCTTTGCAATCAAAGTCAAATTTCATGTTGACCCGTGTAATCTTTTCATTAAAAGCATTCCAATGACTCTAAACACGACAATTAAAATCTGAGCTGTAAGTTGGTGAGGATTTGAGTATTCTGTAGAGTCTAGATGTCCCAGCATCAGGTCAATGCTTCCATGTTCTTACAATATCGTTGAAGAAGAAGATTTTCGAATTGATCAGATCTATGAAAGTTGATTTCATAGCGAAATTAACTAGAAAAAAGCTCATAGTTTTATAACGATTGAACGAATTTTCATGAATCAAAGATAAGAAAACTCTCGATGAAGACATCTATCAAACAAAAAAAAAACTATCGATAAAAAAACAAAATCGGTTCATCCGGTTAGGTGCTTAGATGCTACAGACAGACACACAGGTACACACGTTAAACGTATATTACCCCTACATTTTGCGTCGGGGAACGGTGTAAGGTTACGGCGGCAGATGTCCTCCTCAAGGAGGACATCTGCCGCCGTTCTACCGTTCTACCAAAAAGTAGCTTACCATCAATGGTAAGCTACTTTTTGGTAGATTTAATGATCCCACAACCACTGTACGAAAACTCATGATTCATGAATGCACATAAAACTTTCATTGGTAGGTATATAGCTAGGATTAGAACCAACGACCGTCGGGTCAGAATCAGGGTAACTATCCTTTACGCCAAAGGGCCGTCCAATATCACTACGTAAGTATTATAAAACAAAGTTCATCACTGCGTCTGTCTGTCTGTTCGCAATAATCTCAATAGCTACTGAACGGATTATCATGCGGTTTTCACCAATAGCCAGAGTGTTTATGAGGAAGGTTTAGGTCCATAATTCGTTAAGGTTTTGTGTAAATTGGATGAAATATGACGATGATTGTTAAATATGTTCATATTTTATATTCGATGCAACAAACTGATGCAAATTTTGTAGGCATATATGTTCTACCCGTGCGAAGCCGGGGCGGGCTGCTAGTTACAATATATAATAAATTATGAGTAAAAAATATTTTTAAAAACAAGCTTTTATCTGGACAATGAACTAAAATGTTAAAAAAAAATTCTAGTAAGTATTTGGCGTGTAGGTACTTACCTATATTCTTAAAAGCTTGAAGCACTTCCCGTTTTTCAGGCTAGGTAATTACTATACTTCAGTGCCTCAAGCTTTTAAAAATATAGGTAAGTACCTACACGCCAAATACGTACAAGAATTTATTTTTAACATTTTAGTTCATTGTCCCAGATAAAAGCTTGTTTTTAAAAACATTTTTTACTTTTAGTTTATTTTTAACTTTTTAGTAGGTAGGTATAGATACCGACTACCTACCTACTACCTAAGTATTTAAGAGAAGGCATGATGTTTTAAAATATTCCACGGATATTTGATGTGATTATGGGTAAAGTGCTCTTCAAGGAAATTCAATCGACTCGGTGGGGCTATGTTGCTTTATAACAGAAATGCCATGGCCACCTTACAGCTTCATCATCAGATCCTGGCTATCATTTAAGTGTAAAGTGCTCCTTAAGACGAATCATTTGAGCCCAAACTCGGTAGAGTTACGTTGATTTATCACAGAGATGCCGTGGCCACCTTCCGTCTCCATCATCAGACCAGCTCCATGGTACCATATTATTGTATTGTCACCGAAGATACATAAGTACACCAAATTTGAGTTCAATCGGACATCGGGAAGTGGGTCTAATTTAGCTTCCAAGATTCCACCCGAACAAACATAGAGACATACATACATACATACATTGCAAGTTAAATAAAAGCTTGTAAAAAACAAGATGCACCCCGCAACTTTGCCCGGGTTAAAAAGTATGTTATATCCTTATTTAGCAAGCAGGCTTATTATTTTGTATGCAAAATTTTAGTCAAAGCCATCCAGCCGGTTAACGGCAAAGAGTAAACAGGCGGTCCGCTCTAAAGTCGAGACGAAAATGTATACATACAGGTGGAAGAAAACATAAAGTTAATCATAGTTATTTATATAATACGCGATTAAACAATAAGAAATGTAGGTACATACCTACATATTAACTATGTACACAAATCATAATAAAACATTTGTTAAAATTGTTTGAACAGATGTGTATTTTTCCTTCTTACAACTCAAATGTAAATAAATGGACTTTTATAATGCCTTCCTAACAGAATAGTGTAATACAGTGTGTAATACACTTGTTACTACGTAAACAGAATGTACAATATTTTAAAAAAATATCTCTGCTAAAGGAATAAATTTGATCCTATTGATGGAAATCTTAACGACGTGATCGGACAGAGAACCAAAGTTACCGATATAGCTCACCGAATTAGCAAGCTGAAGTCACAAATGGGCCGGCCACATTAGCCGAAGAACCGACGACTGCTAGGGAAACGAGTTCTTGAGTGGACACCGCGAATTGGCAAACATAGCGTTCTTAAGCTTTTTAGACTAGGTGGAGCGATGATATTCGCTAGGTGGCTGGCAAGAGCTGGATGAGAGTAGCCAAGGATCGTGCTCAGTGTCGTACTGTTGGAGAGGTATATCTATGTCCAGCAGTGGACTGTAGTGAAGGCTGATGAATGATGATAAAAGGATTAAAGCTGAATTTTCACTGCAATTGTGTATGCTACGAACTAGGAATGTAAGCTTGTCAGCTCATCGCTACATACGGCTACGGCACCACAAATACCACAATGCTACGCCTACGAAGGCTACATTTAAGACTGTATGTATGTACAAGTATACGCATTGATGTGGTCCATATACGGACTTTTGAGTCTAATTTGTTCCCAAACGACACAATTTAAAGAAAGCGTAGCTATACCTCTTGGGAGTCATGGGCGTAGAAATTAACAGCTACGCATTTTTGACTTGTAAACTTCCTTAGGCCACGTACAAGTACATAATATAGCAAGCGTTTAACGGTGGACGATTGCCCTTAAATAAATTATTACTGTTTCAATAGTACTTTCTGAGATACTGAATCGTCAAACCAAGCAAGAAGCAAGACATAAAGGCTTGTCTGATAGATATTTATAATGGTAGTAAAATAATATTCGTAGTTAAAACATGTTTAATAGGTTTTTTTTGGGGCAGACAAGGGCCAAAACTTGTGAGAAATTCCGTGAAAAAGACAGGCTACAGTCGTAAGGAAATTTAAAAAATACACACTTCTGAATAAAAACTATTACCCTCTTTCTAGGGCAGTGGGTAAAAACTATTTTAAACTAAAATGGATATGAATCAAATTGCTGCGTCATATTGGGTCAATTTCCAACATGCAATATCGGAGCAAAATAGCAAAGAAATTGTAGTAGGGTAACTAAATATATCCCAAACAAGCCAAATCGACAGGCGTGCACTATCAATTTACCCGAAAACAGATAAGTACGGCTATTAAGTGAGTGTGAACCTATTTATTTTATCCGTTTCAAGGTTGGCTGGAACGCTTATGACTTATCTTACCCAATAAAAGTAAAACACATAATAATAAAATACTTAAGTATAATCTAAGAACCATACAAAAATAATATTAGAACAAAGCCCTGCAATATATATTTTTAGATATTTTTCTTTATGACGTTATTTACGTGTAACGCATAATGTAATTATTAGGGTTCCGTACCCAAATACTGACCCTAATATTGAGAATCAGATGTATATCCGTCCGTCTGTCACAGGCGGTTTTGAACTGTAAGAGGTAGACACTTGATTTTTTTACAAAATGTGTATTACTGTGTTCCCTATAATAACAAATAATAAAAACAAAACAAAATCAACATTAGGGGATTCCCAAACGTGTTCTATTCGGCATGATTCACCTGTTTACTTACACTAGATGGCGTTAGTAGTAACCTCAAATGGACCTCAGTGCGCATCTATCGGACCCCACGTATGCCCCCGTCATTTGACATTTTGTTATATCGTAAACCCTTCTTTCTCTGAACGAAAAAGCCCGACGGATAATTTGACAAGAGTATTATCGTCATTTTATTTGTTAAAAATGTCCGATCTTTGTTTGTAGCGTCGGCCCGAAATTTCGGATGTATCATTTCGGATTTGTCATTCTGGTTCAAAAACATAAGTACCTATCCAAATAAGAAAGGTATATTCAGTGCATTTCTTTGGATATATACTATCTTATAAGCACCTTTTTACAGACTTTATTAAATTTCGGAAAAAATGTATTTATAAATGTACAATTGTGTTGACTTGGTGTACTTGAAGGGGCTATAATTTGAAAAATATCGATAATTCTCCTAGGTACATTCATTTGTTACTTTTCATAATAAAAAATAAAGATAAACAATTTTTGAACATACCCACATAAACATGACTATCTGCGCAATATTTTCTGTGAACGAAGTCTAAAAAGTGAAAAAGAAATACAAAATCGGTCACGTTTGTCCCAGTTGCTTTGGTGTCAAGTTACGAAATAAAATGGGCCCTTTAAAAGCAATTGCGCCGATGTCTATAATCTACATCTATTGTTGTTTGCACTAAATGTGTGTCAAGTAATTGTTTACATTAAACAAATTGAGATTGTTAAAAATACCTACCTAAGTGGCTCTTATTTTTTTTATTAGGTTAAGTAAACAAGATGATTGCATTGTGTGAAAAGAAAGTTTTCTGATAGGCTTGCATTTGACCACGATCTCGCCTTGTCGTAAGCGATGATGTGGTCTAAGATGGTGAACACGCAAGGCCTAGAATGGTCAGACTCTCAAGGGCTGTGTGCTGCCGGAACACCGTAAGGTTATGGTGGCTGATTTTCTCCATGGTGGTGGTAAACTACTTTTGGTAGCAAGTCAGGCGGAACATCGATATGCTCTTACCACCTAATTAAGTTATAGATAAATAAATTAAAAGTCATCATTGTTTCCTTAAGTTTTTGGGACTGGGACAATATTTATTTTTTACGGGAGAGACTAGCTCTTGCCCACTATCTTACATGCGCAGCGCATCTTGCTTATTAGACGAATTGATAACCTTCTCCTTTTTAGAAGTCGGTGTAAATTCTGTAGGTAGTATAAAGGTAGTAGTAGTAGAAGGTAGAATAAAATAAAGTTTAATGTAATTTAATAAATACATTTTATTTATTTATTTAATAAAATGTACTCAGATATATACTTAGATATACAGTGAAGCTTATAATAATTTAAGATCGTTTACAAAACGAAAAAAACCGACTTCACATGCCGCGATAGTCAAATTAGCCAGTAGTATCATGTCGTCAAGGTATACAAATGCATATGTCGTCAAGGTATGTAATGTGCTTGAGATATCTCCGGAGATAATTGTCATACCTCGATAAAATTTGAATGGGACCAATCGGAAGGCATAATATCTCAAACGAAAAAATAATTTTTGAAATCAGTCAAGATTTGACGGAGTTCTGAGGTAACAAACATTTAAAAAAAAAAACCGGCCAAGTCGAGTTGAACTCGCCCACCGAGGCTTCCGTACTTACGTTGGTAAGTACCAATTAAGCTAGACCTCTAAATTGTATCAGCGCTCATATAACTCAAGAGGTCTACCTTAATTGGCGTAAACTATGTATGTATCAACACACCCTTTAATTTTCAACATTTTTTATTTTTTGGATTTTTTCTTTAATTTGTGCTGTAAGACCTTGCTTCTTGCCAAATTTCATGATTCTAGGTCAACGGGAAGTACCCCATAGGTTTTCGACCCAAAACCTATAGGGTACTTCCGGTTGACCTAGAATTGTCAATTTTGGTCAAGTAAGGTCTTACAGCACAAGTCAAGGAAAAATTCCGAACAATAAAAAAAGTTGAAAATTAAGGTACATTTTGGTACTAACAAGTTTTCACGAAAATCTAAATTTGCCCATATCTTTTTATTGTGTTGACTCAAGACCTTGATTTTCATACACCCAATAGGGACTATAGACTTCAGTATTAGGTATAAATTTCAACTTGTTAGGTTCACCCGTTTCTGAGCAAATTAGTGGTGACACACGGACAGACGAACAGACAGACGGACAGACAGACGGACAGACGAACAGACAGACAGACGGACAAGAAAGTGATCTTATAAGGGTTCCTTTTTTACCTTTTGAGGTACGGAACCCTAAAAACAGTCGAATTGAGAACCTCCTCCTTTTTGTGAAGTCGGGTAATAACCACTTTTATTTTACTGTTAGGGTACGCTCACTCTGAGACACGACGTGACGCGGCGCGCACTTGTAAGATATTGATACAAAATAGAACTTTATATATTACACAAACAAGACACGCATTTCATTCAGATAATTCAGCGAAACCACAAGCGTCGTCGCGTCCAGTCTTAGTGTGCACTATCCCTTATACTTATTGCACAGCGGTTTACATTCATACATATCATTTGAAGTCATTTCAATCTTTAGATCACGTGAATTTGTATAAAATTAAAACGTAGCAATACAGTAACACAATGGGTGCATTCATTTATTGATTCTCTATAAAATTTTACAATCCATTGTAAAGAATAATAAAATATCTCATACGATGAAACCATTACTTTTATAATTTATGGAAATATCATAGTAAAATACTATTTTTATTATCTACTAAATGGCACGTGCGGTTTCATCGATCTGATTTTCTTTTACCCGACTGCGCAAAATAAGGGTATTTTTTAAGTGTACCTATGTACGTTTAATGTTTATTTATTTATTATTGTTGTATTTTATCAAATTACTTTTGTTTGCGTTATTTATGTTGTTTAATTAATAATTTTTAATCTTATTTGACATTCTTTCTTAGGTATGAATATTATTAAATGTTTTTAATCATCGGAACATAAATATTGTAAAAGTATTAATTTATTAAATTTTAATCACTAAAATTTGTAATGGAATGTCAGTTAATGTTTAGTATTTGAGTAAGTTTTCAACACTGTAAATCCGCGTTATGTGCATGTAACTTTGTTCTACAGAATCGTTCGAGTTTACTTATATATGTTATTTAAAATGTATGTTCTGTATGCTGTAATATGTACCTAATAAATACATTAATTAATATCGATAACACTTAATTCCGTTTTTTGCCATTCGGCTACGGAACCCTAATAAGGTATCTTGTATATGAATTTCCTTACATTTCAAATTTTATTATGTTTCTATTATTTGATGTTATAGCGGCCATAGTAATACAATTTAATTATGTTTAAATTGTCTCAATTAAATAATTGTAATCAAGTGTATCGTCCTATTATGGTCAAGGAGATACAACCCTCTGACAGACGGACGGACGGACGCTGAAGCTCAGTCATAGGGTTCGCTTGGGTACGGAACCTTATTTAGAACATCTCAGTATAGCCTTGTGAGTCTTCTATACGTCATTTGAACTTGATTAAGGATTGCATCATTAATAACTTTGGCCATGATATTGTCATCGGGAAACATACGCGTACCTACTCACTTAATACCTACCATCAAGTGGATAAACGACAGATCGAAGGAATGACGTTTCACTTACGTTTGAAACGATACGACATTTTTCATTATGCCTAGAAAAATCGTTATATTACAGGGCCGGTATTATATACATGAATAGATAGCGATGAATTAAGAGCGCTAATAATCAAGAGATGCTTATATACAACTGTCTTTCGAACTATCTCCTTCTACCGTAGACGGAAAATAAAATAGACAAGACATATAACCCGAATAAAATGATAAACACGTGATATGCCAGCTATAAGATAAAATGAACAACGTAATTTTATAAGATAAAATGAACAACGTAATTTGGTCGGGTCATACATGACAGTCTGTGAAAGCTAGAGTTGCCGCGAATAGTGTTTATAGCGAATAGTCGAATACCGATTAATCGCCATTCACTTTGGCGAATAGTCGAATAACTCGACATTACTATTCGACATAAAAAAAAAAACATTAAACACATTAAAAATATTTCTAATTTCTTCTAAGGTTGTGAGAAAAGAAAACAATAAAGTTAAAGAAATCTGTTTCATGTTATACATACCTACATATATGTAGTAAATTTAATTTTCCATTTTTAAATGCTGGCAACCCTTTTCTTGTACAAGTCTTTCTCTTTAGTTTACGGGGAATACCCCGTTTTGTATTACGAGGAAAAACGGAACCGACTTGCTCCAGAACGTGCAGAAAAAAATGTTTTTTTGCACCACAATCTGCCTCTGTTGGATTTTAAATATTAATTAAAAAGCCTTACAAATTTAATTTCATGAATATGATAGGCACAGGCACATATTACAGATAATAATTGATATTGTGTATTGTTTTATTAAGGAAAATAATTTAAAAAATGATTATTTTTAACTCATTAGTTCTTTTGTTCGTTAAAAGTTTATTTTCGACGACTTTTCGCCGAATGCCGAATAATACCTAGCTATTATTCGGTATTCGACGAATATAAAAAAAATTACGAGTAATGCCGAATACCGGATAATAGCGAGTATTCGCGGCAACTCTAGTGAAAGCCAATGGGCGCACTAGAACTGGGAGCCAGAGCTGGCTCCAAACAAATAAAATCGCATTTGCAGAGAAGGATAAAAATCGTTGTTAATTTTGCTTTCTCGTACTAGTATTTATATAGTTTTATCCTTCTCATACTATTATTGTTATTTTAATGCCAGGTCTATTTTATACTCCGTCCACGCCTGCTACATATAAGACGTTTGCGATGATAGAATCATAGGACGCATCGCTAACGATGTACAGACTTCCCCTGTGCAACAAACAAGATATGTATAGTATACATTCTAGCTCAAGTTCGACTGTCCCTGCCATCAGTATCAGGCAGTATCAGCCCCTACATCTCGGCTACATCAAAAGATCACAGCATAATATTGTATTGTCATTGGTCACCTTGTGCTATTATTTTTGCTGTGACTAAAGTTTGACTAAACTTACATAAGTATCGCAAAATTTCAAATAAATCGGATACCAGCAAATGGTTGTAAATTGGTTTGCAATGTTAACGGAAAACTCAGGTACAGTGGTCCAAGTATAACTTGGCGTGCCAGTGGCACCAGGGTGGGAGTGTGTCCTTGTCTAACAACCTGCTAGTGCTATATATGTTCTATGCTATATGTATAGTATATATATAAGTCGTCCATACAAAAGAAAGGGACAATCTCCGTTCTAGGTCGGTCTCATCAGGGCCGTTTTGTGCAGTCAAATGCTCAAACGTCAAACTCACAGTTTCAAGATCACGGAATTAGTTCCAAAAACCACCAACGCAAAGTTATACTTGTGGCACTGACGAATGTTACGAGTCAAATAAAAGCTTGTAAAACATACTTGATGTAATTCAAGGTAATATTTTCTACTGCTCAAGATTATGAATATTATGATCTACACACATGCAATCTCCATTTTATAACCTTTTTGGATCAAACTGAATCGGTTACCACGAAAATAAACAAGTCATTTTATGTTGCGTTTCCTCGATATATGATGATATTCAGTGCCCACTCTCAAAGATAAGGTATTTAAGTGTTGATGGTATATTTATTCATATAAAAAAACTAATTCAATGTTGGATGGATTACTGCAATAGGGTTTTCCTATCTAACCTATTCCGTCCGTGGGTTTTCTATTACATTACGTATAATAAATTGACATAATAATGAAATGAATAATTAAATATAAGAATTTTATGTAATGCAGAAAATAAAATTCAAATATGTACTAAATTAGATTTAAAAAATTTGCCTTCCTCTGCTCTAATATTGTTGTGCCCGACAGGGTCTCTAATGTACTGTATTTATTTATAAGATCTTTTATAAACATTTAGAGAACGCAATAAACGAATGAATTATATGGAATTGTTTCATGGTGACAGCTCAGCCACGAAGTACGTAGAACTATTAAGTATTATGTGGCTCAGCTTATAACAGTATTATCGGGATAAAGATCAGTTAACACGGGTGAGTAGAGTTAAAGCAGCCTTCTACGATATCCGCTTTCAAATGCTATTTGAGGATATATTTGGTTCTATAATCCTTTAACAAAGTATATTACTGATTGAAATGTTATTTTTCTGGACATTTTCGTGGATACTCAAATCCCACATCACACCCATAATCACAACACAATCATACTATAAAAGAAACTTAGTATGAAAAATACACAAATTTTGCATTAGGAACTCTCCTAATTAATCGAATTCAAAAAAGGAGGAGGTTCTCAATTCCACTGTATTTTTTCAGAGGATACGCGGGGGTGCACTTTTCCATACAAATGTATTCCCCCGTTTCCTCCCTGGAAAATGCTTCTAGAGAAAAAAATGTTTCCACAAAAAATTAAGGTCTACTGTATCTACGCCCCTATCATTTGCTTTTTTTTTACCAACCGATTGCAAATAGAAGATCGGGCTCAGTGGCATGACTTGGGAGAGGCCTATGTCCAGCAGTGGACTGATACCGGCTGATTATGATGATTGCAAATAGAAATAAATTGGCCAAGTGCAAGTCGGACTCGCACTCGTAGGGTTCCGTAACACAGTTAAGCATTCCATAACTATGATTTTTCACAACTACAAAATTAACTTTGTTTTTCATAGTGTTTGTATGAAAAACAAAGTTATCTTTGCGGTCGCCATATCTCTAAAACTGCTGATTGTATCTCGTTCAAACCAATTTTCGTTGTTGGTTTTTATTGAAATCTACAGCATATATTTTTTGTAGATTTTTCACTCCCATACTTTAAAGGTTATGGGGGGGGGGGGGGGGACACACATTTTACCACTTTTGTTATCTTTCAAATTATTGACTTTGAGAAAAAAATATTTTAGAAAGCTCAATATCATTTTTGAAGACCTAACAGTCTTAACAGTTTCGGAATGAAATGGCTGTGACATACGCACGGACAGACAGACAGACAGACATGACGAATCTATAAGGGTTCCGTTTTTTGCCATTCGGCTACGGAACCCTAATATGACCCTTTAAAAATCTTAAAGAGGAGATTAGAAGGCTTATATTTCTTTTTGCAATTAGTTAGTCAAAAAAAGCAAACGATAGAGCAGTTACAGCAGACCTTGTTATGATATAAAAACGATTTTTTAGATTTTTTTTCTAGAAGCATTTTCCAGGGAGAAAATGAGGGAATACATTTGTATGGAAAAGTACACCCTTGTTATCTAAGGTGAAATGTCTAGGAATCGAACGTTTGTCTATATCCTATAACCTTGTTCGTCTTAGAGCAATTACGTCTACAAGTTTGTACGGATTCCTCTGTACGCGAGTCAAAGTCGCAATTGGCCGATTTTTCTGTCATAACACCCTAATAACCATATGATTATTATAAACTGTCAACCATTATAATAATACACATATTATCATTATTTATATTTTTTTAATCTGCAACCAGTGTTGCCCGACTAAACTACGTAGTACTATTAAGTATTCTGTGACTAAACTAGCGTATTGTTAAATAAACTGTGGCTAAACACATGTTTGTTCTACCTACGGATGTATGAAGTGTATGACTATGACGGTATGTACCTACTATGTAATTTACATGGGTAATGTATGTGACCGTACATTTCAGCATTGCCAAGGTTATTGAACTTACTATGGATTTCCTGTATGGAAATCAGCGGCTTACTAATCTTTTGTTAAACTCTTGTCAAGAAGACTTGACTTGCTTGAGCCGAGTCTCGGCTCAAGCCGCTCCCAGATGAAGAACAGTCTCCAGTATATTATATCAGAAATCGAGCAACCTAAGTTACAGCGTTTAGTGACAATAGTGATTCAAATAATCTACTCGATGTTAGGACTCTTGGACGATCGAAAGTTTAATACATAGTTCCATTACCGTAATATTCTATGTGGCATTTTCATAGTAACCTTAAATTTCGATCACAGGTCTTGGCCGAACGATGCAAGACCCTAGATTGCAGCGTTTTATCGTGATAGAGGACGGGTCGTGCGGTCGCGCAGTTGAGGCCAGCCGCGTGAATAGCCTTGTATTTTGGTAAAATGTAGAACTATGCAAATCTAACTAAGTAAGTTAAGCAACCTAGTTCTGAGCGTTTGAAATTTGTATTGAGTATCCGCAGTATTCCGAAATTAACAATAAATATTAAAAAAAAACCTTTTTAAAAACAAGCTTTTTTATAATCTAGAACCAGAGTAAGTCAAGACAAACTCAACGAGCCCAAACACGACGGGTATAACATGTGTAGTTTAGAAGTTCCTTTGGCCACCTTCCAGCTCCATCATCAGATCAGCACCATGTCATCATAACATCACATTGTCACGCGATTTACACATGTAGGTGTGCAAAATTTTAGCTCAATCGAACCCCTGGAAGTCGCTCTAAAATCAATCACAAGATTTGTGACGGACAAATAAATTCGCCGTGAAGTAGAGATAAAGCTTGTAATAAAAATATATTAAGAGATATATTTTCTATCAGTAATATGTTGATATAATGTTGATAAGAAAGTAAAGTAATATAATAGATAATTTAAAAAAAAAACAATTATATCTGTATCTATCTATATCTATACTATCTATACTAATATTATAAAGAGAGAACATTTGTATTTTTGTATGTTTGTAATGATTTGGCTCAAAAACTACTGAACCGATTTCAAAAATTCTTTCACTAATACATAGAATGGACTTTCGGAATGAAAATAGGCTATATATTATCCCGTTTAAATCAAAGGTACATTCGTGGAGACCTAATTTGCAACCTAAGTCGGCAAATAAACGGTCGAAAAAACACGTTTCTTACGAACGCTGCTTAATTGAAAATAGATAGAAGAATATTTTCTATGCAAGAGTTGTACAACTTAATAAGACCTACAAAAAAGTCCGCGACAGCATATGTCTATCTCTTAAAGTTGACTCACAGTAACCATTTTAATCTTAAAATTTTTGTTAAAAAATATTACATAACTTCCAAGGCTATTTTCAAGTATATAGTATTAATTCTTATCCAAATAATTACGTTAATTAGCTTGGCCACATATTATAGATTAAAATTGTCGTTTTCAGTATATAATTCAAATGAAAACTCTAGAAGATATCACGAATTTCACAAACACGCATCGCAAAATTAATAAAATATTTGCAGTGAAACCACAGACTAGGTCATAGTTACTACGAAAATATTATTATAAGCTTAGCTATGCTGTAGATCCCCACCGATCACAATCAATTAGAAGTCAATATAGTATAATAATATGATCTATTGTATAAAATAATATTCATCTATATATAATAATATAATATAATATTTTAAACCACCCCGACTGATCTATGTATAATAGCTTTTTCCAATGACTCTAAACACGACATTTAAAATCTGAGCTGTAAGTTGGTGAGGATTTGAGTATTCTGTAGAGTCCAGGAGGCTTCCATGTTCTTACAATATCGTTGAAGAAGAAGAATTTCGAATTGATCAGACCTATGAAAGTTGATTTCATAGCGCAATTAACTAGAAAAAAGCTCATAATTTTATAACGATTGAACGAATTTTCATGAATCAAAGCTAAGAAAACTCTCGATGAAGACTATCAAACAAAAAAAAACTATCAATAATAAAAACAAAATCGGTTCATCCGGTTAGGTGCTAAGATGCTACAGACAGACACACAGATACACGCGTTAAACGTATATTACCCCTACATTTTGCGTCGGGGAACGCCGTAAGGTTACGGCGGCAGATGTACTCCTTGGTGGTAAGCTACTTTTTGGTAGATTTAATGATTCCACTACCACTGTACGAAAACTCATGATTCATGAATGCACATAAAATTTTCATTGGTAGGTATATAGCTAGGATTAGAACCAACGACCGTCGGGTCAGAATCAGGGTAACTATCCTTTACGCCAAAGGGCCGTCCAATATCAATACGTAAGTATTATAAAACAAAGTTCATCACTGCGTCTGTCTGTCTGTTCGCAATAATCTCAATAGCTACTGAACGGATTATCATGCGGTTTTCACCAATAGCCAGAGTGTTTATGAGGAAGGTTTAGGTGCATAATTCGTTAAGGTTTTGTGTAAATTGGATGAAATATGACGATGGTTGTTAAATATGTTCATATTTTATATTCGATGCAACAAACTGATGCAAATTTTGTAGGCATATATGTTCTACCCGTGCGAAGCCGGGGCGGGCTACTAGTTCTTAATAAAATTATATGACGACCGAATCAATTCTATGGGGTCAAAATCTTTGAAGACATTTGTCTCAAATCGGCGTCTTTCAGGTTGCAGCGTTTTGACCACGGAGTTTGACAGTGATTTAAGTTAACGAAATGAAAGAAATATAGCTACCGAGCTATACAGTCTGTATATCTCGTCATTGTCATTTAGTTTATGATCAAATATCAAAGTTCGTGGTAAGGAAAGGCTGAGCCATAAATATCTAAAATCCAAATCATATTAATCCCGCCAAGACGAGCCAAGCCAAGTGCACTATCCATTATCTACCTTTTCTCGAAGCGCTTCGTCGTTTTTTTGAATCCTCATTTACTTAGGTTTGGATTACACCAGAAATACTTTTTAACAAAATTCTCGGGTAGATATGACAATGATAATATCCATCAGATATTCTATGGAATTTACAAGCTGAACTATTATTCATTTCAAACCTTTATTTCAATCGACTTCCAAAAGGTTCTCAATTCGTCTGTATGTTTTTTTTTGTATGTATGTTACGCGATTTCTCCGTCAATTGTGAACTGATTTGAATGATTCTTTTTTTAATCGGTAGGGTACGTTTCTGAGGTGATCCCATTGTAATTTCATTGAGATCTGATAAGTATCTCCAGAGATATGACGATAAACGTCTCAAACTTGCTACTGAAATTGACTCGCGGGGCATGGAAGTCGGTTGTTTTTGTTTTTAAAATATCTTAATTATTGGTAGATTTAATGATCTCACGAAAACCCATGATTCATGAATGCACATAAAACTTTCATTGGTAGGTATATAGCTAGGATTAGAACCAACGACCCTCGGGTCAGAATCAGGGTAACTATCCTTTACGCCAAAGGGCCGTCCAATATCACTACGTAAAAATATTATGTTTCTTTGAAGTGTCTCACACTTTATATATATTTTTTTTTTTGTAAAATTGTTAAACACAATCCAAAATTTCATCGTACCGACGGGACTCGAACCCGCACCCCTCGGATTACACGTCCAGGTGCTCTGCCAATTAAGCCACGGTTCGATACATCGATACGACGAAATTAGTGGATTGCATTCTGTTAACCCAATTATGCATTGGTGGCGCCATCTATGACTACTTATTACGTAAGTTAATCATTCGGAAGAAATCATTACAGTTTTCAAATCCGACGAGAGATGTTGCACTGCGTAAATCAAATATTATGTTTCTTTGAAGTGTCTCACACTTTATATTTTTTGTAAAATTTTTTGTGTTGTGTTTAACAATTTTACAAAAAATATAAAGTGTGAGACACTTCAAAGAAACGTAATCACTACGTAAGTATTATAAAACAATGTCCATCACTGCGTCTGTCTGTCTGTTCGCTTATCTTAATTATTATCAGACTGACTTGACTGCTATTTCACCTGTTGTAATGTGACGATGCGGTCTCAGAATGAATTCCATTCTTCTATTCAATGGAATCGTGCTCGTCTAGAAATGAAAGTTGGTACTGCTGAGAGCTGCCTGCTACGAGGCGCTGGACTATACTAGTTGCACTTAGTGGATTGGAATTCCACACTGTCTTCCACGTCACACGTCTTCCATACTGACTGGCACTGAACATCACACCGGAACTCGGCACGTTTAGTGACATCTCTTTGTGGTCACCCATTGCACGTCATCACGTGTTCGGTATATCAATCAAGGTCTAAGCCAATTATGACCCTCATGTGGTTCACAAAGACCCCCAAACTATACAAATTGTTCTACGGAACCAGTATGTAAAGTCAGGCAAAAAATACTTTTTTACTTAAAAAACAATAGATATACTTTTTTTTTTGTAGAAGTTAATTAAAATGTATATATGTAAAAACACATAGTACAATACCCGCATGACATTCCAGGTAGTGTTGTTTACTTCAAACGTACATTTGCATAGAAGAAGTTCCGGATCGCAATACAGGAATCCCAAGGAAAAGTCGATATATAGAGATTAGTAGGTACATCCGGCATCCGGCATCTCCGCCATATTTTGAGACATTCATTAGCAAAAACATGTTTGCCTAGGAGCAGCATATGTACTAGTAATAACAATAAAACATTGTTACAATACTTAGGTAAGTACCAGACTAATTCGGTGAAAATTCGGTTATTATTATATTATACTAAAACTGCCCGCGGCTTCGCCCGCGTTAAAGACTTATTTTATTTACTTAAAACTTTTATTTTGTAAAAACCTTTCTGTAATAAAAGACATCAAAGAAGTAAAAGCCAAATCCGTTCAAAAATTGAACCCCCGTTCGGTCTCCTTAAGGGGTGAATTTTGAAAAATCCTTTCTTAGCGGATACCTACGTCAAAATAACTATCTGCATGCCAAATTTCAGCGCAATCCAAAAAAATATTGATTTTCACACTTTATTACCCCATTTTACCCTCTTAGGGGTGGAATTTCAAAAAACCTGAAACACGTATTTACTTATTTTTTTACTGAAGCACTTGTGTGAAGTTTTGGATAGAAAAGACTATCTAATCTTGTTTCTCCATATAAACTTTGAACCCCCATTTCATCCCCTTGAGGGGTGAATTTTGGAAAATCCTTTCTTAGTTACACCCTTACGTACTAAGACAAATATACCCTCCAAATTTCAAGTCTCTATGACCAACGGTTTAGGCTGTGCGTTGTCTGTCAGTCAGTCAGTCAGTCAGTCAGTCAGTCAGTATGTCAGGACAAAGATTCTTATAGTATTAGATATTCGAGCGGCATATATACTAATAATAATAATAGAACATCGTTACAATACTTAGGTAAGTACCAAACTAATTCGGTTAAAATTCGGTTTATTCGTGTTCGAGTTACGCTTATAAAACTAGCCATTTTTAATCAGAATAACAATGACTAGTCTTACCATAATCTACATCTAGAGTGCAGTCTAGACCGCTAGCAAGAAACTTTGTTATAGTATACTTTGTTAGCCTAGACACTCGCCTGATGGTAAACAATTGACGCCTATAGCCTACAGCAAATGGCGTGGTATATAATACTCTACTTATATATTATGCTAGAATTTGGCGTGTCACTACACTGCGCCTGCTACTTAAGTTGTAAGTAGTATTTATCTTTGTTTTAAAACATATATTGTTAATATTATGCGTATAAACATACTGTTATTGAATTGGATATCGAACCCCGGTAAACATTTCTATATCACAGTCAGATTGTGTAGCTTATAGATTGCCAATGATTCATGATCATGATTTTCTTTCACCAACAAATTAAATTGTAAACATTCACAGGTCACAATTTAAGCCGGAAAGTATCCGACCTATCCGGCTAAACTGTATACTGTATAAAAGCCGGCAATACGTGTATCGGTTACGTTCCTAAGTCTATTAAACGTAGCAATGAACTGGGCCATGAACTGGTTTACCATCCCTATTAGGTCTTACGTTGAATGCACTAAGTGGTAGACTTTTACCCGACTGCCCCTGAAAGACGGTCATGTTTTCCTGGTGTATGTATGAAGAATTCTTTGTTACAGTTTATAGTTGTTGCTGGGTTTAAAATATGGGGAGGAGATTTTTCGGTCTTTAAGGCCTACGAACGCTAAGCTTCATATTAAGTCGCTTAAACGTCTAGCTAGCTAAGCTAGCTGTACTATATGCATAAAATTATGCATAACTTGACTCCTTGGTGTTTGCGATCAGGCATATTTTTTCTTGATCTAAGGCATCCATTACACGATAGGATTTGCTGTCAGTTTGCTCACAGTCACGGCTGTGCCTGATGGATAATTTATCGTCTAATGGGGTGACTGACGCTGACTGACCGATATTTAGATACTTTGATTTGCTGAATCAGCAACCAAAAGTCATGACTAATGGTTTCGAATGACGGATTACCTACCGTGTAATGGACGCCTAAGGTACAAGCACGACGCTCGCCTAATGGTAAGCGATGACGAACAGCAAATGGGCACGCAAATCAAGCTAGTCTGGGTCTTGATATTGTGGTAGCGTTTGAGGTATAAAACAAAAGTTAACACCCAATTTAGTAAATTGGAGAATGAACCTAGTACACAATATTTAAAAATAAAAAAAATAACTAAACAAAAATTTGGGGATGTCCGTGTGGTAAAATGCCAAGAACGCTGGCTGCATTCCCGCGTTGAGTCGCTATCGTTTGAGGTTGGTTATTTTTACCGAAATTATAATATGAAAAGTCAAAGTTACCGCATCACAAAATGAAGTTTTACAGTAGAACATAGTACGTTTTGGTCCCACAATCTCCACACAAAGACAGGTAAATTAAATTCTACCATAACAATGGAATTATTATGAGAATTATACATAAAATGTAACATCAATGATTTCATCATGTGAATCTCATTGCGGAGGACTTTCATTTTGATTACTTCGAATGAACGTAACACGGTACCAGTTTTCGTGGAATTATATGGACAAGCTAGACACTTCCCTTGATGGTAAGTTATGACTTGTGCCTATTACATTACATTCTCTCTTTTTTATAATATACTAGCAACTCGCCCTGGCTTCACACGGGTTAATATACCTATCATTGAAACAGGATAATTTATAGCCTATTTTCATTCTGAAAGTCTATGCTAAATATTAGTGAAATAATTTTTAAAATCGGTCCTGTAGTTTTTGAGTCAAATCAATACATACATACAAAAATACAAATGTTCTCAAATATTAATATAGTGGCGGCAAACAAGCTGTCGTTTCGCTTGATGGTAGGCGGTCACCGACACCCATGGATTCGGCGTTGCCTGCCCTTCAAGGCTCTTTTAACCTTTAGCCTGAAGAACCCCATTATGTATCCTATGTAGCAGGAAGACCTCAGCTGGAAGCTTATCCACATTTTACATGTGTGGCAGGAAGGATCTGTTGAAAGTGTTGAAGCTAAGTGTATGGGATATCCACAGGTCAATAATATGGGGATGAGCTTTGGTACGATGCCGTGCAATGCGTTCGTAAAATCGTGAAGATGGAATGAGGTCGAAAAGATCATCCGAGCACTCTCCATAATCAAAGGGGTATTTGCTCAGCTTATGAAGTAAGCAACATCAGCCAGGGTCAAAGTCACATTTCAGGGGCCTTATTCGGTATGACCATTTTAAAGTCTTACCGAGCCGTATTACGTTATCTCCGCGTTATGGTATTCTCTATGCCAATTTCAAGTTCGGTATCGCGGTAGGGTAAGGTTATGAGCGCGTTTTGAGATATCGTGACATATGAGGACGTGTGATGCGCGCGTTTTGTATAATTTACCTATCGTGTGGCATACAGAATACAATTATTCAATACCGTAACGTGGCGCGTTAAGGAACGCGTTATCTCATTGTTCATACTAAATAAGGCCCCAGGTTAAGAATTCAACGTCCAGTCCAAGTCATACCTTCGGTAAAGATGTGGACCTTACTGAAGATTTTTAGAAGAAATTTAGTGTTAACGCGAAATGACGTGATGACGACATGTTTCTCAAGATTGTGTTGTTTCTCTAGGTACACTCGTACACATTCACCGGTACTTAAAGGTTAATAATCCACATTCACATGTTAACTCGCGGAAGAACACAAGTTTAGGAAAAATACAATGAGAGCACACACACTTTTTCACGTTCCCGCCAAAACTGAAAAACTCATCTCTAATACTGACAGATGTTAAGGACAAAAGTCAAACTTAAGAGTGTGATCGATCAAATACCGTCAAGCCTCAATCCACAGAAATCAACAAATCTCTTAAAGGCGAAATATATTCCCAGTAAGATCAGAAATGATGAAAGCCATTGCAACAGTGAGCACCGAAGCGTGAAGTTGCGACAACAAACTTAATTTTTATTGTTATGCCAGATAGGTAAACATTTTTAACGGATTGGATGTTTTGAAATGCTTTTATGTTCTTCTTCCGTGAGCTCTTGTACTATTTGAGTAGGTGGCGAAATAGTTTGCTTGCTCTTATGGAGTCTTATGCTATTTTACAACCATGTAATGTAACCTAACAAATTCGACAAAAGGTCCATCAATAGACACCCATATCATAAATGCGAAAGTCAGTTTGTATATTTGTCTGTTTGTTACCTTTTCATGATCCAACGGCTCGACCGATATTGCTGAAATTTTTCACAGGCATAGTAAATGTGATTTAATTAATAAAGTATTAAAGCGGGCATAGCCGCGAGGCGCAGCTAGTATATATGCCAAAGATGAAGAAAGATGCAAGTTTGTAAATTTGTATGAAACCACAAAGAATCTAACGTGTGTACCATCTTCGACCGCATCATCACTTTCTAACAGGTGAGATAGTGGTCAAACGTTAGCCTATAAGAAATTTAAAAAAAACCAAGTGTTTTACGTTTTAGTAATTATATATTAAATCTATTACTTAACACTATTATTACGTCACAATAACTACATGTAATAATATATGATGATGTATTTATTCGATGCATGGTCCCAACAGCTCTTTCTGCGAACGGCTTAAGAGTCTTTCACAATAAACATCTCAAGAGACTCGCTAGACGGCTGGATTAAGGGCCAGCAGGGCTAGCATGGCAAGGGGACTATTTTATCTTTCCACCTATCCGTGTTTTGTTTGGTGGAGAAGGCAAATTATAAGTAAAGTTTTTCGACAATTATAAACGCCCACTGACTTTCAATCAAATGTTATGGTATATGATTTTAAAAGTAAAATAGTTTTTAATCTAATTGAATTCGGTATACAATACAATACCTACTGTTTATTGACACAAATGTACAGAGGAAAAGTAACAACATAGGCAGTATAGCTGAAATCAATTGTACCTACAATAAATACATACATAACATGGTACATTTGGTGGAGAAGGCAAATTATAATAAAAGTTTTTCAACAATTATAAACGCCCGCTGACTTTTAATCAATTCTTTTTTAAACTTTTTAATACGAAACAAAATCAAAACTCGGGGTTAAACTTCACCAAGCGTTTAAATTGTTTTGTTGATCTCCTGTCAGTGGCGAAAACAGGGAAATAATTTTGTCTTTCCCCCGGGGATAAGGCCATGCTAGCCCTGCAGGTACATACATTT
The DNA here is from genome assembly GCA_954871355.1 of Cabera pusaria. Taxonomy (NCBI): domain Eukaryota; kingdom Metazoa; phylum Arthropoda; class Insecta; order Lepidoptera; family Geometridae; genus Cabera; species Cabera pusaria. Next base: position 12,926,795 of record OX940911.1, read on the forward strand.
GGCGGTACTTCTTGACACGGCACGCATCGTCAGGAGGTTTCTCTCTCTGCAACCCTAGCATGGGCCCTGCCGGCGATGTCGTTTGCATCATGTTATATCTTAGATAACAAAATTGCGTAAGATAAAGTTCAAACGCTTGCTTATCCGTTATAAAAACCGTCCAAGTGTAAGTTGGACTCGCGCACCGAGGATTCCATACAAACTTGTCCAACTAGGTTAAAGGACAAACTTAACTTTGCAATTCGATCCCACGGCCGATGCCTAATTCAGGGTTAATGCATCAACCTCAAATAATAAGTTTGAAATACTAAATTAGTTTTTTTTTGTAATTTAACTATAATCATGATACCTGAAATAAAGAATAAATAAAATAACATAAATTTGTATGGTTTTCAGATCTTTATAAGTTCTGTAAGATCTTGCTTCTTGCCTTGATTCTAGGTTAACGGGAAATACTCTATAGGTTTTGATTCCTTGTGAAATCGCAAAATATGTGAAAATTTGCGACATAAAGGTTCATCATATCTTATGATTGACTTACAGGTTTGATTTCACAGCTGAAAATGGCCGTAGACCAGAGTAATTATTTGATATAAGTTTCAACAAAGTGATCCTATAAGTCCCAAAAGTAATTATTATGTTTCATTATTTCACAATTTTTTGGATAAAAATTGTCGGAAGTACTAAAACATGCACTGGGTTCTGGGTTACGGGTGCACGTAATAGTACGGTTGGCAACCCTACATTAATCAGGGGAATTAAACATGTGTTTTAAGTGTGACGTTCGACGTCTAGATGAAAGCTGAATGGCTCAATATCTTTGTTTTTTTTTGTTGTAAATTTAAAGCAATAAATTGTGTTTCTGTTATATTATAAAAACTTACGTTCATTTTAAACTTATAGATTTAAAACGGGAATTTAACGTGACTTACACGATGTCGATATAGTGCGATACGTGCGAGGCTGGACGCGTCGGTGAGCGCCCCGCACTCAAGATCCTGAAGAAGGCCTCCGGATGAGGCCGAAACATATGTCGATCGCTATATCGACATCGCGTAAGTCACGTTAAATTCCCGTTTTAAATCTATAACTTTCCGTTACATCTATAATTATTGAATATGATCTATTTAATGTTATTTGACGTGTGTAAGTGCAAATTTTTAATTTGCCCATATAGGTACTGAATAATTGCTTTGAGTTTTTTTTTTACATAAATATTTAGGGTAACTATACTATAATATGAAGGGTTCCTTTTAAATTTGAGGTACGGCACTCTAAAAACAGTACGTAATCCTAAAACCCTGCTGCTTTATACTTCATCATTGGCAACCATTGTCTTCCCATTCCATTCAAAAACTGCATACTTCTGACCTCCATACTAATCGTGCGAGTTAATATCGTCCTCGTAAGGTGATATGGAGTCACGTGGTCTCTTGACAGCGGCTAAATAAAGAACTGCTTCGCCAGACATCCTTCCTGGCTCCACAGATTAAAATAACAGTTGCTATGTAAGCTGTATCATGTCTCTTTGTTCTAAGCAAAATACTACCGGCCCGAAAGAGACCGACCTTGAACGGAGTTTGTCTCCTTCTTTTGTATGGACCACATATAGTATAGCACACATATTATATAGTATATAGGACTAGGACACACTCCCATCTAGGTCCTATCCCATCGTTGGGGTCATTTTGTTGTACAAAGCAATTACAACCTTATGTTTAGAGCATACGGATTAAATTGAATTTGTAAGAACATCTGCAGTGCATATATAAATATATATGCACGATATATTTATATTGTTAAGAGGGACGCGGAGTGCAGTTTTCCATACAAATGTATTCCCCCGTTTCCTCCATGGAAAATGCTTCTAGAGCAAAATTCGTTTCTACAAAAAATCAAGGTCTGCTGTAGCTATGCCTCTATTATTTGCTTTTTTGATCAACCAATTGCAAATAGATATATGATAATTAAAAAAATTTTTACGAATAAAAATGAAAAGCTTATATTACTTTTTGCAATTAGTTGATCAAAAAAAGCAAATGATAGGGGCAAAACTACAGCAGACCTTAATTTTTTGTAGAAACAAATTTTGCTCTAGAAGCATTTTCTAGGGAGGAAACAAGGGAATACGTTTGTATGGAAAACTGCACCCCGCGTACGCTCTTAATCCATGGTTCTAAGAAATCTACAGACGAGTTTATTTTAAAAAATTTGATTGGTGTTACATTTTTATCCAAATACGGGAAAGCCAGAAAGCAGCCAAATCGTTACGTTTGTAGCAGCATGTGTTTCAATTTTTGTTTTTACGTAGGTATATTTCATATTGGCGCATGAAGTTCTCATATCTGCTTTTGATAAATTATATGATATGAATTATGATAAAAGGTGCGAATCAATTTGTTACTATTGTTAGACATTCCCTGCGAAAAGCGCAGAATAATGAAAGCAGGTACTTAAGTAAAAAAAATCGTCTCACTAACGAAAGGTACGACCAAAGATAAGCCGTAGATCGCGTTTGGTTAGAACTAATCAGTACAAATACTACTGAACTATCTGATCGCACCCGCGCATGCGGACTCAAGACGCCGCGGTGTAGCCGTACCTTAAGAAATAGATTTTATATTCATTTTCAAGGTTCTATTATGATAGAAAACGCTCAGATGCAAGTACTGAGTAGTTTTAGTAGTAAAGTACAGAGTGAGGGATAATAACTAAAAGATTCAGGATTCCATGACCCAGTTTCTGAAGAACTAAGAGTATATTCTGGTGCGAGTAACTATTAAATAATGCACGTAGCATGTAACACTATGTCCTACGTAAGAGCACTGAGTCTATGCTACGATATACGATTATGATACGGGACTTGGCTATACCTACATTAGACTGTCACAAGAAAGTATACAAGGTAAAATTATTGAGATTTGTAAAAAAAATTACGTTAATTTTAAACTTTTACAGTTTGAAAATTATAATTCCAGATCCATAAAGGCTTCCGGCTTTTGGATTCATTTTTGGTTGACTTTACAAATTGAGGAGGTATTTTAGTTGAAGCATTAGGTATATTATGTCCGTGCATGAACACCAATCATTTTTGTAGAGTATTACATTATTAAATTTAGAAATAAGACTAACATAATTGGTTCCATAACCATATTTAGATACAAAATAAATCGTCAAACGTATAAACTGAAATATCGCATCATGCAACATAAAAACTCTGACACTGCACGTGAAATCATTTTTTTTAGTTAAACTACAATATTAACCTAACAACTAAATTCACGTGTGCTATACTTATAAAAGTAATTAAATTATTTCACACAGACAATCTCATCGCGTGTTATCGCGTCGCTTGTTATGGCTTGCCATTGACCTAGGCCATCGCGCACGTCCTTCGCTATATGCAGCCACTAGCACATTGTTTGCATAATATGTATATAAAGTATACACTGGTAGCAACACGCGTCTTTGCCCGTTTTTATTTCCTTGTATGACTATATTATAGGAAGAGGCAAAAAATATTGTATATACCATTACTAGCTGATACCCGCGACTTTGTTCAACGTACCACAAGAATTATATCACTGTAAAGCTCTGTCAATCATCAATTGTGTGATCAGCGTTATTTATTTTATGAGTAAAAATCATGATTTTATCTCATTGTAATCGCAATGTTAAATTTCTGAAGATCCAACGACGTTTCACTACTTATATTAAACTCGACTGTGCACCAAACCGCAAAACCGGCCCAAAAGAGACCGGCATTGAACAGAGTTAGTCCCTTTCTTTTGTGGGGTAAGATGGTAAGATCGGATCTTATAGACGTGATTAGGTACTTAACAAACAGACAGGTTGACCGAGTTACAAACGTTTCTATAATATTAGTCTGGATAGGTATAACGTCAATATTGTTACAAATTCACGTTATTCATAATTGAATTGCTACTGCTTGTGCTAAATTAGTAATAATACTTGTAAGCTAAAATTTCCTTATCACCCTAATCACTGAACAACATGAATCCGACAAATAGTCGTAAAATTGTTTCAACATTGTAACAACGTTGTTCTGTGACTGAGTAATGATGCGTATTCTTTTAAAAATTAAGAGACGGAACCCTAAAAACACTCAAGTTAGTTCCTGGAGACACAACAGATGGCTTTTATAATGAACATTATAAATCAGACAATCCTCATGTTTTTTTTTTTCATTCTTTTCGATTGATTTCTATGCCGCTTTCATTCCATACATTTGTAAAAATTTTTATTTTCAATGACCTATTTTCGCTAAGCAATAATAAACAAACAAATATCAAAGTAGGTTTGCATCAAACGCCACCTGCGAGTGTTGTGGAACTATTTAAATAATGTATTGACTAACACGGCTAAAGTATAAATACATGAGACTATACGCGGTTTCACCCGCATAGTTACCGTTTCCGTAATAACACGGGAATAAAATATAGCTTATGTTACTCGCTGAAAATGTAGCTTTTCTATATTATTTAGCTGTATGGTGAATGCTCTAAATATAGCTCGTTTTAACAGTTCGTTTTTATGAATATCTATACCTAGCGTTATTTTAAAAACAGATTTTGTCAAATTGTTAAACACAATCCAAAATTTCATCGTACCGACGGGACTCAAACCCGCACCCCCCGGATTACACGTCCAGGTGCTCTGCCAATTAAGCCACAGTTCGATCCATCGATACGACGAAATTAGTGGATTGCATTTGTTAACCTAATTATGCATTGGTGGCGCCATCTATGACTACTTATTCCGTAAGTTAATCATTCGGAAGAAATCATTACAGTTTTCAAATCCGACGAGAGATGTTGCACTGCGTAAGTCAAATATTATGTTTCTTTGAAGTGTCACACACTTTATATTTTTGTAAAATTGTTAAACACAATCCATAATTTCATCGCACCGACGGGACTCGAACCCGCACCCCCCCGGATTACACGTCCAGGTGGTCTGCCAATTAAGCCACGGTTCGATCCATCGATACGACGAAATTAGTGGATTGCATTTGTTAACCCAATTATGCATTGGTGGCGCCATCTATGACTACTTATTCCGTAAGTAAATCATTCGGAATAAATCATTGCAGTTTTTAAATCCGACGAGAGATGTTGCACTGCGTAAGTCAAATATTATGTTTCTTTGAAGTGTCACACACTTTTTATTATGAACAATTTTACAAAAATATAAAGTGTGTGACACTTCAAAGAAACATAATATTAGATTTTGTCAAGTTTTAATTACCGACTGTAATAACAAGCTGTGACACTAGTGAAAACCCTGTGTTTCTGAAAACGATTTTGATACGGACACCTGTAACGCTTTTCGTTTCTACAAAATGGCATGCCGACTATTTTTTCTGTTGATGGTGGTAGAAAAACAGACCCGCGACGATCACTTCGCGCGCTCGCAACAAACGCGCCTCCAATCCAACACGTTCGCAAGTTTGTTACAGCCCGAACGCGGGGTGCACTTTTCCATACAAATGTATTCCCCCGTTTTCTCTCTGGAAAATACTTCTAGAGTAAAATTTGTTACTATAAAATATCAAAGTCTGCTGTAGCTACGCCCCTATCATTTGCTTTTTTTGACCAACCAATTGCAAAAAGAAATATAAGACTTTTAAGCTTCTCTTTAAGACTTTTGAAGGGTCATATTTCTATTTGCAATTGGTTGACCAAAAGAAGCAAATGATAGGGGCGTAGGGCTACAGCAGATCTTAATATTTTCTGGTAACAAATTTTGCCCTCGAAGCATTTTCCAGAGAGAAAACGGGGGAATACATTTGTATGGAAAAGTGCACCCCGCGTCCGCCAGCAACGGGCGCAGCTATTAGAATACAATATGTATAAGTATAGAAACGTCTAGAGTTTCTTTAACGTTGTCTGTAAGAGGCATAATGTAAAATTTACATTATGGCTCTTACAGACAACGTTACGCAGTGAAACATTTACATTGTAAATGCGTCACTGCGTCACGGTGATTATGGCTATTATTTTTTTATAAACCTCAAATTGCGAGTCAAGCCTATTTTAGCTCCGCTTCGAAAACTGTTGTGGTATTTTAAAGATGAGATAATTACTTAGGTACGTCAAAGTTAATTTATTATAATAAAGATAGTTTTTAAAAACTAAAACAACCGACGTCCATACCCGCGAGTCAATTTCAGTAGCAAGTTTGAGACGTTTATCGTCATATCTCTGGGTCTCGATGTCTACCAATTATCATATGTACCTATAGGCACGGTAATGGATTTAAAATAAAAACAATTTAATATCGTTTAAAAACTAAAAAACAACCGACTTCAATGCCGCGCTATTCATTTTCAGTACCAATTTTGAGATGTTTATCTCAATATCTCTGGAGATACTTATCATACCTCAATAAAATTACCATGGTACCACACTTGGGATATCTGCTTTCGAACAAAAAAAGAATAATCGAAATCGGTTCATAAACGACGAAGTTATCCGCGAACAAACATAAAAAAAAAAAAAAAAAAAAAAAAAAAATATATACGGTCGAATTGAGAAACCTCCTCCTTTTTTTGAAGTCGGTTAAAAATGGCAAAAGACGCCATGTACTTACAACATTTCTTACTTTAAGACGATTCATCCTATGTACTAGCTATGGCCCCCGGTTTTTCCCGCGTAGACATCGTTCCCGTGGGAATATCGGGATAAAAAGTACCCTGTATATTATTCCAGGGTCTAGGCTATCTACATACCAAATATCAGCTCGATCGGTTAAGTAGTTTTAGTGTGAAGAAGTAACTATACATACAAACTTTCGCCTTTATGATATCAGTAGGGTATTATTATTGTGTGTATTTATAAGAACAATAAGAATATACAAATCTTGCGGTCGCGGCACGTAGAACTAACAAAATAGTTTTCTACCTTTTGTCAACTTAGGCTGTTGACCAAACCGTAATTATTGTTTTGTCAACAATGTTATACGTATTGGTATTCAATACATTTCGTGCTTGATGTTTGTATTTCGAAATATACTATGTTAAAAATAGTTTGTGGTTATAATAATTGATTCATTCATTCATGATATCAAAATTTAATATCAAAGCATTTGTTTACCGACTTCACAAAAAGGAGGATGTTCTCAACTTATCAATTCATCGGAATCTTTTTCTTGATTTATGTTCACAAATTACTCGAAGACACGTAACCCGATTTGGAAAATTCTTGTTTTTGTTTCAAAAGGTATATAGTTCACAGGTCCCATTCGAATTTTATCGAGATATGTCCAGTGTCTCCAGAGATATGGAGATAATAAACACCTTAAGAGCGAAAGCGGGGTGCACTTTTCCATACAAATGTATTCCTCTGTTTCCTCCCTGGAAAATGCTACTAGAGCAAAATTTGTTTCCATAAAATATCTAGGTCTACTGTAGCTACGCCCCTATAATTTGCTTTTTTTGACCGCTAATTCGCTCTTAAACTTGACACTAGCGCGGCATTTGAAGTTGGTTCTTTTAGTTTTTTAAACGAACTTTAATTATTACAAATACTTTTGAACGTAGGCCAAACCGCGGGGTACAAAGGTTCAGTTTAAAATAATGTTTGTATGCCGCATATTTAGACATGTCGCATAACGTAGGTTGTTTTATTTATGCTTCAGAATTTGAACTGTTATTGTCAACAAATAACTTGTTTATTTATAAACGACTTGTAAAATTACTACCTGATACCCGTGACTTCGTTCACGTATCTACATCAAGTATTTTGTCACTGTAAAGCTCTGTCAATTAGCATGATGCCTGATATGGGTTATTTAAGTTATTTTGACAAATCGTACATTTATTTACATGTAAACCAGAGGCGCCCATCACAAACTGACTTACGTGCCGAGCGGCGCGCGATCGGGCGTGACGAGTACTTACGCTAAACTAAGCGAGATGTAGATTCAGCACTGCTTTTTAAGGTTCCGTACCCAAAGGGTAAAACGGGACCCTATTACTAAGACTCCGCTGTCCGTCTGTCTGTCTGTCTGTCTGTCTGTCTGTCTGTCTGTCTGTGCGTCTGTCACCAGGCTATAGCTCATTAACCGTGATAGTTAGACAGTTGAAATTTTCACACATGGTGTATTTCTGTTGCCGCTAGAACAACAAATACTAAAAATAAAATAAAGTTAAAAAATAAAGGGGGTCACCAAACAAAAAACGTGTTTTAAACGCCATCTATCTAATTAGTTTTGGCAAAATGACATAGATGTCGCTAGTAAACGAGTACTAGTAAACAAATATTCTTGGTAATATCAATTAATCAAATATATGAGGTTAAAACTCTGTTATGTTTCGTATTGTACGGAACCCTCCCTAAGTGTGTGATAAGAGACGCGATGCTGACTCGCACTTGGCCAGTTTTATTATTTGAACATAGAGCTAGTTCGCGACGCCACATCTGGTAACGTAGTACAACGTCGATGTCCTCATGCTATAAAGTATGTCCTTGTTAAATTTCAGTAAGATCGGATCGTCCGTTAAGGTGTGATAATGTAACAAACAGACAGAGTTACAAACGTTTTTCTAGTATTATATAGCCTGGATAAAAATATTGCATTTAGGTTATATTTGGTTATTATCTTTTTATATTTTTATTTTGGTATAAAATAAAGAATCTTTGTTTTGTGTTTTATATTTTCGCTGTTGAAACTGCTCCATTTTTTTTTGTTATGACATTTTTAGTGTCAAAGCCCTTTAGCATAAAATGGGTTAAGTGCGCACGAGATTTACGCAAAGGGTACCGTATCTAATCTGGCACTTATTGTAACAGTTGGTACGCGATAACCCTCACTTACTCGTATTTGCAAATAGACGTTTCTTAGGAATTAGAATGTGTGTATAAAAACATAGGTAACGTAACTCTAAATATATTTAGTTATTTCTTCGTTGTTTTTAACTTTTTTTTAATTAAATTGTAATAAGTACATAATAAATAATAAAAAAAATAAAAAAAATACATTTGAATAAAATACATAATGATTCTGTTCAATATTATAAATCAAACAGTCAAGTTAGAGTTGATTTTTGTTTAGTTTAATTTTTTATATATAAATATTGTAATACTAGGTTCATGTTAAATTTTCTTTTAAATAAATTATTTAATTGAGTTTGAGTTTAATTTACTTATGTTGAATTAGTTTAATAAAAAACTGAGTTGTGATTCATTATTAACTTAATATCTTCGCCCTAGTTACGATGTATTATTCAACTCAACTTATTATTTTATATTATAAAGGTGAAAGTTCGTGTGTATGTTTGTCACTTCTTTACGCTGAAACTACTCAACCGAATGAGCTGAAAATTGGTATGTAGATAGCCTAGACCCTGGAATAACACAAAGAGTACTTTTTATCTCGATATTCCCACGGGAACAATGTCTACGCGGGAAAAACCACGGGGCACAGCTAGTTAGTAATAAAAATCGGCACCTTCAAAAATATTACGTACCTAAATTGTTAAACACAATCCAAAATTTCATCGTACCGACGTGATCTGAACCCGCAACCTCCGGAATAACATGTTCCGGTGCTTTGCCAATTAAGCCACGGTGCGAAGTATCGCTACGACGAAATTAGTGGATTGCATTTGTTAACCCAATTATGCATTTGTGGCGTCATCTATGACTACTTAGTAATAAGTAGTTTAACTTTAACTAACTAACTACTAAGTAATAAGTAGTTTAGATCCCCGGAAACTACTCAATAATCCACATGACATCAACTCTCTAAATGAAATGAGAAGATTACGGACTATGCCGTCCTTTACTTAACTAAAAAGTGTAAAATAAAACATTAAATTAAAAAATCTATTAATTATATCTATTAATCATATCTATCATTGTTTGCATAATATGTATATAAAGTATACACTGGTAGCAACACGCGTCTTCGCCCGTTTTTATTTCCTTGTATGACTATATTATAGGAAGAGGCAAAAAATATTTTATATACCATTACTAGCTGATACCCGCGACTTTGTTCAACGTACCACAAGAATTATATCACTGTAAAGCTCTGTCAATCATCAATTTTATTGTGTGATCAGCGTTATTTATTTTATGAGTAAAAATCATGATTTTATCTCATTGTAATCGCAATGTTAAATTTCTGAAGATCCAACGACGTTTCACTACTTATATTAAACTCGACTGTGCACCAAACCGCAAAACCGGCCCAAAAGAGACCGGCATTGAACAGAGTTAGTCCCTTTCTTTTGTGGGGTAAGATGGTAAGATCGGATCTTATAGACGTGATTGGGTACTTAACAAAAAGACAGGTTGACCGAGAGTTACAAACGTTTTTATAATATTAGTCTCGATAGGTATAACGTCAATATTATTACAAATTCACGTTATTCATAATTGAATTGCTACTGCATGTGCTAAATTAGTAATAATACTTGTAAGCTAAAATTTCCTTATCACCCTAATCACTGAACAACATGAATCCGACAAATAGTCGTAAAATTGTTTCAACATTGTAACAACGTTGTTCTGTGACTGAGTAATGATGCGTATTCTTTTAAAAATTAAGAGACGGAACCCTAAAAACACTCATGTTAGTTCCTGGAGACACAACAGATGGCTTTTATAATGAACATTATAAATCAGACAAACCTCATGTTTTTTTTTCATTCTTTTCGATTGATTTCTATGCCGCTTTCATTCCATACATTTGTAAATTTTTTTATTTTCAATGACCTATTTTCGCTAAGCAATAATAAACAAACATAAATATCAAAGTAGGTTTGCATCAAACGCCACCTGCGAGTGTTGTGGAACTATTTAAATAATGTATTGACTAACACGGCTAAAGTATAAATACATGAGACTATACGCGGTTTCACCCGCATAGTTACCGTTTCCGTAATAACACGGGAATAAAATATAGCTTATGTTACTCGCTGAAAATGTAGCTTTTCTATATTATTTAGCTGTATGGTGAATGCTCTAAATATAGCTCGTTTTAACAGTTCGTTTTTATGAATATCTATACCTAGCGTTATTTTAAAAACAGATTTTGTCAAATTGTTAAACACAATCCAAAATTTCATCGTACCGACGGGACTCAAACCCGCACCCCCCGGATTACACGTCCAGGTGCTCTGCCAATTAAGCCACAGTTCGATCCATCGATACGACGAAATTAGTGGATTGCATTTGTTAACCCAATTATGCATTGGTGGCGCCATCTATGACTACTTATTCCGTAAGTTAATCATTCGGAAGAAATCATTACAGTTTTCAAATCCGACGAGAGATGTTGCACTGCGTAAGTCAAATATTATGTTTCTTTGAAGTGTCACACACTTTATATTTTTGTAAAATTGTTAAACACAATCCATAATTTCATCGCACCGACGGGACTCGAACCCGCACCCCCCCGGATTACACGTCCAGGTGGTATGCCAATTAAGCCACGGTTCGATCCATCGATACGACGAAATTAGTGGATTGCATTTGTTAACCCAATTATGCATTGGTGGCGCCATCTATGACTACTTATTCCGTAAGTAAATCATTCGGAATAAATCATTGCAGTTTTTAAATCCGACGGGAGATGTTGCACTGCGTAAGTCAAATATTATGTTTCTTTGAAGTGTCACACACTTTTTATTTTGAACAATTTTACAAAAATATAAAGTGTGTGACACTTCAAAGAAACATAATATTAGATTTTGTGAAGTTTTAATTACCGACTGTAATAACAAGCTGTGACACTAGTGAAAACCCTGTGTTTCTGAAAACGATTTTGATACGGACACCTGTAACGCTTTTCGTTTCTACAAAATGGCATGCCGACTAATTTTTCTGTTGATGGTGGTAGAAAAACAGACCCGCGACGATCACTTCGCGCGCTCGCAACAAACGCGCCTCCAATCCAACACGTTCGCAAGTTTGTTACAGCCCGAACGCTGGGTGCACTTTTCCATACAAATGTATTCCCCCGTTTTCTCTCTGGAAAATGCTTCTAGAGCAAAATTTGTTACTACAAAATATCAAGGTCTGCTGTAGCTACGCCCCTATCATTTCCTTTTTGTGACCAACCAATTGCAAAAAGAAATATAAGCCATTTAAGCTTCTCTTTAAGACTTTTGAAGGGTCATATTTCTATTTGCAATTGGTTGACCAAAAAAAGCAAATGATGGGGCGTAGGACTACAGCAGATCTTTATATTTTCTGGTAACAAATTTTGCCCTCGAAGCATTTTCCAGAGAGAAAACGGGGGAATACATTTGTATGGAAAAGTGCACCCCGCGTCCGCCAGCAACGGGCGCAACTATTAGGATACAATATGTATAAGTATAGAAACGTCTAGAGTTTCTTTAACGTTGTCTGTAAGAGGCATAATGTAAAATTTACATTATGGCTCTTACAGACAACGTTACGCAGTGAAACATTTACATTGTAAATGCGTCACTGCGTCACGGTGATTATGGCTATTATTTTTTTATAAACCTCAAATTGCGAGTCAAGCCTATTTTAGCTCCGCTTCGAAAACTGTTGTGGTATTTTAAAGATGAGATAATTACTTAGGTACGTCAAAGTTAATTTATTATAATAAAGATTTTGAAGTTTTTAAAAACTAAAACAACCGACGTCCATATACCCGCGAGTCAATTTCAGTAGCAAGTTTGAGACGTTTATCGCCATATCTCTCGGGTCTCGATGTCTACCAATTATCATATGTACCTATAGGCACGGTAATGGATTTAAAATAAAAACAATAAAATGGCAAAAGACGCCATGTACTTACAACATTTCTTACTTTAAGACGATTCATCCTATGTACTAGCTATGGCCCCCGGTTTTTCCCGTGTAGACATCGTTCCCGTGGGAATATCGGGATAAAAAGTACCCTGTATATTATTCCAGGGTCTAGGCTATCTACATACCAAATATCAGCTCGATCGGTTAAGTAGTTTTAGTGTGAAGAAGTAACTATACATACAAACTTTCGCCTTTATGATATCAGTAGGGTATTATTATTGTGTGTATTTATAAGAACAATAAGAATATACAAATCTTGCGGTCGCGGCACGTAGAACAAACAAAATAGTTTTCTACCTTTTGTCAACTTAGGCTGTTGACCAAACCGTAATTATTGTTTTGTCAACAATGTTATACGTATTGGTATTCAATACATTTCGTGCTTGATGTTTGTATTTCGAAATATACTATGTTAAAAATAGTTTGTGGTTATAATAATTGATTCATTCATTCATGATATCAAAATTTAATATCAAAGCATTTGTTTACCGACTTCACAAAAAGGAGGATGTTCTCAACTTATCAATTCATCGGAATCTTTTTCTTGATTTATGTTCACAAATTACTCGAAGACACGTAACCCGATTTGGAAAATTCTTGTTTTTGTTTCAAAAGGTATATAGTTCACAGGTCCCATTCGAATTTTATCGAGATATGTCCAGTGTCTCCAGAGATATGGAGATAATAAACACCTTAAGAGCGAAAGCGGGGTGCACTTTTCCATACAAATGTATTCCTCTGTTTCCTCCCTGGAAAATGCTACTAGAGCAAAATTTGTTTCCATAAAATATCTAGGTCTACTGTAGCTACGCCCCTATAATTTGCTTTTTTTGACCGCTAATTCGCTCTTAAACTTGACACTAGCGCGGCATTTGAAGTTGGTTCTTTTAGTTTTTTAAACGAACTTTAATTATTACAAATACTTTTGAACGTAGGCCAAACCGCGGGGCAGAAAGGTACAGTTTAAAATAATGTTTGTATGCCGCATATTTAGACATGTCGCATAACGTAGGTTGTTTTATTTATGCTTCAGAATTTGAACTGTTATTGTCAACAAATAACTTGTTTATTTATAAACGACTTGTAAAATTACTACCTGATACCCGTGACTTCGTTCACGTATCTACATCAAGTATTTTGTCACTGTAAAGCTCTGTCAATTAGCATGATGCCTGATATGGGTTATTTAAGTTATTTTGACAAATCGTACATTTATTTACATGTAAACCAGAGGCGCCCATCACAAACTGACTTACGTGCCGAGCGGCGCGCGATCGGGCGTGACGAGTACTTACGCTAAACTAAGCGAGATGTAGATTCAGCACTGCTTTTTAAGGTTCCGTACCCAAAGGGTAAAACGGGACCCTATTACTAAGACTCCGCTGTCCGTCTGTCTGTCTGTCTGTCTGTCTGTCTGTCTGTGCGTCTGTCACCAGGCTATAGCTCATTAACCGTGATAGTTAGACAGTTGAAATTTTCACACATGGTGTATTTCTGTTGCCGCTAGAACAACAAATACTAAAAATAAAATAAAGTTAAAAAATAAAGGGGGTCCCCATACAAAAAACGTGTTTTAAACGCCATCTATCTAATTAGTTTTGGCAAAATGACATAGATGTCGCTAGTAAACGAGTACTAGTAAACAAATATTCTTGGTAATATCAATTAATCAAATATATGAGGTTAAAATTCTGTTATGTTTCGTATTGTACGGAACCCTCCCTAAGTGTATGATAAGAGACGCGATGCTGACTCGCACTTGGCCAGTTTTATTATTTGAACATAGAGCTAGTTCGCGACGCCACATCTGGTACGTAGTACAACATCGATGTCCTCATGCTATAAAGTATGTCCTTGTTAAATTTCAGTAAGATCGGATCGTCCGTTAAGGTGTGATAATGTAACAAACAGACAGAGTTACAAACGTTTTTCTAGTATTATATAGCCTGGATAAAAATATTGCATTTAGGTTATATTTGGTTATTATCTTTTTATATTTTTATTTTGGTATAAAATAAAGAATCTTTGTTTTGTGTTTTATATTTTCGCTGTTGAAACTGCTCCATTTTTTTTGTTATGACATTTTTAGTGTCAAAGCCCTTTAGCATAAAATGGGTTAAGTGCGCACGAGATTTACGCAAAGGGTACCGTATCTAATCTGGCACTTATTGTAACAGTTGGTACGCGATAACCCTCACTTACTCGTATTTGCAAATAGACGTTTCTTAGGAATTAGAATGTGTGTATAGAAACATAGGTAACGTAACTCTAAATATATTTAGTTATTTCTTCGTTGTTTTTAACTTTTTTTTAATTAAATTGTAATAAGTACATAATAAATAATAAAAAAAATAAAAAAAATACATTTGAATAAAATACATAATGATTATGTTCAATATTATAAATCAAACAGTCAAGTTAGAGTTGATTTTTGTTTAGTTTAATTTTTTATATATAAATATTGTAATACTAGGTTCATGTTAAATTTTCTTTTAAATAAATTATTTAATTGAGTTTGAGTTTAATTTACTTATGTTGAATTAGTTTAATAAAAAACTGAGTTGTGATTCATTATTAACTTAATATCTGCGCCCTAGTTACGATGTATTATTCAACTCAACTTATTATTTTATATTATAAAGGTGAAAGTTCGTGTGTATGTTTGTCACTTCTTTACGCTGAAACTACTCAACCGATAGAGCTGAAAATTGGTATGTAGATAGCCTAGACCCTGGAATAACACAAAGAGTACTTTTTATCTCGATATTCCCACGGGAACAATGTCTACGCGGGAAAAACCACGGGGCACAGCTAGTTAGTAATAAAAATCGGCACCTTCAAAAATATTACGTACCTAAATTGTTAAACACAATCCAAAATTTCATCGTACCGACGTGATCTGAACCCGCAACCTCCGGAATAACATGTTCCGGTGCTTTGCCAATTAAGCCACGGTGCGAAGTATCGCTACGACGAAATTAATGGATTGCATTTGTTAACCCAATTATGCATTTGTGGCGTCATCTATGACTACTTATTACGTAAGCTAAAAAAAAGTAAAGTTTGAAATTTAAAGATTTAACGATGAAATTTTGGATTGTGTTTAACAATTTACAAAAATATAAAGTGTGAAACACTTCAAAGAAACATAATATTTGATTTACGCAGAGCAACATCTCTCGTCGGATTTGAAAACTGTAATGATTTCTGCCGAATGATTAACTTACGTAATAAGTAGTCATAGATGGCGCCACAAATGCATAATTGGGTTAACAAATGCAATCCACTAATTTCGTCGTAACGATACTTCGCACCGTGGCTTAATTGGCAAAGCACCGGAACATGTTATTCCGGAGATTGCGGGTTCAGATCCCGTCGGTACGATGAAATTTTGGATTGTGTTTAACAATTTACAAAAATATAAAGTGTGAAACACTTCAAAGAAACATAATATTACGTACCTAGTTAGTTAAACTTTCTTGTAAGTAGTAGATGCAATAAATTATTTGTCTTCTGTTAATTGATTATTTTAACAATGTTATGTGAAGTATAAATTACATAGTTTAGCATGGCAATATAATTTTAACTGTATGTAGGTACTTACGTAATTTATATGTAAATGTTTATAGATAATAAAATTGTTACATAACAATTCAATTCAAATATTCTTTATAAAAAAAAAACACATTAATCCCCATTCGTTAAGCCATTAATGTGTCCCGACTGTTAAAGTCTCTACATTCCATATAACAAAGTATAATTTATTTTATGAGTGTATCGACCGAGAAAGAATTTAAATGGTATAGTTTTTTGATATCCCTAAACAGAAGTCTAAACTACTAGACTTACTTGTTTTTTCTTTTCAGTTCGTTTTTTAACACTTCACTTTTTGCGCAGTCGGGTTTTTCGATTTTTTTATTTAATGTTTTATTTTAATACTGTGTGCGTGTTTCAAGCTAGTGTGCGGGATCGTTAAAGAGAGTGATTTGGGTGTGTGCAATGCGTGTTTACCTCGTCCCCCGTAAGTATCGGCAGAAAAAAATGTTTGCGGATCATACAACGTTAACATCTCCATTGGTAAATGCTCGAAGTTTTAGATGGACTAATGGATTACAGATAAAGTAAAAACGGCGTTGTATGTTTAAATGATAAAAATATAAAGCTGTATACATACAATAAATGTTATATGTCATGGTTTTATCTGAAGTGGACAGAGTGTATGTCAAATTTATCAAATTACTTATTCTACCGCAATATATACGAGTAAATATAAAGATAACAAGGAAAAGGCATATGGTATAGATCTATTCAGTGTGAACCTTTTTTTTACACCTAACTGGGTAGCACTTGGCCACTATCTCACCTGATGTTAAGTGATGATGCGATAGATGATGGAACTCAAATACCCTAGTTTGATGATGGGAAGCTTATTGTGACTGCACACAGATTGAGAGCTGGACACATGCCTCTTAAAAAATTGGCATTTTTAATTCGGAAGGCTGACAGTCCAAATTGTGAGTCCTGTTGAGTGGTGGAAGACATTCACTATCTGTTAGTGGAATGTATTAGGTTCAAAACTGAAAGAAGATCTCTTGAATCGGCTTTCGGTTTCGGTTGTACTATTCATTGTTCTGTGGTTTGGGCAGCTTACAGCTATAACGTGGCCTGATTTAATAAAATATTATCGGAACAAATTTTAGAAGCAGCCCATATTATGCTGTTTGAATTTGTGAGATCGATTCATGTGACCTCCAATGTATATTATTTATTGATTCATACCTACTTAGTTTGTAAAAAGTTGTATATGTTTTGTTTAGTATATTATGTATGGGCCCAATAGGACTGAAATGTATGTAACTTATAAAAGTCCTCAAAATAAAATTGAATAAAAAACCAAAGGTTCTATTAATTTATTATTCTTATACAATTTTCCTGATATAAATTGATGCTATAATATTTTAGTTTATACAATTGATGAAAATATATAAACAGACGTACATTTTCGTAGAATATTATAAAGTGTATTGTAAATAATGCAATATAATTATTTTTAAACTTTGAACGAAGTAATTATTTTACAGAAACATTTAGACTTAACAGATGTTATTTTTTTCATTTTTTTCATCTGATAGCTTAGGCTAGCCGGCTATCGTTTGACCACTATCTCGCCAGTTATAAGC
Source organism: Cabera pusaria (assembly GCA_954871355.1). Classification (NCBI taxonomy): domain Eukaryota; kingdom Metazoa; phylum Arthropoda; class Insecta; order Lepidoptera; family Geometridae; genus Cabera; species Cabera pusaria. Next base: position 12,944,787 of record OX940911.1, read on the forward strand.
GATCGTGTGGTCAAAGATGGTGGACACGCTAGACCCAGAATAGTCTGACTCTGAAAGCTGCCAGAACACCGTAATAATAATAACCGTTAATTATGTAATAATAAATGCCTAAACTGTTAAATATGGTTACAGGTTTACAATTTATTAATACATTAATTAATTAATCTGTTTGTATTTTTGCTATTTTGAGTTTTTTATAGGAAAAAATGTTTGGCGAAAAGTAAAATCCATAGTCGCTCCCGCTATAATAGTAGGTAGCTAGGTACGCTTAGATATTTTTAACTTTTTTTTTTCAGAAATAGAAAGAGTGATTCAAGAGGAAGGTTTCTAACCGGAATTAAACGCGACCAAGCCCCGGGGTGCAGCTAGTTATGCATAAAAAAATGTACTCTTCACGGTTTTAATTACATTTTCCCTGTACCAAATCCGAACATAATACGGTTTGATAAAAAGAAACATTAAACATTCTTGCACTGATTACCTTAATAAGCATAACATAATAAATAAGACCTAAAATTCCTTAACTTGCAATAAAACTTGCGTTACAAGTTATTTATTCAGTATGTACTATGTAGGCAGTATATGTAGCAGTGTATATATATACGCACATATACACGTCCAAAATCATTAAATAAATCATAATCAATTATCATGCAAACATAGCAAAAGCATAATTTTACGATTTTAATAAAAAAAACAATGAATAAGGACTGCCAGCCGTACCTACTATTAAGATAACATTACCGTGCTATTACACCTAGGCATATGTTTCAGTACTTCAGATAATTTATACAACGAAATTCTACTATAAACAGGATCGTGGATAGTAGATTTTTTCAATTTCCGTATGCTCTGAACATAATATAAGGTTGTAAGAAGGGCGTCCTTGTGTATCCATGTCTAACAACCTGCCAGTGCTTTATATGTACCTACTATAATATATGTATACTATATATAGGTGGTCCCTACAAAAGAAAGGGACAAACTCCGTGCAAGTATCGGTCTCTTTTGGGCCGGTAGTGCACTGCACAGTATTTGAGCCAGGGATACACTAGGGGACAAATGGCACACGACACGTGTCGCCAGCGACGTTGGGTGAAGTGGCGCGACGTTGCTTGGACTTCGCTCGACATGTCTGGCAACACTGACGTCGCTACGGACATAAGTCGCGCGATATCACCAGATATGTCAGGCGAAATCGGCCGGCTTTGCTTGACATGTAGCCCACACACGTAGTTGAGACATTTGTCCCCTAGTGTATCCCTGGCTTTATAGTGGAATGTCTTTGAATTTAAAACAGTTAAACGATAGTTAGGAAATTTTATGAATGTGTAAATAATTTGGCATCACTTTATGTATACCTACCATTTATTTAAGGGAGGAAGGGGTGGGACTGGGCGAGAGGGGAAAAACCCTCCCCTTGAAGGAAAAGTTGCGCAGCTCCCCCTCCCCCTTCTTCAAAAGTTATGAATATTTTTAAATTTTGAGGTTAAGTATGAACAATTATCAGTAATTGAAGGCCGGAGAGTATCAGTAGAGCCCTTATGGGCGGAAAACCGCGGCAACATAGTTGTCAAAAATTTTGTATGGCAATAAATTGACTTTTACCTATAAATTAGATGGATATTTTATAGATTTCCCCCTTAAATCGATGGTAGGTATACCAAAGTGAAACCAATAATGTTATGGTATATGATTTTAAATGTAAAATAGTTTTTAATCCAATTGAATTCGGTATACAATACAATACCTACTGTTTATTGACACAAATGTACAGAGGAAAAGTAACAACATAGGCAGTACTGAAATCAATTGTACCTACAATAAATACATACATAACATGGTACATTTGGTGAAGAAGGCAAATTATAAGTAAAGTTTTTCAACAATTATAACCGCCCGCTGACTTTTAATCAATTCTTTTTTTAAACTTTTTAATACGAAACAAAATCAAAACTCGGGGTTAAATTTCACCAAGCGTTTAAATTCTTGTGTTGATCTCCTGTCAGTGGCGAAAAAGAGGGAAATAATTTTGTGTTTCCCCGGGGATAAGGCCATGCTACCTAGCCTGGGGTGACCGGAACCACCACTATCTGTTATTTATCCGTGAAATAGTATAATATTTTTCAGATCGAAGGACAAAGTGTCCAGTAAAATAACAGGTTGTATGATACTAAACATCTTAATGTCTCAAGGTAACACGTGCAGTGCGGTGACGCGCAAAAATATGTTTATGCAAATTTGCGTTCCCATAGTATTTGGTATAGGCAGGGGTCATCGCTTACCATCAGGCAAGTGTTTCGCTTGTCCTAGTATTGTTTATAAAAACTAGTGTCAATGTGTACTACTTATGCATTAGTTAACGAGCAGTTATACATTTTGAATGCATTAAGATTGAATTAACCTATTTATTTGAGATAATTTTAGTTTTTTATGAAGGTCATCTTTGATATTTTATTTTCTGCTATTATTTGTTTTACAAATCTTTTTTAACAAAAGAAAAATAGTATAAATAATACATTTTTTTATAAAGTTTGAATCAGACTAGAAAGCAATATCTTTTATATATTTGTAAAAAATATATTTTTAATTATTTGTATACCTATTTGTAAAAATCTTTGCTGAAAATATATTACAAAAATATATATATATAAAAAAATATTAGTTATGTTACAAATTTTATTTTTACAATTAGAATTTTTAATTACTTATGTAATGTTTGGAATTAAGTTTTAAATAGGTATAACTTTTACAAACTTTCAACAATACTTAAGAAAAACCGTACCCGTAACCGTTATATTCTATCTATGATAGATAATTAACTCTATTATTATGATAAAAGGTAATTTAATTTAGTGAACTTAAGTGCTACCTACTTAAAAATAAATAGAAGTAAATTCTAGTCTCTTTAAAAATAAAAACTATATATAATTTGTTATATACCTATATAAGTGTACCTATGTATATAACACTTAATTTTTTTAAGGAATCCTTTTATAAATGTAAACTGAATTGAATCCTAAAAATAAAGCCACCTATATTTATCAAAACGTCGTTTAACTTGATTTACTATAGGCACATTAACTTAATAAGATGTTTTATAAAACGACAAATTTTAAACCCAATTTAAAATTTATAGAGGTCTTTATAAGGTGTTTTATAAAACGACGAATTTTTAAACCCAATTTAACATTTATAGAGGTTTTCACAAAACCCTGCCACATTTTATGATGCTTAGTCAAATAATAATAATACCTTTTAGTAATCTGTGACCAAAGTTGGGAATAAGTCCAAACAAAGCACTCAGTCATGCACTACATATATTCTACAGAATACGACGCACTTTAAAAAAGTTCAAAAGCGTTTGAGTATAGGAACCTATTGTATTAGGATTTACCTGACCTTAACCGATTGCTTTTATTTCTTTTCTTATTCGCACATGCTTCTAAATTCAAACATGCAAGAAAAAAAAGGTACTCACTTGCTGCGTCTGCCTCACGGGTCCTATTTCTAGGTCTAATTCTAATATCACAGGATTTTAAAAAAATACACACACTTGGATCACTAAAAAAAAATATTTACAATATTATTTATTTACACTGGCAATTATTTTAATTACATCCCCGTGCGAAAGTGCGTTCGATGTTTGAATTTTATTTATTTACATTTTCCGTCTGCGTGTTTTAATCCGACGGCGGCGGAGTCGTGCGTCTAACACCGCTGTCGGTTACCTACTGAATTGCAGGTAAGAAAACCTTCGACTTTATTACTTCTTAATCAGTGGACAGCTCATTGATAAATGATAAGAATACAGATGGGTTTCGCGAGGGCTTTGCCCATATGGCCAGACTTTGAACCGGTCCGAAGTTCAATGTAACCTAACCTAACAATACGCGTGAGAACTTTTTTAGACGAATCTTTTTAATTGATTTGCAAACGTCTACGGAAGACCAGTTTGAGCTTAATCCGGTTTGCGGTTAATATAGATAAGCGCTATTAATATTAGATATCCTACCTACTGATAATAAAAAGGCGAAAGTTTGTAAAAGTGTATGTTTGTTGCTTCTTCACGCGATCGAGCTGAAATTTAGTATGTAGATAGCCTAGACCCTGGAATAACATATAGGGTACTTTTTATCCCGATATTCCCACGGGAACGATATATCTTTTAACCGACTTCACAAAAAAGGAGGTTTCAATTCGCCGGATCCTTTTTTTTTATGTATTTAACACCGAATACTCGAAGATGCCTGAACCGAATTCATTTTTGGTTCAAAGGGTCAACATTTAAAATTTAAGTGGAAGTGGGTACCCTTCCCAGGTGGTCCCATTGAAATTTTAACGAAATCGGCCGAGCCGTTTTTAATATATCAACATTTGTATTACGAAGCATTTACTTATAGTACTTGGCTGGCACTTTACTGACTGGCACAGATTACATAATAGTTACTATGTCTACTGGCTACTTTGACTAGCGCGACGCGACGTTTGAAGTCGGTTCTTTTATTTTTTTAAACGGTCGTATATTATCCTATATCATATAGGCTAGCTTTTGACCACTATCGCACCTGTTGGTGAGTGATGATACGGTTGAGGATGGTAGCACGCTAGGCCTAGAATGGGATCAGACTCTCAAGGATAGCTGCCGGAACACATTCGATGTTAGGCGACAGAACTAACTTGAGGGTGGTAGCTCGCCAGACAGACACTAGAAAGTGTCCTGTATAGTATAGTGACCAACATGCGGGGGCTGGGAGTATCTTAACGATGTTTTTCCTTCACCGGAGAGTCATTGTGAAAGAAAAGCGCACATAATTTTTTCTCTGAAAAATCCATTGGTGCCCGGCGGGGATTGAACTCGGTATTGGCGTCAAAGCCAACCATTCTCCCACTACATCACTGGGTCCTCAAAGTCTACTAATCTACGCGGGTAAGACCGCGGGGCTCAGCTAGTTGCGCTATTAATCTCAGATATTGTTAATTATTTCGATAACTAATATCTGCTTTTTCACATAGTCCAATAAAATTTGACAATTATCGTTAGATTGGAGGAAAATTCCGACGTTTGAAACCATAAACAAATTATAAAAGTGAACTGTTCTAAAAGAAATACATTTTATTTTAGGCGAAATTTAGAATTTAAATTATATAGATAAACTTATATAAATAAATAAACAAATTAACTTTATTGACACAACTTTACAGAGGATTATTAGGATTTAGGATAGTATAAAAACTAAAAAACAACCGACTTCCATGCCCCGCGAGTCAGTTTCAGTAGCAAGTTTGAGACGTTTATCGTCATATCTCTGGAGATACTTATCAGATGTCGATGATATTACAATAGGACCACCTCGAAAATGTAGTATGTAGGGTACATTACCGATTAAAAAAAGAATCATTCGAATCGGTTCACAATTGACGGAGTAATCGCGTAACATACAAAAAAAACATGATTGAGAACCTCCTTCTTTTTGGAAGTCGGTTGACAAGTAATAAACATTTCCTTTACTTAAATTATAGGTACAATGTGCGTTCCTGGCGGTAAAAGCGATCTCTTCTAGACAACCTTAGGACTGTCTTGATATGAATCTTGAGCAAGCATAACGTGACCAGACGTCCCGTTTTGAAAGGTACCGTCCCTTTTTTAGGTAATCTGTCCCGGTGTCCCCAAAGAAATCTCTGGGACGCATAATTGTCCCGTTTTTCAAAACCTTGCGAAAATTAAGCCAACCGGTTTAGTTAGGTTAACTAGCAACGCGTCACCGCGATGCAGATGCTACGCAGACAAGCGATATGATTGGATTATTTGATACTCATTTCTTTATTAGCCAATAGCCACGCCAATTTCTCGCTAATCCTTTTTTTATGCTAGAGTTTGATAGCCGCGACAATAGGCAATAATAAATTTGTTAGCTAATAGCTTTTCTCGTTTTTTTCTTTTTTTTTAGTAATGTCCCGTTTTGAGTGAAAAATAAATGGTCACGTTAAGCATGCACCACAGAACAGGAAAAGTAGTAGGTTCTGTGACCATGGACGGACACTATTACATGCTTATACCATAGAGATTATATAAAGAGTTTTATTTTATTGTCTGTACATTAAACGCAATGACAAGAAATGGACGCCGCTTTTAATAATGCAGTAAATGTAAACTATGATTCGCATATAATGTATGATATTTTATAATGAATGAATATTTTATAATATATATAATGTATGACATTTCCTAATAACCATCTAATTAATTAATAGGTACATTATATGCGATGCGAGGATAGATACGGAACCCTAAAACATCTAACAACTTATAGATTTGAAAACGGGTTTTTGACGTGACTTACGCGAAGTCGATATAGCGATCGACATATGTTTCGGCCTCATCCGGAGGCCTTCTTCAGGATCTTGAGTGCGGGGCGCTCGCATCTAACAACTTTCTATTGTACATTATACCTATACAAAGGCAGGCAAATAAATAAATAAACGGTAATAGATAATAAATAATAATAAATGTTTATTGAACACTTTAGCTTTACATAATCTAATATATTTAATATTCATAATCTATATTACCTATTGTGTTTTAATAAGGCATTAAATTTATAAAGTGGGATGGTTCCCTACTCAAAAGGCATATCCGCACATTATAGATACGTGGGTATCACATACTACTCGTTGTTCTTCCCACGTACAGTGTAAGATGTGAAATGAGCTCCCATCTGAAACCTTCCCAGAAGTACTAGTTCTATTCATTATTCTGTGCCAGAAGTATTAAATCTGGGTAGCTTCAAACGAAGAGTAATAACACCGACAATACCTCTGGTTTTGCAAATAATTTGCAGTCAATAGGCGGCGGTGACCACTTACGATCAGTAGGGTATTCTGTAAGCTAGTTTACGCATCTCGCAAGGGGTGAGATTTGAATGTCGTATTATTCGTAATTCGAATTTATTCGAATTTCGATTCAACCGTATTACAATCGTATTATGATTTGAATTTGGTAGTACGACTCACCGCGGATTCCGCTTGCGAGATGCGTAAACTAGCTTACAGAATAGCCCTACTGTACCCTTAGTACTACGAGTTTTTATCTTAAACGCTTTTGACAGATCTCACATAGTTTTCGACTTGTTCTGGCTCCCTGATTGGTCTAAATTTAGTTAAGTGTAGTAACCACTAGAGGCGCTGTACTGTTTTTTATACAAAATTTACTCGATATACGATATCGAGTTTGGTATGAAAATTCATACTCAGGGTACAGGTGGGCCGCTAGCTTGTTTGCCGCTCCATATTATAAAAAAAAGACAGCAAAAAAGGGCATAATCGTGTTATATTTTTTATTGTTTATATCTAAGTACTTTCTAGGCCGACGGGAAATACCCTATAGGTGAAATCGCAAAATATGCGTAAAGATGAGACATAAACGGTTATATCTTTGGATCGCGTTGACTTATAAGTTTGTTTTTTTCACAGCTAAAAGAGACCGTGGACACGAGTATTTAGTATAAGTTTCAACTTAGTATCTGTGAGCTATCCCGAGAAATGAGGTCTTGACCTGAATGTGGAACCGTATGAATTAGGTTTGCGAACCTAATTTCACCTTAGTCACAATCGAACTGGCGTTTGTGTAGCACATACACAATTATAAATGTGCAATTATCGCAGATCCATTTAAATAATTAGCAACAATGCCTTTCTCTGTTCTTCATGCACATCTAGCTCGACATTAGATATTCGTGTTTTCATGTAGTTGTTTCTAGTTCCATTATTTTTACGTAACATAAGAGTGAGCATCTTCCTTTTTAAATCGATGGTCTTGGCAGACGGACAGACAAACAAACAACAAAGTGATCCTATAAAGGTTCCTTTTGAGGTACGGAACCCTAAAAACAGTTAATGGAGGATTTCTCAATCAATATTTATGACAACTATTATTAGCATTGCATTGTAGTTATTAGGGTCAGTTCACACCGCAACGCGAAGTGACGCGACGCGACGAGACGGTGCTTTTGGTTTCGCGCGGCCAGCGAGAAGCGGCGCGGCGCAGCAAATCGCGCGACGCCGCCAAATTATCTCAATTCACAATTTAATGTGTATCTTATTGTGTAGTCAATAAAGTTCAAGTGTTTATCACGCGGCTTCGCGCTGCGCCACGCAGCCAGAAGCCGCGCGGTGCAGTCTGAAGCCGCCGAACTAACACTATTAAATATTTATCTTTTTGTGTACTAAATAAAGTTCTTTTTTGTATCACTCTCTTAATAAGTGCGCGTTGCGTCGCGTCGCGTTGCGTCGCGGTCTGAGCTGACCCTAAGGGTTAAGATTAATAATTTCTTAACAATAAATGTAATACTATTGTTATAAAACTATATGGTATTTTATTTATTTATTTATTTTATTTATTTATTTATTTACTTATAAAGCGTGTTTGTTACCTAGTACATTTTCACTTATCTTAATTTATGTACAATGCTATAGATAATGTTATGTATATATATATATAGGTATTACCTACTTAAATGTTATACCGGAAGTATTAGACCACTTGCCAATTAGCGACCATTGGCTTTAAGCGAGTTTATTACGTTATTTACCTATAATATTCAGGATTAACTTTATCATAATCAGCAGAGTTAATTTTATTATCGTCTATTCGTATATATTTATTACATTACATATTTTTCAGTAGTAAATGACGTCATTCGCTCGATCGCTATATCGATATCGCGTAAGTCCCGTAAATACCCATTTTTAATCAATAATAATAAATCCTGTTTTATGATATAAAGCAGGCTTTATTTTTAATTTTATCGTTGACTAGCAGCCCGCCCCAGCTTCGCACGGGTAGAACATATATGTCTACAAAATTTGCATCAGTTTGTTGCATCGAATATAAAATATGAACATATTTAACAATCATCGTCAAATTTCATCCAATTTACACAAAACCTTAACGAATTATTCACCTAAACCTTCATCATAAACACTCTGGCTATTGGTAAAAACCGCATGATAATCCGTTCAGTAGCTATTGCGATTATTGCGAACAGACAGACAGACGCAGTGATGGACTTTGTTTTATAATACTTCCGTAGTGATATTGGACGGCCCTTTGGCGTAAAGGATAGTTACCCTTATTCTGACCCGACGGTCGTTGGTTCTAATCCGAGCTATATACAATACAATACAATACAAAAACTCTTTATTGATTACCAATTAAACAAATTGTACAAAAACAAAACAATATAATAAAATATATCTGAATGGCAACACAATCGGCGGTCTTATCGCTTGAAGCAATTTCTTCCAACCTAGTATGGAAAAAATAAAATAAAAACAAAACATGGCGGTAGCGTACAATATATAGTATATACCTACCAATGAAAGTTTTATGTGCATTCATGAATCATGAGTTTTCGTACAGTGGTAGTGGGATCATTAAATCTACCAAAAAGTAGCTTACCACCAAGGAGAACATCTGCCGCCGTAACCTTACGGCGTTCCCCGACGCAAAATGTAGGGGTAATATACATTTAACGTGTGAATCTGTGTGTCTGTCTGTAGCATCTAAGCACCTAACCGGATGAACCGATTTTGTTTTTATTATTCATAGTTTTTTTTTGTTTGATAGATGTCTTCATCGAGAGTGTTTTTAGTTTTGATTTGAATTCGTTCAATCGTTATAAAACTATGAGCTTTTTTCTAGTTAATTGCGCTATGAAATCAACTTTCATAGGTCTGATCAATTTGAAAATCTTCTTCTTCAACGATATTTTAAGAACATGGAAGCATTGAACTGATGCTGGGACATCTCCTGGACTCTACAGAATACTCAAATCCTCACCAACTTAGAGCTCAGATTTTAAATGTCGTGTTTAGAGTCATTGGAATGCTTTTAATGAAAAGATTAGGTATACATAGATCAGTCGGGGTGGTTTAAAATATTATATTATTATATATATAGATGAATATTATTTTACACAATAGATCATATTATTATACTATATTGACTTCAAATTGATTGTGGTCGGTGGGGATCTACAGCATAGCTAAGATTATAATAATATTTTCGAAGTAACTATGACATATATAATAGATAATAGATAATACTATATACTTGAAAATAGCCTTGGAAGTTATGTAATATTTTTTAACAAAAATATTAAGATTAAAGTGGTTACTGTGCGTCAACCTTAAACAAAAAAGAAAAACAAAAAAGTCCGCGACAGCATATGTCTATCTCTAGACATATGCTGTCGCGGACTTTTTTGTAGGTCTTATTAAGTTGTATAACTCTTGCATAGAAAATATTCTTCTATCTATTTTCAATTAAGCAGCGTTCGTAAGAAACGTGTTTTTTCGACCGTTTTTTTGCCGACTTAGGTTGCAAATTAGGTCTCCACGAATGTACCTTTGATTTAAACGGTATAATATATAGCCTATTTAAATTCCAAAAGTCCATTCTATATATTAGTGATAGAATTTTTTAAATCTGTTCAGTAGTTTTTGAGCCAAATCAGTACAAACATACAAAAATACAAATGTTCTCTCTTTATAATATTAGTATAGATAGTATAGATTAAGAACTGCTAGGCTATTCTGTAATCCGGAATCCTTGGTGAGATTCGAATTTCGTAATACGAAATTCAAATCTCACCGCGGATTCCGCTGTCGAGATAGCTTACAACGAAATTCAAATCTCACCGCGGATTCCGCTGTCGAGATAGCTTACAGAATAGCCTAGCTGCCCATCTACGATTATAAAGACGTCACGAAAACACACTTTGATTTAAGTGCTCGTTTTTAGGGTGTTGTGGTAAAATTTTTCTATGTTCACCCATGAATGCAGGTGTTTGTCCACAGGTGGTAGGAGCATTTTATTGATGTTCCGCCTGACTTGCTACCAAAATGTACCTTACAAGAAGAAAATGTACCGCCATAATCTTACGGTGTTTCCGCAGCACACAATCCTTGAGAGTCAGAACCATTTAATGAATAGTGTGTTCACCATCTTCTACCACACCACTTTCACAGGTATAATATTGATGTTGATATTGGTGGTAATATTTATTAACTACCAGCAGGGTTGGGCAGTATTTGAATTACCTACTTGTAAAAATACATAATCGAAACACAAATACGTATTTTGTATTTAATTTTTATTTCAATTACTCCTTAAAAATGTAATTTGTAATTGATGTTTCATATACATATGGCTTCAAAATACATTGGTGAAAAGGTTATGCTGGCAGATTTTCTCTTTGATGGTAGTAAACTCTAACTTTTTGAAAGCAATTGATAATACAATGACAACACCTGATGACCTGACTGTATTTTTTAATTTTTATATTAAATAAACATTGTTAAAACACTGTATTTTGTATTTAATTTATAGCACAGTGTGACCTAAACCCGCACTTTACGCACGTTTCCGTGACTTAAATAGTCGATTATTGCACGACGTTTACCACCCGAGCGCAGCGAGGCTAGCTAACTTCACGCCGTGTAATAATCTTCTATTTGAAGGAAAAGCGTAGCAAGCGTAAAGTGCGGGTTTATGTCACACTGACAGCAATAAAATAATATACGATACTCGTGATTTAATTTTTTTTAAAAGATAATACTACGTACCGAAAGTGACCGACACTTACACGGAGTTTGTCCCTTTCTTTTGTAGGGACCACCTATATATATACATATACAACAATATATTTACATATGTATAAAGGTATGATATATGTATATATACTATGCATATAATATAGTACATGTGTATATAGCAATGGTAGGTTATTAGACAAGGGCACTCTCTGTTCTAGGTTCCTTTCGTTTGGGCAGTTTTGATGTACAGATATAGCAATTACAATCTTATGTTCAGAGCGTACGGATTGAATTGAATTTGTCAAAGATATACAGTGTACGGTCCAACATAAATAGAACATTATCTATGCATATAATACACGGTGTGCATTAATCATCGACATAAGTTTGTTTATCTACCCGCAACTGAACAATTTGTTACACTTCGCAGGTTAAATGCACTTACTCCCTAATCGATAAAACCGATGCATTCATTTGATTGTACAAAAGAAAAAGTACAGTAAGCATGTGTAAATTTACTAGTACCTTGTAAATTATTCATTTATTCGATATTTTTTACACTGCTTTTGGCCACTATCTCACCTGTTATTTTGATCCAGCTGTCTAGCTACCAAATAGTTGCTTACCACCATCAATGAGAAAATCTGCCGCCATAACTTTACGGTGTTCCGGCAGCACACAGCCCTTGACAATCAGACCATTCTAGGCCTAGCGTGTTCACCATCTTTGACCACATCATTGCTTACCACCAGGCGTGATAGTGGTCAAACGCTAACCTCTCAGATATAAAAACAACGTTGTGGTCGAGGATAGTAGCATAGCACGCCTAGTGCAATAATCTTCTATTTGACGGAAAAGCGTAGCAAGCGTAAAGTGCGGGTTTATGTCACACTAACAGCAATAAAATAATATACGTCTATTACTGCACGGAGTAGCACCCGAGCGCAGCGAGGGACGAGTAACTTTACGCCGTGCAATAATAGACTACTTAAGTTAAGCCATACGTATCGTAATATACTAATTTCAAATACACGACATATGCGGGACCTCACGGTCAGCGAGCGCGGCAGCGGATGCTGCAGAAAACCTCAAACGGAGGAAATATGCTACCATTGGTGATGGATACATGATGGATCTCTTCCGTTTGGGGTCGAAACAATGGGCCCATGGGGTCGAGTTGCCTGAAGTTTTGTTAAGGAGTTGTCCAGACGCCTAATTGACATCACCCGTGAACAAAGAGCTGGCGCTTACCTCGGCCAACGTATTAGCCTAGCTATACAACGAGGTAACGTCGCTAGCTTTTTGGGAACATTACCGGCAGGTAGCGACCTAGGTTCTGTCTTTTATTTGTAGTATAGATATTATTATTGTATATAGTTTATATAATTTTGATATTGTCATTGGGTAATTATTATTAAGTTGTTTAAATAAAATATATTACACAAAAGTATGTTGTATTTCATACTTTAAATACATGCGTGATAGTATTTTCAACCGTCTTCCAAAAAGAAAGAGGTTCTCAATTCGTCTGTATGTTTTTCCGATTCGAAGGATTCTTTTTGTAATCGGTAGGGTACGTTTCCGAGGTAGTCCCATTGTAATTTCATCGAGATCTGATAAGTATCTCTAGAGATATGAAGATAAACGTCTCAAACTTGCTACTAAAATTGACTCGCGGGACTTTGAAGTCGGTTTTTTTAGTTTTTAAACTATCTTAATTATATTATTTGTATTTTAAAGCAAAGCGTGTATTTTTCCCAGCCCTGACTACCAGCAATATCAACATAACTTCCTCCAGCTTCTGGTTCCCATATCAACGTATAAAATTAACTACCTACTCTCTTGATAATTACCGTAGAATCAGTTGAGTTTGTTTGAATTGGAAAAAAAAGTAATGAACCATTCAGCTGTCATCCAATCGTTTACGTCAAAATATTTAAAAAAAAATTAAGTACGTTAAAACCAACCATACATGTAACTGTGTGTTTCAGTACTTCAGACAATTTTTATATAAAAAAAAAATAAAAAAAGTGAAATAGTGAAACACAACTTAAATGGATTCGTCCATGGATATAAAAAGGTATATATTATATCGATGGGTTCATCCGTTTGCGACGGACAACGATGCCACACACAGACACACACAGATACACACGTCAAACTTACAACACCCCTCTTTTTGTGTTGGGGGTTAATAATAAATGTAGTGTATCCAAGATAATACTATATTTTGGCGTGCCATGGGATAGGCCTATGTCCAGCAGTGGACGGAAATTGGCTGATATGATGATGATCCTAGATAATAAGAAACAAACCCTCAGTAAATGCGGTAGATTGAACCTATGGTGAACGAGTGAACTCCAAAAAAGGAAATATTCGGTTGAGTCTCAGATGCAGAGAAAGGGTTTTTGAAATTCCATCAATAGTGAGGGGCAGAGGGGAGGGTTTGGGCAGGGTCAACGGAGGTTAAACTGTAAGTTTTTTTTGTAATATTTTTTTATTCGTTTTCGAAACGGAGGCCAAATTTGTCTGGATGTTTTTTTTTGTGAGTATGCTACACGATTTCTGCGCCAATTGTGAACTGATTTTTTTAATTCTACAAAGGCAAGTGATTGACCACTATCTCACCCATACATTAAGCGAAATTTGACGTCTGTAACCTTTCCTGATGATAAGTGACGATGTGGTCCAAGATAAAGCACGCTTGCCTAGAAAATACCTTTTCTTGCTCTCGCTCTCATGCCGGCTGTACAGGTACACACTCGCCGAGACACACCGAGACAGGCCGAGAACGAGTATGTAGACGGTGCTTTCGCCTTGTCTCGCTCTCTCGTGCCTCGCCTCAGTCGGTCTCGGTCACTGGTCGGTTTTTGCGCCCGAGTCAATGGGTCAAAAGGAGAAATAAACTGGCCAAGTGCAAGTCGGACTCGCACTCGTAGGGTTCCGTAACACAGTTAAGTATTCCATAACTATAATTTTTCGGAACTACAAAATAAACTTTGTTTTTCATAGTATTTGTATGAAAAACAAAGTTATCTTTGCGGTCGCCATATCTCTAAAACTGCTGACTGTATCTCGTTCAAACCAATTTTCGTTGTTAGTTTTTACCTGTTTTTTTACCTGTTATTTTGATCCAGCTGTCTAGCTACCAAATAGTTGCTTACCACCATCAATGAGAAAATCTGCCGCCATAACTTTACGGTGTTCCGGCAGCACACAGCCCTTGAGAGTCAGACTATTCAAGGCCTAGCGTGTTCACCATCTCTGACCACATCATTGCTTACCACCAGGCGTGATAGTGGTCAAACGCTAACATCTCAGATATAAAAACAACGTTGTGGTCGAGGATAGTAGCATAGCACGCCTAGAAAGACCTAGAATGTAGTTTCTTACTACTACGTCTACCTAGTTTCTTAGGAGCATTTGTCGGAACAGACCATTAGATAGATAGATAAACTTTTTATTGCCACACCAAAGATACAGACACATATAATACAGCTTACATTGTGTAAAAGTGTTACAATGGGTCTTAGATGTTTCGCGACAGATTTTTCAGCTATAGACAAGATTAAATTGGCCAGTTTAACACTATACATAGTGATCTTCCACCAAATTAACTGTTTTATTTTTTATTTAACCGACTTCACAAAAAAGGAGGAGGTTCTTAATTCGTCGGAAACTTAACGTTTAATGTATGTACACCGATTACTTGAAGAAGCTTGAACTGATTTGAAAAATCATTTTTTGTTTCAAACGGTACTCTTTCCAGGAGATCCCATTTTAATTTTAACGAAATCGGTCGAGCGCTTTTTAGTATATCAACATTTGTATTACGATGCATTTATATACCTCGATGACATGCTACTTACTGCTGGCTACTTTGACTAACGCGACGTTTGAAGTCGGTTCTTTTATTTTTTTTAACGATTTTAAATTATCATAATTAGTATAGAGCTAAAATAAAAACTATAGTCGAATTTTTAATTAAACGGAGTAAAATGACATTACGAGTATTGCCACTTTTTCATGAAATAATAATAGGCATGTGGTATAAAAGATTAAGTTAATGGAGTCATATCAATTCAGTGAACTAGTTCAATAACTCATATTAAAGTCTTCCTAAAAGTATTACATATTTTATCATCCTTATTCAACTAGTACGCTGGACTTTAAATGCTTATGCCTAATACATTAATCAAATACATAATTCTGTTAACTAGAACTTATACGTACTAATTAGTTTAAGTGTTCTTAATCTATAGCTCAGTTCTTTGAACGATAAAAATAAATAAACTGGCCAAGTGCAAGTCGGACTGGCACTCATAGGGTTCCGTACCACACTATAGTATTTTATAAGATCGAGCAAAAAATACCACTATCATTTTTCGCTAGCAAAAAATAATAATTAATAAACATTTTATTTTTTATAAGCCATCTAACGTGTAGTAAAGGTGTTCGGGATAGACATTTCAATATAACGCCATCTATGGGACGTTTATCTAACTAAGCGTTCATAGATGGCGTGAAATGCCGAAAAAAACACGTTTCTTGTATGAGGACCCTCTATTATTTTAAACTTTATTCTGTTTTTAGTATTTGTTGTTATAGCGGCAACAGAAATACATCATTTGTGAAAAGTTTAACTGTCTAACTATCACGGTTCATGAGATTCAGCCTGGTGACAGACGGACAGACAGACAGACAGACAGACGGACAGCGGAATCTTAGTAATAGGGTCCCGTTTTACCCTTTGGGTACGGAACCGGTAATATCAATTAATCAAATATATGAAGTTGACACTCTGTTATGTTTCGTATTGTACGGAACCCTCCCTAAGTGTGCGATAAGAGACGCGATGCTGAATCGCACTTGGCCAGTTTTTATTTTTATGTATGTTCACCGATTACTCGAAGATGCCTGAACCGAAGTGGATTTTTTTTGTTTCAAAGGACACCCCACCCCTCCCAGGTGGTCTCATTTAAATTTTAAAAATCGGTCGAGCCGTATTTAATACATCAACATTTGTATTACGATATATTTATATACTTCGATGGCATGATACTGGCTACTGGCTACTTTGACTAGCGCGACGTTTGAAGTCGGTTCTTTTAGTTTTCCAATCGATAATAAAACTTTGTTATATAAAACAAAAATAAACATTATCAAAACAAGTAATTAACGATTTATCATAACTTATAATAACTCAATCATAATCATGATCATAATCATATTATTTGCGTAAAATGTTGGTGATTCAGATGTAGGGGCTAATTAATGTATATCTAAGATTTTATCTTCTGCTATCAATAACAGCGGCTATACGGCGCTGTGGCGTCACCGTTTATTTTACCTAACTTTATAAATCTTTATTTATAACAACGCAATACTTCCAATAATACAATTACGTTGAAAATACTCATAGCTGGGCTTTGACAAATGATGCACGTGGCCGGTTTTTTTTCAACCCGACTTCCAAATAAGAACAGGTTCTCAATTCGTCTGAATATATTTTTTTGTATGTCTTTAACTGACTTAAAAAAGGAGGTTTCTGAATTTGACTGTATACAGGTGAATTTTTCAAGTGACCTGGCCATTGCCAAATCAAAAACTATGAGGATTTTAAAATCTAACATTTTCCTTACGTTTTCCGTATGTAATTACTTCTCACAATATTGTTCCTTATTAGAGAAACTATCGAATGGTGTAATAATACAGGTTGTTTTATTTTTCAAAATCAACGGGTTCGATTCCTGGCTAGGAATATTGATTTTTCAACATCCAATGATGCAGTTTTCGTTTTCATCAAAATCGGGCCCGAGACTTCTTTGAGCATTTTTCGCTGTTCCTCATAGTTTCTGATGATTTTTTATATATTTTTTTATGTTTGTTCGCAGATAACTTCGTTGTTTATGAACCGATTTCGATTATTATTTTTTGTTGGAAAGGAGATATCCCTAGAATGATACCATACCAATTTCATCGAGATCTTATAAGTATCTCCAGAGATATGGAGATAAACACTTCAAACTGAAATTTAATAGCGCGGCATTTTAAGTCGGTTGTTTTAGTTTTTTAAACGATCTTATAATTGGGTACTACTATTTTATTCTATATGAGAAAAATTAATTAATTTGCTTGTTTGGCGCCGACTCAAAATTACTTACGTATACATACTTACATTCGTTTAAGAACTTAGTTAATATGTTTAGTTAAAAACTCAAAACAATTACAAAAATATATACTGATGTATACTGACAATAGTTTAAGAACTTCGTTATTAAGGTTAAATAAAAAAGTTTAATTATTTATTGCTTTTCCGTTTTTTTGGCAGTTTAAATTTTTTGTTTAAAAGTTTTATTTAACAGTATTTAAACAGTAGTCGCCAGTAGTCGCCATGCTATTACATCATACGGCTATGATAACTTAGAAGTGTCAACTGACAACTATCATAGCATACTGACGTCATGACCACAAAGCAATATGGCGTCCACTGCGTGCAGCGTTTTTGAGCCGCGAAATTTGAAAATGCAACATTTAAATGCATTGAATAAACATTTTGTAAATTTTTATGTAGTTCATTAGCACTATAGAATCTAATTGAGACACTTTTTAATAAAACCGGCTAAGTCGAGTTGGACTCGCCCACTGAGGCTTCGGTATCAACCAATTAAGCTAAACCTCTAAATTGTATCAGCGCTCATATAACTCTAAGGTCTACCTTAATTGGAGCAAACTATGTATGTATGGGGACACCCTTTAATTTTCAACTTTTTTTATTTTTTGGAATTTTTCCTTAATTTGTGCTGTAAGACCTTGCTTCTTGCCAAATTTCATGATTCTAGGTCAACGTGAAGTACCCTATAGGTTTTCGACCCAAAAACTATAGGGTACTTCCGGTTTACCTAGAATTGTCAATTTTGCTTATAAGTTACTAACAAGTTTTCGCGATAATCTAAATTTTCCCATATCTTTTTATTGTGTTGACTCAAGACCTTGATTTTTATACACCCATTAGGGACTATAGACCTCAGTATCAAGGTATATATTTCAACTTGCTAGGTCCACCCGTTACTGAGAAAATCAGTGGTGACACACGGACAGACAGACGGACAGACAGAGGAACAAACAGACAGACAGACAGACGGACAAGAAAGTGATCTTATAAGGGGTCCTTTTTTACCTTTTGAGGTACGGAACCCTAAAAATGGGTGTAATACCCTATTGGTAGGGTACATTTCCAAGGTGGTCACATTGTAATTTCATCGCGATCTGATAAGTATCTCTAGAGATATGGAGATAAACTTAGTACTGAACATAACTAGCGCGGCATTAGAAGTCATTTTTAGGGTTCCGTACCCAAAGGGTAAAACGGGACCCTATTACTAAGACTCCGCTGTCCGTCTGTCTGTCTGTCTGTCTGTCTGCCCGTCTGTCACCAGGCTGTATCTCATAAACCGTGATACTTAGACAGTTGAAATTTTCACAGATGATGTATTTCTGTTGCCGCTATAACAACAAATACTAAAAACAGAATAAATTTAAAAATAATAGAGGTAATAATACAAGAAACGTGTTTTTTTCGGCATTTCACGCCATCTATGAACGCTTAGTTAGGTAAAAGTCCCATAGATGGCGTTATAAGAAATAAAATGTTTATTAATTATTATTTTTTGCTGGCGAAAAATGATAGTGGTCTTTTTTGCTCGATCTCATAAAATACTGTAGTGTGGTACGGAACCCTACTAGTGCGAGTCCGACTTGCACTTGGCCAGTTTATTTTTAGTTATGCAAATGATCTTAAATTATAATATTGACGGCTTTATATTTATTTTTTATTGACGGACCGGCAGCCTGATTAGCTTCAAGGAGTGAAGGTAGGCACGTATTCTTTATCTGAATTATCATCTTAATATATCGAACATTTGACATACATCAATATTTATAATCTAGTATTAGAGTATTAGGCACTTGAGTTTGGCACACCGCACTGCCAGTTACAGAATCTCCCTTTGTTTATTGATTAAGTGTGATAAACCCGTGTCAATATGAAGTAGTAAAAGAATTAACGAAAAAAACGTGCGTGGGCGTGTAGAATGTATTGAAATCAATTTTTCCGGTTTTGTTAACAGCCACGTTGAGAGCTAGCATGCCAGAATGTATACTAGCTCTCTTTTATTATATCTACTATTCAGACATCCCTGTGCCAAATTTCAGCTAAACCGGCCTAGCCGCTTAGCCGTGCAAACGAATCCATCAGACACACCCAACACACACACATACATACACAAAGAGAGAGGTGGAGAGAGAGAGAGAGAGGGAGGGAGGCAGAATTACTTTCGAAGGAGTAGGTACTATAGTAATTATTCTGTGTTTCGAATTAAGAATACTACAAGATGCACCCCGCGGAAAGTCACGTATCTAATACTATAAGAATCTTTGTCCTGACATACTGACTGACTGACTGACTAACTCACTGACAGACAACGCACAGCCTAAACCGGTGGTCGTAGAGACTTGAATTTTGAAGGGTATATTTATCTTAGTACGTAGGGGTGTACTAAGAAAGGATTTTCCAAAATTCATCCCTTAAGGAGATGAAATGGGGGTTCAAAGTTTGTATGGAGAAACAAGATTAAATAGTCATTTCTATCCAAAACTTCACACAAGTACTTCAGTAACAAAATAAGTAAATACGTGTTTCTGTTTTTTTTGAAAATTCACCCCTAAGAGGGTGAAATGGAGTAACAAAGTGTGAAAATCAATATTGTTTCGGGTTGTGCTGAAATTTGGCATGCGGATAGTTATTACAACGTTAGTTACCTCTGAAAAGGGATTTTTCGAAATTCACCCCTAAAGGGGATGAAACGGGGGTTCAAAGTTTGTATGGAGAGACAAGATTAGATAGTATTTTCTATTCGAAACTTCATACAAGAGCTCGAGTAAAAAAATAAGTAAATACAAGTTTCAGGTTTTTTTTAATTACACCCCTAAGAGGGTGAAATGGGGTAACAAAAGTGTGAAAAGCAATATTGTTTCCGATTGCTCTGAAATTTTGCATGCAGATAGTTATTACGACGTTAGTTTAAAATCTAATCTTTTTAATCTGAGAAAGGATTTTCCAAAATTCACCCCTGAAGGGGATAAAACGGGGGTTCAAAGTTTGTATGGAGAAACAAGATTAGATACTTAGTATTTTTTGTTCGAAACTTCATACAAGTGCTCCAGTAAAAAAATTAATAAATACGCGTTTCAGGTTTTTTTTTATTACACCCCTAAGAGGGTGAAATGGGGTAACAAAGTGTGAAAATCAATATTGTTTCGAATTGCGCTGAAATTGGGCATGCAAATAGTTATTATGAAGTTAGTTGCCTCTGAGAAAGTATTTTCCAAAATTCACCCCTGAAGGGAATGAAACGGGGGTCCTTAGTTTGTATGGAGAAACTAGATTAGATAGTCTTATATATTTGAATTTTAACACAAGCACTTATGTAAGTAAATACGTGTTTCAGGCTCTTTCGAAATTGCACCCCTAAAAGGGTGAAGTGGGGTAACAAAGTCTGAAATCAATATTGTTTCGGATTGCGCTAAAATTTGGCATGCAGATAGTTATTTTGACTTAGATATCCGCTAAGAAAGAATTTTTCAAAATTCACTCATCAAGGGGATGAAGCGGCGTTTCAAAGTTTGGATAATCATTTAATTCAACATTTCACACAAGTACTTCTGTAAATAAATAAGTAAATACGAGTTTCATACTTTTTCAAAATGCCACCCTAAGCGGATAAACTGGGGTAACGAAGTCTAAAAATCAATATTGTTTCGGATTGCGCTGAAGTTCATAATGCAGATAGTTATTATGACGTAGGTATCCGCTCAGAAAGGATTTTCTAAAAATTCCTCCCGGATACGGAACGGGTCAAACGATGAAACGATTCAAAGTTTGTATGGCGAAATAAGATAAGATAAAGTACGTGTTGTAGGATTTTTTAAATAGGGTAGGTAACAAAGTCTGAAAATTTGGGTTTTTGGTTATTATAAATATGAACCTCGAATTGCCTTAGTCACGCGATAACATGAAAACGGGTGAACCAATTTAGTTAATTCTTATTTGACGTAATTAATGATAGAATCGTTTTTACAAAAAAAAAGTGTTAAGTAAACAAAAGAAGTTTTTAACGCGGGCGAAGCCGCGGGGCACTTCTAGTAAGTAATATAAATTAAGTCTATTTATGTGCAAAATTTAATCCAAGGCGACAGAGCCGTTTGAGAGTGTTGAGATCACCAACAAAGAAATATACACAGTGTGTTCTGACCTTTATACAACATTATTATGTATTACGTCGTCAAAACAGATACATCTTTACTGCTACATTTGGGGAAGTACCTCAGCTTCACCCATAGAGTACGCAAAATTCCCAAATCCCAAAATGTTACATAAATTGCCAATAGTTGTTTTGTTAATTTAGGATATCTTCGGCGATATAACATTCAATAGTAAAATTTGACAATTGCCAATTGTAGTGGCAAATGTTTGATAAAATCTATATTTTTTTATTGTTTTTTATAGGCTAGCATTTCACCCCTATCTTGCCTAGTAGTATCCGATGATGTGGTCGAAGATGGTGAACACGTTAGGCCTCGAATACTGTGATTCTCAAGGGCTGTGTGCTGCCGGAACACCGTTAGGTTATTTTCTCTAGCCTAGACTGGTATAGTATGTCTAACACCGTTTTTTCGAACAAATACAAACATCTAAAAAAATATTATGCCATATCGATCCAGTCATTCCCAAGTGATGTGCTTACACCTATTAATCACTAATCATATAAAAAAATATCTACTTAATATTAAATCTTCGAAAAAATAAATTTAAAAATTAAAATAGATTATACAATAAGTGAATAAAAAGGCAATTTAATTCGAGCGACTAAGTTGGATCCTGAGAGCAGCGAAGGACTCTAGAGTAGAATCCCTAGCGTAGCGAGGGATTCTAGATAAGAAGCCTGAGCGGAGCAAGCTTAATTTTTTTAAATTCACAAGTCGTATAACCTTACTTTTACCATTGCCTGCGAGAAAACAAATAGTAGTACCTACTTATAGTATTTATATTTATCATATTTTATTATTAATGTGTAATACTCGTAAGTGTGGATTATTTACCATTAGGTGCCGGTGAATCTGTGCGAGTTTAGGGGAACATCACAATCTTGTAAAACATGCTATTTGCGTTCTCACCAAAATCCCACTGAAAATCTTCAGTAAAGTTCATTATACTCTAGAAACCTTCGCTACTCTCAGGATCCAACTTAGTCCCTCGAATTATTTGCCTTTGTATTCACTTGTTCTATAATCTACTATTGTTTCCTTCGAGTAGTAAGTAGGTACAATAAATAAAGTAGCATGATTTTAGGTCTACAAATACATTTATTGGTAGCTTGAGGCACAAGTCTGTGACATACAATATACGAGTAGAAGTGACATGCAAGTCGTAGTACTAATCTAAATAATCTCTTAAACAACGCTGTCTCTCGCGTCTTACATAAAACACCGTTAGAATCCTAAATGCGAGGAAAATAGCTGGTTTTATCCAAGACTACAATCCACTTACGACAATGGTAAAATTTTGAATGGATGGCACGTTTCCATACGTCATACATAAATATATGCCTCGAGGTATATCCCCGAAACCGTAAGTAACTATAGGAAAAAAAAGTTTGTTTTTTACGGTTTAATAATATAATTAATACAGTAACAATTAATACATTATAAATAATATAATACAGTTAAATTACAGAATTTTACTACAATTTATTCTGTGGTAAAGCCATATGCAATATTCTGTGTCCTATTGACGAAATAAAATTATTATTTATATGTCTAGATATTAAGATCCTTTCTGGTATACAATAAAGATTTTATCATTCTATCTATTTATTTCTACAATATGTAATAGTCATGTATTTCATCTAAAGTAAAAATATAATAATAAAAATAAATAAAACTAATTTATTTCGAGTAACTTTGACTCATATAGGTACAATTACTTAAAATACATCAAACATATACTCGTACTTCTTAAAAATATTCTGATATTGTTTTATCTGAAATTGATATGGATCCAACATTCGGGTGTATCTATTGGTTTGGGTAACAATCTACCACCCATTTTTTCAATAAATTAGCTTTTAGTTATCCCTAAGCCTATGATGATGTGGTCGAAGATGGTAAACACGCTAGGCTTAGAATACTCTGACTCTCAAGGGCTCTGTGCTGCTGGAACACCGTAAGATTACAGCGACAGATTTAAATCTTCTTGATGGCGGTAAGCTACTTTTTGGTAGCAAGTCAGGCGGAACACCGATATACTTCTAGCACCTGTGGTTTGATAACTCCTACCGCCTGTAAATATAATTATGTTATAACATTAGAACCGTCCAGTATAAAAAAAACTATATTAACAAGAATTTCGTAAAATAACGTTAACCATTAAATTCGGGGCCAAAAGAAGCTCTATTCGTGACAAAAAAAAATCGTCCCTTCAAGGATACCAAGAAATCCAACTTCTGAAACACCTCCAAAATATCTCCAAAACCAGGTACAGTTAATTGGACGAAGTTCCATTAACTTTCCGTGTCCATTTTACAAAATTATAAAATAAAAAACTTTTTAATAATGTATTTAAATGTTTTACAACGTAATTTAATAGCGTTGTCCTCGGGGGCTTGGATTAACGTAATGAACTTTGAAAAGATCCCGAAGAAGGTCATGCAAAGCGTTTCAGTTTCAAGGAAAATGGTTTTCACAGACTTTGTCCTTACAAAGGAACGGCCACAACGCGACGTCCTGCGATCTGCGGGCGCGATCTCAGTACTTTTCAATTGTTTTCTGATCGCGTTTGGTGTGAACCAGTCGTACAAATACTACTGCGCTATCTGATCGCTGCCTAGATCGCACACGCAGGACGCTACGGTGTGGGATGGCTTAATATCTGCCTGGCTGTCTATCTTGATACTTTTCTCAAAAAATGCGTCGGAATAAGTTAATTTTAAGTCGTTAAAGTTTAATGTTAAGTCCTGAATAGCGTTTCAATTTCAAGGAATTTTTAACCGACTTAATTTAAAGAGGTTTAACCCCCGACGTAAAAATAAGTTTGACGTTAGTATCTGTATGTATGTGTATCTGTGTATGTGTGTGTCTGTCTGTGGCATCGTAACGCCCAAACGGATGAACCGCTTTAGATTTAGTTTTTTTAGGGTTCCGTACCCAAAGGGTAAAACGGGACTCTATTACTAAGACTCCGCTGTCCGTCTGTCTGTCTGTCTGTCACCAGGCTATAGCTCATTAACCGTGATAGTTAGACAGTTGAAATTTTTACAGATGGTGTATTTCTGTTGCCGCTAGAACAACAAATACTAAAAACAAAATAAAGTTAAAAATTAAAGGGGGTCCCCATACAAAGAACGTGTTTTTAAAAGCCATCTATCTAATTAGTTTCGGCAAAATGACATAGATGGCGCTAGTAAACGAGCCCCGTCTTTCTAGATCGCGACTAAACCAAATATTCTTGGTAATATCAATTAAGCAAATATATGAGGTTGAAACTCTGTTATGTTTCGTATTGTACGGAACCCTCCCTAAGTGTGCGATAAGAGACGCGATACTGACTCGCACTTGGCCAGTTTTATTTGTGTAATAGGTGTCTTCATTGTGAGTGTTCTTAGCTTTGTTTCATGAAAATCCGTTCAGCCGTTTAAATATTATCAGCTCATTTTTGGTTGATGAGACTAGTCTGACTACGATAGCAACTTTCGTAGCCCTTGACCGCGGACGTCAAAATCAAAATAGCGCTTCTGCCACAGATTATATAATAGTTGCGCACTACACTACATTCCCGTCACTTTGGTGCTGTCTGTTTAGCGTTCTTTGGTAGGATGATGGATTGTAATCCATCATCCTAGGTTCTTAGTTTACATTAGTCAAATCAAGTGTATTGAAATTCAGTATCCTGTTACATAAATGATATTGCAAGAATATGGTAAACTTGACCAAATTCTGAAACATCTCTTTGAATCAGCAGATCTCCTCAACAACTCGTCTAATATGTCGTGTTTAGGCTCATTGCAATGGTATCAATGAACAAATTACACCTACATATACAAAACAGTTAGGGGTTGTTTTTAATTTTAAATGTTTGTTCGCGGATAACTTCGTCGTTTATGAACCGATTTTGATTATTATTTTTTGTTCGAAAGGAGATATCCCAAGTGTGGTAGGTACCATGGTAATTTTATTGAGGTCTGATAAGTATCTACATAGATATTGAGATAAACATCTCAAAATTGGTACTGAAAATGAATAGCGCGGCATTGAAGTCGGTTCTTTTTTAGTTTTTAAACGATATTATAAATTTAAGTATTATTTTATATAATATAGGCTAGCGTTTGACCACTATTTCACCTGTTGGTAAGTGATAGTTAAATCAAAAAGAACTGTAACTCCCCGTAAGACTTCGATGTCTGTCTGACTATCTGTTATGACATTCTTCTCAAGAATCTTGAGAAGAACGCGATCTGTAGTCAAGATCGCGTTGAACAATAAAATAGTGATTGATATAATGTACGTTAATATAGTCTACGTTATCATACAGATCTACTTAAACGTTGAAAAAAAAATGCTATAGGCTTTCGAAAATTCTCACTACTGACTTTTCTTACTCTAATGCTAAATGAACTTTTATTGTGATATGATAACGGCTAAGAGAAGATTTTACTTCTCAGCATTTTACACAAAAAATTTAGTCTATATTCCTCCGGGTAAGTTCAAAGATAAACCTAACGACACCTTGCAGATCAAAATGTTGAGGGCCCAGCGGCGCAGTGGAAGAATGGTCGACTTTGATGCCAGAGGTAGTTCGTGGGGTCAAATCTCCGCCGTGCACAAATTTCTCGTCCGTAAAATATTGTGCGCATTTCACACCTCCCGTGAAGGAAACCGAAACCCCCGGCATGGTGGTAGGAAAATGTCTAGTATCCGCCTGGCTAGCTGCTACCTTCAAATTGTTCAAAAACTTGTAGTCATAACACCTAATGTGTTCCGGCAGCTGTCCTTGAGAGCCGATTTCCATTCTAGACCGAGCTTGCTACCATCCTCCACCGCACCATAAATTACCAACAAGTGAGATAATGGTCAAATGCTAGCCTATATGTTATAAAAAAAAACAATAATAGGACCATGCGTTTTAGTTATAGCTCACATAGAAACATACATTCATAATATACATAGGAAATATAAGTAGGTACACACAAATATACACTCAAAAAACATTATCTTCTTATTGGACAGTCGGGTAAAAGGCTAATTTTACTTTTGCGCAGTCAACATCAACTTTTGACCTTCAAGACGACCCAAGGTTTCTGAGGTCAACCCAAGGTTTTATTTGATTACTGAAAATTGTAATATTGCAATACTTTGTTATATTTCTGCTGAAATTAACCTTCAGTACTAAACTCAAGGCCGATGGAGCGAATCATACAAGGAATTGCTAATTAAAAAGTTTAGCAAAACTGCGACTTTTTTGCCGACTTCAAAATAAGATACAAATTTCTGGACTGCGCCTGTTACCTTGAAACATAAAGATGTTGAGTCTCACATGCCCTATAATTTCACTGGACACCTTGCCTTTTCAACCGAAAAACATTCCTATTTCAGGGCTGAAAATAAATTGGTAAAGTGGTGGTACCGCGGCGGACTAGCCAGGCGGACTAGCAGAAGTCCTACCACTACAGGGATTTTGGAATTCGTGTGTGTTTTTAGGGTTCCGTTCCGTACCTCAAAAGGAAATAAAACTTTTTAACAAAAAAATTAAACCGCCGAAAAAACTGAAAAGCAAAAAAATACTTAACTTTTTTATTTAACCTTAATAACGAAGTTCTGAAACTACTGTTTGTATACCTCAGTATATATTTTTGTAATTGTTTTGAGTTTTTAACTAAACATAATAACTAAGTTCTTAAACTAATGTAAGTATGTATACCTAAGTAATTTTATTCATGTTATTCATATAGCAACAGCATTCATTCATTCAATTATTCAATATTATTAAAAGTAATAGTCGTTGAACTTGGGTGTTGGATAATTTTATACCAAATACAAAATCCTCAGAATAAATCCTTTAAAGTGACAAAGACGAAGTTCCTAGTTGCTTGTTTATACTACTACGGGCTACTAGGGAACCCTACACTGCGCGTAGCCCGACACGCACTTGGCCGGTTATTCTCAGGAACGCGTAGACGTTTTAAGTTGAAACATATATCAAATACTCGATCTACGGTATCTTTCAGCTGAGAAAAAATGAAACTTGTAAGTTAACGCGATTTGACCGTTTATGACGCATATTTTGCTATTTCACAAGAGAATCAAAACTTCTCATTAACCTACTAGAATCATGAAATTTAGCAAGAAGCAAGGTCCAGCCTTATAAAGGGAAAACACTGAAAGCCGAAAGGCAATTTCGGTAAAATAAAAATAACACTTTAAATTAAATAAATAATATACATACCAACAAAATCTTCGAACAAACATACAAAATGAAGTGACTAATCCAAGAAAATTATTCAAATGAGAAGGGACTTTACTGGGTTCCTTTTCCTCAAGGGCCAAGGTGAGGCCAGTAGCTTTTGCTTGTATAATTAATATTTCCTATATTAGACTGCGGAGGTAAACTTCAAGCGTTTGGCCTCATTAGAAATTTGAGGAAAATGCAATAAAATCTTCTATTACAAGTATCTACATGGTTTAATTCCTTGGCGGAAAATTGCCCAGTAGGTAACATGGTAACTATTACAGTACTAATAATTGTAACTATGGTGAATTTTTTTTGGACAGTCAAGCACTTGACATCTTTCTCATCTGATGTTAGTCACAATGCGGTCCAAGACGAAATCTTGCTAGCCCAAAACTCAGACCTAATAAGAAGTCGAGACGGAGCCCCGCCGAACAATGCACTGAGCCGGTAAAACTACGCCTCGCCTCGCCAACACGGCGAAGGCGGGTGTTATGTGTATGTACACACATACACAGTTAAACGTACACACATATAACGAAACTACACCTTACTCCAGAATAATTAATAGTACTACGTAGCCTTACACGGAGTGTCACGCTTTAATAATTCGCATTTTTTGAAGAAAAAATGCCGAATAGTGTTGTGAAAGGGCAATTGGAAATAAACTGGCCAAGTGCAAGTCGGATTCGCACTCGTAGGGTTCCGTACCACACTACAGTATTTTATAAGATCGAGCAAAAAATACCACTATCATTTTTAGCCAATAAAAAATAATATGTAATTAATAAACATTTTATTTCTTATAACGCCATCTAACGTCTAACAAAGGTGTTAGGGATTGACATTCAATATAACGCCATCTATG
Source organism: Cabera pusaria (assembly GCA_954871355.1). Lineage (NCBI taxonomy): Eukaryota > Metazoa > Arthropoda > Insecta > Lepidoptera > Geometridae > Cabera > Cabera pusaria. The sequence goes on from OX940911.1 coordinate 12,973,814, forward strand.
GGACGTTTACCTAACTAAGCGTTCATAGATGGCGTGAAATGCCGAAAAAAACACGTTTCTTGTATGGGGACCCTCTATTATTTTTAACTTTATTCTGTTTTTAGTATTTGTTGTTATAGCGGCAACAGAATTACATCATCTGTGAAAATGTCAACTGTCTAACTACCACGGTTCATGAGATATAGCCTGGTGACAGACGGACAGACAGACAGACAGACAGACAGACAGATAGACAGACAGATAGATAGACAGACAGACGAACAGCGGAGTCTTAGTAATAGGGTCCCGTTTTACCCTTTGGGTACGGAACCCTAAAAAAACAATCTTTGTCAAATAAAAAGCAGGATGGAATCACATTCTATAATACGTAGGTACCTAAGTAATGTTTAAAGTTCTTATTTAGTCTGAGGCCCAAAATTTAATAAAATATTAAGCTTGATTCGGCCGAAGACATTGCCACTCTACTAGTTATAGTGTCTAAGTATTTGTTTATTTTTATATGCCTGACCGACAAGCACTTGGTCAATATCTTACTGATTATAATTAAAATCAGACAATATAATGATCGTCACTTACATTTAGTAATGATGCGGTCTAAGATGGATAGTCCAATAGACTTGGCTGGTACCGACTTCAAATATTATATATGAGAGGATAGCGCATATAATAATTATATTAATATATTTTTCGCTTTTGAGTGCCTGTTTGTCGTTATAAAGTTGGTTTAATTTTTTTTGAAAAATAGTTTATGACTGAATCACTCTACTACGTTATAAGAGTAGGCATTTCCCTACATTGTTGATACCCGAATTATGAACGTACTTTGTAGCCAACCTAACAACGGAAAGCATTATGCTTGTAAATTTAATAGAAACTTTTTTTGCAGTGTTGGTTGGTAGTGTCGCCAGCTTTTTGAGTGCTCTAGCAGCAGTCAGCGACAGCTAAACATACCTTAAAAAGTTAGTACATTATCAATTAGTGAAGTTTTGCATGAATTGAGTACGGTTTAAGAGTAAATAGTTATTTTTGATGTATTAAAACGTATTTAATAAATATTTTTAAACATATCTAAAATAAACGCCACGCCGCCGGCGTTACGCCGCCACCGACATATTTACACGTGGCGCACATGTCTAGTTGGTACAAAGTACGTTCATAATTATGAGTTATTTAATTATGTATGCAATGTCGCGGGACTGGTCCAATCCACACAGTCCAACTATCCCAACCCATCTTCCATGCTGGTTAGCACCGGACTGGAGACGCTGGACAACCCTAGTGACAAGGCCTCATTTTCAACCGACTTCCAAAAAGAAGGAGGTTCTCAATTTGTCTGTGTGGTTTTTTTTTTCTTATTTTTTTTGTAAGTATGTTACGCGATTACTTCGTCAATTGTGAACCGATTTGAATGATTCTTTTTTAATCGGTAGGGTATGTATCTCTGGAGATACTTATCAGATCTCGATGAAATTACAATGGGACCACTTGTCATCACGTTCCATTGTAATTTCATCGAGATCTGATAAGTATCTCCAGAGATATGACGATAAACGTCTCAAACTTGGTACTGAAATTGACTCGCGGGTCATGGAAGTCGGTTGTTTTAGTTTTTAAACTACGTTAATTATTTAAGCTTACGAACCACTTTTGGGTGTTTATTTAGCTGAGTAAAGCAGTGCCATCTGCAAAGTGGCAAAGTATGACGATCTCTTGACATTTTTTGGAGAGAGTAAGTATGCTGCCCGTTTTGTCTCATTGTAATTTTGTTGAGAATTATTGTGTTCTGTGCTCTTGATTATTTTTATCACAATCGTTTGTTATAGGTACGCATGTTTTACGCAAATAAAATATCTTTATCTTTATCTTAAGCCACTCGTATATTGCTGGCTTATCATAACTGCAATCGAACTGGCTGGAGTTTTTGCGCGATGACATACAAAATTTGGAACCATATAATTTCACGTCATAAGCGCAGGCTACAATCAGAGCCAAACGAAGATAAGTTTAGCAAGTGGAGCTTATGTAAGCGAATACAAAAGTATCCGCTTCGCTCAAGTCGCTAACGCGTCTTTACATACTTGGGTTCACAACGCGAACTGCAGACCTACAATACTTTCTTTTTAAGAAGCGAAAAGAACTTATTTCCGTTTCGCTTCGCTCCTAACGTAGCCTGCGCTTCACAGATGTCGTAGTGCTATTAATTATTCTGTGCAGATGCTAAGTATTATTACCAAAAAGCGAAACGATTTTATTTTATTGATTTGCTTCCAATGTTTCCTGACCTTAACAGATGCAGATGCTGTAAAAGCTACACTACAACTTTCAACGAAGCGAAAATATATCGTTTTCATTTTGCTTCGCTCCCAATGTGCCATCCCCTTTACAGATTTACCCTGGTTTACCTCACTAAATCATTCATTCATTACCACAGAGTACACGATCTGAATGATTAACACAGGGGAAAACAACAAATTGACGTTATTAGTGGTACAGTCCCTATAAACAATAGAATACGTTATATACGTACATGGTAAGTGTAATTATTGATACCTAGATTAAACATGGCTACTGGCTAGGCTCACGACACGAGGTAATTTTATGAACACCTATTTGCTGCACGCAGTTTAATCTATCTATATATCTACTAAATAGACAACTAATTTAACTATATTCTTGCACTTGAATGGCATATAAGGTAACGCTAACAGATTTTTTTACACCGTGCTGGGTAGCACTTGACTACTATCTCACCTGATGTTAAGTGATGATGCGGTCGATCATGGAGCGTGCTTACCCAGAAGATATCTACTTAGTATGAAATGTCTCTCTCCAAAAAATGTCAAGAGATCTCACGGGCATGCAAACTTTGCAGATAGCGCTGCTTTACTTAGCAAAATAAACACCCATAAAGTGGTTCGTTAGCTTACAAAATTGAGACCTTGCCTCCATACTATAATTGTCAAATATAATATGCTAGTCACTAGTGGAAAGCACTGGCTTTCCAGCCGGTAGAAGCGGAGTGCGATGGCACTTCAAGGTTTTACGATGATCTAATATTCAAAGGTAAGAAATGAATGTATATAACCTACCTAGTACCACCCGATAATGATAAGAGTAGGTACTTACCTACCAAGGTATCAAACATATTTAGTCGTATTGGCAATGACAGAGCAATGTTGTCAACGCAACAAAAACATTAAATTAGAACCATCAACACGCGCGCCCTCAATTTCTACCACGGTTCTCTTTTTGCACAGACTCTAGTAGGTCAATAGCTTACAGAATATAGACTCTCACAATCTCACATCTGTCATTGTGATGCTCAGACTACCATAAAAAAGGCAGACGGAGCCGTGCCTAACACCCGAGAGAACGCAAATTCAGTAATACAAAATGCTTGAGTAATAAGTTTCCGCGCTCAGTCCGGCATAGTCAATACGGCATGATTACTGCGTAAGCAACGCTGCGGAGTAATACCGCACGGACGCGTCCGTCCCTGCTGCCGCTTGGTAGCAAACTGAGTGCGGAAGCGTATTACTCAAGCATTTAGTATTACTGAACTTGCGTTCACTCGGGTGTTAGGCACGGCTCCGTCTGCCTTTTTTATGGTAGTTTGAGTTGTGATGTTAATGGCTTCATAAAGTTGTAAAGGAATTTTAGCGGGAACGTGGAAAAGTGTGTGTGATCTCATTGAATTTTTTCCTAAAACTTGTCTTCTTCCGCGAGTTAATGTGTAATAAATGTGGATTATTAACCATTAAGTGCCGGTAAATGTGTGCGAGTGCAGGTAAACAGCACAATGCTGAAAAATATGCTATTTGCGTTCTCACCAAAATTCCACTGAAAATCTTCAGTAAACACCACATCTTTACTGAAGGTATGACTTAGACTAGACTGTTACTTGAAAACTGACCTGAAATGTGACTTTAACCCATCTCTACGACTCAAATTCTAAAAAATATGAAGAATTTCAATACTTGACACTGGCTAAATACACTAATTGGGTGGAGCCATAATAAAACTAAAAAAAAAAGAGTGTGTGTACTTATATACACGCGTTAGAAGTTATACTTCTGTGGCGTATGGAAAAAAAATAACTAAAATGCAGTAGTGATTAACGATAAATATTAAAATTAATCAAAAAGATTTTATTTAAATAAAAAAGGTTTTATTAACGTAAAAATATGACGTTAAATATGACATATACAACTTGAACATAGTCATGCCATCTAGAACTAACTTCACGGTGTAGAATTTAGGTGTCGGTGTGCGGGCGCATCGTACCACCTAGAACTAACTTCACGATGTTAAATTTAGGTGTCGGTGTGCGTGCGCGTAAAAATTCACTCTCATCATTTTTCTCTATCGCGCCAATAGAAGTATAACTTCAAAAAGTCAGTAAAGTGGTTTTCTCTCGGAAGGTTTGCTATTAGAGAGAATATTCTTTGATTACTAGACTAGACTTCGAGGAAAATACTGAAAGACCCTGGCAGTGGTGAAAATAGTGACCTAAATTGGTGAAAACATTATTATTAAATTGAATATTCATTGTTTATAGATTTCCGTCTGAAATAATTGTAAATAACTATTATGACAACCAGGTAACTTGGATTTTACTATTTCTTTGATTAGTTACTGAGAACCTCTCGTAAAGATACGTAACGGCATTACTCACTTTTTTATACTGTGTAGGTAAGCTTGATTGACCACTATCTCACCTGCCTGATGTTAAGTGATGATAATGACACTTCATACAATATACGTTATTACATACTAGCCACTTGCCCCGACTTCGCACGGGTACTATGTATGTAGGTATAGAGCAGACGAGTATTTTACAACGTGTAGAGTGACAATTAAATCATACACTATTTTTGGATATATGCCATACTAAGATCGTTTATAAAACTAAAAAGAACCGACTTCAATGCCGCGCTATTAATTTTCAGTACAAATTTTGAGGTGTTTATCTCCATATCTCTGGAGATACTTATCAGACCTTGATAAATTTACCATGGTACCACACTTAAGATATCTCCTTTCCAACAAAAAAAAAAAACATATTTGCGGTCGAATTGATAAACCTCCTCCTTTTTTTGCAGTCTGTTAAAAATAAGACAGCATTTTCGATTAAAGCTCGTCGGCTTGATTACTTACATCCGACATCTTTAAAAATTATCGTCATATTTCAACAACCATCCTCGACCATATCATCACTTACCAACAGGTGAGATTGTGGCCTATATGATATATATATATATATATATATATATATATATATATCTATACTAATATTATAAAGAGAGAACATTTGTATTTTTGTATGTTTGTAATGATTTGGCTCAAAAACTAATGAACCGATTTAAAAAATTCTTTCACTAATACATAGAATGGACTTTCGGAATGAAAATAGGCTATATATTATCCCGTTTAAATCAAAGGTACATTCGTGGAGACCTAATTTGCAACCTAAGTCGTCAAATAAACGGTCGAAAAAACACGTTTCTTACGAACGCTGCTTAATTGAAATTGGATAGAAGAATATTTTCTATGCAATAGTTGTACAACTTAATAAGACCTACAAAAAAATCCGCGACAGCATATGTCTATCTCTTAAGGTTGACTCACAGTAACCATTTTAATCTTTAATTTTTTGTTAAAAAATATTACATAACTTCCAGGGCTATTTTCAAGTATATAGTATGAATCCTTATCCAAATAATTACGTTAATTAGCTTGGCCACATATTATAGATTAAAATTGTCCTTTACAGTATATAATTCTAATGAAAACTCAAGAAGATATCACGGCTTTCACATTCACGCATCGCAAAATTAATAAAATATTTGCAGTCAAACCACAGGATAGGTCATACTCGTAGATACTACGAAAATATTATTATAATAAGGTTAGCTTTTCTGTAGATCCCCACCGATCGCAATCAATTTGAAGTCAATATAGTATAACTAGAAGTCCCCCGCGGCTACGCCCGCGTTAAAAACTCCTTTTATTTACTTAAAACTTTTCTTTTGTAAAAACGATTCTATCATTAAAGACATCAAATAAAAATTAGCCAAATTGGTTCACCTGTTTTCATGTTATCGCGTGACTAAGACAAATCAGGATTCATATTTTTAAAACCCGAAAAACCCAATAAAGCGCAATCCGAAACTATATTGATTTTCAGACTTTTTTACCCCAGTTCACTCTTTTAGGGTGGCATTTTGAAAAAGTCTGAAACTCGTATTTACTTATTTATTTACAGAAGTACTTGTGTGAAATATCGAATAAAATGACTATCCAAAATTTGAACCCCCGCTTCATCCCTTGAAGAGTGAATTTTGAAAAATCCTTTCTCAGCGGATACCTACGTCAAAATTTCTATCTGGATGCACAATATCAGCGCAATCCGAAACAATATTGATTTCAGACATTGTTACTCCACTTCACCCTTTTAGGAATAGAATTTCAAAAAGCCTGAAACACGTATTTACTCATTTATTTACTAAACTACTTGTGTAAAGTTTCGAATATAAGAGACAATCAATTCTTGTTTCTCCATACAAACTTTGAACCCTCGTTTCATCCTCTTCAGGGATGAATTTTGGAAAACCTATCTCAGAGGGAACTAACGTCGTAATTAATAACTATCTGCATGCCAAATTTCAGCGCAATCCGAAACAATATTGATTTTTACACTTTATTACCCCATTTCACCCTCTTAGGGGTGGAATTACAAAAAAACCTGAAACACGTGTTTACTTATTTTTGTACTGAAGCACTTGTGTGAAGTTTCAGATAGAAAAGACTATCTAATCTTGTTTCTCCATACAAACTTTGAACCCCCGTTTCATCCCCTTCGAGGGTTAATTTTGGGAAATCCTTTCAAAGAGGGATCTAACGTCGTAATAACTATCTGCATGCCAAATTTCAGCGTCATCCGAAACAATATTGATTTTACACTTTATTACCCCATTTCACCCTCTTAAGGGTGGAATTTCAAAAAAACCTGAAACACGTGTTTACTTATTTTTTTACTGAAGCACTTGTGTGAAGTTTCGGATAGAAAAGACTATCTAATCTTGTTTCTCCATATAAACTTTGAACCCCCGTTTCATCCCCTTAGAGGGTTAATTTTGGAAAATCCTTTCTTAGAGGGAATTAACGTCGTAATAACTATCTGCATGCCAAATTTCAGCGTAATCCGAAACAATATTGATTTTACACTTTATTACCCCATTTCACCCTCTTTAGGGTGGAATTTCAAAAAAACCTGAAACACGTATTTACATATTTTTTTACTGAAGCACTTGTGTGGAGTTTCGGATAGAAAAGACTATCTAATCTTGTTTCTCCATACAAACTTTGAACCCCCGTTTCATCCCCTGCGAGGGTTAATTTGGAAAATCCTTTCTCAGAGGGAACTAACGTCTTAATAACTATCTGCGTGCCAAATTTCAGCGCAATCCGAAATAATATAGATTTTCACACTTTATTACCCCATTTCACCCTCTCAGGTGTGGAATTTCAAAAAAACCTGAAACACGTATTTACTTATTTTTTTACTGAAGTACTTGTGTGGAGTTTCGGATAGAAAAGACTATCTAATCTTGTTTCTCCATACAAACTTTGAACCCCCGTTTCATCCCCTGCGAGGGTTAATTTGGAAAATTCTTTCTCAGAGAGAACTAACGTCTTAATAACTATCTGCATGCAAAATTTCAGCGTAATCCGAAACAATATTGATTTTACACTTTATTACCCCATTTCACCCTCTTAAGGGTGGAATTTCAAAAAAACCTGAAACACTTGTTTACTTATTTTTTTACTGAAGCACTTGTGTGAAGTTTCGGATAGAAAAGACTATCTAATCTTGTTTCTCCATATAAACTTTGAACCCCCGTTTCATCCCCTTAGAGGGTTAATTTTGGAAAATCCTTTCTTAGAGGGAATTAACTTCGTAATAACTATCTGCATGCCAAATTTCAGCGTAATCCGAAACAATATTGATTTTACACTTTATTACCCCATTTCACCCTCTTTAGGGTGGAATTTCAAAAAAACCTGAAACACGTATTTACATATTTTTTTACTGAAGCACTTGTGTGGAGTTTCGGATAGAAAAGACTATCTAATCTTGTTTCTCCATACAAACTTTGAACCCCCGTTTCATCCCCTGTGAGGGTTAATTTGGAAAATCCTTTCTCAGAGAGAACTAACGTCTTAATAACTATCTGCATGCCAAATTTCAGCGCAATCCGAAACAATATTGATTTTTACACTTTATTACCCCATTTCACCCTCTTAGGGGTGGAATTACAAAAAAACCTGAAACACGTGTTTACTTATTTTTGTACTGAAGCACTTGTGTGAAGTTTCAGATAGAGAAGACTATCTAATCTTGTTTCTCCATACAAACTTTGAACCCCCGTTTCATCCCCTTCGAGGGTTAATTTTGGAAAATCCTTTATCAGAGGGAACTAACGTCGTTATAACTATCTGCATGCCAAATTTCAGCGCAATCCGAAACAATATTGATTTTCACACTTTATTACCCAATTTCACCCTCTTAGGGGTGGAATTAAAAAAAAACCTGAAACACGTGTTTACTTATTTTTTTACGGAAGCACTTGTGTGGAGTTTCAGATAGAAAAGACTATCTAATCTTGTTTCTCCATACAAACTTTGAACCCCCGTTTCATCCCCTTCGAGGGTTAATTTTAGAAAATCCTTTCTCAGTGGGAACTAACGTCGTAATAACTATTTGCATGCCAAATTTCAGCGCAATCCGAAACAATATTGATTTTACACTTTATTACCCCATTTCACCCTCTTAGAGGTGGAATCCCAAAAAAACCTGAAACACGTCTTTACTTATTTTTTTACTGAAGCACTTGTGTGAAGTTTCGGATAGAAAAGACGATCTAATCTTGTTTCTCCATACAAACTTTGAACCCCCATTTCATCCCCTTAAGGGGTGAATTTTGGAAAATCCTTTCTTAGTACACCCTTACGTACTAAGACAAATATACCCTCCAAATTACAAGTCTCTACGACCAGCGGTTTAGGCTGTGCGTTGTCTGTCAGTGAGTCAGTGAGTCAGTGAGTCAGTGAGTCAGTCAGTATGTCAGGACAAAGATTCTTATAGTATTAGATAATATGATCTATTGTATAATATAATAATCTACACCATCAACACCAATATTATAAATGCGAAAGTCAGTTTGTTTATTTGTTTGTTTGGGACTTCTTCACGGTCAAACGGCTTGACCGATTTGGCTGAAATTTTGTACAAAGATAGAACATAAGGCAGAATAGGATATAGGATACTTTTTTTTGGCTATCGAGTCAGGGGGTCCAGATATTATAAATTGAATTTTGTAAATATAAGATCTCTTCTCAAATAAACGGCTTGACCGATTTGCCTGACATGTTTTATAAAGACAGTTCATAGGGCAGAACAGGATATAGCATACTTTTATTTTGGCTATCGAGTCAGGGGGTCCAGATATTTTTAATCGAATTTTGTAAATATAGACCTCTTCTCGAATAAATGGCTTGACCGATTTGCCTGAAATCTATATCTATACTAATATTATAAAGAGAGAACATTTGTATTTTTGTATTTTTGTATGTTTGTAATGAGTAAGCTCAAAAACTACTGAACCGATTTAAAAAATTCTTTCACTAATACATAGAATGGACTTTCGGAATGAAAATAGGCTATATATTATCCCGTTTAAATTAAAGGTACATTCGTGGAGACCTAATTTGCAACCTAAGTCGGCAAATAAACGGTCGAAAAAACACGTTTCTTACGAACGCTGCTTAATTAAAAATAGATAGAAGAATATTTTCTATGCAAGAGTTGTACAACTTAATAAGACCTACAAAAAAGTCCGCGACAGCATATGTCTATCTCTTAAGGTTGACTCACAGTAACCATTTTAATCTTAAAATTTTTGTTAAAAAATATTACATAACTTCCAAGGCTATTTTCAAGTATGTAGTATTAATCCTTATCCAAATAATTACGTTAATTAGCTTGGCCACATATTATAGATTAAAATTGTCCTTTACAGTATATAATTCAAATGAAAACTCTAGAAGATATCACGAATTTCACAAACACGCATCGCAAAATTAATAAAATGTTTGCAGTGAAACCACAGATTAGGTCATAGTTACTACGAAAATATTATTATAAGCTTAGCTATGCTGTAGATCCCCACCGATCACAATCAATTTGAAGTCAATATAGTATAATATTATGATCTATTGTATAAAATAATATTCATCTATATATCAACACCAATATTATAAATGCGAAAGTCAGTTTGTTTATTTGTTTGTTTGTTTGTTTGGGACTTCTTCACGGTCAAACGGCTTGACCGATTTGGCTGAAATTTTGTACAAAGATAGAACATAAGGCAGAATAGGATATAGGATACTTTTTTTTTGGCTATCGAGTCAGGGGGTCCAGATATTTTTAATTGAATTTTGTAACTAAAGGACCTCTTTTCGAATAAACGGATTGACCGATTTGCCTGAAATGTTATATAAAGACAGTTCATAAGGCAGAATAGGATATAGGATACATTTTTTCTGGCTATCGAGTCAGGAGGTCCAAATATTTTTAATTGAATTTTGTAAATATAAGATCTCTTCTCAAATAAACGGCTTGACCGATTTGCCTGACAAGTTGTATAAAGACAGTTCATAGGGCAGAATAGGATTAAGAATAATTTTTTTCTGGCTATCGAGTCAGGGGGTCCAGATATTTTTAATTGAATTTTGTAACTAAAGGACCTCTTTTCGAATAAACGGCTTGACCGATTTGCCTGAAATGTTGTATAAAGACAGTTCATAAGGCAGAATAGGATATAGGATACTTTTTTTCTGGCTATCGAGTCAGGGGGTCCAGATATTTTTAATTGAATTTTGTAAATATAAGACCTTTTCTCGAATAAACGGCTTGACCGATTTGCCTGAAATGTTGCTTAAAGACAGTTCATATGGTAGAATAGGATATGGGATACTTTTTTTTAGGCTATCGAGTCAGGGGGTTCAGATATTTTTAATTGAACTTTGTAAATATAAGACTTCTTCTCGAATAAAAGGCTTGACCGATTTGCCGGAAATTTTATATGTATACATGTCATAGGGCAGAATAGGATATAGGATACTTTTTTTCTGGCTGTCGAGTCAGGGGGTCCAGATATTTTAAATTGAATTTTGTAACTAAAGGACCTCTTTTCGAATAAACGGCTACACCGATTTGCCTGAAATGTTGTATGAAGACAGTTCATAAGGCAGAAAAGAATATAAAATACTTTTTTTCTGGCTATCGAGTCAGAGGGTCCAAATATTTTTAATTGTATTTTGTAAATATAAGATCTCTTCTCAAATACACGGCTTGACCGTTTTGCCTGACATGTTATATAAAGACAGTTCATAGGGCAGAATAGGATATAGAAAACTTTTTATTTCGCTATCGAGTCAGGGGGTCCAGATATTTTTAATTGAATTTTGTAAATATAAGACCTCTTCTCGAATAAACGGCTTGACCGATTTGCCTGAAATGTTGTATAAAGACAGTTCATAGGGTAGAATAGGATATGGGATACTTTTTTTTAGGCTATTGAGTCAGGGGGTCCAGATTTTTTTAATTGAATTTTGTAAATATAAGACCTCTTCTCGAATAAACGGCTTGACCGATTTGCCTGAAATGTTGTATAAAGACAGTTCATACGGCAGAATAGGATATCGGATACTTTGTTTTGGCCATCGAGTCTGAGTGTTTAGATTTTTTTTATTGAATTTTGTGAATGTGTGGACTCTTATCAGCTAATCAGCTTGACCGATTCAGCTGAAATTTTATACATATTACAGTTTGTATAGCATAGAATCACATAGGATACTTTATTTCTGGCAGTCGAGTCCAGGTGTCTAAAATTTTTAAATTGAACTTTGTAAATGTGTCAAACGGTCTCTCGGTCAAACGGGTTAAACATTTAAGCTGAAATTTTGTACACAGGCAGTCAAAAAGACATAGAAGGGCAACAAATACTTTTTTTTTGGGTGGAAATTTCGGTTGTCTATTTTTTTATTATGGAATTTTGTAAATATGTGGCCGCTTTTCGGCCAAACGGCTTGACCGATTCAGATGAAATTTTGTACAAAGACATTATATAGGGCATAAAAGGGCAAGGAATACTTTTTTCGGCAGTTAAATGTTGGTGCCTATATTTTTTCTTAACTTTACATAGAGTTTGCATAATCATAAAAGTTTGAGCTTAGGTTCATAGATAATGACTAAACTTAATAAGTGCCTTAATTAGGCCATAAAACTGTCAGGGTCATTAAAAGTCATCAAAATTTACGCGATGGCTTTGCTTGCCCATCGTGTTTTATCTGCTTTGTGGGAAGTATTTCAAAAGCATTCGTGTTTTAACATAGGTATTGACTAAGTAGGTTATAAAAACTATCAGGGTCATAAAACGTAAAAAATTTCGCGCTCACTTCGCTCGCGCAGTGATAGCGCTCGCTGCGCTCACGCAAACCTTCGTTTTATCTACTTTGTAGGTAATATTTCAGCAACTTTTGTATTTTGATAGCCACATGCATCAGAACGAGTCCATAAATTGAAATAGTACAACCTTCAATAATCATTATGAATTTTAACCTTAAAATAAGTGGATATCAAGTTTTACCTTTGTGCCATCAGTGTTAACTTAGTAGGTCAAAAAAACTGTCAGGGTCACAGAAGGTTGTAAAAATGATTCGCGCTCGCTTCGCTCGCTCAGTGATAGCGCTTGCTACGCTCGCGCAGTGATAGCGCTCGCTCCGGTCTCGCAAGCATTTGTTATGTCTACTTTGTAGGAAACATTTCAGCAACTTTTGTATATTAATAGCCACATGCATCACAACGAGTCCATAAATTGAAACAGTACAACCTTCAATAAACATTATGATTATTAACCTTAAAATAAGTGGATATGAAGTTTAACCTCTGTGTCATCAGTGTTGTCTTAGTAGGTCATGCAAACGGTCAGGGTCATAAAAGGTCGTAAAAATTTTTCGTGATTTCAGTTTCGTTTTAAGAGATAGCGCTTACTACGCTCGCGCAGTAATAGCGCTCGCTCAGGTCGTGCAAGCATTAGTTATATCTACATTGTAGGAAATATTTCAGCAACTTTTGTAATTTAATAGCCACATTCATCAAAACATGACATAAATTGGAACAGTACATCTTGCAATAATCATAATGATTTTTTTACCTTGAAATAAGTGTATATCAAGATTAACCTTAGGGACATCGGCGTTGACTTAGTAGGTCATAAAACTGTCAGGGTCATAAAATGACAAAAAAAAATTTCGCGCTCGCTTCGCTCGCGCATTGATAGCGCTCGCTGCGCTCGCGCGAACCTTTGTTTTATCTACTTTGAAGGTAATATTTCAACATTTTTTTGTATTTTAATAGCCACATGCATCAAAACGAGGCCATAAATTGAAACAGTACAACCTTCAATAATCACAATGATTATTAACCATAAAATAAGTGGATATCAAGTTTAACCTTTGTGTCATCAGTATTAACTTAGTAGGTCATAAAAACTGTCAGGGTCATAAAATGACGTTAAAATTTTTCGCGCTCGCTTCGCTCGCGCTGTGATAGCGCTTACTACGCTCGCGGTGTAATAGCGCTCGCTCCGGTCGTGCAAGCATTTGTAAAATGTACTTTGTAGGAATCATTTCAGCAACTTTTGTATTTTAATAGCCACATTCATCAAAACATATCACAAATTGGAACAGTTCAACCTTCAATAATCATAATGATTTTTACCTTAAAATAAGTGGATATCAAGTTTAACCTTAGGGTCATCGGTGTTGACTTAGTAGGTCATAAAAACTGTCAGGGTCATAAAATGACATAAAAATTTTCGCGCTCGCTGCGCTCGCGCAAGCCTTTGTTTTATCTACTTTGTAGGTAATATTTCCGCATTTTTTGTATTTTAATAGCCACATGTATCAAAACGAGTTTAAGAATTGAAACAGTACAACCTTCAATAATCATAATGGTTTTTTACTTTAAAATAAGTGGGTATCAAGTTTAACCTTAGGGTCATCGGTCTTGACTTAGTAGGTCATAAAAACTGTCAGGGTCATAAAATGACGTAAACATTTTCGCGCTCGCTTCGCTCGCGCATTGATAGAGCTCGCTGCGCTCGCGCAAACCTTTGTTTTATCTACTTTGTAGGTAATATTTTTGCAGTTTTTGTATTTTAATAGCCACATGCATCAAAACGAGTTTATAAATTGAAACAGTACAACCTTCAATAATCATAATAATTATTAACCTTAAAATAAGTGGATATCATGTTTAACCATTGTGTCATCGGTGTTGACTTAGTAGGTCATAAAAACTGTCAGGGTCATAAAAAGTCCTAAATATTTTTCGTGCTCGCTTCGCTCGTGCAGTGATAGGGCTTGCTACGCTCGCGCAGTAATAGCGCTCGCTCCGGTTGCGCAAGCATTTGTTATATCTACTTTGTAGGAAACATTTCAGCAACTTTTGTATTTTAATAGCCACATGCATCAAAACGATTCATAAATTGAAACAGTACTACTTGCAATTATCATAATGATTTTTTTACCTTGAAATAAGTATATATCAAGATTAACCTTAGGGTCATCGGCGTTGACTTAGTAGGTCATAAAACTGTCAGGGTCATAAAATGACAAAAAAAAATTTCGCGCTCGCTTCGCTCGCGAATTGATAGCGCTCGCTGCGCTCGCGCAAACCTTTCTTTTATCTACTTTGAAGGTAATGTTTCAACATTTTTTTTATATTTTAATAGCCACATGCATCAAAACGAGGCCATAAATTGAAACAGTACAACCTTCAATAATCACAATGATTATAAACCATAAAATAAGTGGATATCAAGTTTAACCTTTGTGTCATCAGTGTTACCTTAGTAGGTCATAAAAACTGTCAGGGTCATAAAATGACGTAAAAATTTTTCGCTGTGATAGCGCTTACTACGCTCGCGCAGTAATAGCGCTCGCTCCGGTCGTGCAAGCATTTGTAAAATGTACTTTGTAGGAAACATTTCAGCAACTTTTGTATTTTAATAGCCACATTCATCAAAACATGTCATAAATTGGAACAGTTCAACCTTCAATAATCATAATGATTTTTACCTTAAAATAAGTGGATATTCAGTTTAACCTTAGGGTCATCGGTGTCGACTTAGTAGGTCATAAAACTTTCAGGGTTATAAAAAGTCATAAACAAATGTCTCGCTTCGCTTGCGTAGTAATG
This sequence comes from Cabera pusaria, assembly GCA_954871355.1. Classification (NCBI taxonomy): domain Eukaryota; kingdom Metazoa; phylum Arthropoda; class Insecta; order Lepidoptera; family Geometridae; genus Cabera; species Cabera pusaria. Next base: position 12,989,142 of record OX940911.1, read on the forward strand.
ACGCTACATAGCATATAATAGCGTGTTTTAACAGCCTCATACATTAGACTGACTCAAATACTTAAACAGCAAAACTTGGTAAACCTTGGTTAGGTTTACCAAGTGCCAAGTAATGATTAATGACTTTAACAATAGACGATATCGAGTTCGACTTAAGAGTCATCTATATAGACTTGATGATTAGATCATTAAACTATCAGGGATATAAAAAGCCATAAAAAAATTTCACTTGCCCAATTATAGCGCTTGCTACGCTCGCGCAGCTATTCACCTTATTTTCTTTGTAAGAAATGTTTCAGGAACTGTTGTGTTGAGTCAAACATTTAAACAGCACAACTTCGCATACTAACCTAACCAAAAAAATTTATGACTTTAACAATACAGGATATTGAGTTCGACTTTAAGGGTCATCTATGGTGACTTGGCCTAAGAGATCATCGATCTAGACCTCAATGCTCTTAAAGACACAAATAACGCGGGCGAAGCCGCAGGTAACAGCTAGTATAATAATATAATATAATATTTTAAACCACCCCGACTGATCTATGTATAATAGCTTTTTCCAATGACTCTAAACACGACATTTAAAATCTGAGCTGTAAGTTGGTGAGGATTTCAGTATTCTGTAGAGTCCAGGAGGCTTCCATGTTCTTACAATATCGTTGAAGAAGAAGGTTTTCGAATTGATCAGACCTATGAAAGTTGATTTTATAGCGCAATTAACTAGAAAAAAGCTCATAGTTTTATAACGATTGAACGAATTTTCATGAATCAAAAGCTAAGAAAACTCTCGATGAAGACATCTATCAAACAAAATAAAACTATCAATAATAAAAACAAAATCGGTTCATCCGGTTAGGTGCTAAGATGCTACAGACAGACACAGATACACACGTTAAACGTATATTATATATAACGTATTTGCGTCGGGGAACGCCGTAAGGTTACGGCGGCCGATGTACTCCTTGGTGGTAAGCTACTTTTTGGTAGATTTAATGATTCCACTACCACTGTACGAAAACTCATGATTCATGAATGCACATAAAACTTTCATTGGTAGGTATATAGCTAGGATTAGAACCAACGACCGTCGGGTCAGAATCAGGGTAACTATCCTTTACGCCAAAGGGCCGTCCAACATCAATACGTAAGTATTATAAAACAAAGTTCATCACTGCGTCTGTCTGTCTGTTCGCAATAATCTCAATAGCTACTGAACGGATTATCATGCGGTTTTCACCAATAGCCAGAGTGTTTATGAGGAAGGTTTAGGTGCATAATTCGTTAAGGTTTTGTGTAAATTGGATGAAATATGACGATGGTTGTTAAATATGTTCATATTTTATATTCGATGCAACAAACTGATGCAAATTTTGTAGGCATATATGTTCTACCCGTGCGAAGCCGGGGCGGGCTGCTAGTGTAGTATAAAGACAGTTCATAGGGTAGAATAGGATATAGGATACTTTTTTTTGGCTATCGAGTCAGGGGGTCCAGATATTTTTAATTGAATTTTGTAAATATAAGACCTCTTCTCAAATAAATGGCTTGACCAATTTGCCTGAAATGTTGTATAAAGACAGTTCATAGAGCAGAATAGGATATCGGATACTTTTTTTTTGGGTATCGAGTCTGAGTGTTTAGATTTTTTTATTGAATTTTGTGAATGTGTGGCCTCTTATCAGCTAAACAGCTTGACCGATTCAGCTGAAATTTTATGTATATTACGTTCATATTGCAAAAAATCACATAGGATACTTTTTTTCTGGCAGTCGAGTCCAGGTGCCAAGAATTTTTAAATTGAACTTTGTGAATGTGTGTCCTACTCTCGGTCAAACGGGTTAACCATTTAAGCTGAAATTTTGTAGACAGACAGTCAAAAAGACATAGAAGGGCAACGAATACTTCTTTTTTGGGTAGAAATTTCAGTTGTCTATATTTTTATTATAGAATTTTGTAAATGTGTGGCCTCTTTTCGGCCAAACGGCTTGACCGATACAGATGAAATTTTGTACAAATACATTTAATAGGGCATAAAAGGGCAAAGAATACATTTTTTCGGCAGTTAAGTGTGGGTGCCTATATTTTTTGTTAACTTTACATAGAGTTTGTATAATCATAAAAGTTTGACCTTAGGTTCATGGATAATGACTAAACTTAATAAATGCCTTAATTAAAAATTTACGCGATGGCTTTGCTCACCCAACATGCTTCGCCCAATCTGTTTTGTGGGAAGTATTTCAAAAGCATTCGTGTTTTAACAGCCACATTTAACCTTAGGGTCATCGGTGTTGACTTAGTAGGTTATAAAAACTGTCAGAATCATAAAAAGTAAAAATTTTCTCGCTCACTTCGCTTGCGCAGATAGCGCTAGCTGCGCTTGCGCAATAATTTGTTTGATCTACTTTGTAGGTAATATTTCAGCAACTTTTGTATTTTAATAGCCACATGCATCAGAACGAGTCCATAAATTGAAACAGTACAACCTTCAATAATCATAATGATTTTTAACCTTAAAATAAGTGGATATCAAGTTAAACCTTTGTGTCATTAGTATTAACTTAGTAGGTCATAAAAACTGTCAGAGTTATAAAGGGTCGTAAAAATTTTTCGCGCAGTGATAGAGCTTGCTACGCTCGCACAGTGAAAGCGCTCGCTCGGTCTCGCAAAGATTTGTTATATCTACTTTGTAGGAAACATTTCAGCAACTTTTGTATACTAATAGCCACATGCATCAGAACGAGGCCATAAATTGAAACAGTACAACCTTCAATAATCACAATGGTTTTTTACCTTAAAAGAAGTGGATATCAAGTTTAACCGTAGGGACATCGGTGTTGACTTAGTAGGTCATAAAAACTGTCAGGGTCATAAAATGACGTAAAAATTTTCGCGCTCGCTGCGCTCGCGAAAACCTTTGTTTTACCTTCTTTGTAGATAATATTTCAGCATTTTTTGTATTTTAATAGCTACATACATCAAAACGAGGCCATAAATTGAAACAGTACAACCTTCAACAATCATAATGATTTTTTACCTTAAAATAAGTGGATATCAAATATTACCTTTGTGTCATCGGTCTTGAATTAGTAGGTCATAAAAACTGTCAGGGTCATAAAAAGACATAAAATTTTATCGCGCTCGCTTCTCTCGCGCAGTGATAGCACTCGCTGCGCTTCCGCAAACATTTGTTTTGTCTACTTTGCAGGTAATATTTCAGCATTTTTTGTATTTTAATAGCCACATGCATCAAAACGAGGCCATAAATTGAAACAATAATCATAATGATTATTAACCTTAAAATAAGAGAATATCAAGTTTAACCTTTGTGTCATCAGTGTTAACTTAGTTGGTCATAAAAACTGTCAGGGTCATAAAATTACGTAAAAATTTTCGTTCGTTTCGTTCATTAACAGCTCTCGCTGCGCTCGCGCAAACCTTTGTTTTATCTACTTTGAAGGAAATATTTCAACAGTTTTTGCATTTTTATAGCCACATGCATCAAAACGAGTTTATAAATTTAAACAGTACAACCTTCAATAATCATAATGATTTTTTACCTTAAAATAAGTAGATATCAAGTTTAACCTTTGTGTCATCGGTCTTCACTTAGTAGGTCATAAAAACTGTCAGGGTCATAAAAAAACGTAAAAATTTTTCGCGCTCGCTGTGCTCGCGTAAACATTAGTTTTATCTGCTTTGCAGGTAATATTTCACCATTTTTTGTATTTTAATAGCCACATGCATCAAAACGAGTTTATAAATTTAAACAGTACAACCTTCAATAATCATAATGATTATTAACCTTAAAATAAGTGCATATAAAGTTTAATTTTAGGGTCATCGGTCTTGACTATGTAGGTCATAAAAACTGTCAGAGTCATAAAAAGACGTAAAAATTTTCTCTACGCTCGCGCAAACCTTTGTTTTACCTACTTTGTAGGTAATAATTTTGCATTTTTTGTATTCTTATAGCCACATGCATCAAAACGAGTTTATAAATTGAAACAGTACAACCTTCAATAATCATAATAATGATTAACCTTAAAATAAGTGGATATCAAGTTTAACCTTTGTGTCATTGGTGTTGACTTAGTAGGTCATAAAAACTGTCAGGGTCATAAAAAGACTTAAAATTGTATCGCGCTCGCGTCGCTCGCGCAGTGATAGCGCTCGCTGCGCTTCCGCAAACATTTGTTTTGTCTACTTTGCAGGTAATATTTCAGCATTTTTTGTATTTTAATAGCCACATGCATCAAAACGAGGCCATAAATTGAAACAGTACAACCTTCAATAATCATAATGATTATTAACCTTAAAATAAGAGGATATCAAGTTTAACCTTTGTGTCATCAGTGTTAACTTAGTTGGTCATAAAAACTGTCAGGGTCATAAAATGACGTAAAAATTTTTGCTTTGAGTTCGACTTCGAGAATCATCTATGGTGACTTGGCCTAAGAGATCATCGATCTAGACTTCAATGGTCATAAAGACACAAATAACGCTGGCGAAGCCGCGGGTAAGAAGAAAAGTTTCAGGAACTGTTGTGTTGAGTCAAACATTCAAACAGCACAACTTCGTATACCTAACCAAAATGATTAATGACTTTAACAATAGAGGATATTGAGTTCGACTTTGGGGGTCATCTATGATGACTTGGTCTAAGAGATCATCGATCTAGACCTCAATGGTCATAAAGACACAAATAACGCGGGCGAAGCCGCGGGTAACAGCTAGTGATCTATATATATAATATAATATTTTCAACCACCCCGACTGATCTATGTATAATCTTTTATTAAAAGCATTCCAATGACTCTAAACACGACATTTAAAATCTGAGCTGTAAGTTGGTGAGGATTTGAGTATTCTGTAGAGTCTAGATGTCCCAGCATCAGGTCAATGCTTCCATGTTCTTACAATATCGTTGAAGAAGAAGATTTTCGAATTGGTTAGACCTATGAAAGTTGATTTCATAGCGCAATTAACTAGAAAAAAGCTCATAGTTTTATAACGATTGAACGAATTTTCATGAATCAAAGCTAAGAAAACTCTCGATGAAGACATCTATCAAACAAAAAAAAACTATCAATAATAAAAACAAAATCGGTTCATCCAGTTAGGTGCTAAGATGCTACAGACAGACACACAGATACACACGTTAAACGTATATTACCCCTACATTTTGCGTCGGGGAACGCGTAAGGTTACGGCGGCAGATATTCGCCTTTTATTTTTACCCGACTTCAAAAAAAGGAGGAGGTTTCTCAATTCGACCGTATATATTTTTTTTTTTTTTTTTTTTTTTTTTTTTATGTTTGTTCGCGGATAACTTCGTCGTTTATGAACCGATTTCGATTATTCTTTTTTTGTTCGAAAGGAGATATCCCAAGTGTGGTACCATGGTAATTTTATCGAGGTATGAAAAGTATCTCCAGAGATATTGAGATAAACATCTCAAAATTGGTACTGAAAATGAATAGCGCGGCATTGAAGTCGGTTGTTTTTTAGTTTTTAAACGATATTATTATTTTTATATCTTACTAGCAGCCCGCCCCGGCTTCGCACGGGTAGAACATATATGCCTACAAAATTTGCATCAGTTTGTTGCATTGAATATAAAATATGAACATATTTAACAATAATCGTCATATTTCATCCAATGTACACAAAACCTTAACGAATTATGCACCTAAACCTTCCTCATAAACACCCTGGCTATTGGTGAAAACCGCATGATAATCCGTTCAGTAGCTATTGAGATTATTGCGAACAGACAGACAGAAGCAGTGATGGAACTTGTTTTATAATACTTACGTAGTGATATTGGACGGCCCTTTAGCGTAAAGGATAGTTACCCTGATTCTGACCCGACGGTCGTTGGTTCTAATCCTAGCTATATACCTACCTATGAAAGTTTTATGTGCATTCATGAATCATGAGTTTTCGTACAGTGGTAGTGGGATGATTAAATCTCACCAAGGAGCCCGGGCCCGGTGGCGTAATCGGGAGAACGGTCGGCTTTGATGCCGTGGTACCGAATTCAAACCTTACCGTGCACCAATGGATTTTTCCATCGAAAAATTTATGTGCGCTTCTCACAGTGGCCCTCCGGTGAAGGAAAACATCGTTAAGAAACCAACAACCCCCGCATGGTGGTAGGACACTATCTAGTGTCCGCCTGGCCAGCTACCACGCTCAAGTTAGAAAATCTGTCGCCAAAAACATCTAATGTGTTCCGGAAGCTATCCTTGAGAGCCAGTTCCCCATTCTAGGCCTAGCGTGCTTACCATCTTCGACCGCATCATCACTTACCAACAGGTGGGATAGTGGTCAAACGCTAGCCTATAAGATATATAAAAAAAAAGAAAGGTGAACATCTGCCGCCGTAACCTTACGCGTTCCCCGACGCAAAATGTAGGGGTAATATACGTTTAACGTGTGTATCTGGTCCGGTTAGGTGCTAAGATGCTACAGACAGGTGCCTGTCCGGATGAACCGATTTTGTTTTTATTATTGATAGTTTTTTTTTGTTTGATAGATGTTTTCATCGAGAGTTTTCTTAGCTTTGATTCATGAAAATTCGTTCAATCGTTATAAAACTATGAGCTTTTTTCTAGTTAATTGCGTTATGAAATCAACTTTCATAGGTCTGATCAATTCGAAAATCTTCTTCTTCAACGATATTGTAAGAACATGGAACATTGACCTGATGCTGGGACATCTCCTAGACTCTACAGAATACTCAAATCCTCTCCAACTTACAGCTCCGATTTTAAATGTCGTGTTTAGAGTCATTGGAATGCTTTTAATGAAAAGATTATACATAGATCAGTCGGGGTGGTTTAAAATATTATATTGTTATATATATAGATGAATATTATTTTATACCATAGATCATATTATTATACTATATTGACTTCAAATTGATTGTGATCGGTGGGGATCTATAGCATAGCTAAGCCTATAATAATATTTTCATAGTAACTATGACCTAATCTGTGGTTTCACTGCAAATATTTTATTAATTTTGCGATGCGTGTATGTGAAATTCGTGATATCTTAGAGTTTTCATTTGAATTATATACTGTAAAGGACAATTTTAATCTATAATATGTGGCCAAGCTAATTAACGTAATTATTTGGATAAGGATTAATACTATATACTTGAGAATAGACTTGGAAGTTATGTAATATTTTTTAACAAAAATTTTAAGATTAAAATGGTTACTGTGAGTCAACCTTAAGAGATAGACATATGCTGTCGCGGACTTTTTTGTAGGTCTTATTAAGTTGTACAACTCTTGCATAGAAAATATTCTTCTATCTATTTTCAATTAAGCAGCGTTCGTAAGAAACGTGTTTTTTCGACCGTTTATTTGCCGACTTAGGTTGCAAATTAGGTCTCCACGAATGTACCTTTGATTTAAACGGGATAATATATAGCCTATTTTCATTCCGAAAGTCCATTCTATGTATTAGTGAAAGAATTTTTTTAATCGGTTGAGTAGTTTTTGAGCCAAATCATTACAAACATACAAAAATACAAAAATACAAAAATACAAATGTTCTCTGTTTATAATATTAGTATAGAAGTATAGATAGGCTAGCGTTTGACCACTATCTCACCTGTTGGTAAGTGATGATGCGGTTGAAGATGGTAAGCACGCTAGGCCTAGACTGGGGAACTGGCTCTCAAGGATAGCTGCCGGAACACATTAGATGTTATTGGCGACAGATTTTCCAACTTGAGGGTGGTAGCTGGCCAGGCGGACACTAGATAGTGTCCTACCACCATGCGGGGGTTGTTGGTTTCTTAACGATGTTTTCCTTCACCAGAGGGCCACTGTGAGAAGCGCACATACATTTTTCGATGGAAAAATCCATTGGTGCACGGTAAGGTTTGAACTCGGTACCACGGCATCAAAGCCGACCGTTCTCCCGATTACGCCACCGGGCCCGGGCTCCTTGGTGGTAAACTACTGTTTGGTAGATTTAATGATCCCACTACCACTGTACGAAAACTCATGATTCATGAATGCACATAAAACTTTCATTGGTAGGTATATAGCTAGGATTAGAACCAACGACCGTCGGGTCAGAATCAGGGTAACTATCCTTTACGCTAAAGGGCCGTCCAATATCACTACGTAAGTATTATAAAACAAATTCCATCACTGCGTCTGTCTGTCTGTTCGCAATAATCTCAATAGCTACTGAACGGATTATCATGCGGTTTTCACCAATAGCCAGAGTGTTTATGAGGAAGGTTTAGGTGCATAATTCATTAAGGTTTTGTGTAAATTGGATGAAATATGACGATTATTGTTTAATATGTTCATATTTTATATTCGATGCAACAAACTGATGCAAATTTTGTAGGCATTTATGTTCTAGCCGTGCGAAGCCGGGGCGGGCTGCTAGTATATATATATATTTAAGTGGTTAAATGTGTATCCTCGTTGGTCAAGGATGGTGACCACGCTAGGTCTAGAATAGTCTGTTTCTCAAGGGCTGTGTACTGCCGGAACACCAAGGTTTTGGCGGCAGATTTCTCCTTGATGGTGGTAAGCTACTTTTTGGCAGCAAGGCAGGCGGGACATTGAAATAATACTTCTCCTACCTGCGGTAGGTAACGTCATTACCTATTCTATATCACGATGAGGTAACCTGGGATTTCTATTTTCTAGATTAGTTTCTGAGAACCTTGTTATCCTGATATCTAATCAATGACGGGGCCAATTGACTCAGATGACGTAACTCGGAATAAAAATGATAAAAATCAGTGGAATATAATGAGAGCTTCTTTTTGACTGATTTTCAGGGTTCCGTACCCAAAGGGTAAAACGGAACCCTATTACCAAGACTCCGCTGTCCGTCTGTCTGTCTGTCTGTCTGTCTGTATGTCTGTCTGTCTATCTGTCCGTCTGTCACCAGGCTGTATCTCATGAACCGTGATAGTTAGACAGTTGACATTTTCACAGATGATGTATTTCTGTTGCCGCTATAACAACAAATACTAAAAACAGAATAAAGTTAAAAATAATAGAGGGTCCCTATACAAAAAACGTGTCATTTCGGCATTTCACGCCATCTATGAACGCTTATTTAGGTAAACGTCCCATAGATGGCGTTATATTGAAATGTCGTTCCCTAACTCCTTTTTTAGACGTTAGATGGCGTTATAAGACGTAAAATGTTTATTAATTATTATTTTTTTGCTGGCGAAAAATGATAGTGGTATTTTTTGCTGTTATAAAATACTGTAGTGTGGTACGGAACCCTACTAGTGCAAGTCCGACTTGCACTTGGCCAGTTTATTTTTCTATATTCGATAGGTTAGCATTTATTTGATCGCTTACCACCAGTCGATAGCCTGGAGATAAGTGATGACGTGATCGAGATGGTGAACACGTTAGACTTAGAATGGTCTAACTCTCGGGTAGTCAGTCTACCTGAGACTGACATTACCAACAGTTGCAATGTGACCTAGTATAGTCGGCATCAATAAATGATTTCTGATTCTGATTCTCATGGGCTGTGTGCTGCCAGAATACCGGAAGGTTTTCTCCTTGATAGTGGTAAGCTAGGTAGCAAATCAGGTTGAACATCGATATAATATGCTCGTTCTAGCTGTGGACGAACACCCATGCTTACGTAGTAACTATTATATAATCTGTGCCCGTGCTAGGATTTGAACCGGCGATTAGAAGTCAAGACATCTGTCCCTAACGCCAATGCGGCTCTTATTTTATTATTAGAGCCATCGATGTAAATGTACCTCCGTGATTAGAGCACTGTAAGACAAACAGTACTTTTATTGTTGCTCTGCATAAGTATTTGTACTATTCATTATTCTGTGGTATAAGATATATTTTTATACATTTTTTCATCTATATGAAAATTTGTATAAAAATATATCAATAATTTATGGTCGTACAAAACGAAAAATATATACAAATGCATTTCAATCGAAATCGATTTCGAGTTTAAGATGTTTATCTCAATATCTCCGGAGATTAATATCAGATGTCGATAAAATTTGTATGAGACCAAACGGGAGGCATAATCTCTTAAACAAAAATAATAACTTTCAAATCGGTAAGGACTGAGTTCTGAGGTAATAAACAAAGAAAACAGTCAAATAGAGAACCTCCTCCTTTTATGTGAAGTCGGTTAAAAATGAATCATATGCGAGATGATATGTATGTCATAAAAATAACAACTGTAGGTAAAAGACAATCAAACAAAAGAATTGAAATGCATCACAATTGACTATAATATAGGTATTACCTATCTAATGTATCATTCTATTAGTACTTCACAATAGTGAAGTTATTCTATTTACATACTCAGATATAACTCAATTAAACCAAACTATTCTTATCCATGGCACTGAAGTGTACGAGCGCGCCCTAAAAATAGAATATTCTATTTATATTTTGTAAGCAATATGCTTCGATAGAAATGATAACACAATTTCGGCAGTGCAAATAAGTGGTAGCGTGGCCGAGCGGTCTAAGGCGCTGGTTTAAGGCACCAGTCTCTTCGGAGGCGTGGGTTCGAATCCCACCGCTGCCAAGAATTTTTGCTTTACTTTTCCATTTGCTTTAGTTATTAGAATTCATGTGTTTTATTTATTTTCAAAACAATGTATAATAATAGTGTACTAACATAATTGCGTAGTAAATTATGAATTGTAATTGGATTTTCCATAAATTAGTTTTTTATTAATTTATATTTTTACACGTGTTCTCAGTATAGTAAACAAATAATTCATTTTGAGTGTATGAGGATAATCATCTAGGTCTAGGCTACTTGTACTATTCATTATTCTGTGGTCTAGGCAAAACACTAAGTACAGTCCGCCAAGTATAACTTGCCGGTGGTGGTTTTTGGAACTAATTCCGAGAGATTAATTAATTATATTATTAATTGAGAGATTACCGCGACATTATTGTTGATAAATCTGCTACATTAAAATAGTTCAATAATGCCAAAAGTAATTAAAAGTGGTTTAAGAGAAACTGTTATCAAAGTACAAAGTAAAAGCACAGTGGCGCACAGCCGCGCCAAGTTATACTTGCCGGACTGTAATGTAAGTACGTTATTATGTAAGTATAAAGCACGCGCATTCACTCACTCCCAAGCGATTCTCAGATAATTGATGTGATCGAAAAAATATTCATTTTCCAAGTTCGAGGGGAGGGGTTTATCTTCGTTTCTCCGAAAATACTAATCAGATATCGATGAAATTACAATGGGATTACCTTGGAGATAAATCCTAACAATTAAAAAATTACCTAATCGGTTCACAAGTGGCGGAGTAATCACGTAACAAAAAACTTACAAAAAATATATAAGTACAGACGAATTGGGAATCTCCTCCTTTTAGAAAGTCAGTTGAAATCACAGGCATACATTATTTTGAATTAAAATTATGTCCCGGTTGCTACCTCTATCTGACATACCTTGGTAGAAGACTTTTCAAGCCTGATTCTGTGGCATAGCTTCTTGTCTTCTGTATAATAATTTGTACAACATTGTTTTCTTGGAATAGTGTGTGCTGTCTCTCGCATGGAATTGGAAACAACCATTTTTAGGGTTCCGTAGCCGAATGGCAAAAAGAGGAACCCTTATAGATTCGTCATGTCTGTCTGTCCGTCCGTATGTCACAGCCATTTTATTCCGAAACGATTAGGACTACAGAATTGAAACTTAGTAGGTAGATGTATATTCTGTGAACCGGTTCCGCCTTCCGATTTTTATACTAAAATAAAAAATATAAAAGTTTAGTTTCTTCAAACCTATATGTGTGGGGTAAGTATGTGGATAAGTCTTTAAAAATGACATTGAGGTTCCTAAAATATTTTTTTCTCAAAGTAATAATTTAAAAGATAGGCGCGTCTAAAGTGGTAAAATGTGTGTCCTCCCTCCTCTAACTTTTAAAGTAGGGAGTGAAAAATCTAGAAAAAATATATTCTGTAGATTTCAATAAAATCTTTCAACGAAAATTTGTTTGAACGAGATGCAGTCAGCAGTTTTTGAGATATAGCGACCCCAAATATAACTTTGTTTTTGATACAAACACTATAAAAAACAAAGTTAATTATTTGGTTGCGAAAAATCATAGTTATAAAATACAGAATACTCTACTGTGTTACGGAACCCTACGAGTGCGAGTCTGACTTGCACTTGGCCAGTTTATGTAAGGAACGGTATAATCATCAAGACCTGATCATTATCTGTAAAGTACATAAAAGGCAGACGTTACTGACTGACTGACTGATCTAACAACACACAGCTCAAATCACTTATCGGATCGCGTTAAAATATGGCATGCAGATAGTTATTATGACGTAGGTATACGCTAAGAAAGGTTTTTCCAAAATTCAAGAAAGGATTTCCAAAATTTAAGGGATGCAACAGGGGTTCGAAGTTTGCATGGAGAAACAAGATTAGATAGTCTTTTTTATTTGAAACAACACTCAAGTACTTCTGTAAATATATAAGTAATGACGTATTTCAGGCTAATAGGGTGAAATAGGGTAACAGTCTGAAAATGAATGTTTTTTTTTTGGTTCTTTAAAAATGAATGTCTATTTCCCTTGGTCACGCCTTCCTTACTTGAGGACTTGGACCGATTTGGCTATTTCTATTTTTGATGTGTTTTTATGAAAAAAAGGTTTTTAGAAATGTTTGTAATAAATGAAAGAAGTTTTTAACGAGGGCGAAGCCGCGGGGCACTTCTAGTAAACTGATATGACCTAATGACGTCAGTAACTATCGACAATATTGTCAGTTGTCAAACTCGGAAGACTGACCCCCGTAGGTAAACATTCACAAACACAGTGCTCGTGAACCCATACCCATACCTACTTAATCTTAATGACGATGTGCTTCTAGGATACAATAGAATCGTGCTCTTTTGGAAATGGAAGACGGCAAACTAGGACCTGAAGAACGGAGTTAAGAGCGAACGCTGGGTGCACTTTTCCATACAAATGTATTCCCCCGTTTCATGCTTCTAGAGCAAAATTTGTTTCCACAAAAAATCAAGGTCTGCTGTAGTTATATACCAACCAATTGCAAATAGAAATATGACCCTTCAAAAATCTTTAAGGAAAGATTAAAAGACTTATATTTCTTTTTTGCAATTGGTTGATCAAAAAAGCAAGGGGCATAACTACAACAGACCTTGATTTTTTGTAGAAATAAATTTTGCTATAGAAGCATGGAGAAAACGGGGGAACACATTTGTATGGAAAAGAAGTTTCCCGCGTTCGCTTTAAAGTCCAATCAATACACATTTCGCATTAGAAAGTTCCTCAATGCAATCCTCCTAAACTGAAATGTTTATATAATAAATATTGCTATTAATAAAAGATTAGGCGTCTGAGATTTTTATGTATCGGTTTGTTGTAGGTACTATTAATTTCATACTGTGGCCTTGGTCAAGACTCAAGACGAGTGATACACTTTTGAAGTGTGTGTCTATATGGGCGGGGGCACACGATGCGTTGCGGCGCCGCACCGCAAAGATTTCACCGTGTCAGTGGGCACACGAGCGGTGCGGCACCGTAACGTTGTTATGTCGCAGCGGCGCCGTAGCACCGTTGGACAGTCTGTTAATGAAAATGGATCGTAAAAGACGTCTATTGTTGGCCCTACTATTACGAGTCTATATCAATAACATCTAGGTTGGCACTCATTTTTTAAAACCTCAATCACAATATACAAAAATACTTAGAAAAAAAATCGAAACGACGCTAAAAAAAATCATGGAACTCGACTCGCGTCATCGTCACCGAACGCTTTCCTTGAGCTATATATTATTATCTTTTCTATGGCTATATGTATACTGTGCATTATGTGTACTTTTTGGGTGAGCAAAAAGTGTGAAACTCGCGTCATCGTCACCGCACGCTTCCCATAAGCTATTATATGTAAGTATACTGTTAGGTCTCTCGACGATACAATTCACAAGTTACTTAGTTCTCATTTCTATCGGCAGTCCCCAAAGACTGCCCCGCATGTTTTGTTACCCACGACGGAACGGAGACTATATACGTTTGGGGTGAGAGGATGTTTGTTTGTATGTGCAAATCATGTTGCCATTTTTCTCCAAAACTACTAGTCCGATTTTGATGCAGTTTTCAGTTATGGGTTCGGGTTTAATTGATGCATGTTTTCAGATAAGTGTTACGGTGACAACTCACCAGGGGGCGCTGCAGTAAACATTTGTTTGTGAAAATCGATGTTGCAATTTTTCTACAAAACGACTAGTCCTATTTTGATGCAGTTTTCAGTTATGGGTTTGGTTTCGGTTGCTGTATGTTCTTAGATAAGTGTTACGGTGTCAACTCACCAGGGGCCGCTGCAGTAAACATTTTTTTGTGCAAATCTATGTTGCTATTTTTCTCCAAAACTACTAATTCAATTTTGTCGTTAAACGGTTCGTAACTTAATCAGTGGTGGTTCTTAGATAGATGTTATGATATGATCCAAAATTTAACCCCTCCAACTAAGCTAATATGCTTGTGACTGGAGTGGGTTCCCGTCAATAGTGCAATGGGTGGGGTGGGGATCGAACTCACGACCTCTCGATCGCCAGTCCGACACCCTATCCATTGGGCTATTGCCGCCTTAAACCTAACCTAACCTTTGCACCCGGAGCGCTCTGGGGCGGGTTATTTGACTAATAGGGTTTAATTTGACGTTCCATTATTGTTTTAGTATCGATTAATATATATATAATCTTCGAAAGTGAAAAATATAACTAGAACTTAGATCGAAATTTAATATTCATACTCTTTCCCATGTCATGCTGTGCCCTTGCTCCAGTCTATGAAGAACTGTAGATACATTTTATTTACGAATTTAAAATACTTTTAATAGATGCAATAAAAATACTGAATTTTGAAACTACGATTGCCGATTCACGGTCTCCACTCCAAGACCAATCTATTAGGTAGGTTATATAATTACCCCAACGGTTATTGGTGCAATGGTTTTCATAATCCTCCGACTTTTATATGGCATACCTACTTCAGTAATATGAAATCTATAATAGATAGGTAGGTACTCTATATTGTAACATCTCAATACAAATAATTAAACTAAAAAAAATACCTGATTCGGTATTTTTTGCGCTTAGATGAAAATGAAAAATGAAAATATATTTATTTACCAATAAAGAATATATAAGTATAGATCTTTTGAATTACGATAATTATTTTTGTAAAACGGTCTAGGTATATATAAGTATATAAGTATATAGGTACTCAACTACATAGTACTACATAGTTAAAATGAATTTAATACTGACCGGTGCATAATCGTGGGTTTATATCTTTTGGCATAGGTAGGTCTAGTATTCAAGATTTTCTTGTATATTATGCATCACTTCTGATTTAGGCGATTAAGGCATTTTAAAACACATATTTCACCATACAAGCCTAACTAAATATTCTTATCATTGAATTTTGAGCTGTCCACTACAACCATAAGACACAATATCATAAAACACATGGTTCCCTAGACCACGTGCGAAGAAAATCGATAAAACGTAAATTTAGTTAAATATCAACCAATAGAATCTAAAGAGTGATAGACTAGAGTACACACAACATTCACTAATCCACATTATTCTAATTGAAAGCACACTTTTTGCATTCCACACAGAACTCTACTTCTATTCACTATTTCGTTTCACTACTCACTCACCATTACATGGTTATAAAAACGTGCACTCTCCTCGAGAACTGACGTCAGACTGCCTGAAACCTGAAAGGCGAGCGAGTTTCGGCGACATTCGATTTTCAAAAAACAGCTGTGAGTGGCGTATGTAGAGCCTTGTCTTACTTCACTTTGCACTGAACCAGAGCTCTTTGCAAAACGGTTGCTCGACTTATTATTATGTCTAGAAGCGTCAAAGGTCACGCACTTTTTAATTCAAATAAACAATGTCCCATATAATTTATTTTATTTTTAAACAATGCTTAACTACTATTTGCAATAATTTCGCAATTGACTGTAGTCATTTGTTAATTTTGTATAGTTGAACATAAAGTTATGCGGCGTATAGAAGGGACGCCATTTTGAATGGACGAGTTATCTATTGCGCATGCGTGCAGTCTTAAGGACAAGGGTGAATCTACCATTTTGGCTATTCACAGCCCAGACACATTTGTCAAGATATTGGGGTAAATTGAATGAACCGAACTTTGAAATGATCTTAGGTCTACCTATCTATACGGTACTTTTGTATTTATGTAATGTTTATGTAACTTTATATAATGTTCATTTGAAACGTAGAAACCTGAGGAATTGACGACTTTACGACACAATCTTTTATACATGCACTAGCTGACCCGGCGAACTTCGTACCGCCAATATAAATAAACAGTCCAAGTGCGAGTCAGACTCCCACACGCAGGGTTCCGATTAAACAAAATTTTCCTGAAAAATACTTTTCTAGTATGGGGACCCCTTTTAA
The DNA here is from genome assembly GCA_954871355.1 of Cabera pusaria. Lineage (NCBI taxonomy): Eukaryota > Metazoa > Arthropoda > Insecta > Lepidoptera > Geometridae > Cabera > Cabera pusaria. The sequence continues at coordinate 13,005,640 of OX940911.1, forward strand.
TCTTGATTTAATTAAGTTTTCATTATTTGATCTTATAGCAGCCCTTGTAATACATAACATGAGTACATTTTATGTCTCTATCTGTTAAGGTTTGTAAGATCGAGCATAAAAAGCCTCAAAAACACGTTTCTTGTATGGGAACCCCCTTTATTATTGATTTATTCGTAGTAGGGGCTTATGGAAGCGCCATAATGAACAATAAAATTTGGAGAGTGGAACAGAGTCTACCTTACTGTACCGAAGTGACGAACATTAAATAGAAAATTTTAACAAATTTTTGCAGGAAAGTAGGTAGAACCGTTTATATGGGAAAATAAAATGGTTGTTTTTACTATCTTCGTCGCAATATTACCATATTTTCTCCACCGTTTAAACCATCCCAGGACTACGACAAACATTTCAAAACCAAAATCAGCTAAATCGGCCCAGCCGTTCTCGAGTTTTAGCGAGACTAACAAACAGCAATTGATTTTTATATATAAGAAGAATATTACTAATGATTGGTATGAAGGTCCAGTGGCGCAGTGGAAGAATGGTCGGCTTTAACGCTGGACGTAGTGGGTTCAAATCACCGCCGTGCACTAATGGATTTTAGATCCTAGACGCGGCGGGGACTTTGCAATTGACTTAATATGTATATAGTAATTAGTAATAGGATAATGATGATGATTGCGTTGAATCCAGGATAGTTATCTTTATATCACTGTAATGTTACCTATATCACCGTGTCTCTAGTGTAAATTAAAGTGTAGTCTAGTGTAAATAAAGCCGTTAAATACTATGTCAATAAACTTATAACAATTCACGTACCTACTACTCAGACAGAACAAGAAGTCTAGACCGAGGCCCGCCGAACAACGCACTGAGGCCAGTAAAATTACACCTCGCCGTGTACATACACACGCATATAACGAAATTACGCCTTACCTTTTTAGTCGAGCTATTCCGGCGCGCGGAGTGTCACGTTATAATAATTCACATTTTTATGGAAAACATTGCCGAATTGTTTTGTGAAAGGGTGTAAAAACCAATCTTCGAAAAATAAAAAGCAGGATTGAATCACATTTCATACGTAAGTAAACATAAAAATCCATATTTTTCATAAATCATTTTTAGTAATTATTATGACAGCTTGGAAAAAAAACCCACAAGTGTTGCCACTAGTAAGCGTCACGATAGTCCCCGTTTATTGAGTAAGGTATTTTGTTCAATATGGTTTCATTATGGTTCCACACTATTAGATGTATTTAGCCAGTGTCAATACTGGCTAAATACACTAATTGTAAATCGTAAACAAGGGGTCAATATCACATTTTAGGAAGTCATAGTCTTAATTTAAGATTAGTTTAATTTTAATTTCAAATACATATATACGGATTATGACGGGATTCAAACCCGCGCCTACTGACATACCCTACCGCTCTACCTGATATAAATAATTGTTATTGTTCAAGTGAGGGTGATTAAATATAATATGACATTTGCCATGACATTTCGTGACATACCATGACATTTTATGACATTTCATGACATAACGTTACATTTCATAACATTTCATTACATTTCATGAAATTTCGTGACATTATATGACATTTCGATACACTTCGTAACATTTCATGCCTTTTCATGACATATAAATTATAATTTATGACATTTCGTTATATTTCATGATGTTTTGTGACATTTCATGATATTTTATGACATTTCGTGACGTTTTGTCACATTTTCTGACATTTTGTGATATTTCGTAACATTTCAGGACATTTTAGAAATTTTGTGACATTTCGTGATATATCTGGACATTTCATGACATTTCGTAACATTTCATGCCATTTCGTGGCATATAAAAAAGTCGTGAAATTTTATTAAAAGTCACCAAATGTCACGATATGTCATGAAATGTAACGAAATATCCTGAAATATTATGTATACCCGAGAAAATATTGGATGTATGACATTAAATGAAATGAAATGAAATGAAACATTTATTATTAGCCATTGCTAAAAGTCATACATATAACATAAATTTATAATACTTTTGTAGGTACTATTATATAATAGTATAATAGCTTACATAAAATTTGAATTGATTTAAACAAATAAATTATTTTTAATATTATCATCATATTTCAAAAATTCGTTAATATCATAGAAAGGTCGTTCCATCAGCCAATTTTTTAAAATTGCATTTTAAAATCGCAGCGGAACTTGCATCTTTTATTAGGACCGGTAACTTATTAAAAATAGTAGGGCCATTCACATACACAGACATCCTCGACTTTTTTAGGCCGTAAGTTTTTTTTGTGGTGAGCTTGTGTTTGTTTCGCGTGGAGTGGTTGTGATGCGCGCCGAGTTGGTCGAAAATATTTTTGTTTTTATATACAAATACCGCTACCTGATACACGTAGATACCAGTCAAAGTCAGTATACGCAGCTCTTTGAAGTGTTCTCTAACCGATTCGTCCTGCTTTATGCCTACTATTGCGCGCACGGCGCGCTTTTGTATTCTAAAAGCGCGCAGACGGTCAGCCGCGTTCGCCCACAATTCAGTGCCGTACGAGAGCGCGGCATGAACTGTAGCGAAATAACACATCCTGACGACGTCAGCGGCGGCCGTCGCGGCCAGTCTGCGCAGTGCGAAGCACGCTCCGCTGAGTCTGGAGCAAATGCTGTCTATATGACGGTCCCATTTAAGGCCACTGTCCACTTCGAAACCGAGGAGCCTCGCAAACGTAACCTGAGATATAGGGGTGTCTCCTGCTAATACCCTCATAGTTGGTGGTGGTCTCCCCCCGAGACTGAAGCCTAGCAGGCATGTCTTGTCGAGGTTTAAAGCGAGACCGTTTCCCTTAAACCAGTCGGCCAACCTATTTACGACGGCTATAGTCGCTCGTTCCAAGTCGGATGGCGTGGAGCCAGTGACGACGGCAGCTACATCGTCGGCGTACATGAACGCCTCCGCGTCGGGGATAGCCGCCGGCAGGTCGTTGAGCAGGATCGTGAATAGGGTGTTGGACAGGCATTACATGAAGATGTACACAATTACAACACTAGACATAAGAAAAATATTGTTATTCCTCGAACCAGGCTGTCGAAGATAGCAAAAAGCTTTCTAACCATATCTGTAAAATTATATAATAAAATTCCTGACTATGTAAAAAATAAACGTGATAATGACTTTAAAAATTGTATAAAACGACATTTAATCATTAAGAGTTATTATAAGATTGACGAGGCTTTTGCTGATAATGATATTTTCAATATTGAAACTACACCAGATGTAGATTAAATTAATATTAATTTTATTTTTATTTATGTTGACATTTTCATAAATTTTTTACGGTTTTATTTATATTATTATCTCAATTTGTATTTTTGGATATTTTTGTCATTTTTAAATATAATTGTTTTGTAAGATTTGACATATCTAAGCGCAATTGTATTGTCAAAAGATAAATAAATGAATTGAATTGAATGTCATTAAATTTTATGAAATGTTACGAATTGTCACGAAATGACATGAAAATTCATAAAATGTCATGTTATGTAATGTTATAAAATGTTAAGTGATGTCAGGAAATGTCACGGAATTTCATTGAACCACCTTAGACAGGGCACTATAAAAGAACATTCATAAGCCAAACATTATATTATCTTCGATCGTATCATAACTTTCTAACAGGTGAGATAGTGGTCAAACGCTAGCCTATAAGATATAAAAAAAAATTAAAAAAACACTTTCCCGTCCTAGGGCGAAAAATATCTATTTTGCGCGCACTTATCGAGGAACCAACCATCGTTTTTTGAATAGATGGGATGAAAACATACTTACTTACTCTTAAAAGTGAGGTATACACTTAAAAAAAATTGCTAACTTATCTATTTACTTATCCATGCAGTACATAGACAATAATATATTAGGGTAATAAGTTTATACTGCATGGCAACACTCACTAAGGAGCACACATGTTTACGCAACCGGCCTCAGTGCGTTGTTCGGCGGCTGGGGTCTAGACTTCTTATTCCGTCTGAGACCTACTATAATTTCATTCATAATTAAAGCCGGTTGATTTTATGCTTCTAAATGCGAATCCAGAAGCCTTTTATGCTTTAGTTGAGCTAATTGGAATTTATACATATATAAACACTACCTGATACCCGCAATTTTTGTTCACGTAGGTAGGTAGACCAAGAATTTAATCAATGTAAAGTTCTGTCAATAAATATTTGTGTGATCTGAGTTATTTAAGTTATGTGTAAAACTCATGATTTTATTTTCACAAAAAATAGCCTATGTTCATCCTTATGCTATAAAGTATCTCCACGTTAATTTTCAGTAAGATCGGATCGTCCGTTCAGGCGTAACTAGGTAACAAACTTATGAGTTACAAACGTTTTTTAACCGACTTCAAAAAAAGGAGGAGGTTTCTCAATTCAACCGTATATTTTTTTTGTTTTTTTATGTTTGTTCGCGGATAACTTCGTCGTTTATGAACCGATTTTGATTATTCTTTTTTTGTTGGAAAGGAGACATCCCAAGTGTGGTACCATGGTAATTTTATCGAGGTCTGATAAGTATCTCCAGATATATTGAGATAAACATCTCAAAATTGGTACTGAAAATGAATAGCGCGGCATTGAAGTCGGTTCTTCTTTAGTTTTTAAAGGATATTATATAATAACAGCGCAATCACGAAATTTTACAGTTGATTATTGAATGAACTAAATGACGGGGATGCAGATAGCTGCGTCCCCGTCATTAAGTTCATTGGATGGAGCTATACAGCCTACATAGGTAGGCTGTATAGCTCCATCTCTGTCATATTTGTTCATTTCTATCCCTATCAACTATTCATTATTCTGTGTCCCTATCAAATTTAGTGAAAAGCCTGCTGTTTATTGATACCGACCATTCCATTCCAATGAGCCCAAACATGACATAATATCTGCTACTTATAAGTTGGGAGTAGAAAAGAATGTATTGTGCAGATTCCAGATGTACCAGCATCAGATCAATGCTACCGTGTTCTCACAATATCGTTGAAGTAAAAGGATACCGATTTTCAAATTGATCAGACCTATGAAAAATGGTCTCATAGCGTCATTATCTAGAAAAATCGAGTGTTCGTAGCTTATCAAAGCTACGAAGTTAATTACGTACGTCTAGAAAAAGCTTTTCATGAATCATCATGAAAAGCTTTTTCTAGACGTACTTAATTACCTTCGTAGCTTTGATAAGCTACGAACACTCTCGATTAAACACGTATAAAATAGATAAAACTAAATTAAAATCGGTTCATCCGAAAGGCGGCAATAGCCCAATGGATAAGGTGTCGGACTGGCGATCGAGAGGTCGTGAGTTCGATCCCCACCCCATCCATTACACTATTAACGCGAATCCACTCCAGACAAGCATATTTAGCTTAGTTGGAGGGGTTAACAAGAATACTAGTAATGTGCAACCCACATTGCGAGTAATCTTAATGAAAAAATTTGGCGCTACCTACGATGCCACAAACAGACACACACATACACAGACACACACGACAAACTTATAACACCTCTTCTTTTTGCGACGGGGGTTAAAAATAATGTATGATGAAATTGTTACTCCACACTGACAGTGACACCACATTAGAGGACCATTATCTATTTCCTGTGACATTAGCATTACCACACAACATAGATATAGTTCGATACCTTGATAAGGTAGTGGAACCAGTGTTGGACTATGTTAAGAATTTTTTTAACGCAGATATTAATCAAAAATAGTACAAAAAAAGAATCGGTTTAATGAACCGTGTAAATGATAAAATCTCTCAATATGCATATAATTGGTATCAGAAGGTAAAAATAGCTACATAATAAATAATCGAAAATTACAAATATCTAACGTCTTTCTTAAGCCCTAGTAATGGACAGCTGCAACCCCATATATGGACAACCAGTGATTGACGCTCCCCAGTTATGGACATTCAGTAATGGTCAAAACAGTAATTATTTAATAAAAACAACAAAGTGCGGTAACGTTTTATTGTTTTAGTCACATAATAATAATAATAATACAAATTCAAATCACTTTTGTCAATGAATCAACAAGATCAAGTAATACTTTTGTTTTCTAAACTTAAAAATAAATTTGGACTTTTACCAGTAACCTTATTCCTGAGCCCTTTCTTGACCGCCTCCATCGTCTGACCCATTTGTTGTGGCGTATAATTTCTCGTCGTTGCCATTGCTAAAAATAATAAACAAAAATTAATATTACAATTCAGTACAAAAAAACTTAACCTTAAGTACTTTGTGTGTAAGTATATACCTACTGACTAATATTTAAGTCAGCAATAATAAGGCATTGAACAAAATGTTTTTCGAAGTTGTAGTAATGGACATCCAGTAATGGACACGTGTCCATAACTGGATCGCGTGCGTTTTTTTGTGCCGTACAACTACATGTCATAGTAAAAAGATAGATGGATCAGAATTAAGTGGCAAAGTGAATAAACACCTAATATCCATTTATGGACAATAAGATCATTACTGGTAACTGTCACAAAATTGGTATCCTATTATGTACATCGAAAAATCCAAATAATCTTCATTCATAAATAATCTAAAACTGTTTAACTATGTACGATATTGATATACATAGCGAGCAATTCAATAAACATACTATGTCGTACCTACTTAAAAATCTTATTATCACAGTATAATTCTACTTACCTGCTTAAGATTTTCGTTAAGATTTTCGCCATAGAGCGCGCGCGTCGTAATGAAACACAATCCATGAAATATAAAATGACCAATTTTCGTTTGTCACTACGAAGTTTGACAGCTAAATAAATGAAGTTTAAGATTTAATGTTGCCAATAATCAAATAGTGTAAGAAATTCTTATTTGGTAGAATTTGTTTTATATTGTCCAAGAATGGTGCCAAGTTCTTTACTGGTTCCACTACCTTATATAATATCTATCCCATCGATATATATAACAAGTGAATTATTTTACGAACAAAAACCCGACTTACGTAGTAACTATTATATAATCCGTGACCCGACTGCGTGATAAAAATAAGTGATTAAAAATTATTCCAAACTCCAATAAAACATATAAGCTACTTGCTTACAAGCTACTTGCTTATAATGTTCGTATTCACATTTTTTTTTCTAATCCCAATTCGCAAGTTTACGATACAAAAGACTTTAACGCGTGACTTGTTTTTCCTTCCAAATAGTCGAACCGCAATGTTCATCTCGTTATTTTGAGATTACTTTTTGCGTCGAAAATGCTTAATGTTTTTTTTTTTTTTATGTACCTACCCAGTATCACTCCCACGACTAAGACCAATCTATTGACACCACTCACATAAAAATAGGACAAGTCGTTTAGGCTCTAGGGCAAAATACGACAAGCTGTTTGGGCTCTAGGTTTTACTATTCATTATTCTGTGCTCTAGGGAAAGACATTACAGCATGTCGTTGCTCTAGGGCGTGCCAAAGAAATATACATACATACACTCGAAAAACATAACCGTCCTTCTTTCGCAATCGGGCATAAATATCGATGACCTATCCTATACGATCAAAATGTACTTGTCAATTAATAGATCACATTTGACATATGTCAGTCTAAGCTTCATAGTAAGGTGACTTGTTTAAAAACATCGATTCAATTGATGAATCGATACGCATCAACGCAAACAAGAATGATGTTAGTTTGATGTTATTCGAAATAACCAATTTTCCGGCAGCTCTAAATGAGAAATACAATTAGTATGTACATTATTGAGTCTTATTTACTTGTTTGTTTTGTGTTTAAATGAAATTGATAAGACACGTTAATACAAATTATACAAATCGAAAATTGCACATATTTAAACGATTTTAAACGTATTTATGGATTAGAATGTAGCTCCATAGAAAATGGCCCAATAAAATAAAAAACATACTCAAATGTACCTATGAATCTAACGTTTAGTAGTTTATCGTTAGTTATTTCATCCAAATTATTATTGATTTTACATTCCTATTCAATTATTTTTGTATTTTTTTAGTCAAAGAATACTATTATGTGTTAATTACAATCACAGTGTAGTTAATTTTATAGTTAAACATCCTTCACAAGTAATCATTGCATTCGATTCAACCTATCGACTGATCAATCTTTTGATTTTTTGGGTAGCATCCCTAGTGTTTATAAAAAAAAAGTGTTCAATGACGTAACCTTGTACTGACGTTTAGTTTTTTGGAACAAAAATTGTTTATTATGTTTAAAATGAATTATTAGTCAAAGTAAATCGTAAAAACGCTTTCTTTTGTAATTATTAGAATAAATATGTATTTGTAACTGAAAATGTTAAGTAATTATTCAGTTCTGACTTTGAAATAATTGATAATTTTATGTGCCCTTCATTACAAGGTCACGTTGTTGAATTTTGATGAAGTGTCAAATATGATCTATTAAATTGACTCTACCACCAACCAATACAATCAAAATAGGCTCGAAATAAAACTTGATACAATCGTTTCGTTTTATCTACAAGCAGAATTGGACTCTAAACCTAAGCGGCTGTAAACCAGGTCACGCTACCAGTATTATATTATACCTAGATGCTAAGTTCACCTACTTCACTACACATATATAAAGGGTGGAGGAAATGGATGGGACATGGGGAAATGGTTCCGAACGCCATCTAGAGATTATCTAACGAATTTCTAACACCAACTAAGTAAACATTAACACAAAGGTGATAGTAATTGATATTATTAAATATCTGGTTGAACGAGCTTTGCTCGGTACTTTTTGCCACTTAAACAGAAAAATATGACTCTTCCCGACATCTATTGACGAATAAAAATACATTTTTTTTTAATTGAGAGCAACTAACTGCTTGAACAACACAATAAAACACTAAAGCTACTTCTACTCGCCAATAGATGTCGGGAAGAGTCATATTTTATGTTGATTATCGATGAAGTTGATTATTGAAAAAACGAATAAAACAACATTTTCTGAAAATGAATCCTAGCTAGATTATTATGATTTTTCGCACCCGAAATACTTAATTATATTTAATCGTTGGAGCCGTTTCCGAGATTAAGATTCAGATTCCGAGATTAAGGTAAACACGATAGCGCCATTTATGATGCTAGCTAGATGGCGCTATATAAAAAACACGTTTTTTGTTTTAAACTCTTTAATTTTTAACTCTGTTCTGTTCTTAGTATTTGTTGTTATAGCGGCAACAGAAATACATCATCTGTGAAAATTTCAACCGTCTAACTATCACAGTTCATGAGATACAGCCTGGTGACAGACGGACAGGCAGACAGACAGACAGACAGACAGACAGACGGACAGCGGAGTCTTAGTAATAGGGTCCCGTTTTACCCTTTGGGTTCGGAACCCTAAAAATTAAAAAAAAACATACATATGAATTGAGAACCTCCTCCTTTTTTGAAGTCGGTTGAAAATAACAAGTAAAAAATAACGATTTGCTATATTTCTGAATGTTTTGTAATTAGATGTTTGAGATATTTTATATTATATTAATGACGCGACCCTATCGATTGGCAACTACTTACCATAGAATTGTAACTTTATTTATTTTTTGCTTTTTAGTTGGTTACTTGGTTTGATACCCGGCTCGATTAGATTTTTTCAAAAATATTTTTTCAACTATCCCTATTTTTCAAAAGAAAATTTCCTTTTAGTGAAATTTAATATTGTCTAGTTATCTCAAATTATTTTTTATCAGTTTAAATATTTCATATTAGCTGTACCTTGCGACTTTGCCCGCGTTAAAAAATATCCTATGTAATGTAATTTTATTGAAAATGTTATTTTATAATTGTAATTTTATACAGGGATTATTATTATTATTAATTCATAATACTGGCTATCCCCGTACAAAATTACAGCTAAATCGGTCCAGCCGTTAGACCCTGAAAAAGTCCCAAAACAAACATACAATTTGACTTTCGCATTTATAATATTGGTGTTTATTAATCTGAGTCTTCAATTTATATTTTACTTTTCCTCCGTGTCCCGTTTTTTTTCCACCCTGTATGTATGTATAGGTACAATCAAGTTAACTTTCTATGAATAGGAAAACTTACTACCTACACTATTTATGTGATTAATTTAATTCTAGCTTTATGTAACTCAAATCCTTTAAAGTATAATTGAAATCCTTGAGGTATTAATCCAATAATTACAGCTATAAATAACCCATATGTCAAATCGATCAGGCAACTGTGTATAACCTCTTGATATTAATACGTTTGTGATAGTCCGAATAAGATGTTTAGGTAGGTACTATTGGGTAATAGTCCGAATTAGGTTTTAAGTATGTAAGTAAAGAAAAATTGGAAACAACAAACGAATTTTCCACAAGCAGGGTACGGAAAATTGGTGAAAACTGTATTGTGTTTTTTTTAGGGGATTTTAATAAGTAACTTAAGTTACGAGTAAAGTTAACTTTTTTAAGGCAAGTTACGTTGGGCACTTTAGGGGTGAGGAAAAAGGACTCGCGTGACCGTCACGTTCAGGGCCCCTAGACAAAATCCATTTTCCTGTTTTTCTAAATGTATGGAATGACATTTATGTTTCCGCAACAAAAATGTAATTCCCATACATTTTGAACTTGCGTTAGCGTGAAAGCAAACAGGAAAATGGATTTTTTCTAGGGGCCCAGATACATTGTTTAGAAGTTTGTGAAGCTAAGAAGTTTTTACTTCTGACGTCCAGTCTCTGTTGTATGCGTGCAGTCCTACGACTGAGTTTTTTTTATTATGTAGGTAGCAAACGGCCCACCTTATGGGTAGTTATTAGATAGTTACTACCGTCGCCAATGAATACTTGCAACACTAGTGGTGACACTCGTGCGTAGCCGACCTGTCAAGATTCTTTTAACACCATAGATAAAGTAGAGAAAGTATATAATATGTAGAGAGAACATTAGCGTATGCGAATGAAATAGCTATAGATATATAACCCGACTAAAACCATGAACACGTGATACATATGCCAGCTATAAGATAAAATGAACAACGTAATTTGGTCGGGTTATACATGACAGCGGGTGAGAGCCAATGGGTGCACTAGAACTTGGTTCCAAACATTGCTGGATCAAGTTTAATCGCATACGCAAGTAAGGGATAAAAAATGTTGTTCATCTCGCTCTCTCATACTAGTGATTGTATAGTTTTATCCCTCTCATATTATTATTATTATTTAAATGCCACATCCGCTTATTATTTAATCCATGTTTAACACCCCTTTTGAAGGACTCCATATTGTAGCTTTGCGAACATGCAGTAAAGAAGACCAATACTTGTATGAGAAATACTGAGTTCACTGTATCTAATTTTCACGTTTCACACCAAAAAGTGAAGATAATTTGTACAATAATTATACTTAATAATAATCTGCGGCCTTCAAGAAGCGCGGTTTGCCCCTTTCATTTTTAATTTGCGCAATTTTTAGATGGCGTACTAGCAACTAGGTCATGATGAATTTACTTTTACAGTACAATTATTCTTTATTTATGCAATTGGATATGTAACATTAAAATATTGTCTTTTACGAAATAAATAACTAGGTACTTATTATAAAACAAGTCACCCGCCGCGTCTTATGCGGTTTCATCAATAGATAGTGATTCACGAGGAAGGTTTAGGTGTATTATTAGGGTTCCGTACCCAAAGGGTAAAACGGGACCCTATTACTAAGACTCCGCTGTCCGTCTGTCTGTCTGTCCGTCTGTCACCAGGCTATAGCTCATTAACCGTGACAGTTAGACAGTTGAAATTTTCACAGATGGTGTATTTCTGTTGCCGCTAGAACAACAAATACTAAAAACAAAATAAAGTTAATAATTAAAGGGGGTCCCCATACAAAAAACGTGTTTTTAACGCCATCTATCTAATTAGTTTCGGCAAAATTACATAGATGGCGCTAGTAAACGAGCCCCGTATTTCTAGATCGCGACCAAACCAAATATTCTTGGTAATATCAATTAATCAAATATATGAGGTTGAAACTGTTATGTTTCGTATTGTACGGAACCCTCCCTAAGTGTGCGATAAGTGACGCGATGCCGACTCGCACTTGGCCAGTTTTATTTGTAAAGGTTTTGTGCAACGGCGGATCCAGAGGAGGGGTCATGACGCCTTCCTGAGCCGGTTCCAGGACTTAGGTGGACCACTAATTGAACATAATGATTTTATTTATATATTTTGTCACCATACACACACACACACAATAGATTTTATGTAACTACATACCTTCAATATTTAATTAATTTAATATAATAACTTTGTATGATGGCAAACGTTTGGGAACGAACGCATTGAAAATTGTAAATATCTTATCAATTTTCTTTGGTATAATTTAAATTAGGCGTACTCAGCTGTAGGCGATGATTTCGATCCTCTCCATACAAAGGTTGTCTAGTAGATATCGCTATTAGCGATAAGACCGACCATAGTAACACTTCAAATTTAATTTTATATGTATAGTTGTTATACACGTGTCTGTATCTTTGGTGTGACAATATAAAGTTTATCTAAGTGTAACTAAAAGTAAAAGACGTAAATTGTAAAGAAAACACAGAGTAAGTCCATAATATTTATAACTATTTGAACAATTGCCTATAGATATTATTAATAGTTGTCTTTCAAAATTATACATAAATAAAAGTACAATGACTTTTATACAAACTAGTGTACAATACCACGGTAATATATAATCATGACAACACAGACTTATAATATTATGAATATAAACGTACACAAACAATGATTTTTATCAAAAATATACTTTGACATTCAAACTATTTAGTTTAATTTCAGCGCCATCTTGGGGAAACAATATGAACTAAAATTAGAAAGATTCACTAAATTCGTTTACTTTTTTACCACTGGCGCTATCGTTCAATATTTTAATAACATTGTGTTCATCGTCTTATAAATATAATATATTGTCGCCAGTACAATATTCTCTTAAATAAAAATAACTGAATACACAGTAAAAATTGGCACAATAACAATAATTAATCTATAAATATATTTAAACCTTATGCCAACAAAAGTATTTAATTTGGTCAATATCATGCAATATATTGTAAGGCACGTCATTCTAATTTAGTCCCGTTAATAATTTCGTAAATATTTTCTAATATTGGTTCAAATTTTTTTTATACCACATTTGCTAGCGTTTGACCACTATCTCACCTGTTGGTAAGTGATGATGCGGTCGAGGATAAAATATTAATATTTTTAAAAATCGCACTTTAGGGTGGGCTGCATTCAATTACTCTATAGTAACTTTTAAATCTAAACTTAAACAAGTAATCAATTAACGATTTTTTACAGCTCGGAACAAAATCGAACATACATTTTCTCATTTTTTTTTATATCTGATAGGCTAGCGTTTGACCACTATCTCACCTGTTGGTAAGTGATGATACGGTCGAAGATGGTAAGCACGCTAGGCCTAGAATGGGAACTGGCTCTCATACTTCAACTGGCTTATTTTTCTTTGCAGAAAATTGTTCACCCAAAATCTTCATAACTTGCGCATGAGTTTTGCTCCCGTCTTTCGTTGTAGCATAATTTTCTTTGACGTATTGAGCGAAGCCGTTGGTTGCGCCTTTTCTCGCTGGTGTGGCGACTACAACGCCATCTTTGTTTTTCTTGTTGACAACTATCTCGAAAGTGCCTCGGCAATACCCGCAGCATTTTTTTGTAACGTCTATGGATTTCGAGTGGCGCTGGATGCTGGAAAAAACGAAATTAATACTGAGTCTTAAGCAACAGGTTGGATTGACATCAAAAAATAATTTTGTGAAAATTTAATTTTTCCATCTCGTACAAAATATACGGGAAAAAATCTGTCGCCACAATATCTAATGTGTTTCGGCAGCTATCCTTGAGGGCTAGTTCCCATTCTAGGGCTAGCGTGCTACCATCTTCGACCGCATTATCCAACAGGTGAAATAATGGTCAAGCGCTAGCCTATAAAATATTTAAAAAAAAGTTGTTTTTTTCGATTTATGACCTTTCTAATGCTCTTACTTCAGTTGACCTGAAAAAGGGGTTTTGGTCCCTTTAAGAAAGCGGATCGGATCGAACATTAAAAAACGCACTTTTTGTGTAAATTGCCCAGTTTCTTGCTGACTGTAATTTTTTTTTGTTTTGTGTGTATGTAGCTCAAAAATAATGGACAGTCTCCTTAGAAAGTTTTACTGTAGCTACAACGGAAGAGTGCCTACCCTTAAGGTTACATTTCCTGGTAGTAGGAGCATATTATAACGATGTTCCGCCTGACTTACTACCAAAAAGTAGCTTACCACCATCAAGGTGAATATCTGCCGCTATAACCTTACGGTGTTCCGGCAGCACACAGCCCTTGAGAGTCAAGAGTATTCTAGGCCTAGCGTGTTCACCATCTTCGAAGACATCATCACTTACCACCAGGCGAGATAGTGGTCAAGCAGATAATAATATAAACAGCTTTAAAATCGTACCTGTAACCACATCTAGTACATTTATACGAGTACTTAAAATGTATTTCCATATCGTGGCATCTTGATATTTCTCCCAATTCCGGGAACACCCGTAGCGCTCGCGTCGCCCTGAAAAGACTACACTTTAATAAACATTATAGTGAAACGAGCTGCACCCTGCGGCTTTGCCCGCGTTAAAGCTCGTTATAAACCTTCCTCTTGTATCACTCTATCTATTGCTGAAGAAAATCATTATCTGCATAAAAATCCGTTGCATTGCATTGTTTAAAAGATCTTAAGCCTACACAGCGGCAGCGACTTCTTTTTATACTATTTAAAGATAATGACATTGACTTACTGACAGACAGATAACTTACATACTAAATATGTGTACTTAGTTACCTACTGTAAATGTGTTTTGATTTATAAGATCGTTTAAAAAACTAGAACCGACTTCAATGCCGCGCTATTAAGTTTCAGTACCTATTGTGAGGTGTTTATCTCCATATCTCTGGAGATACTTATCAGACCTCGATAAAATTACCATGATACCACACTTGGGATATCTTCTTTCTAACAAAAAAAGTATAATCAAAATCGGTTCATGAACGACGATGTTATCCGCGAACAAACATTAAAAATAATATATATATATATATATATATATATATACGGTCGAATTGACTCATTATTTTTTTGAAGTCGGTTAAAAATAAATTGTATAATGGTCGTTATGGAATTATATATATATTTATTATAACGTAATTTTTTAAACTATTGTGTCTCACTGCTGTAATTCAATCTTCCCCAATAAATATATACTTATCGAAGAATTTGTAAGTGGATGGCATGAGGTATTAAAATATTATGTAAATTCCTTCCTATCCTATCGGCTTGTACAATTGCATATTCATTATATAGATTAATAATTTTGAATGTCTATTTGAGAATTTTAAGTTGATTGAATGAATCAGAGATTGCTAAAACATTTTAAATACTTACTTCACTATTTATTACCAAAATCACTTTATTATTGTTTCAAAATTCATTAAGTGCAGCACTACTGGCGTCACACTCTTTGAAAACAATTGTAGGGTACCTCCCCCGTCATCAGAAGTGGGATTGGAACGAAATTCAATCCAAACCACTGCCTCATCAGCTCGTTCAGCACCGGATATGCTTGGAACTTCCGCTACACAACAAACTGATCTAGTGCCAGCTTCGAGCATTTACCAATGGAGATGTTAACGTTGTAATCCGCAAACATTTTTTTCTGCCGATACTTACGGGGGACGAGGTAAACACGCATTGCACACACACAAATCACTCACTTTAACGATCTCGCACACTAGCTTGAAACACGCACACAGTATTAAAAATACAGCGTAGTTACGCACGCACAGATGGCCAATAATGGCTATATGGCCAGCAAAGGGGTACGCCTTGCGTTAACATCCATTGGTAAATGCTCGAAGAGTGCCAGTTTCCAGTACCTCATTGGGCTTCCTATCCCAATGCATAATGAGATCTATGGGCGGGTTGACACCTCAACTCTTTATGCAAATGATTTAGACAATGCAAAAGATATCTGAACGTTTGGGTGCTACGATACCATAGGCAGACACACGGATGCACACGTCGGACTTGTAGTAAGGTAACTACTGTTCCTTAACTCATTTCTATTGCACCATCGATACGAAGGAAGCGTTCTCATCAGAGTTCAAACGCCACTACGTCCAACAAGCGTCCACGCTTTACGGATAATAGTCAACCATGTCAGAGCTGTCAGATTTGTAACCATCACCACGATCATCAGCCTATCTCTGTCCACATCTGGACATAGGCCTCACCTATGGCACGCCGCTGGACTTGGTTTTCAGCTCTTTGTTTCCAGCCGCTGCCAGCCAGCTTACTTGTATCATCGCTCCTAGCTGGAATGCGCCCTACAGTACGTTTGCCGAGCCGTGGTTTCCACTCTAGGACACGTCTGCCCAAGCGGTATCGGTTCGGCGACGGATGTGACCGGCCCACTGCCGTTTCGGTTTGCTAATCCTTCAAGCTATGTCGATAGCTTTGGTTCTCTGACGAATGACTTCGTTTCGAGTTAGATCCTACAGAGGGACTCCGAGCATGGCCCTCTCCATGGCTCGCTGAGCCACTTTGAATTTGTGAATCGGTCGCACTGTCAGTGTCCGCGTCTCAGCTCCGTAGGTAATAACAGGTGGGACGCACTTGTTAAGGACTTTCGTTTTCGGGCTTCGTGGTATGGGCGATGAAGGGTCTCGACGAGGTTTCCCAAATGCTGCCCATCCCAGCTGTATCCTTCTGCGAGCTTTCTTCTCGAGGTTGTCAACATCAGCCTGTATCAGTCCACTGCTGGACGTAGGCCTCTCCCAAGATGCGCCACTGAGCCCGATCTTCGGGTCTTCTCTTCCAGTCACTGCCCACCGCTTTGCGTATGTCGTCGCTCCACCTGGTCACAGGACGTCCTACGCTACGTTTGCCGATTCGCGGTCTCCACTCTAGGACAAGTCTGCCCCAACGGTTATCAGTCCTGCGGCAGATATGACCAGCCCACTGGATTCTGGATTCGATCCCGCAGAGAAATACCGAGCATAGCTCTCTCCATAGCTCGCTGAGCGACTTTAAACTGGTGGACCAGTCGGACTGTGAGTGTCCACGTCTCGGCTCCGTATGTCATCACAGGTAGGACACACTGGTTAAAGACTTTTGTCTTTAGACACTGTGGTATAGGCGACGAGAAGACTCGACGGAGTTTTTCGAATGCTGCCCAGCCCAGCTGAATTCTTCTCTGGATGTCCTTCTCGAAGTTATGTTTGCCTAGTTGGAGCGTCTGCCCTAAGTAAACATACTTAGTGACAACTTTGAGTGGGATTCCATCTACGGCAATCGGTTCCGGAACAACGTGCTCGTTGTACATGACTTTGGTTTTGTCCGATCCGAGTCCGAGACCGATGCTACGAGAAGAATCAGCTAGGCCATTCAACATCCTTTGTAGGTCCTGCAGCGTCTCTGCCACAATGGCGATGTCATCTGCGAATCGTAAGTGAGAGATGTACCTGCCGTTGATGTTAATGCCACGATCTTTCCAGTCCAGCGTCTTAAACATATCCTCCAAGGCGTTAGTGAACAGTTTCGGGGATATGACGTCCCCCTGTCTGACTCCTCGACGCAGGTGGACATGTTTAGTTCGCTGGTTCTGTACGTGTACAGTCATCGTTGCGGCATTATATAGACATCTCATCACTTCGATATATCGCCAGTCGACTTGGCAACGCTGCAAAGACTCGAGAACAGACCAAGTTTCGATTGAGTGAAAGGCTTTCTCATAGTCCACAAATGCTAAGCACGGGGGCCGATTGTACTCTTCGGTCTTCTGTACAATCTGCCGCACCGTGTGGATGTGGTCTATGGTGCCGTAACCGCTTCGAAACCCGGTCTGTTCCGGAGGTTGAAACTCGTCGAGTCGTCGCGCAAGACGGTTCGTGATGACCCTTGAAAACAGCTTGTAGACATGGCTCAAAAGCGAAATCGGGCGATAGTTTTTCAATAGGGTTTTGTCTCCTTTTTTGAAAAACAAAACCACCATGCTTCTGTTCCATGCCTGTGGAGTTCTCCCAGTAAAAAGAACGGAATTAAATAGCTGCTGAAGCTGTTGAACTGCTGGAGCTCCTCCGGCTTTTAAAAGCTCCGTTGTGATTCCGTCTTCTCCTGGGGCTTTTCCATTTTTGAGTTGTTTAAGGGCCATCACGATTTCGTCTCGGCTAATTTCGGGCAGATCTTCTGTGAAGTGGCGGGTTAAGGTGGCTCTAGAATCCTCAGTATCGGGTTCGGGCCTTGAAGCATGCGATGCGTAGAGCTTGCCGTAGAAGTCTTCAACTTCCGACAGAATCTCCGGCTTGGATGCGACGACGTTTCCCGTTGACGTTGTCAGCTTTGTGAGGTGGCTTCTACCCAGAGGCTGGACGAACACTTTCGACCCCCGATTCTGCTCAATTGATTCTTTAATCAAGAGCGTGTTAGAGGATCGGAGGTCGCGTCGTACCACCTTCTTTATGGATTTGTTGCGCACCAGGTTAGTTGACAAAGCTGACAAAGGGTCTGTTCGTCTCTCTTCCATTAGCCGAAGTGTTTCTGCCGAAAGTTTGGACTTTTTGCCCGTACGCTTGCTCTCGCAAAACTTCGTCCCTTCATCCCTGAGGATTTCCACCACTTCTACGAGTTTCTGGTCTACGTCATCTGTGGTTTCCAAGGCAGCGAATCGATTTTTCAATTTTAATTAGAAATTTTCGGACCCAACAACGGTTTGGAGTAGGTTCGGACGGAGCGTAGACTTCATCAATCGGAATCTCCCGGCTTTAAAGTCGATATCCAGAGTGCCTCGTACAAGTCGGTGATCACTTCCAGTATTAAACCTAGTGATCACTGAGACGTCTCTGAATATGCGCCGTTTGTCCGTAATGATGAAGTCAATCTCGTTTTTAGTCACAAAGTCGGGGCTTTGCCACGTCCATTCCCTTTGGGGATGTTTCTTGAAGAACGAGTTCATCAAGAAAAGCCCCTCTCTCTCGAGGAAATTGACGAGCATTTGCCCCCTGTGATTCCTACTCCCAAATCCGTGTGGTCCTATAGACGATTCGCCGCAAGTTTGTACTCCCACTTTGGCGTTAAAGTCTCCCATGACAACGTTGTAGTGAGCCTTGGAGGTGGTGTGTAAAGCTCTGGAGATATCTTCATACATGCTCTCCACCTCATCATCCAAGTGTGTCGAGGTCGGTGCGTAGACCTGGATAACCTTGAGGGTGTACCTCTTGGTTAACTTAAATATGAGGTACGCTACCCTGGTCGACACACTGGAGATTTCTACAACGTTGTCACTGAGAACCTTGTTGACCAGAAACCCGACGCCGCCTTGGGATGGCTGATCTCCTTCTCTGTAGTACATAAGATGGCCCGATTCTAAGGTTATGGTGTCCTCTCCCTGTCTTTGGACTTCACATAACCCCAGAATGTGCCATCTTATGTGTTTCAGCTCTTTTCTCGAGGTTGTTTCTGCCCAATTGTAAGATTAGCCCAACGTAGACGAATTTGTGAACAGCTTCGGCAGGAACTCCGTTTAGGGCAATCGGTTCTGGGATAACATGTTCGATGAATATTATTTTGGTCTTATCCAAGTTCATCCGGAGACCGATGCGTGCGGGGGGGAGTCGGCGGGGGTGGGCGGCATGTGTTGCAGGTGCTGCACACGCATACGCGCACGCGCACACACGCACGCACGCACGAACGCACGCACGCACGCACGCACGCACGCACGCACACACGCACACACACTCTCCTGGCGTCACTGTTTAAAAACAATCGTGGGGTACCTCCCCCGTCATATAAGTTGCGTTATTATGTCGGTTGATTCATATTATATGCAAGTTGCGTTAATATGCAAGTTATATATTATTATGCAAGTAGCATTATTATGTAAGTTGCATTATTAAATAATGTAGCGTTACTGTGTAAGTTGTATTATTATGTAAGTTGCGTTATTATGTAAATTGCATTGTTATGTAAGTTATATTATTACGTATGTTGCGTTGTTATGTAACTTAAGCATTATTATGGAATTGTCAAATGTCGGTTGTTCAGCGCCTCGTCTCACTGCCATCTTCTACCTCCAAACAAAAACCATCTTAGACTTAGGCTGCATCGTCACTTAACATCAGTAAAACCAGTACCCAATTTTTTTCCCTCTTTCTGGAATTCTGAATATAGGCAATTAACCAACATAGTGACTTGAGAAGTGTGATACACAGTGAAGATGTGGTCTTATGTAGACATAGTATTTGTATTATCATATAGGCCAGCGTTTTATCTCAGCTAGTTGGTAAGTGATGACGCGGTCGAGGATGGTAGCACACTAAGGCTAGAATGGGAACTGGCTCTCAAGGATAGCTGCCGGAACACATTAGATGTTTTGCGACAGATTTTCTAACTTGAGGGCTTGAGTAGCTGGCCAAGCGGACACTAGGTAGTGTCCTACCACCACGGGAGTTAGGGGTTTCTTAATGATGATTTTCCTTCAATCTGGAAGTAAAACAATCTGGGTTGATGACAATATTTGGCGCTTACCATTTTTTCCACAGCGGGCCGTGGCCAGCTCTCAGCTCTGCGTCAATCAGCCAAGTGGCAGCATGACACATTTCATGTATGAGTGTGTCGCGCAATCTTTGTGGCGCGTCAATCACTTTAGTTGATAGCTTTATACTTGATGTGCGTATGCGGTCGCCTTTTGCGTTTTTTACTAGGCGATTTGTTGTCGTACTGGAGAAAAAAACAATGCTTATTAAATTCCTATTTTTTTTAATATCATATAGGCTAGCGTTTGACCAATACTCACCTGTTAGTAAGTGATGATGCGGTCGAAGATGGTAAGCACGCTAGGGCTAGAATGGGAACTGGCTCTCAAGGTTAGCTGCCAGAACACATTAGATGTTTGGCGACAGATTTTCTAACTTTAGGGTGGTAGAACTGGTAGATAGCTAGATAGTGATCCTACTACCGTGCGGGGATTGGGGTTACCTTTTTATTCCATCTATTCAAAGAACGGTGATTGGTTCCTCGATAAGTGCGCGCTAAATAGCTCTTTTCTGCCCATGGGCGGCCTTGTTATACAATCTACTATTACATTCCATCTATTTGAGAAGTGGTGACAGGTTACTCGATAAGTGCGCAAAAAGCGCAAAATAGCTCTTTTCTCTTGAATTTTCTAATCGTTGCCAGCACTAACGTTAACACAGATGGAGCAGTATATATTCGGAATGGGCTTTTTTTAATCTCTTTACTTTGATTCCAAAGACTGTATGGTTGGAGCAAAAACATATTAAGTAAATTTATTACAAAATAGCCGCCATTTTGTTTTTCATTTATATTTATTCAAAAAGGTTTTATTGCACAAAAAAATACACATATTTTATTATAGTACTTAGTGTGAAGTGTAGTGACTTTAGTCACTAGACATAAAACTGGACATGTGAGTGCCCGTATCTTAATGGTCTAGTGCTCCCATGTATACATGGTACATAGGTACAACTCGTACAATACTAATTTTGTTTGCATACATTTTTCTTTTTTTACATTTTAGTTAAAATAAGTTGAACAAATAATTATAAGTTCTTAATAATATAATTTAATATTAATATAATTATTTAACCCGCAGGGGCGGCTTTGTGGTGCCCGACGGTGAGTGGCGACACCGCGTTCCCCTATCCCGTGAGTGCTAAATGAGACCCTCTGACCCCCGGCTCGCCATGACCGGCCGGCCGGTGGTGGGAATCGCAAGAGCTAAGACCTAAGCTCCAGGGTGGAAGTGTTAAAGGCATAAAGCCGCTAGTAGCGTTTAGTGAAAGTGCAGCACACCTCTCAACACCCTTAGCTATCCACACCAATGTTGCCCCTCGGCGCCGACATAACGGTCCGCCTTTATGGGGGCCCATTCAGTGTATAGCGAGTCACCACCCGCCTTAATAATTTGTAATGAGGCATAATTGGCGGGTGCCGTACCTCATCCCATAGACCAGCAATCCGACATTAATCAGCTCACCCAATAGTCTCACAATATAATGAACCATCTTTTTATAACATATTTTCCCATATCTCCTCTTCATCCATTAATAATACCTAAGTAAATATTGTAATGGGCCTCTTGATGTTGGCTTCGGCTCCATCAATACCCTCCAAAAGACCGGGCGTGTACGACCCGTGATGTAAAATTAAATAAACGAATAATAATAATAATTTAAATTAAATTGTCATAAAAACATTATGTTAAATCCTAATTAAATGTTACGTATATAGCCTAAAAACTTAGAAGACCAATCAATACCTATCATTCAAGACCTCATTCATTGAAATCGGTCCAGCCGTTTAGCTTCTAAGTGGCAACAAAAAAAAAACCCACATACGTACGCGTGAAACACATAACCCTCCTTTCGGCAGTCGTGTAAACATAGCTTAGAGTCTATCCAAAAAGAGAACCGTCGTGGCGTTACGATGAACTAACATTCAAAGGTAAGGAAGTAGGGCACATACCTATCTAGTAGCACACGATTATGATAAGAGTAAGTACCTACCAAGTATCAAATATTTTAGGCGTACTTGTAATGACAGTGTGTTGTCAATGCAACAAAAACAGTAAATTAAAACCACCGACGACCGAAGCGACCTCAATTTCTACGACGGTTCTCTTTTTGCACAGACTGTAGGCTCTAATTTATGTCAGACAGTTATTGACGTTATACTTCTTTAGACGCGATAGAGAAAAATGATGAGAGTTAATTTTTACGATGCGCGCGCACACCGACACCTAAATTTAACATCGTGAAGTTAGTTCTAGGTGGTACGATGCGCGCGCACACCGACACCTAAATTCTACACCGTGAAGTTATTCAAGTTGTATATGTCATATTTAACGTCATATTTTTACGTAAATAAAACCTTTTTTATTTAAATAAAATCGTTTTGATTAATTTTAATATTTATCGTTAATCACTACTGCATTTTAGTTATTTTTTTTCCATACGCCACAGAAGTATAACTTATAACGCGTGTACATAAGTACACACACTTTTTTTTTTTTTGTGAGGTCTAGGTTTTATTATGTAGTAGAAGGCAACAACAGAGAAAAATTGATTAATATATAATCTTACCCAGCAGTACTCCTGAGTTTAGTATCCCACGTAATGGGCATATCTGCATCCATGGCGTCTCCGAATACATCCCTGTTGAACTCCACATAGAGGCGTCTTGTTAATTGTTCCTTTAACGTCTTGTAATTGTCCCTGTATTGGAACGCTTCTGGGTGACATCTCCATGTAGGTACGTTGTCTGGAATTATTTGTGTAGATACTATAATTAATCTTGTTTAATACAAATTAGGCCATCCCCCCCCCCCCCCCATAATAGAAAAATCAGTGCGTCCTACCTGTCATGACATACGGAGCCGAGACGTGGACACTGACGTTCGACTGGTCCACGAGTTCAAAGTCGCTCAGCGAGCTATGGAGAGAGCTATGCTCGGTGTTTCTCTGCGGGATCGAATCCGGAACGAAGTAATTCGCCAGAGAACTAAAGTGATCGACAGAGCTCAGCGGATTAGCAAACTGAAGTGGCAGTGGGCTGCTCATATCTGCCGTAGGACCGATAACCGTTGGGGCAGACTAGTTTTAGAGTGGAGACCGCGAATCGGCAAACGTAGAGTACGCCCTGTGACTAGGTGGAGCGACGACATTCGCAAAGCGGTAGGCAGTGACTGGAATCAAAGAGCCGAAGACCGGGCTCAGTGGCGTGTCTTGGGGGAGGCCTATGTCCAGCAGTGGACTCATACCGGCTGATAATGATGAATACAAAACCTCTCGGATCGAATCCGTAACGAGATGATTGGATAGAGAACCAAAGTAACCGAAATAGCCCATCGAATTAGTAAGCCGAAGTGGCCATTGCCTCTTCGGCTTACTAACTTGGTGGTAACACACAAAAAAAACTGGCCAAGTGCAAGTCGGACTCGCACTCGTAGGGTTCCGTAACACAGTAGAGTAAATTATAACAATATTTTTTCGCCACCAATTTCACAACAACACTTTATACCACTTTAGACGAGCCTATCTTTTAAATGATTGACTTTGAGAATAAATGGTTTTAGGAATCTTAATGTCATTTTTAAAAACCTATCTATAAACACCCCGCACGTATAGGAATGATGAAAAACATTTTTTTTTAGTTTAAGTGCCATGTATTAATATATTTATTTTTTATTTTTGTATAAAAATCGTTAAGCGGTTCACAGAATACACCTACCTACCAAGATTCAACTGTGTAGTCTTATAGTTTCGAAATAAAGTGGCTGTGACATACGCACGGACAGACAGACAGACATGACGAATTTATAGAGGTTCCATTTTTTGCCATTCGGCTACGGAACCCTAAAAAGTAAACAGATAAATTGACAATCTTTTTAATATGCTCCATAGGTAAGCGATTGACCACCTGAAGTTAAATGAAGATGTGGTCCAAGATGTAGCACGCTTACCTAGAAGATACCTATTCACTGGCAACTTGAAGACCCCAGGTTATTAGTTATTAGGAAACACAGACTCAGGCAAAGAATTCCATACCTTGGTAGTGTCTATGAGGAATGTAGAAGCAAATCGCTTCGTGCGTATTGATGGAATGTCCACTATGAAACGGTGTCGCATATCAGTATGTTCATTCTTGGAAGTTATACGTAATAACTGTTGGTTCTGGACAGGAGATCGGGAATCGGAAACCAGGAGACCAGATGGAACAATGACATACACAAAGCAGTGGGCAGTGACGCAATGACTGGAGAGGAAGAGCCAAGATAGGGCTCAGTGACACTGATTGGGAGAAGTCTATGTCCAGCAGTGGATCACGTTGAATGAGTAATGCATTCAATGAGGCAATGTAGGCCTTCCAGCACTGTTCAGCAGTGGATCAAAGTAGCTTGAAAAGAAAGTATTGTTTAAAAACAATAATTAAGATAGTTTAAAAACTAAAACAACCGACTTCAATGCCCCACGAGTCAATTTCAGTAGCAAGTTTGAGACGTTTATCGTCATATCTCTGGAGATACTTATCAGATTTCGATGAAATAACAATGGGACCACCTCGGGAACATACCCTACCGATTACTAAAAGAATCATTCAAATTGGTTCAGAATTGATGGAGTAATCGCGTAACATACACACAAAAAAAAAAGAAAAAAGAAACATACAGACGAATTGAGAACCTCCTTCTTTTTGGAAGTCGGTTGATAAAATTTAGAACATCGTTTGCACTGCAAGTGAATTACAGTGATTTACTCCATTTTGCAAAAGATTGGTCATGCTGATAATAAAATGTATATGAAACTAACTTGCTAAGCTATGACAAAGGTATAACTCTAAATAAAATAAACATACATGAAAATAAATTAGGTATCTACAATCACATTATTTCACAGGTTCACAGGGCAGACTTATGAGGATTATAATTAGGGTTCCGTAGCCGAATGGCAAAAAACGGAACCCTTATAGATTCGTCATGTCTGTCTGTCTGTCCGTCCGTATGTCACAGCCATTTTATTCCGAAACTGTTAGGACTACAGAATTGAAACTTGGTTAAGTAGATGTATTCTGTAACGGTTTCCGATTTATATACAAAAATAAAAAATATAAAAGTTTAAGGGATCATCCCATACATGGAACTGAAACAAAAAAAAATTTTTTTCTTCTAACCTATACGTGTGTACACTTGTGGTTAAAGATTCTTTATTTCTCATTAAGAAATATACATTTCACTTATATGAGAACTAGACTATTCTTAAATGGTAATAATTATAAGTACTTCGACAAAACATTTCACTTAATTATAACTAAGTTAACTTAAATGTAATTGTAATTTAAAGTAGGTCGCTTAATTCTAAAATTGTATATATATGTAGTTACTATGGACATATTTTATAGTAGGTAATCAGAAAAAATTATGTTGAACTACCCACAATTGAGTGACAATATCTAAATAAGAAGACGTAACCGTGACACAGTGCAACAAGTTAGCAGAAGGGAAATTCATTGAGTTAGTAGAGTAATATCATTTAGTATGTGACATTTCAATATACGTTTGAAGATGTTAAACGACGCTGCATTTTTAACTTCTTTTGGTAATTTATTATAAATTTGAACTCCTGCATGGGTTATTGTTCTTTCACCGTGGACAGTACGGGTGCTCGGTAGTATAATATGGTCCTTTCTACGACTGGTTCGATTATGGGTTTGATGAATTTTAGTGAATGTAATGTGTGTATGTATTGTTTTGTTAAGGATTTTACGTATAAGTATACAAGTGCAATAGTTATAGAGTTGTTTGATATTCATTAGTTTAGTTTCTTTATATATTTTTATAGTAGGTGTTAGATAATCATAGTGGAAAAGCATTTTAACTAACTTATTTTGCGCAATTTGTAGGTCTTTTAGATTGGTTTTGGGGGCACTTCCCCAGATTTCAATTAGATATAAGATATGTGGTTTTACTAAGGAGTTATATATTGTTTGCCGTACCTGACGCGGTAGACACCGAATTATACTACGTAGTGAGCCTAAAAGGGATGTGAGTTTATTGTGAATGTGGTCTATTTGTATATTCCAATTTAAATAAGAATCTAACCGTAGTCCAAGGTACTTTTCAGACTGTTTTTGTTGCAGTATTGTCTGACCAATTTTGAGAGGTGGAAAGGATGAAATTTTTTTGTTTTTTGCTTTGAATATGATGTAGCAGGTTTTGGAAGCATTGATGGTGAGAAGATTATTTTGAAACCATCCTGTAAGGGTATTTAAATCTTCCTGTGCTTGGTTCACCATATCAATTATTGATGTACCAAAATAGAAAAGACACGTGTCATCAGCATACAGAGAAATCTTTCCGTGCAAGTTAATTGTATGTATTGAATTTATGTAAATAAGAAACAACAGGGGTCCAAGTATAGACCCCTGCGGTACTCCATAAGTTATGGAATAAGGAGAACTTTGATTGATAGCAATCTTCACAATTTGAGATCTATTTGACAGATAAGATTCAAAGATTTTTAGCGCTTTCCCAGATATACCTATGTCGTTTAATTTTTGTAGTAATAGACTGTGGCTGACTGTGTCAAACGCTTTTTTTAAATCAATGAAAATACCTAGTGCTATCTTCCTTTTGTCAATATTACTCCTAATTTCTGTAGTTAAATCAGCTACTGCAGATAAAGTGTTTGACTGAGATCGGAATCCATATTGGTGTTCAAACAGAAATTTGATAGATGTTAAGTATATGTCCAGACGCGTATAAAGAACCCTTTCAAAAACTTTTGAAATCACAGGTAAAACTGAAATGGGACGATAGTTATTAGGATCCGTTTTCGTGCCTGCTTTGTAAATGGGACTAACTTTTGCGACTTTCAGTTCGTCAGGAAAATTTCCTTCAAGTAGGTGGTTGTTAATACACTCTGTTACTTTAGTCAATATCAAGTCGCCTATACATTTCAGTGCTTTAGTACTAATACCGTCTACCCCAGTGCTACAGTTTTGGTCAAGTCCTTTTATAATTTTAGAGATTTCATCTCGTTGACATGTGGTAAAAGCAAAAAGCTTTTCATTTGTATGTCGTTTATTGGGGTGTGAGGTGTTAAGTTGCTCATTAGAGTGTCGTGTGATAGTTTGTGAGGAGTTAAGTTGAGCATTGGAGTGTTGCGTGGTAGTATGTGAGGAGTAAGGTTGGTCATTGGAGTGTTGTGCGATGGTATGTGAGGAATTATGTTGGTTATTGGAGTGTTGTGTGATAGTATGTGAGGAGTTAAGTTGGTCATTGGAGTGTTGTGCGATAGTATGTGAGGAGTTATGTTGGTCATTGGAGTGTTGTGTGATAGTATGTGAGGAGTTAAGTTGGGCATTGGAGTGTTGTGCGATAGTATTTGAGAAGTTAAGTAGGTCATTGGGGTGTTGTGTAAAAGTATGGATGGAATTTTGTAATAAGTTGTCTGTATTTGTTCTTAGAGCCAGAATATCGTTAGCAAGAGTAGAACCAATCGTCGAAAAAAAGTTGTTAAATTCCTCGCATATAGAATTGCCGTCGGATACAGTACCAGATTTAGTTATAAGTTTGGGTGGAGTACTATCTGATTTGATTTTATTGTTAGAAAGAGTGTTGATTAATTTCCACATTTTCTTTGGGTCGCCTTTGTATTTCATGAATTCTTTGTGGTAGTAACTTCTCTTAGAGTTTCTGATATTTTCAGCAGTCTTGTTCCTTTCTGTGACAAATTGTGATTTTACTTCTTTATTGTTTGGGTCTAATTTGTGTTTGTACCATAGTTGATTTCTCGATTGTATCTTCTCGATGACTTCTTTACATATCCAGTCCTGTTGAGGCAGGTTAAGTATTTTAGATTTGTTTGTTTTGGCAGCATTTATACAATTTTTTAAATATATCTCTAAATCTGTATAGCATTTTATGTTTTGATCATCTATTGACTCTTCGACACTGTTGTATAATTTTTTGTAATCTAATGCTTCGTATGTTAGACGTTTTTTTGGAGGGGTCTTGTATTTTTTCATAGATAGTATGATTTGTTTGTGATCAGACATGGGTGATTCCACAATGGCCATATAAAAACTTTTGTCTTTTAAGTTAGAGCAAATATGATCAATGATGGATTTTCTGGTCGGGGTATCTCGAGTACAGTAATTTTCTTCAATATTGTTTAGTATTCTGTAACCTGTTTCACGTAGCATACTGCAATATTTTTTCGTAAGGCTGTTTTTGGCTAGCAAATCAATATTGAAGTCGCCAAAGACTAACGCTCTCTTTCTTCGTAAGAGTTGGGTTGAGTAAACTTCTAAAAAATCCTTCGCGTTGGTTTTTCCAGGATTGTACACTACGCCCACATTCAGTGCATATTTTTTGAGGTAAATCCAGAGATAGTTAATACCTCCAGTACACGTTTCTTCGGTCGAGTTGTGGCTTAGATCATTATGGATGTAAATAGAGACACCACCTCCTGTGGTGCCTAACCGTATATTGTAATAATGTGTATAACTTGGTATTTGAAAATTGTTAGCTTCTTCGTTAGACTTGAGCCAAGTTTCAGTGAGTAGGATAAGGTGAATGGTGCTTCCTATGCATTGTAATACAGATTTTAATTCGTCAAATTTTCCTGGACTCCGTATGCTACGCACATTGGCATAGAACAAGTTCAACGATGAATTAGGCATCTTGAGATCCTCGTAAGTATGACATAGCTGGTAAGTAATTGTATCATCTTGGTTACTTTGTAGTATCTGTGTGATTGACGTACTTAGTTTTTTGATATTGCCTGTACGATTTTAGGAGTACCTTTTATATACTTGATGATAAGGTTTGGCTCTCCATTTTCTTTGCGGCGTTGCAGTTCTTCGTTAAGCTGTTTTAGTAAGGCTCTTTCAGTAGGGGTTTGGTCACGATACATTCTCACATTCGCCGGAAGATTATGTTTAATCTTCATTAACTCATAAACCTCTTGGGGATTTTCAAGGCACACTTTTAAAGGCCGTACTTTTCCTGTAAAAAATCTTCCAAGTCTCAATACATTGTTGATCTTGGGGCTGGCAGATAGTGAGTTTCGAAAAATATTTTCGACCGATTTCACATCCTCCGATCGGCGAATAGAAATATCTGCGTTAGATGATTCCGGCAAGCCAACTATGATGACATTTTTGCTCCTGTAAGCTCTTTCTTGTATTTCACTTATAAGTTTTTCATTATCAAAGATGTTTGATGTTGGTAGTAAAGGCGGTGACTTCCTTAATTTCTCAATCTCTACTTCGAATTTAGTTATTTTGAGTTCCATCACTGAGTTAGATTCTTTTAGTTCAGAGATATCTGCTTTGATAGATATATAGTAGATAGATAGATAATATTCCTGTAAGTCAAAATAATTTATAAATATATAAATGAACCCCTATTTCTCCGGTCACAATATAACTAGAGAACGGGTGGACCGATCTGGCTAATTCTTTTTTTGTTGTGTTTGTAAATTGTCAGGTCTAGGTTTTTATGAAAGAAAAGTTTGAAATGAATGACAGTAGTTTTTAACGCGGGCGAAGGCGCGTACGCAACTATTTACTTATATGCATATTTTGTGTTGTGGTATAGCCATAGTTAGTTCATGAATTAAAATAACCGGCCTTCGCAAAATTGCAAAATATGCGACATAAACGTTCATATCTTTAGTTCGCGTTGACTTACGGGTCTATGGATAGGTCTTTAAAAATGACATTGAGGTTCTTGAAATCATTTTTTCTCAAAGTCAATCATTTGAAAGATAGGCGCGTCTAAAGTGGTAAAATGTGTGTCCCCCCCCCCCCCCCCCCTTTAACTTTTAAAGTATGCGAGTGAAATATCTAAAAAAAATATATGCTGTAGATCTCACAACTAGATCTAACAACGAAAATTGGTTTGAACGAGATACAGTCAGCAGTTTTAGAGATATGGCGACCCCAAAGATAACTTTGTTTTTCATACAAACACTATGAAAAACAAAGTTAATTTTGTAGTTGCGAAAAATCATAGTAATGGAATATATAACTGTGTTACGGTAACCCTACGAGAGCGAGTCCGACTTGCACTTAGCCAGTTATTTTGTTTACGTGATAATATCTGACGTCTTATAAATGTATGAACGCCGGGTGCACGCACGAAAAATTGTCACGTTCCGCGTGCAAGCGAGAGCGCGGAACAAGCGATAGAGAGGCACGATCGTATGACTTTATCACGTATAATTATTGTCCGTAAACCGCCTTTACAGACAACCAATTTTTAGGGTTCCGTAGTCCTGACAAGGAACCCTTATAGTTTCGTCATGTCCGTCTGTCTGTCCGAGGTTTTGCTAAGAGACCGTTAATACTAGAAAGCTGTAATTTTGTGGGGGTATGTAAATAAATAACGCCGACAAAGTGCTGAAATAATATTTTGAAATATATTTTTTTTTAGGGTAGCTCCCCTACATGAGAAGTGGGGAGAGATTTTTTTTCATCGTCTACCCCATCGTGTGGGGTATCGTTGAATAGGTCTTTTAAAATGACTTAAGGGTTTCTAATACAATTTTTCGATTGAATGCTCCATTTACAAAATATTAAACTTTAAAGTGCTGAACTTGGGTGTTGGATATTTTGTACCAAATACAAAATCCTTAGAATAAATCCTTTAAAGTGACAAAGACGGAGTACCTATTTGCTTGCTTATAACGGGTAAAGACTTGCATTGAATAACAGGCTACTACGGAACCCTACACTGCGCGTGGCCCGACACGCACTTGGCCGGTTATTTTTTAATATCATATAGGCTAGCGTTTGACCATTATCTCACCTGTTAAATTATTTTAAAACAGTAGATAATATTTACACAAAATTAATAAGAAATTCGTTCCAAGATTCTTACCTGCCATGGATCCCATGAAGTTCAATCTCTTTACATCATTCTTTGGAGTAACAGTAACATTTTCTATACGCTTTGCCAACGAATCTAAATTACTATTTTTCCTTTCAACAGTTCTACTTTTTTTTAATACATCCAAATCATTTTCTATTTTATCCAATAATAGGTCCACATTATTTTTTATATCATTGCTTGCTTCAGGTTTACTGCCATCTGTTTTCATTACTTCAACTAATTCTGTTACAGACATGCCTTTCTTGATTTTAACCTTCTTAGATGTACTATTTACATTTCTGATTCTATTTTTTTGCTTTGGCACGTCAGGTGTACTAGGAACTTTCTCCGTGTACAACTTTTTCTTAGATTTCTTCTCCGTATCACCAAAGTGTGTTTCATTTCGTTTAACATCTGAACTCGTTAAATAAAGTTCCTTGTTTTTCTTTAAATCTTGACGTATATTTTCTTTGTCTTCGTCAGTAAATAACTTTTTTGTTATTCCGTCAAAATTCTCATATTTTTTTGAGATTG